>OY741966.1:0-2500000 GCA_963555595.1 Tethea ocularis
TAGTGTCTTCGGACCTCCTATAGTATCCCTAGAGTAGTTTCAGACGTTTTCATATAAAAATAGTTTAAAATTTTCAAATAACCAGTAAAAAACACATAAAATTTCAATTTTCTTAAAAATTTTCCTTGGTACCTACCTTTTTTCCGGTCTGGTCGAGCTTCCCTCGCCGATCCTCGTCTCTGGACACCTCTCGAAGCCCTCTGCTACGTATACCTGCAAAGTTACAAACAAATTAAAGTCAAATTTTCAACAATTTTCAGTAATTTTCAGTTTTCAGTAAATTTTTATATTAACACTAACCTTTTTTCGGGTTTGGCCGAGCTCCTCTCGCCGATCCGCGTCTGCCGACACCTCTTGCGGCATTCCACGTCCACTACTTATTTTATTATAAATTTTTCAAAGTTAAGTACCTAACAAAAAAGTCTTCCTAAGCGCTTCACGCAACAGGGAAAACATCGATAATTTTGTTAAAAATTCACCTTTCGCGCCGCGGTTTTCTGCCATCAATAGTGTCTTCGGACCTCCTATAGTATCCCTAGAGTAGTTTCAGACGTTTTCATATAAAAATAGTTTAAAATTTTCAAATAACCAGTAAAAAACACATAAAATTTCAATTTTCTTAAAAATTTTCCTTGGTACCTACCTTTTTTCCGGTCTGGTCGAGCTTCCCTCGCCGATCCTCGTCTCTGGACACCTCTCGAAGCCCTCTGCTACGTATACCTGCAAAGTTACAAACAAATTAAAGTCAAATTTTCAACAATTTTCAGTAATTTTCAGTTTTCAGTAAATTTTTATATTAACACTAACCTTTTTTCGGGTTTGGCCGAGCTCCTCTCGCCGATCCGCGTCTGCCGACACCTCTTGCGGCATTCCACGTCCACTACTTATTTTATTATAAATTTTTCAAAGTTAAGTACCTAACAAAAAAGTCTTCCTAAGCGCTTCACGCAACAGGGAAAACATCGATAATTTTGTTAAAAATTCACCTTTCGCGCCGCGGTTTTCTGCCATCAATAGTGTCTTCGGACCTCCTATAGTATCCCTAGAGTAGTTTCAGACGTTTTCATATAAAAATAGTTTAAAATTTTCAAATAACCAGTAAAAAACACATAAAATTTCAATTTTCTTAAAAATTTTCCTTGGTACCTACCTTTTTTCCGGTCTGGTCGAGCTTCCCTCGCCGATCCTCGTCTCTGGACACCTCTCGAAGCCCTCTGCTACGTATACCTGCAAAGTTACAAACAAATTAAAGTCAAATTTTCAACAATTTTCAGTAATTTTCAGTTTTCAGTAAATTTTTATATTAACACTAACCTTTTTTCGGGTTTGGCCGAGCTCCTCTCGCCGATCCGCGTCTGCCGACACCTCTTGCGGCATTCCACGTCCACTACTTATTTTATTATAAATTTTTCAAAGTTAAGTACCTAACAAAAAAGTCTTCCTAAGCGCTTCACGCAACAGGGAAAACATCGATAATTTTGTTAAAAATTCACCTTTCGCGCCGCGGTTTTCTGCCATCAATAGTGTCTTCGGACCTCCTATAGTATCCCTAGAGTAGTTTCAGACGTTTTCATATAAAAATAGTTTAAAATTTTCAAATAACCAGTAAAAAACACATAAAATTTCAATTTTCTTAAAAATTTTCCTTGGTACCTACCTTTTTTCCGGTCTGGTCGAGCTTCCCTCGCCGATCCTCGTCTCTGGACACCTCTCGAAGCCCTCTGCTACGTATACCTGCAAAGTTACAAACAAATTAAAGTCAAATTTTCAACAATTTTCAGTAATTTTCAGTTTTCAGTAAATTTTTATATTAACACTAACCTTTTTTCGGGTTTGGCCGAGCTCCTCTCGCCGATCCGCGTCTGCCGACACCTCTTGCGGCATTCCACGTCCACTACTTATTTTATTATACATTTTTCAAAGTTAAGTACCTAACAAAAAAGTCTTCCTAAGCGCTTCACGCAACAGGGAAAACATCGATAATTTTGTTAAAAATTCACCTTTCGCGCCGCGGTTTTCTGCCATCAATAGTGTCTTCGGACCTCCTATAGTATCCCTAGAGTAGTTTCAGACGTTTTCATATAAAAATAGTTTAAAATTTTCAAATAACCAGTAAAAAACACATAAAATTTCAATTTTCTTAAAAATTTTCCTTGGTACCTACCTTTTTTCCGGTCTGGTCGAGCTTCCCTCGCCGATCCTCGTCTCTGGACACCTCTCGAAGCCCTCTGCTACGTATACCTGCAAAGTTACAAACAAATTAAAGTCAAATTTTCAACAATTTTCAGTAATTTTCAGTTTTCAGTAAATTTTTATATTAACACTAACCTTTTTTCGGGTTTGGCCGAGCTCCTCTCGCCGATCCGCGTCTGCCGACACCTCTTGCGGCATTCCACGTCCACTACTTATTTTATTATAAATTTTTCAAAGTTAAGTACCTAACAAAAAAGTCTTCCTAAGCGCTTCACGCAACAGGGAAAACATCGATAATTTTGTTAAAAATTCACCTTTCGCGCCGCGGTTTTCTGCCATCAATAGTGTCTTCGGACCTCCTATAGTATCCCTAGAGTAGTTTCAGACGTTTTCATATAAAAATAGTTTAAAATTTTCAAATAACCAGTAAAAAACACATAAAATTTCAATTTTCTTAAAAATTTTCCTTGGTACCTACCTTTTTTCCGGTCTGGTCGAGCTTCCCTCGCCGATCCTCGTCTCTGGACACCTCTCGAAGCCCTCTGCTACGTATACCTGCAAAGTTACAAACAAATTAAAGTCAAATTTTCAACAATTTTCAGTAATTTTCAGTTTTCAGTAAATTTTTATATTAACACTAACCTTTTTTCGGGTTTGGCCGAGCTCCTCTCGCCGATCCGCGTCTGCCGACACCTCTTGCGGCATTCCACGTCCACTACTTATTTTATTATAAATTTTTCAAAGTTAAGTACCTAACAAAAAAGTCTTCCTAAGCGCTTCACGCAACAGGGAAAACATCGATAATTTTGTTAAAAATTCACCTTTCGCGCCGCGGTTTTCTGCCATCAATAGTGTCTTCGGACCTCCTATAGTATCCCTAGAGTAGTTTCAGACGTTTTCATATAAAAATAGTTTAAAATTTTCAAATAACCAGTAAAAAACACATAAAATTTCAATTTTCTTAAAAATTTTCCTTGGTACCTACCTTTTTTCCGGTCTGGTCGAGCTTCCCTCGCCGATCCTCGTCTCTGGACACCTCTCGAAGCCCTCTGCTACGTATACCTGCAAAGTTACAAACAAATTAAAGTCAAATTTTCAACAATTTTCAGTAATTTTCAGTTTTCAGTAAATTTTTATATTAACACTAACCTTTTTTCGGGTTTGGCCGAGCTCCTCTCGCCGATCCGCGTCTGCCGACACCTCTTGCGGCATTCCACGTCCACTACTTATTTTATTATAAATTTTTCAAAGTTAAGTACCTAACAAAAAAGTCTTCCTAAGCGCTTCACGCAACAGGGAAAACATCGATAATTTTGTTAAAAATTCACCTTTCGCGCCGCGGTTTTCTGCCATCAATAGTGTCTTCGGACCTCCTATAGTATCCCTAGAGTAGTTTCAGACGTTTTCATATAAAAATAGTTTAAAATTTTCAAATAACCAGTAAAAAACACATAAAATTTCAATTTTCTTAAAAATTTTCCTTGGTACCTACCTTTTTTCCGGTCTGGTCGAGCTTCCCTCGCCGATCCTCGTCTCTGGACACCTCTCGAAGCCCTCTGCTACGTATACCTGCAAAGTTACAAACAAATTAAAGTCAAATTTTCAACAATTTTCAGTAATTTTCAGTTTTCAGTAAATTTTTATATTAACACTAACCTTTTTTCGGGTTTGGCCGAGCTCCTCTCGCCGATCCGCGTCTGCCGACACCTCTTGCGGCATTCCACGTCCACTACTTATTTTATTATAAATTTTTCAAAGTTAAGTACCTAACAAAAAAGTCTTCCTAAGCGCTTCACGCAACAGGGAAAACATCGATAATTTTGTTAAAAATTCACCTTTCGCGCCGCGGTTTTCTGCCATCAATAGTGTCTTCGGACCTCCTATAGTATCCCTAGAGTAGTTTCAGACGTTTTCATATAAAAATAGTTTAAAATTTTCAAATAACCAGTAAAAAACACATAAAATTTCAATTTTCTTAAAAATTTTCCTTGGTACCTACCTTTTTTCCGGTCTGGTCGAGCTTCCCTCGCCGATCCTCGTCTCTGGACACCTCTCGAAGCCCTCTGCTACGTATACCTGCAAAGTTACAAACAAATTAAAGTCAAATTTTCAACAATTTTCAGTAATTTTCAGTTTTCAGTAAATTTTTATATTAACACTAACCTTTTTTCGGGTTTGGCCGAGCTCCTCTCGCCGATCCGCGTCTGCCGACACCTCTTGCGGCATTCCACGTCCACTACTTATTTTATTATAAATTTTTCAAAGTTAAGTACCTAACAAAAAAGTCTTCCTAAGCGCTTCACGCAACAGGGAAAACATCGATAATTTTGTTAAAAATTCACCTTTCGCGCCGCGGTTTTCTGCCATCAATAGTGTCTTCGGACCTCCTATAGTATCCCTAGAGTAGTTTCAGACGTTTTCATATAAAAATAGTTTAAAATTTTCAAATAACCAGTAAAAAACACATAAAATTTCAATTTTCTTAAAAATTTTCCTTGGTACCTACCTTTTTTCCGGTCTGGTCGAGCTTCCCTCGCCGATCCTCGTCTCTGGACACCTCTCGAAGCCCTCTGCTACGTATACCTGCAAAGTTACAAACAAATTAAAGTCAAATTTTCAACAATTTTCAGTAATTTTCAGTTTTCAGTAAATTTTTATATTAACACTAACCTTTTTTCGGGTTTGGCCGAGCTCCTCTCGCCGATCCGCGTCTGCCGACACCTCTTGCGGCATTCCACGTCCACTACTTATTTTATTATAAATTTTTCAAAGTTAAGTACCTAACAAAAAAGTCTTCCTAAGCGCTTCACGCAACAGGGAAAACATCGATAATTTTGTTAAAAATTCACCTTTCGCGCCGCGGTTTTCTGCCATCAATAGTGTCTTCGGACCTCCTATAGTATCCCTAGAGTAGTTTCAGACGTTTTCATATAAAAATAGTTTAAAATTTTCAAATAACCAGTAAAAAACACATAAAATTTCAATTTTCTTAAAAATTTTCCTTGGTACCTACCTTTTTTCCGGTCTGGTCGAGCTTCCCTCGCCGATCCTCGTCTCTGGACACCTCTCGAAGCCCTCTGCTACGTATACCTGCAAAGTTACAAACAAATTAAAGTCAAATTTTCAACAATTTTCAGTAATTTTCAGTTTTCAGTAAATTTTTATATTAACACTAACCTTTTTTCGGGTTTGGCCGAGCTCCTCTCGCCGATCCGCGTCTGCCGACACCTCTTGCGGCATTCCACGTCCACTACTTATTTTATTATAAATTTTTCAAAGTTAAGTACCTAACAAAAAAGTCTTCCTAAGCGCTTCACGCAACAGGGAAAACATCGATAATTTTGTTAAAAATTCACCTTTCGCGCCGCGGTTTTCTGCCATCAATAGTGTCTTCGGACCTCCTATAGTATCCCTAGAGTAGTTTCAGACGTTTTCATATAAAAATAGTTTAAAATTTTCAAATAACCAGTAAAAAACACATAAAATTTCAATTTTCTTAAAAATTTTCCTTGGTACCTACCTTTTTTCCGGTCTGGTCGAGCTTCCCTCGCCGATCCTCGTCTCTGGACACCTCTCGAAGCCCTCTGCTACGTATACCTGCAAAGTTACAAACAAATTAAAGTCAAATTTTCAACAATTTTCAGTAATTTTCAGTTTTCAGTAAATTTTTATATTAACACTAACCTTTTTTCGGGTTTGGCCGAGCTCCTCTCGCCGATCCGCGTCTGCCGACACCTCTTGCGGCATTCCACGTCCACTACTTATTTTATTATAAATTTTTCAAAGTTAAGTACCTAACAAAAAAGTCTTCCTAAGCGCTTCACGCAACAGGGAAAACATCGATAATTTTGTTAAAAATTCACCTTTCGCGCCGCGGTTTTCTGCCATCAATAGTGTCTTCGGACCTCCTATAGTATCCCTAGAGTAGTTTCAGACGTTTTCATATAAAAATAGTTTAAAATTTTCAAATAACCAGTAAAAAACACATAAAATTTCAATTTTCTTAAAAATTTTCCTTGGTACCTACCTTTTTTCCGGTCTGGTCGAGCTTCCCTCGCCGATCCTCGTCTCTGGACACCTCTCGAAGCCCTCTGCTACGTATACCTGCAAAGTTACAAACAAATTAAAGTCAAATTTTCAACAATTTTCAGTAATTTTCAGTTTTCAGTAAATTTTTATATTAACACTAACCTTTTTTCGGGTTTGGCCGAGCTCCTCTCGCCGATCCGCGTCTGCCGACACCTCTTGCGGCATTCCACGTCCACTACTTATTTTATTATAAATTTTTCAAAGTTAAGTACCTAACAAAAAAGTCTTCCTAAGCGCTTCACGCAACAGGGAAAACATCGATAATTTTGTTAAAAATTCACCTTTCGCGCCGCGGTTTTCTGCCATCAATAGTGTCTTCGGACCTCCTATAGTATCCCTAGAGTAGTTTCAGACGTTTTCATATAAAAATAGTTTAAAATTTTCAAATAACCAGTAAAAAACACATAAAATTTCAATTTTCTTAAAAATTTTCCTTGGTACCTACCTTTTTTCCGGTCTGGTCGAGCTTCCCTCGCCGATCCTCGTCTCTGGACACCTCTCGAAGCCCTCTGCTACGTATACCTGCAAAGTTACAAACAAATTAAAGTCAAATTTTCAACAATTTTCAGTAATTTTCAGTTTTCAGTAAATTTTTATATTAACACTAACCTTTTTTCGGGTTTGGCCGAGCTCCTCTCGCCGATCCGCGTCTGCCGACACCTCTTGCGGCATTCCACGTCCACTACTTATTTTATTATAAATTTTTCAAAGTTAAGTACCTAACAAAAAAGTCTTCCTAAGCGCTTCACGCAACAGGGAAAACATCGATAATTTTGTTAAAAATTCACCTTTCGCGCCGCGGTTTTCTGCCATCAATAGTGTCTTCGGACCTCCTATAGTATCCCTAGAGTAGTTTCAGACGTTTTCATATAAAAATAGTTTAAAATTTTCAAATAACCAGTAAAAAACACATAAAATTTCAATTTTCTTAAAAATTTTCCTTGGTACCTACCTTTTTTCCGGTCTGGTCGAGCTTCCCTCGCCGATCCTCGTCTCTGGACACCTCTCGAAGCCCTCTGCTACGTATACCTGCAAAGTTACAAACAAATTAAAGTCAAATTTTCAACAATTTTCAGTAATTTTCAGTTTTCAGTAAATTTTTATATTAACACTAACCTTTTTTCGGGTTTGGCCGAGCTCCTCTCGCCGATCCGCGTCTGCCGACACCTCTTGCGGCATTCCACGTCCACTACTTATTTTATTATAAATTTTTCAAAGTTAAGTACCTAACAAAAAAGTCTTCCTAAGCGCTTCACGCAACAGGGAAAACATCGATAATTTTGTTAAAAATTCACCTTTCGCGCCGCGGTTTTCTGCCATCAATAGTGTCTTCGGACCTCCTATAGTATCCCTAGAGTAGTTTCAGACGTTTTCATATAAAAATAGTTTAAAATTTTCAAATAACCAGTAAAAAACACATAAAATTTCAATTTTCTTAAAAATTTTCCTTGGTACCTACCTTTTTTCCGGTCTGGTCGAGCTTCCCTCGCCGATCCTCGTCTCTGGACACCTCTCGAAGCCCTCTGCTACGTATACCTGCAAAGTTACAAACAAATTAAAGTCAAATTTTCAACAATTTTCAGTAATTTTCAGTTTTCAGTAAATTTTTATATTAACACTAACCTTTTTTCGGGTTTGGCCGAGCTCCTCTCGCCGATCCGCGTCTGCCGACACCTCTTGCGGCATTCCACGTCCACTACTTATTTTATTATAAATTTTTCAAAGTTAAGTACCTAACAAAAAAGTCTTCCTAAGCGCTTCACGCAACAGGGAAAACATCGATAATTTTGTTAAAAATTCACCTTTCGCGCCGCGGTTTTCTGCCATCAATAGTGTCTTCGGACCTCCTATAGTATCCCTAGAGTAGTTTCAGACGTTTTCATATAAAAATAGTTTAAAATTTTCAAATAACCAGTAAAAAACACATAAAATTTCAATTTTCTTAAAAATTTTCCTTGGTACCTACCTTTTTTCCGGTCTGGTCGAGCTTCCCTCGCCGATCCTCGTCTCTGGACACCTCTCGAAGCCCTCTGCTACGTATACCTGCAAAGTTACAAACAAATTAAAGTCAAATTTTCAACAATTTTCAGTAATTTTCAGTTTTCAGTAAATTTTTATATTAACACTAACCTTTTTTCGGGTTTGGCCGAGCTCCTCTCGCCGATCCGCGTCTGCCGACACCTCTTGCGGCATTCCACGTCCACTACTTATTTTATTATAAATTTTTCAAAGTTAAGTACCTAACAAAAAAGTCTTCCTAAGCGCTTCACGCAACAGGGAAAACATCGATAATTTTGTTAAAAATTCACCTTTCGCGCCGCGGTTTTCTGCCATCAATAGTGTCTTCGGACCTCCTATAGTATCCCTAGAGTAGTTTCAGACGTTTTCATATAAAAATAGTTTAAAATTTTCAAATAACCAGTAAAAAACACATAAAATTTCAATTTTCTTAAAAATTTTCCTTGGTACCTACCTTTTTTCCGGTCTGGTCGAGCTTCCCTCGCCGATCCTCGTCTCTGGACACCTCTCGAAGCCCTCTGCTACGTATACCTGCAAAGTTACAAACAAATTAAAGTCAAATTTTCAACAATTTTCAGTAATTTTCAGTTTTCAGTAAATTTTTATATTAACACTAACCTTTTTTCGGGTTTGGCCGAGCTCCTCTCGCCGATCCGCGTCTGCCGACACCTCTTGCGGCATTCCACGTCCACTACTTATTTTATTATAAATTTTTCAAAGTTAAGTACCTAACAAAAAAGTCTTCCTAAGCGCTTCACGCAACAGGGAAAACATCGATAATTTTGTTAAAAATTCACCTTTCGCGCCGCGGTTTTCTGCCATCAATAGTGTCTTCGGACCTCCTATAGTATCCCTAGAGTAGTTTCAGACGTTTTCATATAAAAATAGTTTAAAATTTTCAAATAACCAGTAAAAAACACATAAAATTTCAATTTTCTTAAAAATTTTCCTTGGTACCTACCTTTTTTCCGGTCTGGTCGAGCTTCCCTCGCCGATCCTCGTCTCTGGACACCTCTCGAAGCCCTCTGCTACGTATACCTGCAAAGTTACAAACAAATTAAAGTCAAATTTTCAACAATTTTCAGTAATTTTCAGTTTTCAGTAAATTTTTATATTAACACTAACCTTTTTTCGGGTTTGGCCGAGCTCCTCTCGCCGATCCGCGTCTGCCGACACCTCTTGCGGCATTCCACGTCCACTACTTATTTTATTATAAATTTTTCAAAGTTAAGTACCTAACAAAAAAGTCTTCCTAAGCGCTTCACGCAACAGGGAAAACATCGATAATTTTGTTAAAAATTCACCTTTCGCGCCGCGGTTTTCTGCCATCAATAGTGTCTTCGGACCTCCTATAGTATCCCTAGAGTAGTTTCAGACGTTTTCATATAAAAATAGTTTAAAATTTTCAAATAACCAGTAAAAAACACATAAAATTTCAATTTTCTTAAAAATTTTCCTTGGTACCTACCTTTTTTCCGGTCTGGTCGAGCTTCCCTCGCCGATCCTCGTCTCTGGACACCTCTCGAAGCCCTCTGCTACGTATACCTGCAAAGTTACAAACAAATTAAAGTCAAATTTTCAACAATTTTCAGTAATTTTCAGTTTTCAGTAAATTTTTATATTAACACTAACCTTTTTTCGGGTTTGGCCGAGCTCCTCTCGCCGATCCGCGTCTGCCGACACCTCTTGCGGCATTCCACGTCCACTACTTATTTTATTATAAATTTTTCAAAGTTAAGTACCTAACAAAAAAGTCTTCCTAAGCGCTTCACGCAACAGGGAAAACATCGATAATTTTGTTAAAAATTCACCTTTCGCGCCGCGGTTTTCTGCCATCAATAGTGTCTTCGGACCTCCTATAGTATCCCTAGAGTAGTTTCAGACGTTTTCATATAAAAATAGTTTAAAATTTTCAAATAACCAGTAAAAAACACATAAAATTTCAATTTTCTTAAAAATTTTCCTTGGTACCTACCTTTTTTCCGGTCTGGTCGAGCTTCCCTCGCCGATCCTCGTCTCTGGACACCTCTCGAAGCCCTCTGCTACGTATACCTGCAAAGTTACAAACAAATTAAAGTCAAATTTTCAACAATTTTCAGTAATTTTCAGTTTTCAGTAAATTTTTATATTAACACTAACCTTTTTTCGGGTTTGGCCGAGCTCCTCTCGCCGATCCGCGTCTGCCGACACCTCTTGCGGCATTCCACGTCCACTACTTATTTTATTATAAATTTTTCAAAGTTAAGTACCTAACAAAAAAGTCTTCCTAAGCGCTTCACGCAACAGGGAAAACATCGATAATTTTGTTAAAAATTCACCTTTCGCGCCGCGGTTTTCTGCCATCAATAGTGTCTTCGGACCTCCTATAGTATCCCTAGAGTAGTTTCAGACGTTTTCATATAAAAATAGTTTAAAATTTTCAAATAACCAGTAAAAAACACATAAAATTTCAATTTTCTTAAAAATTTTCCTTGGTACCTACCTTTTTTCCGGTCTGGTCGAGCTTCCCTCGCCGATCCTCGTCTCTGGACACCTCTCGAAGCCCTCTGCTACGTATACCTGCAAAGTTACAAACAAATTAAAGTCAAATTTTCAACAATTTTCAGTAATTTTCAGTTTTCAGTAAATTTTTATATTAACACTAACCTTTTTTCGGGTTTGGCCGAGCTCCTCTCGCCGATCCGCGTCTGCCGACACCTCTTGCGGCATTCCACGTCCACTACTTATTTTATTATAAATTTTTCAAAGTTAAGTACCTAACAAAAAAGTCTTCCTAAGCGCTTCACGCAACAGGGAAAACATCGATAATTTTGTTAAAAATTCACCTTTCGCGCCGCGGTTTTCTGCCATCAATAGTGTCTTCGGACCTCCTATAGTATCCCTAGAGTAGTTTCAGACGTTTTCATATAAAAATAGTTTAAAATTTTCAAATAACCAGTAAAAAACACATAAAATTTCAATTTTCTTAAAAATTTTCCTTGGTACCTACCTTTTTTCCGGTCTGGTCGAGCTTCCCTCGCCGATCCTCGTCTCTGGACACCTCTCGAAGCCCTCTGCTACGTATACCTGCAAAGTTACAAACAAATTAAAGTCAAATTTTCAACAATTTTCAGTAATTTTCAGTTTTCAGTAAATTTTTATATTAACACTAACCTTTTTTCGGGTTTGGCCGAGCTCCTCTCGCCGATCCGCGTCTGCCGACACCTCTTGCGGCATTCCACGTCCACTACTTATTTTATTATAAATTTTTCAAAGTTAAGTACCTAACAAAAAAGTCTTCCTAAGCGCTTCACGCAACAGGGAAAACATCGATAATTTTGTTAAAAATTCACCTTTCGCGCCGCGGTTTTCTGCCATCAATAGTGTCTTCGGACCTCCTATAGTATCCCTAGAGTAGTTTCAGACGTTTTCATATAAAAATAGTTTAAAATTTTCAAATAACCAGTAAAAAACACATAAAATTTCAATTTTCTTAAAAATTTTCCTTGGTACCTACCTTTTTTCCGGTCTGGTCGAGCTTCCCTCGCCGATCCTCGTCTCTGGACACCTCTCGAAGCCCTCTGCTACGTATACCTGCAAAGTTACAAACAAATTAAAGTCAAATTTTCAACAATTTTCAGTAATTTTCAGTTTTCAGTAAATTTTTATATTAACACTAACCTTTTTTCGGGTTTGGCCGAGCTCCTCTCGCCGATCCGCGTCTGCCGACACCTCTTGCGGCATTCCACGTCCACTACTTATTTTATTATAAATTTTTCAAAGTTAAGTACCTAACAAAAAAGTCTTCCTAAGCGCTTCACGCAACAGGGAAAACATCGATAATTTTGTTAAAAATTCACCTTTCGCGCCGCGGTTTTCTGCCATCAATAGTGTCTTCGGACCTCCTATAGTATCCCTAGAGTAGTTTCAGACGTTTTCATATAAAAATAGTTTAAAATTTTCAAATAACCAGTAAAAAACACATAAAATTTCAATTTTCTTAAAAATTTTCCTTGGTACCTACCTTTTTTCCGGTCTGGTCGAGCTTCCCTCGCCGATCCTCGTCTCTGGACACCTCTCGAAGCCCTCTGCTACGTATACCTGCAAAGTTACAAACAAATTAAAGTCAAATTTTCAACAATTTTCAGTAATTTTCAGTTTTCAGTAAATTTTTATATTAACACTAACCTTTTTTCGGGTTTGGCCGAGCTCCTCTCGCCGATCCGCGTCTGCCGACACCTCTTGCGGCATTCCACGTCCACTACTTATTTTATTATACATTTTTCAAAGTTAAGTACCTAACAAAAAAGTCTTCCTAAGCGCTTCACGCAACAGGGAAAACATCGATAATTTTGTTAAAAATTCACCTTTCGCGCCGCGGTTTTCTGCCATCAATAGTGTCTTCGGACCTCCTATAGTATCCCTAGAGTAGTTTCAGACGTTTTCATATAAAAATAGTTTAAAATTTTCAAATAACCAGTAAAAAACACATAAAATTTCAATTTTCTTAAAAATTTTCCTTGGTACCTACCTTTTTTCCGGTCTGGTCGAGCTTCCCTCGCCGATCCTCGTCTCTGGACACCTCTCGAAGCCCTCTGCTACGTATACCTGCAAAGTTACAAACAAATTAAAGTCAAATTTTCAACAATTTTCAGTAATTTTCAGTTTTCAGTAAATTTTTATATTAACACTAACCTTTTTTCGGGTTTGGCCGAGCTCCTCTCGCCGATCCGCGTCTGCCGACACCTCTTGCGGCATTCCACGTCCACTACTTATTTTATTATAAATTTTTCAAAGTTAAGTACCTAACAAAAAAGTCTTCCTAAGCGCTTCACGCAACAGGGAAAACATCGATAATTTTGTTAAAAATTCACCTTTCGCGCCGCGGTTTTCTGCCATCAATAGTGTCTTCGGACCTCCTATAGTATCCCTAGAGTAGTTTCAGACGTTTTCATATAAAAATAGTTTAAAATTTTCAAATAACCAGTAAAAAACACATAAAATTTCAATTTTCTTAAAAATTTTCCTTGGTACCTACCTTTTTTCCGGTCTGGTCGAGCTTCCCTCGCCGATCCTCGTCTCTGGACACCTCTCGAAGCCCTCTGCTACGTATACCTGCAAAGTTACAAACAAATTAAAGTCAAATTTTCAACAATTTTCAGTAATTTTCAGTTTTCAGTAAATTTTTATATTAACACTAACCTTTTTTCGGGTTTGGCCGAGCTCCTCTCGCCGATCCGCGTCTGCCGACACCTCTTGCGGCATTCCACGTCCACTACTTATTTTATTATAAATTTTTCAAAGTTAAGTACCTAACAAAAAAGTCTTCCTAAGCGCTTCACGCAACAGGGAAAACATCGATAATTTTGTTAAAAATTCACCTTTCGCGCCGCGGTTTTCTGCCATCAATAGTGTCTTCGGACCTCCTATAGTATCCCTAGAGTAGTTTCAGACGTTTTCATATAAAAATAGTTTAAAATTTTCAAATAACCAGTAAAAAACACATAAAATTTCAATTTTCTTAAAAATTTTCCTTGGTACCTACCTTTTTTCCGGTCTGGTCGAGCTTCCCTCGCCGATCCTCGTCTCTGGACACCTCTCGAAGCCCTCTGCTACGTATACCTGCAAAGTTACAAACAAATTAAAGTCAAATTTTCAACAATTTTCAGTAATTTTCAGTTTTCAGTAAATTTTTATATTAACACTAACCTTTTTTCGGGTTTGGCCGAGCTCCTCTCGCCGATCCGCGTCTGCCGACACCTCTTGCGGCATTCCACGTCCACTACTTATTTTATTATAAATTTTTCAAAGTTAAGTACCTAACAAAAAAGTCTTCCTAAGCGCTTCACGCAACAGGGAAAACATCGATAATTTTGTTAAAAATTCACCTTTCGCGCCGCGGTTTTCTGCCATCAATAGTGTCTTCGGACCTCCTATAGTATCCCTAGAGTAGTTTCAGACGTTTTCATATAAAAATAGTTTAAAATTTTCAAATAACCAGTAAAAAACACATAAAATTTCAATTTTCTTAAAAATTTTCCTTGGTACCTACCTTTTTTCCGGTCTGGTCGAGCTTCCCTCGCCGATCCTCGTCTCTGGACACCTCTCGAAGCCCTCTGCTACGTATACCTGCAAAGTTACAAACAAATTAAAGTCAAATTTTCAACAATTTTCAGTAATTTTCAGTTTTCAGTAAATTTTTATATTAACACTAACCTTTTTTCGGGTTTGGCCGAGCTCCTCTCGCCGATCCGCGTCTGCCGACACCTCTTGCGGCATTCCACGTCCACTACTTATTTTATTATAAATTTTTCAAAGTTAAGTACCTAACAAAAAAGTCTTCCTAAGCGCTTCACGCAACAGGGAAAACATCGATAATTTTGTTAAAAATTCACCTTTCGCGCCGCGGTTTTCTGCCATCAATAGTGTCTTCGGACCTCCTATAGTATCCCTAGAGTAGTTTCAGACGTTTTCATATAAAAATAGTTTAAAATTTTCAAATAACCAGTAAAAAACACATAAAATTTCAATTTTCTTAAAAATTTTCCTTGGTACCTACCTTTTTTCCGGTCTGGTCGAGCTTCCCTCGCCGATCCTCGTCTCTGGACACCTCTCGAAGCCCTCTGCTACGTATACCTGCAAAGTTACAAACAAATTAAAGTCAAATTTTCAACAATTTTCAGTAATTTTCAGTTTTCAGTAAATTTTTATATTAACACTAACCTTTTTTCGGGTTTGGCCGAGCTCCTCTCGCCGATCCGCGTCTGCCGACACCTCTTGCGGCATTCCACGTCCACTACTTATTTTATTATAAATTTTTCAAAGTTAAGTACCTAACAAAAAAGTCTTCCTAAGCGCTTCACGCAACAGGGAAAACATCGATAATTTTGTTAAAAATTCACCTTTCGCGCCGCGGTTTTCTGCCATCAATAGTGTCTTCGGACCTCCTATAGTATCCCTAGAGTAGTTTCAGACGTTTTCATATAAAAATAGTTTAAAATTTTCAAATAACCAGTAAAAAACACATAAAATTTCAATTTTCTTAAAAATTTTCCTTGGTACCTACCTTTTTTCCGGTCTGGTCGAGCTTCCCTCGCCGATCCTCGTCTCTGGACACCTCTCGAAGCCCTCTGCTACGTATACCTGCAAAGTTACAAACAAATTAAAGTCAAATTTTCAACAATTTTCAGTAATTTTCAGTTTTCAGTAAATTTTTATATTAACACTAACCTTTTTTCGGGTTTGGCCGAGCTCCTCTCGCCGATCCGCGTCTGCCGACACCTCTTGCGGCATTCCACGTCCACTACTTATTTTATTATAAATTTTTCAAAGTTAAGTACCTAACAAAAAAGTCTTCCTAAGCGCTTCACGCAACAGGGAAAACATCGATAATTTTGTTAAAAATTCACCTTTCGCGCCGCGGTTTTCTGCCATCAATAGTGTCTTCGGACCTCCTATAGTATCCCTAGAGTAGTTTCAGACGTTTTCATATAAAAATAGTTTAAAATTTTCAAATAACCAGTAAAAAACACATAAAATTTCAATTTTCTTAAAAATTTTCCTTGGTACCTACCTTTTTTCCGGTCTGGTCGAGCTTCCCTCGCCGATCCTCGTCTCTGGACACCTCTCGAAGCCCTCTGCTACGTATACCTGCAAAGTTACAAACAAATTAAAGTCAAATTTTCAACAATTTTCAGTAATTTTCAGTTTTCAGTAAATTTTTATATTAACACTAACCTTTTTTCGGGTTTGGCCGAGCTCCTCTCGCCGATCCGCGTCTGCCGACACCTCTTGCGGCATTCCACGTCCACTACTTATTTTATTATAAATTTTTCAAAGTTAAGTACCTAACAAAAAAGTCTTCCTAAGCGCTTCACGCAACAGGGAAAACATCGATAATTTTGTTAAAAATTCACCTTTCGCGCCGCGGTTTTCTGCCATCAATAGTGTCTTCGGACCTCCTATAGTATCCCTAGAGTAGTTTCAGACGTTTTCATATAAAAATAGTTTAAAATTTTCAAATAACCAGTAAAAAACACATAAAATTTCAATTTTCTTAAAAATTTTCCTTGGTACCTACCTTTTTTCCGGTCTGGTCGAGCTTCCCTCGCCGATCCTCGTCTCTGGACACCTCTCGAAGCCCTCTGCTACGTATACCTGCAAAGTTACAAACAAATTAAAGTCAAATTTTCAACAATTTTCAGTAATTTTCAGTTTTCAGTAAATTTTTATATTAACACTAACCTTTTTTCGGGTTTGGCCGAGCTCCTCTCGCCGATCCGCGTCTGCCGACACCTCTTGCGGCATTCCACGTCCACTACTTATTTTATTATAAATTTTTCAAAGTTAAGTACCTAACAAAAAAGTCTTCCTAAGCGCTTCACGCAACAGGGAAAACATCGATAATTTTGTTAAAAATTCACCTTTCGCGCCGCGGTTTTCTGCCATCAATAGTGTCTTCGGACCTCCTATAGTATCCCTAGAGTAGTTTCAGACGTTTTCATATAAAAATAGTTTAAAATTTTCAAATAACCAGTAAAAAACACATAAAATTTCAATTTTCTTAAAAATTTTCCTTGGTACCTACCTTTTTTCCGGTCTGGTCGAGCTTCCCTCGCCGATCCTCGTCTCTGGACACCTCTCGAAGCCCTCTGCTACGTATACCTGCAAAGTTACAAACAAATTAAAGTCAAATTTTCAACAATTTTCAGTAATTTTCAGTTTTCAGTAAATTTTTATATTAACACTAACCTTTTTTCGGGTTTGGCCGAGCTCCTCTCGCCGATCCGCGTCTGCCGACACCTCTTGCGGCATTCCACGTCCACTACTTATTTTATTATAAATTTTTCAAAGTTAAGTACCTAACAAAAAAGTCTTCCTAAGCGCTTCACGCAACAGGGAAAACATCGATAATTTTGTTAAAAATTCACCTTTCGCGCCGCGGTTTTCTGCCATCAATAGTGTCTTCGGACCTCCTATAGTATCCCTAGAGTAGTTTCAGACGTTTTCATATAAAAATAGTTTAAAATTTTCAAATAACCAGTAAAAAACACATAAAATTTCAATTTTCTTAAAAATTTTCCTTGGTACCTACCTTTTTTCCGGTCTGGTCGAGCTTCCCTCGCCGATCCTCGTCTCTGGACACCTCTCGAAGCCCTCTGCTACGTATACCTGCAAAGTTACAAACAAATTAAAGTCAAATTTTCAACAATTTTCAGTAATTTTCAGTTTTCAGTAAATTTTTATATTAACACTAACCTTTTTTCGGGTTTGGCCGAGCTCCTCTCGCCGATCCGCGTCTGCCGACACCTCTTGCGGCATTCCACGTCCACTACTTATTTTATTATAAATTTTTCAAAGTTAAGTACCTAACAAAAAAGTCTTCCTAAGCGCTTCACGCAACAGGGAAAACATCGATAATTTTGTTAAAAATTCACCTTTCGCGCCGCGGTTTTCTGCCATCAATAGTGTCTTCGGACCTCCTATAGTATCCCTAGAGTAGTTTCAGACGTTTTCATATAAAAATAGTTTAAAATTTTCAAATAACCAGTAAAAAACACATAAAATTTCAATTTTCTTAAAAATTTTCCTTGGTACCTACCTTTTTTCCGGTCTGGTCGAGCTTCCCTCGCCGATCCTCGTCTCTGGACACCTCTCGAAGCCCTCTGCTACGTATACCTGCAAAGTTACAAACAAATTAAAGTCAAATTTTCAACAATTTTCAGTAATTTTCAGTTTTCAGTAAATTTTTATATTAACACTAACCTTTTTTCGGGTTTGGCCGAGCTCCTCTCGCCGATCCGCGTCTGCCGACACCTCTTGCGGCATTCCACGTCCACTACTTATTTTATTATAAATTTTTCAAAGTTAAGTACCTAACAAAAAAGTCTTCCTAAGCGCTTCACGCAACAGGGAAAACATCGATAATTTTGTTAAAAATTCACCTTTCGCGCCGCGGTTTTCTGCCATCAATAGTGTCTTCGGACCTCCTATAGTATCCCTAGAGTAGTTTCAGACGTTTTCATATAAAAATAGTTTAAAATTTTCAAATAACCAGTAAAAAACACATAAAATTTCAATTTTCTTAAAAATTTTCCTTGGTACCTACCTTTTTTCCGGTCTGGTCGAGCTTCCCTCGCCGATCCTCGTCTCTGGACACCTCTCGAAGCCCTCTGCTACGTATACCTGCAAAGTTACAAACAAATTAAAGTCAAATTTTCAACAATTTTCAGTAATTTTCAGTTTTCAGTAAATTTTTATATTAACACTAACCTTTTTTCGGGTTTGGCCGAGCTCCTCTCGCCGATCCGCGTCTGCCGACACCTCTTGCGGCATTCCACGTCCACTACTTATTTTATTATAAATTTTTCAAAGTTAAGTACCTAACAAAAAAGTCTTCCTAAGCGCTTCACGCAACAGGGAAAACATCGATAATTTTGTTAAAAATTCACCTTTCGCGCCGCGGTTTTCTGCCATCAATAGTGTCTTCGGACCTCCTATAGTATCCCTAGAGTAGTTTCAGACGTTTTCATATAAAAATAGTTTAAAATTTTCAAATAACCAGTAAAAAACACATAAAATTTCAATTTTCTTAAAAATTTTCCTTGGTACCTACCTTTTTTCCGGTCTGGTCGAGCTTCCCTCGCCGATCCTCGTCTCTGGACACCTCTCGAAGCCCTCTGCTACGTATACCTGCAAAGTTACAAACAAATTAAAGTCAAATTTTCAACAATTTTCAGTAATTTTCAGTTTTCAGTAAATTTTTATATTAACACTAACCTTTTTTCGGGTTTGGCCGAGCTCCTCTCGCCGATCCGCGTCTGCCGACACCTCTTGCGGCATTCCACGTCCACTACTTATTTTATTATAAATTTTTCAAAGTTAAGTACCTAACAAAAAAGTCTTCCTAAGCGCTTCACGCAACAGGGAAAACATCGATAATTTTGTTAAAAATTCACCTTTCGCGCCGCGGTTTTCTGCCATCAATAGTGTCTTCGGACCTCCTATAGTATCCCTAGAGTAGTTTCAGACGTTTTCATATAAAAATAGTTTAAAATTTTCAAATAACCAGTAAAAAACACATAAAATTTCAATTTTCTTAAAAATTTTCCTTGGTACCTACCTTTTTTCCGGTCTGGTCGAGCTTCCCTCGCCGATCCTCGTCTCTGGACACCTCTCGAAGCCCTCTGCTACGTATACCTGCAAAGTTACAAACAAATTAAAGTCAAATTTTCAACAATTTTCAGTAATTTTCAGTTTTCAGTAAATTTTTATATTAACACTAACCTTTTTTCGGGTTTGGCCGAGCTCCTCTCGCCGATCCGCGTCTGCCGACACCTCTTGCGGCATTCCACGTCCACTACTTATTTTATTATACATTTTTCAAAGTTAAGTACCTAACAAAAAAGTCTTCCTAAGCGCTTCACGCAACAGGGAAAACATCGATAATTTTGTTAAAAATTCACCTTTCGCGCCGCGGTTTTCTGCCATCAATAGTGTCTTCGGACCTCCTATAGTATCCCTAGAGTAGTTTCAGACGTTTTCATATAAAAATAGTTTAAAATTTTCAAATAACCAGTAAAAAACACATAAAATTTCAATTTTCTTAAAAATTTTCCTTGGTACCTACCTTTTTTCCGGTCTGGTCGAGCTTCCCTCGCCGATCCTCGTCTCTGGACACCTCTCGAAGCCCTCTGCTACGTATACCTGCAAAGTTACAAACAAATTAAAGTCAAATTTTCAACAATTTTCAGTAATTTTCAGTTTTCAGTAAATTTTTATATTAACACTAACCTTTTTTCGGGTTTGGCCGAGCTCCTCTCGCCGATCCGCGTCTGCCGACACCTCTTGCGGCATTCCACGTCCACTACTTATTTTATTATAAATTTTTCAAAGTTAAGTACCTAACAAAAAAGTCTTCCTAAGCGCTTCACGCAACAGGGAAAACATCGATAATTTTGTTAAAAATTCACCTTTCGCGCCGCGGTTTTCTGCCATCAATAGTGTCTTCGGACCTCCTATAGTATCCCTAGAGTAGTTTCAGACGTTTTCATATAAAAATAGTTTAAAATTTTCAAATAACCAGTAAAAAACACATAAAATTTCAATTTTCTTAAAAATTTTCCTTGGTACCTACCTTTTTTCCGGTCTGGTCGAGCTTCCCTCGCCGATCCTCGTCTCTGGACACCTCTCGAAGCCCTCTGCTACGTATACCTGCAAAGTTACAAACAAATTAAAGTCAAATTTTCAACAATTTTCAGTAATTTTCAGTTTTCAGTAAATTTTTATATTAACACTAACCTTTTTTCGGGTTTGGCCGAGCTCCTCTCGCCGATCCGCGTCTGCCGACACCTCTTGCGGCATTCCACGTCCACTACTTATTTTATTATAAATTTTTCAAAGTTAAGTACCTAACAAAAAAGTCTTCCTAAGCGCTTCACGCAACAGGGAAAACATCGATAATTTTGTTAAAAATTCACCTTTCGCGCCGCGGTTTTCTGCCATCAATAGTGTCTTCGGACCTCCTATAGTATCCCTAGAGTAGTTTCAGACGTTTTCATATAAAAATAGTTTAAAATTTTCAAATAACCAGTAAAAAACACATAAAATTTCAATTTTCTTAAAAATTTTCCTTGGTACCTACCTTTTTTCCGGTCTGGTCGAGCTTCCCTCGCCGATCCTCGTCTCTGGACACCTCTCGAAGCCCTCTGCTACGTATACCTGCAAAGTTACAAACAAATTAAAGTCAAATTTTCAACAATTTTCAGTAATTTTCAGTTTTCAGTAAATTTTTATATTAACACTAACCTTTTTTCGGGTTTGGCCGAGCTCCTCTCGCCGATCCGCGTCTGCCGACACCTCTTGCGGCATTCCACGTCCACTACTTATTTTATTATAAATTTTTCAAAGTTAAGTACCTAACAAAAAAGTCTTCCTAAGCGCTTCACGCAACAGGGAAAACATCGATAATTTTGTTAAAAATTCACCTTTCGCGCCGCGGTTTTCTGCCATCAATAGTGTCTTCGGACCTCCTATAGTATCCCTAGAGTAGTTTCAGACGTTTTCATATAAAAATAGTTTAAAATTTTCAAATAACCAGTAAAAAACACATAAAATTTCAATTTTCTTAAAAATTTTCCTTGGTACCTACCTTTTTTCCGGTCTGGTCGAGCTTCCCTCGCCGATCCTCGTCTCTGGACACCTCTCGAAGCCCTCTGCTACGTATACCTGCAAAGTTACAAACAAATTAAAGTCAAATTTTCAACAATTTTCAGTAATTTTCAGTTTTCAGTAAATTTTTATATTAACACTAACCTTTTTTCGGGTTTGGCCGAGCTCCTCTCGCCGATCCGCGTCTGCCGACACCTCTTGCGGCATTCCACGTCCACTACTTATTTTATTATAAATTTTTCAAAGTTAAGTACCTAACAAAAAAGTCTTCCTAAGCGCTTCACGCAACAGGGAAAACATCGATAATTTTGTTAAAAATTCACCTTTCGCGCCGCGGTTTTCTGCCATCAATAGTGTCTTCGGACCTCCTATAGTATCCCTAGAGTAGTTTCAGACGTTTTCATATAAAAATAGTTTAAAATTTTCAAATAACCAGTAAAAAACACATAAAATTTCAATTTTCTTAAAAATTTTCCTTGGTACCTACCTTTTTTCCGGTCTGGTCGAGCTTCCCTCGCCGATCCTCGTCTCTGGACACCTCTCGAAGCCCTCTGCTACGTATACCTGCAAAGTTACAAACAAATTAAAGTCAAATTTTCAACAATTTTCAGTAATTTTCAGTTTTCAGTAAATTTTTATATTAACACTAACCTTTTTTCGGGTTTGGCCGAGCTCCTCTCGCCGATCCGCGTCTGCCGACACCTCTTGCGGCATTCCACGTCCACTACTTATTTTATTATAAATTTTTCAAAGTTAAGTACCTAACAAAAAAGTCTTCCTAAGCGCTTCACGCAACAGGGAAAACATCGATAATTTTGTTAAAAATTCACCTTTCGCGCCGCGGTTTTCTGCCATCAATAGTGTCTTCGGACCTCCTATAGTATCCCTAGAGTAGTTTCAGACGTTTTCATATAAAAATAGTTTAAAATTTTCAAATAACCAGTAAAAAACACATAAAATTTCAATTTTCTTAAAAATTTTCCTTGGTACCTACCTTTTTTCCGGTCTGGTCGAGCTTCCCTCGCCGATCCTCGTCTCTGGACACCTCTCGAAGCCCTCTGCTACGTATACCTGCAAAGTTACAAACAAATTAAAGTCAAATTTTCAACAATTTTCAGTAATTTTCAGTTTTCAGTAAATTTTTATATTAACACTAACCTTTTTTCGGGTTTGGCCGAGCTCCTCTCGCCGATCCGCGTCTGCCGACACCTCTTGCGGCATTCCACGTCCACTACTTATTTTATTATAAATTTTTCAAAGTTAAGTACCTAACAAAAAAGTCTTCCTAAGCGCTTCACGCAACAGGGAAAACATCGATAATTTTGTTAAAAATTCACCTTTCGCGCCGCGGTTTTCTGCCATCAATAGTGTCTTCGGACCTCCTATAGTATCCCTAGAGTAGTTTCAGACGTTTTCATATAAAAATAGTTTAAAATTTTCAAATAACCAGTAAAAAACACATAAAATTTCAATTTTCTTAAAAATTTTCCTTGGTACCTACCTTTTTTCCGGTCTGGTCGAGCTTCCCTCGCCGATCCTCGTCTCTGGACACCTCTCGAAGCCCTCTGCTACGTATACCTGCAAAGTTACAAACAAATTAAAGTCAAATTTTCAACAATTTTCAGTAATTTTCAGTTTTCAGTAAATTTTTATATTAACACTAACCTTTTTTCGGGTTTGGCCGAGCTCCTCTCGCCGATCCGCGTCTGCCGACACCTCTTGCGGCATTCCACGTCCACTACTTATTTTATTATAAATTTTTCAAAGTTAAGTACCTAACAAAAAAGTCTTCCTAAGCGCTTCACGCAACAGGGAAAACATCGATAATTTTGTTAAAAATTCACCTTTCGCGCCGCGGTTTTCTGCCATCAATAGTGTCTTCGGACCTCCTATAGTATCCCTAGAGTAGTTTCAGACGTTTTCATATAAAAATAGTTTAAAATTTTCAAATAACCAGTAAAAAACACATAAAATTTCAATTTTCTTAAAAATTTTCCTTGGTACCTACCTTTTTTCCGGTCTGGTCGAGCTTCCCTCGCCGATCCTCGTCTCTGGACACCTCTCGAAGCCCTCTGCTACGTATACCTGCAAAGTTACAAACAAATTAAAGTCAAATTTTCAACAATTTTCAGTAATTTTCAGTTTTCAGTAAATTTTTATATTAACACTAACCTTTTTTCGGGTTTGGCCGAGCTCCTCTCGCCGATCCGCGTCTGCCGACACCTCTTGCGGCATTCCACGTCCACTACTTATTTTATTATAAATTTTTCAAAGTTAAGTACCTAACAAAAAAGTCTTCCTAAGCGCTTCACGCAACAGGGAAAACATCGATAATTTTGTTAAAAATTCACCTTTCGCGCCGCGGTTTTCTGCCATCAATAGTGTCTTCGGACCTCCTATAGTATCCCTAGAGTAGTTTCAGACGTTTTCATATAAAAATAGTTTAAAATTTTCAAATAACCAGTAAAAAACACATAAAATTTCAATTTTCTTAAAAATTTTCCTTGGTACCTACCTTTTTTCCGGTCTGGTCGAGCTTCCCTCGCCGATCCTCGTCTCTGGACACCTCTCGAAGCCCTCTGCTACGTATACCTGCAAAGTTACAAACAAATTAAAGTCAAATTTTCAACAATTTTCAGTAATTTTCAGTTTTCAGTAAATTTTTATATTAACACTAACCTTTTTTCGGGTTTGGCCGAGCTCCTCTCGCCGATCCGCGTCTGCCGACACCTCTTGCGGCATTCCACGTCCACTACTTATTTTATTATAAATTTTTCAAAGTTAAGTACCTAACAAAAAAGTCTTCCTAAGCGCTTCACGCAACAGGGAAAACATCGATAATTTTGTTAAAAATTCACCTTTCGCGCCGCGGTTTTCTGCCATCAATAGTGTCTTCGGACCTCCTATAGTATCCCTAGAGTAGTTTCAGACGTTTTCATATAAAAATAGTTTAAAATTTTCAAATAACCAGTAAAAAACACATAAAATTTCAATTTTCTTAAAAATTTTCCTTGGTACCTACCTTTTTTCCGGTCTGGTCGAGCTTCCCTCGCCGATCCTCGTCTCTGGACACCTCTCGAAGCCCTCTGCTACGTATACCTGCAAAGTTACAAACAAATTAAAGTCAAATTTTCAACAATTTTCAGTAATTTTCAGTTTTCAGTAAATTTTTATATTAACACTAACCTTTTTTCGGGTTTGGCCGAGCTCCTCTCGCCGATCCGCGTCTGCCGACACCTCTTGCGGCATTCCACGTCCACTACTTATTTTATTATAAATTTTTCAAAGTTAAGTACCTAACAAAAAAGTCTTCCTAAGCGCTTCACGCAACAGGGAAAACATCGATAATTTTGTTAAAAATTCACCTTTCGCGCCGCGGTTTTCTGCCATCAATAGTGTCTTCGGACCTCCTATAGTATCCCTAGAGTAGTTTCAGACGTTTTCATATAAAAATAGTTTAAAATTTTCAAATAACCAGTAAAAAACACATAAAATTTCAATTTTCTTAAAAATTTTCCTTGGTACCTACCTTTTTTCCGGTCTGGTCGAGCTTCCCTCGCCGATCCTCGTCTCTGGACACCTCTCGAAGCCCTCTGCTACGTATACCTGCAAAGTTACAAACAAATTAAAGTCAAATTTTCAACAATTTTCAGTAATTTTCAGTTTTCAGTAAATTTTTATATTAACACTAACCTTTTTTCGGGTTTGGCCGAGCTCCTCTCGCCGATCCGCGTCTGCCGACACCTCTTGCGGCATTCCACGTCCACTACTTATTTTATTATAAATTTTTCAAAGTTAAGTACCTAACAAAAAAGTCTTCCTAAGCGCTTCACGCAACAGGGAAAACATCGATAATTTTGTTAAAAATTCACCTTTCGCGCCGCGGTTTTCTGCCATCAATAGTGTCTTCGGACCTCCTATAGTATCCCTAGAGTAGTTTCAGACGTTTTCATATAAAAATAGTTTAAAATTTTCAAATAACCAGTAAAAAACACATAAAATTTCAATTTTCTTAAAAATTTTCCTTGGTACCTACCTTTTTTCCGGTCTGGTCGAGCTTCCCTCGCCGATCCTCGTCTCTGGACACCTCTCGAAGCCCTCTGCTACGTATACCTGCAAAGTTACAAACAAATTAAAGTCAAATTTTCAACAATTTTCAGTAATTTTCAGTTTTCAGTAAATTTTTATATTAACACTAACCTTTTTTCGGGTTTGGCCGAGCTCCTCTCGCCGATCCGCGTCTGCCGACACCTCTTGCGGCATTCCACGTCCACTACTTATTTTATTATAAATTTTTCAAAGTTAAGTACCTAACAAAAAAGTCTTCCTAAGCGCTTCACGCAACAGGGAAAACATCGATAATTTTGTTAAAAATTCACCTTTCGCGCCGCGGTTTTCTGCCATCAATAGTGTCTTCGGACCTCCTATAGTATCCCTAGAGTAGTTTCAGACGTTTTCATATAAAAATAGTTTAAAATTTTCAAATAACCAGTAAAAAACACATAAAATTTCAATTTTCTTAAAAATTTTCCTTGGTACCTACCTTTTTTCCGGTCTGGTCGAGCTTCCCTCGCCGATCCTCGTCTCTGGACACCTCTCGAAGCCCTCTGCTACGTATACCTGCAAAGTTACAAACAAATTAAAGTCAAATTTTCAACAATTTTCAGTAATTTTCAGTTTTCAGTAAATTTTTATATTAACACTAACCTTTTTTCGGGTTTGGCCGAGCTCCTCTCGCCGATCCGCGTCTGCCGACACCTCTTGCGGCATTCCACGTCCACTACTTATTTTATTATAAATTTTTCAAAGTTAAGTACCTAACAAAAAAGTCTTCCTAAGCGCTTCACGCAACAGGGAAAACATCGATAATTTTGTTAAAAATTCACCTTTCGCGCCGCGGTTTTCTGCCATCAATAGTGTCTTCGGACCTCCTATAGTATCCCTAGAGTAGTTTCAGACGTTTTCATATAAAAATAGTTTAAAATTTTCAAATAACCAGTAAAAAACACATAAAATTTCAATTTTCTTAAAAATTTTCCTTGGTACCTACCTTTTTTCCGGTCTGGTCGAGCTTCCCTCGCCGATCCTCGTCTCTGGACACCTCTCGAAGCCCTCTGCTACGTATACCTGCAAAGTTACAAACAAATTAAAGTCAAATTTTCAACAATTTTCAGTAATTTTCAGTTTTCAGTAAATTTTTATATTAACACTAACCTTTTTTCGGGTTTGGCCGAGCTCCTCTCGCCGATCCGCGTCTGCCGACACCTCTTGCGGCATTCCACGTCCACTACTTATTTTATTATAAATTTTTCAAAGTTAAGTACCTAACAAAAAAGTCTTCCTAAGCGCTTCACGCAACAGGGAAAACATCGATAATTTTGTTAAAAATTCACCTTTCGCGCCGCGGTTTTCTGCCATCAATAGTGTCTTCGGACCTCCTATAGTATCCCTAGAGTAGTTTCAGACGTTTTCATATAAAAATAGTTTAAAATTTTCAAATAACCAGTAAAAAACACATAAAATTTCAATTTTCTTAAAAATTTTCCTTGGTACCTACCTTTTTTCCGGTCTGGTCGAGCTTCCCTCGCCGATCCTCGTCTCTGGACACCTCTCGAAGCCCTCTGCTACGTATACCTGCAAAGTTACAAACAAATTAAAGTCAAATTTTCAACAATTTTCAGTAATTTTCAGTTTTCAGTAAATTTTTATATTAACACTAACCTTTTTTCGGGTTTGGCCGAGCTCCTCTCGCCGATCCGCGTCTGCCGACACCTCTTGCGGCATTCCACGTCCACTACTTATTTTATTATAAATTTTTCAAAGTTAAGTACCTAACAAAAAAGTCTTCCTAAGCGCTTCACGCAACAGGGAAAACATCGATAATTTTGTTAAAAATTCACCTTTCGCGCCGCGGTTTTCTGCCATCAATAGTGTCTTCGGACCTCCTATAGTATCCCTAGAGTAGTTTCAGACGTTTTCATATAAAAATAGTTTAAAATTTTCAAATAACCAGTAAAAAACACATAAAATTTCAATTTTCTTAAAAATTTTCCTTGGTACCTACCTTTTTTCCGGTCTGGTCGAGCTTCCCTCGCCGATCCTCGTCTCTGGACACCTCTCGAAGCCCTCTGCTACGTATACCTGCAAAGTTACAAACAAATTAAAGTCAAATTTTCAACAATTTTCAGTAATTTTCAGTTTTCAGTAAATTTTTATATTAACACTAACCTTTTTTCGGGTTTGGCCGAGCTCCTCTCGCCGATCCGCGTCTGCCGACACCTCTTGCGGCATTCCACGTCCACTACTTATTTTATTATAAATTTTTCAAAGTTAAGTACCTAACAAAAAAGTCTTCCTAAGCGCTTCACGCAACAGGGAAAACATCGATAATTTTGTTAAAAATTCACCTTTCGCGCCGCGGTTTTCTGCCATCAATAGTGTCTTCGGACCTCCTATAGTATCCCTAGAGTAGTTTCAGACGTTTTCATATAAAAATAGTTTAAAATTTTCAAATAACCAGTAAAAAACACATAAAATTTCAATTTTCTTAAAAATTTTCCTTGGTACCTACCTTTTTTCCGGTCTGGTCGAGCTTCCCTCGCCGATCCTCGTCTCTGGACACCTCTCGAAGCCCTCTGCTACGTATACCTGCAAAGTTACAAACAAATTAAAGTCAAATTTTCAACAATTTTCAGTAATTTTCAGTTTTCAGTAAATTTTTATATTAACACTAACCTTTTTTCGGGTTTGGCCGAGCTCCTCTCGCCGATCCGCGTCTGCCGACACCTCTTGCGGCATTCCACGTCCACTACTTATTTTATTATAAATTTTTCAAAGTTAAGTACCTAACAAAAAAGTCTTCCTAAGCGCTTCACGCAACAGGGAAAACATCGATAATTTTGTTAAAAATTCACCTTTCGCGCCGCGGTTTTCTGCCATCAATAGTGTCTTCGGACCTCCTATAGTATCCCTAGAGTAGTTTCAGACGTTTTCATATAAAAATAGTTTAAAATTTTCAAATAACCAGTAAAAAACACATAAAATTTCAATTTTCTTAAAAATTTTCCTTGGTACCTACCTTTTTTCCGGTCTGGTCGAGCTTCCCTCGCCGATCCTCGTCTCTGGACACCTCTCGAAGCCCTCTGCTACGTATACCTGCAAAGTTACAAACAAATTAAAGTCAAATTTTCAACAATTTTCAGTAATTTTCAGTTTTCAGTAAATTTTTATATTAACACTAACCTTTTTTCGGGTTTGGCCGAGCTCCTCTCGCCGATCCGCGTCTGCCGACACCTCTTGCGGCATTCCACGTCCACTACTTATTTTATTATAAATTTTTCAAAGTTAAGTACCTAACAAAAAATTGCCCACCCAAGCCCGCCCTATTCCGATTTTATAGTTGTTAACGTCAAAATATTTCTTTGCATTTTATCATTCTTCGGGCCAGTAGAAGCCGAAATAGACACTTGAAGGCCACCCTAGGATCTGTAACTTAGAAGATACAGAGCGGCAGAGGCAACAATAACAACTACAGTCTGCGGATACTTAATTATGATAGTCGCAACCTATATATAACATACCATTATCTTCAACATGAGTCTGCCGAACACTCCGACCCCCCCAGAACCCCTGGAAAGCAATGATTATCAAAAACTTTTCGAACTAACTAACGTTATTCTAGATGAAATCATGCGGGGAAAAAGTGTAACAAAGTCCTCTAAGGATAAAATAATAGAAGCTACCAGTAAAATTAGAAACATATTAGAAAATTCGCCGGAAATGGCAACTCAACTGAGCCAGAACCAAAATACAAATAATTATGATAATCACGCTCAAACCAGGGAAATAGAAACTATGATGAAAAACCTTGCAGGTGAATTAACAACAAAGATTAATGACATTACTAAAGTCATAAGCTCTGAAACGGGACGGGAACAGTTCTCCACGCAACCGTCTGCCCCCTCATCCCTACCGACCCAATCATATGCCTACGCTGCCAGTAAAAATAACAATCAGACCAAAAGAAGTAACTCAGCGCTGATAATCTCCACATCCAACCCACAAAATAAAGCCAAAATAACTACAGAATGGAAGAAAGAGATAAACTTTAAGCAGGTTAAATATGCTCCAGCGAAAATTATACCTCTATCGGGTAACAAGCTAAGGATGGAGTTTGAAGACAAGCAGCAAAGGGATGAAACAATCCAAAGAATTTCAGAGAATAGTACTATCAAGGCGGAACCGGCTAGGAACCTTAAACCCATGATCATCCTAAAGGGCATATCTAAAGACACCCCACCTGAAGAACTAACCAACACTATCATACAACAAAATGAAATCTTGGAAAACACGGAACCAGCAGAAATAATGATATGTTTCACCAAACCTAACAGAAGCCCTGCATTATACAATGCAGTACTTCGCATCGCCCCGAGAGTATGGCATAATATCACCAAATTAACAAGAGTAAATGTAGATCATATTAAAGTCCATATTGAAGAGTACTCCCCATTCAAACAGTGCCTGAAATGTCTTAAGTTCGGACACACCCAAAGCAAATGCACTGCCGAAATTGATCACTGTGCACACTGTGCCGAAACGGGACACACCCACAAGACCTGCCCCCGTAGCAAAGAACCTAGCAAATGCTATAATTGCAACAAACAAAATGAAAATAATAGTGCTAATCCAAATAAAAATACGGCGCACCGCGCCACCTCTCACCTCTGCCCTGGAATTAGGGCCATGAAAATAAAATTGTCAAAACGTACCGATTATGAGTAATAGAGCAAATAACGCAAACAATATAAAAGTTATACAATGCAATACCGCTAGGGGATATCAGGCACATCAGGAAATGTTAGCATACATCGAAAAGAACGAAATTCAAATTATACTCCTTACAGAGCCCTACACCTCCAACAAATCCATGATAATCAACAATGTCCCAGGATACAAGATCTATCAATATCCCAAACCTAATCAAAGCAAGAAAATTAAAGCATGTATACTAATTAAAGATGGAACTGGGGCAACCTTGGGCAATGCTGAACACTCATCACCAAATTTATGCTCAGTCAGCTTAAAAACCACAAAGGGAAATATAAACATCACTTGCGTTTATGTAGAACCAAACATAGATAAACATAACACTATGGACAGACTGGACGTGCTACTACAAGGCCGAGATAACAACACACACATTATCGGAGGAGACTTCAATGGCTGGCACCACATATGGGGATCCCCCAAAACTAATTCAAGAGGATTAAAAATCACCGAAATCATGGTAGCTCATGACCTACTCATATGCAACACTGGCAACATAAACACATTTGAAACAACTACTAATAACAATTTGCGCGGCTCTATTATTGATATCACACTTATAAAAGCCTCCACCACAAATCAGATTAATGAATGGAGGGTTAACAAAGACATCTGCCCCTCATCTGATCACCATGGCATTGAATTCGTTTTTACTCTTGCGAAACAACAGGTTACAATCAAAAAAAGAAATACATCCACATTCTTATTTAACAACAAAATAATAAAGGACTGGGACCCAATTGGCAAAGTAATAAAGGAGGAAATGGACAAGGCAAATCTTACATCCATCCCAATAACAGAATTAGACGCATCTGGAATAGATAAATACATATCAGAAATCACAAGCACCATCCAAGGGGTGTGCCGCAAAATGATAAAGAAGCCGAAACGCACTGCCAACAAACATCCCTGGTGGACAGACGAACTCGAACAAATGAAAAAGGAAGTAATCAGAAGCCACCACCTACTTCACCACCTCAACGCCAGGAAACTTCCCATGGAAGAAGCCTTAAAAGCCAACAAAGAGCTAAGAAACAAATACGCTGAAACCATCAGAAATACCTCCACAAATAACTTTAAAGATTTCTGCAGCAAGCAAGGTAAAGAAGATGTGTGGTCCCTCACCAATAGACTTTTAAAAAATGCTTCTCCTACACAACCACCGTCAACAATCAAAACAGATAATGGCGAATACACCACCAACAGTCTTGACACCGCCAAGGAGTTCCTTAAAAGGTTCTATCCCAATGATAACGACGACACCGACACAGATGAACAGCAAGTAAATAGAAGCAGAGCCAAGGAAATACCCAATACTCCTGATGAACCACCCTTCACTATACAGGAGATACTCCACTGCCTGGATGGCATGAATCCAAACAGAGCCCCAGGTATGGACCACCTCACCTCGGATATTTGTCTATGTTTTGCTAAGGCGCTACCAGAAATCATCCTCGACATACTAAATAGATGCCTACAACTGGGGTACTTCCCAATACAATGGAAGCGCGCGTATGTCAGGATAATTCCTAAGCCTGGGAAATCCGACTATACGGAAACTGCATCATATAGACCCATCGGGCTAATAAATGTTTTCGGAAAACTCCTAGAAAAAATTATAATCAAAAGATTAAATCACCACATGTATACCACAAACTCATTCAACGAGGCGCAGTACGGATTTAAAGAGCAAAAATCAACGATTGAAGCTTTACATAAAATCACCAACGAGATAAACATACACAAACACAACCACCAACAAATTATAGCTGTGTCACTAGATATACAAGCTGCATTCGACCATGCCTGGTGGCCAGCAATACTCAACCGGTTACAACACACTAAATGCCCCAAAAACATTTACGTTATAATACAAAGCTATCTTTCTGATAGGGGTGTAACAATAGATTTAGCTGAATGCCAAGAGTCCAAAGAACAGAACAGAGGATGTATCCAGGGATCTGTATGTGGCCCAACGCTATGGAACATGATCCTGGATGAACTCTTGGAAACTAAACTGCCGGAGGGATGCAGAGTGCAGGCATTTGCGGATGATGTGTTTCTGTTGGCCCATGGAAAGAACCTCACAATGCTGGAAAGCAACGTTAACCAAGCACTGGAAATCATTCAAAACTGGGGAGAAAAGGTTAAACTTAAATTTGGACCCAATAAAACAACAGCCATTGCCTTCACAAGGAAAGCTAAAACAATAAAAGTAATAATGAACAACCAACATATCAAGCTATCCAACACTGTCAAAGTCCTAGGAGTAATAATAGACGATAGACTCAAATTCACCCAGCATGTTGAATATGCCATAGGAAAGGCTCAAAAAATTTACTTCAAGTTAGCCAAATTTGTCAGACCCACTTGGGGAGTACATGCGGACAACATTAGAATCATATACAAGCAAGTTATCGAACCAATAATCATCTACGCCGCCAGCATATGGAAACCAGCATTAAATTACAAACATATTAAAAGAAAACTCTCCTCTCTCCAGAGGAAATTTGCAATAAAAATAATAAAAGGCTTTAGAACTATTAACACAGTACACTCAGTAGCACTCGCTGGCCTCACCCCACTATACACCAAGGCTGAGGAATACGCTGACAATGAAATAACAAAGATCCTAACCACCAGCAGACACCTGCCAGACGACGTTACTCTGGAACAACCTGAGAAACCAAGAAACATGATACATCCGGCAAACCGGAAATATATAGAGTTTAGATTAGCTGAAAGCCAAGCTGAAATTGACGAAATTATCAATCCTAATAGACAACACATTATATACACAGATGGCAGTAAGCACGGGGGAAAGGTGGGAGCTGCCTACATAGCCTACAGCCCCAATAACACAAAAACAGTTAAGAAAATCAAACTGCACGATGCATGTTCGGTGTATCAAGCTGAGCTAATGGCAATCAAAGAGGCTGTAAAATGGGCCTCTGCTAAGACTATAAAAAACATTGCCATACTATCTGATAGCAAATCTGGACTGCAGGAGGTATCAAATCCTAACAGCACTAACCGGATGGTAGTAGATATACACAAAACAATTCTCCAACACGAAATGGATGTACAATTCATATGGATAAGGGCACACACGGGAATCGAAGGGAATGAGGAGGCTGATATTGCGGCTAAGAGCGCTGCCGAAAGCCACTGTGCATCTTCACATAACAAATTCCCCATTAGTTATATAAAAAGCATAAACAAGTCTCATAGTTTAAAAACTGCTGAAGAAATTTATTCCTCAAATACTAAGGGCCCCATACTTAAGGAATGGTGTCCAACGCTTACAGATCTACATAAAATATTAGAACACATAAAGCCCTCATTTGCGGTAACTCAAATTCTCACGGGACATGGATATAACAAACAATATTTACATAGATTTAAAATCACTAATGATAACTTCTGTCCGTGCGACAATCAAACAATACAGACTAACGAACACCTAATAAAACAATGCCCCCGTTTCCAGAGAACGCGTCTAGACCTAAATATTGTGGCCGACAACCTTAATATCAATCCGTATGACCTGCAACAAATAATCACTAAAGAATCCACTAAAGAAGCATTCCTTAACCATATTAATTACATAATTAAGAAATTAAAAAGCTTTAATAATACTTGAAATAAATTGAAATAATTAATCACTAAATAATAATATGGAAAAAAAAAAAAAAAAAAAAAAAAAAAAAAAAAAAAAAAAAAAAAAAAAAAAAAAAAAAAAAAAAAAAAAAAAAAAAATAGAAACCAAGTTTAATAATTATGTTACAATTTTTATTTTTATTTATATGCATTAATTAACTTTATTCTTCATTGTAACTATAATAACTATAATTACTTATAATATTCTACTCAACTAATTGAAATTAAAACAAAAACTAAAGAAATAAAGAAATAGCGTGTAAATACCAAATTCAAATGTTAACTACAACAACATTAATGTATGAGATGCACGTAGTAGTAAATAGCTTGTGATCTCAATAATACACTCCCCAGGGCAAGGGAGTACTTGCTCTGGGAAAAAAAAAAAAAAAAAAAAAAAACCTAACCTAACCTAACCTAACCTAACCTTTTTTTTTTTTTTTTTTTTTTTTTTTTTGACAAGGTGGAAAATGCATTACGCATTCGACCCCCCGCCTTGGGAGCGGCGGGGAGGATATGTGGGACTCCCTCATCTCCCCTTCTCATTATGAGAAGGGGTAGAGAGGTTTACCCACTAAAAACCACCTTGGCGTACCCTCGCACTCCGGTTACTCGGGCACCGTGGAACCCGCTCTAAGCATTCTCCACGATGCCCACCGGTCGCCCCGGCCTCTGCCAGGGCTTCCCGCGTCAATGGGGGGATGGCCGAATACGCATGGCCACCCCCCAGACCGCCGAGTGACTTGTCACGGCAGGCGGAGGTCTCCCATCCTCCGCCCGCAGTCACTAAGGGTGAAGGCGCGCGGCAAACTGCCGCCGCCTCAACCCCGGCCGCCTACGCCGGAGCGGGTGCGCGAGAGGATCGTCCTCGCGCTCCCGCTCCGCCTCCTCCTTCTGCGAGATAACAATCTCGCAGAAGGAGACCACTGCCTCCCAGGACCCCTCACTGCTGAGCATCGCAGAGACGACGCTATGCAGCGAGAGGTCCACCCGCTGGATTGCCCGTGCCATGAGGCCCCTCTCCGCATCCCAACGACTGCACACCCGAAAGGTGTGCTCAGCCGTGTCGTCGGGATCTCCGCACTCATGGCACCGTGGGCTCGGCTCCCTCCCAATGTTGTGCAGGTGATGACCGAAACAGCCGTGTCCGGTCAACACCTGCACTAGTCGGTACGTCAGCGCGCCGGCTGCCCTCTTACACCATTGGTCCATCACTGGGAGGATCGCCCCCACGGTACGAGTCCCGTACGGGGCGTCCTCCAGGATGGACTTCCACCTTTCTCGCAGCCGGCGCGCTGTCATACGGCGGGAGGCCTCCACCTCCTCAGGGTCCGGGCGTTCACCTCTTGCCCGAGCCCTGGACCTAACTGAATAGGTTTCCGCCTGCACCTCAGCGTCCAACTCCCACGGAGGGGTGCAGGCGAGGAGGCAGGCCGCCGCGTGGGCCACTGAGCCGTAGGCCCTGGCCATCCGCTGGGCCACGGCCCGCTGTGGCCCCCTCAGAAGGGCCCTGTTTCGGGCGGACAACCTATCCGCCCATATCGGGGCCCCATACAGGGCCATGCTCCTCACCACGCCGGCGAACAGCCGCCGGCACGAGGAGCCTGGCCCCCCAATGTTGGGCAGGAGTCTGCCCAGCGCTTGCGCGGCGCCCCTGATTCGGGGAGCAAGTCTTCTGAAGTGCTCCCCGAAATCCCACTTCCGGTCCAATGTAAGCCCCAGATATTTAATGTGGGGCTCTACCTGGACCGTCCCTCCTGGAAGTGAGAGCGCCGCGCCCGCAGGCAGCCTCCATGCCCTCCCTCGCCCCCCGAAGACCGTAGCGTCGGTCTTCGGAAGGGCCACCTTTAGGCCGAGCTGCTCGATCCCCCGGATCATCAGCTCGGCCGCTTCCTCCGCATCGCGGAGGGTCTCCCACCCATCTTTCCCGCGCACAGCCACCATCGTGTCGTCTGCATAGCAGACGGTGATTGTGCGCGGGAGGGTCTCCCCTCTGATGGCCCGGTCGTACCCCAGGTTCCAGAGCAAGGGGCCGAGTACGGAACCCTGGGGCACGCCGCAGGCCATCCCCCTCTCCCCCCTCTGCCCGTCCTTATTTTCGTAGAGAACTACCCTCTCGGTAAGGTAGTTCTCTACGATCCTTCTCAGGTAGTGGGGCACTCCATGATACTGAAGTGCCCCACTTATCACCCCATAGGGGAGGGTGCCGAACGCGTTCGCGATGTCTAGAGACACCGCGACCACACCCTCTCCCCTGCTCGACGCGTCGTCGCAGAAGTCCCTGAGGGACTTTATCGCGTCGAGCGTGGACCGTCCTCCTCGGAACCCGAACTGTCTATCAGACACGTCCGGGCCGGCGGTCTCAAGGTGCTGCTGGATCCGGTGGGCCAGGATACGTTCAAACGTTTTCCCGGCCTCATCCAGCAACACTATGGGGCGATAGGCGGACGGGCAGTCCGCAGGCCGACCATCTTTGCGGAGGAGGCAGAGCCGCCCCTCCTTCCACACCCTCGGGAACCGTCCCTCCTTCAGGCAGTCATCCATGAGCTGCCTGAGGCGACTCCCGAGGTGTCCCAGGGCGACCGTGAGGACACGACCAGGGACCCCGTCTGGTCCCGGGGCCTTTTTGCAGCCCCTGAGTCGGTCCGTCACTCTTTCGAACTCGTCGTCGCTTATGGGTGCGACGGCGAGTTCGGCCTCCGCAATGGCCATCGTCGGGGGAGAGAACGCAGGGGCGGGCGGGAACAGCCCCTCCAACACCCTACTGAGGAGGTCGGGCTCCATTGAATCTATGGGGGGGGCCGCGCGCAGCTTGTTGCGCACCATCTTATACGGCCGCCCCCACGGATCCCTGTCCAGGGTGGCCAAGAACGAGCAGTGTGCTTCGTCCTTGGCCACGGCGATCGCCACTATCAGGGCCCCCTTTGCCTCTTTGAGGGCCCTGTGGAGCCCCTCCTCCTCCTCCTCTGTGTGCCGCCTGCGCCTACAATGCTGGTAGGCGCGGCGGGCACAGTTGCTGGTGGTCCGCAGGGCCGCTATTTCTGCGGACCACCAGTACACCTTCTTGCGGGCGGACGGGCGTCCGGCCCGGGGCATTGCCGCGTCGCACACCCTCTGTAGTGCGGCGCGGAACCGAGCTGCCCTCTCGTCGACTCCGAGGGTGGCGGGAGGGGCTGCACACCAAGCCTCCTCCATCGCCGCCTCGTCCGCCCTTTCCCTATCCAGGTGGGTCAGAGCCCACCTGGGGAACCCTCTTCGGCCCCGGCCTCTTGTTCCCCCCCCTGGGGTTGGCGACGGCAGGACGCCATTGGAGACCCTCATTCTGATGTACAGATGATCAGAGAGGGTCTCGACGTCCTCCAGGACGCGCCAATCAGTGACGCGCGCGGCTATGGCGGGGGTCGCGAACGTTACGTCCACGACTGACCCCCCCCGCCGCCGCACGCATGTGTTGACGCTGCCCTGGTTCAGGATGATTAGTCCTGTTGCCGTCGCCCAGTCCTCGAGGGCGGTCCCTCGGGGGTCCGTGACTGGGGAACCCCACGCCGAACTCTTGGCGTTAAGGTCCCCCATGACCATCACCTGTGACGGGGCAGCTCTACCAACTACCCCGTTCAGGACCCCCAGGAAGCGCTCGAAGGCGCGTAACGGCTTGTTGGGGGAGAAGTACACCGCCACTATCACGGTGTCACTCCCCCATCTGGCCGCCACGTAACCCGGGCCGCCCTCGATCCTCGAGAGGGGGGGGAAATCCCCATGAGCCGGGACTGATATAGCCACTACTCCGTCCGTCGCCCCTGCCCAGTAAGGAAGGGGAGGGACGAAGTAGGGCTCTGCGACCACCGCGACGCCAATTCCCCACTCCGCCATGTGTTGCATCAGGAGATCCTGTGCCCTGGCGGAGTGGTTGGCGTTGACCTGCAGGACGTCCAAGTGCTGGTGTGCTGGCATTTAGACGTCCATGCGGTTCTCCTCATTTTGGCCGGTGGCCGTTCCTGCTGGGGTGGGGCGGGTGGGGCGGGTGGGCTCCGTCCGCATCGATTTGCCCCTGACCTCGGGGGGGAAGCATCTCGACCCCCCCATCGTGTGGCTGGCCGGGAGTTTGGCGTGGTGGCACACTGCGCACCACTCCTTCTCCCCCGTGCACTCCCTGCGGAAGTGCCCCTCCGCACCGCACCGGTAGCAGGTATTGCTCCGGTCGACGCTTGAGGGGCACAACTCCCGCGTGTGGCCAACACACATGCATCTGTAACAACGCATGGGTGTCGGCCCAGCCACGGTGACGGTGGCCTCAGCCCACCCCACCTGGATTTTACCCCGCTTTATGAGGCCCTGTGCCGTCTCCACTGGGCACTGGACGAGAGCTGATCCAGTGCCGTCGTAGAGGACACGGATGCCCCCCACCTTTATGTGGGCCTCATCACAGCCCCCCGCTTTGACGATGGCCGCCGTCAGCTTCTCTTTGGAAGCCGACTCGTCCAGACCACCTATCTGGACAGCGGCCATTTTTTGTGGGCGGCTGACGATGGCGACATCCCCCACTATTTCTTGCAGCCTGGCTGCAAGAGCGTCTGCCGCCCGCCCTCTGTCGGGTATCATTGGACATAGAGGGAGCCTTCGATAGTGCCTGGTGGCCCGCGATCAGAGTCCGACTGGCTGAGGAAAAGTGTCCGGTGAATCTAAGGAGAGTGGTGGACAGCTACCTTCGGAACCGAAGAGTGAGGGTGAGGTACGCCGGTGAGGAGTACGCCAAAAGCACCAACAAAGGTTGCGTACAAGGTTCCATCGGCGGCCCCATCTTCTGGAATCTTCTTCTCGACCCATTACTGAGAGGGCTTGAAAGACGGGGCGACTATTGTCAGGCTTTTGCCGACGATGTCGTCCTGGTGTTTGCCGGTGAGACAGCGTTGGAGGTACAGAGACATGCCAATGCCGCCCTCGCGTATGTCCGGGGGTGGGGTGTCGAAAACAAGCTGAAATTTGCGCCACATAAAACCAAAGCGATGGTGATAACTAGGAAGCTGAAGTTCGACACGCCGCTCCTGCACATGGGCGGTGTAGACATTGGCATGTCCGACGAGATCAAAATCTTGGGGCTCACTATTGACAGCAAGCTGACGTTCAACGCCCACACTGCGAACATCTGCAGGAAGGCGTTGAACATTTATAAGCAACTGTCCAGAGCCGCCAAGATAAGCTGGGGACTCCACCCGGACGTGATCCGTGTCATCTACACGGCTGCGGTGGAGCCAGTGATCTCGTATGCCTCCAGCGCTTGGGCACCGGCAACACAGAAACTTGGAGTGCAGAGGCAGCTGAACGCGGTCCAACGAGGATTTGCCCAAAAGCTGTGTGGGGCCTACCGCACCGTCTCCCTGAACGCGGCACTGGTGCTGTCCGGGATACTTCCTCTCGACCTCAAGATACAGGAGGCAGCTGCCCTGTATGAGGCTAAAAGAGGAGTTCCCCTGACAGTGCTAGGCGATCGGGAGGTCGAACGCGGTGTGGCCTTCACCAAAGCCCCGCATCCGGCAGAGCATATGCGCCTGGAGTTCGTGAGTCTGGTAGACCAGCAGCAAGTAGAGGACCGCGTCAACCAGGCGGTCCAAATCTACACGGATGGCAGCAAGATTGAGGGCAGGGTCGGAGCCGCACTGTCTCTGTGGAGAAGTGGGGCTGAGACAAAGGCCCTCAAACTTAAGCTGCCACCACACTGCACTGTCTACCAGGCGGAACTGCTGGCCATATGCAAGGCCACGAGGTTCATCCTCCAATGCGGTGAGGCGAGCTTTGGGATCCTTAGTGACTCGCGTTCGGCGCTGGAAACCGTAGTAAACGTGAGTTCCCCCCACCCCCTGGCTGTCGAAGCCCGCGAGAACATCTCGCGCAGCCAACTCCAGAACAAGGAAGTCTCCTTGTTCTGGATCAAAGCACACGCGGGCTTGGAGGGGAACGAGCGTGCGGACCAGTTAGCCAAGGAGGCTGCCCTGCACTCCAAGAAGCGGCCGGACTACGATGGGTGCCCGGTTTCATTCGTCAAGCGGGAGCTCCGTAAAGACTCGCTTGACGAATGGAACCGGAGATATAAAGCCGGCGACACGGCTGGGGTCACCAAGACGTTTCTTCCCGACGCAGTGGAGGCGTACAGGATTGTCCGAAAGCTCCGCCCGGCAGGCGTGATGACGCAGGTGCTGACGGGACACGGTGGGTTCTCCGAATACTTGTGCAGATTCAAGTGCAAGGAGGACCCATCGTGCTTCTGCGAGCCGGGCGTGAGCCAGACAGTCGGACACATCCTCGCCGAGTGCCCTGCCTTCGGGAAGGAACGTTTCGATGCAGAGTGTTTACTGGACACTGCGATAAAATTGGGTAGTCTTGGAACACTATTAAGGAATGAGTCAACCCGCAAAACCTTTACAGCATACTGCGTAGAAATAGCTACAAGAGTAATAGCACGGAACAAATAAATTGGGAAATATTTCGGTAAAAATAGATTTTTTTTAAAAAAAAAAAAAACTAGAAAAATAAACAAGCAAAAATTCAAAATTAACAAAACGAACATAATGATACAATAGGAAAACAACAAAGGACGATGTACAAAGCCTCCGATAATGTCCGAGGGACGCTGAAAATTAAAAAAAAAAAAAAAAAAAAAAAAAAACCTAACCTAACCTAACCTAACCTAACCTAACCTAACCTAACCTAACCTAACCTAACCTAACCTAACCTAACCTAACCTAACCTAACCTAACCTAACCTAACCTAACCTAACCTAACCTAACCTAACCTAACCTAACCTAACCTAACCTAACCTAACCTAACCTTTTTTTTTTTTTTTTTTTTTTGACAAGGTGGAAAATGCATTACGCATTCGACCCCCCGCCTTGGGAGCGGCGGGGAGGATATGTGGGACTCCCTCATCTCCCCTTCTCATTATGAGAAGGGGTAGAGAAGTTTACCCACTAAAAACCACCTTGGCGTACCCTCGCATTCCGGTTACTCGGGCACCGTGGAACCCGCTCTAAGCATTCTCCACGGTGCCCACCGGTCGCCCCGGCCTCTGCCAGGGCTTCCCGCGTCAATGGGGGGGATGGCCGAATACGCATGGCCACCCCCCAGACCGCCGAGTGACTTGTCACGGCAGGCGGAGGTCTCCCATCCTCCGCCCGCAGTCACTAAGGGTTAAGGCGCGCGGCAAACTGCCTCCGCCTCAACCCCGGCCGCCTACGCCGGAGGGGGTGCGCGAGAGGATCGTCCTCGCGCCCCCGCTCCGCCTCCTCCTTCTGCGAGATAACAATCTCGCAGAAGGAGACCACTGCCTCCCAGGACCCCTCGCTGCTGAGCATCGCAGAAACGACGCTATGCAGCGAGAGGTCCACCCGCTGGATTGCCCGTGCCATGAGGCCTCTCTCCACATCCCAACGACTGCACTCCTGAAAGGTGTGCTCAGCCGTGTCGTCGGGATCTCCGCACTCATGGCACCGTGGGCTCGGCTCCCTCCTAATGTTGTGCAGGTGGTGACCGAAACAGCCGTGTCCGGTCAACACCTGCACTAGCCGGTACGTCAGTGCGCCGGCTGCCCTCTTACACCATTGGTCCATCACTGGGAGGATCGCCCCCACGGTACGAGTCCCGTACGGGGAGTCCTCCAGGATGGACTTCCACCTTTCGCGCAGCCGGCGCGCCGTCATACGGCGGGAGGCCTCTACCTCCTCAGGGTCCGGGCGTTCCCCTCTTGCCCGAGCCCTGGACCTAACTAAGTAGGTTTCCGCCTGCACCTCGGCGTCCAACTCCCACGGGGGGGTGCAGGCGAGGAGGCAGGCCGCCGCGTGGGCCACTGAGCCGTAGGCCCTGGCCATCCTCTGGGCCACGGCCCGCTGTGGCCCCCTCAGAAGGGCCCTGTTTCGGGCGGACAACCTGTCCGCCCATATCGGGGCCCCATACAGGGCCATGCTCCTCACCACGCCGGCGAACAGCCGCCGGCACGAGGAGCCTGGCCCCCCAATGTTGGGCAGGAGTCTGCCCAGCGCTTGCGCGGCGCCCCTGATTCGGGGAGCAAGTCTTCTGAAGTGCTCCCCGAAATCCCACTTCCGGTCCAATGTAAGCCCCAGATATTTAATGTGGGGCTCTACCTGGACCGTCCCTCCTGGAAGTGAGAGCGCCGCGCCCGCAGGCAGCCTCCATGCCCTCCCTCGCCCCCCGAAGACCGTAGCGTCGGTCTTCGGGAGGGCCACCTTTAGGCCGAGCTGCTCGATCCCCCGGATCATCAGCTCGGCCGCTTCCTCCGCATCGCGGAGGGTCTCCCACCCATCTTTCCCGCGCACAGCCACCATCGTGTCGTCTGCATAGCAGACGGTGATTGTGCGCGGGAGTGTCTCCCCTCTGATGGCCCGGTCGTACCCCAGGTTCCAGAGCAAGGGGCCGAGTACGGAGCCCTGGGGCACGCCGCAGGCCATCCTTCTCTCCCCCCTCTGCCCGTCCTTATTTTCGTAGAGAACTACCCTCTCAGTAAGGTAGTTCTCTACGATCCTTCTCAGGTAGTGGGGCACTCCATGATACTGAAGTGCCCCACTTATCACCCCATAGGGGAGGGTGCCGAACGCGTTCGCGATGTCTAGAGACACCGCGACCACACCCTCTCCCCTGCTCGACGCGTCGTCACAGAAGTCCCTGAGGGACTTTATCGCGTCGAGCGTGGACCGTCCTCCTCGGAACCCGAACTGTCTATCAGAGACGTCCGGGCCGGCGGTCCCAAGGTGCTGCTGGATCCGGTGGGCCAGGATACGTTCGAACGTTTTCCCGGCCTCATCCAGCAACACTATGGGGCGATAGGCGGACGGGCAGTCCGCAGGCCGACCATCTTTGCGGAGGAGGCAGAGCCGCCCCTCCTTCCACACCCTCGGGAACCGTCCCTCCTTCAGGCAGTCATCCATGAGCTGCCTGAGGCGACTCCCGAGGTGTCCCAGGGCGACCGTGAGGACACGACCAGGGACCCCGTCTGGTCCTGGGGCCTTTTTGCAGCCCCTGAGTCGGTCCGTCACTCTTTCGAACTCGTCGTCGCTTATGGGTGCGACGGCGAGTTCGGCCTCCGCAATGGCCATCGTCGGGGGAGAGAACGCTGGGGCGGGCGGGAACAGCCCCTCCAACACCCTACTGAGGAGGTCGGGCTCCATTAAATCCATGGGGGGGGCCGTGCGCAGCTTGTTGCGCACCATCTTATACGGCCGCCCCCACGGATCCCTGTCCAGGGTGGCCAAGAACGAGCAGTGTGCTTCGTCCTTGGCCACGGCGATCGCCACTATCAGGGCCCCCTTTGCCTCTTTGAGGGCCCTGTGGAGCCCCTCCTCCTCCTCCTCTGTGTGCCGCCTGCGCCTACAATGCTGGTAGGCGCGGCGGGCACAGTTGCTGGTGGTCCGCAGGGCCGCTATTTCTGCGGACCACCAGTACACCTTCTTGCGGGCGGACGGGCGTCCGGCCCGGGGCATTGCCGCGTCGCACACCCTCTGTAGTGCGGCGCGGAACCGGGCCGCCCTCTCGTCAACTCCGAGGGTGGCGGGAGGGGCTGCACACCAAGCCTCCTCCATCGCCGCCTCGTCCGCCCTTTCCCTATCCAGGTGGGTCAGGGCCCACCTGGGGAACCCTCTTCGGCCCCGGCCTCTTGTTCCCCCCCCTGGGGTGGGCGACGGCAGAACGCCATTGGAGACCCTCATTCTGATGTACAGGTGATCAGAGAGGGTCTCGACGTCCTCCAGGACGCGCCAATCAGTGACGCGCGCGGCTATGGCGGGGGTCGCGAACGTGACGTCCACGACTGACCCCCCCCGCCGCCGCACGCATGTGTTGACGCTGCCCCGGTTCAGGATGATTAGTCCTGTTGCCGTCGCCCAGTCCTCGAGGGCGGTCCCTCGGGGGGACCTAACCTAACCTAACCTAACCTAACCTAACCTAACCTAACCTAACCTAACCTAACCTTTTTTTTTTTTTTGGTGACCCAGGGAAATCCTCATGGATACCCGACCTCTCCGGGGGGAGTGGCCGGGTTATGTCAGACTCTTACTGACTAAAACCCTGGGGTGTTCCTTCTCTCGCCGTTTTGCGGGGCTGCGGGTCTCGTGGCCCACAACCGCATGCCCCGCTGGCGTCGCTCGACTCGAGCCCTTCTCGGGGCGGGTTTAAGTTCCCGCCCCACTCCTTCCGCTGGAGGCGCCCAGGAACACTTGGGCGTCTCCAGCACGGGACCCTATGCAGGTGGTGACCCCCCGATCACCCACCCACGGTCCCCGGCGCTAGGGCGGCAGACGGGCTGCAAAGGCCCGGCGCCGCCCACCGCGTCTACGGCGGCGGATGGGGAGCGAGTCTGCGTCATCTTCTCGCACCCTTTCCGCCGCCTCCTTCTGTGTCATGACTTCGACACAGAAGGTCGCGGTCGCCTCCCAGGCCTCCTCACTGCCAACCATGGCCCTTAAAAGGGCCGGCAGCGAGAGGTCACCTCCTACTGTCGCGGACAGGGCGGCGCGAGGGATCGCCCAAGCGGGGCACGCCTCGCGCGTGTGTTGCGCCGTGTCCGCGACACCAGCCACGCAGTGGTGGCACATCTCCGTGGGCTCTCTGCCCGCCACCCGGCACAGGTATCGACCGAAGCAGCCGTGCCCGGTGATCATCTGTGTCAGGTGGAAGGAGAGAGCCCCGTGCTCCCGTTCGAGCCATGTTGACAGTATGGGCCGAACGGCGGCCACCACCTCGTGGCTCACCTCGGGGTTCTCGAGGCGGGCCTTCCACTTCCGGAGGAGATCGCGACGCGCATCTTCCCTCCAGTGGGCGATCTCCCGCGGGTGCGGACGGCCCCCGCCTCGGATCTCCTCCTTGGTTCGCCGGTACACCGCGGCGAGTACCTCGGCTTCGAGGTCCCACGGCGGCGTACCGGCGAGCACGCAAGCGCCGACGCACGAAACGGTGCGGTACGCTCGGACCATCCTGAGCGCCATGGCGCGCTGCGGACGACGCAGCACGGCCAGATTACGGGCGCTCAGGGCCCCCGCCCATATTGGCGCCCCGTAGAGCGCCATGGAGCGCACCACACCGCTGTAGAGGCGTCGGCACGCCCGTCTCGGCCCACCCACGTTTGGCAGAATCCGCCCCAGGGCTCCGGCAGTGGCCATTAACTTTGGGGCCAACCGCCGGAAATGCTCCTCAAACCTCCATCGGCCGTCGAGAACGAGTCCAAGATACTTCATCGAGGACCCGACGGCGATGGAGGTTCCACCCACCACGATGGCAGCTCCCGGCGGTGGCCCACGACGGGGCCCGTGAAATACCAGGGCCTCCGACTTGTCGAGGGCCACCTCGAGCCCCAATCTGCGGATCCTGCCGACCACCTGGGCCACTCCCGCCGTGGCGAGGAGGGACGCCTCTCTGTAGGTGCTGCCGCGGGCCGTCACCAGGGTATCGTCAGCGTAGCAAGTGACGCCGACCCCCGGCAACGTGGCCCCGCGCAGCACCCAATCGTATCCGATGTTCCACAGGAGCGGACCAAGAACCGATCCCTGTGGAACACCGCATGCCATGTCCCTCCTCCCGGAGCCGTGCTTCGTCGGGAAGACAACAGCTCTCCCGACGAAGTAGTCGGCCACGACCTTCTGGAGGTACTGCGGCACCCCATGGTACCGCAGTCCCCACAACACCGCCTCCCAGGGCAGCGTGTTAAAGGCGTTACGGATGTCAAGCGACACCGCAAACAACACGCCACCCCGGGACGTTGCCTCCTCGGCGAGCTCCCGCACCCGCGCTATCGCGTCCAGGGTGGACCGGCCGCGGCGAAAACCGAACTGCACGTCGGCTAAGCCCGGATCCATGCACTCGACGAGGCGAGCCGCGATCACGCGCTCAAAGAGCTTGCTCACCTCGTCGAGCAACACGATCGGCCGATACGCCGACGGCTGTCCGGCCGGGCGCCCGTCCTTGTGGATCAAGACGAGCTTGCCCGTCTTCCACCGCTGTGGGAATCGACCCTGCCGCAAGCACGCGGAGAATAGGGACCTCACCCTTCCTCCCAACTCTCCCAGCGCGATCACCAGGACGGTCCCCGGCACGCCGTCTGGGCCCGGGGCGGTCCTCTTCGACCGGAGTCTTAAAACGGCCGCCCCGAATTCACCCTCCGACACTTCCGGTACCAGGGTTTCGTCCTCGGCATCTCGCGCCGGGACTTGGGCCGTCGGTGGCACCCATTCTTCCCGTGAAGGAAAGAGGGTGCGGACCACGTCACCAAGGAAGGCTTCTTCCAGGGTGCTGGTCAGGGGGGGGGCCCAGGGCCGCAGTTTTTGGCGTACGGCCTTGTAAGGCCTGCCCCAGGGGTCATCCTCGAGGATTTTGAGCCATTCCTCCCACGCCGCATCCTTGGCGCGCGCGATCGCCACTTGCAGGCTCTCGCACTCGCTTCTATAGGCGGCGTAGGAGTCATTTTCCTCCTGGGTGTCACGGACCCGTCTCCTCCTGCATCGGGTGTATCGGCGGCGAGCTCTTCCACACATTACTCGCATTTGGTGGAGTTCTTCGCTCCACCAATACACCCGACACCGTGGAGGGAGCGGTTTAGCCCTCGGCATCGCTGCGTCACATATGCGATTCAGCGACGTGCCGAGGAGCCCCGCCTCCACCTCCACGTTCTCACCGATGACGGGTCCAGACACCCAGTCCTCGATGATGGCCGCCTCTTTGGCCCTCTCCCTGTCCAGCCTCCTGAGAACCCAGCGGGGGCCGTCTGCCCCACGGGGCCGGACATCTCTCGGTGGGTCAGGGGGGAGCGCGGAGACATCGAATCGGATGTAACGATGATCCGATAGTGTCTCCACGCCCACAACCACTCTCCAGCCTTGGACACGGTGCGCCAGGGCGGCAGACGCAAAAGTCACGTCTACGATCGAGCCGCCCTGTTGCCGCACGCACGTGTCCTCCGACCCCGTGTTGAGCACGGCCAGGCCCATGGAGACCGCCCACTCCTCCAATATCTCCCCCCGTGCGTCCGACGCCGGGGAACCCCACGCGGTAGATTTCGCGTTGAAGTCCCCGGCTACAAGCACGGGGTAGGGGGCAATCTGCCCAATCAGTGTGCCGACCTCGACTAGGAACTGCTCGAAGTCGGCAAGAATCCGGTTGGGCGAGAAGTACACCCCTATTACTGCAATGTCGCCCACGACTGCCAGCACACAACACCGTCCCCTCACCACCCGTTCGATGGGCGGGGCGCCAGTGGCAGTCGGGGCGACAATGGCCACCAAACCCTCTCGGTCTCCGACCCAGTCATCCCGGGCGGGGACGAAATAGGGCTCGGCGACCACGGCCACCTTTATTCTCCACTCTACCAGGGTCTGGGCTAGTAGGTCCTGAGCTCTGGCAGAGTGGTTAACATTGGCCTGCAGTAAGGAGAGACGCATTTATTGAGCGGTCTCCATCGGCTCCTGCTGGGCTGGCTGCGGGGCTTTCCCCCTCGCCTTCCTTGCCTTCTTTGCCCGCTTTCTTTGGCGTTTTGGCCCGGACTTACGGCGACGGTTGTTGCAGTCACTCCCGCCGCCTATCGGATGCGCTGCTGGCTTACCGGCCGCTGCGCAGATCGCGCAGTTCGGCTCGGCCCGGCACTCATTCGCCCGGTGACCCAGCTGGCCGCAGCGGTAACAGATACCACTGCGGTCCACCTCTGACGTGCATTTACAGCCGACGTGGCCGACCTCAAGGCACCTGAAGCACCTCATGGGTCTGGAGTCGAGCAGCGTTACGCGTGCTGTCGTCCAGCCCACCTTCAGTCGGCCAGCATCGACCGCGACCTTGGCGGCGGCCACCGGGCAACTCAAAAATATTGAGCCGCCATTTATTTTGCCGGGCCGAATATCGTCCGCGGCACACCCTCCCAACGCAGCAACAGCAGCCACCACTTCCTCCACAGTGATGGAGTCGTCGAGGCCCGAAACGCGGACGTCGACTCTCCTTGTAGGGCGTGTGATACGGACCACGTCCGGGCTCAGTACCCTCCTCAGCTCTGCGGCCAAGGCGTCCGCCTTTTCGGTGCCCCCATCCCCGATGATCTCCATCATGCGGGCGCCGGTTACTGTTGACCTTGACCGCAGCTCCTCTATTCCAAGGCTCGGATAATCAATGATGTTCCGAGCCTCGGATATCACTGAGCCGTACGTGGCCCCTTTCTCAACGGCGGCCGGCTGCAGGGTAATAATTACTGCAGCCGTGCGCGGCGGGCGGAGCCTTGCCGCCGGCTTCTTTTTGGGAGCCTTCTTTGATTTCGTCTTGCCCGGCTCCGCCGTATAGTTGGGGGGGCCTGTGACGGGGCCCTTTGCCACGTGACTGGCCGGACCCTTGACCGGGTGATTGACGGGGCCCTTAGACAGACCCTTGGTCCCCCGGGCGGCCACCTCGCTCCACCCAGATTTAAGTGGAGGGGGTGGGGCTGGGGCTGCCGTCGCATCGATTGGGCTCTTCGTCTGGAGCTCCTCCTTTTCTTTGGCCGCCATAGACTTTTTCCCCCGGCCTTTGCCTTTTGGAGGCTTTGCGATAGGGGGGGAGATCGTTGGCGGGTCCTTCGCCCGGCTAGGAGCGGCAAGCACTCCAGACACTGAGGGCTGCGATAATGTTGCGGCAGCTGTCTCCCTCCTTTTATCCGCCGCGAGCGGAGGCCTCAATCTGGGCTCTGGGAGGAGGCGGTCCTCTATTCCGGCAAACCTCGCGTTTAGCATATTGCCAAATTGACGCGAGGTCTCCGCCAGCATCTCTTTTAGCGTGGAGTCGGCCGGCACTTGTGTCGGTTGGCTCCGCAGCTCAGCCACTTCTTGCCGAAGGCTCACCAGTTGTGCAGAGAGCAGCTGGTTCGCGGCCTCCAGCTTGGCCACCTCCTCTGTAATGGTGCGGACCTTAATGCCGCCCGTCGCCTCCTTGATGGTGGAAGCCGCATCCTTAAGCGCCTTCACCGACGTCCCCTTGAGGTTGCGGGACGTCGTGGCTACGGTTTCCACCATCGACGCTGCATCCATAACCAACTGGTACAGTGCTGCCGTTGTCTCCTGGGCCACTTCACTGGGCGTGGGCGGGTTAAGTCCGCGGCGGCAGTCATGTTTCGACTGCCGGAACGCTCGCGCCACTTCCGCCACTCCTTCTTCGGCTTCCAGGCGAAGCTCTTCTGCCCTCATAGCGTTGAGCTCCGCCTTGGCCTTTGCGAGGCCCGAGTATTCACCCGTTGTGGGCGGGCGGCCTCGCCCCCTCTTCTCTTTGTGAGCTGCACCTTTGGGCAGCTCCATCTTCCCCTCTTCTGCAGCGGGCCTTTTGGCAGCCCGACGTCCCTCTTCATTGTCGGAGGACTCGGCTGAAGGGACCGTCACCAGACTGGTGAGGCTCGAGTCCGAGTCGGACTCCGACAGACGCGTCACACGCGATAAGTGCGCCAGATTTGGCACGCGCGACAGCCGCACTAGCGGCACGCGAAGTTTCCGTGGCGGCAGACTTGCCTCAGCCACAACTTCCATCTCCTCCTCTATTTTCCCCGTCTCCTCATTCTCTTTTCTCACTCTTTCCTCCATTTTGTTATTTATTTCAGTATCCATAATATACCCACGAGTATGGGAGAAATAAAGTTCGACCTGGGCAGAGATCCCGTACCACAGGAAGGTCTATGGGGTAACCCACACTGGGGGCGACAGGTGCCAGTGTGGGGACACGCACTAACGACCGGAATACCGTCCGGCCATACATCTCCTCGCGGTGCGGCGCCGCTTGAGATTCGGGTAATTTTTTATAGAGGTTTTCTTCCTCGCGACCCAGGCGGTTAAGCCAAGGCCCCCGGTCCACGTAGGCCTCCTGCCATCTTTGTGGATTACGGTTTGACCGGCGGGAGCCTTGAAAAAGGCTTTTTCCCGGAGGCAGTGTGAATGCACTCCGTACCCGCCGCTCCCTCCACGCGGAAAAGGAAATAAGGAAAAAGGGAAGGAAAGTAGGAAGGATAGGGCAGTCGGCCTCATCAGCGAAGCGGACGTACCCTTTAGGATGGGAAGTGGAACGAGGGAAAGGAAAGGGAAGGGTACGTGTTGCTCTTCGTCAGGTCTCTCACCCCGAGCCTGCCCGGTATGGGTGGCCCTCCGGTATAGCCTCGGGGATCATTGAGACACGCAAGCCCCCCCACCACGGCAAGGTGGCAACACAGTCGGGGGGGAACCTAACCTTTTTTTTTTTTTTTTTTGTTTTACAAGGTGGAAAATGCATTACGCATTCGACCCCCCGCCTTGGGAGCGGCGGGGAGGATATGTGGGACTCCCTCATCTCCCCTTCTCATTATGAGAAGGGGTAGAGAGGTTTACCCACTAAAAACCACCTTGGCGTACCCTCGCACTCCGGTTACTCGGGCACCGTGGAACCCGCTCTAAGCATTCTCCACGGTGCCCACCGGTCGCCCCGGCCTCTGCCAGGGCTTCCCGCGTCAATGGGGGGGATGGCCGAATACGCATGGCCACCCCCCAGACCGCCGAGTGACTTGTCACGGCAGGCGGAGGTCTCTCATCCTCCGCCCGCAGTCACTAAGGGTTAAGGCGCGCGGCAAACTGCCTCCGCCTCAACCCCGGCCGCCTACGCCGGAGGGGGTGCGCGAGAGGATCGTCCTCGCGCCCCCGCTCCGCCTCCTCCTTCTGCGAGATAACAATCTCGCAGAAGGAGACCACTGCCTCCCAGGACCCCTCGCTGCTGAGCATCGCAGAAACGACGCTATGCAGCGAGAGGTCCACCCGCTGGATTGCCCGTGCCATGAGGCCTCTCTCCACATCCCAACGACTGCACACCTGAAAGGTGTGCTCAGCCGTGTCGTCGGGATCTCCGCACTCATGGCACCGTGGGCTCGGCTCCCTCCTAATGTTGTGCAGGTGGTGACCGAAACAGCCGTGTCCGGTCAACACCTGCACTAGCCGGTACGTCAGTGCGCCGGCTGCCCTCTTACACCATTGGTCCATCACTGGGAGGATCGCCCCCACGGTACGAGTCCCGTACGGGGAGTCCTCCAGGATGGACTTCCACCTTTCGCGCAGCCGGCGCGCCGTCATACGGCGGGAGGCCTCTACCTCCTCAGGGTCCGGGCGTTCCCCTCTTGCCCGAGCCCTGGACCTAACTAAGTAGGTTTCCGCCTGCACCTCGGCGTCCAACTCCCACGGGGGGGTGCAGGCGAGGAGGCAGGCCGCCGCGTGGGCCACTGAGCCGTAGGCCCTGGCCATCCTCTGGGCCACGGCCCGCTGTGGCCCCCTCAGAAGGGCCCTGTTTCGGGCGGACAACCTGTCCGCCCATATCGGGGCCCCATACAGGGCCATGCTCCTCACCACGCCGGCGAACAGCCGCCGGCACGAGGAGCCTGGCCCCCCAATGTTGGGCAGGAGTCTGCCCAGCGCTTGCGCGGCGCCCCTGATTCGGGGAGCAAGTCTTCTGAAGTGCTCCCCGAAATCCCACTTCCGGTCCAATGTAAGCCCCAGATATTTAATGTGGGGCTCTACCTGGACCGTCCCTCCTGGAAGTGAGAGCGCCGCGCCCGCAGGCAGCCTCCATGCCCTCCCTCGCCCCCCGAAGACCGTAGCGTCGGTCTTCGGGAGGGCCACCTTTAGGCCGAGCTGCTCGATCCCCCGGATCATCAGCTCGGCCGCTTCCTCCGCATCGCGGAGGGTCTCCCACCCATCTTTCCCGCGCACAGCCACCATCGTGTCGTCTGCATAGCAGACGGTGATTGTGCGCGGGAGTGTCTCCCCTCTGATGGCCCGGTCGTACCCCAGGTTCCAGAGCAAGGGGCCGAGTACGGAGCCCTGGGGCACGCCGCAGGCCATCCTTCTCTCCCCCCTCTGCCCGTCCTTATTTTCGTAGAGAACTACCCTCTCAGTAAGGTAGTTCTCTACGATCCTTCTCAGGTAGTGGGGCACTCCATGATACTGAAGTGCCCCACTTATCACCCCATGGGGGGAACCTAACCTAACCTTTTTTTTTTTTTTTTTTGTTTTACAAGGTGGAAAATGCATTACGCATTCGACCCCCCGCCTTGGGAGCGGCGGGGAGGATATGTGGGACTCCCTCATCTCCCCTTCTCATTATGAGAAGGGGTAGAGAGGTTTACCCACTAAAAACCACCTTGGCGTACCCTCGCACTCCGGTTACTCGGGCACCGTGGAACCCGCTCTAAGCATTCTCCACGGTGCCCACCGGTCGCCCCGGCCTCTGCCAGGGCTTCCCGCGTCAATGGGGGGATGGCCGAATACGCATGGCCACCCCCCAGACCGCCGAGTGACTTGTCACGGCAGGCGGAGGTCTCCCATCCTCCGCCCGCAGTCACTAAGGGTTAAGGCGCGCGGCAAACTGCCGCCGCCTCAACCCCGGCCGCCTACGCCGGAGGGGGTGCGCGAGAGGATCGTCCTCGCGCCCCCGCTCCGCCTCCTCCTTCTGCGAGATAACAATCTCGCAGAAGGAGACCACTGCCTCCCAGGACCCCTCGCTGCTGAGCATCGCAGAGACGACGCTACGCAGCGAGAGGTCCGCCCGCTGGATTGCCCGTGCCATGAGGCCTCTCTCCACATCCCAACGACTGCACACCTGAAAGGTGTGCTCAGCCGTGTCGTCGGGATCTCCGCACTCATGGCACCGTGGGCTCGGCTCCCTCCTGATGTTGTACAGGTGATGACCGAAACAGCCGTGTCCGGTCAACACCTGCACTAGCCGGTACGTCAGCGCGCCGGCTGCCCTCTTGCACCATTGGTCCATCACTGGGAGGTGGTGGGCTGGTGGGCTCTCTGCCCGCCACCCGGCACAGGTATCGACCGAAGCAGCCGTGCCCGGTGATCATCTGTGTCAGGTGGAAGGAGAGAGCCCCGTGCTCCCGTTCGAGCCATGTTGACAGTATGGGCCGAACGGCGGCCACCACCTCGTGGCTCACCTCGGGGTTCTCGAGGCGGGCCTTCCACTTCCGGAGGAGATCGCGACGCGCATCTTCCCTCCAGTGGGCGATCTCCCGCGGGTGCGGACGGCCCCCGCCTCGGATCTCCTCCTTGGTTCGCCGGTACACCGCGGCGAGTACCTCGGCTTCGAGGTCCCACGGCGGCGTACCGGCGAGCACGCAAGCGCCGACGCACGAAACGGTGCGGTACGCTCGGACCATCCTGAGCGCCATGGCGCGCTGCGGACGACGCAGCACGGCCAGATTACGGGCGCTCAGGGCCCCCGCCCATATTGGCGCCCCGTAGAGCGCCATGGAGCGCACCACACCGCTGTAGACGCCCGTCTCGGCCCACCCACGTTTGGCAGAATCCGCCCCAGGGCTCCGGCAGTGACCATTAACTTTGGGGCCAACCGCCGGAAATGCTCCTCAAACCTCCATTGGCCGTCGAGAACGAGTCCAAGATACTTCATCGAGGACCCGACGGCGATGGAGGTTCCACCCACCACGATGGCAGCTCCCGGCGGTGGCCCACGACGGGGCCCGTGAAATACCAGGGCCTCCGACTTGTCGAGGGCCACCTCGAGCCCCAATCTGCGGATCCTGCCGACCACCTGGGCCACTCCCGCCGTGGCGAGGAGGGACGCCTCTCTGTAGGTGCTGCCGCGGGCCGTCACCAGGGTATCGTCAGCGTAGCAAGTGACGCCGACCCCCGGCAACGTGGCCCCGCGCAGCACCCAATCGTATCCGATGTTCCACAGGAGCGGACCAAGAACCGATCCCTGTGGAACACCGCATGCCATGTCCCTCCTCCCGGAGCCGTGTTTCGTCGGGAAGACAACAGCTCTCCCGACGAAGTAGTCGGCCACGACCTTCTGGAGGTACTGCGGCACCCCATGGTACCGCAGTCCCCACAACACCGCCTCCCAGGGCAGCGTGTTAAAGGCGTTACGGATGTCAAGCGACACCGCAAACAACACGCCACCCCGGGACGTTGCCTCCTCGGCGAGCTCCCGCACCCGCGCTATCGCGTCCAGGGTGGACCGGCCGCGGCGAAAACCGAACTGCACGTCGGCTAAGCCCGGATCCATGCACTCGACGAGGCGAGCCGCGATCACGCGCTCAAAGAGCTTGCTCACCTCGTCGAGCAACACGATCGGCCGATACGCCGACGGCTGTCCGGCCGGGCGCCCGTCCTTGTGGATCAAGACGAGCTTGCCCGTCTTCCACCGCTGTGGGAATCGACCCTGCCGCAAGCACGCGGAGAATAGGGACCTCACCCTTCCTCCCAACTCTCCCAGCGCGATCACCAGGACGGTCCCCGGCACGCCGTCTGGGCCCGGGGCGGTCCTCTTCGACCGGAGTCTTAAAACGGCCGCCCCGAATTCACCCTCCGACACTTCCGGTACCAGGGTTTCGTCCTCGGCATCTCGCGCCGGGACTTGGGCCGTCGGTGGCACCCATTCTTCCCGTGAAGGAAAGAGGGTGCGGACCACGTCACCAAGGAAGGCTTCTTCCAGGGTGCTGGTGAGGGGGGGGGCCCAGGGCCGCAGTTTTTGGCGTACGGCCTTGTAAGGCCTGCCCCAGGGGTCATCCTCGAGGATTTTGAGCCATTCCTCCCACGCCGCATCCTTGGCGCGCGCGATCGCCACTTGCAGGCTCTCGCACTCGCTTCTATAGGCGGCGTAGGAGTCATTTTCCTCCTGGGTGTCACGGACCCGTCTCCTCCTGCATCGGGTGTATCGGCGGCGAGCTCTTCCACACATTACTCGCATTTGGTGGAGTTCTTCGCTCCACCAATACACCCGACACCGTGGAGGGAGCGGTTTAGCCCTCGGCATCGCTGCGTCACATATGCGATTCAGCGACGTGCCGAGGAGCCCCGCCTCCACCTCCACGTCCTCACCGATGACGGGTCCAGACACCCAGTCCTCGATGATGGCCGCCTCTTTGGCCCTCTCCCTGTCCAGCCTCCTGAGAACCCAGCGGGGGCCGTCTGCCCCACGGGGCCGGACATCTCTCGGTGGGTCAGGGGGGAGCGCGGAGACATCGAATCGGATGTAACGATGATCCGATAGTGTCTCCACGCCCACAACCACTCTCCAGCCTTGGACACGGTGCGCCAGGGCGGCAGACGCAAAAGTCACGTCTACGATCGAGCCGCCCTGTTGCCGCACGCACGTGTCCTCCGACCCCGTGTTGAGCACGGCCAGGCCCATGGAGACCGCCCACTCCTCCAATATCTCCCCCCGTGCGTCCGACGCCGGGGAACCCCACGCGGTAGATTTCGCGTTGAAGTCCCCGGCTACAAGCACGGGGTAGGGGGCAATCTGCCCAATCAGTGTGCCGACCTCGACTAGGAACTGCTCGAAGTCGGCAAGAATCCGGTTGGGCGAGAAGTACACCCCTATTACTGCAATGTCGCCCACGACTGCCAGCACACAACACCGACCCCTCACCACCCGTTCGATGGGCGGGGCGCCAGTGGCAGTCGGGGCGACAATGGCCACCAAACCCTCTCGGTCTCCGACCCAGTCATCCCGGGCGGGGACGAAATAGGGCTCGGCGACCACGGCCACCTTTATTCTCCACTCTACCAGGGTCTGGGCTAGTAGGTCCTGAGCTCTGGCAGAGTGGTTAACATTGGCCTGCAGTAAGGAGAGACGCATTTATTGAGCGGTCTCCATCGGCTCCTGCTGGGCTGGCTGCGGGGCTTTCCCCCTCGCCTTCCTTGCCTTCTTTGCCCGCTTTCTTTGGCGTTTTGGCCCGGACTTACGGCGACGGTTGTTGCAGTCACTCCCGCCGCCTATCGGATGCGCTGCTGGCTTACCGGCCGCTGCGCAGATCGCGCAGTTCGGCTCGGCCCGGCACTCATTCGCCCGGTGACCCAGCTGGCCGCAGCGGTAACAGATACCACTGCGGTCCACCTCTGACGTGCATTTACAGCCGACGTGGCCGACCTCAAGGCACCTGAAGCACCTCATGGGTCTGGAGTCGAGCAGCGTTACGCGTGCTGTCGTCCAGCCCACCTTCAGTCGGCCAGCATCGACCGCGACCTTGGCGGCGGCCACCGGGCAACTCAAAAATATTGAGCCGCCATTTATTTTGCCGGGCCGAATATCGTCCGCGGCACACCCTCCCAACGCAGCAACAGCAGCCACCACTTCCTCCACAGTGATGGAGTCGTCGAGGCCCGAAACGCGGACGTCGACTCTCCTTGTAGGGCGTGTGATACGGACCACGTCCGGGCTCAGTACCCTCCTCAGCTCTGCGGCCAAGGCGTCCGCCTTTTCGGTGCCCCCATCCCCGATGATCTCCATCATGCGGGCGCCGGTTACTGTTGACCTTGACCGCAGCTCCTCTATTCCAAGGCTCGGATAATCAATGATGTTCCGAGCCTCGGATATCACTGAGCCGTACGTGGCCCCTTTCTCAACGGCGGCCGGCTGCAGGGTAATAATTACTGCAGCCGTGCGCGGCGGGCGGAGCCTTGCCGCCGGCTTCTTTTTGGGAGCCTTCTTTGATTTCGTCTTGCCCGGCTCCGCCGTATAGTTGGGGGGGCCTGTGACGGGGCCCTTTGCCACGTGACTGGCCGGACCCTTGACCGGGTGATTGACGGGGCCCTTAGACAGACCCTTGGTCCCCCGGGCGGCCACCTCACTCCACCCAGATTTAAGTGGAGGGGGTGGGGCTGGGGCTGCCGTCGCATCGATTGGGCTCTTCGTCTGGAGCTCCTCCTTTTCTTTGGCCGCCATAGACTTTTTCCCCCGGCCTTTGCCTTTTGGAGGCTTTGCGATAGGGGGGGAGATCGGTGGCGGGTCCTTCGCCCGGCTAGGAGCGGCAAGCACTCCAGACACTGAGGGCTGCGATAATGTTGCGGCAGCTGTCTCCCTCCTTTTATCCGCCGCGAGCGGAGGCCTCAATCTGGGCTCTGGGAGGAGGCGGTCCTCTATTCCGGCAAACCTCGCGTTTAGCATATTGCCAAATTGACGCGAGGTCTCCGCCAGCATCTCTTTTAGCGTGGAGTCGGCCGGCACTTGTGTCGGTTGGCTCCGCAGCTCAGCCACTTCTTGCCGAAGGCTCACCAGTTGTGCAGAGAGCAGCTGGTTCGCGGCCTCCAGCTTGGCCACCTCCTCTGTAATGGTGCGGACCTTAATGCCGCCCGTCGCCTCCTTGATGGTGGAAGCCGCATCCTTAAGCGCCTTCACCGACGTCCCCTTGAGGTTGCGGGACGTCGTGGCTACGGTTTCCACCATCGACGCTGCATCCATAACCAACTGGTACAGTGCTGCCGTTGTCTCCTGGGCCACTTCACTGGGCGTGGGCGGGTTAAGTCCGCGGCGGCAGTCATGTTTCGACTGCCGGAACGCTCGCGCCACTTCCGCCACTCCTTCTTCGGCTTCCAGGCGAAGCTCTTCTGCCCTCATAGCGTTGAGCTCCGCCTTGGCCTTTGCGAGGCCCGAGTATTCACCCGTTGTGGGCGGGCGGCCTCGCCCCCTCTTCTCTTTGTGAGCTGCACCTTTGGGCAGCTCCATCTTCCCCTCTTCTGCAGCGGGCCTTTTGGCAGCCCGACGTCCCTCTTCATTGTCGGAGGACTCGGCTGAAGGGACCGTCACGAGACTGGTGAGGCTCGAGTCCGAGTCGGACTCCGACAGACGCGTCACACGCGATAAGTGCGCCAGATTTGGCACGCGCGACAGCCGCACTAGCGGCACGCGAAGTTTCCGTGGCGGCAGACTTGCCTCAGCCACAACTTCCATCTCCTCCTCTATTTTCCCCGTCTCCTCATTCTCTTTTCTCACTCTTTCCTCCATTTTGTTATTTATTTCAGTATCCATAATATACCCACGAGTATGGGAGAAATAAAGTTCGACCTGGGCAGAGATCCCGTACCACAGGAAGGTCTATGGGGTAACCCACACTGGGGGCGACAGGTGCCAGTGTGGGGACACGCACTAACGACCGGAATACCGTCCGGCCATACATCTCCTCGCGGTGCGGCGCCGCTTGAGATTCGGGTAATTTTTTATAGAGGTTTTCTTCCTCGCGACCCAGGCGGTTAAGCCAAGGCCCCCGGTCCACGTAGGCCTCCTGCCATCTTTGTGGATTACGGTTTGACCGGCGGGAGCCTTGAAAAAGGCTTTTTCCCGGAGGCAGTGTGAATGCACTCCGTACCCGCCGCTCCCTCCACGCGGAAAAGGAAATAAGGAAAAAGGGAAGGAAAGTAGGAAGGATAGGGCAGTCGGCCTCATCAGCGAAGCGGACGTACCCTTTAGGATGGGAAGTGGAACGAGGGAAAGGAAAGGGAAGGGTACGTGTTGCTCTTCGTCAGGTCTCTCACCCCGAGCCTGCCCGGTATGGGTGGCCCTCCGGTATAGCCTCGGGGATCATTGAGACACGCAAGCCCCCCCACCACGGCAAGGTGGCAACACAGTCGGGGGGGAACCTTTTTTTTTTTTTTTTTTTTTTTTTGACAAGGTGGAAAATGCATTACGCATTCGACCCCCCGCCTTGGGAGCGGCGGGGAGGATATGTGGGACTCCCTCATCTCCCCTTCTCATTATGAGAAGGGGTAGAGAGGTTTACCCACTAAAAACCACCTTGGCGTACCCTCGCACTCCGGTTACTCGGGCACCGTGGAACCCGCTCTAAGCATTCTCCACGATGCCCACCGGTCGCCCCGGCCTCTGCCAGGGCTTCCCGCGTCAATGGGGGGATGGCCGAATACGCATGGCCACCCCCCAGACCGCCGAGTGACTTGTCACGGCAGGCGGAGGTCTCCCATCCTCCGCCCGCAGTCACTAAGGGTGAAGGCGCGCGGCAAACTGCCGCCGCCTCAACCCCGGCCGCCTACGCCGGAGCGGGTGCGCGAGAGGATCGTCCTCGCGCTCCCGCTCCGCCTCCTCCTTCTGCGAGATAACAATCTCGCAGAAGGAGACCACTGCCTCCCAGGACCCCTCACTGCTGAGCATCGCAGAGACGACGCTATGCAGCGAGAGGTCCACCCGCTGGATTGCCCGTGCCATGAGGCCCCTCTCCGCATCCCAACGACTGCACACCTGAAAGGTGTGCTCAGCCGTGTCGTCGGGATCTCCGCACTCATGGCACCGTGGGCTCGGCTCCCTCCCAATGTTGTGCAGGTGATGACCGAAACAGCCGTGTCCGGTCAACACCTGCACTAGTCGGTACGTCAGCGCGCCGGCTGCCCTCTTACACCATTGGTCCATCACTGGGAGGATCGCCCCCACGGTACGAGTCCCGTACGGGGCGTCCTCCAGGATGGACTTCCACCTTTCTCGCAGCAGTCGGGGGGGGGGAACCTAACCTAACCTAACCTAACCTAACCTAACCTAACCTAACCTTTTTTTTTTTTTTTTTTTTTTTTGACGCTGGGAAAAATGCATTACGCATACCCTAGCCCGTCGGGGGGACAGGTAGGGTTATGTGGGGCTCCCCGGTTGCTAGCCAACCGGTATACCCACTAAACGACCCAGCGGCACTCCCGCATCGTCTTTGTGGAGGGGAACTGGGAATCCGGCAGAGCCTTTTCATCCAGTCCCCCGCCGACGATCGCCCGCCATTACAGCGGGCCCTGCTAGACCCTCCTCCCCAGGAGGGGGGTCCGGGAATGACCGTGAGTGCTCGGCCATTCCCCCCGGCGACGGTGGTGAACCGTGCAATGCAAGAGAAAGCGCCCCCCGCGCTTATCTCTCGCTATTCACCACCAACTAGGGCGGGAGGTGGCGACGGTCGTACTGCCGCCTTCTCCCGCCCCTTCGTCGCCTGCGGAGCGTGGATGCGAGAGGGTCGTCCTCCCGCGCACGCTCCGACGCCTCCTTCTGCGACATCACTTCCTCGCAGAAGGAGGCTACCGCCGCCCAGGACCTCTCGCCTCCCAGCATGGAGTTGACCACGCCGGGAAGCGAGAGGTCCGGCCCCACCACCGCGGTTAGACCGCGGCGCAGCTCAGACCAGGCCGGGCACACCTCGAGGGTGTGCTGCGCCGTGTCCTCTGCCGCGCCGCAGTCGTGGCACGCTGGGGTTTCCTCCCTCCGGATCCGGTGCAGGTGCGATCCGAAGCATCCATGTCCGGACAACACCTGCACTAGTCGGAAAGTGAGGAAACCGTGGTCCCGTTCGAGCCAGTCACGCAGGACCGGCCCGAGCGCGTCCAACGTCCGGCGGCCGAAGGTGGCGTTGGCAAGGTCCTCCGTCCAGTGATGGACGATCGCGTCCCTCGCCTCCCGCCGCACGGCCTCCCGCTCTTCCGCGGCCGGGCGCTCCCCGAGTGCCCTTTGCCGCGCCGTCCACTCGTACACTCTGGCGAGCACCCACGCCTCGAGCTCCCAAGGAGGGGTGCCAGCCAGAGCGCACCCAGCCGCGAAGCCCACCGAACGGTAGGCCCTCGCCACCCGTAACGCAATGGCCCTTTGGGGCCTTCGGATGACGGTTGCGTTCTCCCTCCTGTGGAGGGAGTCCGCCCAAATCGGGGCCCCGTAGAGGGCCATACTTTTAAGGATGCCGGCATACAAGCGCCGGCATCGAGCCCCAGGCCCCCCCAGATTCGGGAGGAGCCACGAAAGGGCGCCCGCGGCTTTCAGCAGGCGCGTTGACAACCCGCTGAAGTGCGGGCCGAAACGCCACCTGCTGTCTAGTACAAGACCCAGATATTTCATCTGGGTCTTGACCCCGATGTCGACGCCCTCCACGACAACGCGGGCGTCAGGGGGGATGCGCTGCCGAGGCCCGTGAAAGAACACGGCCTCTGTTTTTTGCAGCGCCACCTGCAATCCTAGGCGGCGGATCCTACCCGCGACTAGGGATCCGCCGGCCGAGGCCAATCTGGCCGCCTCCCTGAAGTCCCTCCCCCGGGCAGTGAGGAGAGTATCATCTGCGTAGCAAATGACGCTCGTGCCACGGAGGAGGGTTCCCCGCAGGAGCCAGTCGAAACCGATGTTCCACAGGAGTGGTCCTAGGACGGACCCCTGCGGAACACCGGCCCCCGCGACATAGCTCCTCACCCTGGCCGTCTTGTCTACAAGGAGGACCGTTCGATCCTCCAGGTAGCTGGCCAGGAGTGTCTGCAGGTAGTGAGGCACTCCGTGGTACCGGAGTGCCTCCAAGATCGTCGAGTGGGGGACGGAGTTGAAAGCGTTGGCTATGTCGAATGACACCGCCAACACCCCGTCCCCCGCCTCCACTGCCTCCCGCACCTGGCCCTTGAGACGGGCCAGCGCGTCCACCGTCGAACGCCCACGTCTGAAACCAAACTGGGCGTCCGACAGGTCCGGCCCCACTAACCGCATGTGCCCCTTGAGCCGGTCGGCAATGATCCCCTCGAACAACTTACCGACCTCATCGAGCAGAACGATGGGTCGGTACGCCGAGGGGGAATCCGCTGGGCGTCCCTCCTTTCGGAGGAGGCATAACTGCCCCTCCTTAACCTAACCTAACCTAACCTAACCTAACCTAACCTAACCTAACCTTTTTTTTTTTTTTTTTTTTTTTTTTTTTTTTTTTTTTTTTTTTTTTATGTGGGGAAATCCTCATGGATACCCGACCGCCCCGGGGGGAGCGGGCGGGTGATGTCAGACTCCTACTGACTAAAACCCCACAGTGTTCCTACATGTCGCTGCCGGCTGGGTGTACGGGGGCGCCGAAGCATTCGTCCGCGTACCCAGCAGCGACGGCCTGGTGTGAGGCCTCCTCTTCGTCGACGGTGGAGACCGGAGCTCTTGTCTCCACCGTCTCGCCTTGGGTGGCGTGCGGGAACACTCGCACGCCTACCCGAGCCCGATCGTGGTGGGCAGCAGACTCCCCCGAGTCCGCTGCCCGTGGGCTCATCACGTGGGGGAGAGGGTGGCTCACGAAAGCCGCCCTCCGGCGCCCAGTTCTCCTGCGGCGGATAGCCAGGGTGGAAGTTTCCTCCCTGTCCCGCTCCGCCGCCTCCTTTGCAAGCATTACGCGCTCGCAGAAGGAGTGGAGTGCGCCCCACGACCTCTCACTGTCGACTGCAGCTCTTACTACGCTCGGCAGTGAGAGGTCGGTCCCCACTTCGGCGCAGAGCTCGCCGCGCTCGCTTGCCCAGGCCGGGCACACCTCCAGCGTGTGCTGGGCGACCTCCTCGGGGCATCCGTCGCAGTGGTGGCACACGGGGGTCGGCTCCCTCCCGGCAATCCGACACAGATACCTCCCGAAACAACCATGTCCCGAGAGGATCTGCGTCATCCGGAAGGTTAACGTGCCATGACCCCGTTCAAGCCACTCCTCCAACACCGGACGGATGGCCTCAATGGTCCTTAGACCCGCACTAGGGTGCTCCAGCCTGGTTTTCCATTCCTGGATGGCGAGCGCGCGCAACTGTGCTCTGCGCCCTTCCACCTCGCGTGGTGCCGGCCGCTGGCCCTGGGCCAGCGCCTCCTCGCGCCAAAAGTACACTGACGCGAGGGCTCTCGCCTCGAGGTCCCAAGGCAAGGAACCGGCCAGCACGCACGCCGCTTCGGAGGAGACCGTGCGATATCCCCGTATTGCCCTGACCGCCACCACCCTCTGCGGTCTTCGTAGTAGGGCGATATTACGGCGGTTAAGGGCTTCCGCCCATACGGGAGCTCCGTATAACACCATCGATCGCACGATCCCCAAGTACAGCCGCCTGCACAGGGCACCCGGTTGGCCAGTGTTCGGCAGCAGCCGCCCAAGAGCAGCCGCCGCACCCATCACCCTTGGTACCAGGCGCCCGAAGTGGGCTGTGAAGTCCCACCGACCGTCGAGGACGAGACCCAGATACTTCATCGTCAACCCGACGTCTATGCGGACTCCACTCACGACGATATGGGCATCCCGAGGTGGCGCTTGTCGAGGCCCATGAAAACACAGGGCCTCAGACTTACCGAGTGCCACCTCTAAGCCCAACCGTCGTATCCGGCCCACCACTTGTGCCACACCTGCAGTAGCACGGTAAGCGGCTGTGCTATACGACGTGCCGCGGGCAGTGACCAGGGTATCGTCAGCATAACACGTTACGCCAACACCCCGGATACACGGTACCCGCAGCACCCAGTCGTATCCAATGTTCCACAGGAGCGGACCCAGCACCGACCCCTGTGGAACTCCACACGTCATCTCCTGGCGGCCCCAGCCCTCCCGACATGGATAGACCACCGACCTTTGCGACAAGTAAGCCCCTATGACTCGGCGCAGGTACAAGGGCACTCCATGGTACCGGAGCGCCTCCTCAATGCAGCTCCAGGGGAGGGAATTGAAGGCATTGGCGATGTCAAGAGACACCGCCAGGACAACCCCACCCCGGGCAACCACCTCCTGCGCTTGGGACTTGACCCGCAACACCGCGTCGATGGTCGAACGACCCCTGCGAAACCCAAACTGGCACTCCGCCAGATCCGGACCCACTCCCTCGAGGTGCTCGACGATTCGCCCCGCCACGACTCTTTCAAAGAGCTTGGCAATGTCGTCGAGCAGCACAATGGGTCGGTAGGCGGAGGGTGATTCCGCTGGACGCCCTTCCTTCTGGAGGAGAACCAGTCGGCCTGTCTTCCACCTCTGTGGAATTATGGCTTGGGCCAGACAGGCATCGAATAGTCTCCTCAGTCGAAGTTCTAGGGCGTCTGGGGCAAGGGCCAGGGCCAGTACACGTCCCGGAACGCCGTCGGGGCCGGGGGCGGAGTTTTTGGCACGTAGCTTCAAAACAGCCGCACCCATCTCCCCCTGTGACACTTCCGGGATCTCCTCCTCGGTCACTTCCAGTGTGGGCACTGCAGCTTGCGTCACCATTGCAGGAGGCAGGTGTTCCTCCCTGTGCGGAAACAGGGTAGAAACAACCTCTTCCCGGAGCCGAGGCTGGAGACTCTGAGTGATCGGGGGGGCCCAGGGTCGCAATTTTCCCCTCACAGCCTTGTAGGGCCTACCCCATGGATCCCGATTGAGAGCCTCCAATGACTCCTCCCACGCACGGGTTTTGGCGTCGGCTATCGCCATCTGCAGTGCCTTTTTGGCGTCATTGTAGGCGGCATACAGGACAGCCATCTGGGTTTCGTCCCTGCGCCTTCTCCTGCGGTATCTGGTGTACCGGCGACGAACCTCAGCGCAGGACACACGCATTTGTGCGATCTCCGCAGTCCACCAGTACACCTGATCCTTAGGAGGACCAAGCCTAGCTCGGGGCATTGACGCGTCGCATACTTGCGTCATCGCCTCCCGAAACCAGTCTGCTTCATCCTCTATTACCACAGGTCCTTCAGACGCAGACACCCAGGACTGAACCAATGCCGCCTCCTTGGCCAGCTCTGAATCAAGGGCTTTCAGCCGCCATGCGGGACTCATGCCACTCAAAGGTCGGATTGGGCTACGCGGTACTCCCTGGAGCAGAGTGGAGATGTCAAACCGAATGTACCGGTGATCTGACAAGGTCTCCACGTCCTCCAGAACTTCCCAGCCCCGGACTCGGCGCGCCAGGGCGGAGCTCGCGAATGAGACGTCCACGATTGAACCGCCCTGATACCGCACGCACGTGTCTACCGACCCCCGATTGAGGACCGATAGGCCGTAAGTCAAGAGCCAATCCTCCAAGAACTCGCCCCTGGCATCCGTCACGGGAGATCCCCATGCCACAGACTTGGCGTTAAGATCCCCGGCCACAAGCACAGGGTGAGGATGGCTCTGCCTAATGAGGGCCCCCACCGCATCCATGAAGTTTTCAAACTCGGCGAGGGGTCTGTTGGGAGAGAAATAGACTCCTATGGTCATGATTTCCCCCAACAGAGCCGCGACGTATCCCCTACCCTTGACCACGTTTCCAAAGGGAGGGGAACCCGCGGCGCCCCGGCGGACTATGGCCACTAGGCCATCTCGGTCCCCAATCCAGTCATCACCAGGAGGGATGAGATATGGTTCCGGCACCACAGCCACCTGTATCCTCCACTGTGCCATGCTCTGGACTAACAGATCCTGGGCTCTGGCACAGTGGTTAATATTCGCCTGGAGCAAACGAAGGGCGTCCGTTATTCTGTGGACATCGGAACCACCACATCGTTCGCTGCCGCGCTGGTGCTTGGCGCCAAACTGGCCGCAATTGACGCGGCAGCTTTACCTCTTGACTTCTTTTTGCCTTTTTTGCTCGTCGGCCAGGCCGCGATGCAAACCTTATTTCCCAGTCTATGGGATGCTGGCTTCCCTGCAGCCGCACACACTGTACAGTATGGTGTTGCTGAGCAATCCCCAGCTTTGTGGTCAAGCTGACCACAACGGTAACACTGTCTACTACGGTCAACATTAGATTGACATTGCTCCCTTACGTGCCCCAATTCCAGGCACCGGAAGCATCGCGTCGGTCGCGACTGTAAGAGCTTTACCTGCGCCGACACCCATCCCACAAGCAAGCGCTCTTTGCTCTGTAACACCTTTTTGGCAGCTGCAGCAGGACAGCTGACCACAATTGTGCCGAGGCCTGCATGGTCTCGACGAATCACTCCTGGCTTCATGGATGCCTCCGTGCATCCTCCAGCCTTAGCTAGGGCGGCCACTACATCTTCCGGGGATACAGAATCATCCAAATCGAGGATACGTAGATCCACGCACTTTGTTGGTCTGGATACCTGTACGTCGTCTTCACTAAAGGCCTCTCTCAGTTTTTGGGCGAAAGAGTCTGCCTTTTCCCCGCTTGAAGCACCCGGAATTATGAATATCCGGGCACCCGTAGCAGCAGTCTTAAATCGGAGCCCTGGGATACCCATGCTTCCCGGGTTCACTTTAGCTCGGGCTTCTTTTATGGCTGCTGCATAAGTAAGTCCCCTCTCCAAGGCTGCTGGCTGGAGCTTAAACACTACGGCTGTCGAGCCAGGAACACGGATACGCGGCTGCAATTGCCGCGCATCCGTGTTCCTGGTGAGACGCGTTGCTTGGTACATTCCACTGTTCTCGCCGACGTAGGATACCTGAAAAATCAAAGAAAATATTAATAAAATCCGTTAAAAACACACTTTTTTCTAAATTTTACACAAATTATATTCCATTTGACAGCTGTTTTCGCCATATTTGGGTGCCTGATCGCTATCCGCGTCGATCGACACCAAATACACCGCGATCAGAGCGAAAAATTTCCCCGCCCGCCCACCCTTATCGCATTTACTAGCTAGCCTCGGTCGGATTTCGGTGTGAGTAAAAGTATTTTATTTATTTTTCTCTTTGACGTACTTAAATTAGAGAACATAGGTACGGACATAACACTTTTACCTTAACAAACGTGTTTGAAAAATTACAACTTTTCATTGTTTACAACGAGTAGGCTAGTTTGGTTTTTATAGTTTTACTGTTTTCGTGACGATTTTCTTGATAAATTAATTAATTATATACGTGGCTTTAGCCAGACCATATACACTTACTAACAAAAGGCTATATACAACTTATACAAGCTTTATTTACACTTGGACTGCGACCCTCACTCGAGATGTTTGCAGCTCACCGCACTCCTGTCAAAAAGAATAGTATGTCTAGCTCCCCCGATGTAACCGAGAAGGCAGGACCAGCTCTCACTTCAAAGGTAAGGAGGAGTATAGGAGAGTGGGAGTCCGGTAAAGCAGAAACGAAAGCTGGAACCTCAAAGGCTCTCCCGAAGCAAAAACCGGTGATGACTGATCCCCAGGAAAGCAGAACGTTGCCTGGTGGATTATCCACCTACGTGTCGAGTAGCCCACCACCAAAACCAATATATCCGTCTAGAGTTGCCGAGGCGAGAGCATGCCTGAATAAGGCAAAACAGCACCTCGCCAACTCTAGAAACCTAAAGACGGATATAAAAAATGAGGTGACTGCAGCAATCGAGCGCCTTTATCAAATTGTAAAGGAAGGTGAAAAGGCAAATTTGCACTCGGACAAAAAGGAGGAAAAAGGTGAAAAGTTGGCCCCCCAACAAAGACAGGAAGAAACAGGACACAAGGAACAGAAAAACGAAGAAAATTTCTCTCGCGTGCTCTCCACACTAGACGAACAAACTCGGCTAGTGAAGGAGAACAACGAAAGAATAAAAGAACTTCAAACCACTTTCGAGTCCTTGGAGAGGACAACATACGCGGGTGTGGTGGCCGGTGCCTACGCCAAAAAATCCCCAGAGCGTGCTGCCCTCCACTCAGTGGTTGTAACCTCCAAGGATGAAACTGAGTCGGGTGAAAAGGTTTTGGAGGAAATAAGAAGAACGGTAAATGCTACGGAAGGAGAAATTACGATAGAAAAAGTCAGAAAAGCAAAGGACAGAAAAATCATAATCAGCTGCGGGAGCGAAGAGGACAGAAACAAGCTAAGGAAAAAACTCACACAAGAGGGGGGGACACTCTGTGTTGAGACTATAAACAATAGAGACCCCTTGCTGATTCTCAGAGACGTGCTTACAATCAACAGCAACGAAGATATCATCCGTGCTCTGAGAAATCAAAACAAAGGGGTATTCATAGGCTTGGAAGCAAAAGACGACAGAATGACAATAAAATATAGGAAAAATACAAGAAACCCCCATACAAACCACGTGGTTATGATGGTGTCACCTAAAATCTGGTCACGGCTGGTGGAGCTTGAATCAGTGAAGATCGACCTTCAGAGGATTCGCGTTGCGGACCAATCTCCACTGGTTCAATGCTCCCTCTGCCTGGGATACGGCCACAGCAGAAGATTCTGCACAGAGGACACAGAAAAATGCAGTCACTGCTCTGGACCACACAGAAAAGCCGACTGCCCCGACTGGATGGCTGGTGCAACTCCCAATTGCAGCAACTGCACTCGAGCTAAAATGCAGCAGACCGATCATAACGCTTTTAGCTCGGACTGCCCGATTCGGCGCAAATGGGACTCATTAGCTCGGGCATCGACGGCGTATTGCTAAGGTGGCCACCAAAGTAAATTCTGATATCCCGTACATCCCATGCATCCCTACTCAAAAATGTAAACCCATCCCAAACATTAAGGCAAGTGCAGTGGAGAGTCTAAGACAAGATAGCTGGAGAGCAGATAAAGGCACGACAAAAGCACACCATAATAACACCCAAAATTCCTGGCCCAACAAAATTAAAACAACGGATAGAACACCAACCACCAGACCCAAAAACACAAGAAATACAAATAGTCGCCAATTTCATGAGAAATTGGCACATTTGCAAAAAGGAAACAAAAACAAATATGCAATAGAAGTTAATAACGGAAAACAATTTGACGTAACAAAACAAAACGCAAAAAGCAATACACAAACACACAAAAGTAAAAAAGGAAACAAACATGAGCTTACCATACTGTGGTGTAAACAGGAACTCGCCAAGCAGGAGAACGAAGCTGTCACACCAAAAAAGATAATCCACCGCGAATCACCAAAACTAAAGAAGAAAAAATACCTGGAACAAGAAGAACTTAAAAGTAATAAAACACAAGCATCATCACTAGAAAAACCAAAAGTAGAAACTATCAGATAGCAAAAATACTATGCTAAATATATATCATATAGAATATATAACATTAGCATAGGGGAGCAAGCAAAATAAAGAATGAGCCGCATGTGAGAAGTAAGCTGAAAGAAAAGTAAATAAACTAAAGTACAGAGAATTTAAAATAAAAGATAGCAATAGAATAAAAGGGATTAGAAAATTGAAAATTAGATTAAATTAAATAAATGTATGTCAGCCACTAAATTATAAAGAAATAAGAAGAATATAAGAACAACGACGACTGAAATTGTACTAAGGGGAATGAATGGGGGAAACATAAACTTATAATTAAAATAATAGATGACAAAACCAAATAGTTAAAACAGGCTCTGAAACACTCAGAGGTAGTCGCAGATCAGGCATGAGCGCCTGATTATATAAAAAAAAAAAAAAACCTAACCTAACCTTTTTTTTTTTTTTTTTTTTGGTGACCCAGGGAAATCCTCATGGATACCCGACCTCTCCGGGGGGAGTGGCCGGGTTATGTCAGACTCTTACTGACTAAAACCCTGGGGTGTTCCTTCTCTCGCCGTTTTGCGGGGCTGCGGGTCTCGTGGCCCACAACCGCATGCCCCGCTGGCGTCGCTCGACTCGAGCCCTTCTCGGGGCGGGTTTAAGTTCCCGCCCCACTCCTTCCGCTGGAGGCGCCCAGGAACACTTGGGCGTCTCCAGCACGGGACCCTATGCAGGTGGTGACCCCCCGATCACCCACCCACGGTCCCCGGCGCTAGGGCGGCAGACGGGCTGCAAAGGCCCGGCGCCGCCCACCGCGTCTACGGCGGCGGATGGGGAGCGAGTCTGCGTCGTCTTCTCGCACCCTTTCCGCCGCCTCCTTCTGTGTCATGACTTCGACACAGAAGGTCGCGGTCGCCTCCCAGGCCTCCTCACTGCCAACCATGGCCCTTAAAAGGGCCGGCAGCGAGAGGTCACCTCCTACTGTCGCGGACAGGGCGGCGCGAGGGATCGCCCAAGCGGGGCACGCCTCGCGCGTGTGTTGCGCCGTGTCCGCGACACCAGCCACGCAGTGGTGGCACATCTCCGTGGGCTCTCTGCCCGCCACCCGGCACAGGTATCGACCGAAGCAGCCGTGCCCGGTGATCATCTGTGTCAGGTGGAAGGAGAGAGCCCCGTGCTCCCGTTCGAGCCATGTTGACAGTATGGGCCGAACGGCGGCCACCACCTCGTGGCTCACCTCGGGGTTCTCGAGGCGGGCCTTCCACTTCCGGAGGAGATCGCGACGCGCATCTTCCCTCCAGTGGGCGATCTCCCGCGGGTGCGGACGGCCCCCGCCTCGGATCTCCTCCTTGGTTCGCCGGTACACCGCGGCGAGTACCTCGGCTTCGAGGTCCCACGGCGGCGTACCGGCGAGCACGCAAGCGCCGACGCACGAAACGGTGCGGTACGCTCGGACCATCCTGAGCGCCATGGCGCGCTGCGGGCGACGCAGCACGGCCAGATTACGGGCGCTCAGGGCCCCCGCCCATATTGGCGCCCCGTAGAGCGCCATGGAGCGCACCACACCGCTGTAGAGGCGTCGGCACGCCCGTCTCGGCCCACCCACGTTTGGCAGAATCCGCCCCAGGGCTCCGGCAGTGGCCATTAACTTTGGGGCCAACCGCCGGAAATGCTCCTCGAACCTCCATTGGCCGTCGAGAACGAGTCCAAGATACTTCATCGAGGACCCGACGGCGATGGAGGTTCCACCCACCACGATGGCAGCTCCCGGCGGTGGCCCACGTCGGGGCCCGTGAAATACCAGGGCCTCCGACTTGTCGAGGGCCACCTCGAGCCCCAATCTGCGGATCCTGCCGACCACCTGGGCCACTCCCGCCGTGGCGAGGAGGGACGCCTCTCTGTAGGTGCTGCCGCGGGCCGTCACCAGGGTATCGTCAGCGTAGCAGGTGACGCTGACCCCCGGCAACGTGGCCCCGCGCAGCACCCAGTCGTATCCGATGTTCCACAGGAGCGGACCAAGAACCGATCCCTGTGGAACACCGCACGCCATGTCCCTCCTCCCGGAGCCGTGCTTCGTCGGGAAGACAACAGCTCTCCCGACGAAGTAGTCGGCCACGACCTTCTGGAGGTACTGCGGCACCCCATGGTACCGCAGTCCCCACAACACCGCCTCCCAGGGCAGCGTGTTAAAGGCGTTACGGATGTCAAGCGACACCGCAAACAACACGCCACCCCGGGACGTTGCCTCCTCGGCGAGCTCCCGCACCCGCGCTATCGCGTCCAGGGTGGATCGGCCGCGGCGAAAACCGAACTGCACGTCGGCTAAGCCCGGATCCATGCACTCGACGAGGCGAGCCGCGATCACGCGCTCAAAGAGCTTGCTCACCTCGTCGAGCAACACGATCGGCCGATACGCCGACGGCTGTCCGGCCGGGCGCCCGTCCTTGTGAATCAAGACGAGCTTGCCCGTCTTCCACCGCTGTGGGAAACGACCCTGCCGCAAGCACGCGGAGAATAGGGACCTCACCCTTCCTCCCAACTCTCCCAGCGCGATCACCAGGACGGTCCCCGGCACGCCGTCTGGGCCCGGGGCGGTCCTCTTCGACCGGAGTCTTAAAACGGCCGCCCCGAATTCACCCTCCGACACTTCCGGTGCCGGGGTTTCATCCTCGACATCTCGCGCCGGAACTTGGGCCGTCGGTGGCACCCATTCTTCCTGTGAAGGGAAGAGGGTGCGGACCACGTCACCTAGGAAGGCTTCCTCCAGGGTGCTGGTCAGGGGGGGGGCCCAGGGCCGCAGTTTTTGCCGTACGGCCTTGTAAGGCCTGCCCCAGGGGTCATCCTCGAGGATCTTGAGCCATTCCTCCCACGCCGCATCCTTGGCGCGTGCGATCGCCACTTGCAGGCTCTCGCACTCGCTTCTATAGGCGGCGTAGGAGTCACTTTCCTCCTGGGCGTCACGGACCCGTCTTCTCCTGCATCGAGTGTATCGGCGGCGAGCTCTTCCGCACGTTACTCGCATTTGGTGGAGTTCTTCGCTCCACCAATACACCCGACACCGCGGAGGGAGTGGTTTAGCCCTCGGCATCGCGCAGTTCGGCTCGGCCCGGCATTCATTCGCCCGGTGGCCCAGCTGGCCGCAGCGGTAACAGATACCACTGCGGTCCACCTCCGACGTGCATTTGCAGCCGACGTGGCCGACCTCAAGGCACCTGAAGCACCTCATGGGTCTGGAGTCGAGCAGCGTTACGCGTGCTGTCGTCCAGCCCACCTTCAGTCGGCCAGCATCGACCACGACCTTGGCGGCGGCCACCGGGCAGCTCAAAAATATTGAGCCACCATTTATTTTGCCAGGCCGAATATCGTCCGCAGCACTTCCTCCCAGCACGGCGACAGCAGTCACCACTTCCTCCACAGTGATGGAGTCGTCGAGGCCCGAAACACGAACGTCAACTCTCCTTGTAGGGCGTGTGATCCGGGCCACTTCCGGGCTCAGCACCCTCTTCAATTCTGCGGCCAAGGCGTCCGCCTTTTCGGTGCCCCCATCCCCAATGATCTCCATCATGCGGGCGCCAGTTACGGTCGTCCTTGACCTCAGCTCCTCTATTCCAAGGCTCGGATAATCGATGATATTCCGAGCCTCGGATATAACTGAGCCGTACGTGGCCCCATTCTCAATGGCGGACGGCTGCAGGGTGATAATTACTGCAGCCGTGCGCGGCGGACGGAGCCTTGCCGCCGGCTTCTTTTTGGCAGCCTTCTTTGATTGTGCCTTGCCCGGCTCCGTCGTGTAGTTGGGGGGACCTGTGACTGGGCCCTTTGCCCCGTGACTGGCCGGACCCTTGACTGGGTGTTTGGCAGGGCCCTTAGACAAGCCCTTGGTCCCCCGGGCGGCCACCTCGCTCCACCCAGATATAAGTGGAGGGGGTGGGGCTGGGGCTGACGCCACATCGATTGGACTCTTCTTCTGGAGCTCCTCCTTTTCTTGGGCCGCCATTGATTTTTTCCCCCGGCCTTTGCCTTTTGGAGGCTTGGCGATGGAGGGGGAGATCGTTTGCGGCTCCTTCACCTGGCGAGGAGCGGTAAGCACTCCGGACACTGAGGGCTGCGACAATGATGTCGCAGCTGCTGTCTCCCTCCTTTTATCCGCCGCAAGCGGTGGCCTCACCCTGGGCTCTGGGAGGAGGCGGTCCTCGATGCCGGCAAACCTCGCGTTAAGCATTTTGCCAAATTGACGCGAGGTCTCCGCCAGCATCTCCTTTAGTGTGGAGTCGGCCGGCACTTGAGCAGGTTGACTCCGCAGCTCTGCCACTTCTTGTCGAAGGCTCACCAACTGTGCAGAGAGCAGCTGGTTCGCGGCCTCCAGCTTGGCCACCTCCTCTGTTATGGTGCGGACCTTAATGCCGCTCGTCGCTTCTTTGATGGTGGAAGCCGCATCCTTAAGCGCCTTCACCGACGTCCCCTTGAGGTTGCGGGATGTCGTGGCTACGGTTTCCACCATCGACGCTGCATCCAAAACCAGCTGGTACAGTGCTGCCGTTGTCTCCTGGGCCACTTCACTAGGCGTGGGCGGGTTAAGTCCGCGGCGGCAGTCATGTTTCGACTGCCGGAACGCTCGCGCCACTTCCGCCACTCCTTCTTCGGCTTCCAGGCGAAGCTCCTCTGCCCTCATAGCGTTGAGCTCCGCCTTGGCCTTTGCGAGGCCCGAGTATTCGCCTGTTGTAGGCGGGCGGCCTCGCCCCCTCTTTTCCTTATGAGCTGCTCCTTTGGGCAGCTCCATCTTCCCTTCATCTCCAGCGGGCCTTTTGGCAGCCCGCCGTCCCTCTTCATTGTCGGAGGACTCGGCTGAAGGGACCGTCACGAGACTGGTCAGGCTCGAGTCCGAGTCAGACTCCGACAAACGCGACACATGCGAAAGGCGCGCAAGATTTGGCACACGCGACAGCCGCACTAGCGGCACGCGAAGTTTCCGTGGCGGCAAACTTGCCTCAGCCACAACTTCCATCTCCTCCACTTTTTTCTCCGTTTCTTCACACTCTCTTCTCACTCCTTCCTCCATTTTTTTATATGTTTCATTGTCCATAATATACCCACGAGTATGGGAGAAATTAAATTCGACCTGGGCAGAGATCCCGTACCACAGGAAGGTCTATGGGGTAACCCACACTGGGGGCGACAGGTGCCAGTGTGGAGACACGCACTAACGACCGGAATACCGTCCAGACATACATCTCCTCACGGTGCGGCGCCGCTTGAGATTCGGGTTCAGGATGATTAGTCCTGTTGCCGTCGCCCAGTCCTCGAGGGCGGTCCCTCGGGGGTCCGTGACTGAGGAACCCCACGCCGAACTTTTGGCGTTGAGATCCCCCATGACCATCACCTGTGACGGGGCAGCTCTACCAACTACCCCGTTCAGGACCCCCAGGAAGCGCTCGAAGGCGCGTAACGGCTTGTTGGGGGAGAAGTACACCGCCACTATCACGGTGTCACTCCCCCATCTGGCCGCCACGTAACCCGGGCCGCCTTCGATCCTCGAGAGAGGGGGGAAATCCCCATGTGCCGGAACCGATATTGCCACTACTCCGTCCGTCGCCCCTGCCCAGTAAGGAAGGGGGGGGACGAAGTAGGGCTCTGCGACCACCGCGACGCCAATTCCCCACTCCGCCATGTGTTGCATCAGGAGATCCTGTGCCCTGGCGGAGTGGTTGGCGTTGACCTGCAGGACGTCCAAGTGCTGGTGTGCTGGCATTTAGACGTCCATGCGGTTCTCCTCATTTTGGCCGGTGGCCGTTCCTGCTGGGGTGGGGCGGGTGGGGCGGGTGGGCTCCGTCCGCATCGATTTGCCCCTGACCTCGGGGGGGAAGCATCTCGACCCCCCCATCGTGTGGCTGGCCGGGAGTTTGGCGTGGTGGCACACTGCGCACCACTCCTTCTCCCCCGTGCACTCCCTGCGGAAGTGCCCCTCCGCACCGCACCGGTAGCAGGTATTGCTCCGGTCGACGCTTGAGGGGCACAACTCCCGCGTGTGGCCAACACACATGCATCTGTAACAACGCATGGGTGTCGGCCCAGCCACGGTGACGGTGGCCTCAGCCCACCCCACCTGGATTTTACCCCGCTTTATGAGGCCCTGTGCCGTCTCCACTGGGCACTGGACGAGAGCTGATCCAAACCTTTTTTTTTTTTTTTTTTTTTTTTTTGACAAGGTGGAAAATGCATTACGCATTCGACCCCCCGCCTTGGGAGCGGCGGGGAGGATATGTGGGACTCCCTCATCTCCCCTTCTCATTATGAGAAGGGGTAGAGAGGTTTACCCACTAAAAACCACCTTGGCGTACCCTCGCACTCCGGTTACTCGGGCACCGTGGAACCCGCTCTAAGCATTCTCCACGGTGCCCACCGGTCGCCCCGGCCTCTGCCAGGGCTTCCCGCGTCAATGGGGGGGATGGCCGAATACGCATGGCCACCCCCCAGACCGCCGAGTGACTTGTCACGGCAGGCGGAGGTCTCCCATCCTCCGCCCGCAGTCACTAAGGGTTAAGGCGCGCGGCAAACTGCCGCCGCCTCAACCCCGGCCGCCTACGCCGGAGGGGGTGCGCGAGAGGATCATCCTCGCGCCCCCGCTCCGCCTCCTCCTTCTGCGAGATAACAATCTCGCAGAAGGAGACCACTGCCTCCCAGGACCCCTCGCTGCTGAGCATCGCAGAGACGACGCTGTGCAGCGAGAGGTCCACCCGCTGGATCGCCCGTGCCATGAGGCCCCGCTCCGCATCCCAACGACTGCACACCTGCAAGGTGTGCTCTGCCGTGTCGTCGGGATCTCCGCACTCATGGCACCGTGGGCTCGGCTCCCTCCTAATGTTGTGCAGGTGGTGACCGAAACAGCCGTGTCCGGTCAACACCTGCACTAGCCGGTACGTCAGTGCGCCGGCTGCCCTCTTACACCATTGGTCCATCACTGGGAGGATCGCCCCCACGGTACGAGTCCCGTACGGGGCGTCCTCCAGGATGGACTTCCACCTTTCGCGCAGCCGGCGCGCCGTCATACGGCGGGAGGCCTCTACCTCCTCAGGGTCCGGGCGTTCCCCTCTTGCCCGAGCCCTGGACCTAACTAAGTAGGTTTCCGCCTGCACCTCGGCGTCCAACTCCCACGGGGGGGTGCAGGCGAGGAGGCAGGCCGCCGCGTGGGCCACCGAGCCGTAGGCCCTGGCCATCCTCTGGGCCACGGCCCGCTGTGGCCCCCTCAGCAGGGCCCTGTTTCGGGCGGACAACCTGTCCGCCCATATTGGGGCCCCATACAGGGCCATGCTCCTCACCACGCCGGCGAATAGCCGCCGGCAAGAGGAGCCTGGCCCCCCAATGTTGGGCAGGAGTCTGCCCAGCGCTTGCGCGGCGCCCCTGATTCGGGGAGCAAGTCTTCTGAAGTGCTCCCCGAAATCCCACTTCCGGTCCAATGTAAGCCCCAGATATTTAATGTGGGGCTCTACCTGGACCGTCCCTCCTGGAAGTGAGAGCGCCGCGCCCGCAGGCAGCCTCCATGCCCTCCCTCGCCCCCCGAAGACCGTAGCGTCGGTCTTCGGGAGGGCCACCTTTAGGCCGAGCTGCTCGATCCCTCGGATCATCAGCTCGGCCGCTTCCTCCGCCTCACGGAGGGTCTCCCACCCATCTTTCCCGCGCACAGCCACCATCGTGTCGTCTGCATAGCAGACGGTGATTGTGCGCGGGAGGGTCTCCCCTCTGATGGCCCGGTCGTACCCCAGGTTCCAGAGCAAGGGCCCGAGTACGGAACCCTGGGGCACGCCGCAGGCCATCCTCCTCTCCCCCCTCTGCCCGTCCTTATTTTCGTAGAGAACTACCCTCTCAGTAAGGTAGTTCTCCACGATTCTCCTTAGGTAGTGGGGCACTCCGTGATACTGAAGTGCCCCACTAATCACCCCATAGGGGAGGGTGCCGAACGCGTTCGCGATGTCTAAAGACACCGCGACCACACCCTCTCCCCTGCTCGACGCGTCGTCGCAGAAGTCCCTAAGGGACTTTATTGCGTCGAGCGTGGACCGTCCTCCTCGGAACCCGAACTGTCTATCAGACACGTCCGGGCCGGCGGTCTCAAGGTGCTGCTGGATCCGGTGGGCCAGGATACGTTCAAACGTTTTCCCGGCCTCATCCAGCAACACTATGGGGCGATAGGCGGACGGGCAGTCCGCAGGCCGACCCTCTTTGCGGAGGAGGCAGAGCCGCCCCTCCTTCCACACCCTCGGGAACCTTCCCTCCTTCAGGCAGTCGTCCATGATCTGCCTGAAGCGGCTCCCGAGGTGTCCCAGGGCGACCGTGAGGACACGACCAGGGACCCCGTCTGGTCCCGGGGCCTTTTTGCAGCCCCTGAGTCGGTCCGTCACTCTTTCGAACTCGTCGTCGCTTATGGGTGCAACGGCGAGTTCGGCCTCCGCAATGGCCATCGTCGGGGGAGAGAACGCTGGGGCGGGCGGGAACAGCCCCTCCAACACCCTACTGAGGAGGTCGGGCTCCATTAAATCCATGGGGGGGGCCGTGCGCAGCTTGTTGCGCACCATCTTATACGGCCGCCCCCACGGATCCCTGTCCAGGGTGGCCAAGAACGAGCAGTGTGCTTCGTCCTTGGCCACGGCGATCGCCACTATCAGGGCCCCCTTTGCTTCTTTGAGGGCCCTGTGGAGCCCTTCCTCCTCCTCCTCTGTGTGCCGCCTGCGCCTACAATGCTGGTAGGCGCGGCGGGCACAGTTGCTGGTGGTCCGCAGAGCCGCTATTTCTGCGGACCACCAGTACACCCTCTTGCGGGCAGACGGGCGTCCGGCCCGGGGCATTGCCGCGTCGCACACCCTCTGTAGTGCGGCGCGGAACCGAGCCGCCCTCTCGTCGACTCCGAGGGTGGCGGGAGGGGCTGCACACCAAGCCTCCTCCATCGCCGCCTCGTCCGCCCTTTCCCTATCCAGGTGGGTCAGGGCCCACCTGGGGAACCCTCTTCGGCCCCGGCCTCTTGTTCCCCCCCCTCGGGTGGGCGACGGCAGGACGCCATTGGAGACCCTCATTCTGATGTACAGATGATCAGAGAGGGTCTCGACGTCCTCCAGGACGCGCCAATCAGTGACGCGCGCGGCTATGGCGGGGGTCGCGAACGTTACGTCCACGACTGACCCTCCCCGCCGCCGCACGCATGTGTTGACGCTGCCCCGGTTCAGGATGATTAGTCCTGTTGCCGTCGCCCAGTCCTCGAGGGCGGTCCCTCGGGGGTCCGTGACTGGGGAACCCCACGCCGAACTCTTGGCGTTGAGGTCCCCCATGACCATCACCTGTGACGGGGCAGCTCTACCAACTACCCCGTTCAGGACCCCCAGGAAGCGCTCGAAGGCGCGTAACGGCTTGTTGGGGGAGAAGTACACCGCCACTATCACGGTGTCACTCCCCCATCTGGCCGCCACGTAACCCGGACCGCCTTCGATCCTCGAGAGAGGGGGGAAATCCCCATGTGCCGGAACCGATATTGCCACTACTCCGTCCGTCGCCCCTGCCCAGTAAGGAAGGGGGGGGACGAAGTAGGGCTCTGCCACCACCGCGACGCCAATTCCCCACTCCGCCATGTGTTGCATCAGGAGGTCCTGTGCTTTGGCGGAGTGGTTGGCGTTCACCTGCAGGATGTCTAAGTGCTGGTGTGCTGGCATTTAGACATCCATGCGGTTCTCCTCATTTTGGCCGGTGGCCGTTCCTGCGGTGGTGGGGCGGGGGGGGCGGGCGTCCATCATCCGCACCGATTTGCCCCTGACCTCTGGGGGGGAGCACTTCGACCCCCCCATCGTGTGGCTGGCTGGGAGTTTGGCGTGGTGGCACACTGCGCACCACTCCTTCTCCCCCGAGCACTCCCTGCGGAAGTGCCCCTCTGCACCGCACCGGTAGCAAGTATTGCTCCGGTCGATGCTTGAGGGGCACAATTCCCTCGTGTGGCCAACATTCATGCACCTGTAACAGCGCATGGGTGTTGGCCCAGCCACGGTGACGGTGGCCTCAGCCCACCCCACCTCGATTTTGCCCCGCTTTATGAGGCCCTGTGCCGTCTCCACTGGGCACTGGACAAGGGCTGATCCAGTGCCGTCGTAGAGGACACGGATGCCCCCTACCTTTATGTGGGCCTCGTCACAGGCCCCCGCTTTGACGATGGCCGCCGTCAGCTTCTCTTTGGTAGCCGACTCGTCCAGACCACCTATCTGGACAGCGGCCATTTTTTGTGGGCGGCTGACGATGGCGACATCCCCCACTATTTCTTGCAGCCTGGCTGCAAGAGCGTCTGCCGCCCGCCCTCTGTCGGCACTATCGGCCCCGGGAACCTCGATGATACGGCCCCCCGTCATCGAGTTTCGCACCCGGACGTGATGCAGGCCCACCTCCTCAAGGCTAAGGCCATTAATGGCCTTAGCCATGGTTTCCCGCATCGTTGTGGCGGTGGTTAGGTCCTTCCGAAGAGTGACCGCCACCGCCGCCGTCGTGGGTGCTTGCAGCGCCTTTACTTTAGGCGCTGCCTTCTTCGCCGGGGCCGCTCGGGCTGGGGGGGCAAGCGAGGCCTCGGCCTTGCCCTTGCCCTTTCCCTTCCCCCTGCGGGTGACCGTTGCCCAGCTGTCAGCCTCCGGCTGGCCCGGTCCCTCCTCCACGGACGCCGCCGGTGTAGGAGCCGGGGCGGTCGGTGCCTTGGACGCCTTGGGGGCCTTAGGGGCCCTTACCTTTTGGGGGCGGCCATCTCCCAGTCTCGCTCCCTCTGGTTCCCTCGAAGGGGCCGGCACTGGGGTTGACGTTGGCGTGGGCGGCGTGACCCCCGTAGCCCTCCTCAAGTCAGCCGCCAGCGGGGGACGGATGATGGGTGCCGGCGGCAGGCGCCTGCTCACCTCCTCGATTCGGACATTTAAGCTGATCCAAACCTTTTTTTTTTTTTTTTGTTTTACAAGGTGGAAAATGCTTTACGCATTCGACCCCCCGCCTTGGGAGCGGCGGGGAGGATATGTGGGACTCCCTCATCTCCCCTTCTCATTATGAGAAGGGGTAGAGAGGTTTACCCACTAAAAACCACCTTGGCGTACCCTCGCACTCCGGTTACTCGGGCACCGTGGAACCCGCTCTAAGCATTCTCCACGGTGCCCACCGGTCGCCCCGGCCTCTGCCAGGGCTTCCCGCGTCAATGGGGGGGATGGCCGAATACGCATGGCCACCCCCCAGACCGCCGAGTGACTTGTCACGGCAGGCGGAGGTCTCCCATCCTCCGCCCGCAGTCACTAAGGGTTAAGGCGCGCGGCAAACTGCCGCCGCCTCAACCCCGGCCGCCTACGCCGGAGGGGGTGCGCGAGAGGATCATCCTCGCGCCCCCGCTCCGCCTCCTCCTTCTGCGAGATAACAATCTCGCAGAAGGAGACCACTGCCTCCCAGGACCCCTCGCTGCTGAGCATCGCAGAGACGACGCTGTGCAGCGAGAGGTCCACCCGCTGGATCGCCCGTGCCATGAGGCCCCGCTCCGCATCCCAACGACTGCACACCTGCAAGGTGTGCTCTGCCGTGTCGTCGGGATCTCCGCACTCATGGCACCGTGGGCTCGGCTCCCTCCTAATGTTGTGCAGGTGGTGACCGAAACAGCCGTGTCCGGTCAACACCTGCACTAGCCGGTACGTCAGTGCGCCGGCTGCCCTCTTACACCATTGGTCCATCACTGGGAGGATCGCCCCCACGGTACGAGTCCCGTACGGGGCGTCCTCCAGGATGGACTTCCACCTTTCGCGCAGCCGGCGCGCCGTCATACGGCGGGAGGCCTCTACCTCCTCAGGGTCCGGGCGTTCCCCTCTTGCCCGAGCCCTGGACCTAACTAAGTAGGTTTCCGCCTGCACCTCGGCGTCCAACTCCCACGGGGGGGTGCAGGCGAGGAGGCAGGCCGCCGCGTGGGCCACCGAGCCGTAGGCCCTGGCCATCCTCTGGGCCACGGCCCGCTGTGGCCCCCTCAGCAGGGCCCTGTTTCGGGCGGACAACCTGTCCGCCCATATTGGGGCCCCATACAGGGCCATGCTCCTCACCACGCCGGCGAACAGCCGCCGGCAAGAGGAGCCTGGCCCCCCAATGTTGGGCAGGAGTCTGCCCAGCGCTTGCGCGGCGCCCCTGATTCGGGGAGCAAGTCTTCTGAAGTGCTCCCCGAAATCCCACTTCCGGTCCAATGTAAGCCCCAGATATTTAATGTGGGGCTCTACCTGGACCGTCCCTCCTGGAAGTGAGAGCGCCGCGCCCGCAGGCAGCCTCCATGCCCTCCCTCGCCCCCAAGCTGATCCAAACCTAACCTAACCTAACCTAACCTAACCTAACCTTTTTTTTTTTTTTTTTTTTTTTTTTTTTTTGTTTTACAAGGTGGAAAATGCTTTACGCATTCGACCCCCCGCCTTGGGAGCGGCGGGGAGGATATGTGGGACTCCCTCATCTCCCCTTCTCATTATGAGAAGGGGTAGAGAGGTTTACCCACTAAAAACCACCTTGGCGTACCCTCGCACTCCGGTTACTCGGGCACCGTGGAACCCGCTCTAAGCATTCTCCACGGTGCCCACCGGTCGCCCCGGCCTCTGCCAGGGCTTCCCGCGTCAATGGGGGGGATGGCCGAATACGCATGGCCACCCCCCAGACCGCCGAGTGACTTGTCACGGCAGGCGGAGGTCTCCCATCCTCCGCCCGCAGTCACTAAGGGTTAAGGCGCGCGGCAAACTGCCGCCGCCTCAACCCCGGCCGCCTACGCCGGAGGGGGTGCGCGAGAGGATCATCCTCGCGCCCCCGCTCCGCCTCCTCCTTCTGCGAGATAACAATCTCGCAGAAGGAGACCACTGCTTCCCAGGACCCCTCGCTGCTGAGCATCGCAGAGACGACGCTGTGCAGCGAGAGGTCCACCCGCTGGATCGCCCGTGCCATGAGGCCCCGCTCCGCATCCCAACGACTGCACACCTGCAAGGTGTGCTCTGCCGTGTCGTCGGGATCTCCGCACTCATGGCACCGTGGGCTCGGCTCCCTCCTAATGTTGTGCAGGTGGTGACCGAAACAGCCGTGTCCGGTCAACACCTGCACTAGCCGGTACGTCAGTGCGCCGGCTGCCCTCTTACACCATTGGTCCATCACTGGGAGGATCGCCCCCACGGTACGAGTCCCGTACGGGGCGTCCTCCAGGATGGACTTCCACCTTTCGCGCAGCCGGCGCGCCGTCATACGGCGGGAGGCCTCTACCTCCTCAGGGTCCGGGCGTTCCCCTCTTGCCCGAGCCCTGGACCCAACTAAGTAGGTTTCCGCCTGCACCTCGGCGTCCAACTCCCACGGGGGGGTGCAGGCGAGGAGGCAGGCCGCCGCGTGGGCCACTGAGCCGTAGGCCCTGGCCATCCTCTGGGCCACGGCCCGCTGTGGCCCCCTCAGAAGGGCCCTGTTTCGGGCGGACAACCTGTCCGCCCATATCGGGGCCCCATACAGGGCCATGCTCCTCACCACGCCGGCGAACAGCCGCCGGCACGAGGAGCCTGGCCCCCCAATGTTGGGCAGGAGTCTGCCCAGCGCTTGCGCGGCGCCCCTGATTCGGGGAGCAAGTCTTCTGAAGTGCTCCCCGAAATCCCACTTCCGGTCCAATGTAAGCCCCAGATATTTAATGTGGGGCTCTACCTGGACCGTCCCTCCTGGAAGTGAGAGCGCCGCGCCCGCAGGCAGCCTCCATGCCCTCCCTCGCCCCCCGAAGACCGTAGCGTCGGTCTTCGGGAGGGCCACCTTTAGGCCGAGCTGCTCGATCCCCCGGATCATCAGCTCGGCCGCTTCCTCCGCATCGCGGAGGGTCTCCCACCCATCTTTCCCGCGCACAGCCACCATCGTGTCGTCTGCATAGCAGACGGTGATTGTGCGCGGGAGTGTCTCCCCTCTGATGGCCCGGTCGTACCCCAGGTTCCAGAGCAAGGGGCCGAGTACGGAGCCCTGGGGCACGCCGCAGGCCATCCTTCTCTCCCCCCTCTGCCCGTCCTTATTTTCGTAGAGAACTACCCTCTCAGTAAGGTAGTTCTCTACGATCCTTCTCAGGTAGTGGGGCACTCCATGATACTGAAGTGCCCCACTTATCACCCCATAGGGGAGGGTGCCGAACGCGTTCGCGATGTCTAGAGACACCGCGACCACACCCTCTCCCCTGCTCGACGCGTCGTCACAGAAGTCCCTGAGGGACTTTATCGCGTCGAGCGTGGACCGTCCTCCTCGGAACCCGAACTGTCTATCAGAGACGTCCGGGCCGGCGGTCTCAAGGTGCTGCTGGATCCGGTGGGCCAGGATACGTTCGAACGTTTTCCCGGCCTCATCCAGCAACACTATGGGGCGATAGGCGGACGGGCAGTCCGCAGGCCGACCATCTTTGCGGAGGAGGCAGAGCCGCCCCTCCTTCCACACCCTCGGGAACCGTCCCTCCTTCAGGCAGTCATCCATGAGCTGCCTGAGGCGACTCCCGAGGTGTCCCAGGGCGACCGTGAGGACACGACCAGGGACCCCGTCTGGTCCCGGGGCCTTTTTGCAGCCCCTGAGTCGGTCCGTCACTCTTTCGAACTCGTCGTCGCTTATGGGTGCGACGGCGAGTTCGGCCTCCGCAATGGCCATCGTCGGGGGAGAGAACGCTGGGGCGGGCGGGAACAGCCCCTCCAACACCCTACTGAGGAGGTCGGGCTCCATTAAATCCATGGGGGGGGCCGTGCGCAGCTTGTTGCGCACCATCTTATACGGCCGCCCCCACGGATCCCTGTCCAGGGTGGCCAAGAACGAGCAGTGTGCTTCGTCCTTGGCCACGGCGATCGCCACTATCAGGGCCCCCTTTGCCTCTTTGAGGGCCCTGTGGAGCCCCTCCTCCTCCTCCTCTGTGTGCCGCCTGCGCCTACAATGCTGGTAGGCGCGGCGGGCACAGTTGCTGGTGGTCCGCAGGGCCGCTATTTCTGCGGACCACCAGTACACCTTCTTGCGGGTGGACGGGCGTCCGGCCCGGGGCATTGCCGCGTCGCACACCCTCTGTAGTGCGGCGCGGAACCGGGCCGCCCTCTCGTCAACTCCGAGGGTGGCGGGAGGGGCTGCACACCAAGCCTCCTCCATCGCCGCCTCGTCCGCCCTTTCCCTATCCAGGTGGGTCAGGGCCCACCTGGGGAACCCTCTTCGGCCCCGGCCTCTTGTTCCCCCCCCTGGGGTGGGCGACGGCAGAACGCCATTGGAGACCCTCATTCTGATGTACAGGTGATCAGAGAAACCTAACCTAACCTAACCTAACCTAACCTAACCTAACCTAACCTAACCTAACCTAACCATCGATATTTTTGTCAAAAATTCACTTTTCGCGCCGCGGTTTTCTGCCATCAATAGTGTCTTCGGACCTCCTATAGTATCCCTAGAGTAGTTTCAGTCGTTTTCATAGAAAAATAGTTTAAAATTTTCAAATAACCTATAAAAAACACATAAAATTTCAATTTTCTTAAAAATTTTCCTTGGTACCTACCTTTTTTCCGGTCTGGTCGAGCTTCCCTCGCCGATCCTCGTCTCTGGACACCTCTCGAAGCCCTCTGCTACGTATACCTGCAAAGTTACAAACAAATTAAAGTCAAATTTTCAACAATTTTCAGTAATTTTCAGTTTTTAGTAAATTTTTATATCAACACTAACCTTTTTTCGGGTCTGGCCGAGCTCCTCTCGCCGATCCGCGTCTGCCGACACCTCGTGCGGCATTCTACGTCCACTACTTATTTTATTATCAATTTTTCAAAGTTAAGTACCTAACAAAAAATTCCCCACCCGCCCACCCGGTATTGATTTACTACGTTAGGACGGTAGAAATTTTTATTTCATTTTATTGTTATTCAGGCGTTTTGAAACCCCCTACATACATCCATTAGGCGCTTACTTATAGGTTTAGGTGTCCAGCGACAGTCTTAGACTGAATTTTCTTTGGAATATATTTTACTTTTATTTTTTCCTGGGTTCTCGTACTACCGGGCTCACATGTAAACCCGCAAAATGGGTACCCCCGAACAGCCGAACATTGCAGTAAACACTAACACCACCGAAAATTCTGAAAATTTGGATTTTACCGCTAAAATCTTTCAGTTCACTGCGACTATTATAGAAGCCGTTAACGAAGGGAAGAGTGTCACAACTAAGAATAAAAAGGTTATTCTTGAAGCAGCCGAAAACATACGCAAAACTCTTATCACCGAAGCACCTCCTGCCTCTTCATTATCATCTACACCTAGTGACGTACTCCAAACCTTTAAACAAGACATCCTCACCGGTGTCAGCGGCCAAATTGAAAAACTTACTATCGAATTAGCAAAGCAAAAAGCCTCTTATGCGTCTGTCACACAAGCAACCCCCCCTAAAATTCTCCCCCAGAAACCTGCCATTGTTATCTCCGCAACAAATCCCACCGAAACTGAACAAGTCATCAACACTTGGAAGAGCCAGATAACTTTCAAGGATCGTAAATTCGCACCAAGTAAGGTAATACCGGTAACCAAGGGCCGAGTACTGGTCGAATTTGATAACGATCGTCAGTGTAAAGAAATTATTAACGCGGTCAATAATACCAAACAACTGCAGGCCGAAGGCGCCAAAAGGCGTCCTCCTCTAGTGATTCTCAAGGGAATTACCAAAAAGACGGCAAAAGAGGAATTAATTCAAATTATCAGTTACCAAAACTCAATCCCCACTGAAGCACTCCGACTGTGCTTCCTCACCTCCAACAGGAACGAAACACTTTACAACGCTGTGGTGGAAGTGCGCCCGGACCAATACGTCTCCTTACTGAACTTGGAGAGAGTGGCAGTGGACCATCAACGGGTCCATATTGAAGCGTTCTCGCGTTTCGTTCAGTGCCGCAAGTGCTTACTATTTGGCCACACAGGTAACAAGTGCTCAGCTACCATCCATCCTTGCGCCCACTGTGCCTCAGAAGAGCACCAAATCAATACCTGCCCTCACAGAGACCAGCCGAACAAAAGTAATTGCTTTAACTGCCTTAGTTACAAAAACAAAACAAGCTCTAACATCGACACCAACCACCCAGCCAACAGCCACAAACTCTGCCCTCGCCTCCAAGCCGTCAAGAACAAGGTAGAAGACTCGACAGACTACGGCACTCTCCAACCATGAACTCCAACAATATCTCAATTTCCGCTCTTCAGTGTAATCTGGGACGCGGATACGCTGCAACCAAAGAAATGACTCAATATATTATCAAACAAGAAATAAAAATAGTTTTTATCACCGAACCATACACCGGAAAATCAAACGCGCTAAATAAAATAGACGGCTACGATATATATCAATTTCCCGGTAACCAAACCACCAAGGCATGTATAGCGGTTAAAACAGGACTAGCGGCTACACTCGGAATTGTAAAACATTCTACACCTAATATGTGTATAGTACAGCTCTCTCTTAAAACTAGTCGATTATATTTATGCAGTGTTTATGTCGAACCAAATGCAGATGAGTGTGGTACTATGACACAACTAGAAATATTCCTTAAAAATAACACAACAAACTCCAGCCACCTTATATGCGGAGACTTAAATGGATGGCACGAGGCTTGGGGCTCAAACTGTTCTAATAAAAGAGGAAAAGAGATCATTAACCTTATCACAACTAATGACCTGGACGTATGTAACATCGGCAATGAACCCACATTTGAAACCACCACTCACGGGACAACCAGAACATCCATCATAGATCTAACACTCACATCCAACAACCTGTGCAGAAACATTAAAGACTGGCACGTAAATCATGACGCAATACCCACTTCAGACCACCATGCCATAGCCTTCCGCATCGACCTAGGCAGAAATACATTAAACAGAAGAGTAAGCACTACCACCTTTCGTTACAACACACAAACAGTCAACTGGGAAGAAACTACTAAAGCCATAAAACAAGAAATAATCAAAGACAAGTTAGACCAAATAAATCCTGAAGAGTTAGACAGCAAAGATATAGATATATTCATAGGAAATATAGTAGTATCCATCACAAGAGCATGCGACAAAACGCTAAGAAAGAAAGTTCCGAAACACAAGATACCGTGGTGGAGTACCGAATTAGAAAACCTTAAACAAAAGGTAATTCACCTTCACCACCGACAGCGAGACCTTAAAAGAGGAAGGAAGGACCTAACTAATATAATAAAAGAACAACAAGAGGCCCGCAAAGAATATTCCACAGCTCTAAGTAAAGCATCTACAGAAAACTTCCGGGAATTTTGCAACAAACAGGGGAAGGAGGATGTATGGTCCTTAACAAATAGACTGCTAAAAAACGCCCCACAACCAAAGCCACCTTCAACACTCCAAATAAATAATAATCAACACACCAACACCAGCATAGAAACAGCGCAAGAACTAGTAAACAAATTTTTTCCAGACGACACAGAAGACAATGATCAACAAAAAATAATCAGACTAAGAACAAGCACAATCCCAAACACACCTAACGACCTCGAATTTACAGAAAGAGAAATAATAGAAGCAATAGATGAGATGAACCCCCGAAAAGCTCCTGGAACAGACCACTTAACATCTGATATATGTCGCCAATTCATTCTTTGTTACCCCTCCTTATTTACGAAACTCATTAATAGATGCTTTAACATATCATACTTCCCCTCTCAGTGGAAAACTGCTTTCATAAAAACCATCCCAAAACCAAATAAAACCAACTACAACGACATAAATTCTTACCGTCCTATTGGCCTGATTAACGTCTTTGGAAAGCTATTAGAAAAGTTAATATCAAAACGCCTCACATACCACATGTACGCCACGGGAAACTTAAACAGTAGACAATACGGATTCAAACAACAGACCACGACCACAGATGCACTACATGCAGTCATCGACAGAATGGAAAGAGCCAAAAGAGAAAAGAAACTCGCAATAGCTATATCACTCGACATAAAAGGGGCTTTTGACCATGCATGGTGGCCGGCCATCATGGACAGACTCCACCACATCAAATGCCCCGCAAATATATATAAAATCATCATTAGCTACTTAATTAATAGAAAAGTTACATTAAATTACTCAGATGCCTCAGTCTCCAAAATACAATCACGAGGTTGCATCCAAGGTTCGGTCCTTGGGCCATTGTTCTGGAATCTCATCATGGACAACCTACTAGATACCCCCATCTCTGAAGACTGCCACTTACAAGCATATGCTGATGATGTGTTACTAATAGTCACTGGCAAAAGCACACACGAAATTGAATACGTCTCAAAATCTGTCCTAAAAACGATATCAGAATGGGGAAAACAAAACAAACTTGCTTTCAGTCCGGAAAAAACTCACATGATCACCAACACCCCAAAGGCAAAAACTGCAAATATCACAATAGACCAAATCAAATTAAAATTCGATGACCAATTTAAGCTGCTGGGAGTAATAATTGATAAAAACTTTAAATTCATCAAACATGTAGAATACGCAATAGGTAAAGCACACAAAATATACCAAAAAATAAGCAAATTTGTACGTCCGACATGGGGCGTGCAATCGGCCAATGTAGAAATTATATATCAACATGTAATAGAGCCAATAGTCACATATGCCGCTGAAATATGGAGTCAATCCACAAAATACGAAAAAGTAAAGTATGCACTCAGAAAACTACAAAGAGCCTTCGCAATAAAAATAATTAGAGGTTTCCATACAGTTTCTACTACCGCAGCAATAGCACTAGCCGATCTAACACCCCTAGACATTAAAGTTAACGAGACAGCAGATATTCAAAATACCAAACGAAAAGAGACCTCCATTTACCTACCAGACGATATAAAGCTAGACAAACTCATCCATCCATCAAAACTGCCACATCCACACTTAAGAACTGAAGCCAAAATAATCACTGAAATAGGAGACGAAGTAATAGATCTGATAAACGCACCTGACGTGACAAAAATCTTCACTGACGGAAGCAAACACGATGATCAAGTGGGAGCGGCATTAGTAATATACCACCCTAATGGCAAGAAAACAACACAACGCTTAAAACTACACAGCAGCTGCTCCGTTTTTCAGGCCGAATGTCTAGCTATAGAAAAAGCATGCACCTACAGCAACACTAAAAACATAAACAAAACAATAATTCTAACAGACTCCAAATCAGCACTACAAGAAATCAAAAATATCAATAGTTTGAACAACATAGTACATGAAATACAACAACAGATAAGAAATATTGAAAACAAAAATGGACAAATCACTCTAATATGGGTCAAAGCACATAGTGGCATAGAAGGGAATGAAGAAGCCGATCGAGAAGCCAAAATTGCAGCAACACTACACAAAGCACCGCAATATGATAAGTTTCCACTAAGCCACTATAAATATAAAAGAAAAATAGAAACAGATAGAGAAAGCAACGTAGCATACACCACATCACCAACTGGACAACCACTAAAACAATGGCTGCCCGACATAAATGCCATTAAAGAAATGAGAGGCCATATGAAAATCACTTTCGAATTAACACAAATACTCACTGGGCACGGCTTTCACAAACAATATCTAAATAAATTTAAAATAACAGAAAACGACCAATGCCCATGTGATAACAATAGCACCCAAACAATAGACCACCTAATAAAAGAATGTCCAAAATTTACCACTGACAGATACGACCATGAAGCATTATGCAATAATTTAAGAATAGAACCATATAATATTAAAGAAATCAACAAAAAAGAATCAGCCACAGAATCATTCACAAAATACATCCACAAAATAGTCAACAGCTTGAAAAAATTCAATAACACATAATAAACAAAATTAGATCGATCAAATTTATAAACAGAATATTTATTTATTTATAACTATATATATAAAAAATATATCTATTATATCGAAATATATATAAAACCCATTATCTTGGCACCATTTTAAAAAAGAACTCATGATTACTCAATTTATAAAAATTACTCCCAAGGAAATTTAGCAAATGGACCCAGCCGCCCGTATCCTTAGCGGGGACTGGTGATCCGGCAGAAAGGGGAGGACAAGGTCCTCCACTTTAACATGAGAAAAAAAAAAAAAAAAAAAAAAAAAAAAAAAAAAAAAAAAAAAACCTAACCTAACCTAACCTAACCTAACCTAACCTAACCTAACCTAACCTAACCTAACCTAACCTAACCTAACCTAACCTAACCTAACCTAACCTAACCTAACCTAACCTAACCTAACCTTTTTTTTTTTTTTTTTTTTTTTTGACAAGGTGGAAAATGCATTACGCATTCGACCCCCCGCCTTGGGAGCGGCGGGGAGGATATGTGGGACTCCCTCATCTCCCCTTCTCATTATGAGAAGGGGTAGAGAGGTTTACCCACTAAAAACCACCTTGGCGTACCCTCGCACTCCGGTTACTCGGGCACCGTGGAACCCGCTCTAAGCATTCTCCACGGTGCCCACCGGTCGCCCCGGCCTCTGCCAGGGCTTCCCGCGTCAATGGGGGGGATGGCCGAATACGCATGGCCACCCCCCAGACCGCCGAGTGACTTGTCACGGCAGGCGGAGGTCTCCCATCCTCCGCCCGCAGTCACTAAGGGTTAAGGCGCGCGGCAAACTGCCGCCGCCTCAACCCCGGCCGCCTACGCCGGAGGGGGTGCGCGAGAGGATCATCCTCGCGCCCCCGCTCCGCCTCCTCCTTCTGCGAGATAACAATCTCGCAGAAGGAGACCACTGCCTCCCAGGACCCCTCGCTGCTGAGCATCGCAGAGACGACGCTGTGCAGCGAGAGGTCCACCCGCTGGATCGCCCGTGCCATGAGGCCCCGCTCCGCATCCCAACGACTGCACACCTGCAAGGTGTGCTCTGCCGTGTCGTCGGGATCTCCGCACTCATGGCACCGTGGGCTCGGCTCCCTCCTAATGTTGTGCAGGTGGTGACCGAAACAGCCGTGTCCGGTCAACACCTGCACTAGCCGGTACGTCAGTGCGCCGGCTGCCCTCTTACACCATTGGTCCATCACTGGGAGGATCGCCCCCACGGTACGAGTCCCGTACGGGGCGTCCTCCAGGATGGACTTCCACCTTTCGCGCAGCCGGCGCGCCGTCATACGGCGGGAGGCCTCTACCTCCTCAGGGTCCGGGCGTTCCCCTCTTGCCCGAGCCCTGGACCTAACTAAGTAGGTTTCCGCCTGCACCTCGGCGTCCAACTCCCACGGGGGGGTGCAGGCGAGGAGGCAGGCCGCCGCGTGGGCCACCGAGCCGTAGGCCCTGGCCATCCTCTGGGCCACGGCCCGCTGTGGCCCCCTCAGCAGGGCCCTGTTTCGGGCGGACAACCTGTCCGCCCATATTGGGGCCCCATACAGGGCCATGCTCCTCACCACGCCGGCGAACAGCCGCCGGCAAGAGGAGCCTGGCCCCCCAATGTTGGGCAGGAGTCTGCCCAGCGCTTGCGCGGCGCCCCTGATTCGGGGAGCAAGTCTTCTGAAGTGCTCCCCGAAATCCCACTTCCGGTCCAATGTAAGCCCCAGATATTTAATGTGGGGCTCTACCTGGACCGTCCCTCCTGGAAGTGAGAGCGCCGCGCCCGCAGGCAGCCTCCATGCCCTCCCTCGCCCCCCGAAGACCGTAGCGTCGGTCTTCGGGAGGGCCACCTTTAGGCCGAGCTGCTCGATCCCTCGGATCATCAGCTCGGCCGCTTCCTCCGCCTCACGGAGGGTCTCCCACCCATCTTTCCCGCGCACAGCCACCATCGTGTCGTCTGCATAGCAGACGGTGATTGTGCGCGGGAGGGTCTCCCCTCTGATGGCCCGGTCGTACCCCAGGTTCCAGAGCAAGGGCCCGAGTACGGAACCCTGGGGCACGCCGCAGGCCATCCTCCTCTCCCCCCTCTGCCCGTCCTTATTTTCGTAGAGAACTACCCTCTCAGTAAGGTAGTTCTCCACGATTCTCCTTAGGTAGTGGGGCACTCCGTGATACTGAAGTGCCCCACTAATCACCCCATAGGGGAGGGTGCCGAACGCGTTCGCGATGTCTAAAGACACCGCGACCACACCCTCTCCCCTGCTCGACGCGTCGTCGCAGAAGTCCCTAAGGGACTTTATTGCGTCGAGCGTGGACCGTCCTCCTCGGAACCCGAACTGTCTACCAGACACGTCCGGGCCGGCGGTCTCAAGGTGCTGCTGGATCCGGTGGGCCAGGATACGTTCAAACGTTTTCCCGGCCTCATCCAGCAACACTATGGGGCGATAGGCGGACGGGCAGTCCGCAGGCCGACCCTCTTTGCGGAGGAGGCAGAGCCGCCCCTCCTTCCACACCCTCGGGAACCTTCCCTCCTTCAGGCAGTCGTCCATGATCTGCCTGAAGCGGCTCCCGAGGTGTCCCAGGGCGACGGTGAGGACGCGACCAGGGACCCCGTCTGGACCCGGGGCTTTCCTGCAGCCCCTGAGTCGGTCCGTCACTCTTTCGAACTCGTCGTCGCTTATGGGTGCGACGGCGAGTTCGGCCTCCGCAATGGCCATCGTCGGGGGAGAGAACGTCGGGGCGGGCGGGAACAGCCCCTCCAGCACTCTGCCGAGGAGGTCGGGCTCCATTGAATCCATGGGGGGGGAGGTGCGCAGCTTGTTGCGCACCATCTTATACGGCCGCCCCCACGGATCCCTGTCCAGGGTGGCCAAGAAAGAGCAGTGTGCTTCGTCCTTGGCCACGGCAATCGCCACTATCAGGGCCCCCTTTGCCTCTTTGAGGGCCCTGTGGAGCCCTTCCTCCTCCTCCTCTGTGTGCCGCCTGCGCCTACAATGCTGGTAGGCGCGGCGGGCACAGTTGCTGGTGGTCCGCAGGGCCGCTATTTCTGCGGACCACCAGTACACCCTCTTACGGGCGGACGGGCGTCCGGCCCGGGGCATTGCCGCGTCGCACACCCTCTGTAGTGCGGCGCGGAACCGAGCCGCCCTCTCGTCGACTCCGAGGGTGGCGGGAGGGGCTGCACACCAAGCCTCCTCCATCGCCGCCTCGTCCGCCCTTTCCCTATCCAGGTGGGTCAGGGCCCACCTGGGGAACCCTCTTCGGCCCCGGCCTCTTGTTCCCCCCCCTGGGATGGGCGACGGCAGGACGCCATTGGAGACCCTCATTCTGATGTACAGATGATCAGAGAGGGTCTCGACGTCCTCCAGGACGCGCCAATCTGTGACGCGCGCGGCTATGGCGGGGGTCGCGAACGTGACGTCCACGACTGACCCCCCCCGCCGCCGCACGCATGTGTTGACGCTGCCCCGGTTCAGGATGATTAGTCCCGTTGCCGTCACCCAGTCCTCGAGGGCGGTTCCTCGGGGGTCCGTGACTGGGGAACCCCATGCCGAACTCTTGGCGTTGAGGTCCCCCATGACCATCACCTGTGACGGGGCAGCTCTACCAACTACCCCGTTCAGGACCCCCAGGAAGCGCTCGAAGGCGCGTAACGGCTTGTTGGGGGAGAAGTACACCGCCACTATCACGGTGTCACTCCCCCATTTGGCCGCCACGTATCCCGGGCCGCCTTCGATCCTCGAGAACCTAACCTAACCTAACCTAACCTAACCTAACCTAACCTAACCAGATAAAAAAGGAAGATGTGGCACATATACTGCTAGAATGCCCAGTATTCGGGAAAGAAAGACACGAATTAGAGACCAGAATAGACAGAACATTGGAAAGAGAAAGAATACAGGAATTGATGAAAGATGTTAAACACAGAGAAATACTTATAGAATACGTTATACAGATAGGGAGAAGAGTGATAAGAAATAATAAGATTTAGAAAAAGAAGATCTGACACTGCAGAGTATACCACGGTATACACTCCCAGTTAGGATAATAAATTATACAGATATTAACTATTAATTTATAATTGTCAATCACTTTAACTGAATTTAATTAAGATCAAACAATAGCTTTGCCCTACCCACGGCGAAGGAAAAAAGCTTCCTGAAAAAAAAAAAAAAAAAAAAAAAAAAAAAAACCTAACCTAACCTTTTTTTTTTTTTTTTTTTTTTTTTTTTTTTTTTTTTTTTTTTTTTTTTTTTTTTTTTTAACCCAGGGAAATCCTCATGGATACCCGGCCGCCCCGGGGGGAGTGGCCGGGTTATGTCAGACTCTTACTGACTAAAACCCTGGGGTGTTCCTCCTCTCGCCATGTACGGCGGGGCTGCGGGACATTCCTCGAAGGTCCTTCAACCGCATGCCCCGCCGACGGCGTCGCTCCCCCTCGTGGGGAGCCCTCCTCTTCGGGGCGGGGCTCAAACTGTTACAAACAAAAACCAGTTTGAGCCCCGCCCCCCTCCGCTGTGGCGCCCGGGAACACACGGGCGCCTCCAGCATGGGACCTATAGTGTCGGCAGCGGATCCCCCGATCCACCACCGACAGGTCCCCATCAGGGCGGCATCCGGCCCGCGAAGGCCCGACGCCGCCCCCCACGCCTCCGGCGGCGGATCGGGAGCGAGTCGACATCATCTTCTCGCTCCCGCTCCGCCGCCTCCTTCTGCGACATAACTTCGCCGCAGAAGGCTACGGCCGCCTGCCAGGACTCGCCGCTGTCGACCATGGATTTTACCAAGGCCGGCAGCGACAAGTCCCCTCCTATCGTCGCGGATAAGGCGGCGCGGGGCACCGCCCATGCAGGGCAGACCTCGCGCGTGTGTTGCGCCGTATCCGCGACGCCCGCCGGGCAGTGGTGGCACACCTCCGTGGGCTCCCTACCCGCCACCCGGCACAGGTAGCTACCGAAGCAACCGTGCCCGGTGAGCATCTGTGTCAGGTGGAAGGTGAGAGCCCCGTGCCCCCGTTCTAGCCACTCTTTCAAAATTGGCCGAACGGCGGCCACCAACTCCCGACTCACCACGGTGTCCCCGAGGCGGGCCGCCCACCGCTGGAGGAGGACGTCACGAGCATCCTCCCTCCAGCGGTCGATCTCCCTTGTATGGGGACGACCCCCCCCGGCCATGGCCTCCTTTGTTCGCCAGTACACCGCAGCGAGCACCTCGGCTTCGAGGTCCCACGGCGGCGTACCGGCGAGCACACATGCGCCGACGCACGACACGGTGCGGTACGCTCGGGCCACCCTGAGCGCCATGGCGCGCTGCGGTCGCCGCAGCACTGCCAAGTTTTTGGCACTTAGGTCCCCTGCCCATATCGGCGCCCCATAGAGCGCCATGGAGCGTACCACACCAGCATAAAGGCGCCGGCAAGCGCCTCTCGGGCCCCCCACGTTTGGGAGGACTCTGCTCAGCGATCCGGCAGCGGCCACTAATTTAGGAGCCAACCGCCGGAAATGCTCCTCGAACTTCCATCTACCGTCGAGGACGAGTCCTAGGTATTTCATCGTCGACCCGACGGCGATGGAAGTTCCTCCCACCATTATCGTAGCCCCAGGAGGCGGCGCACGCCGAGGCCCATGGAACACGAGGGCTTCAGATTTATCTAAGGCCACCTCGAGTCCCAGGGCGCGGATTCGCGCCACCACCTGGGCCACGCCCGCCGTGGCGAGGAGGGACGCCTCACGATAGGTGCCGCCGCAGGCCGACACGAGGGTATCGTCGGCGTAGCAAGTTACGTCGACCCCCCGCAGCATGGACCCGCGCAGCACCCAGTCGTAGCCGATGTTCCACAGGAGTGGACCAAGAACCGACCCCTGTGGAACACCGCACGACATCTCCCTCCTCCCGGAGCCGTACTTCGTCGGGAAGACCACCTCTCTCCCGACGAAGTAGTCGGCCACGACTCTCTGCAGATACCGTGGCACGTTGTGGTACTGCAGAGCACTCTTCACGGTCTCCCAGGGAAGCGTATTAAAAGCGTTGCGAATGTCGAGAGACACCGCAAACATCACGCCACCCTGGGAGACAGCCTCCTCCGCGAGGTCTCTTACCCGCGCAACTGCGTCCAGAGTCGACCGGCCCTGGCGGAACCCAAACTGCGCATCAGCGAGGTCCGGGTTCATGGACTCGACGAGGCGAGCCGCGAGCACCCGCTCGAATAATTTGCTCACCTCGTCGAGCAACACAATCGGACGGTACGCCGATGGCTGCTCCGCCGGCCGTCCCTCTTTACGGAGCAAGACCAGTTTGCCCGTCTTCCACCTACGAGGAAACCGGCCCTGCTCCAGGCATGCAGAGAAGAGGGACCCCACCCTCTCACCGATCTCCTCCAGCGCGATCACTAGAGCACTCCCAGGTACACCGTCCGGGCCCGGGGCGGTCTTCTTCGACTTTAGTCTCAGAATGGCCGCCCCGAGTTCCCCCTCCGTCACTGGTGGGGGAGGAGCGTCCTCCTCGGTATTTCGCATCGCGCTGGGGGCCATCGCTGGAGGCACCCATTCGCCCCGCCGTGGAAAAAGGGCGTCGACCACCTCCTCGAGGAATTCTGGCTGGAGACTACTCGTCAGGGGAGGGACCCAGGGGCGGAGCTTTTTACGAACCACCCTATACGGCCTTCCCCAAGGATCCCTGTTGAGGATCTCCAGCCATTCCTCCCACGCCGCCTCTTTAGCCCGCGCGATAGCCAACTGAAAGGCCCTGCATGCGGACCTGTAGGCGGCATAGGACTCATCCTCCTCGTGATGGTCCCGGACACGCCTTCGCCTGCATCGGGTGTACCGGCGGCGCGCCCTTCCACAGGCCACCCGCATTCGGTGGAGATCTGCGCTCCACCAATACACCCAACGCCGTGGAGGAAGGGGTCTCGCTCTCGGCATTGCCGCATCACATATGCGGGACAGTGAGACGCTGAGATTCTCCGCCTCCACATCTACGTCGGAGGCGATCTCGGACCCAGACATCCAGGCCTCGAGAACGGCCGCTTCACCGGCGACCTCCTTATCGAGCCGACCCAGTACCCAGCGCGGGCCATCCCCAACACTAGATCGGGCACTACTCTGTGGTGGGTCAGCGGGGAGTGTGGAGACATCGAAACGGATATAACGGTGATCTGACAATGTCTCCACATCCACCACCACCCTCCAGCCCTGAACACGGCGGGCCAGGGAGGCCGACGCGAACGTGATATCCACAATCGACCCTCCCTGTTGTCGCACGCATGTGTTTTCCGACCCAGTGTTGAGGACGGCCAGCCCCACAGACACGGCCCACTCCTCAAGCGTCTCCCCCCGCGCATCCGTCGCCGGAGATCCCCACGCCGTGGACTTGGAATTGAAATCCCCAGCGACGAGTACGGGGTAGGGGGTAACCTGCCGTATCAGAGCCCCAACCTCATCGAGCATTTGCTCAAATTCGGCGAGACTCCGATTGGGCGAGAAGTACACCCCTATTACTGCAACGTCGCCCACGACTGCCATCACGCAGCCCCGACCCTTCGCAACTCGTTCGAAGGGCGGAGCACCAGAGGAGGCGGGGGCGACGATAACCACCGAGTTCCCACGGTCCCCAACCCAGTCATCCCGGGTCGGAACAAAATAGGGCTCAGCGACCACGGCCACTTTGATCTTCCACTCCGCCAGAGTCTGGAGCAACAGATCCTGAGCTCTGGCAGAGTGGTTGATATTCGCCTGCAGTACGGACCAGAGGGCCATTAATTATCGGTCTGCATGGGCTCCTCCTCTGCACCGGCTGGGCGCTGGGTCGGCTCCGGATCGTTGGTGTCCTTAGCCTTCCTTTTTTTGTTCTTTTTTCGTCTGGCCCTCTTGGGACCCTTTTGAGGACCCGCTTTAGGGCCAGACTTGACGCCACTACGGCACCCTTTCCCACCAAGAACGTGGGCCATCGCACAAAGGGGGCAGTTCGGCTCCGCCTGACAGTCCCGCGCTCGATGACCTGGCTTTCCACAGCGGTAACAAAGACCGCTGCGGTCAACCTCTGATGCGCACTTTCCGCCAAGATGGCCACACTCGAGGCACCTATAGCATCTGAGGGGTCTGGAGTCCAGTAGCGTCACAAGCGCTGACACCCAGCCAACCTTGACGCGACCCACGTCGACCACCTTTTTTGCCACCACCACTGGGCAGCTCAGCCACAAGGAGCCGGAGGGACCAATAACCCCGGCCTTGATCTCCTCGGGGAGGCACCCTCCCAGTTTGGCGACAGCCAACACCACCTCCTGCTCCGTAATCGAGTCGTCCAACTCGGTTACTCTCACGTCAACCCGCTTCATCGGACGGCCGATGCGTACCAGGTCTGCGTTGAGGACCTCCCTTAGCTTTCCAGCCAGGGAGTCAGCCTTTTTGGAGCCCGCATCGCCATGGATTTCAAGTATACGGGCGCCTGTGGCCGTCGTCCTGCAGCGCATTTCCTCTATACCGAGGCTTTCGTAGTCTAAACGACTACGGGCCTCGGTAATGACGGACCTATATGTCACGCCTTTCTCTGCCGCGCCCGGCTGCAGGGTGAGAGTCACCGCAGCCGTCTTAGGGGGGCGAAGTCGTTTGGCCGCAACCTTCTTCTTTATTTGCTCGGGCCCGGAGGAAACAGCCGATGTGCCGGCTGTCTGCTTCTGGCTCTTCTTCGCACCCCTCTTGGTAACAACATTCCACCCCTCCTCCAACGATGCAACTGGTGGTGAGGACGCAGATGTAGAGGGTACTGGCTTCTCCGGCACCGTCGGCACGCTTTGTGCAACCGACCTCTTACCCTTGCCCTTGCCTTTACCTACCTTTGGAGGCTGGGCGGGAGGCGTGGGCTGCGGGCGGGCAGCCGGTTGCCTCAGCGGTGGCCACGCGTCGGGGATAACGGGAGCCCCAGACGTCGAGGGTTTCGGCGATGCTGCCTTTGGCGTATCCTGCTTAGTAGCCATGGCCTCTACCGCATCCTTCCTCTTGTCAGCCGCGAGAGGCGGCCTAAGTCTTGGCTCTGGTAAGAGGCGGCACTCTATGCCCTCGAGTCTTGCATTCAGCATCGCCCCAAATTGGGCGACGCTAGTACGAGAGAGTTCCTCCATCATTTCTTTAATGGGCTCTGGTGCCACCGCTGGTCGTCGCCGCAGTTCGGCAACCTCAGCCCGTAGCTCCGCCAGTTGGCTGGAGAGTCGAGAATTAACCGCCTCCAGCTTCGCCACCTCATCTGTAATACTGATGGCCCTCAGTCCTGTAGCAGCCTCCTTAATAGAGACCGCCGCATCTTTCAGGGCCTTCACCGCGGTTCCTTTAAGATTCTTGGATGTCACAGCAATTGTCGATATAACCTCGACGGCATCCAAGACCACCTTATTCAGCGCTGACATAGTCTGCACATTGTCATCTTGTATCATGGCTGAGGATGCGTTCAGGACGCGGCGGCAGGCGTCTCGGGACTCTCTCAGCGTCCTCGCCATGCCAGCTACCCTCTCCTCAGCCTCTAGGCGCAACTCTTCCGCTTTTGCAGCATTGAGCTGGGCCCTGGCCTCAGCCATACCGACAAATGTACCTAATGTAGGTGGGCGGCCTCTACCTCGTTTTGATTTATGTGCCGCACCTTTTGGCGGCGACACAGACCCATCCTTGTCTTCGTTCTCCCTGCTAGCAGGCCGTTTCAAGTATAGCCCGCGCTGTTTTTCCGTGTTGAGTGACTCAACACTGACCATGCTGCTATCAGTATCGGTGTCCGACAGCCGCGATATTGATACGCGCAGCTCGCGTGCGCATAACTCCTTCAGTTTTCTACTCTCCTCCTCTCTCGACTTCACCTCTTCGATTTGATTGTTTGTATTTAAGTTTTCCATCTTAATCCCACGAGTGTGGGGGACAAAAAAGGTCGACTCAGGACTACCCCCTGTACCTGAGCAAGCCTATACATAACCCGCAGTTGGTGTCGGCTGGTGCCAACGCGGGGAACGCGCTAACGACAGTACTCCCTACTGCCATTCACCCTCTCGCGGCGCGCCGCCACTTAGGGTTGGGGTGATTTTTTAAAGAGGTTTTCTTCCTCGCGAGCCCAGCCAATTAAGGCCAGGCCCCCCGGTCCGCATAGGCCTCCTGCCATCTTTGCAGATTCCGGGTTGACCAGCGGTGGCCTTGAAAAAGGCCGTGTCCGGAGGCAGTGCTAGTGCACACAGGACCCGCCGCTCCCTCCTTCGGATATAAGGAATGTGTGGAAATAGGGGGAAGGAAAGGAAAAGGAAAGCAGGCTGCGACTCAGTCTACTCTAATAATTAAGAGCAGAACCGATAGCAGCCTACCTCTAAAGATGGGATGTGGACCGAAAAGGAAAGGAAAGGGAAGGGTACGTGTTGCTCTTCGTCTGGTCTCTCACCCCGAGCCTGCCCGGTATGGGTGGCCCTCCGGTATAGCCTCGGGGATCATTAAGACACGCAAGCCCCCCCACCACGGCAAGGTGGCAACACAGTCGGGGGGGAACCTAACCTAACCTAACCTAACCTAACCTAACCTAACCTAACCTAACCTAACCTAACCTAACCTAACCTAACCTAACCTAACCTAACCTAAGCAGCTGAACGCGGTCCAACGAGGATTTGCCCAAAAGCTGTGTGGGGCCTACCGCACCGTCTCCCTGAACGCGGCACTGGTGCTGTCCGGGATACTTCCTCTCGACCTCAAGATACAGGAGGCAGCCGCCCTGTATGAGGCTAAAAGAGGAGTTCCCCTGACAGTGCTAGGCGATCGGGAGGTCGAACGCGGTGTGGCCTTCACCAAAGCCCCGCATCCGGCAGAGCATATGCGCCTGGAGTTCGTGAGTCTGGTAGACCAGCAGCAAGTAGAGGACCGCGTCAACCAGGCGGTCCAAATCTACACGGATGGCAGCAAGATTGAGGGCAGGGTCGGAGCCGCACTGTCTCTGTGGAGAAGTGGGGCTGAGACAAAGGCCCTCAAACTTAAGCTGCCACCACACTGCACTGTCTACCAGGCGGAACTGCTGGCCATATGCAAGGCCACGAGGTTAATCCTTCAATGCGGTGAGGCGAGCTTTGGGATCCTCAGCGACTCGCGTTCGGCGCTGGAAACCGTAATAAACGTGAGTTCCCTCCACCCCCTGGCTGTCGAAGCCCGCGAGAATATCTCGCGCAGCCATCTCCAGAACAAGGAAGTCTCCTTGTTCTGGATCAAAGCACACGCGGGCTTGGAGGGGAACGAGCGTGCGGACCAGTTAGCCAAGGAGGCTGCCCTGCACTCCAAGAAGCGGCCGGACTACGATGGGTGCCCGGTTTCATTCGTCAAGCGGGAGCTCCGTAAGGACTCGCTTGACGAATGGAACCGGAGATATAAAGCCGGCGACACGGCTGGGGTCACCAAGACGTTTCTTCCCGACGCAGTGGAGGCGTACAGGATTGTCCGAAAGCTCCGCCCGGCAGGCGTGATGACGCAGGTGCTGACGGGGCACGGTGGGTTCTCCGAATACTTGTGCAGATTCAAGTGCAAGGAGGACCCATCGTGCTTCTGCGAGCCGGGCGTGAGCCAGACAGTCGGACACATCCTCGCCGAGTGCCCTGCCTTCGGGAAGGAACGTTTTGATGCCGAATGTGTTTTGGAAACACCAATTAGAGTAGAAAGCCTCGGAAAATTATTGAAGAGTAAGACCACACAAAAAAGCTTCCTAAAATATTGCCATGATATAGCAACAAAAGTCGTTGCAAAAAATAAGTGAACGAGAACCATTTAAAGTAAACATTTTAAAATTCGGTAAACTTTGGAAAATCATACAAAAAAAGAAGCAGTAAATTGACAAGCAAAATTCTAAATTAAAATAGTAATGACATGAGAAGATGGCAAAAAAAAAAAATTGATAAACAAAGCCTCCGATCTTGTCCGAGGGACTAATGTTATTAAATAAAAAAAAAAAAAAAAAAAAACCTTTTTTTTTTTTTTTTTTTTTTTTTTTTTTTTTGTTTTACAAGGTGGAAAATGCATTACGCATTCGACCCCCCGCCTTGGGAGCGGCGGGGAGGATATGTGGGACTCCCTCATCTCCCCTTCTCATTATGAGAAGGGGTAGAGAGGTTTACCCACTAAAAACCACCTTGGCGTACCCTCGCATTCCGGTTACTCGGGCACCGTGGAACCCGCTCTAAGCATTCTCCACGGTGCCCACCGGTCGCCCCGGCCTCTGCCAGGGCTTCCCGCGTCAATGGGGGGGATGGCCGAATACGCATGGCCACCCCCCAGACCGCCGAGTGACTTGTCACGGCAGGCGGAGGTCTCCCATCCTCCGCCCGCAGTCACTAAGGGTAAAGGCGCGCGGCAAACCGCCGCCGCCTCAACCCCGGCCGCCTACGCCGGAGGGGGTGCGCGAGAGGATCGTCCTCGCGCCCCCGCTCCGCCTCCTCCTTCTGCGAGATAACAATCTCGCAGAAGGAGACCACTGCCTCCCAGGACCCCTCGCTGCTGAGCATCGCAGAAACGACGCTATGCAGCGAGAGGTCCACCCGCTGGATCGCCCGTGCCATGAGGCCTCTCTCCACATCCCAACGACTGCACACCTGGAAGGTGTGCTCGGCCGTGTCGTCGGGATCTCCGCACTCATGGCACCGTGGGCTCGGCTCCCTCCTGATGTTGTGCAGGTGGTGACCGAAACAGCCGTGTCCGGTCAACACCTGCACCAGCCGATACGTTAGCGCGCCGGCTGCCCTCTCCAACCATTCGTCCATCACTGGGAGGATCGCCCCAATGGTACGTGTCCCGTAAGGGGCGTCCTCCAGGATGGACTTCCACCTTTCTCGCAGCCGGCGCGCCGTCATACGGCGGGAGGCCTCCACCTCCTCAGGGTCCGGGCGTTCTCCTCTTACCCGAGCCCTGGACCTAACTGAGTAGGTTTCCGCCTGCACCTCAGCGTCCAACTCCCACGGAGGGGTGCAGGCGAGGAGGCAGGCCGCCGCGTGGGCCACCGAGCCGTAGGCCCTGGCCATCCTCTGGGCCACGGCCCGCTGTGGCCCCCTCAGAAGGGCCCTGTTTCGGGCGGACAACCTGTCCGCCCATATCGGGGCCCCATACAGGGCCATGCTCCTCACCACGCCGGCGAACAGCCGCCGGCACGAGGAGCCTGGCCCCCCAATGTTGGGCAGGAGTCTGCCCAGCGCTTGCGCGGCGCCCCTGATTCGGGGAGCAAGTCTTCTGAAGTGCTCCCCGAAATCCCACTTCCGGTCCAATGTAAGCCCCAGATATTTAATGTGGGGCTCTACCCGGACCGTCCCTCCTGGAAGTGAGAGCGCCGCGCCCGCAGGCAGCCTCCATGCCCTCCCTCGCCCCCCGAAGACCGTAGCGTCGGTCTTCGGGAGGGCCACCTTTAGGCCGAGCTGCTCGATCCCTCGGATCATCAGCTCGGCCGCTTCCTCCGCCTCGCGGAGGGTCTCCCACCCATCTTTCCCGCGCACAGCCACCATCGTGTCGTCTGCATAGCAGACGGTGATTGTGCGCGGGAGGGTCTCCCCTCTGATGGCCCGGTCGTACCCCAGGTTCCAGAGCAAGGGCCCGAGTACGGAACCCTGGGGCACGCCGCAGGCCATCCTCCTCTCCCCCCTCTGCCCGTCCTTATTTTCGTAGAGAACTACCCTCTCAGTAAGGTAGTTCTCCACGATTCTCCTTAGGTAGTGGGGCACTCCGTGATACTGAAGTGCCCCACTAATCACCCCATAGGGGAGGGTGCCGAACGCGTTCGCGATGTCTAAAGACACCGCGACCACACCCTCTCCCCTGCTCGACGCGTCGCCGCAGAAGTCCCTAAGGGACTTTATTGCGTCGAGCGTGGACCGTCCTCCTCGGAACCCGAACTGTCTATCAGACACGTCCGGGCCGGCGGTCTCAAGGTGCTGCTGGATCCGGTGGGCCTCGCTGCTGAGCATCGCAGAGACGACGCTATGCAGCGAGAGGTCCACCCGCTGGATCGCCCGTGCCATGAGGCCTCTCTCCACATCCCAACGACTGCACACCTGAAAGGTGTGCTCAGCCGTGTCGTCGGGATCACCGCACTCATGGCACCGTGGGCTCGGCTCCCTTCTGATGTTGTGCAGGTGATGACCGAAACAGCCGTGTCCGGTCAACACCTGCACCAGCCGATACGTTAGCGCGCCGGCTGCCCTCTCCAACCATTCGTCCATCACTGGGAGGATTGTAGTGTGTATGTAGATGTGTACAAGTATAAATATTAAGTCTTATGATTAATAAAGAACATTCATAACGGAGCACTCGTCGTGTCAATAACTTCCCACATTACATGGCGACCCTGCCAGTAGGCGCACTATAGCTATGCACCCGCGCCTGCGCTCGCGCCCGACGCTACGCGACGTTGTATAAGACAATGTGAAGAACGAAAAATCAAATATTAAATCAGGAAGAAGGAAGCAAGAAATTTATAATATGAAGAAAATGAAAATTGTACAAATAATGATAAAATATGGAAGAAAGAAAATTTAAAAAAATGAAGATAATTAAATATAGAAGAACGAAAATAAATTAAATATTATGAAGAAAGAAAAACTTAAATAAATTAAATATTATGAAGATGAAATAAATAATATATCAAGAAAGAAGTAAAATAATGTAAGAAGAAAGAAAACTTGAAGGAGCGGTGTCCAGGGTAATCCCGGCCCACGGAGTCCAGGGTATAGCCCGGCCCAATCATCATGATGTGCAGACCACCTTCGTGTCTACATGCATCACTCACATCGTGGATCGAGTTTAGGAGTTGGGAGACACACGACGTGGATCCGAAAAAAATATTATATATGGAAGATTTTCATATCCTTTTTAAATGGTAAAATAAAAATATGTTTAGCTACTTTATACAATATTTACGGTAAATAGGTTATAATGATTTTTTAGTATTTTTGGTTGATTTAATTTGTTGAGTTGAGCGGTTATAGTTGTTTTATGACGAATAATGAGGGTTAATTCGATTTTAGACGCAGAAATTTTATACAATTTTATTTTAAAGGGTAAATAATAGTTAGTTTTAGAAGGGTTTTCGTTTAATTTTTTTATTTTTATTTCAATATTAATATAACAATGTCAGAAAATTTTGATTTTGAATCGGCTATTGCCTTACTGCCAGTTATGACAGGAGAAGAACAAGTAACAAGATCATTAATTGATGGAATAGATTTTTATAGCAGTATGTTAAATAATTGTTCACAGAACTTATTAATTAATTTTGTTCTTAAAACAAGATTGTCTGAACATGCTAAATTTCTTTTAAAACAAAAATATGTTAACGTAGAAAGTTTAATAAATGATATGAAAATATTTTTGTTGCCGAAAAAATCACCAGTTGCCTTACAGACGCAGTTAATAAATTGTAGACAGGGTAATAGGTCTATTAAAGAGTTTGGTACAGAATTGGAAAACATTTTTGTAGATTTAACTTTATCACAATCCGATGGCGATAGATTTAAAATTGAAGTATTACGTCCAATTAATGAAAAAATGGCAATTAAGTGTTTTACAGATGGTTTAAATAATATTCATATAGGTATAATTGTAGCTTCCAGACAGTTTAGTTCTTTATCACAAGCCATTCAGACTGCAATAGATGAAGACAATATGTCAGTTAGTAGAAAACAGTATTTTATACACAAAGATCAATTTTGTCGTAATAATAATGTAGGTAAAAATTATAATCATTATCATGATATTATAAAAGATTCAAGTTTAGTTATAAAACCGAGTACGTCATACAGTCATCCGGTACAAATGAACGGTCAGGTTACGCACGATCAGCAAACACACGCTGTAGCTGAGTCCAAGAGTAGAGAGTTGAATAATTTAAACAACGTTGATTTGAAATTTGATACTTGCTCTGATTTAGATGACTTTGGTATTAATACGTTATTCGAAGATGAGGTAGAAAATAAATATTATGACATTGTAAATGAATTAGATTTGATAGAAAGCAAAAAGGAAAATAGGAATTTAAAGAGAATAAAATATAAGAAACCAAGGGGTTGCGTAGAGATATTATTTAGAAACTTTTTTGAGGATAATATTAAGGATAAAAAATGTTTTAAGTCTAAAGAAGGTATTTGTGTTTATGTTCCTTCGAAAGCAACTTTATATGTAGATAATGAAGCACTATCAGTAGGACAGTTGCTAGCGGAAGATTTAAAATTATTATGTAGAGATAAAAATATAAAGGTATTGATAGTTAATAAAGATAAATGTTTAAGAAGTAATATAAAGAAATTAATACGTATTATGAGAAAATATGAGGTAGAATTGCCAAGATTACAGATAAATGATAAAGAAGTACACGTAAGAGTTGAAAATAACGTGAGTAGTAATAAAGAAAATAAAGAGAAAAATGATAAGAGAGAAAAGAAAAATAATGTTGTTAGTATATTATCGCCGCAAACAGGTCAAAATATTGTAGAAGATGATATAAAAAACAAGTCTAATGACAAATGGTCAGAATTGAGACAAATGAATAAAAATGATTATCATAGTGAAGATAATAAATATTTTAGTAAGATGATAGAAAATGAGACGATTTTCTTAAATAATTGTATAATGTATGATAGCAGATCGGTAGGCATTACTTAGTTTAGAAATAAATAAACAGTAGGTATAGATTGTATGTAATGATAGGTATGTTACTAATGGAGAAAGGATTTAGATATTATTTTTACTTTGACTTTTATATATGTTTACTTTTGGTTTGTTTAAAGTATTTGAAACATGAACTATCTATGTTTGACATTCCAGTCTCAGATAAAATTACTTAGTTCATTGAATTTAATTTGATATGTTTGTTTATATTCCCACATAGTCAAAGCTCAATCATGTTGATGAATCAGTATTCATATGATTTTTTTAAGATCATTTAATATTATGAATAAGAATACTTATATTTTTGAAATTTTATTGTTATATCGTAATCATTTTTTTTATCAATTAGTATGGTTTTATTTTTCATTTCTTAAAAAATAAGAATGTATTTTACATTTTATTTTTTTTCTTTGAGGGGGAAGGTGTAGTGTGTATGTAGATGTGTACAAGTATAAATATTAAGTCTTATGATTAATAAAGAACATTCATAACGGAGCACTCGTCGTGTCAATAACTTCCCACATTACAGGATCGCCCCCACGGTACGTGTCCCGTACGGGGCATCCTCCAGGATGGACTTCCACCTTTCTCGCAGCCGGCGCGCCGTCATACGGCGGGAGGCCTCTACCTCCTCAGGGTCCGGGCGTTCACCTCTTGCCCGGGCCCTGGACCTAACCGCGTAGGTTTCCGCCTGCACCTCAGCGTCCAACTCCCACGGAGGGGTGCAGGCGAGGAGGCAGGCCGCCGCGTGGGCCACTGAGCCGTAGGCCCTGGCCATCCGCTGGGCCACGGCCCGCTGTGGCCCCCTCAGAAGGGCCCTGTTTCGGGCGGACAACCTATCCGCCCATATCGGGGCCCCATACAGGGCCATGCTCCTCACCACGCCGGCGAACAGCCGCCGGCACGAGGAGCCAGGCCCCCCAATGTTGGGCAGGAGTCTGCCCAGCGCTTGCGCGGCGCCCCTGATTCGGGGAGCAAGTCTTCTGAAGTGCTCCCCGAAATCCCACTTCCGGTCCAATGTAAGCCCCAGATATTTAATGTGGGGCTCTACCTGGACCGTCCCTCCTGGAAGTGAGAGCGCCGCGCCCGCAGGCAGCCTCCATGCCCTCCCTCGCCCCCCGAAGACGTAGCGTCGGTCTTCGGGAGGGCCACCTTTAGGCCGAGCTGCTCGATCCCCCGGATCATCAGCTCGGCCGCTTCCTCCGCATCGCGGAGGAACCTAACCTAACCTAACCTAACCTAACCTTTTTTTTTTTTTTTTTTGGTGACCCAGGGAAATCCTCATGGATACCCGACCTCTCCGGGGGGAGTGGCCGGGTTATGTCAGACTCTTACTGACTAAAACCCTGGGGTGTTCCTTCTCTCGCCGTTTTGCGGGGCTGCGGGTCTCGTGGCCCACAACCGCATGCCCCGCTGGCGTTGCTCGACTCGAGCCCTTCTCGGGGCGGGTTTAAGTTCCCGCCCCACTCCTTCCGCTGGAGGCGCCCAGGAACACTTGGGCGTCTCCAGCACGGGACCCTATGCAGGTGGTGACCCCCCGATCACCCACCCACGGTCCCCGGCGCTAGGGCGGCAGACGGGCTGCAAAGGCCCGGCGCCGCCCACCGCGTCTACGGCGGCGGATGGGGAGCGAGTCTGCGTCGTCTTCTCGCACCCTTTCCGCCGCCTCCTTCTGTGTCATGACTTCGACACAGAAGGTCGCGGTCGCCTCCCAGGCCTCCTCACTGCCAACCATGGCCCTTATAAGGGCCGGCAGCGAGAGGTCACCTCCTACTGTCGCGGACAGGGCGGCGCGAGGGATCGCCCAAGCGGGGCACGCCTCGCGTGTGTGTTGCGCCGTGTCCGCGACACCAGCCACGCAGTAGTGGCACATCTCCGTGGGCTCTCTGCCCGCCACCCGGCACAGGTATCGACCGAAGCAGCCGTGCCCGGTGATCATCTGTGTCAGGTGGAAGGAGAGAGCCCCGTGCTCCCGTTCGAGCCATGTTAACAGTATGGGCCGAACGGCGGCCACCACCTCGTGGCTCACCTCGGGGTTCTCGAGGCGGGCCTTCCACTTCCGGAGGAGATCGCGACGCGCATCTTCCCTCCAGTGGGCGATCTCCCGCGGGTGCGGACGGCCCCCGCCTCGGATCTCCTCCTTGGTTCGCCGGTACACCGCGGCGAGTACCTCGGCTTCGAGGTCCCACGGCGGCGTACCGGCGAGCACGCAAGCGCCGACGCACGAAACGGTGCGGTACGCTCGAACCATCCTGAGCGCCATGGCGCGCTGCGGGCGACGCAGCACAGCCAGATTACGGGCGCTCAGGGCCCCCGCCCATATTGGCGCCCCGTAGAGCGCACCACACCGCTGTAGAGGCGTCGGCACGCCCGTCTCGGCCCACCCACGTTTGGCAGAATCCGCCCCAGGGCTCCGGCAGTGGCCATTAACTTTGGGGCCAACCGCCGGAAATGCTCCTCGAACCTCCATTGGCCGTCGAGGACCGAGGACTCGACGGCGATGGAGGTTCCACCCACCACGATGGCAGCTCCCGGCGGTGGCCCACGTCGGGGCCCGTGAAATACCAGGGCCTCCGACTTGTCGAGGGCCACCTCGAGCCCCAGTCTGCGGATCCTGCCGACCACCTGGGCCACTCCCGCCGTGGCGAGGAGGGACGCCTCTCTGTAGGTGCTGCCGCGGGCCGTCACCAGGGTATCGTCAGCGTAGCAGGTGACGCCGACCCCCGGCAACGTGGCCCCGCGCAGCACCCAGTCGTATCCGATGTTCCACAGGAGCGGACCAAGAACCGATCCCTGTGGAACACCGCACGCCATGTCCCTCCTCCCGGAGCCGTGCTTCGTCGGGAAGACAACAGCTCTCCCGACGAAGTAGTCGGCCACGACCTTCTGGAGGTATTGCGGCACCCCATGGTACCGCAGTCCCCACAACACCGCCTCCCAGGGCAGCGTGTTAAAGGCGTTACGGATGTCAAGCGACACCGCAAACAACACGCCACCCCGGGACGTTGCCTCCTCGGCGAGCTCCCGCACCCGCGCTATCGCGTCCAGGGTGGATCGGCCGCGGCGAAAACCGAACTGCACGTCGGCTAAGCCCGGATCCATGCACTCGACGAGGCGAGCCGCGCCGTTGCGATCGGCCGATACGCCGACGGCTGTCCGGCCGGGCGCCCGTCCTTGTGAATCAAGACGAGCTTGCCCGTCTTCCACCGCTGTGGGAAACGACCCTGCCGCAAGCACGCGGAGAATAGGACCTCACCCTTCCTCCCAACTCTCCCAGCGCGATCACCAGGACGGTCCCCGGCACGCCGTCTGGGCCCGGGGCGGTCCTCTTCGACCGGAGTCTTAAAACGGCCGCCCCGAGTTCACCCTCCGACACTTCCGGTGCCGGGGTTTCATCCTCGGCATCTCGCACCGGAACTTGGGCCGTCGGTGGCACCCATTCTTCCTGTAAAGGGTGCGGACCACGTCACCTAGGAAGGCTTCTTCCAGGGTGCTGGTAGGGGGGGGGCCCAGGGCCGCAGTTTTTGCCGTACGGCCTTGTAAGGCCTGCCCCAGGGGTCATCCTCGAGGATCTTGAGCCATTCCTCCCACGCCGCATCCTTGGCGCGTGCGATCGCCACTTGCAGGCTCTCGCACTCGCTTCTATAGGCGGCGTAGGAGTCACTTTCCTCCTGGGCGTCACGGACCCGTCTTCTCCTGCATCGAGTGTATCGGCGGCGAGCTCTTCCGCACGTTACTCGCATTTGGTGGAGTTCTTCGCTCCACCAATACACCCGACACCGCGGAGGGAGTGGTTTAGCCCTCGGCATCGCCGCGTCACATATGCGATTCGGCGACGAGCCGAGGAGCCCCGCCTCCACCTCCACGTCCTCACCGATGACGGGTCCAGACACCCAGTCCTCGATGATGGCCGCCTCTTTAGCCCTCTCCCTGTCCAGCCTCCTGAGAACCCAGCGGGGGCCGTCCGCCCCACGGGGCCGGGCATCTCTCGGTGGGTCAGTGGGGAGCGCGGAGACATCGAATCGGATATAACGATGATCCGATAGTGTCTCCACGCTCACAACAACTCTCCAGCCTTGGACACGGCGCGCCAGGGTGGCAGACGCAAAAGTCACGTCTACGATCGAGCCACCCTGTTGCCGCACGCACGTGTCCTCCGAACCCGTGTTAAGGACGGCCAAGCCCATGGAGACCGCCCACTCCTCCAATATCTCCCCCCGTGCGTCCGTCGCCGGGGAACCCCACGCGGTAGATTTCGCCTTGAAGTCCCCGGCTACAAGCACGGGGTAGGGGGCAATCTGCCCAACCAGTGTGCCGACCTCGACTAGGAACTGCTCGAAGTCGGCAAGAATCCGGTTGGGCGAGAAATACACCCCTATTACTGCAATGTCGCCCACGACTGCCAGCACACAACACCGACCGCTCACCACCCGTTCGATAGGCGGGGCGCCGGTGGCAGTCGGGGCGACAATGGCCACCAAACCCTCGCGGTCCCCAACCCAGTCATCCCGGGCGGGGACGAAATAGGGCTCAGCTCTGGGAGGAGGCGGTCCTCGATGCCGGCAAACCTCGCGTTAAGCATATTGCCAAATTGACGCGAGGTCTCCGCCAGCATCTCCTTTAGTGTGGAGTCGGCTGGCACTTGAGCAGGTTGACTCCGCAGCTCTGCCACTTCTTGTCGAAGGCTCACCAACTGTGCAGAGAGCAGCTGGTTCGCGGCCTCCAGCTTGGCCACCTCCTCTGTTATGGTGCGGACCTTAATGCCGCTCGTCGCTTCTTTGATGGTGGAAGCCGCATCCTTAAGCGCCTTCACCGACGTCCCCTTGAGGTTGCGGGACGTCGTGGCTACGGTTTCCACCATCGACGCTGCATCCAAAACCAGCTGGTACAGTGCTGCCGTTGTCTCCTGGGCCACTTCACTAGGCGTGGGCGGGTTAAGTCCGCGGCGGCAGTCATGTTTCGACTGCCGGAACGCTCGCGCCACTTCCGCCACTCCTTCTTCGGCTTCTAGGCGAAGCTCCTCTGCTCTCATAGCGTTGAGCTCCGCCTTGGCCTTTGCGAGGCCCGAGTATTCGCCTGTTGTAGGCGGGCGGCCTCGCCCCCTCTTTTCCTTATGAGCTGCTCCTTTGGGCAGCTCCATCTTCCCTTCATCTCCAGCGGGCCTTTTGGCAGCCCGCCGTCCCTCTTCATTGTCGGAGGACTCGGCTGAAGGGACCGTCACCAGACTGGTGAGGCTCGAGTCCGAGTCGGACTCCGACAGACGCGTCACACGCGATAAGTGTGCCAGATTCGGCACGCGCGACAGCCGCACTAGCGGCACGCGAAGTTTTCGTGGCGGCAAACTTGCCTCAGCCACAACTTCCATCTCCTCCTCTATTTTCCCCGTCTCCTCATTCTCTCTTCTTACTCTTTCCTCCATTTTGTTTTTTATTTCAGTATCCATAATGTACCCACGAGTATGGGAGAAATAAAGTTCGACCTGGGCAGAGATCCCGTACCACAGGAAGGTCTATGGGGTAACCCACACTGGGGGCGACAGGTGCCAGTGTGGGGACACGCACTAACGACCGGAATACCGTCCGGCCATACATCTCCTCGCGGTGCGGCGCCGCTTGAGATTCGGGTAATTTTTTATAGAGGTTTTCTTCCTCGCGACCCAGGCGGTTAAGCCAAGGCCCCCGGTCCACGTAGGCCTCCTGCCATCTTTGTGGACTACGGTTTGAACAGCGGGAGCCTTGAAAAAGGCTTTTTCTCGGAGGCAGTGTGAGTGCACTCCGTACCCACCGCTCTCTCCACGCGGAAAAGGAAATAAGGAAAAAGGGAAGGAAAGTAGGGAGGATAGGGCAGTCGGCCTCATCAGCGAAGCGGACGTACCCTTTAGGATGGGAAGTGGAACGAGGGAAAGGAAAGGGAAGGTACGTGTTGCTCTTCGTCTGGTCTCTCACCCCGAGCCTGCCCGGTATGGGTGGCCCTCCGGTATAGCCTCGGGGATCATTGAGACACGCAAGCCCCCCCACCACGGCAAGGTGGCAACACAGTCGGGGGGGAACCTAACCTAACCTAACCTAACCTTTTTTTTTTTTTTTTTTTTTTGGTGACCCAGGGAAATCCTCATGGATACCCGACCTCTCCGGGGGGAGTGGCCGGGTTATGTCAGACTCTTACTGACTAAAACCCTGGGGTGTTCCTTCTCTCGCCGTTTTGCGGGGCTGCGGGTCTCGTGGCCCACAACCGCATGCCCCGCTGGCGTCGCTCGACTCGAGCCCTTCTCGGGGCGGGTTTAAGTTCCCGCCCCACTCCTTCCGCTGGAGGCGCCCAGGAACACTTGGGCGTCTCCAGCACGGGACCCTATGCAGGTGGTGACCCCCCGATCACCCACCCACGGTCCCCGGCGCTAGGGCGGCAGACGGGCTGCAAAGGCCCGACGCCGCCCACCGCGTCTACGGCGGCGGATGGGGAGCGAGTCTGCGTCGTCTTCTCGCACCCTTTCCGCCGCCTCCTTCTGTGTCATGACTTCGACACAGAAGGTCGCGGTCGCCTCCCAGGCCTCCTCACTGCCAACCATGGCCCTTAAAAGGGCAGTATGGGCCAGAGGGGCATTAATGACCAGTCTGCATGGGCTCCTGCTCTGCGCGGGCTGGGCGCTGGGTCGGCTCAGGAACTTTTTTGGCGTTCCTTGCCTTACCTCTCTTCCTTTTGGCCCTAGGCCTGGCACCATCAGCGCACCCAACTCCACCAAGTGGGTGAGCCGACGGTTTGCCTGCCGCCGAGCAGATAAAGCACGAGGGCTCGGCCTGGCAATTCCTCGCCAAATGCCCTGGCTTTCCGCAGCGGTAACAGAGACCACTGCGATCCTCGCCTACGCACCTGACGGCGAAGTGGCCGCCCTCGAGGCACCGATAACATCTCATCGGTCTTGCCTCGAGGAGCGTGACCTTCGCCATCGCCCAGCCTACTTTAACACGGCCGGCGTCAATCACCTTTTTTGCGGCTGCAATGGGGCACCTCAACCACAGTGAGCCGCGGGGGCCAAGGACGCCAGCCCTGATATCGTCAGCAGCACACCCTCCTTCTTTTGAGATGGCGGCTACCACCTCCGACTCGGTCACTGAGTCGTCGAGTTCGGAAACTCGAATGTCGACTCTCCTCACCGGGCGCGAGATGCGCACCAGGTCCTCGCTCAGAACCTCATCGGGGCCCCATACAGGGCCATGCTCCTCACCACGCCGGCGAACAGCCGCCGGCACGAGGAGCCTGGCCCCCCAATGTTGGGCAGGAGTCTGCCCAGCGCTTGCGCGGCGCCCCTGATTCGGGGAGCAAGCCTTCTGAAGTGCTCCCCGAAATCCCACTTCCGGTCAACCCCACAATGTAAACCCCAGATATTTAATGTGGGGCTCTACCTGGACCGTTCCTCCTGGAAGTGAGAGCGCCGCGCCCGCAGGCAGCCTCCATGCCCTCCCTCGCCCCCCGAAGACCGTAGCGTTGGTCTTCGGGAGGGCCACCTTTAGGCCGAGCTGCTCGATCATCAGCTCGGTCACCCATCTTTCCCGCGCACAGCCACCATCGTGTCGTCTGCATAGCAGACGGTGATTGTGCGCGGGAGGGTCTCCCCTCTGATGGCCCGGTCGTACCCCAGGTTCCAGAGCAAGGGGCCGAGTACGGAACCCTGGGGCACGCCGCAGGCCATTCCCCTCTCCCCCCTCTGCCCCTCTTTGCGGAGGAGGCAGAGCCGCCCCTCCTTCCACACCCTCGGGAACCTTCCCTCCTTCAGGCAGTCGTCCATGATCTGCCTGAAGCGGCTCCCGAGGTGTCCCAGGGCGACCGTGAGGAGGCTGCTTTTTTTAATAAGGAACCCGACACCGTTTAGGCCAGAGGTTTCACCTTTATAACACAATATATAATCCTGGTGCTCTTCTATGCAGCATCCCATTCTTCGTACTTCCGCTAGACCTAAGATGTCATATTCAATTTTTTGGATTACGTAAGTTAGCTCTATAAGTTTTTCTGTTGATGCTAGAGATCTCACATTGTAAGTGGCGATTTTTAGGCGCTCTGTTGCTATTTCTCCGTAAACAACAGGGTTTTGGTCATTTACCTCCACGGTGACCGGCCGTGTTGGAGGAGGAGGAGGAGAGGAGTTGCTTAGTTTTTTGAATCTTATTCATATCGTGGCTCGTGGATTCTAGCGCTGCGTGATTAAATTGTGATGGGCGCAAGTAGCTTGTTATGTTTTGTGACTTATTCTTCTTGTGCGCTTGTTTTGCTCCATCTTCATTTCCTTTAGTATTCGTTACCATACCAGCTTCTGGTGACGCTGATAGAAGTCTCTTATTTAGACTTTTTTCGTTGTTTATCTCGTCACGCGTCGCTTGTGTTTTCAATGTAATTATCTTGTCATATCGTAGAGCCACCTTTTTTCCAGATTCGCGCTCCTTTTTCAATTGTTCCTGAAGTTCTTTTCGCTTTTCCAATATTTGGGGAGAGAAGTCTTCTTTAATGTAGACGCATGAGCTTTCTAGGGCTTTTTTCTTTCTAAAAAGTTCTACCTTTCTACTCATTGTTGTTAGAGTTACTACCACTGGTCTAATCTTTCCACTTTTCTTTCCTATTCTGCTTACATATTCAATTTCAAACTTATTGCATGGTACTTCCATTTTATCCGTTACCAGTTTTAGGATTGTGTTTAAAAGATCCTCATATCCCCTTTCTGTTTCTTCTACTCCGAAAAAAACAACATTTTTCTTCCTCAAATGTTTATTTATGAATTCGATTGATTTTTGCTGTTGTTCTAATTTCATCTCTAACTGATTCGTTCTGGCTTCAATTTTGGTGAACTTTTCATCTATATTTTTGTTGATTGATTCTTTAATGTTCTGCTCCATTTTCTTCATATCGTTTTTTTGTGTTGAAAAATCTCTTTGAATATTTTGTAGTATCTTCATGACATCCTCCATTTTTGCAAAAACAGATTCCTCTTGCGACGAGTAGTGGAGTTAAGAATGGATCAATAACTTAGATATCAACCGTGTACCTTGATTCAGTATTTCTGCTATTCGCCAATAGATGGCGTTGATCTTGAGTGCAGTGATACCTGCTATCTACCTGTAATATTGTGGTTCTTTGAGGTTATGTTTTTATATTTTTCTTTAAATCCGGCTCCAAAACACTTGATTTTCACTGATTAATATGGACTGACCTACTGTAATTTTGGGTAAACAAACCCTTTTCTGTATTTTCTTTGCAAATTTCGTATGTTGTTGAAATCCGTTACGAGATGATTTTTGGTATTTTCTGTCCAGCGGCATATTTGTTGGCTCATAACAATTCTTCAGGTTCTCAACAATGTATTTCACAGTTCTATCACAGTTTCGAACTAAGTCTGGACCAGAATAATTTATTTTTATCAAAAGATCGCGGAGTCGATATAAACATTGGCACTTCAGCGCCCTCTCCTCTATATTATATTATTTATTTTTATTATTGGGCGAGAAATACACCCCTATTACTGCAATGTCGCCCACGACTGCCAGCACACAACACCGACCCCTCACCACCCGTTCGATAGGCGGGGCGCCGGTGGCAGTCGGGGCGACAATGGCCACCAAATCCTCGCGGTCCCCGACCCAGTCATCCCGGGCGGGGACGAAATAGGGCTCAGCGACCACGGCCACCTTTATTTTCCACTCTACCAGGGTCTGGGCTAGTAGGTCCTGAGCTCTGGCAGAGTGGTTAACATTGGCCTGCAGTAAGGAGAGACGCATTTATTGGGCGGTCTCCATCGGCTCCTGCTGGGCTGGCTGCGGGGCTTTCCCCCTCGCCTTCCTTGCCTTCTTTGCCCGCTTTCTTTGGCGTTTTGGCCCGGACTTACGGCGGCGGTTGTTGCAGTCGCTACCACCGCCTATCGGATGCGCCGCTGGCTTGCCGGCCGCTGCGCAGATTGCGCAGTTCGGCTCGGCCCGGCATTCATTCGCCCGGTGGCCCAGCTGGCCGCAGCGGTAACAGATACCACTGCGGTCCACCTCCGACGTGCATTTGCAGCCGACATGGCCGACCTCAAGGCACCTGAAGCACCTCATGGGTCTGGAGTCGAGCAGCGTTTCGCGTGCTGTTGTCCAGCCCACCTTCAGTCGGCCAGCATCGACCACGACCTTGGCGGCGGCCACCGATCCAATAGTTCCCGAATATTGAGACCAAGGAAAAATAAAATGACTATGCCTACCTACCTATGTCAATATGAATATGAGAATAGTATATTGCAAGAACCTCAAACTGTTAAGCAAGCCTTGGATAGCAAAAATGCACATGAATGGGTGAAAGCTATGGATAGTGAATACAGATCATTATTAGAAAACAACACATGGACACTTTCTGACCTCCCATGTGATAAGTCTGCAATTCCATGCAAGTGGGTTTTTAAAACAAAACTAGATGCTAATGGACATATAGTACAAAGTACAAAGCAAGACTTGTAATCAAGGGTTATGAACAAAGGCATGGAATAGATTACACTGATGTCTATGCACCTGTGGTACGTTTAACATCCATCAGATACTTGCTTGGAATTGCAGCCAAGTACAACTTAAATATAGAACAACTTGATGCCGTGTCGGCATTTCTACAAGGTGATATAGATGTAGAATTGTATATGACACAACCTCCACACTATGAAAATGGATCTCAACAAGTCTGAACAAGTATTTGTTGATGATATTATGATATTTTATAACAACAAAAAGTTAGCAATAGAAATTAAAGAGAAAATGATAAAACACTTCAAAATGAAAGACTTGGGAAAGGCAGTTTATTACATTGGGCTTAGAATAGCATAACAAGATGAAGGTATTTCCATTGATCAAATAAAATACATTGAGAATATTTTAGAACGTTTCAGAATGGAGAATTGTAATCCAGTAGGTACACCAATGGAACCTGATGCAAAATTCTCTAGTTCTACTGGTAATGCTTGTGTTGCACCTTACCAGGAAGCAATTGGGTGCTTGCTGTACATCTCACAAGGAACACGCCCTGATATAAGTTATGCAGTACATACACTGAGTCGCTATAATAAATCTCCTACTATAGAGCACTGGAATGCTGTTAAAAGGATATTTAGGTATCTACAGGGTACTAAAAATTATAAATTATTATATAAAAGTAATGTTGATCAAGAAATCATGGGATATTGTGACTCTGATTGGGCATCCTGTGCTGAAGATAGAAAATCATGTACTGGCTATGTTTTCATATTTCAGGATGCAGTAATCTCTTGGAACTCCAAGAGACAACAAACTATTGCCTTATCTACAACCGAAGCTGAATACATGGCAATATCAGCTGCTGCTCAAGAGGCCCTGTGGCTAAGACAGTTACATTATGAACTGTGGCCATCTCTGAAGGTTACCCCTATAACTTTGTTATGTGATAATCAAAGTGCCACTAAACTTACAGGTAATTCAATTTGTCATGGCAGAAGCAAGCATATTGATATCCGTCATCACTATATAAGGGACAAAGTGAAATGTGGTGATATTACAATAAAGTATGTTGGCACTGACTCAATGATAGCTGACTGCCTCACCAAAGCGCTGCCAAGAACGAAGCATTTCCAGTTCCTGGAAGGCATGGGATTGCGATCAAGGGAGGATGTTGAAGTGTGATCGCATTCGACTATTTAACATCACTAATTGTATGTCCCCTCTCTATTGTACCGTGCGCCATCAATCTCTCTCTTCCATTAAAGTCTTCGTATAGTAACCACGTTGTTTTATTAGAACCCTCGGCCTCTTGTTCCCCCCCTGGGGTGGGCGACGGCAGGATGCCATTGGAGACCCTCATTCTGATGTACAGATGATCAAAGAGGGTCTCGACGTCCTCCAGGACGCGCCAATCAGTGACGCGCGTGGCTATGGCGGGGGCCGCGAACGTGACGTCCACGACTGACCCCCCCGCCGCCGCACGCATGTGTGGACGCTGCCCCGGTTCAGGATGATTAATCCCGTTGCCGTCGCCCAGTCCTCGAGGGCGGTCCCTCGGGGGTCCGTGACTGAGGAACCCCACGTCGAACTCTTGGCGTTGAGGTCCCCCATGACCATCACCTGTGACGGGGCAGGTCTACCAACTACCCCGTTCAGGACCCCCAGGAAGCGCTCGAAGGCCTTTTTTTTATCTATTTTGTGTCTAAATATAGGTAATTTCGATTTAACAAAAAATACCGAGGAAAGCTCAGTCATCTAGGTACTATTGTACTGTATTTTGTTGAATCGGGTTCTATGAAAACACATAGGAATTATCTAGATCGTTTAGGTTTATAGCTCTGGTTGTCTAAACCGTTGTGCTTTTCTGTATTTTCTTTGCAAATTTCGTATGTTGTTGAAATCCGTTACGAGATGATTTTTGGTATTTTCTGTCCAGCGGCATATTTGTTGGCTCATAACAATTCTTCAGGTTCTCAACAATGTATTTCACAGTTCTATCACAGTTTCGAACTAAGTCTGGACCAGAATAATTTATTTTTATCAAAAGATCGCGGAGTCGATATAAACATTGGCACTTCAGCGCCCTCTCCTCTATATTATATTATTTATTTTTATTATTGGGCGAGAAATACACCCCTATTACTGCAATGTCGCCCACGACTGCCAGCACACAACACCGACCCCTCACCACCCGTTCGATAGGCGGGGCGCCGGTGGCAGTCGGGGCGACAATGGCCACCAAATCCTCGCGGTCCCCGACCCAGTCATCCCGGGCGGGGACGAAATAGGGCTCAGCGACCACGGCCACCTTTATTTTCCACTCTACCAGGGTCTGGGCTAGTAGGTCCTGAGCTCTGGCAGAGTGGTTAACATTGGCCTGCAGTAAGGAGAGACGCATTTATTGGGCGGTCTCCATCGGCTCCTGCTGGGCTGGCTGCGGGGCTTTCCCCCTCGCCTTCCTTGCCTTCTTTGCCCGCTTTCTTTGGCGTTTTGGCCCGGACTTACGGCGGCGGTTGTTGCAGTCGCTACCACCGCCTATCGGATGCGCCGCTGGCTTGCCGGCCGCTGCGCAGATTGCGCAGTTCGGCTCGGCCCGGCATTCATTCGCCCGGTGGCCCAGCTGGCCGCAGCGGTAACAGATACCACTGCGGTCCACCTCCGACGTGCATTTGCAGCCGACATGGCCGACCTCAAGGCACCTGAAGCACCTCATGGGTCTGGAGTCGAGCAGCGTTTCGCGTGCTGTCGTCCAGCCCACCTTCAGTCGGCCAGCATCGACCACGACCTTGGCGGCGGCCACCGATCCAATAGTTCCCGAATATTGAGACCAAGGAAAAATAAAATGACTATGCCTACCTACCTATGTCAATATGAATATGAGAATAGTATATTGCAAGAACCTCAAACTGTTAAGCAAGCCTTGGATAGCAAAAATGCACATGAATGGGTGAAAGCTATGGATAGTGAATACAGATCATTATTAGAAAACAACACATGGACACTTTCTGACCTCCCATGTGATAAGTCTGCAATTCCATGCAAGTGGGTTTTTAAAACAAAACTAGATGCTAATGGACATATAGTACAAAGTACAAAGCAAGACTTGTAATCAAGGGTTATGAACAAAGGCATGGAATAGATTACACTGATGTCTATGCACCTGTGGTACGTTTAACATCCATCAGATACTTGCTTGGAATTGCAGCCAAGTACAACTTAAATATAGAACAACTTGATGCCGTGTCGGCATTTCTACAAGGTGATATAGATGTAGAATTGTATATGACACAACCTCCACACTATGAAAATGGATCTCAACAAGTCTGAACAAGTATTTGTTGATGATATTATGATATTTTATAACAACAAAAAGTTAGCAATAGAAATTAAAGAGAAAATGATAAAACACTTCAAAATGAAAGACTTGGGAAAGGCAGTTTATTACATTGGGCTTAGAATAGCATAACAAGATGAAGGTATTTCCATTGATCAAATAAAATACATTGAGAATATTTTAGAACGTTTCAGAATGGAGAATTGTAATCCAGTAGGTACACCAATGGAACCTGATGCAAAATTCTCTAGTTCTACTGGTAATGCTTGTGTTGCACCTTACCAGGAAGCAATTGGGTGCTTGCTGTACATCTCACAAGGAACACGCCCTGATATAAGTTATGCAGTACATACACTGAGTCGCTATAATAAATCTCCTACTATAGAGCACTGGAATGCTGTTAAAAGGATATTTAGGTATCTACAGGGTACTAAAAATTATAAATTATTATATAAAAGTAATGTTGATCAAGAAATCATGGGATATTGTGACTCTGATTGGGCATCCTGTGCTGAAGATAGAAAATCATGTACTGGCTATGTTTTCATATTTCAGGATGCAGTAATCTCTTGGAACTCCAAGAGACAACAAACTATTGCCTTATCTACAACCGAAGCTGAATACATGGCAATATCAGCTGCTGCTCAAGAGGCCCTGTGGCTAAGACAGTTACATTATGAACTGTGGCCATCTCTGAAGGTTACCCCTATAACTTTGTTATGTGATAATCAAAGTGCCACTAAACTTACAGGTAATTCAATTTGTCATGGCAGAAGCAAGCATATTGATATCCGTCATCACTATATAAGGGACAAAGTGAAATGTGGTGATATTACAATAAAGTATGTTGGCACTGACTCAATGATAGCTGACTGCCTCACCAAAGCGCTGCCAAGAACGAAGCATTTCCAGTTCCTGGAAGGCATGGGATTGCGATCAAGGGAGGATGTTGAAGTGTGATCGCATTCGACTATTTAACATCACTAATTGTATGTCCCCTCTCTATTGTACCGTGCGCCATCAATCTCTCTCTTCCATTAAAGTCTTCGTATAGTAACCACGTTGTTTTATTAGAACCCTCGGCCTCTTGTTCCCCCCCTGGGGTGGGCGACGGCAGGATGCCATTGGAGACCCTCATTCTGATGTACAGATGATCAAAGAGGGTCTCGACGTCCTCCAGGACGCGCCAATCAGTGACGCGCGTGGCTATGGCGGGGGCCGCGAACGTGACGTCCACGACTGACCCCCCCGCCGCCGCACGCATGTGTGGACGCTGCCCCGGTTCAGGATGATTAATCCCGTTGCCGTCGCCCAGTCCTCGAGGGCGGTCCCTCGGGGGTCCGTGACTGAGGAACCCCACGTCGAACTCTTGGCGTTGAGGTCCCCCATGACCATCACCTGTGACGGGGCAGGTCTACCAACTACCCCGTTCAGGACCCCCAGGAAGCGCTCGAAGGCCTTATTTTTATCTATTTTGTGTCTAAATATAGGTAATTTCGATTTAACAAAAAATACCGAGGAAAGCTCAGTCATCTAGGTACTATTGTACTGTATTTTGTTGAATCGGGTTCTATGAAAACACATAGGAATTATCTAGATCGTTTAGGTTTATAGCTCTGGTTGTCTAAACCGTTGTGGTTTTTTGGAGCTATTTTAATATTTAATTTATATACCAATTATTAAATCTGTGCCTGGCCAGTGGCTGGCCGCGCGATGGAGATTTAGGATAGCGCTCGCGGTATATTATTAAGTACAAACGGAATTCTTGGGCCGCGCCATCTAACGGTCGCGCGTAGCACAGTAGCGCCTCTGGTGTTATTACATGAAAACAAAATGAACGTAGTTTATGATACTCACCACTGTCGCTTTAATTACGCGAGTTAAGGTGGTAACTTCTTAAGTATGGGCGGTAGCTTTCTTCCTATATATTATTTATTCTTTAGTTGCGCTATGGTTTCGTTCTCAGGAAATCTACATATGAAATTATTGATTTAATAAATTGAGTGTTTTCTGGGCCTATGTTTATTTCTTTTGCATAAACATAAACATAAACATAAACATAAACATAAACATAAACATAAACATAAACATAAACATAAACATAAACATAAACATAAACATAAACATAAACATAAACATAAACATAAACATAAACATAAACATAAACATAAACATAAACATAAACATAAACATAAACATAAACATAAACATAAACATAAACATAAACATAAACATAAACATAAACATAAACATAAACATAAACATAAACATAAACATAAACATAAACATAAACATAAACATAAACATAAACATAAACATAAACATAAACATAAACATAAACATAAACATAAACATAAACATAAACATAAACATAAACATAAACATAAACATAAACATAAACATAAACATAAACATAAACATAAACATAAACATAAACATAAACATAAACATAAACATAAACATAAACATAAACATAAACATAAACATAAACATAAACATAAACATAAACATAAACATAAACATAAACATAAACATAAACATAAACATAAACATAAACATAAACATAAACATGAGAAGAGAAGAGAAGAGAAGAGAAGAGAAGAGAAGAGAAGAGAAGAGAAGAGAAGAGAAGAGAAGAGAAGAGAAGAGAAGAGAAGAGAAGAGAAGAGAAGAGAAGAGAAGAGAAGAGAAGAGAAGAGAAGAGAAGAGAAGAGAAGAGAAGAGAAGAGAAGAGAAGAGAAGAGAAGAGAAGAGAAGAGAAGAGAAGAGAAGAGAAGAGAAGAGAAGAGAAGAGAAGAGAAGAGAAGAGAAGAGAAGAGAAGAGAAGAGAAGAGAAGAGAAGAGAAGAGAAGAGAAGAGAAGAGAAGAGAAGAGAAGAGAAGAGAAGAGAAGAGAAGAGAAGAGAAGAGAAGAGAAGAGAAGAGAAGAGAAGAGAAGAGAAGAGAAGAGAAGAGAAGAGAAGAGAAGAGAAGAGAAGAGAAGAGAAGAGAAGAGAAGAGAAGAGAAGAGAAGAGAAGAGAAGAGAAGAGAAGAGAAGAGAAGAGAAGAGAAGAGAAGAGAAGAGAAGAGAAGAGAAGAGAAGAGAAGAGAAGAGAAGAGAAGAGAAGAGAAGAGAAGAGAAGAGAAGAGAAGAGAAGAGAAGAGAAGAGAAGAGAAGAGAAGAGAAGAGAAGAGAAGAGAAGAGAAGAGAAGAGAAGAGAAGAGAAGAGAAGAGAAGAGAAGAGAAGAGAAGAGAAGAGAAGAGAAGAGAAGAGAAGAGAAGAGAAGAGAAGAGTGTGAAAGATGGCCGTCGAACTCTCGAACATTCCACGTGCCTACGGCCGTCTTTTTGCGGCCATCATATTGCGTTCGTTTAAAGACGGCACCGCTTTTGGAGGAAACCTTACCATAAGTAAATTAAAATACAAAAAATAAAAATGCGACCTATCCGCTTCATATACTTTTCTATTATAAATAATTAATTAATATCAGATTTCATTCATTAATTTGTTTGTATTTAGGTAATACCCATTATGTTTTTTTTATTTTAATCACTTATGAAAGTATAGCGACCCCTGTCAGCTATATAGCTGTTCAGACACCGAATGGCCGAATGGATAGATGGCGCTGCAATAGATCAACACTACAAACAGAACTATCTACATCGAAACCTACATCGCGCTAGTGAAGTTTGTTCGCGCATTAGCATATATACAAGATTCCTACATCAATAGTTGGACCGCGGTCCCCAGGCACGATGACCCAGCCTGGCGGAAGATCTTCCCTTTTCAATGGAGGAATCATCCACCTTGTTCCTAAAGTAAAAGTTGTAAAAGTACCTATACTAGTTTGTGAGTATGGATGGATGTTTGTTACTCTTTCACGCAATAACTAAGTACTAATGAACGGATTTGGATGATTGGAACACAGTTTTTTTTTATACTACTAAGGTAGCAAGCAAGCAGGCCTACCTAATGGTAAGTGGTTACCGTCGCCTATCGCCATCGAGATCGATGTACATATACATTATAAATAAAGACAATATTTCGTCACCAAGTCAAAAAATGAACTTTCGTTGGATTAGAGATAATGGTTGGTGGTTAGGGTGGTAGGCTGGTGATGGAGGTCGTGGAGTTAAACAAGTTGTCGTTGTTCATTCATGGTAGGTATAGGTACCTACCTATTATGTATGAGCGAGAACCAGCCAGAGCAGAGCCGGCCCAGTGCCGACTTAATACTTAATTATGTAGGTACATTCTAATTATATTAAACTTATTGCTATGTCAACAAACGTTCGTCAGTGTAGCAGCGCGTAACGTTAAGTCGCGGTGCAACAGTAAATATCGTCTACTACACTACTAAAACACGTCTAAAACTCGTGTGATACTATTAAGAACCTCGCCTACGGCTCGGTACTTAAACTCACACTCGTATTTAATAACCCCTATTATGCAACAGTATCATAAACTACTATTACGTGTCCCCGCCCCCTATAACTTACTTACCTGTGAAGTTTATTATTTTTTAAAGTCTCATCGGTACAGTTTAAAAAAAACAAATACTCATGTTGTTGGTAAAATTTATTAAATTATAAATATACACATTATCTCGTCGACATTTTACATCCGCACTCGTCTCTCTCACACACACACACGCACGCGCACCCACACATAAACATATATATACACAGGCAGACACACATCACATAAACTAGCAGCTTTTACAAAACGTGTCATCATGTGTACAAACAAATGCAATATCGTACTTTACATCACTATCGGCACAAACCGAGTCGAGCCGAGTCGAGCCGAGTCGAGCGTCGTAGCTCATCCGTCATCATATTGACTACTTACATACAACCGTATCATAATTAACTACATGCACATACATACTAGTGGCACCGACAGTACAGCCACGTACAGCAGTACAGTACGGTGGCGAGCGAGCCGCGACACGCTCCATTCAATAATTTCAATTCAATTGTACCATTTGTGAACATTAATTGAGATCAGGCGATGAGGGGGACCGAGGCGCCCTTAAGCACTTCATCACAACCATAGACTACGTCCGGCTCCTCCGACCTCGCGGTTCCACCAGCTGACTACTAGCAACTGACACACTACCACCGGTTCCGGAGCCACCACATCCGTACGGAAACACTCACTCGGCGCCTCGCGGCCGGCTACCGTTCATATTACACAACGTCTCAGGCGTCTCGCCGGCGGGGGCGGGGGCGGGGGCGGGGGCGGGGGCGGGGGCGGGGGCGGGCGAGCGCTACCGGCGGCGCCGGCGCCCCTTGCGGTACCCCTTCCCGTACCAGCCCGCGTCGTCCACCTCCGCGTCCGGCCCGGAGCCGGAGCCGGAGCCGGGGTCGCCGCCGCCCCCGCCCCCACCGTCGCAGCACGCGCACAGCACGCGGCCGGGGCCGGGGCGCACGCGGCGCCACGCGCGCGCTCGCAGCGGGGTCAGCCGCGGGGGGCCGTACCACAGGCAGCGGCGCGAGCCCTGCCGCCGCAGGCACCACGCGCACTCGGCCGGCGGGGGCGGCGGGTCGGGCGGCGGGGGCGGCGCGGGGGCGGCGGGCGGCGCAGGGGCGGCGGTCGACGCGCACGTCGGCGGGGGCGGCGGCGGGGGCGCGATGATCGTGTGGAGGCCCGAGTAGAGCGAGGCGCGGCACAGCAGCACGGCGCGCCGGATGATCGCCGCCGCGAGGGACCCCTCGCCGCCCTCCGACCCCGACGACGACGACGACGCCCCCCCATCCGTCCACCTCGGCTCGAGCTTCGGCTTCGTCTCGAGCTTCGGCTTCATCTCGAGCTTCGGCTTCGTTTCGAGCTTCGGTCCCGGGCTCGGGCACGGGTCCCTCTTCGGCTCCGACTCGGGTTCGGACTTGGGGGGCGAGTGGGGCGGACCGCGTTTCTCGTCGTTCTCGATGCGCGGCTCGTACTCGAGCAGACGGCGCAGCTTGGAGCCGAGCGTGCCGTTGGCGCGGCCGGCCGCGTGCCCGTTGAGCGTGTTCGGGCGGCTGGCGGTGGCGGGGCATGGGGCGGGGGAGGGGGCGAGGGCGGGGGCAGCGGCGGGCGCGTGGCGGGCGCGCAGCAGTATGGTCGCCTCCCCGGAGTGCATGCTCACCTGCAAAGTGATGGAAAATTTACTCGGAGCCGAGGGTGGTAGCTTGCAAATCACGAATTTTTTTTTTAGAGAGACCGATATACCAATTTTGAGTTGTGGATTTTTTTTGAGTCGGAGAAAAGAAAAGAAAAAATATCAAATAAAACGATTAGTCACATAGCTAGATTAATAGACACGCAGGATAATATCTCGGAGCGGACCACCGGGCACTAGGAAGAGAGGTAGGCCAGCGGGCATCATCCAAGGTGCCGGGGAAACCAACGTACCCGGAAGGCGCGCAGCAGGTCGGGGTCGCGCAGGCGGTCGGCGAGGCGGCCCAGCGGCACCTCCTCGTCCGAGTCGGAGGGCGAGGGCGACGAGAGCGACGAGAGGTCGTCGTCGGAGGCGGAGGAGGGGGCGGAGGGGGCGGAGGGGTCGCGGGGAGACAGCAGCGCGTGCAGGGGCGGGCGGCGCGTGGTGTGCGCCTCGGGGGCGGCGAGCGGCTCGGCGTGCGCCAGCAGCGGGTCGCGGGCGGCGCGGTAGGCGGGCACGCGCAGCCGCAGCCGGCGCGCCACCTGCGCCATGACGGCGTCGCAGCGCGCGTTGATCTTGAGCTCGGCGGCGGCGTCCTTGGGCGTCCACTGCAGGTTGACGATGTAGAGCGCGGGGCGGGCGCGCGGCGGCGCGTGCATGCGCCACAGGCGCGGGTAGCGGCGCAGCACCTTGAGGCTGGAGCCGAGGCAGAGCACGACGTCGGCGCGGGCCGCGTGGCGCAGCGCGCCGGCCCAGTTGAGCGGCCAGGCGGCGCGGCCGCGCTCGCCGAAGTGCACGATGGAGTCGCGCAGCTCGGCGCCGCACGCGTGGCACAGACGGCGCGTGGCGTGGGCGTGGCGCGCCGTGCGCTGCGTGGTGTCGAAAGCGCGCAGGTACAGGCGGCGGCACGCGGCGCACAGCTCGGCGTACATGTCGCCGTGCAGCTCGGCCAACGCGCGCCGCGGCAGCCCCGCGCGCACGTGGAGCCCGTCGCAGTTCTGCGACACCACGAACTTGAGCGCGCCGCGCGCCCACAGCGCCGTCAGCGCCATGTGCGTGTAGGTGGGCCGCGCGCGAGACACCTCCACGCGGCTGCGACACAGTCACACACGCTACAGCACTAGTAGTAGGTCTAGGTACACCTAGCCTACGGGACGGGCGAGGCACTCACCCCACGGTCTCCCCGCGCTGCAGCCGCGTCCACACGCCGCGAGGCCCGCGGTAGTCGGGGATGTCGGCCGCTGTACTTATACCCGCCCCCGTGTACACCTGTAGCCAAGTATGGGGTATATTATTTAACGGTGATATCTTCTTGATGTAATATAAAATTAAATCACTTCTGCTGTTTGTTCGCTTAGATCTTTTAAAGTTTTCAGCGATAGATATAGAAAAGCTGAGAAAAGCCGTGCGAAGCCGCGGTGGGACACGAATTACATTTATAAAACGGACAATGAAGCAACTGTGCAACTCCGAACAAGCATATTTGGCAAACATAGCATAGGATACCCCCATGGAGTAACAGACTGGACTGGCTGCCACCTGCAGCCAAGGAACCGTAGGCGGTGGTGCACTCACTCTGACTGGATTATTTCTATTTATTGTGTGTTCAGTCAGGCTACAGGGTTTAGCAGATGTGTTATGAGCGCAAATACTCATTTTAGATAAGGATTTCATTCTTTTTGAGGCATTAAATAAAACATTTAAAATATTATTGTTACATATGGATGGACAGTCCCTAGTACATAAAGTCATGTCAAAAAATGTTTTTTTTTTTATTGAATAAATGGTTTCAAATAATCATAGGCAAATACTCATGTTGAATATTTTGCAGGAATGCAGGAAACATACCTACCTATAGAAAACTTAAGTGAGGCATGAATTTGAAAGAAACAAGAGGAAGAAAGAGTAGGAACTGACACTACATAGTCTGTACAGAGAGAATATTTCCATAAATGAAACAAATTACAAGGATTAAAATTGTTTATGTAATTTTTAAATATGGTAATGAAGTACAGGTTGACAACAAAGAAGATTGATTGTCTACTCAAATTCAAAAACTGTGATATCATATATTTTTTAAGTCTGACTAGAATTGATAAACCTATTAATTTTCAAAGACGCTGTGACTTTTTATGTTTTTATTCCTAGCTGTGATTTTTAACATGAGTTGATTACCTGAAAATATTGTGAGGAAGCCATAACAAGGTGTACTTTGTAGTACCCTAACCTGCCTGGTTGGCTACCACAATCAAGTTGAAAATCTGTCAGAGACTCCTAACATTGCAATGTAAAAAACACATAAATTTACCCGCACCCTCTAAGCCAATACAACTTTTTAACACAATGAAAAACCAAATCCACTCTCAATTTTTATAGCTGTGTGATGTGTTATCTATCAGTTCATTGGAGTGTCTCTCTAGCCTCCCTTTCAGATTTCCTTCACTGTGGTAATCTTGAATAGGTCATGGATTTCAAACTTAGTGATAAACCAATTAGGGTACTAAGGAAAATAATAATTGTTCTAAGGATAGTGATATTAGAGTTGCTAACGCTCCCCCCACTTCAAAAAAATAAAATTATTAGTGGTTTGGTCGTTTGATACCAACCAACGGCGAGGCCTTTGAGAATCAGAATCAACAGCTGCTCTAACATGTTTTACAATTAGATAGGTATGATAGTTTTCGTGATGATAACGACGAGGTCGAGGGAGGAGGCGGTGGAGGTGAATGTACAAATAGGGGAGGGAAGGGAAGAGAAGGGTAGGGTACTTACGACGAGATGTTTGGCGTTCCTGAGCGCGCGCGCGAGGCGGCGACACTTGTCGCGCAGCACCCGCGGGCTGTCCTCCACCTCGCGAGCTCGCTCCGCCGCCCGCGCCCTCCGCGCCGCCGCGCCCGCGCTCGTCCCGGCCGGCCTGCCCACGCGGCCCTGTCCCACTGCCACCCCCACCCCCACCCCCACGCCCACTCCCACCGGCGGCGGGGCACTCAGCCGCGCGCTGCTCCGCACCGGCCTCTCTGACATGGTGTCCGTCCGCTGGCTACTGGCCGCCCTGACCTACACCCGCACCAGCGCCCGCTCTCACGCCCGGCGACGACATCCCGGTGACCGACGCGGGTTATCTACCCACCCAGCCACCCTGGCTCGGCGGGATGGACGATTATTTATTGTTGTTGCTAACGGTTGAATGAGAACCGACGGTACCGAACGACGCTCGCTGTCACCTCGTTTGTTTGATTGATTGACTGACCTGACAATTGAATTGACCGACTGACTGAACTGAAGCAGTGTTGTCACTTTTTATTTTGAGAAAATGCTGAAATATCAATTCGATTCATTGAAAGGGTTTCGATAGCTGTTAAATGATAAAGAAGTCGATTTGGTTGCCTTGTCGATTTCTAGGGCGTGAGAAATATCACGAAACGTTTGAAAATCTTTTTCACTAAAATAAAACCCGGGGTACAAACGTGACCCGAAAAGAGCAAATTTTGAATTATCGTACCCCCCTGGCAATGATCTAATGTATCTGCGCAGTGTTGCCACCTCGCGAAAAAAAACACGATTTTATGAAAATAAATCAAAAAAGGCACCGACATAAAAAATTATCACTTTTCTGGCAGCACTGTATATTAAGGATGTTCTCCCGAAAAAGATCAATTTTTAAATCGAAGTCCGAAAATTTATTCAAATATCAATCTGATTTCCATTTTATCTTTTATTGAAGTAATAAAACAACTCAGAATCTTTATTCTATAAATATACAATATTTACAATTATTTACAACAAATATACAAACTATATATAAAAAATTTCCTCGAGGCGGCCGCTGCTGCCAATCAACGGCAAGGTTCCCAGAAGGCTGGCAGCGTTCCCTCTTTGTATGGCCAAGCTAACGCGTTGGCGGAAAAAGCTCCCCGCCCGCCGGTCCCCTGTGACCTCAATTAATTTTGAAGATAATGTTCGAATCTTTTATTTATAATCTGTTCATTCCTTGATATTGATTGAAAATATCGATTGTTTAGGCCCAAAAATCAATTTTTTGATTTATCAATCTCATACATTTACAGTAAGAAACCATGACTAACTATAAATGATATAGGGATGGAAATTATCTACAAATAAAATCTATTTTTAAAATTATTCGAAGCGAAACTTGATGGATTGACTCACAAAAGAATCAAGAACGATTTTGGCTTTTATTTTTAATGGGAAAAAATAAAAAAATTCATAATATTTTTTTTTACTTTAACTTAACAAAGTCGATTTTCTAGCTCCTCTGATTGATTCTCTGAATCAATCTATTATATAAAAAAGATTAGAAAAACTACTTTTTGGGCCAAAACGATTATTAATCGATAATTGGATCTCTGACTGACGACCATCCCTATAGAACTAAAATATTTTATTTTTCTTTTACGAAGTTTGACAGGTGAGGATAGTCTGAATTTTATTTTATTCGTGTTTCATCTGAAGAAATCTAACTTTATTGAATCATAATTTATGATTTATTATTTATAATATACTGTGTGTATGTTGAGCTAAATAATAGTCCGAATATTTTATGTTACAGTTATTGTGAAACATCGTATTTCCTTCACCATGGTGAGCATTGACATATTTTTATTATTTAATACATGTATTATTTAAATTTAATAGTATAATGGAATTTTTAGCCCATTTCCGGGATTGCTTGTAATTGTAGAGTTTTAGACTTAATTTCACAATTTTTTTTGTTGTAGTTAGGTTGTTTGGTGAGTACTCAGCGGTGTGTTTTGGTTGTTTCAGCCGCGCGAAATCAAGGATATCAAAGATTTCCTACTCAAGGCGCGTAGGAAAGATGCCAAATGTAAGTACAATTCAGTGTTATTTAGGGTCAGAGAGTAGTCTTAGGGGTAATGTTTTAAAGTGTAGGTAAATTTAAGACAGGTATGTCAAAAATGTAGAACTATACTATTGTAAGCAATGAGAAGACTGAAGTTTGGACATAAGTGTAGCACTACGAAGTTATCATTGGTTTTGTGATGGTGGCAAAGTTAATCACTAAGGAAACACCAATTTTGCAGGACTACCAATTCAGTTTAATACCTACTCACTTATTTCACAAGTTAAACACTAAATAAGGTTGGAGAGTTATATCTCCTATTACATTATTATAGTTTATGATAAGATATTGAGATGATATTGACCTGGCATGTGTGTAATTATTTTCAGCGGTGAAGATAAAGAAGAACCCTGAGAATGTCAAGTTCAAGGTGCGATGCTCTCGGTTCCTGTACACACTGGTCATCACTGATAAGGAGAAGGCAGAGAAACTCAAACAGAGCTTACCTCCAGGTGCCCACTTTTTCATTATGTCTTGCTAGTTTTCCAGATGTTTGTTACTCTTTCACACAAAAATTACTGAACGGATTTGGATGAAATTAGGAACACAGATAGTTAACAACCTGGTTTAACAGCTACTTTTCATCTTGGGAATGCATAAGATCACTTGGGAACGCGGGTGAAACTGCTGGGCGGAGTCTAGTATGTAATATTAGTGTAGATGTAAATTACAGTATTAGGTAGGTACTATGATATACTAACTACTAACTTTGAACGACTTATGAATGCCAATATTACCCAATTTTTATTATGATTCAGTAGCCAGATTAAATTTACCTCCACATAGGTATTAAAGAGATAATAAAGTTTTTATGTATGTCATTATTTAGGTTTCTGTTAGTTTCTGTCAGTTTCAAATAAGTAAATGATTGATTACATCAACTAAAGGTTTTGTATGTGAATTGTAATTGAGTTTGAGACTTATTTCTTATTATGAAAAGAATCAATTTACTTACATGAGAACTAAGTACTATTACTTATGTACTGAACAAAAAAATTGTTGAGCGAAGTATCACAATTTTTTAAGATACCTACTGTTTTTGGGTCTTTTACACATATTGCAAGTATCAGCTGGGGGCAGGCCAATAGTGGACCAATAATATAATAATAGCGCTGGCACTCATACTCACACACAGTACAGCGGAGTGAGCGACTTGATGGCATGATCCCTCTCAAGCATAACATAACGGGCTAGGTCTCGAGGACTGACGTGACACTTGTATAATACTGATTCTCCAGTAGGTGGTCGCTGCATGCTGACCTGCTAACCCACTGAAAAGCATTAATGTTTTGTTTTCTCATTGTTTCAGGTCTTCAAGTTAAAGAAGTGAAGTGATTATATTGACTAAATAGGTTAAATAAATAATATAAAATCCATTAATTGTTTCAATAATAATACGTTGGCACATTCTTCACACACGGCCATGATCCCAAACTAAGTAGAGCTTGTACTTTGACAAACATGGATTACAAGATTGAGCATGCTTTCCCAAGCATTATAGTAGTCTGGAAACAAAAGAGTGCAACGTGTGCGTATGATACCGAACAGTTGCCAGGTGCATAGATCATTTTTTCTGTAATAGGACTAAGATTTTCAATTTCAAGCAGAGACTTTTACTGACAAATACACACTACAAACAAACATAGAAAAAAAATTTTGGTTGTAGGTACTTAAGGTTGTTAAAAGTGGTCAGTAAAATAAATCTCACTAGAAAGAATAGAGTTGTTCGGTCGGAGCAATTTCCGTGTATACCATGTGCCTAGCGAACCTTTATTTGGTTTGTAGATCCGCTTGGAGCCATGGGACAGCAAATAGGTACTAGTTCCGAGTAATTCCACTAGATGGAGCTACTAGTTCTCAATTTCAATGAAACTACTTCAAAAAGTAAATTGCTTATCCGAATATGCGATTTTAAATCTATGGATATTAGATTTTCAGTGTATTTATGACTGTTCAAGAAAATGTAAAAAATTGTCCCATAACACGAAATAATAATAACCTACCTATTTATTCTACATTCGTGGCGCAGTTTCCTCTAGAGCATCGCTAGTTGAAATATGTATATAACTTAAATATCCTGGGACGTTCTTCACACACGGTTATCTGATCCCAAACTAAGCATAGCTTGTACTATGGAAACCAGATAACTGATATACTACATATACTACTTTTTTTTGTAAATACATACTTATACATAGGTAGATAATTACACCCAGACATGTTCATGCATGCACACAAATGTTTGTCCTGAATGGGAATCGAACCCATGACCAGCGGCGTGATAGGTGGTGCCTTAAATAACCAACTGCGCCAGCTGGCTTGTCTCATTTGGATAACTACTAAACTCGATTGATATATTTAAATCCTCTACCGTGCCGTCCGCTACTGTGCGCCGGCCATTACCTAATTTCCAGCATTTGAGAGCGTTCACATGTGACATTTAATTAAATGAATACCCCAAGAATACCCGGCCGGCCAGTGCATCCAGTAGGCAGAGATGAACAAAATACTTTTCAAAAAGTATTTAAATACAAAATGCAAATACTTTTTTAATATAGTATTTCAAATGCAAGATACAAAATACTTTTGCCTTTTGTATTTAAATACTAAATACAAAATATGTATTTTCAAAATACTTTATTGAAATAAAATACTTTATGGTAAAATTACTGCAGTCATCCATAAAAAGTCTCCTTTTCGCCTTCTAAGCTCCAAATGGCTTCAGCTATGGGCTTAGATGTGCGAATATACTCAATCAAAAACTGTACTTCCATCTCTTTTAAGACGGCCAATCCTAGTTTTCTCAGAACTTCATTGATGGTTTCTGGGACTTTCAGGATATCAATTATATATTATATTTATATTACATACTTGCCACAATGCCCACAATGACATCTTTTTTGTAGTGCTGTTTACGTACCGGTTTTTTATAAATATATTTTTCTATTTCTGTATTTTTATTTGTCATTTATACATTCATAATCACTTAAATACGAATCTCTAAAATAACGTATTATTGCCTACACGGCATATTGTTTAAATACAATTTGTTTTTGCATTTTTTTAAAGACATTTCGAGCGAACAACACAGAAATAATGAAATAGCTGCCAATACTGCAAAACGTAACAGTGACTTTGAGGATTGTCAAGAGGGGTCCCTCATATATTATTGGTCAGGTTTTATATGCGTTTTGTTTCATCTGTCATTTTGCGTATAGACTTTCAAAGCTGCTGCGCCACTAGTGGCCATTTTTTGTTTTTACTGAATCGCGGAATGCTTTAGAAAAATGAAGCTAAGAATAAAAAAGTATTTTGTATTTTACAAACCATTTTAGAAATACAAAATACGTCTCGAATAGTATTTCAAATAAAATACTTTTTAAAAAAAGTACTTAAGTACAAAATCCAAAATACGTATTTTGTATTTGTATTTTAAATACAAGTATTTCAAACATGTCACAACTCTGCCAGTAGGGCAGTAGGTATCGAGTAAGTAGGTACCCACTCGGCGACGCGACGCGACGCGACGGTCGACACGGCGACCTGACATAAATGTCACTCGGCGCATCGTGTTTCGTTCGCTATAGGTATAGGTACTATTCGCTCCGCTAACTATCATTAGCAAAGAATAAATAATAAAGAATGTCAGTGTCTGAGGCCGTCGTATTCATGTCAATGAAACACACGTAGTTGGTTGAACACTTATTGACGTACCTACATTGAGACATAATATGAAAGTATACTACCCGTACACGTAAACATACTACAGTTACCTACTAGTCACAGTCTTTGCAGAGAGGTGCAAAACACTAATCGCTGCCGCGTATATTAGAAGTAAGTATCATTATGATCTCACCGTCCGGGAGAGCTCCCGCCAGCATCGCTAGCTAGTGCTAGATGCACTAGTGGCTGTGGCTGCCAGGGCCGTCTTTACCCTGAGGTTCAGTCAGGGCGTGCGGCGCATCCGGCCTTGGTCGCGACTACCACACTACTAGGTAGTGATACCCATGTATATTACTACTTCCGTTGACAATATCATTCGACGCAGTTTTATTTCAGGATAGAGCGTGAACGCTCGATGAGCCTGGCTTTGAAATAGTGTACAGTATGACACAACTTAGATGTAGCATCGGCGAATCGTTTTCGTACACTTCACTTCCGATTTACACAACAAATAAAAATAATTCAGTATCGCGCCATTCAACGTTCAACAAGATCAATTTCGCCGATTATTTTTTAACACATGAGTAATGTTGTAGGCGCACTCTTTTCGAGTACGATCGATTTTACGAAGTTTGCCGAGTACACTTACAGTTGTGTGGGTGTTATCTCGCTTCGACTTTGTTTTGATGTCACAGTAATACTTACTAGTATGTTCTCATACCTATCTCAGGTCCCGCAGTCTCTCACAAGTATAGGATAAAATGTGTTAAGCAGCCGCATTCCGCTCGCACGCTTGTTGTAAATGAGGTCCCTGCGTGCCAGCCCAGCGAGCCAGCCCAGCGAGGGGTCCAAACGTGAGGATTCATGAATTACAGATATGCGAGGAGAGCTTTTAAATGTAGTCCAGATTACCTCGATTACACGTGAGCGGGTCCGGGCCGCTTGTTATGTAGGTTCAGAAAGTTTGGCAAGCAAAGTTTAATGGTAATTCAGTTGAAGCTAAATTAGGTTTTGGTAATATCAGTGCGAACCGGCCGGCACGGAGCGCTGCGAGCTCACACACACCTGGATTATTTTATTCGCAGATTTACTTTAATTAAGAGCGTACATTCTAAATATGACAAGTCAATATGCTACGCGATCTCTAGAACGACGAAATGCAAACGCACACTGCAATGTCACTCTGTGTGCGTGAAATGCTACTCTATGTGCGTAAGGTCGTGAGCTCGTGAGCGCTGGACTATAATATGCATGAAAATGTTGATACTTTTTAGATTAACTTTGAAAATATAGTCACCATAATAATATTATATATATATTCTATCCTGTTCAAAATAGTACGAAAATGAAACAAAGGCGACCATTTAGCGATTTTTCAGGCATTGATCTACTTTCAATACGATTAACCCGAAACACGTCGTTATTGTTTTTAGAGAATATTCTTTTCCTGTCTATTTTTTTTTGTATAGGTGTTTATTTGATTACAAAAATAGATGTGTTTAAAGTCAGAGGTTTGAGGAATAATTTGATGAATCCATACTATAATCTTATATAATATATACGTATATATAAAAGAAAGTCGTGTTAGTTACACTATTTATAACTCAAGAACGGCTTAACTGATTTGGCTGAAAATTGATGGGGAGGTAGCTTAGAACCAGGAGAAGGACATAGGATAGGTAGTTAGGTAGGGGTAGGTAGGGTAGGTAAGTAAGGTAGGTAGGGATAGGTAGGTAGGTCACAGTTTTATTTTTGTTCTCAGGGCAGGATAACGTCTGCCAGGTCAGCTAGTAATATTATAAATTCCAAAGTAACTATGTTTGTTTGTTTGTTACCTTTTCGTAGCTTAACTTTCGTAGTTATTAAATTTAGCAAGGAGATAGATTATGTCTTAGGGAATAACATAGGCTATGTTATGTCTCAAAAAATAATCTTGAAGGGGTGAAATAGGGGTAGAATGTTTGTATGGGCAATCCATAATTCTTCAATCTATGGATCTGAAAATTCATATTTAGGCTTTTGGTATGAAATAAAGAAAATACGTGTTTCAACTATAGTACTAGACTATATTACTTCCAACATAGACTACAGGTAAGTACGCTGAGATACTTCCATACACAAATAAGGTGTGCACTATTTATTATTATTGAATCTACATAGTATTTTGACGATGGACGTGAGAAGATTTTATATTAAATTAGCTGACCCGGCAGACGTTGTCCTGCCCTGAGAACAACTGGGACCTAACTAGGTATAGGTATACCTACCTACCTCTACCTTCCCCTACCTACCTCTATCTACCCCTACCTACCCCTACCTACCTCTATCTACCCTACCTACCCCTATCTACCCTACTTACCCCTACCTACCTACAACTACCTATTTACTCAACTATTTTCCACGTAACTTTTTTTTCTGTACTAATTTTGCAGAGAGTCTCACACAAAGTTTTAGGGGCTGGGGGCAGATTTCCAAAAATAAATGATGCACGATTTTTTTGATTAGTCACAAATAGTCCGCATACCAATTTTTAGCTTTCTACCTAAACTGCGGAATGCTCCATACAATCTTCCACCCCCCATTTTAGGGAAGTGAGGGGTTAGAAAGAGACAAAAAGTAGCCTATGTCACTCTCCATCCCTTCAACTATCTCCACATAAAAAATCATATCAATTCGTCGCTCCGTTTTGCCGTGAAAGACGGACAAACAGGCACACAGACATACAGAATTGAACAGAAGCGAATTCTTAACCTCCTTTTTTTTAAGTCGGTTAGTAAAATTGTGAATCGTCTCTCGATCTCGGAGTCAAAAAAAGTAAATGCTCATCAATGAGATTAACGTACATTTACTTTTTGATGGACATATCCATCAACATCATTATTTAATAAACTATTTAAAACTCACAAAAACAGCTTCTTGTTAACCATCTGCCATCTTTGACGACAGTCAAAGATGGCAGCGCGGGGCACATGACGTTCGACCAATTAGCACGCAGTGTTCGTTCCGTCGCACTCAAGTATTTTGCTAGTTCATAATTTAACGGTTTGCAATGGATAGATTATGAACTATCAAAAATCAATACGTTATATTGTAAGCAGTATGGCACAGTTAACAATGTATCGACAGTTTACAATCTTGTGAGATAGATTATAAACTAACGGTGTTCACAACTATACGGTGACATATAGATATTTACACCCCACCATATATTTGCAATCCCTATTTATATCTAAAACCTTCCCCTTCTTGGTCACATCAACTCCAAAGTTTTATTGCAATCAGATGAATGGGATATGTTCCTTACACATATTATGTGACAAACACACAAACATTGATTTACATGCATAAAATAAATCAAATTGTTTAGCGCATGCCATTTTTTGAGCATTATTAAAAAATCCTTGTAGTTTGAGTTTATTACTAATTACTGAAAAAAAAATTTACATTTACATCTTCTAATATCAATATCAATCAACATCACATCAAAAAAAAACAGTACTCAATATTAGATATGATTTGAAAAATAAATATTCATCTACTAATTAATATGTTAACACCGGAGTATCAAGAGAGTCGCCCTGCCTACAGCGTTAGTGATAGTCCGCCTATACATACAAATCGCGACCACACTAGCTTAGGTCGGCGGTCGGCGGGAAAAAGCGATACGTGCTCTCGTTGGGAGGGCCCAGCGTGTACTGATCGGACGACTTTTGTGCGCCCGAATATATAGTGTTTTTAAAAAAATCGTCAAAAATAGCTGAATCACTTTTACAGACTAAAAAAAAACTACATATTTACTAAGACTTGTTCTTTGATAAAATAAGATACATTATGTTTAAATGACTTCAATTCCATGTAAAAAAAAATATTGAAGTGGACCGATTTACAAATTTTGTAGGATTATTTTAAAATAACCAAACGCAACCTTTTAAAAAAGAAAGCCTATGATGCACTTTAAGACTATATATTCTATCAGTAAAATGCATAAAATAAAATATATAGGCTCATTATAACAGTTCCACTGGATGCGAAAGATAACTCTATCGCAAATTTTCGGAAAACCTTATGAAGAGATTGAATGATTTTGCAAAAACTATCCATTATAAATATTTTTGCTTTAAAGCATGCACTAGATTAAGACTTTATTTTTCCAAAACAGCAAATTATTTCAGTTGATCTCTTCACAACACCAAGATATTTGCTTAGAAAAATGTCTAAAACACGAACTTTTGGGTTATACCCTCTTAAGTAGTTTAGAAGTTGCTTAATATGTTTATGACGACACTCGGCATCCACAAAGTATTTAACAGTTTCAAGTTTGGTTTATTTATTTTAGCGGATAGAATAGATTAACAAGTAACAGTGGAGCAAACATCGCATACCTACACTACATCCTACATTCAATATACAGGTATGGTACAATATACAAAATGATTAGCTTTTGTTGGACCTTTTAATACCTACCTACCTACTAGCTGTTCCGCGCGGTTTCACTCGCGTCCCCAGGATAAAAAGTGGCCTATATAAACTTCGGGAATAATATATCTTCCTATTAGTGAAATAATTTTTCAAATCGGTTCAGTAGTTTCGGAGCCTATTCAATGCAAACAAACAATCAAATCTTTCCTCTTTATAATATTAGTATAGACTTATTATCAAGATTATGAATGAACAAACTATCAAATAACAGCTAAATAAAGTATTAATAAGAGTGCCTCATAATTAATTACATGATCAATAAATTTAATTTCATGAATTTATTTCAAGCTTCTCGTGTAGGTACCTACTTGTGTTGGCGCGCGTATATGTGACGTCACTTACTGAGACGAGGCCTCCGCATGTCGCCGTCTACTTATTTTATTTTGCCAAATGTAAATTGCGGTAATATTGTTAAATTCATTACATTTGTATTCACGCATTTTGCTTAATTTTACGAGCGGGCGGCGGAATGGAGCGCCACTGTTGTATAATACGGCATATTTTTTCAAAGCGGCCACTTTAAAAGATACAAAAATATTTTGAGTGGTCTCGTCAACGAGTCTAGAAATAATAGAAGCTGAAGGTATTATAACATGGTTATTATGAACATTGGAGTACAAGTTTTATGTTAGCTGTGACTAGTGTTGCCAGGTCAAATTGGTTTTAAATCCGTACATGAAGTAAAAAAATCGGGATTTAGGGTTGCAGATCGGGACAGTAAACAAAAAACAAGGGATTTTAAGTCTGGGTTTAATTTATTGCTTTTTAAACTACTAGTGCAAGTATAGTATTATATTAATTACCTAAATTAAATATGTCTTTAATCTTACATAATAAGTAATCAGTGTTGCTGGACTAGTAGACATTATAAAATGAAATCGTACTTTAAGTGTAATTGACGCACTTCATAAGACTGAACTTTTTAATTTTTTTGATTAATCGGGACATTTAGCGTCCCGATCAGGTACAAATCGGGACGCGTCCCCAGACCCCTGAAACTCGGGACGTCCCGCGCAAATCGGGACACCTGGCAACACTAGCTGTGACTGTCGCGTGAGGCCTTACATCCCACCAGTTGAGAGTTAGAGCGAGTGTCGCCGCGCATCGTTTGTGGCGCGTGGCGCGTGGCGCGTGGCGTGGTGCGTGACGTAACATGTCGTACTGTGACGTCACGTGACGTGTCATACACCGGCATGTAGCGCGCACAATTACCGTTATAATCAAATTAACGTTTACAACAATAATCAATGTCTCTTGAGTATAAACGGTAATTCTGTTTGTCAAACAATTTGTCTGAGTATGTATATCGGTACACAAACTGAATAATATATTCAGTGTAGGTAAGTACGCGTATATATTCAGATTAGGCTCTAGGAAGGTAATACGTCGCTGTAACTACGAGTATTTACGCATTATGTTGTAAATTGTAATACTCATTATAATGATGATTTCTATCTACACTCATACCGTAATGTTCTAATTATGAATTCTAAAATGGTAGTGTAATTTTAATAAAAAGAAGATTAGCAAAATAATGCTATAAGATACACCTCAGATCGATCAAGGAGCTTCTGAAGCAGTAATTTATAGTTTATGGTTGCGGTGATGGGTTTGGGACTATTTAAGGGTAAACGTTCGGTTGGAGCGCGAAATTCAAATTTTATCACGTTTTTTGCAAATTGCAGCTGAGTTATGGGTCGTAAGTCATCAACATGTTATTTGCGAGAAGAGTATTAGTATATTTACTGATTAATAACAAAAGATATCATCAACATATTCCTCCAAGGTATATTACTGACATATACGACTATTTCATGAAAATGTTACTAATATACCATGGAAGAATATGTTGATGATTTCTTTTGTTATTAATCAGTAAATATACTAATATTCTTCTCGCAAATAAAATGTTGATGGCTTCGGTTGGAGCGCGAAATTCAAATTTTATCACGTTTTTTGCTAATTGCAGCTCAGTTATAAGTCGTAAGTTATCAACATGTTATTTTCGAGAAGAATGTTAGTATATTTACTGATTAATAACAAAAGAAATCATCAACACATACCTCCAAGGTATATTAGTAACATTTTCATGAAATAGTCGTATATGTCAGTAATATACCTTGAAGGAATTGGAGGAAAGTTGAATTATATTAAATGTAAAATGACTTTATGATCGTCTAAAAGCTAAATCATAGAGTGTAGTGAAGCGGTGCCCGCTCTCGTAATGGAGGGTGCTTCTTATTCGTTCGAGATAGCTTTCAGTTCTGTTCAGTGATAACTCGCTTTTCCTGTAACTTTAATTAGAGGAGTTCAACTAAGTCATTTAACATTTTATTATAATGCAACTTTAACTGTTGAATAAATGAGTAATAAAATCCTTAATTTATTTACTCAAACATACATTTTGTTAAATAATGTAGTTATTTAGTTTTTAGTATCACCAAGCGTTTCCTTTTTTTTTTAAATAAAATAATGAAAGTAACTAATAATGAAAGTAACTAATAAAATGAATTTGAATTTTAGTAGATTTTTTTATAAACCGAACCGCCTTCACGTGGGATGAAATAGAGCAATAAACTGTTACGATGATGAACATACTCGTATAATAATATACCTACATGGAGTGCACGCAACCAATCATAAAACGATATTTTAGTGTCAGCGCCAATTAATAGAACCACTCTGAGGGCCCACGCCTCAGGCCTCGCGCCTTGAGTCTCGCGGCGCGCCTCGTAAACCTAATCCCAAGGAAACCTGCTGTAAATTTCCAATAAATTTTATTATGATTTTACTGATGTTAAGCTTTTACGAGTGTTTTCATATTTTTTTTTGGTAACAATCTTTGTATTATTTGGCGATATTACGATGTATTTTACAATAAATAGTGAACAGGCTCTATCTGCAGGTACAGATAGATAGTGGGCAGAACTAGATCGTGCACGTTATAAAATGCTACGTAGCATGCGCTATAACGCTTCCTAAAATGTGCTACGATAAATTGCTAGTGCTACGTGGTGCTACGTGGTGCTACGCCGCGCCGCTGAGGTACTGCGACGTGCTACGAGACTGATCGCTTTTACCGAGGATAACGTATAGAGAATTGAATCGTTCAGAATATGGAATGAATTCTACCTTACCATTCCTGCTTACGGTAGGTAATACTAATCGATTTCGCACAGATCGATACATTCATAATAAAGATGAATGTGAATCTCGAAAATTTACTGGTCGTTCTCCTCTCGATAATTAAAACGACAGTTTGTGAGTACGTGTGTGTGAGCGTATTTGATGGGCAGGAGGATATGGACCATGTTTGAAATAAAAACAGTCCGTGTACATACAACATTTTTGTTATCAAAATTAAAATGATTTTATTTTAATAGACCTTTTTAGTCAATAATAACTTTATTACTCCAAACTGAGAGAATATAACAGTTAGTTTAAACCACAGACTTAAACAAACGTACGGCGACATGTCACCAATCAACTCACAAAGAAACTTGAATCCCCGAAGACACCGAACTTTGTTGTCTACAAATGGAATATGCAATTAGCGAGAAGCGACTCCCGCTGCGGAGAAACAATTAAAACTCATGTGTTTTGTGCGGAACGGAGTGGAGCGGGACAAAGCGGAGTGGTTACAGGGCTGCCATCAAATATGTACCTACCAGATAAAAAGGTACACGCACAATTCTGTGTCAAACGTTAATATTCGTCTGAATGTGAGGTGTTCTTTTTGGGCACGCATTTTATAAAACGACCTATAAATCCATGCGTACCATCCATGGCCACTCCATGGATTCCACTCCTTATCTGGTAGGTACATATTTGATGACAGTTCTGTTGGCGGGCGTTGGGAGCGGAGCGTGGGCGACTCGGCGTTGGGTACCTACAGGGCACAGTGTAAATGCTAGAATACTTTCGAGGCGCTATTTCAGTTTCAGTATACTTAGGTAATTAGTAGTGGAGAGGCACGCGCTAGGGTGTCGCAGGAGATACGCCGTCGCGACTCCATCTCTACATCTGTCTCACACAAATGTATAATTTGTTTGAGAGATAAGTTCGCACTAAGCACATAAGTTTTAAAGATATGGCTAATAGTGGGTAATATTTTCTTATTACGCGACGGATTTAGTCGAGGGCTTAATATATGGTGTTGTATTTTACAAAGTAGGTTACAAATAATATATAGAAAGGCTATCATGGCCAAATATTAAAAGGTACTCACATTTAAGTTATGATTATGTCGTCATTTTACAGTTTGCTTGTAAGAGATACATAAAGCATAGAGTAATTAATATACTACGTACAACATATAGGTTTCTCAATTTTTTTTATATGTCTGAAGGTTGAAGCAGGCGGCGGTCTACCTGATGGTAAGTGGTTTATTTAAGACGCAAGACGTAGTATTTGGTCCTAAACAATGTATTGTCTGTATTTGAAGATACAAAATCATTGAAAAAGCTCCTTTATCCGTATCTGTAGTGTAATGTGCACAAGTATTAATTAAATGGTGGCTAATACCTAATCATAGCATACATAAAGGTAAAACAAAGTAGACCATCCTGCGTATTTCACGGACTTCATTCCGCGGAACTTTGACAATAGTCACCACAAATACATATTTATACCGATGATATAAAGATAGCGAGAAAGCGGCGAGCGAGTATTTCATTCTTGATGTTGGCAACAGTTTTGTAATTTAAAACGCTTGGACAAGTATTTCAGTCTCTTTGTGTAGATCCGTGCGCTAAGCTAAGATGTGACCGACCGGTTTCTTTACAATATAAAGTAATGGCGGGACCGCTCCGCCGCCGCCGCCGCCGCATCAATTGTAATAGCTCCACCCACTCTAAAGAATTCGTATCTTTCAGGAATCTCCAATTTGGCCACAAGTGGCGCAGTTACACAACAAGTGCGCAATCACTCTTTTAAAGCACCGACTATTACAATTACATTCGGCAAAAAACCGTTGTAATCTTTACGGTACTAACAATTCTAAATCTATGCTTTATTATAGAAAAGTACCAATTTTTTTTTATAGAGTATGTATTACTTACTGTTGCCGTTACAACAAATAATAAAACAAATAAAGATCAGTTATAGTAGTTTATGATACTGTTGCATAATAGGGGTTATTAAATACGAGTGTGAGTTTAAGTACCGAGCCGTAGGCGTAGGTTCTTAATAGTATCACACGAGTTTTTAATACCTAATTATGTGCAGTATCATACAGTACTTTATCTAAACTCATATAAATAATGTAATTTAAAAAAATAGAAAAATCGATGGTATTTTTCTACCAACTTTAAAAAAAAAAAAAAAACAGACACAATAATCATATACCTAATCAAATCCGTGTTGCCAACTCCCAAAAATTCTTACCTCTAAAGTTCAAGTCAAAAATTTGTCACATTGTCATCGTCAAATTGAATTATACTGATATAATGAATCATTATACACGGGTGTGCCTAAAGTGGGTCATTAAAGTACTGATTTTGATTTCATAATAAGAACATTACGATATGAGAATAGATAAAAAATTAAAGGTGGTCCCCATACTTAAAAACCTCATAAAAATATTATTATAAAGTTGTGATGAAATGGATTGAAACATATTGTCTGGCCGAGTGGAATCACCAATAAAAGTGTTATATTAAACAAAGGGTACACACACACACACACACGTAGGTACCTACACGGCGGCTTATGAAGGCATATTACAATTTTATGAAATATCTGGTGATGGTAAATATAAAGTACTAGCGACCCGCACCGGCTTCGCACGGGTGGAATGGTTCGTATATTACTTCCAAAGTGGTTTGTTTGATTGTTTCAACTTTTAGATGAGGAAAATAAAATACGTCGATTATTTTGAGGAAGTTTTACTATAAGTACTTGGGTAAGTACATACATAGATAATAATTACTCAACAAGCTTTTTTGTTTGGTTTATAAAATTAAGGTGACAAGTGATGTCAATAAAATAAACGTGATGCGATAATTTTATTTCGCGGTACTCGGTTTGATAATAGAAATCACAAAAGCTATAGAATTCAAAAGACAATAGCGAGGGATTATGTAACTAAATATGTAAGTTTTCGCTGATGTCGAACTCGCTAAATATTTGTGCCATCACGATGGAGTGGCCTGTGCTGTGACCCTGGCTTGGCTGACTCGGCTCCGTGGTGTCGGCTTTGTTTCAACGTTTAACAGCCTCATTGAGACCCCTTAAGACATACCCCCGAGAGAGGAAATTACCTATCAGCTACGAAAAGCTAACGTAAAAATGACATTGAATAAAAAGGTACAAAATAACATTTTTTTTTTATTTAAGACCAAGAAAGCAAATACATTTTATGTTTATATAGCTACCACGGAAGCCTCAGGGGCTTATCTGTGGAAGTGGTCACTCACTCATCGCAAGCGACAGATTTTACAAATTCTGTTGTATTTATTTACGTATGACAAAAAAATCTTTGTGTTAACAAAATCTAAATCTAAATATTATATAAAGGGAAAGTGTGACTGAATGACTGACTGACTGACTTCCTGACTGATATCTATCATCTATAGTGATATGCCGAGTTTGCTATTTTTGGTATTCGTTAAAAAAAGAATCGAATTACGATTCGAGTCTGAAGACTCGGACAGGTATTCGAGTACTGGCACGAGTATTCGAACACTTCAGTGGACTCAAGTACTTTTTGAATCGAACTTTGTAGTTTGCTTTTGACGACAAATTCTAATATTTCATCACAAATCGTGTATGAACGATTGTATAAGTAAATAATAACAGCAGTTTATTGTATAATCAGTAATTTAATCATAATAGTATGGCGCGGCATATTAAAGGTAACAATTATTGACTATAACAATTATCAATTGAATTTTTTAACTTTATATATATTTATTTAATGTCCATTTTTGTATCTTACACCTGATCATAGATCCGGGCCAGCGCCACTTCAGTTATTTGATTGTTTTTATTGCATCTTTAAGTTTCGTTCTTCCTTTTATGTAGGTACTCATTCGAATTCGAATACAGTATTTTATATACTCGAGTACGTGAGTACCTGCTAGTTATTCGAGTCAGTCTGACTCGGCACATCTCTATCATCTACAGCTCAAACCACTGGATGGATCGGACTGAAATTTAGTATACCTACAGTTAGCTATTTAACGAAAGCATCTACTAAGAAAGGATTTTTGAAAATTATGCCCTAAGCTTGTAAAATAAGGCATCGCGGGTGAAACCGCGGGGCGGAAAGCTATTTCAACATAAGTAAGACGAGCAAAGCCTGGTAATTGCAGCTAATTTACACGTACACATTTACTAAACAACTGAATATTTTATTAATTAAAATGTGTAAATCATTTAAGCATAATTTCGCATAAGGTTTTCATGATATTTTTATTTTATATACAGACAAGTAGCTACACTCGAGAATAACGAGCTTCCTATTAGTTAAATAATTTTCAGAACTCGACCAGTGGCTCCGACGATTACCTTTTACACCGAACAAATAAACTTGAGGTATATATTAGTATATAAAGATGTAAAACATTACACATTTTATTGTGAATAGGTATATATATATTTAAGTATGAATATAGATAGAGTGATAAAAAAACATAGTAACGTCCATAAAACTGGTGCCATCAATATTGATATTGGAAAGTCGGCCACAGCGACACACAGTCGCAGTCGGAGTTCGGAGCACTTCGGAGCGAAGACTCAATAAAACTTACATCAACAATACCACACTCACACTCACACTCGCACTCGCACTCGCACTCACACTAGAGTGCAGTGCACATTCCACACACATGCAGCCGCCACAGCCGGCACACCACACCGCTCTGTAGGTACTAGCTATTGTAAAACTCATGGCACATAGGCTTGTCTATACTAATATTATAAAGAGGAAAGATTTGTTTGTTTGTTTGTTTGTTTGTTTGTAATGAATAGGCTCCGAAACTACTGGACCGATTTCAAAAATTCTTTCACCTTTGGAAAGCTACATTATCCCCGAGTAACATAGGCTATATTATATTTTAAAAAAAATTAGGGATCCTTACTAAAACTCCAATAATGTAACATAAGGTGTAAAAAAATGACCTGAAAAATTCCTTACGTGGCGTGCGCTGCGAAAACTATTGATGATAGAACAAAATCATTTACTACGACTTTGCAGAACTCATCATTATCTACAAAAAGTGTCGCGACAGCTTATGTCTAAATATTATAGTTATGTCACAGTAAGCAGTTTTTTATTCTAAAATATTAATTTATATATGCCGCCTCTTGAAAAGGCTCTTCATTTGTACCTTGGTATTAATCCTCATCAAAATAAATTACTTTATATTCAAGACGGCTTTAATACCTTTTTATAACTTTTTGAATTATTCAATTCGGACATTTCATTCGGAAGATATCACGAGTTTAAAAATGCAAGTATTAGAAAAAAGTCGCGTGGTTGTCGCTCACCGCGCTCAGCTAGCCAGCATGCGATGTAGGCGTCCATGTAAGCGTCACTGGGGTACGGGGGGGGAGTCAATGTAATCTATATATATAAAAGAAAGTCGTGTTAGTTACTCCACTTATAACTCAAGAACGGCTGAACCGATTTAGCTGAAAATTGGCAGGGAGGTAGTTTAGAGCCAGGAGAAGGACATAGGAGGGGAGGGAAGGAGATAGGTAGGGGTAGGTAGGGTAGGTAGGGTAGGTAGGTAGGGTAGGTAGGTAGGGTAGGTAGGTAGGGTAGGTAGGTAGGTAAGGTAGGTAGGGGTAGGTAGTGGCAGGTAGAGGTAGGTAGATAGGTAGGGGTAGGTAGGGTAGGTAGGTAGGGTAGGTAGGGTAGGTAGGGTAGGTAGGTAGGGTAGGTAGGGTAGGTAGGTAGGGTAGGTAGGTAGGGTAGGTAGGTAGGGTAGGTAGGTAGGTAGGTAGGTAGGGTAGGTAGGGAGGGTAGGTAGGTAGGGTAGGTAGGTAGGGTAGGTAGGTAAGGTAGGTAGGGGTAGGTAGTGGCAGGTAGAGGTAGATAGGAGTAGGTAGGGATAGGTTTGTAGGTCCCAGTTTTATTTTTGTTCTCAGGGCAGGACAACGTCTGCCGGGTCAGCTAGTGTTATTATATGGCCATAATCTCACTGTTCCACTAGATCAGTGCCGTAAATTATAATTCAATAATGATACTTGAAAATATATAGAAACTATTGAAAAAAATAGGTTGGGGTTATTTTTTTTATTTTGCATAGAATAGCAAGTATTCGCACAAAAGTACCTTTCACTTACAACCCCCCAAATACCGCTATCCTTACAAATATACCGAATGTAGTACTCCGATAGATATTTAGGAAATGTATGGATTTCCTAGGAAATGTATACAATGACGGACTAGATACTTTTCCGTTTACATATATATATAGAATAGAATAGAATAGAATACACTTTATTGTTTACACCACAAATATAGGACAAAAAAAAAAGACAAACAAAATATATATAGTGACAACAACATAGGCGGCCTTATCGCAAAAGCGATCTCTTCCAGGCAACCTTTGGGTAATAGGAAACGGCTATAAATGGCTAGTGTAGACTAATATTATAATAAAATACATAGTAATATAAATCCTAATACATACTATGACAATAAAATTAATAATAAGATAGACTAACAAATACATACTTATTTAAATCGATAAATGATATAGTTCATATTATAATAATAACAGCATTTAAGAAATAAACAGAAAATAAAAAAAAAAAAAAAAAAAAAAAAGGAGAAAAAAAATAAACAAAATGTAATAGAGAGAAGAAAGAAAGACAGTTTTAGTCTAGTTAAAACATAACGAATAATGTTTTGCGACTAACGATTTAAATGAATCTATCGTCTGAGCACGTCGGATATCCTGCGGAAGAGAATTCCATAGACGGACAGCTTGCACAGTAAAAGATTGAGTATAAGAATGAGATATATGAGGTGGATTTTTGAGAAGAGTTTCGGAAGAGCTGCGAAGAAGATGCAATTGAGAACTATGGAACGAGAAGCGTTCTTTAAGATAAGATGGGGCTTTCGGATTAAAGAGAACATTATATAAAAGCGAAAGTATATGGGTATTCCGGCGAAGGCGTATAGGAAGCCACTTGAGTTGACTACGAAACTGAGAGATGTGATCATATTTGCGTAATCCAAATATGAATCGTATACAGAAATTTTGAAGGCGCTCAAGTTTATTTAATTGCTCTTCACTGAGGTCAAGATAGCTGACGTCGGCATAATCAAGGATAGGGAGGAGCAACGATTTTGCAAGAACAATTCTGGTGTCTATGGGTAAAAAATTATGTAGCCGTCGGATTGATCCAGCCACAGCAAACATCTTCCTGCTAACTTCCGCAACTTGTGGCACCCAAGATAAATTGCGGTCAATAAGGATACCTAGATCCTTTACTACATCACTATAAGGAATTTTAATACCATCAAACACAATTGAAGGAAGCTGTTCCCAATCAACTCTAGAAATTTGATAGTTATTACCTATAATAATTGTTTTGGTTTTTGAAGGGTTAACTACAAGTCCATGATGCCTACTCCATTCAGATATATGAAAAAGGTCTTCATTCGTTTTTGAAATGGCACTAGGAAGGGAAAGTAAAGATATTATATTCTTACGTTGCTTATTATATATATTGTAACAGGTAAATAGTAAAGCTGTCTAATGTAGGTATGCGCCACACAAGTACACAACATAGGTAGGCAATTATAGTTCAGGCCTGCAACATGTCATTTAAATCTATTGCGTTCGTGCACCCACAAATATAGCATTCGATTATGCAAAACGATGTTAAAACGAGCACAGCACTAGCTAGCACGTTAACTGTTGAATAGCGAGCACGTAGCAGTACTGCCATGTACGTTTGTAATCAAATCAACCAAGTTCAAGTATTCATAGGAGTCAATAATACACTTGCGGTACTATGAGACTATGCGACAATTTAAATCTACTGATTTGCGAAATTTGTGAGTGTTGTTGTATGGATGAATGTTTGTTACTCTTTCACGCTGAACTACTGAACGGATTTAGATGAAACTTGGCACATAGATAGATCATAACCTGGAATAACATATTTTTTTTATACTACTTAGGTAGCAAGCAAGCATACGGCCCACCTGATGGTAAGTGGTTACCGTCGCCTATCGCCATTTGCAATACCAGACATATTGCCAATGTGTTGCTGACCTGTTACAATGCCGAGAAGGCAAACTGGCTCTCAAGTGCAATTGCCGGAACACACCGGTAGGTGCTTGGCGACAAATTTTCAACTTGAGGGTGGTAGCCAGCCAGGCGGGTACTACAAAGTACCCTACCACCGTGCTATGGTTTCCTCACGATGTTTTCCTTCACCGAAAGCTCAAGCTAATTGTAGGATTCGAACCTACGACCTTCGTCGCGGCATCCGACGTCACTATGAGCTATCATCGCCTTAAATATAGGCTACTTTTTATCTCGGGAAAACATAAGTTACCTCGGGAGCGTAGGTGAAACCGCGGGGCGGAAGCTAGTATTATAATATAGATAGCAAAGTTCTGTTCTATTTTATAATAATTAAATGTTTTGATTAATAAAAAGCATGTTATAGGTGGAGAAGGGTTGTCTGGCCGCTTTGTAGATAAGAGCCGCGTTGTGACGTCACCCTCGCAGATGTGGAGGCTCGAGCCACTCGCCGATATTATATCACTAAAACGTGACCACAATGTTACACAAAAGCCGCACAATTCTCGATTCTGTCGTCAAAGCTCAAAAATATAGTTTGTAACGTATAAAATATTCATTATAAATGTGGTGAAAGAGTTAACATTCAAAAGTTAAATTTTAGACCATAACGTGGTAGCACTTTTGGTAGTAGCATGTTCTAATCTTGCATCAGTATTAACTATATCTACACTCGTAAAATGTAGAGAATATTAGTAGCAACATAAAAAAATACCCGGATTAAATATCGGAATAATTTTTAACGGACCTATACTTAAAACTTTAACACGAGAGTAATATTTGCTACAAGTATTGGAGCGCGCTCGTTCAACGTGCCAATTATAAAGCGTAATTGAGCAGTAATATTGTTCAGTAAACAATTAGTGACCAGCTCGTGACGTCACCAGAGACTCACACATCACTGAACATCATACAGAGTAATTTTGTTACGTTCTTTACTAAGGCTACATTCCGAAACGTGCTGTAATCGCTCACATCGATCATTTGCGTTCCAATACGAATATCACATCTATGAGAACCGTGAACTGTCAATGATTCGGAACGCTTGTGAACGCGCTGACAGTATTTAGAATTAAAACATTCGAAAAAGAGATTAAAAAATGAATGATCAAAGCGTTGGGACTACATAACTTTAATTATTAGACTCCCCTAACTTGAATACAGTGTATTTTTATTTGTTATTCTCACTTAAAAACCTTTGTCAAAACAAAAACACAACACAAGTGTCACTTTTGACAGCCACGCTCACGGCGACAACGTTTAGACCATGGTCGTCGTAATTGCAATATGGCGCATGTAATGACGTCACCGATGACGTTTCGCGAGGCTTCGTTATCGCGCTAAAAGTGATTCGGTACGCGTTTTAGCGCGCTCACATCGATAATTATCGATATCATCATCATTCGGAATGCAGCCTAACATGATAATGTCATGCACAACTTTGGCACATAGAAATATAAGATCCCTCGGAACACGAGTGAAACCGAGGTGCAGAAGCTAGTTTATTCATATTTTCACTTACCCAGCATCTAAATTAATAAATACCTACTCGAAAGTTTTAAACAACATGAATCTTGCAGCAACGACTGTATTCAAACAATTAATAGGGGAGCTAACAAAAAGATAACAATTCTATTAAAGTAGTTCTCAAACACACACTAAACTAAAGAAGTATGCGGCGCAACAGACCGTCTAGTCCGGGCAGCGCGAGCACTCCTGGCGCCAGCAAAGTTCGAAAGTTGCTCCTCCGCCGCCCATCGCTGCCGCCCTGCCGCTCTCGGTGTCTTCCAAACCAATTGCACACTTTAACTGCTCACACTGAAAACTTACTCCGTCTCAAGTCGTTGACACTTGGTAGGTCTGGCATTTGTCTTGCTATTCCTGTTCTAGTACCTATCAGAATACAAGACAGGGTTGTTGAATCTCGGAAGGACAGAATACGTAATATCTCTTCTCGTATTTTAGAACCCAATGGAGCTTTCTACCACGGACGCTCAAGTTGTGGAATGAGCACCCAAGAGACTGAAGTTCTTCAAAAAGCGTGTGAAGAGATTCAAGCAGGGTCGGCAACGCGCGAGTAAGCATATAAATGAAGCTATATGAATTATAATAAAGTATTGATACATTTTGCGCAAAATGTAGGTACCTACTTATCTAATAGTGAGTTCTCGATGGGAAGCTCCCGCGGGACCAGATTTATTGTAAAAGCAATAAAGATTACGGAGCCGTTAAGTATTCGCAACGAAATTCCATTTATTATTCATTTGAAAAAATAAACCATTTCATTTCGTGCCGGGAGGCTTTTAATTTGCGTCGCGGTGGAATTATGCGTCTTCCTATAAATGGACGCGTCCGCGCGCCGCCAGCTTATTTGAACATTTTGAAATTATGATTTTTGGTGCCAATGCGATGCTATACATGAAATGATGATTCTAAAATGCGTTTTTCTCTGTATTATTTGTTCCAAAAGATTTGAAATAATATTATGTTAAACTAAAGAATATGTGACGGGGAACAGATTTTTAAAAAATTGAGATTTTTCATTAGTAAGGTCAGAAAAAAATCGTAAATATGCCCCTTTTTAAAACGCAGAGAGCTTCCTCTTAAGTATTTTACTACAGCATAGGTATACATACTACCTATGCAGTGCAATAGGTCGTATTATAAATTAATAATAATAACATTATTTATTTTATCTACTCTCATATCGTAAAGTTCTAATTATGAAATCAAAAACAGTACTTTAATGGCCTACTTTATGCACACCCGTGTATAATGAAATTAAAAAATTATATTATAGTATTGTTTTTTTTGCATACATATTTTATTTTGGCCAAAAATGATAGAAAAATAACAGTGATACTGAGGTGAAATAAATTTGGATCTGAAATTGTGGAGGCGGCAGTGGAAATGACTAATCGAAAGTCATGAAAACCTATGACAAAATATTATACCTTTTACGTTTTACATTTAAATTACATTATTAGATGAGTTTAGATAAAGTACTGTATGATACTGCACATAATTAGGTATTAAAAACTCGTGTGATACTATTAAGAACCTCGCCTACGGCTCGGTTCTTAAACTCACACTCGTATTTTAATAACCCCTATTATGCAATAGTATCATAAACTACTATTTTTATATTTATTTATTTATGTAACAAAAATAAAAAACTAGAGGATAATAATAAAACCAGATGACATGTCGAAGTGGTGACGGAATGAGTTCATTACCAAAATCGTTACATTTGTTTTGAAGCCTATGAAATCGAATTCTTAAGGTACTGATTAATATTCACAACCTTTTATAAAAAAAAACTTGTGACGGTAAAAACGTCTGGAAAGTTGAGTAACGCGTTTCACACAAAATGTTTTTCATAGCGTAGGTACTTTCATTTCAGTTAGTAGGTATTGCGGCGGCGCCATGTTATACAAAAAGCTTTTATATACTTACCTACCGCAAGACACATCAAAATAATAATACCAGGTATACGCACTTAACTACAATCCAGTGCATTTTACTTGAAAGCTCAAATTACTTTACTTTTGCCTTTGTGATGCTAAAACAATAATAGGGTAGTTGATTGACTTATCAAATCAGCTACTTTTTAATAAATGTCAAAACGATAGTTTATATGGAATTTTGTATGAAACATTACACTATGACGTCATAGTTTAACAGCATCAAATCATCTACTCTTAGTGGTTCTACTGGTAATTAAAAATCATAATAAGCATTAAATGTACAACATATTTGATATTTCCACGTGTTTTTAAATTGTTTATCTACTCTCATATCGTAATGTTCTTATTATGAAATCAAAATCAGTACTTTAATGACCCACTTTAGGCACACCCGTGTATAATGATTCATTATAGTACAGTTGTGTTCCCAAGATAATGCTATAAAATAACTTTTTTTCTATTAAAGTACACTTTGGACCTATCAATTGTATAATCAATCAGTTTCAATTCAATTTGACGATGACAATGTGACAAATTTGTTGACTTGAAATTTAGAGGTAAGAATTTTTGGGAGTTGACAACACGGATTTGATTAGGTATATGATTATTGTGTCTGTTTATTTTATTGTTTTTGCCTACATATATCATTTTGACCAAAAATGTCACAAAAATAGCATATTTTTTTTTTTTTTGAAAAGTTGGTAGAAAAATACTATCGATTTTAGATATTTTTTTAAATTACATTATTTATATGAGTTTAGATAAAGTTCTGTATGATACTGCACATAATTAGGTATTAAAAACTCGTGTGATACTATTAAGAACCTCGCCTACGGATCGGTACTTAAACTCACACTCGTATTTAATAACCCCTATTATGCAACAGTATCATAAACTACTATTTATGCATTGGTTAGTGTTTGGTCATTTATTTTTGACAGTGTCATCTAGCCTATATAACTTTGTGTGCCAGTACAATGTGCTAACTTTGCTAAACAATACTATGAGTAAAACTTATCATCAAATCAAATTCTTATCTTATCTTGATAGGCCAGTTGGTTAAGACGCCTGCCCTGTAGCTGGGGCTCAGAATAACAGCTACGGTGTTCCCCTGCCTGTCGTAAAAGGCGACTAATCGGGGACCTTTGGGGTCGTGGGCAATCGGGGCGGGGTCCCTGTGCGTCCAGAAGCGATCCCAAGGAGGACGATGGGTCGTCGTGGTCACGATCCATCGTGCGATAGCACAGCGAGGGTGCTGGGGGGAAGTATCACACTTCCCCCGGGACGGGCTATCTAGCGCCGCGCGTGGAGGGGGAGTGAGTATGCGTTCTGTACGAGAACCCGCTCCCCTCTACAGCGCAGATGGCGACCACCGTGGGGTTTTAGCCGGTACGAGTCCGGCATAACCTGGTTGCTCCCCTCGGGGCGGCTGGGTATCCTATGAGGATTTCCCCACGAAAAGAAAAAAAAAAGTTGGTTAAGACGCCACCTATCACGCCGCCGGTCGTTGGTTCGATTCCATCCAGGACAAACATTTGTGTTCATGAACATGTCTGTTTTTCCTGTGTCTGGGTGTAATTATCTATATAAGTAGGTATGTATTTACAAAAAAGTCTGGTTTCCATAGTATAAGCTCTGATTAGTTTGGGATCAGATAACCGTGTGTGAACAATGTCCCAAGATATTTATTTATTTTATCTAGATCGTCATTTCGATTCTTCTAACTAATTGTAGGGTGTAATAATTATTTTCGGTGCCAGTATAACTACATCCAATACTTCTCAATCACCACATTTGTCGACGCCTTTTCATAGGCCATAATCGCGTGTCAAGTGTCGCTATCAGTTGATGCACGAACAAACGTGACACGAAGCTGTTATATATTTCATAATTATATAGAGCCGCGAGTGTTTATGACGGCGCCGGCGCTTTGATCACACACAGAAACCATTACCGAGTAAACTAGGAGCTTAAATCTGTGCTGTGGTCTGCGGTAATATGACCAGCTTATGAAGAGCTGCGAGCCCTCGCCCCCGCTCATACTTATACAGCACGAAGACATTTGCTGAGTGTAGCTAGGGGTCTACGCTGATGGTCGGGCATCATAGTTTACGAGCGGGCGGGATAAGCTACGTCGATACTAGGAGCTTCGGTTCAATACACGTTAATTAAACTTATTTTTTTCCTTTCTCCGCAGCACTGCACTGAAACAATCCAGGAGGGCCGATATCACCACATTTGCAGCTTCATAATAATATTTCGGATGGCATTTCATCGACCTGTCAACTATCTTTTGTTTCATCTAATTTATCAGTTCTGTATAGAGTTTCGTAGTATAGCGCAATTTTAGGCGAAACATATCGCCATACCGCCTACAAAAAAAAAGTCGAAGTAAGAAAAAAATACGTTATTTGTTTTAAATTTTAGCGTACAATACCACATCACTTGTTTATTTAATTCCAATCAAAGTGTTATCAGTATGTCAATGTTAGGTCAGCCACTATATCACTTAGTACCAACTACAAAGCTGCATGCTCAGACAGTCTGCGACGACCAGTGCGAGCCGGCATCCCGCCCGACCGACGTCGGCCGACCAACTTATTTACTGACGAACTCTTTTCATACAAACAGCAAGCTATGAAGACATCGGCGCTGGTAACGATGGCAACATATGCGTTGCCACTGGTGATGATCTCTACGAGTGTTATTTTTCTGAGTCCCGCCTGCAACGCACTTGAAGACCAGGACAGCAGCGACGTCGCCCCTTGGGTATACCAAGTGACAGGAGCCAGTAGACCAGATATGGATCTGGACAACACCAAGGACTGCCTAAACCAAACTAGAGTGAACCAGCGCCCCTTCCCTGGCAACTGCTACAGTCACAAGTATAGCGACTGGACCTGGGATCAATTCAATAGACTTTGGAGTGAAATTATCGGTGATTTTCGTTACACTTTTGATTTTGTTCTATATGACAGTAATAATACGAACGCTTATCACACCCAGTTCTGGTATATAATTAATTATGTTAAACAGCTCGCTATCAATGTAGAAAATCCGTATGACATCATAGACGCTACTAAAACGTTGAAAGCGTTGAATGCAAAAATTGAAAATATGGAAAAAGAAATTCAATCACTAAAAGATACGATCGTAAACTTAAAACCTGACGTCCAAACTATTAATGTGTATAACCAAAATCTGACGAATGGTCCTCATTTAACTTTCACATTTAACACAAACAGAAATCTATCTTTAGATAATCATAATTAATGAAATAGAAACCGATACCAAAATATTTCCATACTTTCCAAAAATTACAACAAAATAGTTTAGCATTAAAATAAGCTTCAATGTAAGTGTAATTGAGTACCTATTAGTTTACTCGAGTGCTAAAATAGCATGTTGTAGGATTATTAATAACGATGATGTATCACTATCTGCAGTATTCTGCTCGATGTACCCATTAAAAATATATTAACCTGTCTGTCTGTTAATCCATAGCTAACCTGATTCCCGCAGCTTCATCTGCATATTCTGCGACAGATATTTAATAGTAATTCACAAACAGAGAATAGAAAAGATGGAGAACTGGGAGAGTTCGCGGGGCGGTTACTTAAATTGAAGAATATTTAGTCACAACAAGTTCAAAGGTCGACCTCTAGAGCAGCCATGTATAACGGCCCACTGAGCATTTTCCTACGACACCAAAAATTTTGAAGACAGCTAGATAATGCAATTTCCAATCAGCTAAGACTCAAGACAATTATTTATCTTAGAGCTTGGTATCAGTCAGAGTATGAAGTTCTCTTCATGATATTGTGATTGATTTTATTTTGTTTACAATAATGGATTATATTCTGATGCTCTTTTTTATTACTAACCTAATTTTTATTAAATCATATCGTGAAGTACCCTTATATACACCTACATGTATATATCAGATTAATAATACTATATTAATATTGTAGTGAGTGTTTGTTTGTTATCTCTGGAAGTTTCAGGAGCAGGGAAATAGGTACTATGAAGAAAAACATACGAGTAAAACTGGGAGAGACATAGTGTAGGATAATAATAAAATAGACGATTCACACAATAGAATGTGATTTGCCACGCCACGATGGTGTTAGGCTGACCGTATGCTGAGACGCAGGAGGCGCAGTGTAGCACAGTACAGGGCAGGGCATATTGCAGGGCAGGGCAGTCGAGGCAGACATACGTTACGAGCGCATGCTGAGACGCAGGAGGCGCAGTGTAGCACAGTACAGGGCAGGGCATATTGCAGGGCAGGGCAGTCGAGGCAGACATACGTTACGAGCGCATGCTGAGACGCAGGAGGCGCAGTGTAGCACAGTACAGGGCAGGGCATATTGCAGGGCAGGGCAGTCGAGGCAGACTTACGTTACGAGCGCATGCTGAGACGCAGGAGGCGCAGTGTAGCACAGTACAGGGCAGGGCATATTGCAGGGCAGGGCAGTCGAGGCAGACATACGTTACGAGCGCATGCTGAGACGCAGGAGGCGCAGTGTAGCACAGTACAGGGCAGGGCATATTGCAGGGCAGGGCAGTCGAGGCAGACATACGTTACGAGCGCATGCTGAGACGCAGGAGGCGCAGTGTAGCACAGTACAGGGCAGGGCATATTGCAGGGCAGGGCAGTCGAGGCAGACATACGTTACGAGCGCATGCTGAGACGCAGGAGGCGCAGTGTAGCACAGTACAGGGCAGGGCATATTGCAGGGCAGGGCAGTCGAGGCAGACATACGTTACGAGCGCATGCTGAGACGCAGGAGGCGCAGTGTAGCACAGTACAGGGCAGGGCATATTGCAGGGCAGGGCAGTCGAGGCAGACATACGTTACGAGCGCATGCTGAGACGCAGGAGGCGCAGTGTAGCACAGTACAGGGCAGGGCATATTGCAGGGCAGGGCAGTCGAGGCAGACATACGTTACGAGCGCATGCTGAGACGCAGGAGGCGCAGTGTAGCACAGTACAGGGCAGGGCATATTGCAGGGCAGGGCAGTCGAGGCAGACATACGTTACGAGCGCATGCTGAGACGCAGGAGGCGCAGTGTAGCACAGTACAGGGCAGGGCATATTGCAGGGCAGGGCAGTCGAGGCAGACTTACGTTACGAGCGCATGCTGAGACGCAGGAGGCGCAGTGTAGCACAGTACAGGGCAGGGCATATTGCAGGGCAGGGCAGTCGAGGCAGACATACGTTACGAGCGCATGCTGAGACGCAGGAGGCGCAGTGTAGCACAGTACAGGGCAGGGCATATTGCAGGGCAGGGCAGTCGAGGCAGACATACGTTACGAGCGCATGCTGAGACGCAGGAGGCGCAGTGTAGCACAGTACAGGGCAGGGCATATTGCAGGGCAGGGCAGTCGAGGCAGACATACGTTACGAGCGCATGCTGAGACGCAGGAGGCGCAGTGTAGCACAGTACAGGGCAGGGCATATTGCAGGGCAGGGCAGTCGAGGCAGACATACGTTACGAGCGCATGCTGAGACGCAGGAGGCGCAGTGTAGCACAGTACAGGGCAGGGCATATTGCAGGGCAGGGCAGTCGAGGCAGACATACGTTACGAGCGCATGCTGAGACGCAGGAGGCGCAGTGTAGCACAGTACAGGGCAGGGCATATTGCAGGGCAGGGCAGTCGAGGCAGACATACGTTACGAGCGCATGCTGAGACGCAGGAGGCGCAGTGTAGCACAGTACAGGGCAGGGCATATTGCAGGGCAGGGCAGTCGAGGCAGACATACGTTACGAGCGCATGCTGAGACGCAGGAGGCGCAGTGTAGCACAGTACAGGGCAGGGCATATTGCAGGGCAGGGCAGTCGAGGCAGACATACGTTACGAGCGCATGCTGAGACGCAGGAGGCGCAGTGTAGCACAGTACAGGGCAGGGCATATTGCAGGGCAGGGCAGTCGAGGCAGACTTACGTTACGAGCGCATGCTGAGACGCATGAACATGTCTGTTTGTTCTGAATCTGGGAGTAATTATCTATGTAGGTACAAAAAAGTAGTTTATGTAGTGTATCAGTTATCTGGTTTCCAAAGCACAAGCTCTGCTTAGTAAGGAGAGAAAAACTATACAAATAGGTAAGTAAGTACCTACTAAATGAATTTATAAAAATTTTTATTTTTCGAAGTATTTTATTGAGATTACATATTTAAACTTATAGTTAGATTTGTATTAACGCACGCACGATCTTCTTTATTATTTCTTTTTCCATATTGTCGACCTTCGTAGTTAGCTCCTTCAACGTTTTCATTCCTTCTATAATCTCTTGAGGATTTTCAATAAAAATGGCGAGTTGTTTCAAATAATTAATTAAATACCAGAACTGGGTGTGTTTAGCGTTGGGGTGGTTGACGTCATAGAGTATAAAATCGAAGGTGTATCTGAAGTCCCCCATGATTTCGTTGAGGAACTTGTACCAGTCGTCCTCCCGCCAGTCGTCGTACTGGTGGCTGTAGCAGGTCCCGGGGGCGGGGCGCTGGCTCACGCGCGTGTGCACCAGCCAGTCCTTCGTGTTGTTCGGCCACACGTCCACTCTGCATGGGGGGGGGGGGGGCATGCCTGTTACTTATTTACCTACACACATTAATAATTATCATTATTTTGATTATATTTTTTAAATTAATTTTCTTTTGTAGAGACTTATTAGTAGCCTCGATTCATATTTTTTAAAAGAACTGTACCTTTTGTAAATTCATTAGCACAGCTGTTAGTCTGCCTTATATATATAAAATAAATTCAACACACATTGAAATGCAGATACCTATTACATATTATTTAATTACCAACGTGCATTAAATTTACTTGAGTGCGACTAGTTATAGGTAGTAGCTGTTAACGAAGAAAAGGTACTAACTATTACTAGGTATACGTAAAGAAGGCGCACTCACACCCTCTCGTGAAGGTATCGTATACAGTAACAGTACTCTTAATAGTATTGCCGTGAATTTTGGCCAATGGCCTTACCGGTCTGGTCGTATGGATTGCGTTGCGCCTGGTAGGTAAGCGGGTTTAATTCTGAACGTTTAATTAAAGTACCTATACATTTCATGTTTTGAGACCTTGAGGTTTGAGCTGTGCATTTAAATGTAATTTTATCATTTTGTATATAAATAAATATTAATATTCTTATGCGGAATCTATTATTTAGGTAATTGGCAATTATGAACTTGTTTTGTTCTTGGTCGCTATACGCTATACTTAAGGTGGAGGCGTCGGTTGGAGCGCGAAATTCAAATTTTATCACGTTTTTTGCTAATTGCAGCTCAGTTATAAGTCGTAAGTTATCAACATCTTATTTATCAACATGGAGGAATATGTTGATGATTTCTTTTGTTATTAATCAGTAAATATACTACCATTCTTCTCGCAAATAACATGTTGATGACTTACGACCTATAACTAAGCTGCAATTTGCAAAAAACGTGATAAAATTTGAATTTCGCGCTCCAACCGAACGTTTACCCTTAACAAAATAAGTGCAACTAGTGCAAGATAGAACAATCTTGCTCAGTATAAACTATTCACTCGGGCGTTGAAAGTCCCAAGAGGAGGAATACAGACGCTAGAAGCAAAGTGGAGTGGACCTTGCTTCCGCATTATAAATGAGGATGCAAAATGTCGCCTTCTTGAAGAATGTTTATGTTTTCTTCTTATTTTCATGTAATAAAAAGTGACCTATGTTATTTTATTCCAGGATATTAGACTCACTCATTAAGCTGACCTTGGAAGTACTTGAAAACCATCCAACTGGGTTGAGTACCTCCTACCAAAGCCAGTTTATCGATACATTTGTTAAGATAAATCAGTGTTATAAATAGGTGTATTATTGAGATGTTAGTGGAGAGGGTAGTGCCTTTTGATTGTCTTTTAGCCTTTTGATATAGGATGTTTTGTATTATTAGTTTAGATAAATTAAGTTAATCCAGCAGTGTGATCCAGCCCTGCTGAGATAATTCGGCTGAGGCCGATGTGATTTCAGTCTGCAAATCAACGGAACGGCTGCGAGCTGTTTTTTTTTATTTTAGGATAACAACTTAAAAGCTTTTAAAAGCTTACTTGGATGTTTTTAAATTTTTATTTATTTATTAAAAAAATCCACAGCTCATCAAAGTAAAATATAATTTTCTTAAAAATTAAAAATCGAGTGACGAACTCTACCAGGATGTAATATCGATTGTGAGGTTTTCATCGTCTAGTCGGCAACGCACAAGCGATCCTGGTCACGAGGTCCCTAGTGTTGCGAACGTCTGTAGGCTACGGTAACCGCTTACCATCGGGCGGGATTTATACTTGTTTGCTACCTGTAGTAGTTGAAACAATCCTGGACCATTATTTTGTGTGTTTTACACTTACCTATTATATATAGGTAACAATCTTACCATGTTGTGTATATGGAGGAACAAGGGATGATTCCTTCATTGAAAAGGGAAGATCTTCCGCCAGGCCGGGTCATCGTGCCTGGGGACAAAACAAACTTCACTAGCGCGATGTAGATTTGTATGTAGATAGTTCTGTTTGTAGTGTTGATCTATTGCAGCGCCATCTATCCATTCGGTGTCTGAACTATGTAGCTGACAGGGGTCGCTACATGTAGTATACTCTCCTGCTTGAACTTTAATATTATGTTCAGATCTTTAAAGTACTTAGTTGATTAGTTCTAAAGTGTTGCTTATTACAAGCTTTCTAGAATGAATAACATTTGCATTTGAAACAAGGCTTAGCACAGACTTTACTGCGGCTGAGGGATTTGAGGTTTTTTTGGTGAACTTGTCTGATATTGATCAATTGTCTCGCCTCTAACATTTACATAGTAGGTACTGTGGTAGGTACCTACCTACCTACCGCTGACCATTTATTGTTATTACTTAAAAAAACTTTCATTATCATTAATCCATGCGCGTATAAGGGGTCAGTAGCTAGGTACATCCATCAATCATCAACAGGTGACTCACTCACTGACTCATTCATCAACGCGCAGTTTGGGCTGGGCTTTTCAAAATAAATCTTTTCAAGAATCTCAAACTGTTGAACTTAGGAAACAAAAATTTCACACCTTACGACACGGAATACGGCCGTTTTTTATTCACTCTCTAATCGTCATCGGCATACTTTAAATAAGAAACAAACGACTGTATTCATCTTAGACTATGAACAACATTACCACTAAAAACCTAATTCCTTGAGAATTATGTACGCCTTATTTGCATTGTAACCCTCGGGGCAGCTATTTGCTTCCAGTAATCGCAGTTTGTATAAGCATATTGGAGCGAACATTGCGTAGAACGTAACCCCGGGCCGGAGACGGCGGCGTCGCGTCGACCGAGCCACAGAATACCGAGCCGGGAACAGATTATGCACGTTACATACTTACATCGCCGCCCGCGCCCTCCAAGCCTCCACTATGGATCTATAATGGCAAGGAGAGAACATAACATTATATGTTATCGGCTCATAAGATTCAAAAATTTTTCTTGTGAAATAGCTTTTATGGTTTCTGCAAAACAGGCAGCAATTATTTTACAGAAAATTAGGGTATTTATTACTTACGGATCAAAACATTGTGCAGTTTTTAGAAAACTTGTATTCAATTTAAAACAATTTACTTTTAATTAGTATAAGATTAGTCAAAATGTACCTACCGATAACTACAATTTTTGGCTATCCTTTCTCGCTTTCTATGTTTAATATTTACCATATTACGGTACACAACACTTATTCCATTATGAAGAAACTACAAGAATAAAAGATAGGCCATTGAAAACAAAAAAAACTAGACACCAATTTGTATAGCTTTTAAATACTTTCTTCATATCACATCCGTTTATATTATAGGAAATCAAAACATTTCAAAAGGTTTCGTTGTAACTTTATCGTTTGGAAATTGACCAATTAATAGCGTAGCTGTGTCTCACACACACTACTCATAGTTAGTGAGGGTTGCGTCGCGGTCGGTCGCGTCGAGCCACTAGTTGTATACGCCGGCGCCGGCGTCGGTATGTAGCGGCCTCGCGGTTGATCACAAGTGATGTGCGCCGCGCTCGCCTGCACCGATATATTCATTACATTGGTTTTGTTCGGGATTGCTTCTAAATTGTCCGCATCGTGTAGTCGGCGTGGACTCCGCGGCTCTCCTACTTCACTCTGCGTGGATGCACTAATTGACCGACCTGTAAAGAGCGCTACGCTATTTATATTAAATGTTTGTTATTATAATCACTTTTCCGTTAATATTTTCTTCATATTATACTAGGAAATAATAGTAGTCAATCATCAATTTAATTATATCATCAAAAGTTACAACAGAAGCTTCTCCGCCCGCCCCACCTCACCCCACCTCCTCGGATCTATCTAAATTAACTTTAAACTTTCCCAGACACTCTAAGGAAGGATGAAGTTTTCCAATTTTTCAAATTGCCTGAGTCACTTGTGAACTTACTCGTTATCTTGTCCGCATCGATCATTTCCTTTTATAGATTATTATTATGTTTTGTACAGTATTTTTTTCATTTAGAATTTACACCCTCTCTGCAGGGAATACCGTGGGTACCTAGCGCATTTATAGTTATCAAGCATTTTCAAGTCTAAAATTCAGCTCAATCCATTCAAGTGTCCTCATCGTGAAAAAATATGTACCTGAGACAAAAAAAGGCAAACACAATGCGACAACTCTGTCTAAACAGGCATATTAGTTTGTAACTACTCATAGTATGGAGCTTAGTACCCCCCCTCATACTAGTACTCATCACTTATGGGTATAGGTATATAGTACGTACTCGTAAGGCAACGCAACGCCTACAACCAGCAAAGTTCTAAATGGATCAAACACAGCATAAAAGCTCGGTCAGTAACCACCAGCCCAGTTAATACCCCATAGAATATTCAGCATGTAGCGAGTGTAAGCGCTGAATTATGCAATTTCCCGTTTCATTACAAAACTAATATCCGATTTGGCGTCACGGGTCAAGCGCTGAGTGCAGCGGACGCGTGTTGGCTGCGTGCAAACATGTGGGATTCACGGAAATTAGAATTAAATCCTCTATTACGGTACATTTGTGTACCGAATGAATGTAACACAAATGAGGTGTAGCTGAGTGGTGAATGTAAATATGTAAGGTAAAATCACAATCAATATGAATAAATCTCATCTATCCGTATACCTATAAGAATCTGGTTGTGAAGCGTATCTCCAAGGTATGTACTTAATATGTAAAAGGTGCGCAGCTCTCGGTACTCATAACGCAAGATATATCTTACTTTGGTTAAAGTTCAACAGAGTTAGGTTAGATTTCGTATTATTACGTAGTATATATTTCAAACATGAAAATGTTTTCATAAACAATTTTGTTTTTAGCTGGTGACAACGACGTACCCAGCTTTTGGCCCAGGGTTAAAGAATCCTATTATATATAGAAATCTTATGGTCTATTTTTAGCCTCAGCTTACCCTTACACACAGAAGAAGACAACAATACTAACTCCCGCACAAAGGTAGACAAAGTGTCGCTGACAAACTAAATAAAGTAAAAACGTAAAACCTACATAAATTAAAAAAAAAAAAGATCCACCAAAAAAAAAACGCCTTGCTGAGTTTCTTGCCGGAGTCTTCTCAGTTCAAGTGTATGTGGAACCAGCAGTAGAGTCTATTGTAAAACTGTAACTGTTGACGTTCATAAGTGCCTTATTAGGGCCTAAACTGAATAAATGAGTTTTTGATTTTGATTTTGAAAGAGTTCGATCCAGATACTTTGAGAAGGCACCTATATAGCGATTCACTGCTAACATTTTTAAGGCATCGCATAATTTCTCCTCGACAGTCTGCTATTTGTTTAGGGGGTCAGTAAGTACCGCGCGAGCGGTGGCGGCCTGAACTACTGCTAAATGGATCTGAGCTGTACCGGGACCACCCGATCAAATTGTCTCATACACTATTTAAAGGAGCGAAACCCTCAGAGACGCGGCAAAGACTCTTTGATACCCCCGTAAGTTTAATATATCCTTTCTGTTTAAACAAGCTTTTTGATGTTACCGTCCCCGTTAGTATTATTTGATGTTGTTCGTAATGTAAGACACTACCTAATTTATTTTTATGTATGATTTTCAGGATCTTTAACGGTTTTCTTTCTTTCAATTTCAATCTAGAAAAGGATGTCGCCACCTTCCAGGCAACGGTGTTCTTAAAACGGAATTTCTTCGTTTAAAAAATATTTACTTTGTCACTTCAAATAAAAAAAAGAATAAGCCTTTTAAAAGTCCTTTTATAATTTTGTTTTATTTAATTAGGAAAAGGGCTTATTTTCTTGTAACTATCAATAAAAATAATGTTTCCGTAACATCAGATCAAATAAATAAATAAATAAATAAATCAGTGACGCTGCCTGCGGCTGTATTGGGTATAACATTTCCTAATATGCTGAATATCAAAGAATAAAGGAAATAATACCCCCAAACTGATCATAAGAAAATATTTCATGTTATATAAGAATTCACTTACAGGCTTTTCTATATAGTAAATATATATATTAAAGGCGCATTCCACGTCTGTCTGTCGGTATATCCGCTAAATCCTCCTAAACCTTTTTAGCTAGTTACGAAAACAGGACACCGGCACCGGGCACGTCATTCATAATGTAGATCATTTGACGCTGTGAAACTGTGACGTCATAGTGTAGTATTTCATACAAAACTCCAGTTAAACTATCGTTTTGACATTTCATAAAAAGTAGCTGATTACCCTATTTTTATATACGCTGAAACATAATTTTGCTTTGCTATCTTTTTGAGATAATTTGTGTATACATGTATCGTTTTACATAGTAGGTAACTAGCATGCATTAATATTTATCATATCATTTAATTTCGTGGTCGCTTACGATGGGCCTCATAAGAAGGCTCAAGGTCACCCAAAGAGCAATGGAGAGGGCTATGCTCGGAGTTTCCCTGCGAGATCGAATCAGAAATGATGAGATCCGCAGGCGAACAAAAGTAATCGACATAGCCCGAAGAATTGCCAAACTTAAGTGGCAGTGGGCGGGGCACATCGCTCGAAGAACCGACGGCCGCTGGGGCAGAAGAGTTATCGAGTGGCGACCACGAACCGGAAGACGCAGCGTGGGCAGACCCCCTACAAGGTGGACCGATGATCTTGTGAGGGTCGCGGGAAACCGCTGGATGCGGGTAGCGCAAGACCGACCATTGTGGAGATCCTTGGGGGAGGCCTTTGTCCAGCAGTGGACGTCTTTCGGCTGACATGATGATGATGATGATTTAATTTCAGCTGTAATGAAAAGAAAAGCTGTAATTTGCAGACTTTGTAAATTAAATGCTATTCTCGAGTTGATTGTACTAATTGCCTTCTCGTGTATAAATCTCGCGACCCAGTTATTAAAGAAGCAGTAACTCACAAGATGGCGTACTTAGTTACCAAGTTTTGCAGTTTAGAGATAAGCGGTCTCAGTTAACGGAGCTGCCAAAAATTGATGATTTATTCGTCTCACATAAAAAAGTAGCTACCGAGTCGGAAAACAGGTGAGGCGGCGCGGCGGTCACTTGGTACTTTCTTTTTCTGAAGCCACGAACAACAATAACTCTAAATAAATATAATTTCATACTAAAATAGTCACTTTAATTATTTTTCAATTTTTTTTAACAAAGTACCCAAAGAAATTCAAGAATTGTCCGTGTTAAAATTTAAAAAGCTAATTAAAGATAAGTTATACAAAAAAGGGTACTATAAAGTTTCTGATTTTATAGAGGACAAGAACGCATTTCAATGAGTTGTTCGCTTCACATGCTATTTATTGTTATTATTATTTTTGTTATTATTATTGTCATGTTGTTAATTTAAATATTTTATTTTATTTTCTATAGTTTATTTTTATATACATATTTTTTATTTTACAAATTTGACGATTAAAAATACTTGCAATGAGTTCATTTAATAAAGACACTTTTGAATTTGAATTTAGATAATTTTGTTGTTTTGTGAATAGATTGAACAAACTACGACAATTTTATTGTAGTTAGGTACTAAGTAGGTATATCACCCGATAGACGTCCACTGCTGGACAAAGGCCTCCCCCGAGGATCTCCACGATGGTCGGTCTTGCGCTACCCACATGCAGCGGATTCCCGCGACCCTCACAAGATAGTCCACAATCCACAATCCTGTAGTGGCCCACGCTGCAGCTTTTGGTTGGTGGTCACCACTCGAGAACCCTTCAGCCTCAGCGGACGTCTTTCGGCTGACATGATGATGATGATGTCGGTATTATACACTGTCACTGACCTAGGATAAGCATATTGGCATTGTACCTTCCATTATCTTTCCTATAATATTTAAATAATTATCTCCTAACTCCTAAAGGTACACTTCCAAGGGTAGCGGATGACGGCTGACGCGCGCGGCTGACTACCATAACCGTTAAGGTGGAGGCGTCGGTTGGAGCGCAAAATTAAAATTTTTTCACGTTTTTTGCAAATTGCAGCTCAGTTATAGGTCGTAAGTTATCAACATGTTATTTGCGTTTTCATGAAATAGTCGTATATGTCAGTAATATACCTTGGAGGAATAGGTTGATGATTTCTTTTGGTATTAATCAGTAAATATACTACCATTCTTCTCGCAATTCTCCTAGTCACCGTTAAGTTTAACCATTGCCATGCTTTGACCGTAGAGTTAACTTGACGATGACCGATCACCCTCGTTCGGTTATGGTTACGGTTAAAATTGTAGTTAAAGGGACACGAACAACTCAGTTTGGTTTGTTTCGGCGGTTAAAGTTAACTCAAAATCAAAATCAAAACTCATTTATTCAGTTTAGGCCCTAATAAGGCACTTATGAATGTCAAAAGTTACAGTTTTACAATAGACTCTACTACCGGTTCGGAATACACTTGAACTGAGAAGACTCCGGCAAGAAACTCAGCAAGGCTTCTTTTTTTGGTGGATCTTTTCTTTTTTAATTTATGTAATTACAGTTTTAAACTTCATACAATTATCACTTGTGGAGGGGGCTGCAAGTGCAGAGAGAAGCTACTACAACCATGTATTCTTGTCTTCTATGTAATGAGCCACCTTATAGTAGGCCTTGTCGATCAACTTATGTTTAACATACTCTTTGAATTTATTATAAGACATCTTAGTTACTTCATATGGGATTTTATTATAAAAGCGAATGCAATTCCCGAGAAAAGACTTATTGACTTTCGCTAGCCTGAATCTAGGAGTAACAATTTTGTCTTTGTTTCTTGTATTTAAGTTATGGCGGCTACTGTAACCGTAACCTTACTATGTCCGCGCTTTATGCAACCTTTTAAATAAAAAAGCGTTTACTTATATTTTGAGTATAGAGCCATGTCATTGTACGGGGTATTACAAAACAAAGTAACAAAAACTGTATGCTAACTACATGCACAGTCAGACAAACTGGTATTATGTACGTTACACAATATATACATACATTTATTATTAGATTTATTCATACCTAACTTTAACTGCCAAATATCTTCACGTCTATTGTATATGTAACGGAAAAGTATCTAATCCGTCATTGTATACATTTCCTAGGAAATCCATACATTTCCTAAATATCTATCGGAGTATTACATTCGGGATATTTGTAAGGATAGCGGTATTTGGGGGGTTGTAAGTGAAATTTATTTTTGTGCGAATACTTTCAAATTTATGCAAAATAAAAAAAATAACCCCAACCTATTTTTTTCAATAGAATTTATATATTTCCTAGTATCATTATTGAAATAAAATTTCCTAGGAGAAATACACAGGAATTGTATACAATTCCTATGTTTCATACATTTCCGGTAACATATATAAAATGCTAATTTATTTCCAATATAAGTATTATTATTTTTATATTCAAAGCTTCTTACGTAAGTTTCCTATTATAAAAGATTCCTTTGAAATAATATAATTTTAAAAGGCTTGGTTTAGTTCGTGTCCTACTTGTAAAGTTGAGCAATGCTGAGATTTTCACACTTTTGCTTCTTTAAATCGTAAACAATGAGGAATACCAACAAAAAAATCTAATTAGTCCGTCAGTTAGAATATCAAAAAATATTGGATACGTATTTTTTATTTTATCAAATCAATAAGAAATTACAAAGATAAGTCCCATCAAAGTGCAGGATTGGGGCTTGTGACGTCATTGTACAACTACTTTTTAGTACACTTTTTGCAGACCGGAAAATTTTAACGCACTGTATCTTCGTTATTTTTTGTTTTCGGATTAAAATAAAAAATACGTATCCAATATTTTTTGATAATCTAACTGACGGACTAATTAGATTTTTTTGTTAGTATTCCTCATTATAGCGTTTCATGTGAAATATGACTCGGTGACAACATAATGTACGGCACGTGGTCATGAGTTTCATAATTGTTTTTTTTCATTTCCGAGTTGGTTGTGTTTGAAGGAGGTTCTATACTTTTTGTTAAAAGTATATTATTTAAAAAAAATAGGTAATGAAAAGTTACTTACAGATTCATCATCGTTATGAAATATTATAGACGCAGCTGGGGTGCCCGGTTACTTTGTTAGCATCATTTTGGAGCAGATTGTGAAACAAAACATAAGCTCGAGAACAGTACATCTTACCCCGTTAGCTCGGCCCGATACTTAAGAAACCTTTAACTAATAGCCTTAAATTCCGAAGAGAACTACTTGGCGTCTAATAATAGATTTAGCTAAACAGCAATTTTTACGCCATTATGTAATGGTTCAGTTGATGCGACGAGCTGGTAAGTTGATCGCGAGAGGCCGAGGCCCTTTAATTACCGTCCGTCAGTCGGCCGCCGACCGTCTGATGAGAAAAATTAATTAAAAGACAAAACACGATGTAATTGCGCACTCGGCCGCTCGACCTCTGCGAACTAGACCTTTATTAATACGACACCGTAAACCTTCACCGGAATTAATTTGAAATTATGTTGAAAATAAAGTCGCTGATAACGCCCAGGGCCGCCACCTACAGATAGCTTCAAGCTATTATGAAATCCACTTGTACATTAGAAGTGATTACAGGAATATTTTATGGTATAATTTAAGATCGAGATTTATTTTAGATATCAAAATCGCAATTATAATTTTGCGGGGCACAAATAAATAATTCATACCTTTAGATAATAAATTATTCATATTACCTGAGGTTCTTAATACTGAAAATAAACTTATTGCGAATCCTCATTCCACTCACTTCAGAGAAAATTTTGGGGCTCATTGTACGGCTCGAGGGATGAACCCTCCAAACAAACAGGAATTCAAACTCAAAACTCATTTACTCAGTTTAGGCCCTGATAAGGCACTTATGATTGTCGTTAGTTACAATTATTACAATAGACTCTACCCGGTTCCACATACACTTAAACTGAGAGAGAGAAAGAGAGAGAGAATACACTTTCCTCTCCTCAGAGGTGGGAAAAGTTCGTCGTCCAGTCACCACCCGCTAATACCATTTAAATTGTATGCAACAATATACAACACGGCGAGTTGTGGTCACCATGGTTTTTTGTGAAAGGACACAAGTTGGTAGTTTCTGGTGGCTTCATCAACCTTACCGGACAAAGTTGTGCTCACCAACAAAACATATTAACGATGCTGCATTCCGATATCAGAAACAGATTCAACTTGTCGAGATAACTATGTCAAGTGTTTGCAAGCGGAGCTCTTCGCTGCGCTGCGCAGTGACACCGAGAATATAAGTGATATCAATATTATTCATGAAGCCGAATACTCCCAGCGTAATGCACTAGCACTCAGCGGTCCGAACAACCGCATGACCCTACATCTGATCCTAAACGTGACGACACTGACGAATTAAATCTATTTGTTACGAGCACGAATACTTTTTTTAGTTGAAGGAATTTACACGCTTTGTTAATGAAAAGTTTCAACTATTTTCTTGAGATAGGGGTGTTAAATACTAATTGAAAATTTTCCGAGCTGGCTTGATACCCTATGCAATTCACTGAACTAAAATAAAACTATTGGAAAACGACTGCTTGAGAAAACGTTCCACTGAAGCGGATGAAAATAATTTAAATTTTAAATATTTTAGTAACCTGAGGATATTACTTCGCTCAGAAGATGTCTTTTTACTACAAGTGTATAAATCTACAGATATTACCTAAGTAGGTATCGGGAAATACAGACTTTAATAGTGTTGTCTCAGTGCCGGAACACACCGGTAGGTGCTTGGCGACAGATTTTCAATTTGAAGGTGGTAGCCAGCCAGGCGGGTACTACAACAGCTTTGTAGTAAAACCATAAACCATACCAAGGAAACCATAGCACGATCCGATGTTTTCCTTGACCGAAAGCTCAAACTCATTGTAGGATTGCACGTTTTGTCTCGGCATTCGACGTCACCCTCATTTAGGTGTGACCGCCTTAATCAGCTGCTAAATTTCCTCTTTCAATCGAATTGGTACTGTTGCTACTTTATTAAGCGTCTACTAATAAGCACTGTAATATCAATTAGCAAGGAGCACGGAATGTCTACGTTGTGTGCTAAAGCCGTTGGGTAAATTTACATAAACGTGCAGCGAGCAGCGCCTGGAGCGGAGCCAAGCGGTCCGGCGCACTCCGCTCATAAAGAAATACGACCACCTTACAATGACGTCTAGCGATCGAGCTATTTATCGTATGTAGTCGATATATCCGTAGTGGTTTCAAAACGTGGAAAATGTTACCTGCTTTTTTCTATCTACCAAAAATATCTCTTACAATCTATACTAATAAAGCTGAAGAGTGTGTTTGTTTGAACCCGCTTATCTCGGGATCTATTAGTCGGATTCAAAAAATTCTTTCACCAAAAGAAAGCTACATTATCGCCGAGTGCTATAGGCTACTTTTTTTATGTCGGAAACAGCTAGTATACTAATAATAAAGCTGAAGAGTTTGTTTGTTTGAACGCTAATCTCTGATGTTACTAATCCGATTTGAAATAATATTTCACTAATAGGAAGCTACATTATCCCGGAAGGTTATATGCTATGTTCTATCCCGGGAACGCGAATGAAGCCGTGGGGAACAGCTAGTGATTATATAGCCTCAAATCCTACCTGAATGTCACATGCCCTGTAGTATCAATACGCTGTGTTTCACTGGATGTAATATTTAGTGGACTTTCTCCGTAGTCATCATTATCAGCATTATTTAGTCTACTGATGCCACCCGCATATAACGCTTATTAACATTATACTAACTATAGAATCGAACCCATGACCTACGTCACATAAAACGCTGGTTTGTTTAGTTGTGTAAACACTTTTTTTTAGTTTATTAAATCAAAATATATTTACCAACTACCTAAGCACACAAACATACATAGAGCTACATAATACCTATAGAACAATCCAAGCATAATGCGAGAGAACACTTTAAAAAATACCAACATGCTAAATGTAACCGCGCGCAGCCACGTCGGGTACTCTTCGCGGCTAAGCTTCTGAAAAATACCAACCGGAATTATAATACAGTAAACGGCGAACCACTTTATATGAATTTATAACAATGGGCGCGCGGGAGCTATTAAGGTGTAAAGTAAAGAACCCGAGCCGTTTTTAACAATGTGAAATAATAAACAATACAGTGGAAATAAAAACAATCAAAACGTAATGTGGTAGACAAAGTTTACACTCCAAGCACGTAATACAAAGGTTGCTTCTTTTTAATTAACTCTAACGTACAATCAAATCAAATATAAATGTACGTAGATATCACGAAATCTCGTATATATTTTATCCGACCATGTTTCGTAGTATTGTAGTGAATCGTAGCATTCTCGTAGCCCCAGGCCGGTCGTAGCGTAGCATGTCTACGATTCGTAGATGAGAATCTGATTAAAGTTATAGTACCGTGCGGGTTGGTATTTCTATGTAACTCTGCATACCTAGGTACAAGTAGATATGTATAAAAGCTACAATATCTACAAAGTGCTATAACGTGTTACATAATATTATTTGACGTAGAAGTACCCATGAATAATTTTCACTATAATTTACATATTACTATTATTTTATTTATTGGATGAAAATATTATTATAATTTAGATAAAAAATACGGACGTAAGGCTGTCCCTGTCCACTGGAGCGGAGCTAGGGAAATTTAACTAATAGCATAGCTCCGCTCGACTCCGCCGCAGCCTTACGTCCAGTTGGAGGTGATTACTTGTGAAGCAGTATGTAACAACTTTGACCAATAATAGTAGTTTATGATACTGTTGCATAATAGGGGTTATTAAATACGAGTGTGAGTTTAAGTACCAAGCCGTAGGCGAGGTTCTTAATAGTATCACACGAGTTTTTAATACCTAATTATGTGCAGTATCATACAGTACTTTATCTAAACTCATATAAATAATGTAATTAAAAAAAAATGAAAAATCGATAGTATTCTTCTACCAACTTTAAAAAAAAAATTGCTATTTTGTGACATTTTTGGTCAAAATGATATATGTAGGCAAAAACAATAAAATAAACAGACACAATAATCATATACCTAATCAAATCTGTGTTGCCAACTCCCAAAAATTCTTACCTCTAAAGTTCAAGTCAACAAATTTGTCACATTGTCATCGTCAAATTGAATTGATACTGATTGATTATACTATTGATAGGTCCAAAGTGTACTTTAATAGAAAAAAAATTATTTTATCTACACTCATATCGTAATGTTCTTATTATGAAATCAAAATCAGTACTTTAATGACCCACTTTAGGCACACCCGTGTATAATGATTCATTATAGTACAGTTGTGTTCCCAAGATAATGCTATAAAATAATTTTTTTTCTATTAAAGTACACTTTGGACCTATCAATAGTATAATCAATCAGTATCAATTCAATTTGACGATGACAATGTGACAAATTTGTTGACTTGAACTTTAGAGGTAAGAATTTTTGGGAGTTGGCAACACGGATTTATTGATTTTTGTGTGTTATTTGATTATTGTGTCTGTTTATTGTATTGTTTTTGCTTACATATATCATTTTGACCAAAAATGTCTCAATCTTTTTTTTTTTATGCAAAGTTGGTAGAAATTTATTTTTTTTAAATGACATTATTTATTTAGATAAAGTACTGTATGATACTGCACATAATTAGATATTAAAAACTCGTGTGATACTATTAAGAACCTCGCCTACGGCTCGGTACTTAAACTCACACTCGTAGTTAATAACCCCTATTATGCAACAGTATCATAAACTACTATTATAGCATTATCTTGGGAACACAACTGTACTATAATGAATCATTATACACGGGTGTGCCTAAAGTGGGTCATTAAAGTACTGATTTTGATTTCATAATAAGAACATTACGATATGAGAGTAGATAAAAGGATTTATTTATACCTACACTTATTTATTATTATTATTTGATAGCCACAAGTATTATGTTATTTTGCACAATACAAATCATTATTCTCATTTAGGTTGCAGTTCTGTATCGCACTGCCTTCGAACTTTTTAATAACTGTTAATGGTTGATTAATGAAAGTTTCCACAGAAATAACCCCAACCCGCTCTCGAGCCGGGAATATGCAGGAAGGAGGCGTCGGCGTCGCGTCATGGTGAACCATGGTTTCAGTTACGAAAGGGTTTAATTGTATTTTGGGTAGAATTAATGACGTTATGATGTAAGATTTGAGACAATGATTTGCTTTGACATTGATTTATTTCGTTACATGAAACAAAAGCATTAAATGGATTAGTTTTCTATAATAGGGTAGTTTCATGACATATCATGACTGTGTGCATTAACTTTTTGTCCTGAGTCTTGGTGTAATTATTTTATTACTTAAAGCGATGAGTAGCATATGGCGGTTTGTTCCCGCTGGCTGTATACATGCCATTACAATATATAAACTGTGGAAACGCTTTCAAATTTACAACTCAATATCTGCGTAATATATTTTTGTAATCTCGAATAGTTGTTTAAGAAAATTGTGAGCAATTATGGTCGCTATATGTCAGTACCATTCGGAAAACAAAGTTACTTGTAGGAGACTCCAGGGAGACCGCACCGGGACACAGAGCAACAAATAGATTAGTTTGTGGTCGCGGAGGAGTGCGGCGAACATCGACCAAGCCATAAACAATATTATATAGACTTGAATCTAGTTTGTTACTGCATATGACTTCTAAGAGAAAACATTGTATTTTATATTCATAGAACAGTTTGCTGTATTATAAACATGGATCTGGACATGTTATTAATTCGGTCGACCTTTAGAAAATATAAAAGGAAAATCTCATCTTGGGAATTTCTATCTACATCAATATTTTACTTGAATGAATTTCTAACAAAAGTGAAGATTTCGTCTAAAACTAGTAGGTTTCCCTAACCTAAATAAAAATATCCTATAATATACTATTCCAGGAAATCTATGTGCTAAATATCATCAAATCAAATCCGTTTATGCTTATTTTTTTTCTCATATGCCAGTTTCCTTCTAGGTGTCGCGTGTTTACTAGTGTCGGGCACATCGTCCACGGCGCGGGCGAGACTGTGGTCAAACACAGGACTACAACGAGTGTAGAGAGAGACTGCTGGTCCCGCGTCGTGTCCCGCCGGACGTGACCAAGTCAAGTCCGCGCCGCCACCTCCTCGGGGAAATCTCGCTATACACCTACATTATAGTATGACACAAATTAGATGAAGCATCGGCAAAATTCGTAAAATCGATCGTTCCTGAAAAGAGTGCGCCTACAACATTACTCATGTGTTAAAAAATGATCGGCGAAAATGATCTTGTTGAACGTTGAATGGCGCGATAGTGAATGATTTTTATTAGTTGTGTAAATCTAAAGTGAAGTGTACGAAAACGATTTTCCGATGCTACATCTAAGTTGGGTCATACTGTACCTACATCACCATTCTTTATTCAGTATTACTAAATATTCACCTTCATTATAAAATACAAGTAAAAGTTTTAATACTCACGAGCGAGATTCTGTACAAAAGGTTTAATACAGTAATCCACGAAAAAATATGTTCAACCCTGAAATTTAGATGAATTAATTTGTTGAAATATAAATATGGATGAAACAGACTCGAGTTTCAGCCAGTATTACTTTGAGCTGTATGTTTTTTTTATTCCTCAGTGGACAAAAGTAATTATTAAACTTTGTCTTAATTTTTTTTTCTGCGTATTTTAGAAGTAAATTAATGGTAAAATAATAACAGTGCCCTTACATCTCTATATTTTCACATATCTACTTGAAAAAGTGGAAAAACGTTTTCGTTTCTTCCTATTTTTTAAATCGAATTATTCAAATGGCACATGCTGCGAAAAAAGTATAATATCTCGTTCGTTACGTTAAGGCTGCATAAACGTACATGATTACAGCGACGATAGAATTCTTTCATACATATGTATAAAATTATGCCACGTTTGTCGGCATGGCCTAAGAGAAGTAATGTTGTTGAACTGTCTAGCTTTAACGCAGTAGGTAGCGAGACTGGCGAGAAATCGGCTGAAATCCCAACATGTTCGGGTTCGCCGGTTGATCTGGCGTTATTGGGCGTCATCGGACGATGGCGGTCGTGTTTGTGTACGCAGTCTCAAACTTTTACTAGTGTTCGATTCGATCGTCCTAATTTGGTTATAGATTTACTTTACTCAGCCGTCGTTGCCCGAGCAAACTTCCCCCGATGACGGCTTTTCGGTGCTCGTCCACGTCAGACTGTTTGTCGGACCGATTTTTATTTGTTCTTATTTCTGACCGACTTTTTATAGGTCATGTACGTTTGCAATATTGCAATCAGTACGTTCTATTTTATTCCTACCAAAAATTGGTCACCGATCAGACGTGGGTACTAATATTTTATAGGTACTTGAATGACCTTCATTTTGTTTTTTATGTCATTTCAAAAACAAAAATACTTCTATGACTTCAAAAATAAAACTAGTTAAATAATGAAAGAAAGCAATTTTCCCTGGAATGTTAAATATTCTGGTTGGCCTAGTATTACTTGTTCGATGTAGCCTTAGCTGTAAAATCTACTTATAATTCGATAGAAACTACTTACAAACTTATATTGCGGACATTGTAATTCTCAACCAACTTAGGTCGTGGTGTATAATAGAAATGTAGAAAATATAGCATTTACTCTCCTCAGACAGGATTGAATATTACCACGTAATCTAGTGCTACGGAGTGCTACGGTGCTACGACTATGCTACCTCGTAGCTTCGTAGCGGAACTCGGGCGAAGCGCCTACAGCACGACGCGGACGGCACTACATGAGCTATAGCGTATCATATAATTTTATTTTCAAACGACTTCAAAAAGGAGGAGGTTCTCAATTCGTCGGTTTTTTTATGTATGTGCCCCGATTACTCGAATACGCCTGGACCGATTTGGAAATTTCTTTTTTTGTTTGAAACGGTATACTTTACAGTTGGTGCCCATGGTCATCAGATTAGGATCTGGTGATGGAATCCTGGAGAAATCGAGGGAAGTCTTCAAATTTTATAGGGACTTACAATGTTTGTCATATACTTTCTAATGCTATTCAGATATTTGCGTCTGGTAGTCATCATTTACGTTGCTGAGCTGATGATGGAAGGTACAACTCCTTAACGGTTAGGAGTTAGGGGATAATTCTTTCAATATTATAGGTCCTTTTAGACCGTTAGTTATATCATTAGATGTGATGATGGAAGGTACAACGATAGCTTATACTAGGTCAGTCATAAAACATAAGACACAAAAAATTGAAAAATAAAAAACATTTAACAAAAAATAGATCCGACTTCAAAACACTAAAAACATAAAACCTACATGGTTATTTTATGCTTTTAGTGTTTTGAAGTCGGTTCTATTTTTTGTTAAAAGTTTTTCTTTTCTTTATATGGGATAATGGTGTCGATTCTGTTGTTTACGAACTTAACTAATTATACAAGTTACCTCTCTTTCAAGTTAACCTTATTGAAAAAAGACAGAACATTTTTAATGCTGTCAGTTTAATCCATGCCGTCGTAATGTACGGGTAAATAGTCGTGACCAATAAAGATCGCGCTTAAATTCACGTTGAAATGTGTGATCGGATTAAACTGAGAGGACTAAAATATCTTGCATCCCTTTCTTATATTGATTATTAAAATGAGATATAGTGAGATTAAATTTATTTAGTTCGTAAACAACAGAATCGGCACCAATAACACATATTTTTTATTTTACATATTTCACGATTCAAAATACTTGCTATAAGTTCATTTAATAAAGACACTTTTGAAATTGAATTTTACTCACTATACAGTAGAGGTTCAACCGTCTGAGAAAATCAACGAGATATCGCTTGAAAATACGTTTCTTTCGTAAGCTAGTTAAGATGTCGGAGGTAAGCGTCCGACGCGATCGAAAGAAAACACTCAGTTTTAAAGTACCCGATTGGATTTAATTTTATTTCAATCTGAATTGGATTTTAAGATATTTTCTTTCGTCGACACGAACCTCATGCCTTACTACTAGTCGCTCTATACCGGGTGAATTTTCAATGGTAAAGTAGGCGAAAAGGTTATTGATGTATATGTTAACGGAAAAGTATCTAATCCGTCATTGTATACATTTCCTAGGAAATCCATACATTTCCTAAATATCTATCGGAGTACTACATTCGGTATATTTGTAAGGATAGCGGTATTTGGGGGGTTGTAAGTGAAAGGTACTTTTGTGCGAATACTTGCTATTCTATACAAAATAAAAAAAATAACCCCAACCTATTTTTTTCAATAGTTTCTATATATTTCCAAGTATCATTATTGTTATAATTTCCTAGGGGAAATACACAGGAATTGTATACAATTCCTATATTTCATACATTTCCGGTAACATATATACACACCTTACAAAAAACACCGATAATTTTATACTTAATTACAGTGTATTTTATTTATACCTATAAGTGGCTTTGAAATGACGAATCTGTGGGACTGGGATTTCTAAAAGGTAAGCCGATGGCAATCAGCTTGTATGGACCCTTCGCCACCGATACCTTATACAGATAATGAAAAATAAGATATACTTCTGGTATTCAAAATGGCGATAAACAACGGTAACCACTTACCATCAGGGCCCACCTGCCTGCTTGTCAACCTTCTGACATAAAAAAAAAACTATGCATTCTTTTTCGTTTTACATCAAACTGAATGCATCGTTCTTTCTCGGTATACCACAAAAATAACGGTAACTAACTACTACGATATTATAACTCTTCGTTCAACGTTCTAGTTTCATTTGAAACTACGTCGTTCCTTCACTTAATATAAAGGAAGTATGAGAGAACTCGTGAGTTTGCAAAGTTTTAAAGTGCATCATAAAGTGAGAGCAAATAAAACCAAAATAAAAGCGGGATTATACAACACAAGTGAAGAGAAGGTAATATCTCACAGTAGAGCGGCTTGTTTTATTATCGAAATGTATTCCGCTGGTAGGTGACGTGCTCGCAATCGAAATAGAGACTATAATACTATAATCAATTGAGATATTTTAGCGTTCCACCGACTTGTATGTCCGATACCATAGCGTGTAACTTGTCACAGTATGTTCGTGATGTCATGGATATGGGCGCCGACTGAAAATCAGCGCAAGGGTTAGTTCTCTAATTAACCTTTGCACAATGCTGAGTCGGGGCCTATTCCGGGCATCACGCAACATTACATTATTGTATGTTACTCTGTTTTTACTTTTTTTTTTTTTTTTTTTTCAATGTATTATACTGTATGTCATAATGTAATGTTGTGTGTTGTCTAGAATAAATGTTATTTCTTTCTTTCTTTCTTTCAATTCGTCGTAGATATTCTTACTTGACTCGCATTTAAATCTGGACGCCAATATCGTTCCCGAACGCTTTTCTTTATAACCGTCGCGCTCGCCCCCGGATAACTATTAATAGTGCAGTTACTAGTAATTCTAGTTGGCTTCCTTTCAAATGCGACATATAATAGCGCCTGTAATTTTGATATTGCAGGTATTTTATTGAAGGCAAAAGTACTTAAATACGCGGATGATAATATCAAGATGAATGGCATAAATTTATTTGAGAATTTGTAACAAATTCAAATGGAGGAGCACAGAGGGCTTATCCGACGTCATCCAGATAACAGAGCGGAGTGAAGCGCACGTACGAGGCGCGACACCACTGACACTTTGGATATCAATATTTATTTCTTGAAATAATAAGATCTCAGTACAGACGATCCTTTATTTTATTTATCATAACTGTTCCGCGTAGTTTCACTCGCGTTCCCGGTATAAATAGCCTTCTACTAGTAACCTTCAGGAATAATGTAGTGTAGTGTATATGTATAAATATTAAGTCTTATGATTAATAAAGAACATTCATAACGGAGCACTCGTCGTGTCAATAACTTCCCACATTACATGGCGACCCTGCCAGTAGGCGCACTATAGCTATGCACCCGCGCCTGCGCTCGCGCCCGACGCTACGCTATCCTGGCAGGGTCGCCATGTAATGTGGGAAGTTATTGACACGACGAGTGCTCCGTTATGAATGTTCTTTATTAATCATAAGACTTAATATTTATACTTGTACACATCTACATATACACTACACCTTCCCCCTCAAAGAAAAAAATAAAATGTAAAATACATTCTTATTTTTTAAGAAATGAAAAATAAAACCATACTAATTGATAAAAAAAATGATTACGATATAACAATAAAATTTCAAAAATATAAGTATTCTTATTCAAAATATTAAATGATTTTAAAAAAAAAATCATCTGAATACTGATTCATCAACATGGTTCATCATTGTAACATGATTGAGCTTTGACTATGTGGGAATATAAACAAACATATCAAATTAAATTCAATGAACTAAGTAATTTTATCTGAGACTGGAATGTCAAACATAGATCGTTCATGTTTCAAATACTTTAAACAAACCAAAAGTAAAAATATATAAAAATTATAGTAAAAATAATATCTAAATCCTTTCTCTATTAGTAACATACCTATCATTACATACAATATATATCTACTGTTTATTTATTTCTAAACTAAGTAATGCCTACCGATCTGCTATCATACATTTTACAATTATTTAAGAAAATCGTCTCATTTTCTATCATCTTATTAAAATATTTACTATCTTCACTATGATAATCATTTTTATTCATTTGTCTCAAATCTGACCATTTGTCATTAGACTTATTTTTTATATCATCTTCTACAGTATTTTGACCTGTTTGCGGCCGTAATATACTAACAACATTATTTTTCTTTTCTCTCTTATAATTTTTCTCTTTATTATCTTTATTACTACTCACGTTATTTTCAACTTTTACTACTTTATCATTTATCTTTAATCTTGGCAATTCTACCTCATATTTTCTCATAGTACGTATTAATTTCGTTATATTACTTCTTAAACATTTATCTTTATTAACTATCAATACCTTTATATTTTTATCTCTACATAACAATTTTAAATCTTCCGCTAGCAACTGTCCTACTGATAGTGCTTCATTCTCTACATATAAAGTTGCTTTCGAAGGAACATAAACACAAATACCTTCTTTAGACTTAAAACATTTTTTATCCTTAATATTATCCTCAAAAAAGTTTCTAAATAATATCTCTACGCAACCCTTAGGTTTCTTATATTTTATTCTCTTTAAATTCCTATTTTCCTTTTTGCTTTCTATCAAATCTAATTCATTTACAATGTCATAATATTTATTTTCTACCTCATCTTCGAATAACGTATTAATATCAAAGTCGTCTAAATCAGAGCAAGTATCAAATTTCAAATCAACGTTGTTTAAATTATTCAACTCTCTACACTTGGACTCAGCTACAGCGTGTGTTTGCTGATCGTGCGTAACCTGACCGTTCATTTGTACCGGATGACTGTATGACGTACTCGGTTTTATAACTAAACTTGAATCTTTTATAATATCATGATAATGATTATAATTTTTACCTACATTATTATTACGACAAAATTGATCTTTGTGTATAAAATACTGTTTTCTACTAACTGACATATTGTCTTCATCTATTGCAGTCTGAATGGCTTGTGATAAAGAACTAAACTGTCTGGAAGCTACAATTATACCTATATGAATATTATTTAAACCATCTGTAAAACACTTAATTGCCATTTTTTCATTAATTGGACGTAATACTTCAATTTTAAATCTATCGCCATCGGATTGTGATAAAGTTAAATCTACAAAAATGTTTTCCAATTCTGTACCAAACTCTGTAATAGACCTATTACCCTGTCTACAATTTAATAACTGCGTCTGTAAGGCAACTGGTGATTTTTTCGGCAACAAAAATATTTTCATATCATTTATTAAACTTTCTACATTAACATATTTTTGTTTTAAAAGGAATTTGGCTTGTTGAGATAATCTCGTTTTAAGAACAAAATTAATTAATAAATTCTGTGAACAATTATTTAACATACTGCTATAAAAATCTATTCCATCAATTAATGATCTTGTTACTTGTTCTTCTCCTGTCATAACTGGCAATAAGGCAATAGCCGATTCAAAATCAAAATTTTCTGACATTGTTATATTAATATTGAAATAAAAATAAAAAATAAACGAAAACCCTTCTAAAATTAACTATTATTTACCCTTTAAAATAAAATTGTATAAAATTTCTGCGTCTAAAATCGAATTAACCCTCATTATTCGTCATAAAACAACTATAACCGCTCAACTCAACAAATTAAATCAACCAAAAATACTACAAAATCATTATAACCTATTCACCGTAAATATTGTATAAAGTAGCTAAACATATTTTTATTTTACCATTTAAAAAGGATATGAAAATCTTCCACATATAATTATTTTTTCGGATGCACGTCGTGTGTCTCCCAACTCCTAAACTCGATCCACGATGTGAGTGATGCACGTAGACACGAAGGTGGTCTGCACATCATGATGATTGGGCCGGGCTATACCCTGGACTCCGTGGGCCGGGATTACCCTGGACACCGCTCCTTCATGTTTTCTTTCTTCTTACATTATTTTAGTTCTTTCTTGATATATTATTTATTTCATCTTCATAATATTTAATTTATTTAAGTTTTTCTTTCTTCATAATATTTAATTTATTTTCGTTCTTCTATATTTAATTATCTTCATTTTTTTAAATTTTCTTTCTTCCATATTTTATCATTATTTGTACAATTTTCATTTTCTTCATATTATAAATTTCTTGCTTCCTTCTTCCTGATTTAATATTTGATTTTTCGTTCTTCACATTGTCTTATACAACGTCGCGTAGCGTCGGGCGCGAGCGCAGGCGCGGGTGCATAGCTATAGTGCGCCTACTGGCAGGGTCGCCATGTAATGTGGGAAGTTATTGACACGACGAGTGCTCCGTTATGAATGTTCTTTATTAATCATAAGACTTAATATTTATACATAAACACTACATTTACATACAGTAGCTTCCTATTAGTGAAAGAATTTATCAAATCGGTTCAGTAGTTTCGGCAGACTATTCAATGCAAACAAACAAACAAACAATCAATTCTTTTCTCTTTATAATATTAGTATAGATAATAGGTATCTGTACTAAAATTCCCTCTAGCTTTTTTTAAAATTAAGTGCAAATGTCCGTATTTTTTCATAGCTTTATAAATTTGGAGTTCTCAAGAGAAGTAAAAGAGAAGCGAAAATATCTCATCTCATACATATAGAAAGTTGCAAGAGCTTAAATTCGTTAAAAAAGCGGACAGAAGAGATGAAATGAATGAAAAGATGCGCTCCAATATAACAAGCCTGGAAATAATATTAAAATATTATATTTATCTCAAATATGATTGATATCAATCACATAATACATAGAAATATTACTCTCTCCACGATTAATAATTTCAGGGAGAAAAAAAACGGTTTTCTTTGTCACAAAAATAATCATTAAAATAATTGATCTTATAACAGAAAAACAAACATACACACGATACTGCTATCGCTTCTAATAGCGGGCGCTCCAGTTATGTTTGGAGGCCTTTCTTGGCACGTGTTAGCTCACCTTTATCCAGGCGGCACCTATGCAGACTGGCGGTGAAGATTCTATCGCTTATCCCGCCCCGGGCTAATTGTATATAGTATATAGAACTAATACGTGACGAAAAAAGAAAGTGACATTAGGGAAAGGCTATAGGCAACCTGTATTATTTAGAGATGCCATTAAAGCCTTCGTCCTATTATGTGCTCAGAGTAATTTCCACTTTTACGACAGTTTTGATTTTAGCTTTACAATTAAATCTCGTGTCTTAATTCATCACCTATGACTAGCAGACGTTGGCCCGGCTGACGTTGTCCTGCCCTAAGAATAAAAGAAACTGAGACCTACCTATCTACCTACACCTACCTACCTATACCTACCTACCTACACCTAACTACCTTACTCTACCTACACCTACCTACCTACCTACCGTTAGGTTTTCATAAGAACCTACTCCTGGCAATAACAACGACTGGACCGATTTCGATAATTCTTTTTTTGTTGTGTAAAAAAGAATTATCGAAATCGGTCCAGCCCGCGTGATGGCGTGACCAAGGAAAATAGGGATACATTTTTATTTATATAGATTTTAAACCGTATCGTATGTATGTGTGTTTATTTTCTTGGTAATAGTAACGAACGTCTCAATACAATACAGAATTTAGCATCGAGATTTCAATGCATTACATTATGTTAAGTGTAATTTGAAACTAAATCATTTACGTGAACAATTGCTGCCTTATAAGTATAAACTGAAATGAGACGCGTGTCTGGAGCATCAGTGGAGCGAGTCGTCGGCGCGCGGTCGCGGGCGCTCGCAACACCACTAACCCTTACATAGTTTTCAGGAATGTATTCTATGAGGACCCTAAATTATCGAGGTGACCTATTCTGTGATTATGCTGTACGCTAGAACCTGTAACTTCATATCCAAGGTAAAGTTATAGGAGCATTGATAAAAATTGAAATCATTTAACCAACTAATTGACGATTTATACGAAAAAACGAAAGCCTTATAGGATAACATTGTTGTCCGTCTGTCAAGACCCTTTTTCTCAAGAACGTCACTTCGCAAGATCCCGCCAAAAAGTTTGACATAATTCAACAGCGACACGTCAAAGTATAAATATAATGACGCGAGTGAATGCGACCCGCAGCCCGGCGCAGTGCGAGTGTGACGCTCGGCCGCTCCTATATACAGTGTCTCACTCTGACGTGTGCTGATGCAATGTTGATAGCGCTCTGTTGGTTCAGTGCCGCCGTGCCCCTCTACACTGTACCAAAGAGAATATTGCTCTGTAGAGGGCTAGACAGAAGGCAGCGGGCGCGGGCGCGGGCGGAGTGAGGACACTGTTTTATGCCACTTTACTGTTTATTGACAACGCGACGCGTCGGGTAATTAGGGGCAGCAGCGCCCGCGCCGCCCCTTGTTGACATACTGCTATCGAGTCGAGCTTATCTCTACATTAAAATGTTGTTTTCGTGTAAATAATAGGGTAGTTTCCTGGCATATCAAATCAGCAACTTTTTAATAAATGTCAAAACAATCGTTTATAAAGAATTTTGTATGAAATATTACACTATGACGTCATAGTTTCACAGCATCAAATGATCTACTCTTAGTGGTTCTACTGGTAATAAAAAATCATAGAAAGCATTAAATGTACAACATATTTGATGTTTCCGCGTGTTTTCAGATGTTTTATGCATTGGTTAGTGTTTGGTCATTTATTTTTGACACTATCATCTAGCCTATTGCGTATCATATTGAATTTTATGTACTTACTAGCGCCCCACCCCGGCTTCGCACAGGTTTTCTGTACTATACATGTATTATACATATAAACCTTCCTCTTGAATCACTCTTATCTATTGCTGGAAACTGCATTAAAATCCGTTGAGAAGTTTAAACTAAACGAATAGACGCGACATTATGGATGTTATATTCAATTACTAGAGGCGTGATTTTTAAAAATGGCGTTGAAAGTACAATTAAATTGTAATCAGTACTATATTCAAAAGTGGCTACCACTGTAAGTAATTTCCATTATCTAACAACTTCTCACTCGAATGCAAATAAAGGTACACATATGCGCTTTTTATACATGACTGAAGTCTCTTCTAAAAGCTTTCACGCGGCTTGTTTGATGAAAGCTCTTGTTGCTTTGTTTTGTGTCGCCTGCGCTGACATCCGGTCACTTCCGCCTCGACTTTTTCCCAATTACTCGTTAGTCTACTGTAAACAACGAGCATCGCTACGAGTGATGTGACTTTTGAATGTATACCTTCTTTGTATAAAGCTTTTTGAAATATACATGTGTGTGTAATCACTGAATGTTATTTGTCGACCGGCGGGTTATATCACATAATGATGCATTTGCATTGTATATAATACTTATAGATACTCTGACTCCGTCCCTTACTAAACTCACGGGGACAAGCGAGACAGACGAGATAACATTTTATTTTTACGAGAAAACTTTACCTAAAAAACAAGTTACAACGACGTCATTGTATCTTATCCAGCTTTTTAAAAACATCTCATTAATTTATTTGTTCGCATAAGAATAATATTATTCAAATAATTCGTGTTTTAAGGAAAACAGGAAAGATTTTCCTTCTTATGGCGCAACGTGTAAGTGTCTCGGGGATCGGCTTCCAATTGTTTGTATTGGAAACAAATATTTTGTCATAAATAAATCTTTTTCATTCAAAAATTACAGTGAAATTCATTTCAAATAGAAAAAACTTATAAATACCAAAAAGGTTTGTTCAGCCCGCAGGCGCACGGTTATCATATATATAGCCTATTGACGAGCTGCTCATAATCATTGAGAAAGAGAAAGAGAAAGGTTTATATGTTTAATACATACATATTATAGTACAGAAAAGCAGAGACATTCACGAGTCGCTAGTAAACTATAAATAAAACCCTGCCAAGTACGAGTCTGAGAATTACTCGCGCGCCGATGGTACCGACCTTCCCAGGAAGTATATTTATTGGTTTGGGTCACTGAAGGGATGTTTCACTTGAGTAAAAATTACTACCTCCAGTATTTAGAGTATTTTCCTCCAGGTGCGGTTGACAATCCATCCTGTATATGTATAGGAAAAAAAAAGATTACATGTGCTAGGGTCTCACGTAAGGAGTATAAAGTAGGTACTATCATAGAGTAAATAATATACTACGTACAAGTACTACAGATAGGACAATCGGCTGAATCACGCGCGCGGTTCAACAGATAACGAGAGATTAGACTTGTAGCCGCCAACTTGCTCCGACGTAATTAGCAGAGTTTGTGGCTGTCAGGGTTGCCGCCATTACAAGTATTGTCCTAGACTACTTTTAACATTTTTTCCAATAACCGAAGTCTACAAGTAACATTTTCCCAGATGTGTGCGTTATAAGTGTGTACAATATAGGTGAAGTGTTTCTAATTTAAAGAAAATTAGTTTTATTTACAGTAAGAATAATTTCACGGTTACCTACCTTAAAATTACATCACTAAATTGTGAACGTTTGCGTTGTCGCTTGCCAAAACAAATGTAGGCAGCCCTAGCGCACCGACGCGGTACCGCAGCCCGCTTTGAGCCGCGCGCGAGTGTACCTACCTACCTTCTGTAGGAACACGTACCTACTTGGTAACATTATTATTCTTGTGTATCGGCGTCTTCACAGCCGCAGCCGCCTCTAATTAACTTCCTCCACATAATATGTAACCCTACATACATTAGGTACATAAGCTGCTTTGTGTACGAGACACAACTATATGTTAAGGCGGTAAGTACCTATGTGCGTGAGACAAACTCTTTGCATACGTCACGATCAATTGTCAAAATATATATCATAAAATAAATATCAATTAATATTTATTTTACGTACGTATTTCGACATAATAAATAAATAAATAATAAATATCCTGGGACATTGTTCACTCACGGTTATCTGCTCCCAAACTAAGCAGAGCTTGTACTATGGAAACCAGATAACTGATATACTACATATACTACTTTTTTTTTGTAAATACATACTTATATAGATAATTACACCGAGACTCAGGACAAACAGACATGTTCATGCACACAAATGTTTGTCCTGGATGGGAATCGAACCCACGACCTGCGGCGCGATAGGTAGTGTCTTAACCAACTGCGCCAACTGGCCTCTCAAACGCTTCTACTATAGCTAATAATAGTAATTACATTCTGGGCACAGTTCCTCGTAGTATAAACATTGGGAGTGGTCGCTCCTCTGAGCCCTCTGAAGTGTGTGCAGTAGGTACCTACTGTAGGTACCCATCATGAATAATACATTACAGCGGTACGCTTCAAGTAACGCTTAAGTCTCACTAAAGCTCTCTAATAGTTGTTTGGAAGGCCAGCTTTATATTTAAAGTTAGTTCAACAATCTTGCAATAAAGGGTGTTTTCCACCGTTCAGGACATTTTGGAAATTAGAGAACAATGAAATTCTGAGTAATGAATATTGCTCTGTTGCTTCTCGTCGTTTGTAAACAAAATTAAATGAATCCGTGCGTTGTAGTAATTTAGAATAACATGATAGAGTTATGCCGACCATAGACGTTCAAGTAATTTGATCAGACAGGCTGGTTCAAACAGCATGAATGTCTGTGGGAAAATTGGGTCAAATTTTATGAGTTGTCAAATGGCATGAGGAATTAATTTTCGTATTTCTATTTAATCAAACAGTTTGATTAAATAATTTGGACGTCTATGGCCGGCAGTATGATATACCGCATTGTTGGGAAAATATGCTTTATGACGAACAAACAAGAGCTAATATTTCACACTTCTGGTATTCGTAAGGCATGCAGAAGCTAAACACAAGTGTAAACATTTGCGGATATGTGGTGTCTCTTCTACACATATCAAGGTTTTAAAAAAAATTGGCTTATAATAATATTTTTTTTAATTAATAGGTACCTCCCTAGAAAATGAGTAGGATTCAATTACGTAATTAGAATCAATATAGAGATAGTTTCGTGTCAATTATGCTTATCTTAATGAGGTTTTTGATACACGTAATTAGGGTATAGAAAGTTATACATTAATAAGGATACTGAATAGTAATCCTTCAGTTCACCCGGTGCGGTGGTTGCGGTGAGTCGTGCAAAGTCGACTGCTGACTCGCAGATCCGTCTGAATGTAATCTAATTACCGGCTCTATTCATCTCATACACAGTGTGCTCACGGCCCTTTATATCGTCAATCTGAATTTCACATGTAAATAAACGTATCCCAAATTTTTGTGTATCACGAAAACGTTTCAAATGCTAATTTACCCCGCAAGCGTTATAGTTCTAATTTTTGTTATTTACAAGTTCGTTTGAAATTAGGAACTTAAATTTTAGCGAAGAGAATCATTTTTAAAGGGCATACATAGCTCGATAGTTGAGTAGCTAATTGGTAGAACGTGCCTGACTGTCTGGTTAATGTCACCAACCACTGACTGATATGATGTTAAGAGAGTTCGAGACAATCTCACAAAAACTATACAAGCCATAACTATGTTGAATTCAACAAAATATTTCATGTAATCCAATTACGACACTCTAAAGACTTATTTTTCTTTTATTTATTACTAGCTGTTTTCCGCGGTTTCACTCGCGTTCCCGGGATAAAAAGTAGCCTATAACCTTCGCGGATAATGTAGCTTCCTATTAGTGAAATATTTTTTTAATCGGACCAGTAACACAGGAAATTTGCGCGTTCAAATAAACAAACTCTTCAGTTTTATTATTAGTACATAGATTTACTATTTAGGAATCGTTTTGAATGTGGAAATACTTCAAATATCTAAGCTCCATTTATCCGTTTTAAAACAATGTTATATCTAAATGTTTGAAACACTAACCATTGTTATTTAGTGTACAATGACTCTAAACTAATCAAAGTGATTAAAATGGCAAGCATTAGTATTCGGGTGGATGAATCCATCACAAAACCACAAACGGAATTGCGTTATCCTGCTTGGAGCGATACAATTACTTGAATAACAAATAAGTTATTTAGCACTTACGCTTTATGAGCAAGTTTTGTGGCGAGCAGTGAGATTGTGGATCCCTGGGGAGGGGTGGCCGAGGCGAGGACGAGTCACGAGCCGCGAGCCGCTACAAACTGTGGACATTTTGTGTTAAGTGGTTTACAACTTGTACCAAATTAAGTAGGTACATCCTGTACAAAGTAGCAGATAAGTGAGCTCCGTAAATAAATACTTAAAAGCGTAGTCGTAACCATTAAACTTTTGTATGTGTACTGTTTTAAACAGCTGCAACAGATTATTAGGTAGTTGTTACAGGAATTCCTTGTATCAAATAGAATTGCAAACGTATTTTTGTCGCTTGTGGCTAGTTCAAAACTGGAGGCTTACCATCAACTTTTAGATAGCCATTCAGTTACGATGCAATCCAGTCTAGGTACCTAAACAGATCTGCTAAAATTCGTACCATGAAGCTAATAAAAAAGAATCGCGTTTGGACGGAATGAATGAACGATATTGTCTCTGATCCGGGTTTTGCTAGAAAGTGAAGATGCTATACGGTAATTACATAAGTCTGTCTCTTTTACTCTGAGTCAATGCGATACGTTTAAAAACCTAAATGTGTGATTTTGCGGTAAGTTACGGTTATTTTTAAATGCTATTTACGAAAAAATAAAAATAAATAACGTCTCAAAGTATCAAATAATATTCTTTTAAATAATTCTAGCAATCAATGAATTACTGTGCATAACATTAAATAACAAATAAGAATGTTGACTTATCTTAAAAAATATTACTACCACGATATTTTAGAACGGAAAACTTGCGATCGGATACATGCACTTGTCGTATAAAAAGTATACACGTTTTGACTTTTGTGTCATAATTTTCTTAAAGTATTATGGATTATTGAGTGATTATAATTTAGAGAAAAATATTCTCAATAGTACCTATGTATAATATTAAATACCTAACGGTATCATACTTGGAACTATGTAAGTATTTCTATAGACTCGTATATACATTTTAGATCTTAAATTGCAGCAATGTATCCAAATAGTTAACAGTGACACACACATACAAATGGCAAAGCGGTAAAGAAAGTTTCTTGACATCATTGGAAGAATCAACAACGGTCAAATGAAAGAGCATTTATTTAGAAATTGGAAATTTAAATTAAATTCAAACAATGGTGTTAGTAATTTTGTGAAGTTTGTTTAATAACATAATAATTTTCACGTTACAAACTTTGTACGTAGCTGCAAAATTGTATTACCTATGTCTCTAAGTATATTTTACCTTTTCCACGTATACAAAAAAATTACTCTATAACAGGCAGGGAGGCAGGCAGCTTGTCCAGGCACAAATATTTATAATCTTGAGTTGTTCTCAGAGAGCGTAGGACAAGCCTCTATTCTCCAGAGTTATTGGTCCGATTCGAAAAATTCTTTCACTAATCGGAAGCTACATTATCCCCAAAAGTTATAGGCTACATTGTGGCGTGGGAACACGAGTTGAACCGCGGGTAACAGCTAGTAGGTAGATGTTGTTTTCTCGAAATGAATACTGTGTTGTTTTCTTGATACTTATATGATATATCCATTATTTTTACATCCAGTATTAGTCTGAAGAGCACTCTCACTGTATACTTCAAGAGGCATTATTCACAAGGTATTTTAAGTAATATTTTCTGAAGAAAAGTAAAGCTAGCACCTACTTACGCCTCTTCACTGTTTCATACTTCGTTGGAGCTATCACTTATTTTGAGTGGGAATTATTCCTATATACCTAAATATATATTTACAAATGATAGATATTATGTATATACATATTTGTACACGTGTATTGATTGTTATAAGTTGTTATTTTCAGTATTATATTTATTTTTATAACTAGGAAGGACAAAATACTGCGAACGCCATTTAAATATAGGATAAGTGAGGCGCGACGCGGCCGACAAACGTGGTATAATTTCATAAGATAAGATAAATCTTTATTTGCAGAATACATAGATAATACATAAATGGTCTTAGATTTAAAATGAGCAGTTAGTATTCAGCTTGCAAAGCAGGCGTGCAAATATTTGTATTTCCTATGACTATGAAGCTAATTTACAAGGTCAACACGTTCAAGGTCAACGTTTATATATGTAGAAGGAATTCTATCGTCGCTGTAATCATGTACGTTTATGCAGCCTCCCTCCACGTCATAACGAACGAGATACCTATTATATTTTTTCTTGTCACTCTTCAAATAAACTATTTACTTTAAATTACCAAAAGCACTTTTCTATCTGGTGTATGAAATCTGAGTAATATTTTAGTGTGCAGTCAGAAAAAATGCTAAAAAATCATCATCATGTCAGCCAATAAAATGTTATAAACTAACCATTTAAAAATGTTTAATGTGAGGAAGGGCCCTTTCCTGATTACTATAATAATAATTACGATCTTAACTATAAACAAAAGACGTCCACCGGAAAAAGGCCCCTAAGGATCTCCACGATATGGCCGGTCTTTCGCTACCTGGATGCCATCTATCGATACTGACTGGATACATTATGGATAACCACATTCGTAATCTATATGACTAATATTATGGAGATAAAGTCTGTTTGGATGTAGGAGGCAATCTTTAGAGTTACTGAAAAATCATTAATAGGATGTTACATTGCCGGAGTCTTCTCAGTTATGTATTTCGAAATAGACTCTCTGTTGTAACTTTCGACATTCATTAGTGCCTTATCAGAGCTATGAGTTTTGACATTACCCTCGAGTGCTATAAGCTAATTTCCATATCCTGGGACATTCTTCACACACGGTTATCTGATTCCAAACTAAGCAGATGTACTATGGAGACCAGACAACTGATATACAATATTTTTTTGTAAATACATACTTATATAGATAATTACACCCAGACACAGGACAAACAGACATGTTCATGCACACAAATGTTTGTCCTGGATGGGAATCGAACCCACGACCAGCAGTACAATAGGTGGTGTCCTAACCAACTGTGTCGACTGGCCTGTCAAATAACAATTACTTTTAGTACAAAATCCCTCTCGTCAATATTAAAACTTTTAATGAAGGATTCAGCGTTGGTTAAACTGAATAAAAAATGGTACACACGGCCACAGATCAAGCTACACTGCGGCACCTTATGCGGTTGTGATAGTCGCTATTTTGCAACAAAAATGTGTAGCTTGATCTGTGGCCGTGAGATTTCCCCGAGGATGGTTGCGCGGTGAGGCCGCCGCCGGACGCGCTCTCCACTGATACCTTGTTCAATATTAACGACACGCATTACACTGTATGAATTTACTACGAAACTGCTGTTATTAATAATTTGATATCCACTATTGTAGGTTACAATAAACGTTAGGACATAAAGCACTTATTTTTAAGAGTCTTCTGAAAATAAATGTGTCAAAGTGTCAATATAAAAAGATTATATTGAGTACTAGCTGTCCCCCGCCGTTTCACCCGCGTCTCCGAGATAAAAAGTAGCCTATATGTTAAGACTGCTACTTTATAAGTCGCAAGTCCGGCCCCATATGGCAGCAGTACTCCTGCTGCCATCTTTGGGCGGGGGCACCTGCATACCAGCTTGGACCTTTTGACTCGGTTCAGCGGCGTGCCATTAGAATAATAATTGTCGACGTGGTTTTCCTAAGAGACTACAGCATGGGGTTCTTCAAGAAGGGTGTGAAGAGATTTTTGCAGGGTCGGCAACGCGCGAGTGATACCCCTGGTGTTGCAAGCATTCATAGACTACGGTAACCACTTACCATCAGGTGGGCCGTATGTTTGTTTGCTGCATTAGTAGTATAAAAAAAAAATATGTTATTCCAGGGTATGATCTATCTATTTGCCAAGTTTCACCCAAATCCGTTCAGTAGTTTTTGCGTGAAAGAGCAACAAACATACATACATACAAACTTTCACGTATATAATATCAGAAGATTAATGTTTTACTTTTTTTTAAGATAGCTGACCCGGCAGACGTTGTCCTGCCCTGAGAACAAAAATAAAACTGGGACCTACCTACCTATCCATACCTACTCCTACCTATCCCTACCTATTCTACCTACTCTACCTACCCCTACCTACATCGTCCTAACCCTACCTACCCTTACCTAACTACCTACCCTTACCTACCTTACCTGCCCCTACATACCCCTACCTACTCCTACCTCTACCTACCCCTACCTACCCGTACCTGTAAACCACCCTAATCGTTTTTCCTTAGTTTGTTAAAGAATATATTCAATGATTGGTGTCGGAGTTGGAGTACAGTTAAAGTTATAATCAAAATCAAAATCAAAAACTCATTTATTCAATTTAGGCACTGGTAAGGCACTTATGAACGTCAATAGTTACAAACATTACAATAGACTCTACCACCGGTTCCACATACACTTGAACTGAGAAGACTCCGGCAAGAAACTCAGCAAGGCTACATTTTTTTTTTGTGGATCTTTCTGAAAACAAATCTATCTCTTAATGAAAACAAACTACATGAATTGAGATTTTCCTTTTAACATGTACTTGTTGTAAAGGTCGGCTAAAGGAATAACATATTGCTTTATGTTTATGAGACAACAAACTGTTCTATGAATATAAAATATATTTGTTTTCTCTAAGAAGTCATATGCAGTAAGAAACTAGATTCAAGTCTATATAATATTGTTTATGGCTTGGTCGATGTTCGCCGCACTCCTCCGCGACCACAAACTAATCTATTTGATGCTCTATGTCCCGGTTCAGGCTCTCTGCAGTCCGTGTACAAGTTACTTTGTTTTTCTATAACTTTCCTAATGGTAGAGCAACCATAAAATGCTTTTATGAGTGTCAAAGTTACGATTGACACCCGTCCTCAATACATTTAGTTTTTGGTTTAAATATCTATACTAATAACAAAATTTGAGTTTATTTGTACGCGCTAATCTCTAGAACTACTAGTAGGATTAGAAATGTGTGTGTCTGTCTAACGGATCGATTATGCTTCTTTGCATAAAGATTGGTTATGGTCCGGGGAGTACCAAACATAGGTTAGTTTGTGTCCTGGGAACAAAGGTATTTACCCGAAAACTATGTAACTATTTAATTACTAAAAAGTAGTATATACCAGCTAACTGGTTTCTTTGAAACTGAGGGGTGGTTCAAGGTAGCCCATTTTTGATTATACGACTAGCTGTTCCCCGCTGCTTCACTCGCGTTCCCGGGATAGAAAGTAGCCTATAACCTTCGGGAATAATGTAGCTTCCTCTAAGTAAAAGATTTTTAAATTTGGACTAGTAACACCAGAGTTTAGCGCGTTCAAACAAATTTTTATTTATTATTAGTATAGATATTTTCATGAAAACCTGACCATTTACCACAAATACCTATATAACTCCGTGACATAATATGTTGATGATTTCTTTTGTTATTTATTAATCAGTAAATGTACTACCATTCTTGTCGCAAATTACATGTTGACAAAAAAAACTTAAAAAAAAAAAAAAAATTTCGCGGCTAACCCAAGCATTCATCTTAAAGCGAAAATATTATAATCGTTTGGTGTATTTATTTATTTGGTACATTTTACTGAGCAGCGTGAAGTCTACATAATGAGATGTAAAATTGAAAGCGTTTTCCGCAATTTATATTGTAATAGCATTTTTATGATAAATTATACAGAGGGAACAAAGTCTTTTGCTACTGATCGCTTTTCAGAGGGGTGTTGGGGGGGGGGGGGGGGAGGGAGGAGCCCTCTAAGTGTTTCTTATTCATACAATTTCGGGACTTCTGATTGTTACACTCACCCACCTTGTTTTACACTCCAAGCTGTTATAAACCATATACTTTCCTACATAAGACAAGAAATAGTGTTTAATCAGTTCGTAATAGGAGTTTAAAATAAATTCTTATTTTTTTACGTACGAAATTCCTCATCAAACCATTGATGACGAAATTACCTTATTTACTTTACATATCCAAACTAATAGAGAAAGTTTTTACACATTTTTTACGAGGTGTTTTGTAAGCAAAAATTTTCATTAAGCATACATTTTGGTAACTGAAAAACTTGCTTCACCGTCGCAGGACTTCCTGCATGTTCTCGCGTTGGGGATACTACAATGCAAACTTTCATTAATTAGCTAACAACATTCACAGATATTGAAAAAAACTATGGCAGTGGCAATGCGCTATACTGAACTGTATCTTATTGGAGAAACAAGTTTCTGTTAAAAAAATCATTTTGGTACAAGCTTTTATTCAACTAACTACTCGTTAAAACAGTTCCAATGAGCTCAATTACGACGGGGTTGTGTCGTTTTATTGCGGCACCTTCCAGCTCCAGCATCAGATCAGCTCCATGACATAATAATTTTGCATTGTTATCCGATTTATGCATGTGCATGCAAAATTTTAGCTCAATCGGTAACCGGGAAGTGGATCAAATTTAACTTGCAAGATTTGATGATAAACATCGGGTCAGGTGAAACTATATAAAAGCTTGTGAAAAGCGTAAATTCAGTAAAGTTCCAGCTGTATCATGCTGCGACTACTGTGTTAATGTCCTCTCAAGCACAGTTTGTATAAAGTTACATTCTCGCGCGCATTCAATACGAAACTAACACAGTTTGAAACTCCATCAGGTAATTGATTTAGAAGCAAAACCATGTTCTCTGCATCTAAGGATGGGGTGTTAGTGGTAAGCGTTATATGGCAGGCACGTTTACTTACGGTTAGTATGGAAAGTAACAAGATCGCAAGTGTTGCTGCCGGAATATAGAGATAAGTATTCAGCACAAGATAGTTCTGAGATCTAATAGAAAGACAAAGTTTTCTTACTTATAAAAAAAGGCTTAGTTTTATTTAAATAACATAAAACTGTCGTTGTAATAAAGGAGCGTCTCGCCTGTCTCGCTTGTCCCCGTCAGTTTAGTAAGGAACGAAGTCATTCGCGGCATCCTCTTAATAAAGAATTTAAATAAATAAAATTAAAAAATTTAAGAAACCCCCGAATCTCACTAAAATATTGGTGATAATTTGAAAACGGCTGAGCGGATGTTCTTGAAGCATAGCAAAGAACACCCTCGATTAAGTCACCTTTCAAACAGAAAAGAATAAATCAAAATTGGTCCATCCGTTCAGGAGCTATGAGGCCATAGACAGACAAACACACACACAGACACGTCAAACTTATAACACCCCGTCGTTTTTGCGTCGGGAGTTAAAAAAAGCGAGACTCACCGAGCAACGACACTTGTTGAGCTCGGCTAAATAGCCGCGGAGACTACCCCTCCCTCACTCACCCCCTCGGTGCCTTTCGTGCTGCCTATTGACGTCAGAGCTCGTCAATCAGTGCCGATCTTTTAGCTTAGATTTTCAGAAGATCAACAGTATTTGTGTCATACCAAAAGCAAACATGTGTTATCATTGATAGGAAAACAAATACATAATATTATATGTATTTCTCTAATAAAATATGACTCTAGTAACATTATACTAACATATTGGTGCCGATTCTGTTGTTTACTAACTTAACTAATATTAGATAAGTCACCTCTCTTTCATGTTAACCTTATTGAAAAAAGATCTTCCTAGTCGGACACTCTTGCCAGATTGGTCGTGGTTATGATAGGTCTTGAGTGGCGGCTTTTGCAATCCGTCTCCATTCAGCCCTGTTGCAAGCATTGCGGGAACACTCGGTCATGGTGGAGTGTGTGGTAGACACTATAAGATCCGACCATCTAGTCGGAGACCGACCACGTGATCTTTTGCCATTCATTCTGCCTTGAACTACCAAACGTTCCATTGAGTCCTCTTTGCGGGTAACATGACCAAAGAACTTCAGGATTCGTATCTGTACAGTTGATGACAGTCTTTCCCTTATCCTGAGCTCATCCAAAATCGACACATTGGTGCGGTGCGCTGTCCACGGGATCCTCAGTAGCCGTCGCCAGCACCACATCTCCAGTGCATCTATATTCCTCCGCTCCTTCAGTGTCAATGTGAAAAAAGATAGAACATATTTAATACTGTCAGATTAGCCCAAGCCTTCGTAATATACGGCCGTAACAAATATAAGATCTTAAATTTACGTTGTAATAAGTGTTCGGACTAATCTGACAAAGCTAAAATGTCTTTCATCTCTTTCTTAGATTGTTTGTTAGAAAGGGTTTGTTATTAAGATTATTTTTTTTTAGTTTGTAATCAGATACGGGCCAATATAGTTTTGTAAAGTCAATTTCGAACTAATTTCCTGAACGGCTGCAAATACGTCTCACTCTACTTATCCAGAATTACACAAATACCAAAGTTTTTCCGATTAAATAATCTACATATTTGAATATTAAAAGTTATTCAAGTTGGAAGCCAGGTCCTCTGTGTCAAACTTTTAGAATGAATAATCTAATAACGAATTGCAAATACAAACTCCAAGCTTTGATGTGTAAGAGGTTTACTGTTCAAATAATGAACTTGAGATTAATAAAACGTTATTAAAGTATAAAAAAATATATGATATTTTTTCATTATATTATACGTAGGTATTTTTTTTAAAGCTTTTTAGTTGGGTAATAATAAAAATAGTTGATAATTTATATTAGTATACTAGCTGACCCCGCCAAACGTTATTTTGCCATACAAATTATTTCTATTCATAAAAATCGGTCAAGCCTTTTCGGAGGAGTTGGTTGACAAACACTGTGACACGAGAATATTATATATTAGATATTTATATACGAGTAACTTTCCTATTAATTTGTGGTTGATGTTTTATGAAAATTAAACATGGTTAATTTAGCACTTAAGCTTTGTAGCACTTCGTAAACTGTAATTTTATGAATATCGAGTGAGTGAAAGAACCTAAATACAGAGTTACATAATGTAACAAACCAATAAGGTTTTCTTCTACGAATCGTAGACATGCTACGGTGCGCTCCGCCCGGGGCTACGGAAACGCTACGACGCTACTCTTACATAGAATTCGCATTGAAATAAATATTATATTAAATTGCTATATATTGATATTTACTAATAGTCTGACTGATGTGGCCAAAACGAATAGTATGACGCCAAAATATTGGCTCTCAAGAATAGCTATTGAAACGCATCGGTAGTTATTTTACGACTTATTTTTATGCCGTTTTTATGTGCCAGTATAGAAAGAAAGAAAGAAAGAAAATATATTTATTTGACGAACACAAAAAAGTACAAGAAAACAATAATAGGCTAGTTGACAGTGACAAAAATAAATGACCAAACACTAACCAATGCATAAAACATCTAAAAAACACGTGGAAACATCAAATATGTTGTACATTTAATGCTTTTTATGATTTTAATTACCAATAGAACCACTAAGAGTAGATCATTTGATGCTGTGAAACTATGATGTCATTGTGTAGCAAGTATTTCATACAAAATTCCTTATAAACTATCGTTTTGACATATATTAAAACGTAGCTGATTTGATATGTCAGGAAACTAGCTTATTACAAACAACAAAGTGCCACCAATTTATCTGTGAACTGGAGGGTGGCGCTGATGGACACTGAATTATGAGATAACTAACAGTCAAATGTACTGATTTTGTATTTTTATAGTTCCATTTTCTGCCACTTCACAGACAAGTTGGTCGCACGTAAATGATTTGTGCCACCAAACAAGACGTACAGCTCAGCATGATGCTACTGACTACTGTCAGCAGCGCTGGTTTTCAGCTGACGCCTTTAGTGAGTCACGGTCGTGAGTACAAATAGAAAATAAAATAAAAAGTAATAATAAAATAAATAAACAAATGGAATACATTTTTACAAATAGATATACAAGTTAAATAAAATAATTAATACAAATAGATTAAAAATGAAATTGTGTACCGTGTACCTACCGTGATACAGATTTACAAATATAAATACACAGAGGACGCCATATCCTCTGCCAGCCAGTACTCGACTACCTAACGTGGGTGATAGCAAGTACGTTTACTGCATACTCATTATTATTATAGGTCTAGTCTTACTCGCTTGCCAGTGTACAAATGATCTGTTTGGAACACATATGCATGTCAGATGATAATACATTAATATGGTGACATTGAGCTGGTCCTGATGGAGCTGAATAAAACAAAATGACCTTAATTTTTGTATTTAATTTTATGTACTTGAATATGTAGTTGATGCAATTGAATTATTAAATTTTATTATAGTAGTATATGCAACGATAATGCTAGTAAAATTGATGTAGATATATTTTCCTATAAAATATTTTACGTTATTTGATAATTTACGTCGCTATGGCAGTATATATAAAACGGCTCGCAATCTAGTTCACGCTTCGATGGATCCCGAGCGCCATTGTTATAAATTCCGAATATAAAGTGGTTCGCCGATAGCTGTATTAAAATTTCGTTTCCTAGTTTTCCAAAGCTTAGCCGCGGCGAGTGCGCCCGCGCGAGATTTCAATTAGCTTGTTAGGTTAGTATTTGTTAAAGTACCTATGGATTTTTCGTATTTATATTAAAGCTTTCTTCAGTTTGGAGGAATAACAACAAAAAAATCTAATTAGTCCGTCAGTTAGATTACCAAAAAATATTGGATACGTATTTTTTACTTTATCAAATCAATAAGAAATTACAAAGATAAGTCCCATCGAAGTGCAGGATTGGGGCTTGTGACGTCATCGTACAACTCCTTTTTAGTACACTTTTTGCAGACCGGAAAATTTTAACGCACTGTATCTTCGTTATTTTTTGTTTTCGGATCAAAATAAAAAATACGTATCCAATATTTTTTGATAATCTAACTGACGGACTAATTAGATTTTTTTGTTGTTATTCCTCATTATTAACAAACTTATTATGCTCGTACAATAGGGATTAGGTACGCATGTTTTGTTATTGCTATTTCATTCATTTAAGAAACAGTAGAAAAAAAAAATATAATAACTATAAAAAAGATGAGATTTAAATCTATTTGTTTTTAGCAAGACAGAATTTACTATGGAGTACTCGTATAGAGGCCATATAATGGCCGTAGTGCCCTATGACGTCACAGGGCATATCGGATCTCTCTGTCGAATTAGAAGTTAAAAATGCTTATATATTCCGTATTTCTTCAAAAAATATTTTCATATTTTGTTCAGATAAACACAATCCTTATTAACATAATTTTATGATAAGACAATAGCTCTATCTATTAGTCATTTTTTCTCAAATAAAATATAAGGTTTACATCTACTGGTTCAATAAATGTTTGCAACCGTACGTACTAAACTAAACTAACTCAGCATGACGTGTGATACTTTAATGGTAGGGCTAGATGCTTGGATTGATTTCTGATGCGGTTACCAAGTAAAGCTTGAAGTTAAGTTAGTGAACCGTGTCGGAGCGGGCAGCACGGTGCGGTGGCGACCGCTGGCCGGGAGCCAACAACCGTCCCTAACTTTAAAATAAATCTGATAAAAAACGCCCCAACTATAGCTAGCTAAAGCTACAGCTAACATGTTTAATAAATTGAAACTTGACCTTTTTTCATGAGTAATTTTCATAGCTTTCAACGTTTTCAAGATGAGTTCGACAAATTGTCGTAGTGGTTATGGAACGAAAAATATACGATGCTCTTTTTTTAATGAAAGTTATTAGTTAGATACATTTTAGTTAGTCAATAAAAGGAGCATAGTAAGTCACTGTATTTCTAAACGGCTACAGGCATGTTCTACTGTATCGACACAGAGGAAGTAAAGGCTAAATCGATGTCGCAACCAGCTTGGTTGCCAGGCGCCATTTTCAGATGAATATTTCTTTATTCGCGAGCTAGCGATGCGCACCGGACCGCTTGGCTCCGCTCCAGGCGCTACAAATTTACCATGGCGTAGGCCATTGACTGCTCCATGCAAATTGATAATACAGTTCTCATTCGTGGACAATGGGACCTATGAGAAAATAAAAACAATATATGATAAGCGCCAAATATTTTGTTTATCTGTAATCCCTAACAAATAGGATTGTAGATTTATACGGTTGAAGTGAAGAGGCATCTTCAGTAAAGTAATATCCTCAGGATTCTGAATCTTTAAAATTGAAATTCTTTTCATTTGCTTCAGTGGAGAGTCTTCACAAATAGTCGCTTTTAAACATCCTTATATTAGTTCCGTGAATCGAATAGAGATATCGCCTCGCTTTGCGAATTTTTAATAAAAATAGTTCAACATTTTCTGCTTAAAATAGTTAAGTACAAATAAATCCAGAAATAAGATCTTGCTCTCGAACATTCTTACTTAATTCGTCAGTGTCGTCACATTTTGCTCAGTTAAATAGTTGTTATGTAGTCCGTCGGACCAGTGTGGTAGGTGCTAGTGCATCACACATATCACTTATATTCTCGGTGTCACTGCGCAGCGCAGCGAAGAGCTCCGCTTGCAAACACTTGACATAGTTATCTCGACAAGTTGAATCTGTTTCTGATATCGGAATGCAGCATCGTTAATATGTTTAGTTGGCGAGCACAACTCGGCGTGTTGTTGGATATACTTTAAATGGTATTAGCGGGTGTGAGAGCCGGCGGCTGCAGCACGCGACGCCTCCATTAACCAATTATAAAAAGGATAAATGAACGACAAATTCTTCTCGTTTGTTTGTTTGTTTGGATCATACTTTAATCAGTCAAATTAGCTCTTTATCATTGCTTTTTTGCCGCTCGCAAATTAACAAACAATTATATTAAGCTTTTTTGTGAACATGATCAATCAAAGAAAAAATTCTAAAGCTTCAGAATTACATACTAAAAATCCAAGTAGACAGTTTGTTTTATCTGAATTCCCAAGAGGATCATAAATAAACTTATATCATTTGCATAGTCTACAAAAGAAGCGTCAAAGTGAAATATCGAGTGTCGCCTCAACCTGTAGGTATCCTATGACAGTTTATTTAAGTACCTACGTATCTAGTAAGTAAGGTATAGGTGGCATCGCGCCGCGGCCGGTTTGTACAGTGTGCTCATACATCACTGTCAGCAAGTTTAATTTCATATCACCCGTCTGCGATTTCAACAGTATAGCACTCGCAGACAAATCTGCTTCAGTCTACGTATTATGTGAGGTAACGACTGCACTCTTCCAGTGTCATCATAACTCCTAAAAGGATGAACCGATGTTGATTCTGTTTATTTCGTTTGAAAGGTGTCTCAAGAAAATCCACTCAGCCGTTTGAAGATCATTCTAGTGTTGGGGATTTCTTTAAATTTTAAATTGTAGTTGTTTCTTATCAGAAACACATATTATTATTAATTTTAAAACTTTAGCCAATACCAGAAAAAATAAATACTGCATTGTAGTATAGTGACTACATCACAGTGCACGGTGGTAGGGTACTTTGTAGTACCCACTTGGCTGGTTCCTACACTCAAGTTGAAAATCTGTCGCCAAGCACCTGTCGGTGTGTTCCGAAAGCTGCACTTGAGAGACAATTTGTGTGCGTACCACCATATCGGCTATACCTTTACCGACCACGGATATTGAAAAAAAACATCATTGTAACTGAAAAATAAAGATCTTTGCAGGTGTTGAGGAACCGAGTGCGAAATTTCGACTGTCTTTTGTCTTCTAATTAAATTGTCGGACGGTTTCCGAACGCCGGACGCGGAATTAAAAAGAAATGCAATGAACTTTCAATCCAAGTTTGCTGCCCACTGTAAGTAGGTACATTTGGCTTGACTTGAGATGGTATTTGTTCATGTTAGTGGAGTAAGTGGTGCAGTGTGGTCAGTGCAGTAGGTACCTCATCATATACGATAACTCATCACGAACGCAAACAGTTCCGCGCGTGTCGCTGAATACATCAGCCTCCTTCATCAGTCGACTGCAGGCTTAAAACGAGTGTTTAATTTTAGTCTGTAGAAAGAAGGAACACAACTTGTGTATTGTAGGCAGCGTAAAAGGGTATCGCGAGGCAGATAGCTAAATTTTTATCACGTCCGTCTATGATGTCTCAAACAAACATAATGTCATGAAAAATTAACAAAAATCATTCTTATTCCAACGTTTTCTTTTTATCCCCCGTCGCAAAACGACGGGGTGCTATAAGTTTGACGTGTCTGTTTGTGAGTGTGTTTCTGTCTGTGGCCTCATAATTATTGAACGGATGGACCAATTTTGAAATCCGCTCTGCCGTTTGAAAATTATCACCAATTTTCTAGTGAGTTTCGGGGGTTTCATAAAATTTTTAATTTTAGTTATTTTTCATAATATTAGTTGGTTTTGTACTAATACTAAATATAATTTAGTAATCTAATGAATACATAAATTAAAACTAAATAACATTAGCATTTTAAAGAAACAGGTTCTAGTAAATCAAACAGTGTAAAACAAATCGGCAAGCACCAGCAGGTAGCTACCTCTTTCATCATGTACGTAGGCACAGATAATTATAATGCAGGTGAGCTTCCGACAACAATAGCAGAGAGTCTGTGGAGGCGACTAGAGGTGCGAGGAGGCGCGCCCCGTCCACGTTGCAGGACGCGAGTGGACAATGCGCTCGTTAGTGCGAGCTTCAGCTGACGCGGCTGTACGAATATGTACACGAAGCATGTTTGTCCTGAATGGGAATCGAACCTATGACCTGCGGTATGATATATGTTTTCCACATACTTCTTTTAGTCATTCGCATAGCAAACGTATTCAACGCAACAAAACGCTTCATCGCTGATATTTAAAAACTAAAAATCCAATCGACATGCTGCACGGAGCTTCAAATCGTATATTGTAAAAAAAATGTTCAATCTAGCTAAACTGGAATGTTTGGAATAGTGCAGTGCAGCAGTCGACTAACGATGAGTGTAAATCAATCCGCGCCTCGCGCACTCTACAGTTAGGTACCTACTGCAGTTTAGTGTGCGCCGCCCGCGCCGCTCTACGTTCTAATGAATGCGCTATCTGCCAGGATTGATAGAATTGGATTGGCGCGTATCGTGGAAACTGTGAGTATAGCGAGAAGTTTTATAATCAAGATATCTTCGTTTTTTATCTGTTACACTGCAGCACAGATACCGCAGTGTCTCAAGTCGGAAGTCTTCGACCAGTGTGTGTTGCCAGTGATGTCTTACGGCGCAGAGACGTGGCCTCTTACGATGGGCCTCATAAGTAATCTCAAGGTCACCCAAAGACCAATGGAGAGGGCTATGCTCGGCATACCAAAGTAACTGACATAGCTCGAAGATTGCCAAACTGAAGTGGCACATCGATGGTGGGGAAGGGTATCGAGTGGCAAAATCACCAACCGAAAGACGCAGCGTGAGCAGGCCCCCCACGAGGTGGACCGACGATCTTGTGAGGGTCGCGAGAAACCGCTGAGTGCGGGTAGCGAAGGACAACCGCGGCCAGCGTGGAGATCCTTTGTCCAGCAGTGGACGTCTTTTGGCTGAAACCTTGAACCTTCCTATGAGGCCTATCGTAAGCGATCCTTTCATAATAAATAATAATTTAAATCATGATTACTTAAGAGGAGGCTATTTGTGTATGTCTCCGTCCCTTACTAAACTGGTGTTGACAAGCGAGACAGGAGAAACGTAATTTTGGTAAAAATATGGTTTTATGTTATTTAAAAAGACACTAAGCCTTTTTTGAAAAGAGTAAGAAAACTATTCCCTTTCTAATGGATTTCAGAATGCATGTTAATATTTTTCAAGTTATTTGGATGACCCAAATAAGAGAAGAATGCATTCTTAGTTTTAAGAAGGGGCATATTTTCGAATGTATTTCTGACGTTACTAATGAAAAATTCTAATTAAAAAAAAACCTATTCCCCGTCACATATTCTCTAGTTTCACATATATTTTTTCCAAATCTCTTGGAACAAAGAGTACAGAGAAAAACCCATTTTAGAATCATCATTTCACGTAGGTGTAGGTAGGTACATCGCCTTAAAAAAATACTCTTAAGAATGCAAAACCTAATTTATTGTCGTTCGTGTCTCCAGAAAAAGGCTTGCTCATTAAATCGCTGTCGCTCCTGTCCGCGTCGTGGGGTCGCATTGAGAGGTCAGCAGTTTGCCGATTAGGTACTTAATTTTTTAAGTAAATGAATAAATCTTCTATTTTTAGCTGCGCCGTCAACTGTTGCTTATCTCTGAACTGCAAAACTTTGTAGCTTCTTATGATTTATGATTTACTGCTTCTTTAAAAACTGGCTGATGAGATTTATGAAAACGATTTCTCAGCTGCCTAGAATATAATCAATTGGCTTGACCCTCGTAGCTTCCAGCCTATACACTACATTACGCCTATAATAATTTAAATCTAATCTAGGTATATCTGTACTAATAATAAAGCTGAAGAGTTTGTTTGTTTCTTTGAACGCGTCAATCTCCGGAGTTACTAGTCCGATTTGAAAAATTCTTTCACTAATAGGACTAAATTATCCCCGAGGTTTATATGACACTTTTATCCCGGGAACGCGAGTGGAGCCGCGGGGAACAGTTACTACATAGAAAATATAATAAAATATTGAATAACCATCACAGGGTATAATTCAGGGATCACCGGATATTGAATCTTGCTGCTAGTTCCGGACTAATCCCACGTCTTCCGCTTGCTAAGATGGCGTCACCGTAACATCCGGGAGCAGATTTGTAATGCAGCGTCGCATGCTAAGTAAGCTTGAGATACCATCCGGGGCCAATACCACTAATAAATTTTGATTATATTACAATTGGATCGCAGCTGAATGACGACTTTTGCACGTTTTCGTATTCCACTATATCTGACAACGATGAACGAACGATGCAATCAAAATCAATCAAAATCAAAAACTCATTTATTCAATTTAGGCCCTGGTAAGGCACTTATGAACGTCAACAGTTACAGTTTTACAACAGACTCTACCACCGGTTCCACATACACTTGAACTGAGAAGACTCCGGCAAGAAACTCAGCAAGGCTACATTTTTTTTTTTTTTTTATCTATCATAATAATCCAATCGTGGTTCGGTTTCGTTTATTTAGAGGAATACCGTTATTTGCAAAATTAGAATTGGATTAGAAACGAACTTTAACTGGATCGAAATTGGATGTCAAACGTTGTAATTTAGCAGAATTGGCCCCTTGAATAGGTACAATAACGTATTAGTGCCTTAGCTCGCTGCGAATAGCGCTGGAGACGCAGCACACAAGCGTCGAAAACGTTGCGTACCTAAACGCAACGCGTCCGTAGACATCGACGTCTTCGCTTTGCAGCCGCGACGTGTTCGCTGCACGACCGCTCTGCTTTAAAGACGCTAACAAACCGCTTGTGTGATAAGCCCTTTACATATAGGATCAGTTTTATATACATAGAAAACATACAACTTGGAAACTTTTGCTACTTTTAATATATAATAGAGGTGACATACTCATCACATAGTGAGCACTCTGCAAATGGTTGTTAACACGCAATTCTGAAACACGTTAAAGTATCCATATTGTCCACAAACAAGCCCGTAACAACACATAGCGTGTAATCTCGGTGCACGCGATCGAGTTACATGAATCAATTCAACATAAGCTGCCTTTAACCGTTCAGCACAAGACGGCACACTAAGGCTGAGATCTATAGAGCGTGCTTAAACTTTGCTCAGACTTTACTTAGGATATAAACCTATGTAATAAAGTAAATATTTGTGTGTTTTAATTTGTAGCCAAGTTTTTGGTATGTCGTCGATTAGGTGCACTCAGAGAGATTCGATGATTGCATTTTAAATACCAACTTTGTACGGTAAAGTCTGAGCAAAGTCTAAGTACGCTCAATAGACGTCTCTTGCTATATTATTAATTTAAAATTATTGTAATCTCTATAATTCCTAAAAAATATTGTTTTATTGTTAGTTACTACTTATATAAGAAAAAGGTCTTAGTTTACAAGGCACCTAGCAATGTCTCAGGTGACCTTTAACTGTTTATTTTTCTGACTCCTAACATTTTTACTGTTATACAATCTTATGTAGAAAACAGATTTTTTCTTGATGTATGTCTCAAGGTAAAGCTCATTTGTAAGAAGTCAAGCCCAAAGGGAATAAATGTACCTACCCACTTATTATTCACCTCACCAGCTCATTATCGATATTATTTTTAACGTAGACTTTGGATACTCGAGATAATTTTATGTTTTTCCTTCGCTTTGATAACTCAGATTCTGAATAAATTAATGAATGGGATAAAATACTAGCTTTACGCCCCTTGGTTTCACCGGTAAGCTGGTAGTCATCCGAGCGTTTACAGTTCGGGGTGTGTGTACATTATAGTAGACTGGTGAACATGGGACCTATTGCTTATATAAATCTACTAGCTCCCGCCCCGCGCTTAGGTAGGTACGCCAGCGAAATACCTACAGAAACTATCCGTCTAATATTATATTATTGTATGTTTGAATATTTTCTCATGAGGCTTTCAGCGTCGGCATCGGTGCCCAGTCGGAGAGAACACTAATTCGTTGTTGATGGAACTGCTCGATTGCACGTTATGGAAATCACGTGCATCAAACCATATAAATATTACTTAATAGGTATATATATGATAGGTATAAAAAAAATACGTCCGTCTATCATCGACTCGCACTTGGTCACCTAACCCCAAACAAGGCAGAGGGTTACCGAAACTTATTAAGTTATTATGAATGTTTCATAGTTCCACATGGAGTAGGTTTACGTGTAATTGACTTTAAGTAACTTCATTTATTTTAACAAGGTCGTTTCCTTTTCATGTTACATTAAAATTGAAAATTTAACGATACATTTGTTTTTAGACAGGGTGGCGTCGACAGTTCGACTTTAATTTTAGCAGAATTAAGGATAAACCTCTACGCACTCGTACTAACATCGTGAGATTCTGTCTGGGTAGGTAAAGGTAAGTACACTTCCGTGGGTCGCGGATATCGCCCGCGGCGACCCACCTCAGTTTCGTGAGTCGGAAGTGTACCATTAGTCATACAATTCAGTCGCAGTGTAAGGCCCCTATGAAAGTTATTCTACATTGACTCTATGGGCCTGTCAAATAATAAAAAAGTTTAACTGACGGTACCGTGGACGTTCACGTGATAGAGGATCGCACTGGACGTGCGTCCGTGAGGACTCGCGGGCGATGCACGCGGTGGCTACCGCTAGTTATGAGCGTCCAGTCAGTTCCTATGGATTTGTCCTTGGCGTCACACTGCGACACTTTTACACGGGGCATAAGTCACAAATGCACATAATGATAAACTATTGACCGCACATAGGTTTTAAAAATATAATTCTTTAAAGTATCTTGTAATATAATAATCCACTCGGATCCTCGTTTCTGTCGGCCTCCACGTCTGTCTGTCTGTTCTACCGCTAACTCCTCCTAAACCACGCAACAGAGTTTGTAATGGTTTTCACCATCATGTAGATCATTATATTCACATCATAATTAAAATTTCATAGGTATATATCTAAATAAACACAATATTTCGGAACCATATCGCCAAAAAAATACGTTCATGGGCAAATTATATCTAAATTGCACTCGTGCAAATCCAGTGCGGGCGCTTGTCAACAAAAACGCGTTTCAATAGCATGTGGTCTGAAGATGGAAGATATATATTACAGCACATACAAACGATGATATATCTATCTATCTACAGCGAATAAAGCCGAACCATGTTCATTTGTATCGAGCTCTCGCAGCTCAAGCACGTGTTCTCTGCGATATTGCGATGTGTACCAACATTAAAATAATTTAGAGCGCAGTTTGTGGACGATGCTATACAATAAGGTGCAATATAGCTTAGCTTTGAGGAGAGCATGCCTTTTAAGGTTACGATACGAGACAGTTTTTTTGACGAATCCTTTCGTCTTAGTCCTACGAAACGTTATAGTTTAGTTCATCATGTTTCAATTGTATGATTAAAATTGAAGTAAACATCCCTGAATTTGGAAAAAATAATATCGTATCACATGCATTTTTAACCTAAATAGGAAATTTATGTTTATATTTTTCTAAAATTTGTATAAGTTAAAATTATTTTTACATCAATCATTTTGAAGTAATAAATAAAAATCAAGCATAAACCTAAGGCTCCCTAGATCCCACCCGCGGTCGTCTAAGCCTTGAGTACTTATTTGTGTGGACAAATTGTCAAGGTCATTGGCGTTAGTGATCCTCTTAATCCGGCACTGGGCTAACGATTACCGCTTACTATTGGTGGACTATAGGTGGTCCGTTTGCTACTAAGGTAGTACAAAAGTGACATAAATACCATCACATATAATAAATAAATAATAAATATCCTGGGACATTCTTCACATATGGTTAACTGATCCCAAACTAAACAGAGCTCTTGTACTATGGAAACCAGATAACTAATATACTACATATACTAGTTTTTTTTTTATATAATTGAATAGTGGATCCAAATAAAGCGTTAATCATGTTTGCACAGAGCCCGCATGTATCCTGCAGTCAGCGGTGCAGTCATTGCGATTAAACCAAATAGTGACCTGCGACGTAACTATCGGATATCAGTTTTGTAATGAAATGGAAATTAGCATAATTTTACATTTTCAGTCGATGCGTACATAATATTTCGCGGGCTATTAACTGGACTGGAACAATTATTATATTAGGTGTACCTGTATTGATCTTTATTGGAAAAAATACCACCGATATCTATACTATCTATCTATACTAATAATAAAGCTGAAGAGTTTGTTTGTTTGTTTGTTTGTTTGTTTGAACGCGCTAATCTCTGGATGTGCCAGTGGGATATGGAAAAACCTTTTTGCAATTGAAAGCCCATTTATTAAGGAAGGTTATAGGCTATAGAACATCACGCTACGACCCTCAGGAGCTGAGCAATGATAAAAAGAACGTTAAGCGGGAGCATGTATAGCATGGGTGAGCGATGCGACGCGGTTGTCAATGGATGACAGCGGTCGCCTAGGTAACAGTTTTTTGTTATTTTTAACTGTCATCAAGACGAGGTTATCAATTCGTCGGAATCTTTTTTTATGTATGTTCCTCGATTACTCGAAGATGCCTGACCCGATTTGGAAACTATACATACAGGTGGTCACATGGTCACCAAGTCAGGGTCTGATGATGGGATCTTGAAGAAATCGAGGGAACTCTTCAAATTTTATAGGCACTAACAATGTTTTTCATATATTTTCTAAAACTATTCAGATATTTGCGTCTGGTAGTCGTCACATGTTGCTGAGCTGATGATGGAAGGTACAACTCCTTAACGGGTAGGAGTTAGGGGATAAATCTTTAAATATTATAGGAACGATGATGGAAAGTACAACGCTAATATGCTTATCCTAGGTCAGTGACCTTGAGAGTCATTGATTACACATAAGAAACTAAAAAATGAAAAATAAAATAAATTTTAACAAAAAAAAAACCACAAAGGCACTAATAAGTATAAAATAACTATGTAAGAACTCTAATCTGATAGTTTTGAAGTCAACGAAATTAGCCATTGCTGTCGCATCATCAGATATTTATTGCTGCTACACTATTGACAGGTAGAAGGACGGCTCATTTCACTTCTAAACAGACCCTTACGGTATTTCTTGAAAAAGACAGCGTACGCTCTATACGTAAAAATGGAGCATTGGGCAAGGTTTTACAAGATGCAAACCTAATAATATGGGATGAGTGCACATGACTCATAGAGCTCATCTAGAGGCTTTAGATAGAACTCTCAGAATTATAAAATGCACAAATAGCCATGGGTGGAATAACTTTGATGTTTTCTGGTGATTTCAGATAAACGTTGCCTGTTAGGGAAACTAAAGCATATATTATTAAATCTTACTTAAAATCTTCCTCATTATGAAAGTCTGTTGAATTATTGAAACTGTATACCAAAATGAGGAGTCACTTGGGTAGAGGAAGCACAGATTTCCCAATAAAGCTCCATTTAATCGGGGATGGGAAAGTACCTGAATCAGATAAAAAAATAGCAATTGACAAAGACCTTGGTAAAATCGTGACCAACATTGAAGACCTGATCTGTAGAGTATATCCGGATATAGCCAATATCGACCAAAAAAAACATTAATGGATGTGTGAGAGGGCAATTTAATTTAATTAGCTGCCAGAAATATAAGCGTTGACGCCATCAACGACAAAATAATGGCTAAACTACCAGCCGACAGCGTAGTTTTCGAATCGGACCAGTAACTCCGGAGATTCGCGCGTTCAAACAAACAAACAAACTTTTCAGCTTTATTATTTAATGCTAAATAGCTTTCCACCCGCGATGCCACCCGCGATCAGTCAGTCAATTAACCAACTTCAAGCGGAGGTTATCAATTCGTTGAAATCTTTTTTTTTGTATGTTCCCCGAATACTCGAAGGCCTGGACCGATTAGGAAAATTATTTTTTGTTTGAAAGGATATACTTCACAAGTGGTCCCATGATCACCAAGTCAGGATCTGATGATAGGATCCTGGACAAATCGAGGGAACTCTTTAAATTTTATAGGCACTTACAATGTTTTTCATCATACTTTCTAAAGCTATTCAGATATTTGCGTCTCATCTTATGTTGCTGAGCTGATGATGGAAGGTACAACTCCTTAGGTTAGGAGTTAGGGGATAATTCTTTAAATGATATAGGAACGATGATGGAAACTACAACGCTAATATGCTTATCCTAGGTCAGTGACCTTGAGAGTCATTGATTACACATAAGAGATTCAAAATTGAAAAATAAAAAACTTTTAACAAAAAATAGAACCGCCTTCAAAGGCACTAAAAAGCAGAAAATAACTATTTAGGAACTCTAATATGATAGTTTTGAAGTAAGCGAAATAAATCTGCGGTACCATGATATCGGTTCAAATTTTTGTTAAAAGTTTTATATATTTAGATTGGCTATTGGACGCTGATCAGTGTTATTATCACCATCGGCATCAGCGTAGGCATCAAAGTGACCATAAGAAAGATCTTGGGAAAAACGTAACCTTTTGATGGGTTGGTCTTCTGTACCAAATTTGGCATACTGGTTTCCATTTCGATATACTTCAAATACAAATGGATATATTTGACCGGCTGCAACTAACTCGCAGAAATGTAGAGTGTTGTAACATCTAATTTATACTTTTCTTTTGTCCCATGATTGTTGCCAAGACGGTCATGAGACATAACAGCAAATTCATCCCAATTGTTCGTCATATGCATTGCACCAAGCTTTTATGTGAGTTCAAAAGCAGTATTGATATCAACTTCGATGCAAATCACCCCCAAAATAACTTTCTACCCTTTTTTAACCCCGATAGGCGATGAGTTTCAATAAAATACAAAACACGTCTTCCATCAATTATCTTAAAGAATGTTAATGCAAAATTTGAAGTAGATTGGACCAAGGAATCACGTTGTTCCATACAAACTTTGTCCCAGTTTTTCAACCCCTAAGGATTTCGGAAGATCCTTTCTTATAGGATGCCTACTTCATACGAAGAACACACCCTCTAAATTTCAGGTCTCTACGATCAGCGGTTTAGGCTATGCGTTGATGCGTCAGACAGTCATTCAGGACAATGCATGTTAAATAGATATTAGACCACCAAATTTATGTAATGGTACCAGACTTCAAGTAAAATTTCTAGATTTCTGTCATAGTAGCGATTGGTTTTGACTGAGCCAGCAGTTGGGCAAACAGTACTGATACCTCGCATTCCGATGATACCCACAGATTTACCATATAGATTTAAACGAATAGGTACCATTTCCTGTGAAATTACCTACCTATCGTCTGAAGTCAATATAAATAAAGCACAAGGACAAACTTTTAAGCATGTTGGAATATATTTAAGAGAAAACTGTTTTTCCCATGGACAATTATTATGTTGCCTTATCTAGATCAGGTTGCATAGGCTTCTTTTTATTTGGAAACGCGGGTGGAACCGCGGGGGACAGCTAGTACTAATAATAAAGCTGAAGAGATTGTTTGTTTGTTTGTTTGTTTGTTTGTTTGTTTGTTTGTTTGAACGCGCTAATCTCTGGATCTGCCAGTGGGATATGGAAAAACGTTTTTGCAATTGAAAGCCCATTTATTAAGGAAGGTTATAGGCTATAGAACATCACGCTACGACCCTCAGGAGCTGAGCAATGATAAAAAGAACGTTAAGCGGGAGCATGTATAGCATGGGTGAGCGATGCGACGCGGTTGTCAATGGATGACAGCGGTCGCCTAGGTAACAGTTTTTGTTATTTTTAACTGTCATCAAGACGAGGTTATCAATAAAATTCGTCGGAATCTTTTTTTATGTATGTTCCTCGATTACTCGAATAATGCCTGACCCGATTTGGAAACTATACATACAGGTGTTCACATGGTCACCAAGTCAGGGTCTGATGATGGGATCTTGAAGAAATCGAGGGAACTCTTCAAATTTTATAGGCACTAACAATGTTTTTCATATATTTTCTAAAACTATTCAGATATTTGCGTCTGGTAGTCGTCACATGTTGCTGAGCTGATGATGGAAGGTACAACTCCTTAACGGGTAGGAGTAAGGGGATAAATCTTTAAATATTATAGGAACGATGATGGAAAGTACAACGCTAATATGCTTATCCTAGGTCAGTGACCTTGAGAGTCATTGATTACACATAAGAAACTAAAAAATTAAAAATTAAATACTTTTAACAAAAAAAAACCACAAAGGCACTAATAATTATAAAATAACTATGTAAGAACTCTAATCTGATAGTTTTGAAGTCAACGAAATTAGCCATTGCTGTTACATCATCAGATAATTATTGCTGCTACACTATTGACAGGTAGAAGGACGGCTCATTTCACTTCTAAACAGACCCTTACGGTATTTCTTGAAAAAGACAGCGTACGCTCTATACGTAAAAATGGACCATTGGGCAAGGTTTTACAAGATGCAAACCTAATAATATGGGATGAGTGCACATGACTCATAGAGCTCATCTAGAGGCTTTAGATAGAATTCTCAGAATTATAAAATGCACAAATAGCCATGGGTGATTTCAGATAACGTTGCCTGTTAGGGAAACTAGAGCAGATATTATTAAATGTTGCTTAAATGAAAGTCTGTAATATCGACCAAAAAAAACATTAATGGATGTGTGAGAGGGCAATTTAATTTAATTAGCTGCCAGAAATATAAGCGTGGACGCCATCAACGACAAAATAATGGCTAAACTACCAGCCGACAGCGTAGTTTTCGAATCGGACCAGTAACTCCGGAGATTCGCGCGTTCAAACAAACAAACAAACTTTTCAGCTTTATTATTTAATGCTAAATAGCTTTCCACCCGCGATCAGTCAGTCAATTAACCAATTTCAAGCGGAGGTTATCAATTCGTTGAAATCTTTTTTTTTGTATGTTCCCCGAATACTCGAACGCCTGGACCGATTAGGAAAATTATTTTTTGTTTGAAAGGATATACTTCACAAGTAGTCCCATGATCACCAAGTCAGGATCTGATGATAGGATCCTAGACATATCGAGGGAACTCTTCAAATTTTATAGGCACTTACAATGTTTTTCATAAACTTTTCAGCTTTAATATAGAATGCTAAATAGCATTCCACCCGCGATATCACCCGCGATCAGTCAGTCAGTCAGTCAGTCAATTAACCAACTTCAAGCGGAGGTTATGAATTCGTCGGAAACATTTTTTTTGTATGTTCCCCGTATACTCGAACGCCTGGACCGATTTGGAAAAATATTTTTTGTTTGAAAGGGTATACTTCACAAGTAGTCCCATGGTCACCAAGTCAGGATCTGATGATAGGATCCTGGACAAATCGAGGGAACTCTTTAAATTTTATAGGCACTTACAATGTTTTTCATCATACTTTCTAAAGCTATTCAGATATTTGCGTCTGGTAGTCATCATCTTATGTTGCTGAGCTGATGATGGAAGGTACAACTCCTTAATGGTTAGGAGTTAGGGGATAATTCTGTAAATGTTATAGGAACGATGATGGAAACTACAACGCTATTATGCTTATCCTAGGTCAGTGACCTTGAGAGTCATTGATTACACATAAGAAATTAAAAATTGAAAAATAAAAAACTTTTAACAAAAAATAAAACCGCCTTCAAAGGCACTAAAAAGCAGAAAATAACTATTTAGGAACTCTAATATGATAGTTTTGAATTAAGCGAAATAAATCTGCGGTACCATGATATCGGTTCTAATTTTTGTTAAAAGTTTTATATATTTAGATTGGCTATTGGACGCTGATCAGTGTTATTATCACCATCGGCATCAGCGTAGGCATCAAAGTGACCATAAGAAAGATCTTGGGAAAAACGTAACCTTTTGATGGGTTGGTCTTCTGTACCAAATTTGGCATACTGGTTTCCATTTCGATATACTTCAAATACAAATGGGTATATTTGACCGGCTGCAACTAACGTAGAAATGTAGAGTGTTGTAACATCTAATTTATACTTTAATTTGTCCCATGATTGTTGCCAAGACGGTCATGAGACATAACAGCAAATTCATCCCAATTGTTCGTCATATGCATTACATTGCACCAAGCTTTTATGTGAGTTCAAAAGCAGTATTGATATCAACTTCGATGCAAATCACCCCCATAATAACTTTCTACCCTTTTTTAACCACGATAGGCGATGAGTTTCAATAAAATACAAAACACGTCTTCCATCAATTATCTTAAAGAATGTTTATGCAAAATTTGAAGTAGATTAGACCAAGGAATCACGTTGTTCCATACAAACTTTGTCCCAGTTTTTCAACCCCTAAGGATTTCGGAAGATCCTTTCTTATAGGATGCCTACTTCATACGAAGAACACACCCTCTAAATTTCAGGTCTCTAGGATCAGCGGTTTAGGCTATGCGTTGATCCGTCAGACAGTCATTCAGGACAATGCATGTTAAATAGATATTAGACTACCTAATTTATGTAATGGTAAAACCAGACTTCAAGTAAAATTTCTAGATTTCTGTCATAGTAGCGATTGGTTTTGACTGAGCCAGCTGTTGGGCAAACAGTACTGATACCTCGCATTCCGATGATACCCACAGATGTACCATATAGATTTAAACGAATAGGTACAATTTCCTGTGAAATTACCTACCTATCGTCTGAAGTCAATATAAATAAAGCACAAGGACAAACTTTTAAGCATGTTGGAATATATTTAAGAGAAAACTGTTTTTCCCATGGACAATTATTATGTTGCCTTATCTAGATCAGGTTGCATAGGCTACTTTTTATTTGGAAACGCGGGTGGAACCGCGGGGGACAGCTAGTTATTCAATAAAACTCAAAATACTTCACTTCGCAAGTTCCCACCAAAAAGTCGATATGGTCAAAGTAAAGAGAATTTATTGAAAATTGTACTCATAGCAGAACACAAACAAAAGAAGAAAAAATATAACTAAAATTAAAAATTTAAAGAAACCCCCGAAACTCACTAGTTAGCAAAACATCAAGCAAGCAGATTTCCATGAAACAAGGCTCGGATAAAATTATCTATGACTCAAATAAAACTAAACGAAAATCGGTTCATCCGTTTGGGAGTTACGATACCACAGACAAATACACAGAAAGACAAGTTAAATTTATAACACCCTTTCTTTTTGTGTCGGGGGTTAAAAAGGCGCGATTGTACAAAATGTGAAACAAAAGACAGTGTTGTGATTTGACTCCGGAGGTTTTTATTGTCTAGAGTATGGACTTCGAGGGTAAAACCTGTCCTCGTCTTGGGCCTCTTGGGCCGCTTAAACCCCTCGCTTCACTCAGGACTCTACATTATCTCTAGCGTCCCTCGCTCGCTCAAGATCCATTATGCCACCCGTAACACAAGACACTGCTTTATGCATAATCTACTATTTTATTTAAGAGATAAAATTACTTATAAATATATTAACACCGATAATGAAAGAATATGAATTAACTACATTAGAGAAAAGAACGCTGGCAATAGGCTGCGCATTTGGCAATTTATCGGTCTATTTGATGGTATGAGGTCCGGTATACCTACCAATAATCAATATACGAGCCCCAAAGAGCGAAAGGCTAGTTCTAAAATAAAATAATAGGCCTAGTTCGTTCCTGCGCGAGTGTAGACATGCGCAAACACACCTCTTCCACTCTCTTCCAGCGTTCTTTTTACATGACGCGACCTATACCTACCTAATTACCTATTTAGCTATGTACTAATTATAGGCACTAGAAACTTATACCGGGTATAAGGAACAGCCGACCGAAAACTCTGGGAAAAGGTTACACTAAATGCATATAATAACACTATAGAAATCAATTTTGACAGAAGTCATCGGTTACAGATATCGTAATTTTTGAGCGCGCAATATATAATACGACACAACGCTCCCCGCTATACCTATACCTGCGAGAAATGACTTCACTCGTGAACTCAAACAGCTGCGCCTTGCGTAGGTATACCTACGTATTGAATTGAATTTTGATTTACATTGCAGTTTTATGTCTAAATATTTACTGTTTATTTATTTTTAAATCAGGTTTAGTTAGACTTGTATAATGATTTTATAGTATAATCACTCCTAAAGTTCTGAAAAAAAAAACGTATAATTCATGAAAATATCGACGAAAAATTCAAAGTCTGGGGGCTCCAGAATCATAATAATCATGAAATCAGTTTTAGGTCGGCTGTCCCTTACACCCGGTATATTGTATAAAGTAAGTGATTGATGTAGACAAGATAACGAATAAATTCACAAGTGGCTCCGGCAATTAGAAAAATTGGAAAACTTCATCCTCCCTTAGAGTGTCTGAGAGACTTTAAAGTTAATTTAGATAGATTCGCGGGGCGGTGGGAGTGGGGGGGGGTGGGGGAGTCATCAAGACTAAGAGGAAGTTCCAATTCTGTTATGGCACTGTGAAGTTATCAAGTTAATGATTATAACTTTAAATTTACAATAATATTGTAGTTATTTCTATACGACTTCTCCGAGATTTGATCGATGGGTGGCGGCTTACCTCTTTTATGGTAACTTCAATCTGTTCGACAGCCTTATATTGAGTTAATGCTGTCTTTTTTGGAAGTGTATTATAAAAAAATATGACAAGCTGTCAGGAAATGAGACCCATTATCATTTAAGTTCCGCTGCGCAATTATTATTTTCTGTATTTGGATTTGAAAATTGTTCTTGAATTATGTCTAGTTCTTGATATAAGCTTAACTCGGTAGGTTTCAATAGTACATAAATAAATAAAAAAAATAAAAAACCCCCGACAAAAAGACCTCAAGGTGATGATATTCAGAGCTGAGCGGATTTTCTTGAAACATTTCTCGATTAAGGCACCTTTCAAATCTTTTTTACTACTTTATTACTACATTTATAATTGCGACGAAAGGCTTTATTTACGTTAAACTTCTGACTACCATCTGAGTGACTACCACTCAGATGTTACTCATGCTCTGGCTCCTGAAATTTTGTAGCGTTATTGATACCTAAAACTATTCACATTTTTCTACTAATGTTTCATAGAAAGTTCAAAATTACGAAAAATATTGAAATAGCTATTTACTATTGTAGCTGAAACATATTAAACTAAAATCATTCCGTATTCTGTGGTTCGAGTTCTCAGCCGGCAAAGTGTGGTGGCGCGCAAATGAGAGGTTTCACTGTTCACGTCCGTTAAAGTTAAAGTTTCCTCCACACCGCACACCTCTCTATAAACTGAACCTTAGTGACGCTATGGTTTCCTCACGATGTTTTCCTTCACCGAAAGCTCAAGCATTGTAGGATTCGAACCCGGGACCTTCGCCGCGGCATCCGACGTCACTACCACTGAGCTATCATCGCCTTAAAACACTTAATCCTTCCTCATGAATCAATCTGTTTATTAATGAAACAGGCCTGAAAATCTATTCAGTTTTTTCCGAGTTTATCGCGAACAGACAGAAAGACAGACAGGTGTGGCAGAATTCTAGCATACAGCATGTGGAATTGTATGCAGAGTGCCGGACTCCAAAATGGTTAATGTCAGTTTTATTGTCTCCTCGCTCCGTTCGGCTGCGACCGATATACGGACATCAAACATTTATGTGGCAATTTTCACACGTTACAATGTAATGACTCTGTTCGATATATTTGTTTACACTCTTCATTTATACTTATACCTCTTTCCAGCCCTTGATTTCATCCACGTTCCCGAGGGATCATGTTTTCCGGGATAAAAAAGTATCTATACATTATTACTTTTAACTTTGTGCAAGATTCATCCAATTCCGCTGAGATATTTTTACGTGATTGAGTTACAAATATTCAACGTAATATTTTAACGTATTATGTGAAAAAGAAAAGACAGTCGAGACAAGTCGAGACAAGTCGAGACAAGTCGAGACAAGTCGAGACAAGTCGAGATAAGTCGAGACAAGTCAAGATAAGTCATCGTTCTTTGGAACTATATTGATAGGTAAGAATTTTACAGAATAATCTTTAAATTATATCAAATAATACTTAGGTATAACTAAAATGACCTTTTATCACATTCATAATCCAAAGATAATTATCTATACTAATATTATAAAGAGGAAAGATTTGATTGTTTGTTTGTATATTTGTTTGTTTGCATTGAATAGGCTCCGAAACTACTGAACCGATTTGAAAAATTCTTTCACTAATAGGAAGCTACATTATTCCCGAAGGTTATAGGCTACTTTTTATCCCGGGAACGCGAGTGAAACCGCGCGGAACAGCTAGTGTGTAATAAACATAGTACTTATAAGTATCTGTGTCACGTAATGATCCCACACCACAAGTTGTTCACACGTGGACCGAACACAAACATTAAATAAATAAAACGTAATAAAAACATAACAAAAATATTATTTCATCGGCCGCACCGTTTATACCGGAATGTTGGTAATAAAATAAAACGAGGTACCTTCAGTCACGGGCTGTTTGTCGAATTATTAAATATGATGGTTTTACATGTAATAGAAAAATATTTTCAAAAGAACTTCAGTCAAAAACCTTCCATTTGTAAGGTTTAGCAACCTCTAACTAGCGACCTGCCCCTGCTTTGCTCGGGTGCAATTTTTAAAGTGCATGATTTGTAGGTAATTCCCCTGCTGTACTTTAAGAGATGGTAGTAGGTACTCGCAATATAAATAATTTTTACTATAGGAACCAACCACGAAATTTAAAATACAATCTCTTTTTTGTGGAACTTCCACTGAAATCCAAAAAAAAAACTATAAAACTTGCTCGATCAAAATGTATGAAAAGGACTTTTTGGCGGGAACTTGTGGAGTCACGTTGCGTTTTCGTTTTATTATTTTCATAAAATGGTAGTACTAGATCAGTGGATTAAATCGTGTATTTTGAGTTATTGAATACTAGCTGTTCCACGCGGTTTTACTGGCGTTCCCGGGATAAAAAGTAGCCTATAACCTTCGGAGATAATGTAGTGTCCTATTATTAATATAATTTTTCGAATCGGACCACGTAACTCCGTAGATTAATGCGTGAAATGAAATGATTAAATATTAAATAACGGTGATTATAATTAACAAGCTGACCCGGCAGACGTTGTCCTGCCCTGAGAACAAAAATAAAACTGGGACCTACCTACCTACCCCTACCTTCCTTACCTACCTACCCTACCTAACTACCTACCCCTACCTAACTACCTACCCCTAACCTAACTACCTACCCCTACCTACCTTACCTACCTACCCTACCTACCCCTACCTACCCCTACCTATCTACCTACCCCTACCTAACTACCTACCCCTACCTACCTTACCTACCTACCCTACCTACCCCTACCTACCTTACCTACCTACCCTACCTACCCCTACCTACTTATCCTATGTCCTTCTCCTGGCTCTAAACTACCTCCCTGCCAATTTTCAGCTAAATCGGTTCAGCCGTTCTTGAGTTATAAGTGGAGTAACTAACACGACTTTCTTTTATATATATAGATTCTCCTAAATATCAGATTGTACTTGTCTTAAACTCCAGTACTTACTGGGTAATATTACGTAACCCAGTAGGTATTAGACTGGTGTATTGTGGTAATGTAGAGGAGCATAATAACTCGTCAAGGGGGCAAAGTAGGTGAGGGCGAGTGCTTCCGGCGCTAGTAGCTCTTAATCGCTGGCGGAAGTGCCAATATCCCAGCCGCGGTTAATTCCCGCGCGCGAGTACCTACTACCTACCTACATACCTATCTACCCGAGTGAGTATATACCTACTTACTGGTACTGTAACACTTTAATATTAGTGCGTGTAATACCAGTTACCACTCACTGGCTGTATTCGCTGTACTCGCAACGCTTATATTTTATGACGCCTTTAAGGTGGAGGCGTCAGTTGGAGCGCTAAATTCAAATTTTATCACGTTTTTTGCAAATTGCAGCTCAGTTATAGATCGTAAGTTATCAACATGTTATTTGCGAGAAGAATGGTAGTATATTTACTGATTAATAACAAAAGAAATCATCAACATATTCTTCCAAGGTATATTACTGACATATACGGCTATTTCATGAAAATGTTACTAATATACCTTTGATTTTCGCGCTCCAATCGAAGGTTTACCCTTAAAGATTTACAACCGGACTTAAATCCTTGTGTTGTTTTTCAAAATGTTCGTTGGATGATTAATTAAATTATTGGGTGGTTAATTATTACGTTATAATACATGTTTTCATTTTGTTTCACGAACAATTAAGTAAAAGGTAAAAAGCGTTATAAATAACTCGTAAAAAACAACTGATTTGGATGAAATTTGGAACACAGATAGTTTATAACCTGGATTGACACATAGGATACTTTTTATCCCGGGAAAACATAAGATACCTCGGGAACACGGGTGAAACCGTGGGGCGGAAGCTAGTAAGGCAATAATTAAATATAAAAACGCCCCCCTCCCCCTTAAGGAGTTATTGTGAACCTCTATATAAACATAGTACATAAATATCTGATGAGATAAGTTAGCATATCACTAATTATGTTTTAATGTCTCTTTTCTTTTCTTTACAAATAGGGTAGTTGACAGACATATCAAATCAGCTACTTTTTAATAAATGTCAAAACGATAGTTTATATAGAATTTTGTATGAAATATTACACTATGACGTCATAGTTTCACAGCATCAAATCATCTACTCTTAGTGGTTCCACTGGTAATTAAAAATCATAAAAAGCATTAAATGTACAACATATTTGTTGTTTCCACGTTTTTTTAGATGTTTTATGCATTGGTTAGTGTTTGGTAATTTATTTTTGACATTGTCAACTACCCTATAGTCTACCTGGATTTAGTACTTACATGTGTGGAAAAGATGTCATTTTTTAAAGTTGATGATAGACCCTGAATCTCTGTTGACTAGATATATGATTACAACCTACTCCAGAGCCTAGTGTCCTGTGCTTTACGTAGCACCAGTTATGTATTTAAGAACATATTATTATCTGATTTGCTTGTTTCACTTTCTTGGTTTCAAAAGCGCTATACTGATGTGTGTATTCCAATTTACCAAGTAGATTTAAAACATCTTATTTACCCCTTTGATTTCTTTCCTTCCAGTGTCATTGATGCCGAACAAGCCATTTTGGATGATATATGAATATAGATAAAGGTTATTTTATCGAAACGAAGCTATCACTCAGTATTTACAGCCTATAAGCCGTCTCTGAAACAAGCTACAAACAACAGATATGTCGTTAAATGTAGCACGGCTTCGTAAGCCGCCGTGTATGTATGTACGTGTGTGTACCCTTTGTTTTATATAACTCTTTTATTGGCCATTCCACTCGAGTTGACAAAATATTCGGCTCCATTCATATCAGAAGTTTATAAAATATTATGTCGCATATCAAATATATTCGTCGACGGTAGGTTCAATTAAGGTAAGGGACAAATTGCTCAAAATGAATTGAGTATACAGTTTTGTTCAGAATTTTTTGCTCTTTCGAATGGTGTATATGAAAAAAATCTAGCTTAAAAAAATGACACTTACCCTACTGATTTTTTGGGTCCAAATTTCGAATCAGCCCCCTAATTACAATTTATCTGAAAAACTATACAATATAGCAACTTGAAATGGTGTAACTACCGCCGCCAATCCACTTCAATTAAGGTGAGGTTCTTCCAAATCAACGAATTACCATGACATGGTTTATTTTTTAACTCTATCACTTTAATGTAAGGGGACTACAAAATATTTGGTCTGTAAGGGGCATTACTAACAAAATACATTAGTGTAAGGGACGTCTAATTATTTAAATAGCAAATTTATTTAAATAAATGTTATATAGGTAGATAGAGCACTAAAATACAAGATATTGTGTGAAATCAGACCAAAAAAAAATTAATAACAAAAAAAGTTATAGGCGATTTAGTCCGAAAAAAATCTTTGTCGGCCTCTCCTGAACAATCGTATTTTGTCCCTTACCTGAATTGAACCTACCGTCGACGAATTATGTGTAAAGAAAGAAAGAAAAACAGTTCATTCAGGACTACACGCAACATTACAATAGGTACGAGTATGACATAGTGATATAAAATACAACAAAATAATAATGAAATGTTGCGTGAGGCCCGGAATAGGTAACGCAGCATTGTGCCTTTAATTGTTTAGATTAATTTGGTTAATTAACCTTCGCGCTGATTTTCAGTCGGGGCCTAAAACACCACATCACGAACACACAGAAATAAACAGTATACATGAATATCTAAAAAAAAAACTATCTGTCTGTATCTAACTTATATATTTTATGTAGTACCTACACGTGTGGTCCCGGGAACGTAAGTAGAGCCGCGGGGAACAACTAGTCAAGTGATATGAGTACAGTAAAAACTATATTATTGTTAAGTGAGTAGATAGTTTTTATATCGTTGTATAGAATAATATTCCATTACTTTTATGAAAATATATCATAAAGGTATACGATTTGTTTTTATTGTCTCTATACTTAATTGCCTATTAACCTTAATATATAAATGGAGAGCGTGACTGACTGACTGACTGATCTATCAAAGCACAGCTCAAACCACTAATTGGGCTGAAATTTGGCATTCAGCTATTATTATTATTTTATTTTTTAAAAACCTGATGGTAAATGGTTACCGTCGCCTATCGCCATTTGCAATACCAGAGTTATTGCCAATTTGTTGCCGATCTGTTACAGTGCCGGGAAGGCGACAGATTTTCAACTTGACGGTGGTAGCCAGACAGACGGGTACTACAAAGTACCCTACCACCGTGCTATGGTTTTCTCACGAGGTTTTCCTTCATCGAAAGCTCAAGTTTATTGTAGGATTCAAACCCACGACCTTCGTCGCAGCATCCGACGTCACTACCACTGAGCTATCATCGCCTTAAACTTATTATTATTATTGTTTTTTTATATATGATGTAGGCATCCCCTTAGAAAGGATTTTTGAAAATATAGTGGTATGAGCGTGGTATATCAAGTGGTAACACTTGATACCTATTGCTGAGCAACTATTTGTTACATAATAGCAGTTCTCATGTTTGAGATTAGACACACAGAGAGCGGAGTGTTGCACTACATTGTAGTTTGATACGTTAAATTATATGTAGTGTGGAGATAGTTGAAAACGCAGTGTTGAGGTGGCAGTAAAACTAGAATAGCTGCGAGCGAGTGCTATATCATGAGATTGCTAATGTATTACTGACTGTTACAATGTCAACTACTTTTTACAATTGTATTTGAAAACCTCAGCGACACCTCTGGGCAAGCATGCTATATCTTCCACTTCATTGTTACTTGAATGAATGTACGTAAAAACATGCTAAATAATCATGACAATATTTCTAATAATATGTTGAGAAACCTGAGCTTTATTTTATCAATCAATCAAATGCCTTAAAATTTGTAAGTCTATTAATGCTCGATAGGTAACTAATTCATTATATTTTTTCTTATCTATATTGATATTTCTTTGAATTTACTGTCAGAAATGAGTAAAATTTTAACAATTGACTTAATGTACAAGTACTATCGACAAAGTTGAAGCATGATCACCTTAAGGGTGTATTTTGTGTGCAGTGAACAGCCGCTACCTGTGTCTCACACAATATAACCAGACAATGCGCTTGTCATAAAATAGTAGATTGTCATTGTCAGTAAATTGTCTAGACAAAAGATTTTACAAGAGGCCGTTTTATTGTCAACAATGGACAGGGCGAACTATGATTACTGGCTGCAAGCGAAAAGGTCTCAAAACTGGGGGGCTAAAACGGCCGCTCGAGCAATATTGTTATGCAATTCATATCTCGTATTTACAGCAGATTATGGTGCAATTTGTCTAAATTGTATATTAATTGATTAAAATGATTTGCATTTTCACCAAAAAATATTTTAAAAATCATTTGGCTCTGCTGTAAATTCGAGATATGAATTGCAAAGCAATATTGCTCGAGCGGCCATTTTAGCCCCCCTGATCATGCTTCAACTTTGTTGATGGTACAAAGGATCTCATTTATTTAAAAATAACACAGCAAATTACACAAAGCGGAGCGGAACCGAGCACCGAGCAGTAGAGAGCTTTCTCGCTAACTCCATATCGTCAAATATTTGTGGGAGTATTATCAAATACAATTCCAGGGAATGAAGTCGGTGAAATACGCGGAATGGCTTTGTATTATCTCCTTTGTTTCTCCTGCAGGTACCTATGTGTGCAATGATTATTACCATTTTATGTTTATGCCCTTTCTGTTTCCTCCAGCTCACTCGCGCTCAGTTTGTTGTGCGTATTTGTTTTTATACTGTTACACGTTATATTGTAATTTAATGAAACAAGTTCCCGCATAATACTGTTTCGTTTTTTCGATATTACATAAAAAGTATTCTTGTTTTACAATATTTGTTATTGGAAGCTTATAAAAAGATTTTCTTTAGCGAAAAAATATCTTCTCACATTTCTAGCACGAAAAAGGCGCTTTTGACGCGTAAAATAAGCGATTTTGCTGCGAGCGTGAGGAAGTGATTCGAATTTCGAACCACCTTTTGGAATTACTCGGCGTTGAAAAAACAAAATTGAGCGATGGTTCGATCAGAAACTCATTTTAGCCTCGCTATTGGCTCAAAATGTTGTTTTAAATATAGACATTTTTATTTATAAATTTCATTGTTATCTTTTTAATGACAATATTTAAAATAAATTGTCAAGCAGTGCAGTTTCCAAACGCAACAAAACATAAAATAAATTTATAAATTGGAATGGGGGATTTTTTTTCAGCATTAGATCATTTGAATTATTTTTGTGATATATTATAAAAAATTTAAGCGTTCATCGATGAAGATATTGTTTTCATTATTTTCTCGCTGGTCCAGAGGTGAAAAATTATATCTTTCACAAGAGATTAATTTTTGTAATATATCGTGCCTTTCGGAACTTTCGCTAGTTTGAATATTAGTATAATAATATATATAGATAACCAAGATTATTTAAATACTGGACGATCGAATTTTCTATTCAATCGTTCTTCAAAATTTTGCTAAAATAATTGTAGGAATCATTATTATAAGTCCTAGTTTACGATAAAATAGAAAAAATAACATTTTTATGAATTTTTTTTTACGAGTAATTTCACTATGTAACTTGAATTGACATGATATTGGACTATACTAAAAGATACCTCTAGGCTCTGTCTGTAGTGCACATGGCAGTGTCTGCGACATAAAATGCTACGTGGCATGCGCTACAACGCAGATGCATTTATTGTGCGCATATTTAATGTGCTACGATAAATTCATAATGCTACGTCGTAGCGGTACTACGACGTGCTACGAGAGTAACTGGTTATACGAAGTATATTCCTATATATATCTTGGCGATGATAGCTCAGTGGTAGTGACGTCGGATGCCGAGACGAAGGTCCCGGGTTCGAATCCTACAATGAGCTTGAGCTTTCGGTGAAGGAAAAGATCGTGAGGAAACCATAGCATGGTGGTAGGGTACTTTGTAGTACCCGCCTGGCTGGCTACCACCCTCAAGTTGAAAATCTGTCGCTGAGCACCTTTCGGTGAGTTCCGACAGCTGCACTTGAGAGCCAGTTCCTTTCTAGGCTTTGTGTGCTTACCATCATCGGCTACATCATCACTGGCCACGGTGAGATTGTGGTCAAACACAGGCCTATACATCGTAAAAAATAAAAAAAAATATAGACTTGAGAAGACTCGAATCTTCGGCCAATGAAATCACTTAAATATGACGTGATTAAATAAACCCACGATTTTTAATGGTCGAAGACTCCAGTCTACGTTTGCCATGCTATGGGGGCTGATAGCGGGCTGTATGGTGTGTACACGGTAATCAAACGTTCGGCATTTATCAGCTCATTTTGAGTCATGGCGCGTCCACTATCCGCGGCTAATAGTCACGCGTGCGGCCTGCTAATGTCCCCACTCACTCCCCCCCCCACCCCCTACGGCCCACGCTATACAAACCCTATTTCGACGGGATTAACGTCGCTGATTGCGACTCATACACTGCTCACTGATATAATTATATGATGTTCTTGTAATAACATCGAGATTGTATAGTATTTTTATAATTAATTTTATATGATTGTATTTGTACACGGAGAGTTTTTTGGTAATCATTATCGATGTATCTGTTGTATTCTGAGATCATTATCCTGACCTGTCCTATAAAACTCCTACTCATTACATACATACACCTACATAGGTACGTACATAGGTATGTAGACTGTGTACAAGTAAATTATGATTTAAATACGTCTGTAAAAGAAGATAAACCAAGAGCGACATGAAACGCCCCCTGAGGGTAGCTAATGGCAACTCTAACTACATAATTTGGCCATATAACAAAATTCCGAGGCTACTTGCTGAAATTCTTTGTATTCACAGAGCTACCTGTATTTGAATACTACAGGTTTGTAGTAATTTTGTGTTGCCATCACTATCCGTCATATTATTTACTCGTGTTTATTTGTGACTACCTACTTATTTGTGATTTATTTGAGAATTTTAATTAATTTAGGTTCATTAGTTTTTGTTCACTTAATGTAACCGTTTTAGCGTAGAATCGTGACGTTACCTACCAACCGGCTCCAACGGAAGATCAGCGCTGGTTCTACTACCTGCATATGCTGAGTTGGGGCCGATTTGTAACATTTTTATACCCACTACTATTAACGTTGTTTTTTATTTGTTTGTATATTATGGTGAAAGTGTTGCAAATAAATAAGTTTTCTTTCTTTTGTTTCTTTTCTTTCTTTTCTTTCTTTTCTTTCTTTTCTTTCTTTTCTTTCTTTTCTTTCTTTTCTTTCTTTTCTTTCTTTTCTTTCTTTTCTTTCTTTTCTTTCTTTTCTTTCTTTTCTTTCTTTTCTTTCTTTTCTTTCTTTTCTTTCTTTTCTTTCTTTTCTTTCTTTTCTTTCTTTTCTTTAATGTTACTCGCCGCCGCCGTTGCCAAGACCGCACGGTTCCCGCATCGCTTTGGTGAGATCGGTTGGGCAGTCCCGACCGTGTATAGACTGGCCCTTAGATCTGTGGCTACGTTTGCGTTGACTTCTTGCTAATTTATAAATTTAGAGGAATAGATTATTTTTGTTTCATATTGTTTTCTTGTAAATAAATTCGCTTCTGGTCGATAAAAATATTATTACAATATTAGACTATTCTTACTACAGTGCCTGAGTGACGGATGCTTACGTCATAATAGCTATGTTAAATTTCAGTTGTTTGAGCTGTGCGTTGATAGTTCAGTCAATGAGTCATTACATTAATGATTGGCTCAGTAGTGAACGCATTTACTTATCAACTTGAAAATGTAGGATTTTATCACTGACCTGCAACTCTGAATCTAATATTTTAATAATACAAAATTTGTTTAAAAAAATACGTTGTATTGTTTCGAACAAAACAAGGAAATGTGTATTCTGATTTGCAAGTCGGAAATGATAACCCTCTCGGCTCACCGCGACTCCATAAATGATGAAGCATTCTGTATTGTATTACAATGGCTTTGTAATTTAATTATGCGCGCATGAAATTTACAAAACGTACCAACCCACGTGTTTTTTGGATAAAAATTAGCAATCCTACTAATATCATAAATGCGAATATTTGTGAGTATGTATGTATCTTTGTTGCTCTTTCACGTAAAAACTACTGAACTGATTTGGATGAAACTTGGCACATAGATAGATCATACCCTGGAATAACATATCATCATATCAGCCGAAAGACGTCCACTGCTGGACAAAGGCCTCCCCCAAGGATCTCCACGATGGCCGGTCTTGCGCTACCCGCATCCAGCGGTTTCCCGCGACCATAACAAGATCGTCGGTCCACCTTGTGGGGGGCCTGCCCACGCTGCGTCTTCCGGTTCGTGGTCGCCACTCGAGAACCTTTCTGCCCCAGCGGCCGTCGGTTCTACGAGGGATGTGCCCCGCCCACTGCCACTTAAGTTTGGCAATTCTTCGGGCTATGTCGGTAACCCTGGAATAACATATAGGCTACTTTTTATCTCGGAAAAACATGAGATACCTCGGGAACGCGGGTGAAACCGCGGGGGACAGCTAGTTAAAAATAGCGATGGTTCCTAATTGTGAAAGAAATTTGGGAATCGCGTCATTACCGAGAAGTCAGTAGAGTATAAAGATACATTTATAAGAATGTTCTCATTTTCTCAACAGTTGAATTATTTTTTAAACATTATATTTAAACATCTTACGAATTAAAGTTACAAGGAAAAATGAATTATTACTAAACTGAACTGAAAGTTATCTCGGAGACAAACTTTCGTTTTAATGTAAGAAGCACTCTCCATTGTGAGGGCGGGAACCACTAGGTACCTTCTGTGAACTTACTTTAAAACAATCACAAAGTATCATGCGACAGTTAAATCTAACTCAAATTTAATTAAGGCTTTACCTTAATTTCTGGGTATACATTTAGTCACATAAGCTTATTCTTGCAAACACTGAAATTAAATAGAACTTGGGTATAATTAGGTTATAACTTTAAATCAGAGCCGCACTTGAAAACACACTCGCTCATGCTACAATGCGTAGCATCTGCTACGAGTGCTACGAGGATCGTAGCTCATTCATCATTCACGCGTGGAGAAAGCGAATTTCAATTATACAGTGTGTTCGGTCTACACTAGCGATATTTTAAGGACTTATATTTGAAAAAAAATTAAGGGACTTCTCTTAGGACCAACCTTGAAAATTCGAAAAAAAAAAAATTTCATACAAAACATCAATCAATCTTGTTCGGGCAAAATGTATGAAAAAAAATTTTTTTTTTTCGAGTTTTCCTGGTTGGAAAAATGTGAGAAAGAAAATGTGTTCAAATATGATGAAAATATCGCTAGTTTATGACCGAACTCACTGTATAAGTATATTTAAGGTTAAAAACTGTATTACATTATTTTTTTTGTTGAAGTGCAAAATGTAAAAGAAATCTATCAACGTGAATAGATAAAATTTTTATTTTATTTAATGAATTTAAAATAGATAAATCAAGATGGAATAGTGTGGACTTTTATAGACAAGACTTTATATATGCTAATTGCATTCTGAAGTGGGCTGGCTTCAGTTTACAGCCGTGTTCCTGCCGCGGTGCGAAATGAACGCTCGTCCCGACGACATTAAATTAATTTTTCTTTGTTTTCTCTAAAAGTGCTACACTTTCCGATAGTCTAACTAAGAAGTCATTTTTATCCCCCAGTTTGTTTGTATTATAATGAAAATTTAAATTAAAGCAATGATATAGTCCGTAGTGTGGAAGACGCAACGTGGGCAGATCCCCACAAGGTGGACCGACGATCTTGTCGTTGACGAGGGTCGCGGAAAACTGCTAGATCCTTGGAGGCCTTAGTCTAGCAGTAGACGTCTTTCGGTTGACATGATGATGATCATCGTTAATGCAATGGCTAGTAAACATAAACTATCATGTTGCCAGTCGTGGCAAAGGGCTCACGATAGAATTAAACGATCCAATGTTAAACGATGTAACATCAGTAAGGTAATTAACATTGGTTGCCGCATGAAAACAGATAAAGTTGTCAAGCCGCAGATTTACATAAGCGTTGTCAGCCTCCCCCCCCTGCGCCCACACCCCTCCCCGTCCCCACTCGTCCACACATGAATAATTATTTCCCTTATTTGTCTATACATATACTCTTCTGTCCTCGCCGCATTATAAAGCTGAAGAGTTTTTTTGAACAAAATAATCTTTGGATCTTCTAGTCGGATTACAAAAAATGTTTCACTAATATGAAGCTACATTATCTTCAAAAGCTATAGGCTACCGGGAACGCGAGTGAAATAGCGGGGAACAGCTAGTTAATTATCTAGTATTTACTTTTTACTATTTATCATTGATGAATTATGGGTTTTATACAGTCATACAGTCAATAAGCAAGTTTAAAGTCAAGCAGGTGAAACCGAGGGGTGGCTAGTGTAGCTTGAAACAGTTTTATTCCGATACAACATTTTTATTCGAGTCTAACAAACAGCTTTTGTCGGCGGTACAGTTGAGATTCAAGCCCTGATTTAAGTTTAAGCCTCCATCTGCGGACACAACTAAGTTACAACTTTAAACTGCAACACAAATAGTGCCTCCCGCCCCCACCTACCTCGCCTTCCCACTTACCCGCTCCGCGTTACACTTCAAATACTGAAAAACATAATTTTAGTTTTCTACTTCCTCTTGCAATATCAAAGCACCGTCTCAGAGCTAATAGCAGTACATTTCATTGGTTTCAACTCTGTTTACTTTTTAATTATGCAAATATTCTCTATATTTGTAACAACAATTTCCACATTCTTCTGAAATTGTTTGACTTTTCACTTGTTTGAATATTTTTTTTTCATCACTTACATATACATATATAAATGAATCCTATGAATAGAGGCGAACACAACGATTACTATCAATCTGTCGCGATGTAGGCGTCGACGTTAAATGAGTTATTTATTTATTTGGAGCGATTTGTTTGTTTGTGTAACAGCGCAGCGCTCGCGTCTCATACAATATTCAGCCGCGGCCGACACTAGCTATACACCAGGTACACTCCACGACACGACAATGGTGCCGTGTCAATAAAGTACCTTGTGTACCTAACACGTGAATATTTGTATTGTGTGGTTGTTTGTTGAGGCAGCGGCGGTTGCAGGTCTAAAGTTGTTATGATTTGGTACTTAAATAAATGGCAATAGAACAGAAGGACGAACGATGAAAGTCATTCCATAGGTTGTTAAAGTGATCTAAAATCAGGAAATGGGAAATTAAATTTGGTGTTCATTAAATTCAATGAAGGTTTAAGTATGTTTTAAAATATATTTCTAATATTTATCTAAGTTATAGTTAGAAATTCAACCGTACGTAGTAGAAACACAAGTAATTCATATTAAATATTGTCTTTGTTCGCTCGGCAAAACCATATTCTACTGACAGTGTAAGGTCGTAACAGACATATCATCTCGGAAAGGGATCGTCTCCGTATCGCCTTTCGCCGCGCCTTCAACCAGGCGTCAACCAGGCCGCAACAAGACGTCAACCTAAGGTGGAGGCTTCGGTTGGGGCGTTAAATTCAAATTTTATCACGTTTTTTGCTAATTGCAGCTCAGTTATAGGTCGTAAGTTATCAACTTGTTATTTGCGACAAGAATGGTAGTATATTTACTGATTAATAACAAAATTAATCATCAACATATTCCTCCAAGGTATATTACTGACATATACGACTATTTCATGAAAATGTTACTAATATACCTTGGAGGAATGTGTTGATAATTTCTTTTGTTATTAATCAGTAAATATACTACCATTCTTGTCGCAAATGTTGATAACTAACGACCTATAACTGAGCTGCACTTAGTAAAAATTTTTAATTTAACCCTCTAATCGAAGGTTTACCCTTAGGCACATAATCAAAGCGGATCAGCTACGCCTAGGCGATGAGGCCGCGCTTGCAGCTCGCCGACCGCTGGTGGACGCCTAGACGTAAGCTCGGCGACGCCTAGCTCTAAGTCGTTCGAGAGCTTGTCCCGAGGCCAGATGATTAGTGTGCGTTGCATAAAGAGTTTCATACAGAGAATACTCAACGGCTCGAGTTGATACGGTAACGATCCGTTTAAGAGTTGATATGTCTGCTACGATCTTTAGATAGTAACTTACCGCCCCCGGCCATGGCGATTAACGTGACGTCATGCGGGCTGTACCGGGCTATCGGAATGGACTTTCTTTAAATGTCATATCATTAGTGAAAGTTACCATTCATTAACCTTTATAAGGGCTGAGGGCTGGCCGTGGGCTTAATCTCTTTCTTATGTGTTTGTGATAACTATAATTTCGACGAATAAGAATATAATTGTGTACATTACTTGACTGACCAGTTGGCGCAGTTGGTTAAGGCGCCACCTATCGCGCAGCTGGTCGTGGGTTCAATTCCCATCCAGGACAAATATTTGTGTGCATGAACATATCTGTTTGTCCTGTGTCTGGGTGTAATTATCTATATAAGTATGTATTTACAAAAAAAAGTAGTATATGTAGTATATCAGTTATCTGGTTGTCCATAGCACAAGCTCTGCTTAGTTTGGAATCAGATAACCGTGTGTGAAGAATGTCCCAGGATATTTATTTATTACTCTGATATCGACCACTAATTAACGAATAACAAATTTTGTATTGTTTAGGTACCAATCTACAATTATTTTTATCGCCTGTGTCATGTATACCCTAACGGCCTAACAGTCATCAATATATCCAACAAAAATCACTTTGTATACGTATTCATAACTAGTGATTACAGTCCGCCCCCGCCCCCGCCCCCGACCCCGCCCTCGCCGCTACCGCCGCTGAATGTAAAACAATTATAAATATATTTTCTTTTAATTGCTAGTCATTTTTGTAATACAATTTTATGACATGAAAATATTTATGTACCCATGTTTTATTACAAACAGCATACATATATGTGAAATTGGAATAATTATTGTTAACATGCACGAAGCGGTGGTTGGTGAGGTATTATTAAATCGGCCTACATTAATGGTCGGCAATCAAAGTATTTATATTATTATTTATTTATTGCTTTAGCTTATAGCAAAGAATTTTATAGTATGATTTTAGGTTTTTTTTTTCTATGTATAGGCCTGTATTTGGCCACAGTCTCAACGTGGTCAGTGATGATGTGGCCGATGATAGGCACACAAAGCCTGGAAAGGAACTGGCTCTCAAGTGCAGCTGTTGGAATACACCGAAAGATCCTTGGCGACAGATTTTCAACTTGAGGGTGGTAGCCAGCCAGGCGGGCACTACAAAGTACCCTACCACCGTGGTATGGTTTCCTCACGATGTTTTCCTTCACCGAAAGCTCAAGCTCATTGTAGGATTCGAACCCGGGACCTTCGTCTCGGCATCCGACGTCACTACCACTGAGCTATCATCGCTTTCAGGATACTACGGAGAATAATACGGAGATTTTGTGAAACTATTTACTAGTTTATTATGTGAAAGTATCGGAGTATAATTAATGAAAGACAGGGGCAAAAGGCAGTTCGCTCGCTCAATCATATGAGTTTCTTGCCTGAGTCTTCTCAGTTTAAGTGTATTCTAAACCGATGGTAGAGTCTATTGTAAAAATTGTAACTATCGAAATTCATAAGTGCCTTAACAGGGCCTAAACTGTATATTAAATGAGTTTGAATCACTACATCAAGGTCGAAATTTCTAACATATAAAAGTTATTATGTATTTAAATATTTAGAGCTAGCTTTAGACTGAACACGGTAAAGCTTATCATTATATAAGCGCTGTAGGACCCCCGTGGGTGGAGTGTACATGATAACGTCACATATGAGCTGCGATACGTTAACCTCGCGCCGCACCGCGCTCGACGCTAAATAATATTACCGTGCTCGCGGGATTGTGATAATAGTTCATGTAATTTGCTTAAAATACTGTTTGTATCTACTGCCTGCAACATGCAGCTTTATATCAAACAAAACCGTTTAGTTAATGATTGTTTATTAAAGGTTTTTACCTATATTATAATTGAAATTTGTTGAAAAAAAACTATATTCGAAATTCTTTAGTAATTTTAAGTAAAAATTTAAAAGAATAAAAAGGAGCCTGTGTTAATCCAGGGTATCAGCTATATCTATACCAAATTTCATCAAAATTGGCCAAGCCGTTTGAGCGAGAAGAATTAACAAACATACATTCTCAAAAACTTTCGCATTTACAATGTAGGTTTAGTAGGAACAGTAGGATATATAGTAGGATTCATGATATGGGGTTTTTCAAAAAAGATGGAAATTAGTATTGATTACAGATAGCTGTTCCCCGCGGTTCCTCTCGCGTTCCCGGTATAAAAAGTAGCCTTTAAACTTTGGCGATAATAGCTTCCCATTAGTGACATATTTTTTCTAATCGGACCACTAACTCCGGAGATTAACGCGTTTAAACAAACAAACTCTTCAGCTTTATTATCACTACACATAGTATAAAACAAAGTCGCTTCTCGCTGTCTGTCTGTCCCTATGTATGCTTAGATCTTGAAAACTACGGAACGGATTTTGATGCGGTTTTTTTAATAGATAGAACGATTCAAGAGGAAGGTTTTTATGTATAATACATGCATATTATATTACAGAAAAGCCGAGAAAGTAAAAGATTTGTACACACGTGCGAAGCTGGGGCGGGTCGCTAGTTAGTAATAGATAGATGACAACATTCTAGATTTTATTTTTTTATTTTTCCACGACGAGCGCAGCGCGTTGCAACTATTTGTATCATGTTTCAGCGTCGACTGTCAAACAAAATATTCGAAAATTGAAAAACATTTTAACAACGATACTATTTATAGCGACACTTTTTGAGAACACGAGAGTTGCGTTCAATATTCGTTTGATGCGATGGCATCTAAATTTTATATTTGATGAAATATAATGCACCTACCTACCTACTCGTAGGTATAGTACATATTAGTCTTAGTTATTTCTTGATGAGGAGTAATAAAACAATATTAATTTTAAATAAACATTTTCATTCAAAAAAAATAAAAATTTATGTAAAAGTATTAATTGATTTTGAGTAAATGAAATTACTTGACTTAATGCACGTCAAGTCAATCTATTTATTTAAAACATAAAAAAAATATTGATATGGTCACCTTATGATGTAGTTAGGTTAGCTAATTACGTAATTACTTAAGACAGAAGGACTCTTAAGTAGAAATAAATCTTAGGGTTGCATAAAGCGCGATCATAGTTAGGTTACGGTTATAGTTAACTTTAACCGGCGAAAGAAAGCAAACTGGGATGCTCGTGTCACTTTTAACCGTAACCATAACCGACCGAGGGAGATCGGTCATCGTCAAAGTGACTACGGTCAAAGCATGGTAATACTTAAGTTAACTTTGACTGTAACATTAACTAAAATGTACGAGCAACCGGCCCTAGTGAATAAATGTTTAACTCGGGTGAAAGTACAATCGGTTTGTTCGTTCTACTTGCTAATAGTTCTATGTTCTCGTCCCGAACCAACAATGTCAAGAGCTCATTTATTTATTTTTTTTATAGCTGCATTGATCTCTGTCATCAATGAATGATATATCACTTGCTTTGAGTGTCATGGTTTTAGAGACAGATCAATAAACCTGAGTTCACTACAATTATTAATTTACTAACCGACTTCAAAAAAAGGAGGAGGTTCGGTTCTATTAGATCTTCGAGAGAGATTAGAGATTCTATTAGATCAAATAAAGATTTATCTTATCTTATTTTTTTTGTTTACGCATTACTTTTTTTTTATGAACCTTTTAAATTTTAATAATTATTTTTGCGATGGGTTCAGTACTGCTCCAAGGTTTAATTTTATTGTATACACGGTTTTATTTTGTGAAGTAAAGACTTTATTTAATTACAAAAATATTTAATTCATCTTTACATTTTTATCACATTGGGCTATATACAAAATATGCCTGATAGTAACAATGTCACACAAAGTTACACTGTTCCAGAAAACTGTTTTACTCTATTTTAATAAAGTATAGCATAATCTAGTAATACGGTACAAAATGCTAGACAGGATATCAGTAGACTAGGATAATATTTTTGCTGTTCACAAGCATTTTCAATATACATATACTGTAATTAAGTATAAAATTATCGGTGTTTTATGAACGGCTTACCCTCACCATAATTTTACCCCTCGCCACTGCATGCTTGTATGTGTATATGTATATGACTAGAAATTTTAATACTGATACATATATATAAAACGTTCGATGTTTGCAAGTTCCATAAACATATTTATATTTGTTTATAAAGTATCCATTAAAATAAATAAAAAATATTTTTACCTACTTAATACTAAAAAATAATTACCGATATGTATATAAGCGCATCACTTCAGAACAACTACTCGTATTTGACTTATTATTTTTGTAATTTAAAGTATCAGGACAAAGTTTGCATGAAGGATTATTTTTATCCATTGGGACAATTAGAAATTTGGATGGTATGAAAATCTCAATAAATCTATTGCAGTCTATGAGACGTAATATTGTCACAAAACTAAATTTCATGGACGCTTGAAATTGATTGCTTGTTTACTACTGTCGTAGTATAAAAAAGACAACATAAAATCTACCTACTATAAATATTGAGACAAATAGTAAAGAATCTTGAATATTGGCTGGAAATAATAAAATAAATAGTTAATTACGTATAACAACTTCGTGACAAATTAATGTATTACACTTTTCACATAAATCTTTTTGCACTGTAATATGGAATTAAGTTTCACACTGTGTGATTACACTAGCTGATAGCTTGCAGCAGTATGATCCAGAGTAGTAGTGTGTGAGTGTGTAGCGTGTGAGTGTGCGGCGCCCGGCTGGAGAGCGCGCTCGCGTGGCACTCCGCCTCGTCCGGCTCGAGCTGCAGCAGCGGCACGTGCCTCGCTCGCGGGGAGGGCCCTCCCTCCGCGCCGCACGTGCCGCGCCGCGCCGCCTCGCGCGCGCCGTGCGACCCGCCGCCCACCTCCGCCGCCCAGCGACGCAGCCACGACCCCACCCACGACACCGAGCACCCGCACCGCAGCGAGTTGCCGGACAGCACCAGCCCACCTGAGCACACACCACAAGTACCTCCTCTGTAACATACACTATACTATACATTCTACATATCTACAACACGACTGTCACCTGAGAGCAGCTTCGTCGCCAGGCGGTTCCACCCGGTGAGGTTCGGGTAGAGTACGGCCGGCCCGAAGGTGAGGAGCCGGTTGTCGCTGAGGTCGAGCGCCAGGTGCGGCACGTGCGCGAGCGGCAGCACCAGCCCCGCCGGCAGCGCGCTCACGCCGGTCTCCGTCAGCCGCAGCGTCAGGGCCCGCTGTCTCCCCAGCGTTGAGAATGCGTCCGCCGATACGCGCTTCACCATCGCGCCTTTCACCTGTAGCAGGCGGAGCTTAGCGGCCTGTAGGCCATGCAGTTGACTATCTAGCGCCGACTCTCGAATCGTCACCGTGAGTGATTCCAATCCCGGCATCGATGCCGCCACTTCGGCCAGCGATATTTCGGCGCGCCCCACCGCTGCGGATGATTCGAGCGTCACGGAGCGCAGCGACACTAGAGCCTGAAACGCTCGCGGCTCCATCGCCTCGATGTATCTTAGGTGATCCAGGCGCAGATGAAGCAGGCGACCGAGCCCCTCGAAGGAGCCTCGGGTGATCCGCACCAGCGGGTTGTGCGACACGTCCAGCGAGGTGAGCCGGGGCAGGGTGGCCCACATCGCCGGCTGCAGCGAGGTGAATTTATTGTGGGTGAGGTTGAGGGAGCGAAGATTAGCAAGACGACGAACGTCAGTCTCACGGTACGAGGCTATATGATTGCTGCTAAGATCGAGCTCGGTGAGATTAGCTAACGGCAGGTGTGGCATTATTTTCAGCCCAGTACCGGCGAGAGCGAGACTTCGCAGTCGAGGCAGGCTGTGGAATAGCTCCTTGAAGTTGGTCTTTATCATATTCTGAGACAGGTCCAGACTTCGAAGTCGTGCGAGGCCCGCAAACGTATTATCTGAGAGCACGGTGAGAGCGTTGCGAGCGAGGTTCAGTTCGTAGAGGAAAGCTATCGAATGGAACATAGCGGCGTCGAGGTACTCGAGACCGTTCCCCGCAATCTCGAGCCTGCGAAGCGTGAAGCCGACCTGCGACAGCGCGCTACTCGGGAAGATGGCGAGCAGGTTGTCGCTGAGATCGAGGTGTTCCAGTATTGTATTTTTAAAGGAGTCTCGAGGCACCGAGCGCAGCTCGTTCGAGTCCAGCCGTAGATGCCGCAGGCGCCGCAGATTATGAAACTGCTCCACGGCTAGCTGAGTGAGTCGATTACGCGACAAGTCGAGTATCTGGAGTGAGGGAATCTCGGCGAAAGCTTTCTTTTTGACAAATGTAATATTGTTGTCGTTTAAACTCAATATTTCTAGCTTAGGCAGAGCACCAAAGCTGAAACTGTCTACGTGGGCTAATTTATTATGCGAGAGTATGATTTGTCGAATGTGTGGTCCCACTGCTTCGAAGAAGGTCTTCGACAAACTCTCTAGTAGGTTGTGCGATAAGTCAATTATATTCACAAAGGAGACCGGCCCGCCGACCAGAGACGTTATTCTATTGTAGCTGACGTTCACTGAAAAATTTGTGTCCTCGTTGGATACATTGTGGAAGTACTCCGTGGAGAACTCGACTAAATTATTCTCGTGCAAGTCCAGCGCTTCTAGTTTGGGCAGGTGATTGAATGCGTGCTCGGCTATGAACTCCACCAGGTTACCCGCTAAGCTCATGTAAACTAAACTCGATAGGTTCGTGAAACTACGCTCGCTGATATTTTGCACGTGATTATAGGACAAGTCTAGGCTCTGTAGCTCAGCTAGGTCCTCGAGGAACTCTGAATTTATTTTACTAATATAATTATACGACAGCCTCAACTCTTTCAGTCTACAGGAGCGATTCGCTCTGATAAATTCGCTCGGAAATTCAATTATCTTATTAAAATCTAAATTGAGATATTCCAACGATGGAAAATTGAGTATGTCCTCCGACGAGATGTAGTGAATGTTGTTGTTGTCTAGACTCAGCCACGACAGCTTGTCGAAGTACGAGCCAATGGGAAACTCGCCGCTGAACGAGGTCGTCGAGAACTCCAGCATCTGCAGCATGGTGAGGTTAGAAAAAGCGTCCGGGTGTACGTGGTATAGGTCGTTGAAACTGAACACCAGCTCGCGCACCGGCAGCGTCGCCGGGAACACTCCCGCCGCCAGCTGCACCAGCCGGTTGCCCCTCATGTTGAGTGTCGCCAACGCCTCCGACCACGCTCCGAACACCTCCGCAGATATTGTGGATATCTGGTTGTAGCCGATGTCGAGGTAGCCCAGCGTCGCTACCGTGAGCCCGCTCAGACCCACCGGAAATGAAGTCAAATAGTTACCGGCTAGAGACAGCGACGTCAAGTGTGGCGGTAGCTCGTTCAATTCCACTAAGCGATTGTACGCTAGCGACAGATGTCGCAGTCGATCCAACTCGCGTATGCAGGCCGGAAGTGACGTTAATTCGTTGTGATCTAGATCTAGTCTCTCCAGGTCATGCTTCAGCGCGTGGATCGTCGCTTCGGAGAGATGATTCAATCTATTGTATGATATGGACAGCCGCTCGAGGCGACCATTCTCCTGAACGAACGGTGGCACCGAAGTGAAATCATTCAGATCCAGTATCAGCTGCTTGAGCTGTAGGTTGTGCTGGAACTCGAGGTCGAAACGGTCGTCGAGCTCGTTGCGACTCAAATCGAGCGAGTCGATTTTATAATGTTCACCGCGACAGGTGCGGTTGGGTGACGGCCGCAGCATGTTATTACGGAGATGCAAATGACGCAGGCGCGGCAGCAGCGCTAAAGTGGCACACGGCATGTGCGGCAGCATGTTGTCGGAGAGTCGCAGCAGCGCGAGCGACTGTGGGAGGGCGTCGGCCGCTATAGCGTGCAGCCTGTTGCCGTCCAGGTCGAGCTGCGCCAGCCATCGCAGCGAGGAAAACGCGCCCTCGCTCAGGGTACACAAGTGATTGTTACTTAGGTACAGGCTGCTTAACGACTCCGAAAGTGAACCCCAATCCATGTCTGCGGCTATGTCACTTATGAAATTGCTGAAACAAAATAATTAATATAGTTTCACTCCTTACAAGAAAAAATCATTTTATCTAAGTATTCTCACTTCTGCAAGTTGAGCCAATTGAGCACTTTCAATTCGCGGAGAGCTTCAATCGGTACTTCCGTGAATTCATTGTAGCCCAAATCTAGAGACGCTAGCGTGGACACCATCGACCTGCGGATGGAACACTTGCATGAGTGTGTATAATCTAGTGACGGTGTTGATATGGCCGGGTGGTGCAGTGCGGGCGGTATAATCTAGTGACGGTGTTGATATGGCCGGGTGGTGCAGTGCGGGCGGTATAATCTAGTGACGGTGTTGATATGGCCGGGTGGTGCAGTGCGGGCGGTATAATCTAGTGACGGTGTTGATATGGCCGGGTGGTGCAGTGCGGGCGGTATAATCTAGTGACGGTGTTGATATGGCCGGGTGGTGCAGTGCGGGTGCAGTGCGGGTGCAGTGCGGGTGCAGTGTGGGTGCAGTGCGGGTGCAGTGCGGGTGCAGTGCGGGTGCAGTGCGGGTGCAGTGTGGGTGCAGTGCGGGTGCAGTGCGGGTGCAGTGCGGGTGCAGTGCGGGTGCAGTGCGGGTGCAGTGTGGGTGCAGTGCGGGTGCAGTGCGGGTGGTATGTGGTTACATATGTGGTGAGACGTACGAGAGCGCGTTGTAGTGTATGTGGTGCAGGCGCGAGGCGACGAGCACGAGCGTGCGCAGGCGCCGCGCGTCCAGCGCCGCCTCGCCCAGCGTGCCCAGCCGCGCCGCCGACACCGACACGTGCCACACGCCCGCCTCTACACACAAACACACTATTATGATGAAGATACATGAAGGTGTAATGTAATGTAAGTAGGGTTGTCAACTGACCAGTGTCAGGAAACCGATGGAAGGGCACGTAGCTGCAGGCGAGGTGGTCGGCGTGACACAGACAGAGCGCGTTGGAGCGACAGGGGCGCGGCCGCGGCGCCGCCACCGGGCCCACCAGCACCAGCCCCGCCACCAGCAGCAGCTCCACCGCCACGCTCACCACAAGCTCCGTGCCCATCATCACACTACGCTACACGTAACTCATTAAAATAACAATAAAACATTTTTTTCAGGCAATTAATTATCACTACGGTATTGAGATCGTGATTTTTTTTAATATTTGAATATAAAAAATATCTTGACTTAAGGGTAAACGTTCGGTTGGAGCGTGAAATTCAAATTTTATCACGTTTTTTGCAAATTGCAGCTCAGTTATAGGTCGTATGTTATCAACATGTTATTTGCGAGAAGAATGGAAGTATATTTACTGATTAATAACAAAAGAAATCATCAACATATTCCTCCAAGGTATATTACTGACATATACGACTATTTCATGAAAATGTTAATGTTAACAAAGAAAAAGAAGAACATAATAATGTAATCGATTACTCGTTATGTGATATAATCCTGTTTTTTAGGATCTGAGTTATGTTTAGGATATTTTAAGGGAACGTAATCGAAAAAGTGCCCGAAAATTGAAAAAAGTTTATAATAAATGAACAGTATTTCGTATTGTTCGAGCTGTCGTAGACACACAAGGTATTGACAAAAGCTAACCACGCGACGCGTATACAATGGCATGTATAAAATGTTAACGGGTAACGTTGTAAACAGATGTATGTCTATATATAACGGGTGAATATGTTTATAAAATGGCATATTTCGGTATATATGGCTTCTTTGAGCAAAATATACAATATTTTAATAACTCCTTTAATCTACTTTATGAGCATAAATCAAATGATAATGTCGTCACGGTAGGTACATACATAATGTGCTAACTTTAACCTTCCTAAAAACAGCGACTCTCGAATTTTAAATACTAGAAATAAAGATAAACTTGTAGTACCTGTAAATCGTCTGAGCAAAGTTAGGGACTCTTAAGGCGAAATGTATACATTTCTTTATCTAACTACCCAAAGAAATTCAAGAACTATCAGTGCTTCTCCAAAAAATAAAATAGGGACAGATTAAAAATACTTGATACAAGTATTTTTAATCTGTTCCTTTACCTATTATAATAATGAGGAATACCAACAATAAAATCTATTTAGTCCGTCAGTTAGATTATCAAAAAATATTGGATACGTATTTTTTATTTTATCAAATCCATAAGAAATTGCAGACCGGAAAATTTTAACGCTCTGTATCTTCGTTATTTTTTGTTTTCGGATCAAAATAAAAAATACGTATCCAATATTTTTTGATAATCTAACTGACGGACTAATTAGATTTTTTTGTTGTTATTCCTCATTGCTTGATCACCCTACACCTTCTACGCATTGCAATAGGGTAGTTTCCTGACATCAAATCAGCTACTTTTTAATAAATGTCAAAACAATAGTTTATATGGAATTTTGTATGAAATACTACACTATGACGTCATAGTTTCAAAGCATTAAATGATCTACTCTTAGTGGTTCTACTGGTAATTAAAAAGCATTAAATATACAACATATTTGATGTTTCCACGTGTTTTTAGATGTTTTATGCATTGGTTAGTGTTTGGTCATTTATTTTTGTCACTGTCAACTAGCCTATTCTGAAATAATGTCATTACAGTGTTAAAATAATGATGTTTGTCTCTCACATCTATTGCTGATATGTGGATACAAATGAAGGAATTCCCACCCAGATATATATTATAGCTGTGTGTGACCGTAGACATTTCGTAGCTCGTAGTAGTGCTACGACTACTGTGCTACGAGAGAGCTACGCTACTACAAAGAGTTAAACGAACGCACTCTCATTACGTTTTACTCAGACTGTGTCATATTATGATTTATTATTGAACATATAGTATTAGTATAATACCTATAATTTATAGGTATAAAAAATAGTTTATCTTTATATATGTCACCGGAAATGTATGAAACATAGGAATTGTACACAATTCCTGTGTATTTCTCCTAGGAAATTTTATTTTAATAATGATACTAGAAAATATATAAATTCTATTGAAAAAAATAGGTTGGGGTTATTTTTTTTATTTTGAAAGTATTCGCACAATAATAAATTTCACTAACAACCCCCAAATACCGCTATCCTTACAAATATCCCGAATGTAATACTCCGATAGATATTTAGGAAATGTATGGATTTCCTAGGAAATGTATACAATGACGGATTAGATACTTTTCCGTTAACATATATAACTTTGTATTCCTGTCCAACGTTCGTTGAGGACTAGATTTACAGTGACTGCAGTTTACATGTATGTACACACTTATGTTTGTGTGTAGGGGTGCATTTGTGTGCGTGCAGGTAAGAGTAACCCATGAATTATTCATGGTCGACGGTAACTGTGCCAAATACTCCCGCGTCCCGCACTACCAACACTACACTACGTACTAGTACGTATAGGTACCAAATTATTGTGAATATATAATACGAGTTCTCTGGTTACGGCTATCTCTCGTATCTGCTGCTGACGCGCTCCACATGGAAGAGTTTATCCCAACATTCCCAACGAAGACAATATTTTTATGATATGGAGTAGTAAAAATACAATGAACTCTGTGATATATTTGGCTCTATTAAAAATGTATACCTAATTTTTAGAAAAACAATTAAATATAAAAAAAAAATATTAATTTTGTACATTTTGTAAAAATAATCAGTAAATTTTCTATGTATAAAATAAATAAAAGGAAAGTAAATATTTACAGGGATTAATTGTAATGTAATTTATTGATTGTATTTTATTTTAAAGAAAACAAAAAATATATTTTTAAAATCACCAGAAAAATGTTGTACTAGTACTTACAGTACAGCTATAAGTTTCGCGAAGACTAACGCGTCTGTTGCATCCACATAGCGCACAAACTTCAATAAACTAAAGCATATTATCCGTACGTAACTAGTTAGACGCGAGAACAAACACACGCGACGCGGACAACTGTCGAGCGAGGAGGACGCGGTCGCATGTTGCGGCGGCGAACTGTGCCGGGATACTGCCGCGTGCTGCGTGCCGCGTGTCGACGCGACGTGGCGACGTGGCGCGGCGCGGCGCGGCCTGCGACTGGCGCCGACACCTGCCCCTGAAGCCGCCTGGACACATCGCGCTGCGCAAACTATGAGTTTCGTCTCATTGACCTTTTATCTCATACTTGCTACTCAATGATAAATGCACAACGTCGACGTATTGACATGTCACTTTACTGAGTGTCTCCGTCCCTAATGTAGGCACCATACCGACACATTTAGGTAGAATGCGCAGCGTGCGATAGTTAGTATTCTTCAAGCATGAATTTCTTCCTTATAAATGAGTCTCCAGAGGGTTTATCCGACAACTTAAAATGTGTAGTTTAACCAGTCTAGCGTCGTATTTGGCCCAACAATTTTGTTGGCATATGGCTTTTGTTTATAACAAGTAGTTTCCGTTACGCTTTTATTATATTTAAATGTTATTTAAATTTCAACCTTGACAGGATAATATAAGAATTATAATAGTAACGTTTTTAAAGTCAATAAGGACAAGATTCGCCTGCAAAAGAGTTACTTTTCACGACTTTCCTAGATTTTCATTTTCATTTTATTTGACAGCGCCGGCAGACTGGTTAATGGTGGTACCGCTTACCATTAGGTGATTCGTAGATTATGCTTATTTGCCGACTTCGTAGTGTAAAAAAAGATGCCCGTTCTTCATGGAATAATCTACATTCTACTAAAAAATACCGATGCTTTAGAAAAACGGTGGGAGTTTTTGCAACTTGTAGTATATAACTAGTGTCCGCGCCGGGTCGCACGTATATCACCGCCGCTCGGCGACACGCGCGATGTCTTTAAGCGGCTCGTCGCATCGCTGCGCCGCGCTGTCTACAACACAAACAGTACCCTCTCACTAGCTCGCGACGCGACCCACTGTGCGCCGCACTTTATTGTCAGTGTCGTATGTTAACTCACTTTATATACCTTTAAACAAAAATAAACATCGTTACTCGCACTAGTATAGTCTTTGTATTTAGGTAAACAGCAAACTTGGTCTGTCCCACTTGATAAAAAAAAATATTAAATAAAATGACGATGTGGTCCACCCTTCGCCGCGACTGAAATTTACTCTCTAATTTAATATGATATAAAAACGTCAATCGCTAAAGATACCAAGCCATAGATAGATTGCATAGATACTTCTCTCGTAGATATATCTAACTCGTAACGAGAGCCATTTAATTACAATAACGATATGACACTTCCAAAAGTAGTAGTTAACAGTAGCATTAGACGCCTGGTGGCGGCGGCGCGCGAGGCTGGAAGCACCTCGTAACGTTAACGCCATACTTTAAAAGTCGCCGCGCACCAAATTGAAAATAAAATTTCCATAATGAGTGCGGCGAAATTACACGGAGCGAAGAAGATGATTACTGTCTCTGCTTATATTTACCTATTTATTCAGTAGTAAGTGTTTACTTGCACTATCGCGGCCGGCCCTTACATGTTAATATGAAATGATGGTTCCAGAGCTTTCTTAAAATTCGCTTATTTAGTACTCAATCTTTAAAGTAGTTCATCTAATAAATTAAATAACGAATCCATTGGATATACAAAACGGTAACCTTAAAACCTACTAAACTTGGAGATGTTTTGCAGCGTATAATCAAAGTAATGGTACAATGCTTTAATTTAAATATTATTATTTTTCTTTGAATTTTTTGAGTACAGTTTATAATAAGAGAATGTAATGGCCAATGGAACTGACGCCATTTGAAGCAGCCATATTTATTTTATGTGCGAGATAAAAGGTTGAAATGGTCAGGATCTCGAGATTGTTAATTTACTACGTCATCACGTGTTAGTTAGGTATATGAACTTTAGTATGGACCAGTTTTGTTCGGGTCATAAACGCGCAGGTAGCATTCAGTAAATAGAGCGTGCGGCGCTGCCACCGGCACGCGGCGTCCCGCCATCATCAAGTGCACACATTACTGTCTCCGCGAGCCTCTCCCTAATGTAATGTAGAGTAGGGTAGGTAGGGTAGGGGTCTGCGCTCCGAGTGACGAGGGTCCACAATTTGTTCTCACCTGTGACACCGACGTACGCTACGGCTCACAATCAACCGCCGCCGACCTCAACTAAACACCTGCTTGACGACAATTTATATTGGTGTCAATTCTGTTGTTTACGAACTTAACTAATATTAGACAAGTCACCTCTCTTTCATGTTAACCTTATTGAAAAAAGATAGAAATTTTTTAATGCTGTCAGTTTACTCCATGCCGTCGTAATGTACGGGTAAATAGTCGTGACCAATATAGATCGCGCTTAAATTCACGTTGAAATATGTGATCGGACTAAACTGACAGAACTAAAATATCTTGCATCCCTTTCTTATATTTACTATTAGAAAGAGATATAGTGAGATTAAATTTATGAAGTTCGTAAACAACAGAATCGGCACCATTGTCAAACAATTTATGTACATCCAGTCATGTTCACGGTTTAGTAAACGTAAAGGACGGCACGTCCGATGCTCCCACATTGTGATACATCTTGTTTTTGCGCTCGGGCACATGTAGTGCCTCCATTAATTTTCCCGATGTAGTTACAACAGGACGGATACTTTTTTGAATACTTGGAAAGGAGTAGGTACTTTGTGTTTCAGTAATAATTAAATCAGTAGTACCTAATGGAAGCGTATAGTATGACACAACTTAGATGAAGCATCGGCAATATTCGTAAAATCGATCGTTCCCGAAAAGAGTGCGCCTACAACATTACTCATGAATTAAAAAATGATCGGCGAAAATGATCTTATTGAACGTTGAAAGGCGCGATATTAAATGATTTTTATTAGTTTTGTAAATCGGAAGTGAAGTGTACGAAAACGACTTGCCGATGCTATATCTAAGTTGTGTTATACTGTAGTTGGGTCCGCTTGGTGTCCTGTCGCCGGAGTCACGTTTGTTGTGAAGAGAGAGTCCTGCTATTTTAGGTCGTTAGGGTTACATGGTGATTATAGTTGGCAATTTTAAAGTTATGGAACTTAGTTATTCAGTTTAAGTTAATTGTATATCTATATATAAATATAACTCATTTAAATCATTCAAAACGCTAAGTAAAAAAAATAACAGTCAATAAAGTTTTTATAAGATTGTGGCGTAATATTATTTATCTCCGAATGGATGGGATCAGCCGGACTCGTCGATTGAATCTCCCTCAAACTTTATTTTAGGCCGTAAAGAGGAATAAGAATTGTAAGCCCATAATGCAAATGTACTTAGCGATATACTTAGTCAAATTGAATAGGCTAGTTGACACTGTCAAAAATAAATGACCAAACACTAACCAAAGCATGAAACATCTAAAAACACGTGGAAACATCAAATATGTTGTACATTAAATGCTTTTTATGATTTTTAATTACCAGTGGAACCACTAAGAGTAGATGATTTGATGCTGTAAAACTATGACGTCATAGTGTAATATTTCATATAAACTATCGTTTTGACATTTGTTAAAAAGAAGCTGATTTGATATGTCAGTCAACTACCCTAGTCTTCTTCTACGAACAAAATTATGAGCGCAAAGCTGTGACCTGACGCGGAGGCGGTTGGTTCAGCGAAAACTTTTAAAGCCTCAGCAGTGGAGGCATTTTATTAATTTATACCACTGTTGTTTGAAAATACACAAGCTCAAAAAAACAGCTCTATTAATTATTTTCAAGATTATCCTACTACTGTTAAAAATGCGAAAGTTTGTGAGTATGGATGTATGTTTGTTACTCTTTCATGCAAAAGCTACTGAACGGATTTGGATGAAATTTGGAAGACAGATAGTTTATAACCTGGATAAAAACAAAGGATACTTTATATCCCGGGAAAACATAAGATCCTTCGGGAACGCTGGTGAAACCGCGGGGCGGAAGCTAGTAGACTTATATAAGTGTCGTAAGGTGTGAAGTGTGCCCCTTGTCTGGCGCTGCGCCAGCACCACTCTCGTGCTGTCCACTTCACTGGTACCAGCATATAGTTGACGTAGCAGCTCGTGGCATTTTGTGTTTCACCGCAATTAAGTAAGGTTACTGAAGGTGGTAAGTATATAAAAAAATTAAAATACCGGCCAAGCGCGAGTCGGACACGTACACGAAGGGTTCCATACCATTACCTATAGAAACGGTAAATTAAGTATTTATTTTATTCTGGTTTTAGTATTTATTGTTATAGCGGAAACAACAGAAATACATCATCTGTGAAAATTTAAACTGGGTAACTATCACGATTCATAGCCTGGTGGGTGACAGATGGACAGATAGCGGAGTCTTAGTAGTAGTCCTGTTTTACCCTTTGAGTACGGAACCCTAATAAGGCTGTCGAATAAAGCTGGTGGATCACACCGTTTTGCCCAGTGTCTCACAAGTTATTTATTTTTTACCTTAATTAAACTGTATTTTTGACAACTAAGTCCAGTGCGCCTTAACAGCTTAACACAAATCATCTGCTAATGAGGTTATTAAAAACGGTTTTCTCGGTTTTAAATTCCTGATTGATCCTAATTATGGCTCATTCGCCGGCATTGCACCCGCACTGCTTCAGATTACCTACCTAACTTAAGTTGGTGAGTTCAACTTATGTTCAGCCCTACGAGGACATGCTTCGATGATTAAAATTAAAACCGCCATTAATAAAATTTCCCGTTAAATTAATTTCCAGCGAGTTTTACGTGAAGTTCCTAATTTCGTGACGCAAGTACCTTATGTTTGTAATTACACGCGCAAACAGTTTAATTACATTAGTCTCCGGGCTGTGAGGATCGTCACTAAAATGAAAGTAGGTATGTAATTTTTTTATATTTTAAACATTGTTTAATTTTGGAACATTCTTAAAAAGGTAGGTTAGATAATAATGACGCTAATCCTAACGGCATGAATTTACTACAAATTCCAAATAATAACCTTCTTTCATTATCATTTCGTTAAACACATTATTATATCGGCTATTGCGTTCCAATTTTATTAGAACATAAATTCTAATACATTTTGTTCGGTTCGGAACACGGCCTTTAACTGAGAAGAGCCGGCAAGAAACTCAGCAAGGCTACATTTTTTAAATATGTATATTATAATTATTTATTTTTTTAATTATAACAATTAGCATTTTACAAATTATTAACAACTAGCTGTTCCGTGCGGTTTCACTCGCGTTCCCGGGATAAAAAGTAGCCTATAACCTTCAGGAATAATGTAGCTTCCTATTAGTGAAATAATTTTTCAAATCGGTTCAGTAGTTTCGGAGCCTATTCAATGCAAACAAACAAACAATCAAATCTTTCCTCTTTATAATATTAGTATAGATAACCAAAACCACAAGAATGTAATAAAAACATGTCACACAGTCAGCTTCTGTTTAACTTTGACGCAGCGGAAAATAATTGCAGCGATAAATTAAGTATTTCCAATGGTTCTATGAAATTACAGAAAAAAATAAATGTTGCCGAAGTGGTGATTACGAATTCAACAGCCGCACTGATCCGGTTATGAATTTTAAGGGAGGAGCCGCTTTCATTCAGTTCGAAAATAAGTTACTATCGGATTTTTTTTAGGAAGGCGGTTATCCATTATGGAAATGGTTGATAATGCTCCTTATGTAATTAGGTAACATTTTAAGAAAAACAAAATCTAACATTAGACAAACGTATTTTTATATTTTTTATATTGCGAAATCATCAATTTAAATATTTTGTTAGTAAATATTTTATTCGTTTATGGTTTCTCCAAAGTTGAACGACACTTTACGTTGCGTTGTTAATATACCTAAATGAAATAAATGTATATCACGTATGTCTAAAACCTCTCCGTACTCGCTGTTTGTTAGAAACTAGTGAGTATATAGAAGGTAATGTATAAACGCATCCTCACGTCGGTGTAGGTATTATAGAGTTTGCAACCCGGTTACATTTGACACATCGTTTAGAGCCGCGAAACTGTCCGAACGCAAAATACCTCGTCGACGGAAACAAATCTATTCCGTGCGATGCTTTCAATAAATTCAGCAAAGCTAACACGGAGAAATATACACTCTATGACACTAAATATAAGGTCGAAATAAAAGGTCATCATATTAATTGTGAGGAAAGCCTCGAGCTCGTCAGGTAAACTACAAATCTATGCTTTGCAATTTCATTCGGGAGCCGTTTTCAGCGGCTTTGTTTTCATTTCATTTATGTTTAGTTATTTCCGGCATTTTGTGTTATTGTACGGTCTCCGGGTAAATATCAGGTATTTTTGTAAATTAATTACATTCCTCTCTACATAGGGTAATACCTTTTATTCAAACTTTGTCCTGACAACGAACACAATAAAAAAAGAACTATCTAATGGGTTGCAGTCGTTCGAAAGCTATGTGCATACATACAATTTCGGCGATTCATTTTTATTTATAGATTTGCGTTCCAGTTCCGCGGAGTATTTTTATCAGACCTGCTTTTACTATATATATATATCTAAATGATGAGGATTTTATTTACTTTAAAAATAAATGAAAAATTATTTATTTTATACTTAGATCTATTTGCATAGTTTCTTTTAATAATAATAAATTAGTTACGAACAAGCAATTTGTAGACAATCTCTATGGTCAAAACGGCTAACTCGAATTAGTTTAGAAGTAGTGTTTGGCTTGAGAGTTATAAATCGGCGCCGAGAGAACATCACTTTGATACGAGTTAGGTATCTACTCGTAGTAGATTGATGTCGTGCGGCGGCTTCGTACACACAAGTACCAACAAACACTAATTAGGCTCTAGCTAAACATTCGGTATATCGATAATGACATAAAAGCAACTAAGATCTTTACAGACAGATTATGTTTAGGGTTCCGGAAGTTAAAAGAAAAAATCTGAACCCTTATAGGATCATTCGTGTATCTGTCTGTCTGTGCCAAAATACTGAATTGAGTTAATATTTGGTACACATATTATTATGTAAGTCGGTGACCCTAACATGGACGAGTGGCGTAAATAGATTACAGAAAAACCTATAAGAAGTCTGTGGTATTTACATTAGAGTAACATATGAAATTACGGAACCCTCGGAGCGCAAGTCAGACTCGCACTTGTCCGGTTTATTTTATAATTGCTAGATCTCAACAATTCAAGCAACTCTTCAAGTCTAATCTTAAAAATACTTGGCTTGCGGTGGTTCCCTAATACTTACTGAAGAATTTCGTTTTGAAGCATCCGTGGAAGATCGAAATAACTTGTATTTTGAAACTTATGATAGCAAAACAGCGTCGATAAACTCAAATAAGTATTGTAACGTCACTAGCACGCACACAACCCAACCACCAACCAATCCATTCCAATTATGTAAAATGCACAGCGCTACATGTAATTCTAATAGGTAGGTAGGTACGTTTAGTACATTCTCAATTCAAGCTTTAGGTACCTAATAAACGTTTCTATTATTTATTTGGCAAAAAATATATTATTCAATTTATTTATTTAGACTTAGTCGTTGAAAAATATTTTTCTATAATATTTTTTCCGATACTTAAAATATTTTTTTTAAATTACAAAAAATATTTTACTGGCTCTTGATTCTAATGTTCCCAATAAGGTTGTTCAATAAGGTTTTTGTAAAAATAAATCGGAGCCCAGATACGATGTACAGAATATCGAGTAAGCCCCGGGGATACAATCTTAGCGCGAGGATCGTGTCGCAGGAAATTTGTGTGTCGGTTTAGTGGAACGCCTCTAAAGTAGAATCAGTGCACTTGCGAGAGATCTCTATCTGCCTCATCTTGCATATTTTATCATATCCAGTCTGCCGGCGCTGTCAAATAAAATGAAAATGAAAATCTAGGAAAGTCGTGAAAAGGAACTCTTTTGCAGGCGAATCTTGTTCTTATTGACTTTAAAAACGTAATTATATTATATAATTCTTATATTTTCCTGTCAAGGTTGAAATTTAAATAACATTTAAAAATAATAAAAGCGTAACGGAAACTACTTGTTATAAATAAAAGCCATATGCCAACAAAATTGTTGGGCCAAATACGGACAGCGACGCCAGACTGGATATTCTAAATTCCAAAAACTAAAATGATTCTTCAGAAAAATAAATACCTATATTGTTTTTATTATAAATTAGATTCTAACGTTCTAGCTTCTACCGCATTGCCGAAAATATTTATTTTGAATTTGTTTTGTGGCAAAGAAACGAAGCACATAATTATTAAGTATATAGTTAAGGATTTACATCTTTTCACTGAGAGAAACAAATTAATAAAATTAATCAAATTGCAGGGCGTAAACAGCCTGTGCACTTCGAAAAGAAGCTCTCAGTCTCAACAAACGAGCTAAAAGGCTCCATTATAAAAACGTTAACAGGCAATCGAAGTTGAGTCTGCTCCCGCTCTTTAAGAGTTCAATGGCAGTCGCCGACTACTACATTGAAATCTTAAGATTCATTTAGAACAATAGTTCGCTGGTCCTCCACCGGATGGATCAAGTTTCAATTTTCATCTGTATCGTCTGTTTTGTAAACTGTGGGTAGTTTTGTAAATACTGCCAAAAACCCCGTTTATTAACGATATAAAATTTTCGTTTTATCTCTTTTTGAAAGATCATTTCCTTACAATTTCTCATAGCTAATGTCGTTTTTTCCTCGTTGTTCCGGCACTTAAGCACATTGTATTCCAATCATGATTCTGATAACATAATCATTATGAAAATTTTTCCTCAATCGTAGGTAACGATAACAATCTTTAAAAGCTTTGTTGTGGTTCTGTTTTTCTTATTTGTACGTATCTACTGTTTTTATAAAACATTTTAGCTTTTCCGTTCAATCATTTAGGCACGTGAACAAACTCGTATGTGTTTTATACACAAAATACAATGAGAGCGAGTAAAAATGTATAAAATGCAGCGGCAACAGCGCTGTGGCTAATGTGAGCTGACGTTGATACACACTTTTCCACTGAGCACTGTCAGCGCGACAGCGCTTTAATACCACTGGCTACACGCTGCTTGAATAGAAGCTACCGAAGAATTTACAGGTAATCCTGCTATGAAGTACTGGTTGTTTCAGCTATTTTGTAAGGAGAGTACCTATTGTTACATAAGCTAATCATATTTATTCCCGACGTACAGAATGTCTTTATGATACAGCTACTAATAGTTTAATAGTAGTTTATGATACTGTTGCATAATAGGGGTTATTAACTACGAGTGTGAGTTTAAGTACCGAGCCGTAGGCGAGGTTCTTAATAGTATCACACGAGTTTTTAATACCTAATTATGTGCAGTATCATACAGTACTTTATCTAAACTCATATAAATAATGTCATTTAAAAAAATTGAATTAATCATTATACACGGGTGTGCCTAAAGTGGCTCATTAAAGTACTGATTTTGATTTCATAATAAGAACATTACGATATGAGAGTAGATAAACTCTTTTATAAGAACATTTCGATATGAGAGTAGATAAACTCTTTTATCTACTCTCATATCGTAATGTTCTTATTATGAAATCAAAAACAGTACTTTAATGAGCCACTTTATGCACACCCGTGTATAATGAAATTAAAAAGTTATATTATAGCACAGTTTTCTTCCCAAGAGAATGCTATAAAATAACTTTTTTTCATTAAAGTACAAGTATTTGGACATGTCTGGCCACTCATAATGTTTTTTGGGTTTTAATACTTCAATTACTGTCAGCCAACTTGTCAAACGAAATAATACAGAAAAAAACATTATAAGTGGCCAGACATGACTAAACAATTAAACGTAGTATTATATTCTCTTTGTAAACTAGGTATTAGGAATCAATCAGTATCAATTCAAGTTTAGATGCAAATTTACTCTATGGTCGCGAATGCGGTAGGGAGTTTTTCCCAACACGGATTTGGGCGCCATGATGATTAATGTTTGTTTATATTATTGATTTTTTTGCATAATATTTTATTTTGGCCAAAAATGATAGTAAAATAGCAGTGATACTAAGGTGAAATAAACTTGGATCTGAAATTGTGGAGGCGGCAATGGAAATGACGAATAATCGATACCCGTGAGTCATGAAAGCCTATGACAAAATATTATCGATTTTTTACCTTTAAATTACATTATTAGATGAGTTTAGATAAAGTACTGTATGATACTGCACATAATTAGGTATTAAAAACTCGTGTGATACTATTAATAACCTCGCCTACGGCTCGGTACTTAAACTCACACTCGTGTTTAATAACCCCTATTATGCAACAGTATCATAAACTACTATTATTTTAGGTACTGTTTATACTGTTGTAATTAATCCATAGGTACGTATTACATAAGTTTTTATGTTGAATAGTTTTGTTTGGTATACTACTAGTACCTATATGATTATAGTATTTGCGTTCTTTCCACTAAGCTCTCTTTATTCTTAGCCTATAATGTAATATTCTGCAAGTGCAAGTGTGAGCCGTAGCTGAGTCGACAACGCTAGAGCCTCCACTCGCGCTAGTAGGTACTCGCTCGAGTGCGGCTCGAGCCACTCGGCTCGCTCGCTGACACCTCGTGCTCACTTGACGAAAGCGCATTGTCTCCCTGTAAATGTTTGTGCACTTACATTTCAAAATGATTATTGAAAATTAAAAAATACAATAAAATATTGTATGAAATAGCGAATGTAGCCGCACCCTTAACATATATCGAATATGTTGATGAAGTACTAGGACTAGTTTAAATTCGATCAAGCCTCTAGTGCTGCTTTAAAATAATTTAGTTCTATAATTTCCATAATTTTTGGGCAATATTTTTTTTAATTTATCCAAGAGAATTTAAAAGTCATGTCCCCTCAAGGCTTTGTGTGCTACCACCATCGGCCACATCACCACTGACCACGGTGAGATTGTGGTGAAACACAGTACTATACATAGTAAAAAAACTCGAAACAGAGGCGCTAAAGTGTTGCTGCGGACCACTTGATGGTCGAGTGTGATGGTGCTTCATCCAATCCGTTGTTGTACTCGCTCGCCGCTCGCTGCATTACAATGTACTCGTAAATTTTTGATAAATTCACATTTTATATGCTCTAGGCACTGCTTTCTCGCTGATTAAATTCTTTGAGAGCTTTATGTTTATTTTTGAATGTTAGTTTACAAGCGCCGCGGGCGGTGCGACTCTAGTCTTAGCTTTAAGTTATAAAATCTCTGTCTGCAACTTTAACTCATTCATTCCTATCTTGGCTTACACTTGAAATCTTGTTTTCTGTATAAATACATTTTTTCTCGAACTTCTTGTTTTTGATAATTAGGGTCGCGGCGTTCTCTGTGTTGTCTTTCAACAAAATACATTTCCTATATTTCGTTGAAATAACATAAAACTTCGTGTTAATAGAGATGATGTTTAAAAAATCTAATTAGTCCGTTAGATTTCCAAAAAAAAAATACACATATGCTTTCTTTAGTTTAAAAAAAAAATAACGATTTAACGCACTGTGCGTTTAATTTCGCGTGACGTCACATCTTAGTACACTTTTTACAGAGAGGTGACGTCACAAGCCCCCACTCCTGAATATTTATTGATTTGTTAAAATAAAAAATAGGTATGCAATATTTTTTGATAACCTAACTGACGGAATAATTATTTTGTGTTAACATATTTTCAACAGAGTATTTATCTTATATTTATTAGTTGAACTCATATGTATCAGTTTCAAATAAATCCGTGCAGCATTCGCTTATGTAATACATGGCCAATATATCGCGCTCCGCTGCAGGCTGGCTGTTTATTGAAATACGATGAGCTCTCGGTCCGCTGGCTCCACGTACAAGCACGGAATATATAACAGTGCTAACGCTAACCTGATGCAAGTTGTCATGTTTCTGATACGTCGTGATGTATGTATACATGCAGTGCTAACGTATTACGCCATAAACTTTGCTTGTAAGCTCTAAATTAACCTGCACTACAAGATTTGCGCTTGGTATACCTAACTCTAAAATTGTTTTTTTTTATGACTTCAGTCTTATTCATGTAAGTTTTATTCGTGTTTTATGCGCATATAGATACTTGACAGACGGACGACAGCAAATTCCTCTTTTTTTTGAGGTACTAAAAAGAACATTTTTTTTTCTCTGACGTACTTGACTTCCCATTTACTGAGGTCAGTAAGATAGTCAGAGTTATCACAACTTACCTATCACTCCACCAGTCGTGGGTTCGACCCCCACCCAGAACAAACATGTGTAGTGTATGCATAAACATGTATTGCTAACATCTATGTAATAGGTTTCCTTTAGAGTCAGTGGTCGGAGTAAATAATTAAAGTCTGTTCATTAGTGTAAAGTATAGTACAAACTGGTCGCGGTAATCCGGCCGGGTGGCACCGGGATTATATCTATCGCATTACGTAATTAGATCCCGACTCTGCCTCTTTACGAATTGTTGACCTCAATTTTCTTATAATCATAACATGATAGGACGTCGTGTCGTCAATCTCTGCGATGAAAGTCGGAGTTTTCCTCGAAACGTATCGTGACACGGCGCCGCATCGTGGCTCATATATTATGGCTCGCCAGTAGAGATGCTCTTCATTTGACCGTCAAATTAACCTCCTTCGAAAATGGAGGAGGTTCTCATATTCAGCTATATTTTTTTTTAATATTCATTGAAAACAACGTCGGCTGAGATCCCTCTGCGCTCGCTGATTTGTCCGGTAAGGTTGCTGCAGCCATCAGAGGCTACCAGAGGCTTTAGCCCATTAAAAATGTAGAAATTCAATGTTTTTTTTTTTTTAATGGTTTAAGGTTGGTAGCCTCTGATTCGGACGGAATCTGTCCCAATCAGAGGCTACCAACCTTAACCCATTAAAAAATAAATCGGACAAATGCGAGTTAAACTCGCGTGGAGAGGGTTCCGTACATGTTTCACTAAGTTCCATAAAATATTTTTAAACCTGACCCAAATTTGTTGATGGTAACGACAAAAAGTTTTTTTTTTTTTGGAAATCGTCTTTTCTAAAAATGAAACCTAGCTACATCGATTTATCGCCCTCGAAACCCCCTGCATACCAAATTTCATGAAAATCATTGGAGCCGTTTCCGAGACACTATACAGATATAATAATTTAAACTATTTTTAAAAAGTAATAGCTAACTTTCACCGTTGAGCATAATGTATGTGTGTCAGTTCCGATAACCGTAGGATAATGTACCGTTCCACCTATAAGTATAAGGTTTATAGTGCCATAAATTTGCATAATCCCGCCGAGTCCCATTAGTTATAGCTGATATATGTATGCGGTCGACATATTAATATCTACTTTACATGTAAAATGAATGTTTGTGCGTTGTGAGCATTAAGACGAGTATGATATCATGACTAGAAAGGATGAAGTATATTGGCGAAATAAGACTGTCTTGTGTTCTGTATTTGCTCCGTACAAAACGATTTCTAATAGGGTTGACCCCACGTCACAGAATACATAATACTCGTAGTATAGGTACACGTCAATTCTAAAATCAAGTAGGAATAGGGTTGATGACTGGGTAAAAATGAATTAATTCTCTTTAGTCCACAGTAAGGTTATCAAAAAATATTAGATACGTATTTTTTATTTTATCAAATCAATAAAAAATTTACAAAGATTACGGGCATCAAAGTTTTAGGAGTTGGGGCTTGTAACGTCACCTCTCTGTAAAAAGTGTACTAAGACGTGACGTCACTAAAAAAAATTAACGAATGTCTCATCTTTGCTATTTGTTGTTTTTAAGAAAAAATATGTTTTTTAGTAATCTAACTGAGGGACTAATTACATTTTTTTTATTCATCAACCCTATTATTAATGACTATAACTAATACTTGAATACCTAACCGATACTTAGTACTGATATTGTCACATCAGAAATACAGAATATAGTAAGAAATCCTGTCTCGCTGTTGACTAGCAGAGTATTATAGTATTTTAGAGTATATTTTTATGTTGAAGTTTTATTCCTTATTATTGATCCATAAAAAGTTGATAGTATAACATGGGTTTGAGGAAATTGAACCCGAGTCGTGTCACAATATATTACCGTCGTAGGGCGGATATTAAGAGGACGCTCTCCACGAATGACTCCGTCTCTTACTAAACTGACGGGGACAAGCGAGACAGGACAGACGCATTTTTAGTTAAAAATTAAGCCTTTTTTTTATGAGTAACATAACTATTTATTTTATCACCTTTCTATTATACGAAAAATTCATTCTTAGTTTTAAAACGGGGATACTCACGAGTTTTTTCATACATTACTAATGAAAGATTAAATTTATCAAAAATCATCATCATTTTATCTCTAGTTTAACATATATTTTTTACAAATCTCTTACAACAAAGAATGCAGAGAAAAACTTAATCTAGAATCATCATTTCTCGGATATCGTCGCCTTAAATCCTTCATGTAAGTACTTATTTTACTACCTACCAGGGTCTATACCTACTACTTAAAAATATATTACGAGTACCTTGTCTCAACGTATATGCACTTCTGAGAAAAAGGCTATTTGTATTTTAATATCGGATTTGTAGCTTTTCAGTAAAACTGAAGCCTTATTACACACATACCAAACAAATGAAAGCTAGCTAGATCGATTTATCGCCCCCGAAACCTCTGCATATTAAATTTCATGATAATCGTTGGAGCCGTTTCCGAGATTCAGATTATACAGTGTGTCCAGTGTCTTGTATACACCGTATATAAGAATTGCTCGTTTAAAGGTATTAGATGAAATCTCAAATACCGCAGTGTCTCAAGTCAAAAGTCTTCGACCAGTGTGTGTTGCCAGTGATGACTTACGGAGCAGAGACGTGGTCGCTTACGATGGGCCTTATAAAAAGGCTCAAGGTCACCCAAAGAGCAATGAAGAGGGCTATGCTCGGAGTTTCCCTGCGAGATCGGATCAGAAATGATGAGATCCGCAGGCGAACCAAAGTTACCGACATAGCCCGAAGAATTGCCAAACTTAAGTGGCAGTGGGCGGGGCACATCGCTCGTAGAACCGACGGCCGCTGGGGCAGAAAGGTTCTCGAGAGTCTTCCGGTAGACCACTAACCGGAAGACGCAGCGTGGGCAGACCCCCTACAAGGTGGACCGTTGATCTTGTGAGGGTCGCGGGAAACCGCTGGATGCGGCTAGCGCAAGACCGGCCATCGTGGAGATCCTTGGGGGAGGCCTTTGTCCAGCAGTGGACGTCTATCGGCTGATATGATGATGATGATGAGATGAAATTGTATTTTATTTGACCTGAGTAGCTGATTACACCGCGGACCTAGTATCATATTTCCTTCATATGATTACAGCTTCATATAAAATGTTACATAAAACCATGCAGCGCGCTGTAAGTACTTACTTCAACCGATAATTGAAATTATTTTCTAAGAATTATTGGTGTAACTATGTGTTACATAGGTAAAATATGTCACATATTTTATTATATTGGACCAAATTATTTATTTTTGCCTTTTGCGGTCGACCATGGGTCCTTGGGGGTCCGAGGCCCGCCGATTTTCTCGAACATTATCTTCAAAATTAATTGAGGTCACAGGGGACCGGCAGGCGAGGAACTTTTTCCGCTAACGCGTTAGCTTGGCCATACAAAGAGGGAACGCTGCCAACCTTCTGGGAACCTTGCCGTTGATTGGCAGCAGCACACGCCTCGAGGAAATTTTCTATATATAGTTTGTATATTTGTTGTAAATATTGTATATTATAGAAATAAAGTTTAGGTAGCTAAGAAATAATAAAGTATGAATTTAATTAAAATTGTGTTTAGAATAGTACTATAACTGTTCTTTTCAATCTCTTTATGCTATCTGACAGTAGATCGAGTGGTGTGAGTGAGACAGGGCTAGGAAACAATCACGTTGGATTACACTAAACAGGCGGCAAGAAGACGAATGTTCGAGGTCGGGTTGGTTACCGTTCATTTGTTCCGCGGATCATCACTCTTGCTTTGTGGAGATTCCTTTATCCCCTTATTTGTCTTTCTATATGGATCTATTTTTTGCTGTTGGTAATTTATTTGTGTATTTATTGCCAATGACATGACGTTTAAGGTTTAAGGTCTTTTTAAATAGGATTTATCAATAGTACAAACTTAGATGAAAAAAAATAAACTTAAATAGGTAAGTACAGTATGACACAACTTAGATGTAGTATCGGCAAATAGTTTTCGTACACTTCAATTCCAATTTACACAACTAATAAAAATCATTCATTATCGCGCCATTCAACGTTCAACAAGATCATTTTCGCCGATCATTTTTTAACACATGAGTAATGTTGTAGGCGCACTCTTTTCGAGAACGATCGATTTTCCGAATTTTGCCGATGCTTCATCTAAGTTGTGTCATAATATACCTACTGATCAATTTTTTTGTTACGTTTTTTCATAAAATAGAAAAATACAGTATAGCTGCAAACTTTGCTTTGTAATTAGAAGCGATTATAATTATGAATTCAAAATCTAATATGGTTTGAATATCACTATTTCATTATTAAAATTATAGGTATATGCGATAATTTATTAAGCGTGAACAGAATTTCCATCGTGGAGATCCTTGGGGGAGGCCTTTGTCCAGCAGTGGACGTCTTTCGGCTGATATGATGATGATCATGAACAGAATTTCGATAAAAAAGTATATATACAGATAGGAACATAACAACATAATACAGAGCGTCGTCTAACCTCGACTCAGTCCGTGTAATCCTGATATAATGACCATCGCAAATCGTTTTCGTGTACCAAACCAACCTACTCAGCTCTAGAAGCACTTTTTATTTTAAGCACTAATAAATAAAAATTCTCATTAATGTAGTTTCAATTTAAATGCGAGGGGCGCACTCGCGCCGCAATTTATCACGAGCGGCCGTATGACGAGGGTCTGACGGCCTCTCGATCCTGCGATACCCAATAATCAACAAATTAACCGACGCTATCTCACATACATAGTAATGATGCATCTTTACTCTATGTACAGTAGAGGTTTTATAGGAGCATAAATAAAGATTATTCATAAAGCCAGTCATTCCATGTTAGTGAAGTTGCCAAAAATGCCTAGGTACCTGTGTAGCCCGAGGAAAGGAACGTCAGTTTGTTGACGGCACTCTGAGTTCAGATACACACACAGTTACATAATATTTTGAACCCCTGAAGACAAGTGAAGGGAGTCTGCCTTTGTTTGTGGCATATAACGGAACAAGTATGATTTGTTTTTCCTTTAAAGGTTTATGGCATGTAACATGTCCTTTTACGTTAAGTTGTTGGGTAGTTTGGTTTCATCCTTTGCATGTTATAGGTCATGTTATAGGTAAAGTTGGTTGTATATTTAAACAATATATACCTAAACCATATTCATTTAAACGGCTTCATGAACGTGCCGACATGATTGATACTATTCGATTATCAATAAGATTTTGATGTTTAATCCGATGTCTTATGCGTAAAATTATGACGTCACACGCAAATATTTAATAGTAAACAATCGTTTAATATAAAAAGTTGCTAATAAGATATGTCATCAAATATCCTATTGCTGAGCGTCTGTTATCCCAAAAACACTCGTCGCAGAGCTGCTAAATAATGCAAATGTGGTCAATAGGTTAAAAAGAGACCAAGTTATATAAGTGAGAATTGGGGGCTCTGGCAACCTTTCTTGTAAAGTCAATAAGCACTGAACATATTCGCTTAAAGTCTAGCGAATGATTGCGAATTCCATTAAGAAAAAAAAAAATATCCTATTGCATTAAACTTACTGGCTATAACCGTAGGCATGCGGTTGAGATATATTCCTCTAAATTGATAAGCCCCGCAAACGTGCGGACACACCGCAAGCGTGTGCTGCGCGCCTTAGGTACCCAACCCACCTATGTGCATTTGGAATTACGTCATAGGGTATATTAATATTATTTTATGCTGACACGAGGGATGACGCGAACGGATACGGGGATAAATGAGAATTGAGCTTGTTCACAAATTAATATTTTTATCGTAAACTAGCTGTTCCTCGAAAAGTAGCCTATGTCCTTCTCCATATCAATTATACCAATTCAAATGTCTTTTTCTCAGTTAAAGAGTATTTTGATGAGGAAACCAAAGCACGGTGGTAGGGTGCTTTGTAGTATCCGCCTGGCTACCACCCTCAAGTTGAAAATCTGTCGCCAAGCACCTACAGGTGTGTTCCGACAGCTGCAATTGAGAGCCAGTTCCTTTCTAGGTTTTGTGAGCTTACCACCGTCGGTCACATCATCACTGACCAATGTGAGATTGTGGTCAAACACAGGCAAAAACAAAATATACTGGTGTCGATTCTAGTGTTCACGAACTAAATAAATTTAATCTCACTATATATCTTTGTAATAGTAAATATAAGAAAGGGATGCAAGATATTTTATTCCTGTCAGTTTGATCCGATCACACATTTCAACGTGAAATTTAAGCGCGATCTTTATTGGTCACGACTATTTACCCGTACATTACGACGGTATGGATTAAACTGACAGCATTAAAAATGTTCTATCTTTTGTTCAATAAGGTTGAAATGAAAGAGACGTGACTTGTCTAATATTAGTTAAGTTCGTAAACAACAGAATCGGCACCAATACCTAAGTACTAACTTTAAATGGTTAGTCCCACAGATGCTTTTAATATTTTTTTGCGAACATGTTGTGCAGAGTGTAGTTGTGCCATATTCCCTGCATTTCAGTGATATAAATGCGAGCGCGTGTTCTCGCCGGAGCCGCGCAGCAACAAAGCTACAATATTTTTATTGTATTTCGTTGCTGCATTCCAAAGAGTGGAATATGGCATAGTTTATTTTCCGAGCGCGTAGTTTGATAAACGGGGAAGTGTCAATCTCTTAAAATGTCACCAGTATTTCCTTCCGAAATATGATCCACAAATATTTTTTGAAACTGAGTTAAACATAGATAAAAACCGGATAAGTGTGAGTCTGACTCGCGCACCGAGGGTTCCATATAAATAAATCGAATCGACGGTCATTGAGAAAAAGTTCTCCCATACATCGATTCAATATCACAGCAATTTTTTGCAATGCAAATTTTATAGATACGTATGCGCGAGTCCAACTCGAACTTGGCCGGTTTTCATTGTTACAAAGATTTTAGTAACGCTATACTGTACCTATCAACAAACGTTATTCCAAAACCCACATAGATGTAACAAATGTGACGAGCGAACCCAAAAGTCGCAGAGTCGTAGAAAGCAATGTAAAGTGATAAAAGGTATTCGTTTTTATGACAAATCGTAGATTGTGTTGAGGAAATAAGAGAATGAGGGGAATAAACGACTATTGGCGGCTGATATCGGCTGACGTAACGCGGTATCTATAAAGGGAACTACACACGTTCATATATTGAATCACAATTGACAGGGTTGCCACAAACGATTTATAAAAAATTGGTTTTTGCTTTTTTATTGAAAAATCTGCACGTAGTAAAATTGGGACTAAATTAATTAATTCAGTCCAGTAAAAAATGTACAACACATTTAAAATATAGGTAAGTAAATAAATGTAAACGTTCGAGCACTTGCCGGCCATCTGACTCGCAATTTATAACTTTAATTATTATAATGGATGGTAGTTTTGAAACCGTTTTAACTCGTAATTACATGACAGCTTTACCAAATGTTAGTTCATATTTATTCGAGGGACGTACGGAGTTTAATGTGATATATTTTCCGTTAAAGTAAGCAACATTTCAAATTTATAGCTATCTTTGTTGATTAAACAACGAAATAATTTATATTTTTTATCATCATGTCAGCCGAAAGCCGTCCACTGCTGGACAAAGGCCTCCCCCAAGGATCTCCACGATGGCCGGACTTGCGCTACCCACATCCAGCGGTTTCCCGCGACCCTCACAAGATCATCGGTCCTTGCGGGGGGCCTGCCCACGCTGCGTCTTCCAGTTCGTGGTCGCCACTATAAGTTATATTTTTAAGATGTATAGCAAATTTTTTCTTGTTTACAAATGTGGCAGCCCTAGTTCGAGTCGTATAAGAGTATTTTTCGTGTACGAGTAGGTTGCTATTGGGGCGTGCGATGGTTCAATTGAGCGTGTTATCGCGAGTGCGGCATGTAGGTAGGTATGAGTAGGTATGTAGCGCACCGGTCGCGCCAGCTCCACCTGCCCACCGGCTCGGCTGCCACCGATCAACTCGTCTAATACTTTTCAATTGCCATTGGAAAATTGGCTGACTTTTAACAAAAAAAGAACCGCCTTTAAAAACACTAGAAAGTATAAAATAATAATTATGTATACATTTTGCGAGATGATACAATCGAAATAAAAATAAATCAATTAATATGATAAAAATGTGTCATATTATTATATTAGTTTATTAGGTATAAATCGTCAAATAATGTTACTAGTTACATAGAAAATCCTTACCACCCTTAGCCCAAACTAAACAACAAAAATAAAACGGTATCTACTGACAGACTATGTTGATGAGGACATTAGTCGCGGCGTCGCCGACAGTAGGCACGTTACAAAGCAATTCTCTAATTAGAACAGAACTTCGGATATGAAACTTTATATTCTTCGTTACAACTTCTCCCAGCGTCGTTTATATCGAGCCTTTCTTTGACACAGTTCCACAAAGTGCTCGGTTAAGATAATTTTGTAACTGTGAGCAACTCACTCTATGCCGTGTAGGTAGTGTAGATACATTTGTATATCTGTACAATTTGTTCGAAACTTATTTTTAAAACTAGCTGTTTCCCACGTCTATAAGCTCTGGGGATAATGTACCTTCCTATTAGTGAAAGAATTTTTCGATTCCGACTGGTAGATCCAGAGATTAGCGCGTTCAAACAAACAACTTTCATTGGTCTAGTATTGTTTGTTCGACGTGGACCTGGCTGTAAAGCTATTTATAAGTCCAAAACTTATTGCATTTATTGTAATGCTCAACCAATTTAAATGTTGGTGTACGTATGTAAAAAATATTGCTCTTACTAATATATTTTGATAACAATTAAAAGTGTTTATAGCAAACTCACCCTTTTACTTGGGTATTAAAGACTACAAATATAAATAAAAGTAATCTATTATTATTGACATTGGTGCCGATTCTGTTGTTTACGAACTAAAATAAATTTAATCTCACTATATCTCTTTCTAATAGTAAATATAAGAAAGGGATGCAAGATATTTTAGTCCTGTCAGTTTAATCCGATCACACATTTCAACGTGAATTTAAGTGCGATCTTTATTGGTCACGACTATTTACCCGTACATTACGACGGTATGGATTAAACTGAAAGCATTAAAAATGTTCTATCTTTTTTCAATAAGGTTAAAATGAAAGAGATGTGACTTGTCTAATATTAGTTAAGTTCGTAAACAACAGAATCGGCACCATTATGCTAATATTATACAAAATATCAAGTGCTACGGAGGACTACGGTGCTACGATTGTGCTACACCGTAGCATCGTCGGGCGCAGAGCCTATAAACACGACGCTACACGGATATTACTCGTATTACCCAGGGACATTCTTCATACACGACCATTTGAACCCAGACTAACCAGAGTTTGTAATTACCAGTTCTTTTTTTCCACTTTTATCGGCAGTCAGTTCTCAAAATTTAAGCAGGTGTGTTGAGCGTCTAATCTCGTAGGAGAAGCGGCCCAGTGACCTTTTCTCCTTTCACTTCAAATCCAATTCGACAATGTGATTTCGTTTGAGTCTCTTTGGATGGTTGATAATCAGTAACTCTGCCGCTAGGGGATTTGGGTGAGTAGCTAGTTTTTGTTTGTAGTTAGTCGAGTACTGTTTTATCTCGTCACTAACTGTGTTCATGGAGTTCGCTGTTTCTTAGAAACCACGGGGCGTTGGACAAGTTTCTTAAGATGCCGTTTTGGACTCTTTGTATGATTGCGATGTTGGAGTTGCATGCCGATCCCCAGAGTTGGATGCCGTACGTCCAGATTGGCTTCAGAACAACCTTGTAGATAAGGAGTTTGTTGTCTGTGCTCAGCACTGAATTTCTTCCAAGCAACCAATGTAAACCTCGATATTTCTGGTTCAGTTGCTCTCGTTTCTGTTCTAGATGTTGCTTCCAGGTAAGCCTTCGATCCAGGTGTAATCGTAGGTATTTCACTGAATCATTGTGTGGCAGTACGGCCTCTCCTAGGCAAACGGATGGGCAGTTTCCGAGGCGGAGAGTAATTACCAGATAGCCAGATAATATAATAATAGGTTAGTACGTTTTATTTCGTCAAACGATGTAGGACTATTACCTATATTTGAATAGTACATAATTCAAACATTATTATTCGCAAAATTAACCACAATTAATACACAAACGTTAACCGTATTGAGTTCACAACTGTATTACACCGCGCTTCAAACTAACCGCAGATTTCAGTTGAACTACAAATTCAATTTGCGCTACAACTGTATTACGCAAATAATTGTGCTGTTTCTATTAACCAGTCAGGAAGCGCTGAGAAAAAAAAAAAAAAAGAAAAATCTAAGAAAGTCGTGAAAAACAACTCTTTTGCAGGCGAATCTTTTCTTTATTGACTTTAAAGACGTTATTATTATAATTCTTATATTTTCCTGTCAAGGTTGAAATTTAAATAACATTTAAAAATAATAAAAGCGTAACGGAAACTACTTGTTATAAACAAAAGCCATATGACAACAAAATTGTTGGGCCAAATACGGATAGAGACGCCAGACTGGATAATATTGTAACTAAATAAGTATTGTTTTAAACACTGTACATCTATGTACACTTCTGAGTAAATCAGTAGAACATCTTGAAAGTACGTTTCTATCGTAAAGTGGATATCGAAGATATGGTAAGTGTCCGACGAAATCGAATGATAACTCTCAGATATGAAAGCACCCGATTGGATTTATTTTTATTACAACCTGAATTGAATTTTAAGTTGAATTCCTCCGACCAAGGACACGGGTCTCATGCCTCGTCCCTTACTACTAGTCACTCCATATAATGACATAACACCTATTAAGATTTTAAACTAAATTTTTTTTACTTACAATATATATTAAAAACTCATGTGTATAATGCGTAGTCTCGATTTATTCGAAACTAAGTGTATTCCGAACCGGTAGTAGAGTCTAAAAATTGTAACTGTTGACATTCATAAGTGCCTTATTAGGGCCTAAACTGAATAAATGAGTTTTTGATTTTGACTACGTCGTTTGATATTCGTCGGTTAGTGTTCGTTTAATATAAAAGTAGTATGAGAGAACTCGTGAGTTTGCAAAGTTTTAAAGTGCATCATAAAGTGAGAGCAAAATAAAATCGGGTTTATATATAAGTGATATCTCACAGTTGAGCGGCTTGTTTTATTATCGAAATGTATTCCGCTGGTAGGTGACATGACGCCAATTTCGATTCCTAAAGATTTTCTTTATAACCGTCGCGCTCGCCCCCGGATAACTATTAATAATGTGGTTACTAGTATTTTTAGTTGGCTTCCTTTCAAATGGGGCATATAATAGCGCCTGTGGCACCAGTTACTGCCGCTATCCGACGGAACGGATCAAAGATGGTCGCATATTGGCATAGCTGCAGAGAGAGTACCTATACGAGTATTATTTGTTTGACATTGTTTATTTCCTACACGACGGAAGTTAAAGGAATCCATGGTATCTCGCGTTGGTAATACTTGATTTTTCTAGGTTTTAACAAACTCAATTTTAAATATTTCTGCAAGCAAACGTAATATAAGATGCGAGCGGACGATGATATCAAGTTGAATGGTAGAATTTATTTGAGAATTTCTAACTTATTCAAATAGAGGAGCACACCACCACTACCATGACATCTAACACTTAGTTATTTGGAATTTTGATTAAATATTTCTCGACGTCCTAATATATACCAATAAAGCATTTCAAGCGCTCAAATAAATTAATAACAGACGTATTGAAATCCTGGAAGTGGTTTACTCTGTGTGCATGTTACGTACAGAGTGGCATGATCTTACAATAATAAAATTACAAGCATTCCTTTACCTTGTCGCATTCAGTTTAAACTATTCATGTCCAATAGAAAATATACTTTATGTCGCAATGTAGAAGAGCTAATAATTGGCCACACTGTTGGTGAACGTTCGATAGAAATTCTAATTAAATTAAGTTTGGAACTACCGACTTCGGCGAAATACATATTCTATATTAATTGAGTTACCGAAATATGATATTCTATAGTATTATGTCAATATGTTCTCTTTTACATATAGCAAATTATGATACAATTTTATCTAATTACGTTTAATATTCATGATTGAAATACGCAATTTGAGCCAATTACGGTGCTAATTATGTGTCTGATACGTAATTAGGCTATAGAAAGATACATTAGAATGATAAAGATGCGGAATACAGATCCTTGCCTCCGCCTCAAGGTTGTAGGGAGTCAAAGCGTCTGCTGACTTGTCACAGTATTACCTAATTACTGGTTCTATGTAAAGACGTCACCACCCCATATTTAACTAGAATTTTTACTTAATTCTTTATTTAAATACCTAGACCGCCTAGGCCGCATTAATGCTGCGCAAATCCCCCCCTCCTTCGTATTGCTAAAGTCGCAGATTTTTTTTGTATACTACTAAGGTAGCAAGCAAGCATACGGCCCACCTGATAGTAAGTGGTTACCGTCGCCTATCGCCATTAGTTTAGTTTTCTATACATAATGTTCAAATAATTTCTGCTACAAAATCAAATCAAAATCAAAAACTCATTTATTCAGTTTAGGCCCTAATAAGGCACTTATGAATGTCAACAGTTACAATTTTTAGACTCTACTACCGGTTCTGAATACACTTGAACTGAGAAGACTCCGGCAAGAAACTCAGCAAGGCTTCTAAGGATTATAAGACATCTTAGTTACATCATATGGGATTTTATTATAAAAGCGAATGCAGTTCCCGAGAAAAGACTTATTGACTTTCGCTAGCCTGAATCTAGGTGTAACAATTTTATCTTTATTTCTTGTATTTAGGTTATGGCGGCTACTGTTTGTGTCAAATAGATTTAAATTTTTACGGACAAATATAATATTTTCAAAAACGTATAGCGACGGTAAGGTTAAAATGTCAAATTCCTTAAACCGATTTCGTAAGGATTTGCGAGGACCCAAGCAATAGATTGCACGAATGGCCCTTTTCTGCAAGATAGATTCCAAATCTGCAGCCGAGCCCCATAGCAGAAGACTGTAGGACATTATACTATGGAAATACGCAAAGTAAACCAACCTAGCTGTAGCCACATCTGTTATAATATGTCTAATTTTTCTAACTGCAAAAGCGGCAGAACTCAATTTACTAGCTAAGCTTTCTATATGAGGACCCCATTGTATTTTACTATCTAATGTTATGCCGAGAAAAACTAGTCTTATCAACTAGTTCGAGTCTAACATCATCGACTAGGACATGCCTGTCATTCCTAGCAACATTGGGGAGAGAAAACCTTATACACTTAGTTTTAGAGGAATTAAGCATGAGATTATTGGCCGCAAACCATTTCGATATAGTGGATAACGTGTTATTGAGTTGCGTAAGTTCTGTGTCTTTTCTATCCACTTTAAAGATTAGCAAAGTGTCATCAGCAAATAAAACTATATCGCACAATTCATTTACCATAAAGGGCAGATCATTGATGTATGCCAAAAACAAAAATGGGCCTAAAATTGATCCTTGCGGTACGCCTGTTTTAACTAAAGACCCTGAGGACGTAGTACCGCTAATACCTACTTTTTGTTGGCGACTGCACAGATAAGATGCTACAAGATCTAGTGCCACTCCGCGAACGCCATGCAACGCCACGCCAACAAGAGCAATTCATAGAGCTCGATATATTTCTCATAAACTTTAACAGTTATGAAAGTAAAAAAATATAAATTTCACAGCTCAAATAATTCATAAACATCCATCTATACTAATAATAAAGCTGAAGAGTTTGTTTGAACGCTATTCTCCAGAGTTACTGGTCCGATTTGAAAAATTCTTTCAATAATAAGAAGCTACATTATCCCCAAATGTTTTTTATCCCAGGAACGCGAGTTAAAGCGCGGGGAATAGCTAGTTTATTTGGAATTCCTTCCATTATTAGCTCTACAAGTTGAAGCAAACCGAGCATTAGTATTCGGAGGTCGACAAATCCATCACAGAACCACAAAATAAATTGGATTATCCTGGTTTTGCTCCAACCTACAATACAATTATATATGTTAACGGAAAAGTATCTAATCCGTCATTGTATACATTTCCTAGGAAATCCATACATTTCCTAAATATCTATCGGAGTATTACATTCGGTATATTTGTAAGGATAGCGGTATTTGGGGGGTTGTAAGTGAAATTTATTTTTGTGCGAATACTTTCAAATTTATGCAAAATAAAAAAAAGAACCCCAACCTATTTTTTTCAATAGAATTTATTTATTTCCTAGTATCATTATTGAAATTTCCTAGGAGAAATACACAGGAATTGTGTACAATTCCTATGTTTCATACATTTCCGGTGACATATACAAATAAATTTATTTAGCACTTACACTTTATGTAAGTTTTGTGGTAAGCAGTGAGATTTTGAATCACTGGGGAGGATTACGCAATAACTTTAAAAAAAAACGTTTTTTCGGGTTAATATTTATAATGTTAGCAACCTTGATATATAATGACTACATTGACAACTACGAAAGAGGCTGTATAGCGATGAGCTTTTGCCTTAGAGAGACGACCAGCTGGGATTATTATCTGTGGCGAGCGCGGGACGCGGGGTTTTCTTTTTCAGAACTTTGGAAACGATTATTATGGTCAAAATGGTAAATTAAAGGCTTTTTGGAGTTGAAATTGGTTTTTAATTAATTATATATCTAACTAATTGTTTGGTTTTCTAGTAAAGTACTCGTAACTTTACAAAAGTATTAATCTCCAGACTTGAAAAGTCTGTTTGTAATGTTAAAATAACAGCTTTTCACTAAATGCATTGTATGACAGTACGATTTTAGGTATACGGTAATTCTATAACAAAAACTTTTTTTATTTTGAGCGATTTTGACAGGACTTTTGGGACGGGAACGCGGGTGAAACCGCAGGGATAGCTAGTTTTAAGTGTCATACTTAGAAGACAAATACTTTCTGAAATATCTATGGCTAGCTTCCAACCCGCGGTTTTACCCGCGTTGCGGTGGGTTAAAAAATAGCTTATGTGTCAATCCAGGGTGTCAGTAAAATTGGTCCAGCCGTTTGAACGTGAAGAAGTAACAAACGTACTTCCTCACAAACTTTCGCATTTATTATATTAGTAAAATAAAATATGCAATGATCGTAATTTAATGGTGGTGAGTGTGTGGTGAGCTTTAGGTACAGCGTGGTCGCCATTTAAATATAGGTAACATAAGTGAGGCGCGGCGCGGCCGACAAACGTGGTATAATTTCATACATATGTATGAAGGAATTCTATCGTCGCTGTAATCATGTACGTTTATGCAGCCTCCCACCACGTCATAACGTAACGAACGAGATATTCTACTTTTTTCGCAGCATGTGCCAATGTATTTTTTTTTTTAAAAAGTAAGTGAAAAGTAGTGATATTCAAACTTCAGCTAAAACGACAGATTTCAATAAAGTTCAAAATAATCCTGGCTGAACCTTGAGGCAAAAAAATCCATATTTATAAGTATATTTAAATAAAATTAATCTTACTTTCAGAACGGAACATATTTTTCTTGGATAACTTTACAAAACCTTCAGAGTAAACTGTACAGAATTGTACACTCCTGAATATTAAAACTTTTTCTTGTATTTTATAATGAAGGTGAATATTTAGTAACACTGAATAAAGAATGGTGATGTAGGTAATGTAGGTGTATAGCGAGATTTCCCCGAGGAGGTGGTGGCGGCCTTGGACGGGTCCAGCGAAACACGCTGCGAGATTGGCTCTCTCTATATAATATTAGTTTTCCACCTGCAGTTTCACCCGCGATCCCCTAATTTTAAAACGAATTGTCCCTTAGGCTATCAGTATACCAAATTTCAGCCTGATCCGACCAGTAGTTTGAGCTATGCGTTGATAGATCAGTCAGCCACGATTTTCTTTTATAGGTTTACTCGTATATGTGTTTATTTAATTGTATTAGAGAGCATTTTGCTAGTAAACAATTTTTCATATAAACTTTAACACCCTTTTTTATACATTTAAGGCCTGAAAGTTAAAAAATCTTGAATTTTGAATTTACGCTAGTTAAATAATAAAAAAGGAAGCTTTTTTAAAAGATTTGATCTGTTTTTATTTTTAATTTATTTAAATCCGAAGATCCGAGGAAACATTCCCGTTTATGACATTAGGATGCCATTGTATATGACAGTGATATAGATTTTTTGTACAAACAGATAACCAAGATCAATAATATCTTGTTGCTCGGCCTCGTCCACAACGAAAGGTAAGCGAAGATCTAATATAAACTCGATACCTAATAATTCTAACAATTAGTAATTTAACTATTTATAGGTACTAGCTTCCGCCTCGCGGTCCCGAGGTATCTTGTTTCCTCGGAATAAAAAGTAGCCTATATGTAGGGTGTTTAGCACAACACTGTACCTAAACTGTAATAAACTAGTGATCTAATTACGTTGATCTCAAATGGAATACTATATAGGGATTTAAATAAAACCACCTCTATGTATTCTGAACTAAATATTATAAACAGATAAAATTACAAAATCAACCTTAAGACCTAACCAAATCGATAGAAGTTCGTTATAGCGCGATGTAAAATACAACTAACGCCATCTCTTATCAGTTTGTGTACAACTAGAATTAATTAGATGCAAGTCCTAAAACTGGTCGTTAACAAGGGTATGATCTATCTATGTGCCAAGTTTCATCCAAATCCGTTTAGTAGTTTTTACGTGAAAGAGTAACAAACATTCACCTAGTCACAAATTTTCGCATTTACCTATTAGTACGATTGTTTATGACTTGATCGATATTTGCCGTACTACTCCGCGACCACAAACCTATCTATTATTATTGCTCTGTGTCCCGGTCGCGGTGCAATCTCCCTGAGTCCGGTCCGGAGATCCGGTCTCCTACAAGTTAATTTGTTTGTCAATGGTATATACATATAGCATCCCAGCATAATAAAATTATGCTATGGGTATTGTAATATCAATATGAAAAAAAAAATACTCATAAAAATAACGCACTCCGTAAAAAGAATGAGTTTTAAAATTGAAAGCGTTTCCGCAATTTATTTTGTAGTAGCATGTTTATAATAAATTATACAGCGGGAACAAACTGCCTTATGCTACTGATCGCTTGTAGGAGGGGGGGGACCCTCGAGTGTTTCTTATTCATAGAATTTTAGGAATTCAGATTGTTATGTACTCGCTCACCTTGTTGTACACCTCATTTATTGCATGCTGATGTAAACCATATGCCGTAATACATATGATATAAATTAGTGAAGCATCCACGTTTTGTTATGCCGAAGTAGAAGTTCAAAAGCAATTCAACTTTTCTACTTCGGAATATGTTTGCATGAAGAATCTCCGTACATGATTGGTAAACATTATGAAGGATGTGTCGATGTTCCGCTCGCGAGCACATGTTGGGGAATCTCGTTATATTATTTGGTAAGTATTTTATTCAAATGTTAAATCATATTCCAAAAATAAGTTTAGTTCAACAAAAATGAGAGATTTTTTTTAATGATATTTTTTATCAATAATTTTACAAATTATCATAATAATAATTCATTTATTTGCTTACCCAGGATTTGTTAGGAACTTTACTTAAAAACTATAATAACACCTATGTAATTCTTTCCCTTTTGCTATACCACTGTGTGACAACCAGGTGCTCTACTTATTTCAGATAAAAAATTTATTTTCGCCTATTATAATATTTACAATTATTTACAACAAATATACAAACTATATATAAAAAAAATCCTCGAGGCGTGTGCTGCTGCCAATCAACGGCAAGGTTCCCAGAAGGCAGGCAGCGTTCCCTCTTTGTATGGCCAAGCTAACAGTTGGCAGAAAAAGCTCCCCGCCCGCCGGTCCCCTGTGACCTCAATTAATTTTGAAGATAATGTTCGAGAAAATCGGACCCATTTTCGCCTTAACGAAGTAAGTTTTTCTTATATTTTATTGTATGTGAATCAGAAATAATATTTACGAAATAAATCAATGTCAAAGCAAATCATTGTCTCAAATCTTACATCATAACGTCATTAATTCTACCCAAAATACAATTAAACCCTTTCGTAACTGAAACCATGGTTCACCATGACGCGACGCCGACGCCTCCTTCCTGCATGTTCCCGGCTCGAGGGCGGGTTGGGGTTATTTCTGTGGAAACTTTTATTAATCAACCATTAACAGTTATTAAAATGTTTGAAGGCTGTGCGATACAGAACTGCAACCTAAATGAGAACAAAGTTTTGTATTGTGCAAAATAACAAAAAATATGGTCGTGTTCGTTTTTTAATAATATCTCCTATACTAAAATTTATTTTATCTACTCTCATATCGTAATGTTCTTATTATGAAATCAAAATCAGTACTTTAATGACCCACTTTAGGCACACCCGTGTATAATGAAATTAAAAAATTATATTATAGCACAGTTTTCTTCCCAAGATATATAAAAATATCTTTCTTCGATCTATAAAATAACTTTTTTTCATTAAAGTACAAGTATTTGGACAAGTCTGGCCACTTATAATGTTTTTTGGGTTTTAATACTTCAATTACTGTCAGTCAACTTGTCAAACGAAATAATAAAGAAAAAAACATAAGTGGCCAGACATCAGGACTAAACAATTATAATTTTAGATGCAAATTTACTTTGTCTGTAGTCGCGTATGCGGTAGAGATCTCAACTTAGGAGTTTTTCCCACACGGATTAATGTTTGTTTATTTTATTGATTTTTTTGCATACATATTTTATTTTGGCCAAAAATGATAGAAAAATAGCAATTGGATCTGAAATTGTGGAGGCGGCAATGGAGATGACGAATAATCGATACCCGTAAGTCATGAAAACCTATGACAAAATATTATCGGTTTTTTACCTTTAAATTACATTATTAGATGAGTTTAGATAAAGTACTGTATGATACTGCACATAATTAGGAATTAAAAACTCGTGTGATACTATTAAGAACCTCGCCTACGGCTCGGTACTTAAACTCACACTCGTATTTAATAACCCCTATTATGCAACAGTATCATAAACTACTAATATTTCATAAAAAAAAACCTTTTTTTTAAATAACGAAACGCTTCCTTTTTTAGAAGTTATTTGGATGAACATATTTGTTTACTCGCACCGAGCGAGTCAGTTTTCATCTACGAATCGTAGATATGCTACGCTACGCCTGGCCTGAGGCTACGAGAATGCTACGATTCTCTAGATTTCTACAAAACGAAATATTTTGAGTAATCTATCTTTCTATTTCATTTGATTGTACGTTAGAGTTAATTTAAAAAAAAGGTTATTTTGTATTACAAGTATGTGTATTAAAATATTCACTTTTTACAGCAGATTATGTTAGTTTTTAAGTTAAATATTTTATTTTTCTCAGTTTTGTTTGTTAATTCACGTACAGTATGACACAACTTAGATGTAGCATCGGCGAATCGTTTTCGTACACTTCACTTCCGATTTACACAACTAATAAAAATCATTCAATAACGGGTCATTCAACGTTCAACAAGATCATTTTCACCGATCATTTTTTAACACATGAGTAATGTTGTAGGCGCACTCTTTTCAGGAACGATAGATTTTACGAATTTTGCCGATGCTTCATCTAAGTTGTGTCATACTATACCTAGTTATTAAAGCATATTATTATGTAAAACAACTCGGGTTCTTTCAGCACATGCGAGCCCATTGTTATAAGTTGAATATGAAGTTGTTCGCCGTTTGTTGGATTAAAAGAATGGTAAGTATTTTTCAGAAGCTCAGCCGCGCCGAGTACGGCTGCACGCGGTTACGTTTAGCTTTTGAGCGTCCCCTCTCTGCTTTGTGCTCGGATTGTGCTATAGCCATTGTGTATGAAATTCTAACTTTACCCATAAACTGCTTAAACTCTATGTACTTATGTACAGTTCACCGTGACCATAGGTAGTTGGTAAATATCTTATATCTTTTATGGTACAAAAAAAATCTAATTCTATGCTTTTTCTATGCTTTTATATACTAAAGCTGTTCCTCGCGGTTTCACTCGCGTTCCCGAGTTAAAAAGTAGCCTATAACCTTCGGGAATAGTGTAGCTTCCTATTAGTGAAAGAATTTTTCAAATCGGTTCAGTAGTTTCGGAGCCTATTTAGTTCAAACAAAGAAACAATCAAATCTTTCGTCTTTATAATATTAGTATAGACTAAAATATCCAAAGAATGTTTGTCACAACTCAACAAATCAAATAATGAGGGTTTGCGTAGGTAAGACATGCTGCAGGTCGTGGGTTCGATTCCTCCAGGAAAAACATTTGAGTGCATAAATACGTTTGCTTTCAACAATCTGTCTGAGTTGATGTTAACAAAAAAGAACTGATGATGATGATAAAAGTTGCCTAGTAGAGATCACTTTTAGTGATAAGGACCATTGTAATACTCATTAATATTTAAGTTTTTTTTGTATTATCTACTATTCCAATCATGTGGTGTGACAATAAAGCATTATCTATTTAACTAACTCACTAACTATCTACGGACAAAGGTCATCAAAATGTTGGTGTATGTGTCACCGGAAATGTATGAAATATAGGAATTGTATACAATTCCTGTGTATTTCCCCTAGGAAATTATAATTCAATAATGTTACTTGGAAATATATAGAAACTATTGAAAAAAATAGGTTGGGGTTATTTTTTTTATTTTGCATAGAATAGCAAGTATTCGCACAAAAGTACCTTTCACTTACAACCCCCCAAATACTGCTATCCTTACAAATATACCGAATGTAGTACTCCGATAGATATTTAGGAAATGTATGGATTTCCTAGGAAATGTATACAATGACGGACTAGATACTTTTCCGTTAACATATGTATATACAGTGCGTGTGATTTGCATATAGTTGTAATATTTTTATTACAAAATGTTATTATTAATTTAGTACAATGCTAAGCCAGCTGGCGCAGTTGGTTAAGACACCACCTATCACGCCGCTGGTCATGGATTCAACTCCCATCCAGGACAAACAATTGTGTGCATCAACATATTTGTTTATCCTAAGTCTGGGTGTAATGAGGAATAACAACAAAAAAATCTAATTAGTCCGTCAGTTAGATTATCAAAAAATATTGGATACGTATTTTTTATTTTATCAAATCAATAAGAAATTACAAAGATAAGTCCCATCGAAGTGCAGGATTGGGGCTTGTGACGTCATCGTACAACTCCTTTTTAGTACACTTTTTGCAGACCGGAAAATTTTAACGCACTGTATCTTCGTTATTTTTTGTTTTCGGATCAAAATATAAATCTAATATTTTTTGATAATCTAACTGACGGACTAATTAGATTTTTTTGTTGTTATTCCTCATTATCTATACATACATACTGTATTTATAAAAAAAAGTGGTATATGTAGTATATAGTACAAGCTTTGCTTTATTTGGGATCAGATAACCGTGTGTCCCAGGATATTTATTATTATGGTAATATTTCTTCAAAAACATTCGTGCTTGTTTGTTGCAAGAATAAAGAACGTAATATTTGCTATGTTTTCATACCCAGTAAGGGCATGTCTATCACTGATATCAGCAAATAGTTCGGCCAGGCGGCATTGTCAGGTGAATACTTCTTTATTCGCTACTAGCTGACCCGGCAGGCGTTGTCCTGCCCTGACAACAAAAATAAAATTGGGATCTACCTACCTACCCCTACCTAACTACCTACCCCTAACCTAACTACCTACCCCTACCTACCTTACCTACCTACCCTACCTACCTCTACCTACCCCTACCTACCTTACCTACCTACCCTACCTACCCTACCTACCCTACCTACCCTACCTACCCCTACCTACCTTACCTACCCTACCTGCCCCTACCTACTTATCCTATGTCCTTCTCCTGGTTCTAAGCTACCTCCCCACCAATTTTCAGCTAAATCGGTTCAGCCGTTCTTGAGTTATAAGTGGAGTAACTAACACGACTTTCTTTTATATATATAGATTTAGCTAGCGGAGTGCACCGGACCGCTTGGCTCCGCTCCAGGCGCTGCTCGCTGCACGTTTATGTAAATTTACCCAACGGCTTTAGCACATAACGTAGCCATTCCGTGCTCCTTGCAAATTGATATTACAGTGCTTATTAGTAGACGCTTAATAAAGGGCAACAAGAGGGCAGCAGATATTTAATACGGAATATGCAAGATTTTTGAATAACTATAAAAATAACGAAGAAAATAATATATAGCAAAACATAATTTAAGACGGAGTTTAAATGGCCTGTTGTATTTTATAATGTCGAATCTCTCTGTCTAAATAAATAAATAACTTCCTAATTTCATGTCCAATTTGAATTTTAATTTAACTCTTTGACCTCTTTTTTACGGTATTTTTATATATTGTTAAGAAAAGCATTTTTTTTAGATAACTACATAGTTTTGTTTTGATAGATTACTCGTACCTACCTAATATACGATCAGCAAGAAAATGGACCATATATAATATACCTTTAAATGTGGTCCACCTCATGGGTAAATACCCAATACCTACAGCCTGTATATACGGTTATAATGAATAGCCATTCTCTGAGCAAAGTAATATCCTCCAAGTTTCTGAAATCTTTAAAATTGAAATTCTTTTCATTCGCTTCAGTGTAAGTTTTCTCAAGCATTCGGTTTTCAATATCTTTATTTTAGTTCAATGAATTGCATCGGGCAATTTTTCAATTAATAATGTTAAATTACTTAAAAAAAAAGTTAATAGCTTTTTCACAAACAATGCGTCTACATTCACTCCGGTAGTAAATAATTATCCTGGGACATTCTTCACACACGGTTATCTGATCCCAAACTAAGCAGAGCTTGTACTATGGACAACCAGACAATTGATATACTACTTTTTTTTTGTAAATAGATGCTTATTATAGACAATCAGACTCAGGACAAACAGACATGTTCATGCACACAAATGTTTGTCCTGGATGGGAATCGAACCCACGACCAGCGGCACGATAGGTGGTGTCTTAATTAACTGCGCCAATTGGCTTGTAATAATGTCTTCATTCCTCAGTGTCGTCACGTTTAGGATCAGATGTAGGTTCATGCGGTTGGTCGGACCGCTGAGTGCTAGTGCATTATACTGGGTGTAAGCGACGCGAGCAATGAGGTTTTATATTTAAATGTTATTGTATGGTATTTTTAGGGTTTTTTAAAAAAGAAACAGTATTAAATGTCATCTTCACAAAATTGTATTTTTTCATTTTAATCCCGTGCTCCCGAAATCAATAAAGTGGTCCTTTTCGGCCGGATCAATATGATAAGAACACCGACATCAAGTAAAGGTGTGTGCACGCGGAACGCCAAAAAAAGGGCAATGAAAGTGCAAGAAGAGAAAAATGCACAAAAAGGTGAGCCTGTATGTTTCGATGCTTCTTTGCAACAAGACCAAAATAAGGATGGTGCCACGTGCGAAGAAAATCGTAAAGATTATGAGAACGCACCTCGATCTAAATCGGCTAGATCGCTATCGGTCGCCTCCTCGTTCTTAGCTAGAAAGAAAAGACTCGAGCTTGAAGCCGCGGAAGCAAAAGCTCACCTACAAATGGAATTAATAGAAAAAAGATTAGCCGTAGATTTGGCAGAACTAGAGGAAGAACGATACAGTCCGCTAATGGAGAAGGAAGAGGTTCTGTCAAAACAAGAGGAAGTGGAGAAGTGGCTGGAGCGTAGCCAGAACGATAAGGAAAGTGCACGGAATGCCCACGAGCATGGTATATCATCGGGCGGACCGTGTCAACCGCGTGCCGACCGCGGCACCGCTGAGGAAACTATTAATATACTGGCTAGCGCACTGAAGGAATTAACCGTCGCTTCGACCCACAAGGTACCGAACACTAATTTATTAAGCCGCTTAAGTACGCCAAAAGACTTACCTGAATTTTCCGGTGAACCAATGGAGTGGCTTCAATTTAAGCAGGCGTTCAAGGAGTCTACAGAAGTATGTGGATTCACTAGTAAGGAGAATATGTGGAGATTGAGAAAATGCCTTCGTGGTCTCGCCAAGGAAACGGTGTCAGCTCTACTTATAAGTGCCAGCTCAACGGATACTATTATGGCTACTTTAGAGCTACGATTTGGTAACCCAGACACCATTTTATCCAGAATTATGCAAGACCTGCAGAAGCTGCAAACTATGAGTAACGAATACTACAAAGATATAGTCACGTTTTCAGTGAAGGTAAGAAACTACGTCGCTGCCGTGAACGCTATGGGTCGTGAGGAGTACCTACAAGGTGTCAGCATAGTTACGCTGATATTATCAAAGCTCCCGGCAATTCTAATATCTAAGTGGTCAGACTATAGTTACAATTTAATCAAAGAAAGTAAAAAGTCACGGCTGGAAATATTATCTGACTTTCTAAATGAAGAGGCTGTTAAAATAACTACTACAGCTAACATAAGTACGAACCCAAGGAACTATACACAACCTCAACGTAAGCTGTCCCAGTATGATCACAGTCGCTCCCATCCAGTATTATTACAAGCATTAGATCAAAGTGACAAATGCCTTTTCTGTCGTACTGCAATACATAAGCTGACAGAATGCAAGCAGTTTAAAAAGGCACTTCGTAAGGAAAGGTGGCGGCATGTAAAACGTCATGGAGTGTGTTATAGATGCCTCGAATCACGCCATAATAGAGAAACCTGTGTCGCGCCCGTCTGCGATAAAGAAAACTGCGGCGGGACACATCATCGGCTGCTGCACTTTGTGGTGAAGAATGATGATAACACTGAGGTTCACAACGTGCCTGTGCCAGAGCCACTGCCGTCAGGAACGACGAATGCAACGGCTACGAGTGGAACGGTGACGTATATCAACGCTAACGAGAATCGGGTGTTGCTGAAAGTAATTCCTGTGAACATTCACGGACCTAATGGTATAATTAGCGCCACCGCACTATTAGATGACGGATCAACCGTCTCACTGATAAGCAGTGATCTTGCGACGCGAGCCGGTCTACAAGGCCGCTCGGAGTCTTTGCGCATGTGCGGCGCGTTCCGAGGCGGTGAACTCGTCTGCGAATCACTATTATTAAGTCTTAGCATATCCGATGTAAATAATGAAAATATTCATGATATTTTTGTACATAGTATTAATGAATTGAATTTACCTAAACAAAATTTAAATTTTATCGATTGTAATAATTATTCACATTTAGTAAACTTAAAGAATAATTTGCAATGCTGTAATGTAAATAGTAAGCCTGATATTTTGATAGGACAAGATAACTATCACTTGTTGACACCTTCAGAAGTTAGGTTAGGGAAACCTAATGAACCGTCCGCTGCCCTCACGCCCCTCGGCTGGTGCCTACACGGCGTAGCGCGTGTACCGCGCAACCGCTCTCGCGACGCCGCTTCCACCACTCTGGCTACACTCTTCATCTCTGAAAGCTGTGATGCTGATGCTGATGCCGATGCCGACGATGCTGCGCGCACACTGAGGGACATGCACGAGGAGGTTCGTCACTACTTCGCTATTGATGCTCTGGGAGTGTCTGGTAAGTCACGCCAAAATATTAATGACGTTCGAGCACTGACCCATTTAGAACAGACTGCGACCCTGGTTGATGGCAAGTGGCAAGTAGGTTTGCCCTGGATAGATGAAACCTGTAAGATGCCCGACAGTTTTCCATCGGCATTGAAAAGGTTAAAAGGTGTCGAAAAGAAAATGTTGGCTAATAATCAATATTCTCAGAGGTACGTAGAAAGAGTTGAACATTTGCTTGTTAACGATTACGCTAGGACGATGGTTGACTGCAAGACTTCAGGGAAAATATGGTATCTGCCTCATTTTGGGGTCGATAACCCCAACAAGAAAAAGCTGCGTTTGGTTTTCGACGCAGCAGCTAAAGTGAACGGTATGTGTCTTAACGATTATTTACTTAAGGGTCCCGACCTACTCGCGTCACTGTTCGGCATTATGGTACGTTTTAGAGAGAACAGGATCGCTGTGGCCGGAGACATTAAAGACATGTTCCTTAGGGTGAAAATAAGGCCTGAAGATCAGGATGCTCTAAGGTTTTTATGGAGAGAGAATCCTGAACAGCAGGTAAAGACATACGCAATGACATCATTGATTTTCGGTGCAAATTGTTCACCGTTCATTGCGCAATTTGTTAAAAACAAAAACGCGCTTAAGTTTGCTTCTTCAATGCCATCTGCTGTCGCTGCTATATGTGAGCAACATTATATGGATGATTATATCGACAGCTTATCAGATGAAGAAGCGGCCATCGAAATGGTAAGGAATATTATTGATATTCATAAACAGGGTAACTTTGAGATTCGTAACTGGGCTAGTAACAGTGTCGCTGTTCTAGACAGCTTGCCAAAAGAAGCCTTAGGGACTGCTGCAGTAAGGTTCAAATTTGATCAGCAGATCGAGAGTGAGCGTATACTAGGTTTAATCTGGCATCCAGGTGACGACACACTTAGTTTTGATGTCACGCTAAAGCGCATTCCGGAAGATATAATACAAGGTAAGAAAGTACCAACTAAAAGGATTTTATTAAAAGTAGTTATGTCTATTTTTGATGTGTTTGGATTTTTATCTCCTTTTATTATCCAAGGTAAGATAATGCTTCAGGATACTTGGCGGTCAAACGTCGGCTGGGATGATAACATTCCAGACGAAATATATCGAAAGTGGATATCCTGGATTGACCTACTGAAGGAGATAAATAAAGTTAAAATACCTAGGTGCTACCTATCGTCTATGAGTGCGCACGGTACGGAGCCTATCACCACAAGCCCTCCCGCAACGCTTACCACGGCTAGTGCACAGTCTGTGTGCTACGAAAGGTCTACGCCGGGTGCGAACGCTACGACAGCGGGAGAACAGGTGACAAGCGCTACGACGATTAAGGGTAGTGCTACGAGTAAGATTAATTATAGTAATCTACAATTACATGTTTTTAGCGATGCGTCGGCTAAAGCGATGTGTGCTGTGGCATACTGGCGCTGGGAACACCAAGGAATGGTCTACTTAGCATTTATAGCTAGTAAGTGTAGAGTGGCACCAGTAAAACCTACAACAGTCCCACGGTTAGAGCTACAAGCTGCATTATTTGCTGCGAGGCTAGCAGATACTATAGTCCGCGAGTCTAAACTGATTCCTACTCGTCGATACTTTTGGTGCGACTCAACGACTGTTTTGCATTGGATCAGCGATAATACGCGCTCTTATAAAACCTTTGTAGCAAATCGGTTAGGTGAGATCGACGAGTTAACACGTAGCGGCGAGTGGCGATATGTTCCTACTAAATTAAATGTTGCTGACGTCGCTACCAGGGAGGCCTACGATGCTCATGTTTTTCAGACTGAGTGGTTCCGAGGGCCTACATATCTTTACGGTGCTGAGTCTTCGTGGCCAGCACACATATTGGAACCTAAAGTGGACATACAAAAAGAATATATTAATACGGTATCTTGTAGTAATAAAATATTAAATAGATACTTACCAGATCCTGAGCGGTTTTCATCATGGTTAAGATTGAAACGCGCTACCTGTGCTGTTTTAAAGTTTATTTACAAGTGTAGAAAGCAAACAGGTGACATAAACTGCGACATGATGGAACGAGCTGAGCTGTTGTTGATGAAGCACGCGCAGTTAGAGTCATTCCCTGACGAGATTGCTGTTTTAGGTAAAGGTAAATTTGTAAATAAATGTAGTAAATTAGTTACCTTGTCTCCTGTCATCGATGAGAGTGGTCTCCTCCGCGTCGGTGGTCGCATCGATGCCGCGTCAGATATTTCATCTGAAACAAAACGACCTATCATCCTAGACGGGCGGCACCCGGTGGCTCGGTTGATAGTGATGCATTATCATACCAAGGCTGCGCATGGAAACCAGGAAGCTGTTGTAAATAATCTACGAGGAAAGTATTGGATTATTAAGATACGTCCAACGGTAAAGTACGTCACTAGTAAATGCATGCGTTGCAGAATAAATAGGGCTAAGCCAAAAGTACCTGTGATGGGTAACTTACCTGAAGCTCGCATGGCTCACCATCACAGGCCCTTCTCACATTGTGGCTTAGACCTATTTGGACCTATGGAGGTCACGGAGGGTAGACGACGCATGAAACGATACGGCGTGCTCTTCACTTGCTTAACAGTGAGAGCAATTCATTTAGAGGTCGTGCACTCCCTGACTTCCGATTCCCTTATAATGGCGCTCAGACGGATGGCAGCACGGCGAGGTTGGCCGCAGCAGTTGTACTCCGACAACGGAACTAATCTTCGGGGTGCAGATGTTGAGCTTAAAAGGTCGCTGCAGGAAATCGATTATGACATCCTAAAAGGTGAGGCCATTAATAATGGTACACGATGGAATTTCATTCCACCTCTCAGTCCCCACTGGGGTGGGGCATGGGAGAGGCTTATACGTAGTGTTAAGACTTCACTAAAGGTAATTTTAAAGGAGCGGGCACCTTCTGATGAAACTTTAAGAACGCTCCTGGCAGAAGTTGAAAATATTGTCAACAGCCGCCCCTTATCACATGTGTCCGTGGAACCAGGTAGTACCTCATCGCTGACACCTAATCACTTTCTTTTAGGTTCTTCTTCGAATTTACCTATTCTTGGTTCTTTTGATGACTCAGACCTCTACCTGCGTAAACAATGGCGTATTGCACAAAGGTTAACCGACATGTTTTGGCGACGTTGGGTGAAGGAAGTTTTGCCTGAATTACTGCCGAGGCAGAAGTGGCACCAAGAGCAGAGGCCGTTGAAGGTAGGTGACCTTGTCCTTCTTGCTGATCCAGATGCACCTCGCAACGTATGGCCAAAAGGTGTGATACAGCAAATCTTTCCGGGGAAAGATGGACGGGTTAGAGTGGTGGAAGTTAAAACCGTGACGGGTGTATTGAGGCGATCCGCGGCACGCGTCGCTCCAATCCCAATGGTTGATGAGTGCTGAACCAGCACTAGGGTGGGGAATGTAAGCGACGCGAGCAATGAGGTTTTATATTTAAATGTTATTGTATGGTATTTTTAGGGTTTTTTAAAAAAGAAACAGTATTAAATGTCATCTTCACAAAATTGTATTTTTTCATTTTAATCCCGTGCTCCCGAAATCAATACTGGGAGTGTTCGGCTTCATGAATAATATTGATATCACTTAGATTCTCGGTGTCACTGCGCAGCGCAGCGAAGAGCTCCGCTTGCAAACACTTGACATAGTTATCTCGACAAGTTGAATCTGTTTCTGATATCGGAATGCAGCATCGTTAATATGTTTAGTTGGTGAGCACAACTCGGCGTGTTGTTGGATATATTTTAAGTGGTATTAGCGGGTGTGAGAGCCGGCAGCTGCAGCACGCGACGCCTCCATTAACCAATTATATTAGTAAAGGGGCGAACACTTTCTGGCTCGCCTGTTTATTCGGATAATCCTTCGCTATCCAATGAGCCCTTTTTTTCAGGAGTATTCATTCCGAGATTTGACCGCGAATAGATAAACAATAAATTTCCTATAAATATTGTGCCTGAAATCCACATCTAAATATTACGGTCATAATAGGGACGATGAATGGGTAAGTTAGGTTATCAAAAAATATTGGATACGTTTTTTAAATCAATAAAAAATTACAAAGGATTGGGGGCTTGTGACGTCACCTCTCTGTAAAAAGTGTACTAACGCGACGTGACGTCACTCGAAATTTAACTAATATTAAAAATGTGTGTTGAATAAACACCAAATGTTCATCAACTCATCATAAAAAAAATACGTGAAACAACCACATGCGCTCATTACAAATGCATGTTCAACTCTGCTTACAGTCTCAACTCAGGTAATGTGAATAATGCATTATCTAAAGCTATTAATTATTCATTCATAAAAAAATCTCTTACCAAAAATAATAAACGATTTTGATATGAAAAACAAACTTGTTCGTAAAATAAACTGATCATTAACCTTAATATATTTTAAAACCGCAAACCGTTTTTACCAGTGGATTTCAGAATAGAATAGCTATCTGTAGGTGGCGGCCCTGGGCGTTATCATCGACTTTATTTTCAACATAATTTCAAATTAATTCCGGTGAAGGTTTACGGTGTCGTGTTAATAAAGGTCTAGTTCGCAGAGGTCGAGCGGCCGAGTGCGTAATTACATCGTGTTTTGTCTTTTAATTAATTTTTCTCATCAGACGGTCGGCGGCCACCAGACGGACGGTAATTAAAGGGCCTCGGCCTCTCGCGATCAAGTTACCAGCTCCTCGCATCAGCTAAGTTCCATAGTGCCGTAGAAATTGTTGTTTTGTGTAGCAAAATATATAATTCTGTCTGTTCCCCGTGGTTTTATCCACGTTCCCGGGATAAAAAAGCTGCCTTGAAAAGTTAGGCAGACAGGTAGATATGCCAAGTTACTTTCGAATTTATAATATTATAATAGATATGTAGATATTGCAAAATAATACTACTGTATTTAATCTATCGAAAAACCTACAATATCCGTCGGCATTCAAAGCAACGCAAACGCAGGTGACGTCATTTTAACAGCCTTTCGACAACAATAGCAAGAATCTGTGGAGGCGATTAGAGGTGCGGCACGTTGCAGGACGCGAGTGGACAATGCGCTCGTTAGTGCGAGCTTCAGCTGACGCGGCTGTACGAGTACCCGGTACCGCCCCCCTCCATGGTTACCTTACCTTGTTGTATGGTCAATACAATAATTCGACAAACGTTTTGCAGGGCAGTGTCGGACTATCGAATTTGCCGGATTATAAGACCCATATATATCCCATATCATGTCCTAAACCACTGCTTTTTGCAGTTGAACTCAAAGTATTATTATTCCATTAATGAAATGAATGAAATGAAATATTATTTATTCAAATAGACCTTCACAGGCACTTATGAATAGTCAGACTCTAATGAACGGTTCGGAAGGTAGCTTTTGCTGAGAAGAGCCGGCATTAATACATGTATGTATGTATGAACGTAGGTACGTGATATCAGTGGATCCCACTGTACCTATATTCGACTGACGATGTGTGTAAATCAATCCGTGGCTAACTCTCTCTACAGCGTACCTACCGACCATTCGAATGAATCAAAAAGATTAAATTATATATTATGTATGAATGCGCTATCCACTGGAATTGATAGAAGCGAAATTATATAAAAGAAGACGAATATAATAACAGGAAATCGACACGTGTTTTGCTTCTCCACGAAGCATCATCAGGACGTAGTAGACCGTTAGTCGAGCCGGTTGAGTTTCCTTAGTTTTGATAGAAGCGATGCAATGTATCGTGGAAATCATAGTAAGAAGTTTTAATAACCGACGACCAGACTGCAATGGGAAGTTTGGAGCAAAAAAGTGCATTTAGTTAGTATCGCAGTGGTGGCACTACTGCGACATCTCCCGACTGCGGCCCGGCGCCGGCGCCTGCAGAGACGACCCACGCGACTTGACTAATGACTCGCATCGCGTGCACTATCTCTTGAGAGTAGCTCCATTACCATCAGTTAACTCATACTGTTGTTTTTCACTATTAAATGATAGGGATTGAAACTGTCTAATAAACATTGCTGTAAATTAAATAAAATCCAAGCCGAGGAAGTGTAATGTTCTTAGAGAATATATTTTCCTAAGCGCCGTAGCGTTACACCTGCGGAAGGTTCGACGCAAGGCGATGCTATACGTGAAATAATGATTCTAAAATGCGTTTTGCTCTGTATTCTTTGTTCCAAGAGATTTGGAAAAAATATATGTTAAACCAGAAAATAAGTGACAGGGAACAGTTTTTTTTTAATTGGTATTTTTCATTAGTAACGTCAGAAAAACATCGTAAATATGCCCCTTTTTAAAACTAAGAATGCATTATTCTCATAATTGGTTCATCCAAATAATTTCAAAAATATTAACATTCATTCTGAAATCCATTAGAAAGGGAATAGTTTTCTTACTTTTAAAACAAAGGCTTAGGTTCTTTTTAAATAACATAAAACCATATTTTTTACTAAAATTATGTCTCTCCTGTCTCGCTTGTCTTAACTATCGGTCTAATATTACCTACAACGCGTCACGTTCCGATGATGTGCCATAGGTTACTTATAAAACACTGAGCGTATTCAGCGGAACTTTCCGCAGGTGTGACGCTACACTAACCTTCTTTTTTAAGTAAAGTTTACCAAACTGGTAGTTAGGCCAAGTCACAAACTAAGGTCGCAGTGTTGATTGACGTATCAGATGTAGCAATGGAGTCGTGCATTTCATATTATATCAGTTAGATCGGGGCGTACCTACCTCCGAGGCAGCGAGCCATAGTTCGAGCTAGATTAGCTAGGCTGGTGTTGCGCCGCGCGCTCCGCGTTGCGGGCGGTACCTACCTACGCTACTACAAGCATATATCTATACTTATTGCATCTAAAACGTCACGTTATGCTGCATAAGGATGACGATCAAATTTATTGTTCGTTGTATTTGTTTAGCATGTTTTGTTTTTTGTTTAATTTTTTATAGTTTTTTTATATGTATACATATTTTTTATATTTACATATTTGACGATTAAAAATACTTGGAATGAGTTCATTTAATAAAGACACTTTTGAATTTGAATTTGAATCTGAATGCGTAACATACTTTTAATATCTAATATCTTGTTCAGAAGGGTCAAAGTTTACATAATTTGACATGGTTGGTAACGTGTAACGTAACGTTGGTAACGTATGTGCATGAACGAGATAGACAGAATGTGTGTAACATTATTACTAACTATAATGAACTAGGTACTAGATAGAAGATGTAGTTAAAAAAATAACTATCTAAATTAAAGATACCTTAAGTAGGTATTGTCAAAAAAAAATGTATCTACTTTAGTCATTTGGTTTAGTCAAGCTTCTATTGTAGTTCCAAATGTTCACAGAAGTCCAATAATAGTTTTTTTTTGTGAGTATACATACAAACTTACTAGCTGATAATGTGCCAGCTTGATAATCGATTTACAAAAAAAATACAAAATCCTCTCAAAAGTATTTTTTGACATAAATTAAAACGTAGACTCTAAATTAATAGAGTTATTGTCGTCTGAGGAAAAGAAAAAGGCTGGCTCATTAAATCACTGTGGATCCCGCCGCGCCGCCTCAGCAGTTTTCCGACTCGGTAGCTACTTTTTTATGTGAGACGAATAAATCATCAATTTTTGGCAGCTCCGTTAACTGAGACCGCTTATCTCTAAACTGCAAAACTTGGTAACCAAGTACGCCATCTTGTGAGTTACTGCTTCTTTAATAACTGGGTCGCGAGATTTATAAACGAGAAGGCAATTACGCAGCTACCCAGCACTTATAATTAGTACAATCTACTTGAGAGTAGCATTTAATTTACAAAGCCTGCAAATTGAAGCTATGTTTTTCATCAGAGTTGATTTCTTGCTTGTATAATTTATTTGTAGCGTGATACTTTGTGGCCCCGCCACGGTCTCAATTTGAAACGAAAGTTAGTTTAGTTCTCTGCGGTTTCACTTGCGTTCCCGGGATAAAAGGTAGCCTATTTAGCCTTCGGGGATAATGTAGTTTCCTATCAGTGAAATAATTTTTCGAATCGGACCAGTAGCTCCAGAGATAAGCGCGTTCAAACAAACAAACTTTTCAGCTTTATTATTATTACAGATATAGATATGTACATAAAGTAGTTTATTGAATAACAAAGTCTATGTAGAGCTTATATAGCATGCTATGATGAATTACTAATCTGTACCCGGAAGTGGCCGTGTCGCCATCTTAGCAAACGGACGACGTGGGATTAACGTCCGGAAGTAGCACAACGCTTCAATATCCGTTGAAACCTTAACTATATCCTGTGAATATGATTTATAAACTTCTTTTATAAAAAAATATTATCATTAGGCTTTGAAATTTGAAGATTAACTTTTAAATAGTTGGGTACCTACTTCAGTACTTTTATTGTTCATAAAAGCGTTACTATATGTATAGGGCATACTATATGGGCCTAATCTAAATAATGGTATTGATTTTATAAAAATCTATTACAAATATTGCTAATTTTGACAAGCCAGTTGGCGCAGTTGGTTAAGACACCACCTATCACGCCGCTGGTCATGGGTTCGATTCCCATCCAGGACAAACATTTGTGTGCATGAACATGTCTGTTTGTCCTGAGTCTGGGTGTAATTATCTATATAAGTATGTATTTACAAAAAAAAAGTAGTATATGTAGTATATCAGTTATCTGGTTTCCATAGTACAAGCTCTGCTTAGTTTGGGATCAGATAACCGTGTGTGAAAAATGTCCGAGGATATTTATTATTTATTTATTTATATTCAAATAAATATGAAATGTACAGAATACGAAATAGTACTAACACGAAATTTCAATGATACCATAATAAAATAAAAAGCAAGCCTGTATAATGGACGGGCGTCTCTCCTGTTCAAATATACCACGTCACCCTGCAGTTTCAGTAAACACGTGCTTTAATCACATAGTGGTCAGGTCGATGACATGCCATCCGAAACATATTATGTCACAAAATGAACCCTACTGGTTATTAATACAGTTGGCATAATCTGTATTTTGTGATCAACCTTTTACAGTTAGTGTACAGAGTAGCAGATGTGGTGGGTAAAGAATGTAGCATCTTTTTGTGTGGTATGAATCTGTGAGTTTACTGCATATTGCCTATTGGCTAGTCTTGGTACTTTTTTAGGGTGTAAATCTTATCAGTTTAGGCTGTTGGTATAAAGAAAATAATCCTTAATAATTCAATAACAATGGCTACATCATCACTGATGGGATTGTGGTCAAAAACAAGCCTATACCGGTATAAAAAAAGGTTAGAACTACTAGGTGCCTACTAATTTCATTTGGCGTGTGTGCTTAAAAATAGTGCCTCCAGTGTAAATTTACGAAAAAATGTAAAAATATTATAATAAAGTGCATCAGTTACCATACTTTTATGAATCACCCTGGCCTAAAGATAACCGGTATAGTATGACACAACTTAGATGAAGCATCGGCAAAATTCGTAAAATCGATCGTTCCCGAAAAGAGTGCGTCTACAACATTACTCATGTGTTAAAAAATGATCGGCGAAAATGATCTTGTTGAACGTTGAATGGCGCGATACTGAATTATTTTTGTTAGTTGTGTAAATGTGAAGTGTGTGAAAACGATTTGCCGATGCTACATCTAAGTTGTGTCATACTGTACAAAACTATGAAGATATTTTTTTTTTGTTGTTACAGAATTATTATTTATTTTTGTATTTGATTGTATACTATACATTAATTTGCTAGAGTAAAAAGGTCTTAGTTTTACAAAAGTCCCAATCTGTTTTTGTAATAAGCAGAATTAAAACCCAGCATCTCAATTTATTTTTCTGACGCCCAACCTTTTTACTGTTGAACAATCTTATTTATAAAACAGATTTATCTTTGATTTATGAGTTTCCAAGTAAAGCCTATTGTTTATAAGCGGTGAGACCCAAAAGGAATAAAGGTTTAACGTAAGTAAATATAATTTAGGTTCTGATTTCAGTGAATTTATGATTAATCGACTTACCTAAATTAAACAATACTCGTTTATCTAGATAGATCTAATTATATAAATAAAAGCTCAATTTGGATTATAATCTATTAATAATAATTAAAACTGTAATTATCTGAATGTTTGTGACTCATTCATGCATAGCTGAACGGATTTGAATTACTTTGGGCACGCAGATAATATGTTCCGTTGCATTTAATTTTGATTTTCTTATTATTTAATTTTCTATTTTATATGTATAACCAGTCAAATCCTCTCCACCTCTGACAAATAAAAAAAAGGAAAATCTAAGAAAGTCGTGAAAAGCAACTCTTTTGCAGGCGAATCTTTTCTTTATTGACTTTAAAAACGTTATTATTATAATTCTTATATTTTCTTGTCAAGGTTGAAATTTAAATAACATTTAAAAATAATAAAAGCGAAACGGAAACTACTTGTTATAAACAAAAACGAACAAAATTGTGGGGCCAAATACGGACAGCGACGCCTGACTGGATAACAATTACCTACTTTCCCATGTCTGGTTAAAATAATATTGGGAATAAACCAGGTCGCTCGCCATACATGACTATTCTAATGCGGGGGCCATTGTAAAATATTTTTCCTATAAAGTGATTTGATTTGATTTAGTATTTTGGGAAAATATTAGACCATTTATTGACCTAAGTATATTAATAGGTATGCGCAACCTTCCAAACATATAATCAGCCATTAATTGTTGATCTTCCTGCCATAACAGACTATAATAACGATACAATTTGGACAGGACGGCCTGGACGGGCCAAAATACTACGACTACATTCAGGCTGTTTGTTTGCGTATCTGTAATTTCTAATATCTGTGGGATACGTCGCCGGCGGAATTCCGACAGAAACCATTGGCTAATATTATCGTGTGTTCGATATTGATTTGTGGGGGCGTCATGTCGGAGAGAATCCTAATTTGACGACGATGATCGGACTATCGTATATCGTTTTTCGGAGTAGGCCCTCTGATTATCAATGGAACAGCTCAAAAGAGTCACACCAACACATCAAAATATTACAATATATATTAAATATTAATAAAAAACATTATATCTTCTTTATCTATCTATCTATTTTTTTTTTTTTTTTAGGTTTGCTAGCAACAGTACAATATATCCTTAAATCTAAAATTAATTTAATATATGTAAAGCTAAATGTACCGTTATTTAAAAGCAAACACATCTTGAATTAAATAATATAAACAAACAACCTCTTCGGCTCAATCATTAGCATAGTATCGAGTATGTAGGTACAAATTAAAAATTAGAAATAAAAACATACTTAAAATTAAACAAAAAATGAAAAGAAAATTATACAATTTCCATAATAGATAGATAGATAGATGCGTTGCATAATCGTGGGATGGGAGAGTTTGCGCCAAGAACAGTTCTGCGAAATGGAATAGCAAAAGGTTTGATCCGGTTTCGAGGATATCTATACGGCACCTTAAGCTTGAAAATCCTAAGTATTTGAGGACAGTCAATGTGATTTCTAATTATTTTAAAGGCAAACATTAAATCCTGGATATTCCTACGTTTAGCTAGCGTTATCATATCAAAGTACTGGAGCCGTTCATTGTAACTTTTCAACCTTTTTGCTGCGTTAATAGAGTAAGCTATGTGCCATAGAAATCGCTTTTGTACTCGTTCCAGTCTGAGTGTATGAACAGCGTAGTGGGGACGCCAATCTACGCTACAATATTCTAACTGACTTCTCACTAGACTATTAAATAAAGTGATTTTTGTTTTTGGTCTGCGAAAGAGTTTGCTGTTTCTTATAACAAAACCTAACATTTGACACGCCTTTTTACTCACATTGTCTATATGAGATACAAATGTCATTTTCTGATCCAAGATAACTCCTCCCAAGTCTTTAAAGTCTATCTATACTAATAATAAAGCTGAAGAATATATTTGTTTGAACGCGCTAATCTCATTTATCTCCGAAGATTGGGCTACTTTTTATCCCGGGAACGCGAGTGAAACCGCGGGGAACAGCTAGCTAGTAAATTCTCAAGGTTCCAAAACCATCGCACGACATCTGGACAATGTCAATCAAAAATAAATCGAATTCAATATATATCATGATATATTTTCATCAGTAATACTCCCAGTATTAATTCCTTTTACTATTTATTATGTTTTGATATTCTGATGGAATATTGGGAAATATTATACCCAATATTGCCGCAGGGTACTGTTACGCAAGCATTTTATTTAATAGTTACAAGAGAATGGAAATAAACAGAATATTAATGGTAACATTTGAATTGCCGTGCCCTATTCCTAATAACGTAAAACAATATAATAAAAGGACGTCAACAGGTTTCCTCGACCCTATTTATATATGGTTCCATTGTAATTTTTTAAGATGGATGACGCACACAATAAGTACAACAAACTTTGTTCAACGAAGGAAACCTATTTTTAGAACTCCATTACCTAGAGCCAGTAAACCTTTTCTAGATTACACAACAAAAAACATCATTGCAAAGAACATCAAATAATACTAATGTGATGGTGCCCCCTATACTTACAAAAAGGTCAAATTGTAGGTAGGTAGGTAGGTACTCTCACACACACAGGTTTGGTTTATTTTAGTTGACGGTTACATCTAAAGCTTGTTTAAACAGAAAGGATATATTAAACTTACGGGATAATATAATCTGAGGTATCAAAGAGTCTTTGCCGCGTCTCTGAGGGTTTCGGTCCTTAAATAGTGTATGAGACAATTTGATCGGGTGGTCCCTGAGCGGTAGGTGAGGCTGTCCGCTCGTTCCGCTTGCCGAATGTGTAAGAGTGAGGTAACGTGCTAAAAATAGAGTATATTTTTCATACATACTATAAGGTCATATTGCTAAGACTAAATTAATATAAAATATCACCGAGTATTTTATTTCATAATTGAAATATTGATACCTACCTACATATATTACATTCATTTAAAAATTGTACCTTATCCCACCCAGTGTAAATATGAATATGACTTTGAATGTACTGAAAGTAATTATTATTTAATGAAATTTGATCTCCCTTTAATGTATTAAAAAAATCGAAGATTCGGATTTTACTTACATAGGTAACAAACGTTTACTAACGCTAATTGGACACTGATAAACAAAAAATAATTAATAACTAAAATTATATTATTCAAAAATGTAACTAACAAGACAATTATGATGAATAAATGAAATAATAATAATGACTTTTTTAGTTTGCTTTTATTTCTGTAAAATCTTGAAAAAACATTGTTGTTAATTTAATGTGTATACATAATGAGTTGGTTACGAACGTTTTTTATACAGTTTTCTTACAAACTGCTTTGATACATTATACTTTATCTCAAGATAATTAGAAAGTCTTATTTCAAACAAAGAGAAAAGAACCGCTGAGGTACGTTAAACTGTGAACACCGTCCGATCAATGATTATTGAGTGTCAGTCACTATTTTAGGATTCTCGGATAGATAATCCTCCGAACGGAGAGAGTACAGACCCTTATAACTGTCTCACTAACAGATAGTACCTACAAAGCTTAAAACGTTTATATTGGCACATCTTAACTGAATAGTAAACCTTTCATTAGATTTTTAGTTACAGCGTCTGTGGAGTCCTATTTTATTTCATGTTTCAGTCTGTCTGTTTTTGCGACCGCCTAACTAAAACGAAGCCTGTTAAATTTCGTTGCGGTTATTTTAATTATACGTTGACATATATAAACGCTAACATGGTGAGCCACACTTAGCGCAAAACCACCCTTAATGGCCAATTAGAAACTAGGTATGTCCCTTTGTGCATTTGCTCTCTGCTAATATGACACTACGATGTAAAGGGTTATACAGGTTCTAATGGATGTATGAGGCGGATGAAAATCATGTGATGTACAGAATAATTAAACACACGAGTGAAATTCGTAGTAGAATTTATGTGAGATAAACATGAATAGCGAACTATACGTGTCCGACTATGAGTACATGATGAGGTCGGCTCAAAGACGGATGGGTCAGTTTATGAAATGAAACGTGTACCGGACACGTATATAATGAGATCTTTGAGTCGCGCGGCCGCTCTTTTATCTGCCGACACTGACGTGACCTGTGGGTACCTGTAACTGTGCTTGTGTGTGTGCCCCTATACAATCATGTATATATTTGTTAAAATTATTTATCTACTCTCATATCGTAATGTTCTTATTATGAAATCAAAATCAGTACTTTAATGACCCACTTTAGGCACACCCGTGTATAATGATTCATTATAGTACAGTTGTGTTCCCAAGATAATGCTATAAAATAACTTTTTTTCTATTAAAGTACACTTTGGACCTATCAATAGTATAATCAATCAGTATCAATTCAATTTGACGATGACAATGTGACAAATTTTTGACTTGAACTTTAGAGGTAAGAATTTTTGGGAGTTGGCAACACGGATTTGATTAGGTATATGATTATTGTGTCTGTTTATTGTATTTTTTTTGCCTACATATATCATTTTGACCAAAAATGTCACTTTTTTTTTTTTTTTTGCAAAGTTGGTAGAAATATTTTTTTTTTAAATTACATTATTTATATGAGTTTAGATAAAGTACTGTATGATACTGCACATAATTAGGTATTAAAAACTCGTGTGATACTATTAAGAACCTCGCCTACGGCTCGGTACTTAAACTCACACTCGTATTTAATAACCCCTATTATGCAACAGTATCATAAACTACTATTATGCTACTTTCTGTGTGGGAAAAAAATTTTTGTACCTCGCAAATGTACCTTATGATAAACTGGTTGTCTCCTGTGGTTTCACCCACGTTCCCGAGACATACAGACAGTTACTTAGTATTTATAATATAAGTAGGGATAATATTGTAATGTTTGCACATATAGGTACATCCGCTGCAGTTAGCATCAACTTCTGACCCGTGACGCAGAATAGGATATTAGTTTTGTAATGAAATGGGATATTGCATAATTCAGCGCTTACAATCGCTACATGCTGAATATTCCGCTGGGTATTAACTGGACCAGGGGCTGTGGTGTACTATTAAATGTTGGCTTTACGTTGTGATAACCAATAATTTTAAGGAGAGGGTATTCAACTGTATGTCTTTTTTTTTGTATGTTTGTTACACGATCCTATGATATATCAGCGAAAGCGTAGCTCGTGTTCCATGTAAAATATCATGGTACCACATTTTTTTACTGAATTATACCGTGTTTTAGACAAACATTGCTTTGCGCTACTGCCAATATCGCAGAGAGGAAGCAAATTCAAATTAAATGAAAAATACCGTACTAATGTAGACATTATAACGAGTAAATTCACAAGCTACTCAGGCAATTTGAAAAATTGGATAACTTCATCCTCTCTTAGAGTGTTTGAGAGACTTTAAAGTTAAATTAGATAGATCCGCGGAGGTGGGGTGGGGCGGGCGGAGTCTGAAGAAGCTTCTGTTATAACTTGTGGTGAAATATTTAACTATTTATTGACTACTATTATTTCCTAGTATAACATGAAGAAAATATAAACGGAAAAGTGATAATGATAAAAATCATTTAATATAAATAGCGTAGCGCTCTTTGCAGGTCGGTCAATTAGAGCATCCACGCAGAGTGAAGTACGAGAGCCGCGGAGTGCACGCCGACTACACGATGCGGACAATTTAGAAGCAATCCCGAACAAAACCAATGTAATGAATATATCGGTGCAGGCGAGCGCGGCGCACATCACTTGTGATCAACCGCGAGGCCGCTACATACCGACGCCGGCGCCGGCGTATACAACTAGTGTCTCGACGCGACCGACCGCGACGCAACCCTCACTAACTATGAGTAGTGTGTGTGAGACACAGCTACGCTATTAATTGGTCAATGAATGAATTATGAGAAAATAAGAATGTATTTAAAAGCTATACAAATTGGTGTTTAGTTTTTTTGTTTTCAATGGCCTCTCTTTTATTCTTGTAGTTTCTTCATAATGGAATAAGTGTTGTGTACCGTAATATTGTAAATATTAAACATAGAAAGCGAGAAAGGATGGCCAAAAATTATAATTATCGGTAGGTACATTTTGACTAATCTTATACTAATTAAAAGTAAATTGTTCTAAATTGAATACAAGTTTTCGATAAACTGCACAATGTTTTGATCTAAAGTCTGTAAGTAATAAATAATCTAATTTTCTGTAAAATAATTGCTGGCTGTTTTGCAGAAACCATAAAAGCACAAGAAAATGATTTGAATCTTATGAGCCGATAACATATAATGTTATGTTCTCTCCTTGCCATTATAGATCCATAGTGGAGGCTTGGAGGGCGCGGGCGGCGATGTAAGTATGTAACGTGCATAATCTGTTCCCGGCTCGGTATTCTGTGGCTCGGTCGACGCGACGCCGCCGTCTCCGGCCCGGGGTTACGTTCTACGCAATGTTCGCTCCAATATGCTTATACAAACTGCGATTACTAGAAGCAAATAGCTGCCCCGAGGGTTACAATGCAAATAAGGCGTTGTCCTCAGTTTTACCGAGTCGCTCAACTTCATTCTCAAGGAAATTTCTTTAGAATTAGGAAGTAAAAAGACGAATGGCACTAGTTACAATGAATTAATGGGTGGTTCAGATACACTTTTGATTTAACTTTTTATGATGTTAATTGCCTTAACGCATATTTTTGTGTTTCTTTTATAAATAATTTACTTATACTATAAATTTTCACGGTAGGAGGAAAAGGTGTTTATTTCTCGATCGTCGAATATTATAGTTTAATGTTTTTCATCTTATTCGAAAACAACACGGTAGGTCATTAAAAAGAAAACTATTTTGAAGGTCCAAGTGAAGTCCCAGACAGCCAAATCAATAATTCAAAGAAATTTGATTAGCGTAAATTTAACCCGTTTTTAGTTTTATAGGAAATAATAATACTCAATGAACTGAACTGAGCATAGCATAGTTCCAAAAAACATTTTTATATTTCAGCTGTATTATTTGGCGGCGAACAGCGGATTTCCGGCTGTCAATGGCACACTTCCGATTGTTTCAGTGCAGCGCTGCGGAGAAAAAATAAAAGAGAAACTTTAATTAACTTCTATTGAACCGAAGCTCATAGTATCGACGTGGCTTATCCCACCCGCTCGTAAAGTATGATGCCTGACCATCAGCGTAGACCCCTAGCTACACTCAGCAAATGTCTTCGTGTACTATAAGTATGAGCGGGGGCGAGGGCTCGCAGCTCTTTATAAGCTGGTCATATTCCCGCAGACCACAGCACAGATTTAAGCTCCTAGTTTACTCGGTAATGGTTTCTGTGTGTGATCAAAGCGCCGACGCCGTCATATACACTCGCGGCTCTATATAATTATGGAATATGTAATAGTTTCGTGATACGTATTGCGACTGTCGCGTCTAATGGCGATCCTCGACACACGATTATCTATATATATAAAAGAAAGTCGTGTTAGTTACTCCACTTATAACTCAAGAACGGCTGAACCGATTTAGCTGAAAATTGGCAGGGAGGTAGTTTAGAGCCAGGAGAAGGACATAGGATAGGTAGGGGTAGGTAGGGTAGGTAGGTAGGGTAGGTAGGTAGGGTAGGTAGGTAGGGTTGGTAGGTAGGGTAGGTAGGTAGGGTAGGTAGGTAGGGTAGGTAGGTAGGGTAGGTAGGTAGGGTAGGTAGGTAGGGTAGGTAGGTAGGGTAGGTAGGTAGGGTAGGTAGGTAAGGTAGGTAGGGGTAGGTAGTGGTAGGTAGAGGTAGGTAGATAGGTAGGGGTAGGTAGGGTAGGTAGGTAGGGTAGGTAGGGTAGGTAGGGTAGGTAGGGTAGGTTGGGTAGGTAGGGTAGGTAGGTAGGGAAGGTAGGTAGGGTAGGTAGGTAGGGTAGGTAGGTAAGGTAGATAGGGGTAGGTAGTGGCAGGTAGAAGTAGATAGGAGTAGGTAGGGATAGGTTTGTAGGTCCCAGTTTTATTTTTGTTCTCAGGGCAGGACAACGTCTGCCGGGTCAGCTAGTAACCCATAAACCAGGCTCGATAATCATGTGGCGTTGCGAAATAATGTAAGTAAGATGATGGGATTGATAATTACTAGATAGTCACAATTTAGATACCTATCTACACTGAGGTATATTACTACGTATAGAGAAGACACATAACCACTATGTTCCGTCCAAATGCAGCCATCCGGCCGCACTTCACTTATTTGCCCAAACACGAAACGCGTAAGAATCGAAGCCATGAAAATCACGGCACTTTCGACTTTTTGGTCGTTAAAAATTACTGCTTAAAAGCGTTCTAGCGCTACGTATTTAAACTGTCTATTTAGATGACTAATTATTTCAGCGTTGCAGTGAATATTACCTGGAACATGACCTTTGCTTAGGATTGCTTCTCTATACGTAGTCATATACCTCAGTGGCTACCTATAAATAAATGTGATGATATATTGATCTAGATAACAATTTGACTTGATGATAAACGTTAGCACATTTTACAGGATACCATCTTAAACAAAAGTAAAATAATGTAAGCTTTTAAGTTAAGTGACGTGATTGTCATATAGTATTATTTTGATGTGTCTTGCGGTACGTACGAATCTAAAAGCTTTTTGTATAACAGGGCGCCACCGCAATACTAACTAAAACGAAAGTAGACTGAAAAAAATATTTGTGAAAGACGTTACTGCTCAACTTTCTAGACATTTTTACCTTCACAAGTTTGTATAGAAGGTTAAATTGTGACTGAATAGCTCAAGATTTAGGATTCATTCGCTCCAAAACAAATATAAAAGTCTTTAAAAATGCCTCACATGTCTACACACAAATATTCCGTTACCAATATTATTTTATAATTAACACCAAAATATAGATAAATCTTTTGCAAAATAAGTAATTTTTTATTATGTTATTTAGAATTAGAAAATATGTTCCCAGCGGTTTCACTCACGTTCCTGGGATAAAAGCCTATATCCTTAGGGGATAATGTAGCTTTCAAATCGGACCAGTAACTCCAGAGATTAGCACTTTCAAACAAACAAACAAACTCTCCAGCTTTGTATTAGTAGGTATATATAATTTGGTTTACCAGTCTGAGTCCCAGCAGGAATGTAATCATTGTTAGTGACAATAAACTAAAATAAAAATTACAACAAAACTCATTACTTCAAATAAGCCGACGCGGGCGGAGGCAGAAGCGTAAATTAAACAGACTTCTGGGACGAAATGAAATGGTTATTTTTCAAATGAATAATAAATGGCGTTTCATCGCGAATACCTTTAACGGGTCTAAAAATATTATTGCTTCTTTAATAAATCAGCTCCTACCTGCGGGAGGTATTTCCATCGCGATCGTAATATAAATAATTCCCCCAATTAGTCGTAACTCGTACAAAGTCCTCCCCCTCCCCCGGTAACGCCCTGAGCCGAGGTTCGTACCCCATTCGGGGGTGCCCTCAGGCGTTGTTACCTAAATATTACCCGGCTGAGAGCCCTATGCGCTCGCCGATTTGTCCGGTAAGGTTGTTGCAGCCATCTGAGGCTACCAACTTAGTCCTTTCAAAAAAAAAAAAAAAAAAAAATTGTCCGAAAAAATTATCAAAATACTTTATTGACTAATGTATATTTCCATGCTTATTTTAATAATATTTTTTGTACCAATGTCTGTAACATAAGAGATATTACATATTTTATCACCTTAAAATACCGTATGGAAATCTTCATAGGATAGCCAGCAAGCCAGGTTAAGAGGAGTCTCTACGCGAATGTTTCCGTTCCTTAGATACTAAACTGACGGAGACAAGCGAGAGACAAGAGATATTTAAAAAAACTAAGACTTTTTTTGGAAGTAAGAAAACTATTGCCTTTTTAATGTATTTCAGAATGTATGTTAATATTTTCAAATAACTGGATGGCTGAAATAAGAGAAAAATGCATTCTTAGTTTTAAAAAGGGGGCATTCATGATATTTTTACAAATATCTTGCAACAAAATATGCCGAGAAAAACTAAATTTAGAATCATCATTTCTCGGATATCGTCACCGCATAAATGTAATGAAATGTAATTTTATAATGAATTGCCAAAATACAGTGTTTGTTGCATACGTTTGCTTTTCGTATCGTTTCGTAGTAGCAGAGGGGGGCGACCAATGAGAGATACTTGAAAGCTCGCGTTTTCGAAGACGGCTACGAGGGTTGACAGTTCCCTTATGCTATGTCGAGCTTTCTACAATGATGACAGATATATTTCAGCCTGACAGTCACCACGGAATATTAAAGTTTCAGCGTAACTCCTATTCACGTGTTGCTGTCACAGTTCGAAAATAATAAATCTTTCCTCGTGGCGTGTTCACAGCAGCGCGGCGCTGCGTGAGTCTGCAAAGTCTATTAACTACTTCACAATATTTAATAGAAAAAAGAAAATAAAAGCAAAATTTTCATGAGCATATTTATAACATGCTGTATAAAGCTTTCGAGGGCACAATCAAACAGGAGCCAGTGAGGGTTGAACTAAATTGGTAGGTACCTAGTCGTTGATTTCGTTTTGCAATCCCCGCTAGCTTAAGTTCCGAGAAAGCGTCGAACGTATAATGTATAAATAACCAACCTTCGTATAAATCTATATGTATAGGTATCTATAGGTACTAATAATAAAGCTGAAGAGTTTGTTTGTTTGAACGCGCTAATCTCCGGAGCTACTGGTCCGATTTGAAAAATTATTTCACTAATAGGAAGCTACATTATCCCCAAAGGTTATAAAGTATTTTTTATTTCAGGAACGCGAGTGAAGCCGCGGGAACAACTAATACGTAATAAATATAGGGTTAGTTTTGGTACACATAAAAAATACTAGAATACTTTGATTTGAATTAGGCTACTCTTATCATCATGTCAGTCAAAAGACGTTCACTGGACAAAGGCCTCCCCCAAGGATCATCACAGCCCTCACAAGATCGTTGGTCCATCTGGCGGGCCTGCCCACGCCACCCGACGCTGCATCTACTCTGATACAAGATGATATCAAAAATCAGCCGATTATTCATACACGTATTTTACTTGTTTTTATACATAACTAAATAACGTATGTGAAAATTTCCGAAGTTACTTATTCCATAATAGGGGTGATGACTAAAAAAAAAAAATTTGTCCGTCAGTTAGATTACCAAAAAATATTGGACACATGTTTTTTCTTTAGTTCTGAAAACAAAAAATAACGAAGATACAGTGCGTATAAATATCGCGTGACGTCACGTTTTAGTACACTTTTTACAGAAAAGTGACGTCACAAACCCCCACTCCAACTTTGATGCGACCTATCTTTGTAAGTTTTTATTGATTTGATAAAATAAAAAATACGTATCCAATATTTTTTGATAACCTAACTGACGGACTAAATAGAATTAATTATTTTTTACCCAGTCATCATCCCTATTATAATGTTTATTTGAAACCTTTATGATGTACTCTGTATGATGTTCAGTGATGTGTGAGTCTCTGGTGACGTCACGAGCTAGTCACTAATTGTTTACTGAACAATATTACTGCTCAATTACGCTTTATAATTGGCACGTTGAACGAGCGCGCTCCAATACTTGTAGCAAATATTATTCCAAATCTACAACTACTACTTACTATTTCGTATGGGATTAAAACGTTTGTTTGAAGTAACTTTTTCATTTCAATTTGCAAATGCTGGAGTGCTCTCGCATTTCAGTTTAAGCTTGACGTTCAAATTTGTTTTCAGTTTTTTTTATTAGTATTGTTTACTCGTATTTTAGTGTTTTAATAGTGATACTGTTATTTACTGATTGCTGGTACATATCCACGATTTTCTATTTGAGAATTGTGCGGCTTTTGTGTAACATTGTATCACGTTTTAGTGATATAATATCGGCGAGTGGCTCGAGCCTCCACATCTGCGAGGGTGACGTCACAACGCGGCTCTTATCTACAAAGCGGCCAGACAACCCTTCTCCACTGATAACATGCTTTTAATTAATTAATACATAATAATCTATTTCATAGAATTTTAAGATAAGCTAAATAACCTTAACCTCACAAACAGTTTGAAAGATATAAAAACTTTTTCACTAAGAAAATACCGATGAAAACGAAACTGTAAAGCGAAAGATAAAATTAGCAATTTTTGCCTTAACGACTAATGTAAGTAATTTTAAACTAAATTTGACTCAGCGACTATTGATTTTATTCAGCGCTGGAGATTTTCACGTTGCATTTTTATGTTTTATCTTAATTTACTCTTTAGCTTAGATTCATGATTAGTGATTTGTACTAGTTTAGGGGCTTATTCAATTAGATTAAAAAGGCCAAATGTATTTTTCGATTTTCCTCTGACCCGCACGAATACGTGACCTATTGACTGGTCAATTTAGCTTCGTTATAGTGCTTACATACCCAGTACTAGTGTATTAGGCGGTATAGTATGACAAAACTTAGATGAAGCAACGGCAAAAGCAAAATTCGTAAAGTCCCAAAAAGAGTGCGCCTACAACATTACTCATGTGTTAAAAAATGATCGGCGAAAATGATCTTATTGAATGAAATGAAATGAAATATTATTTATTCAAATAGACCTTCACAGGCACTTATGAATAGTCAGACTCTAATGCACGGTTCGGAAGGTAGCTTTTGCTGAGAAGAGCCGGCAATTACTCTTTTCAAAATGTCAGTTTCAGAACGTTCAATGACGCGATAATGATTGTTATTAGTTTTGTAAATCGGAAGTGATTTGCCGATGCTACATCTAAGTTGTGTCATACTGTAGCTACATGTCCGCTGTATTACAGTTGACGTGCTCCCTCGCTCGCTGTAGCATCGCTTTGCATAATTGAATAGGTACTATTTTTTGTGGATCACGGACTCGATTGATTTAAACCATGTCGTGAGTGAATTCATAATAGCAACGTAATTAAAATGTTCGTTGTGTCGTGACTAATTTTGATAATGACAGAAGTCATGTTTAAAATAAACAATTAGACTAATTTGGTTAGACTAAGGCGAGAAATGCTGATTTTATATTAAGGTTTTCTCGGCATTCTTTGTTGCAAGAGATTTGAGAAAAATGTATGTTAAACTAGAAAATATGTGGCGAGGAATAGTTTTTAAAAAAATGGAATGTATCATTATTAACTATAGAAAAAAATCCCTTTTTAAAACTAAGAATGAATTTTTCTCTTAATTGGGCCATCCAAATAACTTGAAAATATTAACATACCTTCTACAATAACCATAGATCAAAAACCGACATAACATGGGCCTTACTTTCTGAAATTATTATACCAAAATATTTCTATCGTTTCATGTTAGCAGTTGGCTTCTTGTAACGTTCCCAACAAAATATGATTACATTTCGTAATCCTGAAAAGTATGTTGGGGACAAAAAGAGGTGAAAGGTTATCAATACATATATATAGTACACGTAGGCGACTCGCCTGATGTAAGCCTCCATTTGTGTTGTTACACGACCTTAAGTATTCAAACAAAAAATGGTAACAAGCTCTCTTTGTGATAATACAACAGTAGGTATATTAACATAACAAACGGGTTCATATTTCTGCTTATCATCTGAATCATCATATGAAATCATCATGTGGAAACCATAGCATGGCGGCTAACCACATTGTAGTAATCACTAAATGTCATATACAAAATATATTACCAACTAACAATTAGTTTATTTTGATACCATACTGTAACAGAGCTAAAATCTTTCCTAGACTCGTGGAAGGGCAGATCTAGGATTTTAAAATAGAGGAGGGGCTTCGGTCTCAGCCCCATTATAAGTTTTTCACAAATGTTTGGACAAAGGAACTAGCAGGAATAAAATCAAAATATTTCTATTCGAATTCCACTCAAAGCACTGGATGGAACGGGCTGAAATTTGGCATACTAGCTTTTATGACGTAAGTATCCGCTAAGAAAAGATTTATGAAAATTCAACTCCTAATGGGGTAAAATAGAGATTCGCGGGTGAAAACGCAGGTTGGAAAGCTAGTTAAATGAAATGAAATGAAATTAAATATTATTTATTCAAATAGACCTTCACAGGCACTTATGAATTGTCAGACTCTAATGCACGGTTCGGAAGGTAGCTTTTGCTGAGAAGAGCCGGTTACTAAATATAGTTCAAAGATTGAATTATTTAAAATGTAGGTATATACTGGAAGCATGGATTTAGGAATAGAATGGATTGAGTCGCCCTTTCTTAAAAATGTCGCACAATAATGTCGATACGTACGTGAGTCGTAAGAGCGACGATATTCAACAAAATACTGCCTGAATGTCTAAAATCGGCAACATTTTGGTATGTATGTGTCTTCGTAGGCTTATATTTACAAGAAAACTGGTATCATTGGGTAGCGTCGTTAGAATGTTCGAAGTTAGTCTGTCCATGAGTTTATTTCTAAGTCCATGGTAGTAAGGGCTGTGTGGAGCAGAGTAGTGTGCACCGAAACAGCTGGCAATGCACATGTGCACTGTGCAGTGTAGTGTAGGGTGCAAAATTGTTGATGTAAATTTTATTGACTCTACTCCGTATGTGATGTGACCGACTTTCAGATATCAAATATTGATACCGCAATTTTCATATACGTCACAATGTAAAGAGAATACATGATGACTTTTTTTTTGTTTTTTTCATTTTGGCATCACACTTTGGAGGATCTTAAGATTCTCGGGATAAGAAGTAGCCTATGTGTTATTTCGGGTTATATCTATATACATGTGCCAAATTTCATCTAAATCTGTTCAGTAGTTTTTAGTTGAAAGAGTAACAAACATACATATGTCCATACATCCTCACAAACTTTCACATTTATAATATTAGTAGGAGTAAGGATGCTCTCCGCGAATGTCTCCGTCCCTTACTAAACTAACTGGGACAAGCGAGACAAGCGAGGCCTATTTTAAATTAAGAAAAGTCCCTAATAATTCTTAGTTTTAAAAAGGAATATGCCATACACAATTTTTTTTCTGACGTTACTAAGAAAAATTCAAATAAAAAATAAATATTCTTCGTTAAATATTACCTAGTTAAACATATATTTTTTACAAATCTCTTGCAACAATTAATGCAGTGAAAAACTGAATCTTGAATCATCATTTGTCGTACATCATCGCCTTAACTGCTCATAGCAGCTTTTCTCGTTTTATTTGGAATGTATATTTGTATCTTTTTATTAAATTTCATTTTAATGTTAGCTTTTTGGAGTCGGTAATATCTCTCTCGGGGGAATCTCTTAAGAGCTCTCAATTAGGCTCTCAAACGAGTTAAGGCGAGGCGATGTGGAGCGGAGCCAACCAGGGTTGGCAACTCATCTATTGTGATTTACTTTACACTTAGGAATACCAGGGAACACTTACATCTCTGGTGCCTTGCTGTTGTCTCTTGAACCAATCCTTTCTTAATTCAGTTATTAGCGGATGCTTACGTCATAAAAGCCGTCTAGAAGTTTGAGCTGTGCGTTGATAGATCAGTCAGTCAGTTACCCACGTTCTTCTTCCTCGAAGCTTTTGATCTTGGCAGCAGCCAAGATTAGCTTGTTCATGTTAGTACATCACTTGTCACCTTCATTTTATAGACCACTTTTGATTTTTTTACTTTTGTTATTCTCAAAGACAATATGAGCATGTCTCAAACTCTGGTACTCGTTTATTATCGCATTAATGATAAACTAGGATAATGTACATAACAACCTGTCGAGGGCAGACGAGGGATGACGAGGGGTGGGGGGAGGTACTTCCGGTGGAGGTAGCTCATAATTCTCGTCGGAAGTGGCAATATCCCGAGCGCGGTTAATTCGCGCGCGCACTTCACAGTAAAAACTTTAATATTTGTACGTGTAATACAGTGTCGGTACGTATGTAGGTACGTACAGCTGTAGGTACTCGCCGCATTTATGTTTCATCAGGCATATAACGTTTTACAACCGAACTTAATACTTGTGTTGTTTTCCGAAATGTTCGGTGGCTGAGAAGCTTTATTATTATCCTAATTTTATTTTGTTACCAGCTTTCCGAATTGCAATTTCACCCGTGATCCGCATGATTTACAAAATATAATTAAATCTTGGTTTATATATTAGAGTTGTCGTCGGGATACAATTTTTTTTTAAATTAAAATATAGTCTATGTTAATCAGTGATAATATACCATTATATGTACTAAGATTTTTTTACGTTAGTCCAGTAGTAGTAGTTTTTGAGTTTATTCCTTACAAACAAAATCTTTTCTCTTTTTTTTTAGCACAAGCTCAAAAGTATTTTTTTTTTCAGTTTAGGCCCTGACAAGGCACTTATGAACGTTGAAAATTACAATATGCTCTACTACCGACCGACGCCGCAAGTATCTAATCAAGCATGTTTGAATGGTAAGTTTCACAATCGAAGAAATTTTAAGACTAAATTGAGTTACAACATAAATGAATGGGCATTTTATTTATCATTTTATACGTAGAAAACTTTGCAAAATTATCTATATACTGTTTTATTTTCTTCATCCCAATTTATGGCGTAGAAATCGTTTACTTCCCCAGCAGGTGGAGTAATCAAGCAAACAAATCTGGACGTTATAGCAGTAAAGGTAAAGATTATTCTATGTCACACTTTTTATATTTACCATCACCAGATATGTCATAAAATTGTAATATGCCTTCATAAGCCGCCGTGTAGGTACCTACGCGTGTATGTGTGTGTGTACCCTTTGTTTAATATAACACTTTTATTGGCCATTTCGCTCGGGTTGACAATATGTTTCAATCCATTTCATCACAACTTTATGATATACTAGCTGTCCCCCGCGGTTCCACCCGCGTTTCCAAATAAAAAGTAGCCTATGCAACCTGATCTAGATAAGGCAACATAATAATTGTCCATGGGAACCAGTTTTCTCTTAAATATATTCCAACATACTTAAAAGTTTGTCCTTGTGCTTTATTTATATTGACTTCAGACGATAGGTAGGTAATTTCACAGGAAATTGTACCAATTCGTTTAAATCTATATGGTAAATCTGTGGGTATCATCGGAATGCGAGGTATCAGTACTGTTTGCCCAAATGCTGGCTCAGTCAAAACCAATCGCTACTATGACAGAAATCTAGAAATTTTACTTGAAGTCTGGTACCATTACATAAATTTGGTGGTCTAATATCTATTTAACATGCATTGTCCTGAATGACTGTCTGACGGATCAACGCATAGCCTAAACCGCTGATCGTAGAGACCTGAAATTTAGAGGGTGTGTTCTTCGTATGAAGTAGGCATCCTATAAGAAAGGATCTTCCGAAATCCTTAGGGGTTGAAAAACTGGGACAAAGTTTGTATGGAACAACGTGATTCCTTGGTCCAATCTACTTCAAATTTTGCATAAACATTCTTTAAGATAATTGATGGAAGACGTGTTTTGTATTTTATTGAAACTCATCGCCTATCGGGGTTAAAAAAGGGTAGAAAGTTATTTTGGTGGTGATTTGCATCGAAGTTGATATCAATACTGCTTTTGAACTCACATAAAAGCTTGGTGCAATGCAATGCAATGCATATGACGAACAATTGGGATGAATTTTCTGATATGTCTCATGACCGTCTTGGCAACAATCATGGGACAAAAGAAAAGTATAAATTAGATGTTACAACACTCTTCATTTCTGCGAGTTAGTTGCAGCCGGTCAAATATACCCATTTGTATTTGAAGTATATCGAAATGGAAACCAGTATGCCAAATTTGGTACAGAAGACCAACCCATCAAAAGGTTACGTTTTTCCCAAGATCTTTCTTATGGTCACTTTGATGCCTACGCTGATGCCGATTGTGATAATAACACTGATCAGCGTCCAATAGCCAATCTAAATATATAAAACTTTTAACAAAAATTAGAACCGATATCATGGTACCGCAGATTTATATCGCTTACTTCAAAACGATCATATTAGAGTTCCTAAATAGTTATTTTCTGCATTTTAGTGCCTTTGAAGGCGGTTCTATTTTTTGTTAAAAGTGTTTTATTTTTCAATTTTGAATTTCTTATGTGTAATCAATGACTCTCAAGGTCACTGACCTAGGATAAGCATATTAGCGTTGTAGTTTCCATCATCGTTCCTATAACATTTAAAGAATTATCCCCTAACTCCTAACCATTAAGGAGTTGTACCGTCCATCATCAGCTCAGCAACATAAGATGATGACTACCAGACGCAAATATCTGAATAGCTTTAGAAAGTATGATGAAAAACATTGTAAGTGCCTATAAAATTTAAAGAGTTCCCTCGATTTGTCCAGGATCCTATCATCAGATCCTGACTTGGTGACCATGGGACTACTTGTGAAGTATCCCTTTCAAACAAAAAATATTTTTCCAAATCGGTCCAGGCGTTCGAGTATTCGGGGAACATACAAAAAAAATGATTCCGACGAATTGATAACCTCCGCTTGAAGTTGGTTAATTGACTGACTGACTGACTGACTGATCGCGGGTGATATCGCGGGTGGAAAGCTATTTAGCATTCTATATTATAGCTGAAAAGTTTATGAAAAACATTGTAAGTGCCTATAAAATTTGAAGAGTTCCTTCGATTTGTCTAGGATCCTATCATCAGATCCTGACTTGGTGACCATGGGACTACTTGTGAAGTATATCCTTTCAAACAAAAAATAATTTTCCTAATCGGTCCAGGCGTTCGAGTATTCGGGGAACATACAAAAAAAAGATTTCAACGAATTGATAGCCTCCGCTTGAAGTTGGTTAATTGACTGACTGATCGCGGGTGGCATCGCGGGTGGAAAGCTATTTAGCATTAAATAATAAAGCTGAAAAGTTTGTTTGTTTTTTTGAACGCGCGAATCTCCGGAGTTTCTGGTCCGATTCGAAAACTACGCTGTCGGCTGGTAGTTTAGCCATTAATTTGTCGTTGATGGCGTCAACGCTTATATTTCTGGCAGCTAATTAAATTAAATTGCCCTCTCACACATCCGTTAATGTTTTGTTTGGTCGATATTGGCTATATCCGGATATACTCTACAGATCAGGTCTTCAATGTTGGTCACGATTTTACCTCTCTGCTTCCTCTACCCAAGTGACTCCTCATTTTGGTATACAGTTTCAATAATTCAACAGACTTTCATAATGAGGAAGATTTTAAGCAAGATTTAATAATATCTGCTCTAGTTTCCCTAACAGGCAACGTTTATCTGAAATCACCAGAAAACATCAAAGTTATTCCACCCATGGCTATTTGTGCATTTTATAATTCTGAGAGTTCTATCTAAAGCCTCTAGATGAGCTCTATGAGTCATGTGCACTCATCCCATATTATTAGGTTTGCATCTTGTAAAACCTTGCCCAATGGTCCATTTTTACGTATAGAGCGTACGCTGTCTTTTTCAAGAAATACCGTAAGGGTCTGTTTAGAAGTGAAATGAGCCGTCCTTCTACCTGTCAATAGTGTAGCAGCAATAAATATCTGATGATGCAACAGCAATGGCCAATTTCGTTTACTTCAAAACTATCAGATTAGAGTTCTTACATAGTTATTTTATACTTATTAGTGCCTTTGTGGTTTTTTTTTTGTTAAAAGTATTTTATTATTCATTTTTTAGTTTCTTATGTGTAATCAATGACTCTCAAGGTCACTGACCTAGGATAAGCATATTAGCGTTGTACTTTCCATTATCGTTCCTATAATATTTAAAGATTTATCCCCTAACTCCTACCCGTTAAGGAGTTGTACCTTCCATCATCAGCTCAGCAACATGTGATGACTACCAGACGCAAATATCTGAATAGTTTTAGAAAATATATGAAAAACATTGTTAGTGCCTATAAAATTTGAAGAGTTCCCTCGATTTCTTCAAGATCCCATCATCAGACCCTGACTTGGTGACCATGTGACCACCTGTATGTATAGTTTCCAAATCGGGTCAGACATAAAAAAAGATTCCGACGAATTGATAACCTCGTCTTGATGACAGTTAAAAATAACAAAAAACTGTTACCTAGGCGACCGCTGTCATCCATTGACAACCGCGTCGCATCGCTCACCCATGCTATACATGCTCCCGCTTAACGTTCTTTTTATCATTGCTCAGCTCCTGAGGGTCGTAGCGTGATGTTCTATAGCCTATAACCTTCCTTAATAAATGGGCTTTCAATTGCAAAAAGGTTTTTCCATATCCCACTGGCAGATCCAGAGATTAGCGCGTTCAAACAAACAAACAAACAAACAAACAAACAAACAAACTCTTCAGCTTTATTATTAGTATAGATTAAATAATAAAGCTGAAAAGTTTGTTTGTTTTTTTGAACGCGCGAATCTCCTTAGTTTCTGGTCCGATTCGAAAACTACGCTGTCGGCTGGTAGTTTAGCCATTAATTTGTCGTTGATGGCGTCAACGCTTATATTTCTGGCAGCTAATTAAATTAAATTGCCCTCTCACACATCCGTTAATGTTTTGTTTGGTCGATATTGGCTATATCCGGATATACTCTACAGATCAGGTCTTCAATGTTGGTCACGATTTTACCTCTCTGCTTCCTCTACCCAAGTGACTCCTCATTTTGGTATACAGTTTCAATAATTCAACAGACTTTCATAATGAGGAAGATTTTAAGCAAGATTTAATAATATCTGCTCTAGTTTCCCTAACAGGCAACGTTTATCTGAAATCACCAGAAAACATCAAAGTTATTCCACCCATGGCTATTTGTGAATTTTATAATTCTGAGAGTTCTATCTAAAGCCTCTAGATGAGCTCTATGAGTCATGTGCACTCATCCCATATTATTAGGTTTGCATCTTGTAAAACCTTGCCCAATGGTCCATTTTTACGTATAGAGCGTACGCTGTCTTTTTCAAGAAATACCGTAAGGGTCTGTTTAGAAGTGAAATGAGCCGTCCTTCTACCTGTCAATAGTGTAGCAGCAATAAATATCTGATGATGCAACAGCAATGGCCAATTTCGTTTACTTCAAAACTATCAGATTAGAGTTCTTACATAGTTATTTTATACTTATTAGTGCCTTTGTGGTTTTTTTTTTGTTAAAAGTATTTTATTATTCATTTTTTAGTTTCTTATGTGTAATCAATGACTCTCAAGGTCACTGACCTAGGATAAGCATATTAGCGTTGTACTTTCCATTATCGTTCCTATAATATTTAAAGATTTATCCCCTAACTCCTACCCGTTAAGGAGTTGTACCTTCCATCATCAGCTCAGCAACATGTGATGACTACCAGACGCAAATATCTGAATAGTTTTAGAAAATATATGAAAAACATTGTTAGTGCCTATAAAATTTGAAGAGTTCCCTCGATTTCTTCAAGATCCCATCATCAGACCCTGACTTGGTGACCATGTGACCACCTGTATGTATAGTTTCCAAATCGGGTCAGACATAAAAAAAGATTCCGACGAATTGATAACCTCGTCTTGATGACAGTTAAAAATAACAAAAAACTGTTACCTAGGCGACCGCTGTCATCCATTGACAACCGCGTCGCATCGCTCACCCATGCTATACATGCTCCCGCTTAACGTTCTTTTTATCATTGCTCAGCTCCTGAGGGTCGTAGCGTGATGTTCTATAGCCTATAACCTTCCTTAATAAATGGGCTTTCAATTGCAAAAAGGTTTTTCCATATCCCACTGGCAGATCCAGAGATTAGCGCGTTCAAACAAACAAACAAACAAACAAACAAACAAACAAACTCTTCAGCTTTATTATTAGTATAGATTGTCATATTCAAAGTTATATGTAGCTTTGTATGTATCTATAATATATCTTGCGCGTATTGTATTTTTATAAGCTTTTTTTTAAAGAGTAGTATTATTTTGCTACATTGTAAGTACTTTGAAACGTTTAATTTGTGTACAATGCATTGGTTGCAAACAATATCATCCAGATGCATTGAATATTGCTGCTCAGTATGGAATCCGTGTTATCAGGTTCACATGGACAGGATAGAACGAGTCCAGAAACGCTTTCTCTATAACCTATCGTACGCCAATAACAAATGTAACATTCTAAAGTCTTACAACGAGCGACTAGTGCATTATCATCATATCTTTACATCCGTAGGAAAGTTTCTGATATTATATTCGTCTATAAGACACTCGATGGTCTCATCGACTCACCCGTAACTCTTCAACGACTACCCTTCACAATACCACGTTCTAGCAGTCGCCTCCAAAACCGTACCACCTTTACTTTACTCCTTTGCAAATCAAATCACGGTAAACATGCCCCCATCTATAGAATGTGTTCTTCTAGTAACACAATTCGATCGGAAGTCGATATCTTTACTGGTTCTGCGAGCTCAAAATCACTTAAGATAAAGTTAACTAAACACTTTAAAAATTGCATTACCTTCTGATTTTATGTTTTTTTATTTTTATTTTTTAGGTTTACATAATTTTTTTTTGTAGTATCTAAATGTAATAATTTTCTTTTCTTCTATTTCTGTTTTGTATGTAATTCGCAATAATTAATTCAATCACTAGTCTTAAAATAAATGTATGTTACCATATGTAACACGCAAATGATTGTACCTAGTTTTGTAGACCAAATAAACAAAAAAAAAAAAAATGAACATGAGAGCTCTTCAACAAGAAATAGCAGAACGAACGGAGCTGCAAGGGCTGGGGGGCGCTGGGCGGGGCGGAGTCCCGCTCGGCCCTTGCTCCTAACTTCATATCATTAATATAAATATTTGTGGGGACTATTATCAAATAAAGTTCCGGAGAATTGAGTCGGCGAAATACGCGGAATGGCTTTGTATTATATCCTTTGTTGTTTCTTTATGTGTGCTGTTCGGTTTCCGTAAAGCCAGGGGTAAATGAAAGACATGTACCCAGGAACGCATAAGCAAATTTATTTCAATCACTGTCAAATACTATATACATTCTCAAAGAGTCAAACCATATCGCGATCTAGAAATTTTATAACGCCATCTAGTTTGAACTTATTACAACATAAATATTTCTATGAATTACTCTATAAACAAATTAGACATACCGCCTACCAAGGACTAAATAGTCCTTCTTAACGTAAAGTATAAAAATAAGAAACCATTAATTAGCAAGTTAAATACCTACACTCTGTACATTATTAAAATAAAATAAAAATAACAAAATAAACTTCCTTCATAAAACAGAGTAGTGGACTGTATTTGTAATAAATAGAGCTAGGTACTTCAACAATTACACTTATTATTAGTTCATAAAATTTGTAATAAATGAGAATTTTTTACAATTCATAAATTATAAATAACTAAATAGACCTTGAAAATCAACTATATATTTTTTTATATTAAACAACTTATCTCCATAAACAAAATAATAATAATTTACCAACATAGAAGAATTTCTATATGAATAAATGAATGAAAAAAATATATACGGAAAAGATGAGGACAGTTTCAGTCGTCATTAACATTAATCGGTAAAAGACAAAGCTTTGAAGTTGGACGTCGAATCAATGAATCTTTATAACGAAGAGTGACAACTCGTATAATGTTATCCTTACCAGGATGAACATCTTCTACCTTACCGTAAAGCCATTTTGCTGGCGGTAAATTATCCTCATGTACTAAAACTACATCTCCTATCTTTAAATCGGGAGTTTTGATATTCCATTTATATCTTTGAAAGAAATGAGTCAAGTATTCTTGTGACCATCTCTTCCAGAAGCCTTGAAGCATACGCTGTGTAAGTTGCCAACGACGTAAACTGCCTATTGGAATGTGTTCATAATTATGGTCAGGAGCTGTTAGTAATGGCTCGCCAACCAAAAAATGACCCGGTGTCAATGGTAAACAGTCATTAGAGTCAGGACTTGCAATAGACAGTGGGCGCGAATTAAGGCATGCCTCAATTTGTGCTAGTACTGTAGCCAACTCTTCATAAGTGAGAGTAGAATCACCTATAACTCTACGGAGATGATGTTTTGTGCTCTTGATCCCTGCCTCCCACAAACCACCGAAATTAGGAGCATGAGGAGGGATGAAGTGCCATTCGGTGCCATTATTAGCTAATGAAGATGCAACTTCTATTGGAAATGAAGACCGTTCGCTAGTAAATAGCTGCTTCAGTTCTTCAGATGCACCGACAAAATTGGTACCATTGTCGCTCCATATATGGTTACAACGACCTCTTCGAGCAACAAAACGTTTAAAAGCACATAAAAAACCATTCGTAGTAAGGTCCGATACAGCTTCAATATGGACCGCGCGAGTAGCCATACAAACGAAAAGGCAGATGTAGCCCTTATAAGATTTGTGGCCTCTTCCCTTGGATACACGAATATTTATTGGGCCTGCGTAATCTACTCCTGAGTTTAAAAACGGTTTGTCTGGAGTTACTCGACAGGTAGGCAATTGGCCCATTAATTGAGTCGGAAACCTTGCTGCATTTCTAATGCACGGTATGCAATGATGAACATGACATCTGACTATATTTTTTAAATTCGTAACCCAATATTTGTTCCGAACATAATTGCACGTTAATTGCTGACCACCGTGCATTGTTTTCTCATGCGCATCAGCTACTATAAGTTTAGCTAAATGTGAATCTCCAGCAATTATTATGGGATGCTTGCTATTATTTGATAAATCTGAATTCTCAATTCTACCACCTACTCGCAATATACCAGATTTATCAATGAATGGGTTCAACACAGCAAGTTTACTCTTTTTGTTTACATTTTCATATTTATTAAGATTCTCTAACTCTTGAGGGAACACATTACTTTGATGGTGTCGAATGCAACAGGAGAAAGAATCTTGTAGTTCTTTAGCTGTAAGATACGGTAAAGGTTTTTTTATAACAGTATTTGAATCCTTTAGACGTAGGAAACGTCGACAGAAAGCTATTATTCGCACTAGCTTTCGTAGAGAAGAAAACTTACAACATAGATCATCAGCATGGTTTTTTATAGAAGCTGTGTGTGCCTGTATCATTTTCTTTTCTAACTCAGTTTTGCTACATATGGAAGTGGGTTTCACGTACTTTATAGTATCATTACGTAGCCAACTTGGACCACACCTCCACAACTTATCATCAATCAAATCTGCTGGTTTTATCCCTCGTGATGCACAATCAGCAGGATTGTCTTTGGTATTAACGTATGACCATTGAGATGAATCTAAAAGATTGAGAATGTCCGACGTGCGATTGGCAACAAAGGTTTTCCATCGGCTTGGATGATCACTTAACCAAGCTAACACAATCGTTGAATCGGTCCAGGCATGTAGATCTGATTTGTCTATTTTTAAAACTGCAGCTACTTCAATGAGTAGCTTAGTGACCAAAACAGCTCCACATAATTCAAGTCGTGGAATAGAGACTTGTTTAATGGGCGCAACTTTAGTTTTAGCAGTTATTAGATGAAATTCAACACTACCATCTGCCGTTATACATCTCATATACACCACAGCAGAATAGGCTACATTAGACGCATCGCTAAAACCATGCAATTCTACTTGTTTGTCACTATCGGATTTATGAACCCAACGAGGTATATTAAAATTCTCCAACTTACGTAATTCATCTCTATAAAGTTCCCATTCGCCTAGAAGCTCAGTCGGTAAGTTTTCATCCCAATGAAGGCCAGTTAACCACAGTTTTTGGATAAAAACTTTAGCAGTGATAATGCAAGGAGCTATCCAGCCGAGAGGATCATATAAACGGCAGATTTCCGACATAATTTGTCTTTTAGTTTCAGGGACAGAAGCTTCCATTGATATCTTAACTGTGTAATTAAATTCGTCGGTACGACGGTTCCAGGTAAGACCAAGAATTTTAGTAATATCATCTTCCTTTATTTTCCTATCCTTTCCTTCTACACTTTCTTCCCTCAATGAATTTAATAATTCTTGCTTATTACTATCCCACTTCTGTAGCTTGAAACCACCCTTTTCCATCAATGAATTCATCTGCTCGTACACTTTAATCGCTTCTTTTTCAGATTGACAGCCCGTCATGAGATCATCGACGTAGAAATCCGTCTTAACCCTAGCTGCAGCTGTTGGATAATTATGTCCTTCATCAATGGAAACTTGTTGTAAAGCCTTGACAGCTAAGTATGGTGCGCAAGACATACCAAACGTTACTCTCAAAAGTCTATAGTCCTTAATTTTGGACTCAAAATCGTTACGCCAAACTATTCTTTGATAGTCAATGTGCTTTTCTGCCACCTTTACTTGCCGATACATTTTGACAATATCGGCGGTGAGACATATAGGATGTAAACGCCATCGCATGATGATATGTCGTAATTCTGGCTGCAAGGTTGGTCCGATCATTAAGGTATCATTTAGAGATACATTATTGGCGCATTTATTTGACGCATCAAACACAACTCGAGTTTTTGTTGTGCTTTTGTCCAGTCTAATTACTGCATGGTGTGGCAACCATACTTTTTCACGATTCTTTTCTAAATCTTGTTTTACTTCTTCCATGTGATTAAGTACCATGTATTCATTTAGTACTTCTGCATAATCTTTTCTTTGTTCTGGGCTTTTTGATAGCTTTTTCTCTAGACTTAATAATCTTTTTACTGCCATTTTTCTTGTATCACCATATTTATCTCCAGCACTATCATCAGTACGGAAAGGCAATTCTACAATGTAGCGACCTGAATCATCTCTCTTTGTAGTGGCAGCAAAGTGTTCTTCACATTTTTGCTCTTCAGGAGTCATGACCTTTCCATAACCCAAGCTAGGCTCAGATTCTAACTCCCAAAACCGCTTAAGTAGCTCGTTATCTTCTATCTTAATATGCATATTTAGAATTATATTGTGACACTCAATTACTTTATTATTACCTTCGTTTACTAAACCCGACAATACCCATCCGAGGTGAGTATTCTGCGCAATTGTACAACCATTAGGGTTTTTAATCAACCCCTTTTTCAGAATACTACAGTATACCTCAGCTCCTAATAAAATATCTATCTTATTCGGTGAATTATATTGTGGATCCGCCAGAGTAATTTGACCTAAATCTGCCCAGTATGGCATGACAAATTTATTTTCTGGTAAAACGGAAGTGACTTTACTTAACACATGTGCCTTGACCTGTATTTTAAATGTGGGATCATGAAGTGACTGCATATTGACAATAACCACATACTTTGAGGTTAAGTCACTTTGACCTCCACCCAATCCAGATATACAACTTTTTGCTCTAATTTTGTCTAATTGTAAAAGTTGCACAGCTGCTTCAGATATAAAAGATGCTTGTGACCCTTGGTCAAGCAGAGCTCTAAGTATCTGAGTATTACCGCCTTTGGCCTCAGCCTTGATCAAAGCGGTGGCTAACAAGGTTTGGCAATGTGTTTTTCCAGTCACAAAATGACTAGCAATATTATCTTCGGCTTCATTCGTCACTAAAGACGAGTCTGGGTACTTTACGTCTGCTTGTTCAGTCTCAGGTACTTCCGTATTTTCCGGACCGACTGTAGCTGTGTATGAACTGGCTTTACTATGGATTAGCGTATGATGCTTTCTCTTGCATATACGACATGATGTAGGTATACGGCACATTTTTACTGTATGGTTATTACCAAGGCAATTAAAACAAAGACCCAGTGAATTAACTATATCTTGACGAACATTGACATCTTCTTTAGCAAACTTACTACAAGAATACAACTTATGATTTTCAGTACAGTGAGGACAAATTACAATTGAAGCGACGTGCAAGGACTTGGTTTGGTAATTATTTAGTGCATTTTTATGTTTAGGTTTAGAAGGCTCTATGAATTCTAACGCGCGGAAACGACATTCTAAAAACTCTTGAAATTGCACGAATGTAGGTAAATCTTCGCAAGAACTATTTACATGCAATTCCCACTGTTTACGGGTTTCGGTGTCCAACTTCAGGCTAACTATATAAATAACAATAATGTCCCAAGATTCCACCTTAATACCTAAATTTAATAATTCATGCATACAGTCGGAGGTAGTATCAAGGAGATCTTTAAGACCACTGGATGATTCACAAGTCATAACGCGTTGAGAAAACAGACGCTTAAGAATACAATTTGACATAAATCGTGTATTATTGTATCTACTTTGTAATAGATCCCAACACTTTTTATAATTAACCTGAGTTATAGGAATGTGTTTAATCAATTGTTCTGCTTCACCTTTGAGTTGAGTTTTTAAATAATGTAAGCGTTGAACGTCATCTAAGGCGGAATTATTATGCACTAAAGAGACAAAAAGATCTTTAAATGACAACCATTCAGAATAGTTACCGCTAAACACAGGAATAGATATTTTAGGTAATCTTACAAAAGAGTTTTTATTTCCGCTCGAAGTAGAAGAATGATCACAACTCGTAAACGCGGGGCTACCCATTTGGTTGAGTGCCGCTTTCAGCTCACTTTTATACATTAAGTAAGTTTCGTAACCCAGGTCGAAAACTTCTTTTTCCAAGTAACTACTTTCGGCCAAATCATCCTTCTTATATTTACAAATAATGCTCTCATGTTTCTCACAAAATCTTTCGGCTATCCTTTCTAAGCCTTCTAATCTAGTAACTATGTATGACTCGGTTATTCTATCTTTAGGCGACTTCTTGAAATTGCTCCTACCTTTCTCTATTTGTTCTTTCAATTCATCCATAAGTATGATATCAGTATGCATCTTTGTATTTTTCAGATAAAATCAGATGAAAATTTTATAAATCCAAATTCAGTGAATTTTTCTAAGTGTTTGGGACTCAATATAGTTTTGGCAAAATCGGGCATAGATTCCTCGTCTTGTCGTTTTTAAGCGAATTATTCTAAGTCCCAAACTACTCACAAGATCAAATAATTCAGAATTTTCTAAGTTAAATCTTCACTACTAATAAGGTTCAAATTAGTACTCACAGTTTGCCTTGCTTGCACTTACTTTAAACTTCCCGCTATGGTATATAAATAAATTCCACCAGGGAGCGCCACTGTAGCTGCTACAAACCTTGAGGGTCTTGCTTCCTTCTTAATTTAAATTGTATTTATTTATGGGCTTATTTATTCATTTATTTAATACAGTGTACCGTAGATAGCAATTTTCCAAAAAACGTTCCTCCAGCTCGTAAGGACCATGTTCGGTTTCCGTAAAGCCAGGGGTAAATGAAAGACATGTACCCAGGAACGCATAAGCAAATTTATTTCAATCACTGTCAAATACTATATACATTCTCAAAGAGTCAAACCATATCGCGATCTAGAAATTTTATAACGCCATCTAGTTTGAACTTATTACAACATAAATATTTCTATGAATTACTCTATAAACAAATTAGACAGTGCTATGATTATTATTATTTTATATTTATTCCCTTCCTTCACTCCACAGATTTTTGAGTGTATTTGTTTTTTTTTTACTATAATTTATTATTTACTAAACATGTTACATACAAAAGAGCTTTTTCATGTATTTCATCTCTAAATACAGACAAAATTCATTGTTTCAGTACCTATATCTCGTACGTTATTCAAAGTTTTTTTTAGGGATATTCTCCGTTGCTTTGTTAATTTCTGTCCACAATAGGACAAATTAAAAACAGGTTTGCTGATTATTGTTGTAATTTGGTGACGAAATCTTACAAAAGTGAAACCGTTAGCTTTTTGATGAAAAATCATTGAAAGAAAAAAAAAGGTAGTGTTTCCAACTTGTCGTTTTTAAAATGCGCCGAGCCACTGTGTTGCCAGCGCTGATATGTGAAAATGGGCGGCTTGAACATCCTCCGGGGCGCTGAAAGGTTAGCATGCCTTTCAGAAGTCCTTGCCGTCAGGTAGTTTGCAGAGACGGTTGATTGCTCTGCGTACGGAGCCCTGGGCAGTAGTGATGTCGGCGACGCGGGGAAATCCATCAGGACCAGGGAAAAGCTTCGACACTCTTCCTAGGCGCCAGCACAGGGGAGGTGTCGCGTCCTCTTTTATTAGGACTAAGTCTTCAAGTTTCAGTGAAGCACATTGGGTGCGCCACTTTGTACGTTGCTGCAGTTCGGCGATGTACTCGTTAGCCCAGCGTTTCCAGAAGTGCTGCCTGGCCTGCTCTAGACGCTGATAGCGGTCGAGGCGGTTGGTGTTGGCTTCGATTAGACACGGAGTTGGAAGCGAGGTGAGTGGCCTACCGATGATAAAGTGTCCCGGGGTAAGAGGTGTAAGGTCGTTGGGCGAAGGACTGAGAGGACAAAGGGGGCGGCTATTCAGAATAGCTTCAATTTGAGCGAATAAAGAAGATAGTTCCTCAAAGGTAAGGTGGCTGTTTTTTAACACCCTGTACAAATGAAATTTCGCCGATTTGACCCCGGCTTCCCAGAGGCCGCCAAAGTGAGGAGCTTACGCTGGTGAGAACCGGAATTCTATGCCCTGTTCAGATAGAATAGAATAGAATAGAATAGTTTATTTGCTATAAATGTGGTTTACAAGGTCTTACAGTATCTATACATAATAAAAGTTCAGCACAAATAGCTTTAAAAAAAAGCATGCAAATACATAATAATATTATAATATGAAAAACATTATTTATTTATTATTATAAAGAAAGAATAGGGAATCATGTCACTTACTAAATATCAAAATTAAAATCTATATCAAAATTAATGTCTATGATCTCGTACATACATGTCATTTAGTCAACGAACAAAGCAAATAACAAACAAACACAAAAAGTCCTATGTCAAACAATTATACAATTCATTAATGTCGTAGAAAATTTGAGTTTTTAACCATTTAATTAATTTACATTTAAAACGTGTCAGTGAAAGTGATTTAATATCATTTGGTATTGCATTAAACACCTTTATACTCATTGCATAACATTGTTTTTGATAAAGAGCCATTCGAGGCGGAATGTCATAGACCAATCGATCTGGATTCCTCGTGTTTCTCGGGTAAATGTCTTGTGCTGTTTTAAAATAACTGTAATGAGTCTTTACAAATAATGCAACTTCTAATATATACATACATGGGAGAGACAATATACCTAGACTTTCAAACAGAGGTCTGCAAGGTGCATGTGGTGGAACACCGCATATTGCACGTATACATTTTTTTTGTGCAATGAATACCTTATTTAGATCTGTAGAATTCCCCCAAATCAATAGGCCATATTTTAGTGTTGACGCTATATAACCATGGTACGCTGCTAGGACAGTAGATCGTGCGGATGTCTGTCTCAATCTGTTTAAAACATATATAAACTTACTTATTTTTTTACAAACATGATCAATATGCGACTTCCAATTTAAGTTCCTATCAATAAACAAACCTAAAAATTTTGTTTTGTCTGTTTCTAATACGTCCTGTCCTTTATTATTAATATTTAGTTTTATATTATTAGATCCATAATTATTGAATTGAATAAATTGTGTTTTTGTTAAATTTAAATTTAAATTATTATTACTTAACCAATTAGAAATTAATTCAATGGTATTATTTATGTCCTTTTCATAATTATTAATTTTATTTCTATTACCGGTTATCATTATGGAGATGTCATCAGCGAAGAGAGTACATTTATTAGTAGTCACATCTGGAAGATCGTTTATATATAATAAGAAGAGTAACGGGCCTAGAACGCTACCTTGAGGCACCCCACAACAGCTGACTCTGTTCACTGATTTGTGAGAAACCAGTGCCAAGTCCGTATTCAATTTTGTTATCTCGACATATTGTACTCGATTTCTTAAATATGTCTGCAGCCACTTTAGCGCTATACCACGAATGCCGATATTATTTAATTTTTCGATTAGGAGATCGTGTGATACAAAATCAAAAGCTCGAGACATATCAAAGAATATAACAGAAGTTGCCAGCCTTGAGTTGAGAGATTCTGTTATTTCACGTACCAGTTTAAATGCGGCTAATGTTGTGGATTTCTTGCTCTGAAACCCAAATTGCTCCTCTTTGATAATATTTAACTTATTAACAAATGAAACAATCCTTTTCTGCATGGCTTTTTCAAATAATTTAGACAATACAGGTACCAAAGTTATTGGTCTGTAGTTATTTAAATCTGATTTATCTCCTTTTTTATGCATTGGTTTAACAACAGAAACCTTCAACAAGTCTGGAAATTCACCAATTTCAAACGATAAGTTTATCAAATACGTGAGAACTGGACTAAGTTCTTCTCTACAGTGTTTGATAACTTTTGTGGCTATTTGATCATATCCTTCAGCAGCAGTATTTTTCAGTGATTGTATTAATCTATTTAATTCCATTTGATCACATGGTGTTAGGAAAATACTGTTAGTAACGTGCAATTTGTTTGTATTATTATATTGTTTAGTGTTTTTGTTTGTATTTGTTAGGTCTATAAGGTATTTATTAAATTCATTTGCGATGTCAACTGGATCCTTTAACATTTTGTTATCAATTTTTATTTCATTAATGAAATCATGATTCGATTTTTTATTTAGTTCTGAGTTGATTAAATTCCACGAGGCTTTACATGTATTATTTGATTTAATCAGGTAATTATCATTTTGAATTTTTTGGGAAGTTTGAATACAGCGTCGGAGCAATTTGGAATATTGTTCATATTTCAATTTATTTCGCATATTTCTATTTTTGTAAAAATTATATCTTAAATGTCGTTTGGTTCCACAGCTTATTTTTAATCCTTTTGATATCCAAATTGGACTTTTGTAGACATTTGTGATTTTTATTCGTTTAAGGGGAAAGCATAATTTGTAAAACAAACAAAACAGGTCATAAAATTCCTTCATAGCTATCTGTATATTTGACTTGCTATAGACCTCTGAAAAAGTTAGTCTTGATAAGCAATATCGAAATTTTTCTAAGTTATCTTTGGAGTAGTCTTTTTTTAAAACATAGTAAACTGATGGCAATGAACATTTATTTTTAATTGGAATACTTAAAATTTGAGCTGTATTATGATCTGATAAGTTAAGCTCTAGAAGAGTTCCAGTAGCATTCTTGATATTACTTATGAGATGGTCTATACATGTTTGAAGTCTAGTTGGTTTAGTTATGTGCATATGTAAGTTGTAACTATTTGTTAAATTAATTAGATCAATGCTACTCCGTGTTGTTTTTAGTATGTTAATATTGAGATCACCTGCTAATACAATCTTTCTCTTGGGATTTTTTGATAGCTTTAACAAAATTGATTCAAGCTTCGAGAAAAATATATTTATGTCCGAATTTGGCGTTCTATAAAGACAAATGACTACGATATTCTCCTTTACAATCTCCACCCCACAGCATTCAAAGTTTCGATCTTCAGCATAATCTTTTAAAAAATGGATTCGTCTAAAACTTAAACCTTTTTTTATTAGTATGCAAACCCCCCCTCGACTTTTGTTATTTTTTCTATAGTAAATTGAACCATTATTAAAGCCAACAATATTTATATTATTCTTATTAGTTGAATTTATGAATGTTTCAGTAAAGCACAATATATCAGGCGATTGATTTTTGGTAGACAGTTCAGAAATTGTTACATCTACTATATCTCTTTTAGATTGTAATCCTGCTATATTTTGGTGTAAGATTCTAAAAAACTATACATTGGTAAATGTTTACAAGTTGTTGATGGTATATCGATTGAATTAGGTTTTTTATCATCTCCCATCACATTATTCTGAATATTAACTGATTTAATTTGACTAAAGTAGTAGGGAATGGTCCCTTTTTTAGGCTTGTTTTGTTTTATTTCTAATTTATTTTTTCCTTTGTGTACTGGTAGTATTGGTTTCTTAAAGTTCAAGAATTTGGTATCATAATCTAATTGGTCTATAACATTATTTATTTTATAACACAGCGAATCAAAATTATATTCATTGTACATAGAGCTTATTTCATGAATATCTAAGTAAGTGCAATTGGAGAAATTATTACATATATTTTTCATCATCCTATTTATTTTATACTCATTTAAGTGAATATTCGTTTGAACACTTAACACTATTATCATGGGACATTTTTGCAGTACTTTCAGGGCAGCACAGAGTTCAATCATAATTTGAGTAGGGTTTTTATCATGTTGACCAATGGATAATATTAACCTGTCATATTTGCTTACTTCAAACCACCTGCAATAATTCAATATTTCATGTGAAGGGGCATGTGGTTTTGTGAAAGAAATTACTTGGTAGTTTTCGTGTTTCGTATTCAACCTTGATTTTTGTAGTCGCTCTCTTAATCCTTTGCATTGATCTCCTCCGACAATGTAAATATTTTTGTTTCGATCTTTATTGTTATTTTTTCTTGCATACACGTCTTCATTTACATTCTTATTACATGTTGCGTCTGTTACAATGTTATCTGTCATTCGTGCTGTATTTGGTTTATGTTGTATGTTATTTTCCTGTACTTCATACGAGTCAATTTGCCTCTGTATAATAGGGGATTTATTAGTTATTCTGCTACTGGTTGGTGTTTGAAAGTTTTCCAATAGATTGCGTCGTTTAATTTTGTTACCATTCCCTGATGACGATAGTAAGACATTGTTTTTTTTATTCTTAATAGAAAAAGAAGAAGGTGTATTACAAATTTCTTTTAACATAATTATTTGTTGTTGTAGGCTTTTTATTTGTTTCTTCTGCTGTATATTTTCTATTATGGTGTTATCTAATTCAAGACGTGAACTTTCTAATTGTACTTTTAAGTTTATTAATTCTTCCTTTAAATTTTTTAATTCATTTGTTTGTAAGTTGGTCGATAAATCATAACTTCTATTAAATGCGACTTCATCTTCATTTGTTCTGTTTAGCGTTAGGTTATGGTCGTTAATATTTTCCATTGAATGTGATTTTATTAAGCATTTTGGGGTTAGATCCGTTCCTACGTATGCTATCTCATTCAATTTGTCAATGTTTTTTAACCTTTGCGAATCTAACGGTGTACTTGTATCATTTATATTTGATTGTAGATGACAGCATCCTTTACACACATAACTTTTTTTTTGGGCTTGATCCATTAATAGGAACTTTTTCATAGAGATCTTAAGACATTCTATATCATATGATTGGTCACACGTAGAACAAATAAGATAATCCATGTTGGAAAAAATTTTTAAACATTGTGCGCATTTTTTGGATCGTAGTGCTCGCCGAGCCCTCATTATCGATGTACTCTTTTTGATAGAGACGGAACAAATGTCAAGATTTGAACCTGCGTCTGCTGAACGCGTGTCCATATAGTATACCACTAGACCAACTGTAACTTAATTATAATTGCGAAATATCGTATCTTATCGCGACATAAAATTCAAATATTGTGATGTTCGTTATTATGATTCATCAGTTGTAATGTTTTGTCACTTGCACTGTTTGTTTACCTCCTTTGTCCAATTATTAGGAGAAAAAAAAAAAAGAGATCACCTTAGTGCACTTGTATTTGGATATTAAAGTTGCTGTTATTGTTTATTGTTATTATATAGTCATGAGATAAGTCACTGTATTATTATTATTTTTTTTTGTTTATTTTCACTATCACAGGCACTAACACAGTTGTTAAGTTAGAAGCACAATGTCCTGAAAGTATTTTTATTGTTTAAATACTTAATTTAGTCTTTGTTGACGTAGATAACATTTCCACTATTACTTATTATATAATCACACAATTTAGTTATATAAAATCGGTTAAAAACTCAATTATTAATTTTTAAATGTAATGTAAACACGGAGCCGATATGAACGTGACGTCAGCGTCGTATTCAATTCGTATTCAAGATGCAAAATCAATCAGAGTATTTTTATGCGTATTAAAAAATAATTTAATATCCTTGGCTGCTGTAACAAAATTTCTACCATTGTCACAGTAAATTAAATTAGGGATACCTCGGCGGGCAATGAATCTTTTCAGAGTTAGTAGAAAAGCTTCCTTAGTAAGGTCGCTTACCGCTTCTAAATGTATGCACTTATAGCGAAAGCATATAAATATACATAAGTAGCACTTACTTATTTTGCAACCGCGACCCTTCCTGTCAGTTATTAAAAATGGGCCGGCAAAATCTGTACCCACGGTATGGAAAGGGAAGTCTGGCTCTACACGCTCAGGGGGTAAGTTACCCATAATCTGGCTCATAGTTTTCCCTCTGAAACGACGGCATATGATGCATTCACGGTATACCCGTCTAGCTAGGTTGCGACCGCCTAGGGGCCAGTAGCGCTCCCTCACTGAGGCGAGAATATGCTGTGGACCGGTGTGGAAGAGACGCTTGTGTTCGTGCTGAAATATTAATTTAGTTAATTGATTGTTAGCATTTAAAACTATAGGATGTTTTTTATCGTATGGATAGGTGGAGGTGTCGATCCGACCTCCGACTCTGAGAATTCCTTCAGAGTCTATGAAAGGGTTAAGAGAGGTGAGAGCGGCTTGAGCCTTTAAAGGTTTATTGTTGTTTAAAAGAGCTACCTCATTGGAAAAAGACTCTTTTTGTGACATTTTAATAAGGTGAGTCATAGCACGATATTTTTCTTCAGAATTCAAGGGACCAGATATTTTATTTGTAGGATATTTAACGTTGTGCAAAAATCGTAAGACTCTAGCTAATACATTTTGAATGAAAAATAGTTTGGAATAATTGTCAATATTAATAATTTTATCATCGCACACTGGTGCAGTCTCCCCGACGAAAACGGGAACCGTTTTTATCTCCGGTAGGTCCACTGTAAGGGAAGGTCCCGTAGGCCAACCAGATTCAGGTTGTGTAAGAAAATTGGGTCCCTGCCACCATAGAGAAGAGTGAACTTGCTCAGGATCTACGCCTCGGGAAACAAGGTCAGCTGGGTTTTGGGTAGTAGGTACATGACGCCAGCATGTCGGATCGGTTAGTTCAATAATAGCGGCTACTCTATTTGCCACGAATGTCTTTGTTTTATTGGGAGCCTTGAGCCATGCCAGTACGACACTAGAATCGGTCCAATATATTTGACGGGAAATTGTGCACCTAAGTGCTTGCAAGACGGTTTTGGTGAGCTGAGCTCCTAATAGTGCAGCGCATAGTTCTAAGCGTGGTATTGTGGTTGTTTTAATAGGCGCTACACGTGACTTGGCGCAAACCAAAGAAACTTTGACGTTATCATCAGCGTCAACAGATCGAATATAGATACAGCTTCCATAAGCGCGCTGTGATGCATCGCAAAAACAGTGGATTTCGATACTAGATGCATTATTTGATAGAACGAATCTAGGTATTTTTAAGGTAGTGAGCACAGAAAGATGCTCTGTAAATTTAAGCCAAAGTTTACTTATCTTTGACGGCACTGGTTCATCCCAGTCTAATTTTAAGCTCCAAAGCTCTTGAAGAAGAATCTTAGGTTTTATAGTACATAGACTTAGAAGTCCTAGGGGATCGAATATCTTGAATGTTGATGAAAGTATTGAACGTTTAGTTAAGTTGTCTGTATGAGGACACTGAATATTAAAATGAAAGTCATCGGTTAGGGGAGTCCATCCCACACCTAATGTGCTAGTGGCGTTGCTGATTAAAAGGTTACTCTCTTCGAGATCAATAGGTTCAGCGAATAGTGGACTAGGTAGGTTGGAGCGGTATTTACGGAGGTGAAACCCAAATTTAGCCAGCTCACTCGAGACTGCCTGCTGTATTTCGCGAAGGTCTGATTCTGAGTTTGATCCTGTCAAAAAATCATCACAGTAACAGTCTTTCTGAATAATTGTTTTAACAGTAGGATCCTTACATTCTTCACCAACTTGCCATATGCAGCGAGTTGTAAGGAAGCTTGCGCTAGAGAACCCGTAGGTAACTGTATTTAATTGTAGAATTTGTATAGGTTCAGTCTCATTATCTCGCCATAGAATTTGTTGCGAATGACGATCTGACTCCCTTAGGTACACAGCTCTAAACATCTTTTCTATATCTCCTGACAGTACAAATCTATGCTGTCGAAAACGCACAAGAATGTTAAAGAGTGGCTCTTGGATAGTAGCTCCTACCATCTGTAGGTCGTTTACTGACACACCGGAAGTGGTTTTCGCCGAGGCGTCGAAGACTACGCGAAGCTTGGTTGACTCGCTAGTTTCCTTAATGACCGGGTGATGCGGAAGGTAATAAGCGTTTTTAGACTTATTTGAAGAAATTTTTGTTAAATGACCGAGAGCTTCATACTCATGTATAAATTCAGTATATGATTTTTTGGTTTCAGGTTGTTTGCGGAATCGAGCTTCGAGGCTTAGAAGACGTTTCTTTGCTAAGCTATAGGAGTCTCCTAGCAGGCTTGGGTTTTCGCGGAGAGGTAGTGCCACACAGAAGTGACCATCAGAAGTGCGAGTAGTATTAGCTAGGAAATGTTGTTCACAATGAATTTCCTCTTTAGTAAGGATTTTTGCTTGAGGAAAATTTTCTAGTTCCCAGAATTTTGACAGTTCGTCATGAAGGGTAGATTGGGAATCTTGGTTTAGTAGGAAATTACACACAACCTGTTTAGACTTGTTCATGGGGTTTGGGTTGCACATAGAACCAGCAATAAGCCAGCCAAGTTTAGAGCTTCGTAAGATAGGATTTCCTGTTCCTAGTGCATGTTGTTCTGAACCTATTAGGTCCCAGAAGAGATCAGCTCCGATAAGCATGTCTATATGGGAAGGCTCATTAAAGTTGGGATCTGCCAATTCAAATTTGGATAGGTCTAAGTGCCTTATATCAAATGCAGCTTTAGGTATTTCCCCTGAAATAGTAGGTAGAATTAAACAAGACATAATAACATCAAAGGAATTGTCCATGGAACGAAGTTGTAATGTACAACGTTGAGTATTTACCTTGAGAGAGGTATTACCAATACCTACAATTTCAGTATTAGTTGACTGAGGAGAAAGCATTAACTTGTGCCTTATAGCATCAGTTATGAATGAAGACTGACTCCCACTGTCTAGAAGTGCACGCACAGTGGCGGTGTCTTTAGTGATTGGATTGATTATTTGTACCTTGGCGGTGCACAATAGAATCTCAGGAGAGGAGATAGCAGACATTGATAATGACTCTGTATTATTATTATAAATTTTTGGAACAGGTTCTTGGGGCACAGCGGTGTGCAGTAGAGTGTTATGACGCTTTTTACAAACACGACAAGTACCTGGCAGCTTACATTGTTGATATTTGTGACCACTTCTCAAACAATTCTGACAAAGATTATGCGAAGTGACTAGAGCATTCCTATCCTCCACAGACTTATCTTTAAAGATGGGGCATTGGTGAGTAAGATGAGAGCTGTCATTACATGCTGCACAATGCAAACTTTTTATAATAGAAGTGTTCTCCTTAGATGTAGCTGCTAAAGCTTTAGTAGTAGTGCCCTTTTGATAGGAAGTTTGTGGATATTTAGGTTTTTCAGATTTATATGAACTAGGCCGTTGCTGTGAAGTTTCCAGGACATCGGCACGACTCTTGAGAAAGGAGAGAAAATGCTCTAAGGTTGGTATTTCAGGTAAGGTATTTCTATGTTCTTCCCATTTAAAGTATGTAGTATTTTCTAATTTACCCCCTATCATATATATAATGACTATATCCCACTGATTAGTTGGCAGCCCTAAGCTGTTAAGAGCTCTTAGATTTTTAGTTACATGGTCTATAATGAATCTTAACGACTTGTCAGTTTCCCGTACTGATTCAATATTAAATAAAGATTTTAAATGATTATTTATTAGTTGACGTTTGTTGTCATATCTATCACAGAGAATTTTCCATGCCTCATTGTAATTACGGTCAGAAATTTCAAGGTTTGAAATTACTCGGGCTGCTTCACCCTGTAGGTAGGAACTCAAGTAGTGAAACTTATGTATATTTTGGATTTTCTTACTATCATGGACTAAAGAGGTAAATATTTCCTTAAACTCAAGCCATCTATTATAAGTTCCATCAAAATTTGGTATTTTAATTTCTGGTAATCGGAATCCCATAGGATTATTGTCATTATTCTGACCTTGGTGACAGCAAGAATGAGATGAAGTATCTTGTGGATTGGGAGTGGAAGTAGAACTTTTCTCTAATAGGTTTTTTGCAAATGCTATGCAATGGTAGAAATCTTGTTCAATAAGTTCCCTAACAGCTAATTCAGCATCTAGTTTTTCTAAATTTAAAATTTCTATTTGATTTTGCACCTCCTCGAATTCGGTAAATAACGCTTCAAGTTTTGAAAGTTTCATTGCAAGTTTGCTAAGTTCTATTTGTGAAATATTATCTAAGGTCTCTAGAATATCTAAATTGTTTTTAAATTTGGTAACACGTCCTTTAATGGAACTACGTTTTGCACTAAATTCTCTTAAATCTTCGTCAGACATACTTGCAATGAAATTAATTAATTAAGATGTAAGAATATGAAGTCATACGGTACGCTCCTCACTTTGTAGACCCCGCTGATCAGCCCGCTGTCTGTTCAGTTTCAAGTGCAGCGTGACAAACAGGCAGTGAAGTGCAGTCAGTAGTAAGTGTGCAAGCGCAGTGACACTGGAATGGATAATTTACAACTAGCTGAGTTAACTGTGAAGGCATATAATTAAGGGGCTGTATGTATACAAGCACATACAGTGTTGAGCAACAATAACCAAGAATTGTTTAGGTTTTAAGGTTAATTTGACAATAGATAAGTTGGTTACGCAGACTTTCAGATGCAATTAGAATTAAGGCAAGTATTTGGTGTATGTTATGTTGCTTTGCAATTAGGAGAAGGCACCAAAGGCTTAGGTATTTGTCGATGGTTGTTAGTTAATGCGATGCTAGACCGTTTGGATGCAAAATAGGCAACAAGCTCATCAAACCTAAGAGGAACCAAAATCCCCAATCGTACAAATAGAAGAGGATGTAGGAAGGAATGCAAAAGGAACGAGCTCACAATGTATATCGGCAGGCACCAGGCAACCGAAGCGTCTTGAATCTCCCTTGATGACGACGAGCACGTGTGTAGACTTCGTGGGCAGCACTTCTCGGGGGCTGATCTTCACAAAACTCGTATTGTCTTGTCTCGAAGTTTGGTAGAATTACTTGAACGCCGCGAATTGTCCGCGATGGCTGCTAGTGCACACGTGCGCACGTGAAGGTTTTTTCAATCTCCTCCGGCCTGGCTTGACTCGTCGTGATATACGAAAATTCGTTCTTGCGATTCCTTGTCCTGTCACGGTCGCCACTTTTTGTCCACAATAGGACAAATTAAAAACAGGTTTGCTGATTATTGTTGTAATTTGGTGACGAAATCTTACAAAAGTGAAACCGTTAGCTTTTTGATGAAAAATCATTGAAAGAAAAAAAAAGGTAGTGTTTCCAACTTGTCGTTTTTAAAATGCGCCGAGCCACTGTGTTGCCAGCGCTGATATGTGAAAATGGGCGGCTTGAACAATTTCTTAAAATACATTCACGTCACGAAGAAATTCGTCGCGTTTTGAGAAAATATTACCTTCTATATTAGCGGTATAGCAGTATTATCAAAACTTGTGTGCTTAGTGCAAACTTATCTCTCAGACCAATTACATTTGTGCCGCAGCTGTGCAGATGGAGTCGCAACGGCCTTTTGTTTGCGACACCCTGTGCCACTCTGCATCACCCTTCATCACCCTGCGTTACCCTGCGACACCCTGGCATTGGACAACTAACTGAGTAGAAAAGTATTCCAAACGCCGAGTCGCCCACGCTCCGCTCCCAACGCCCGCCAACAGATCTGTCATCTTTTTCAAGTACAGAAATCTACATGATAAATACTTGTTGGAAGAATAAGGTACACGTGGATTTATTTATAGGTCGTTTTATAAAATGCGTGCCTATAAATAACACCTCACATTTAGAGGAATATTAACGTTTGACACAGAATTTTGCGTGTACCTTTTTATCTGGTAGGTACATATTTGATGGCAGCCCTGTAACCACTCCGCTTTGTCCCGCTCCACTCCGTTCCGCACAAAACACATGAGTTTTAATTGTTTCTCCGCAGCGGGAGTCGCTTCTCGCTAATTGCATATTCCATTTGTAGACAACAAAGTTCGGTGTCTTCGGGGATTCAAGTTTCTTTGTGAGTTGATTGGTGACATGTCGCCGTACGTTTGTTTAAGTCTGTGGTTTAAACTAATTGTTATACTGTCTCCGTCTGGAATAGTCTTCATGTTTATATATGTTATGTATATTTCTTTCTATTACTGTACTTTGCTTGGTTTTTATCATATCATATTCGAGTGTTGCCAGTATTGTATTTGTGAATATGAACTTTTTTTGTAATAAACTATAGATTTTCAATAAAAACATGTCTAGAAATGCTATTAGATAAATGTGTTATGTACTTATATCCTAAAAAAATATTGTTAATACGTTCTATGATAGATTAAATAAAGAAAACATTATCCCACTTTTTCACAAGACGTACGTCCTGCAACATAGTTATGGTACATTCTAAATCATGTGTGATACACGCCTGTCTCCGCATAAATATGCCAGATTCATTCTAGGCATGTGTTGCAAGGTTTGACCTCATTCATAAGTGCCTTTTAAGGTCTAGATTTTTTTTGACACCACTCTCATTTCAGTAAAATACCTCGCAGAAAAGCCTTCACGTCCTCCAGCCCATCCTTCAACGCTTAGAGGTAAGAGACCTCTCATCCAATATTCGTGCCACATGCGGGGATCATCCCGTTGCGTCGCTCCTCAGATACACAGAGTAGTTACTTATAGTATGACACAACTTAGATGAAGCATCGGCAAAATTCGTAAAATCGATCATTCCCGAAAAATGATCGGAGAAAATTATATTGTTGAACGTTGATTGGCGCGATAATGAATGATTTTTATTAGTTGTGTAAATCGGAAGTGAAGTGTACGAAAACAATGTGCCGATGCTACATCTAAGTTGTGTCATACTGTACTAGTTTCATAACGTCCGTGTCGCATCGCGTCGGTTCTGTCGTGTCGCGTCTCTCTGCGCGCGGATGCGGTTGCGGTTACGCTCTGCAGGATTTACATTTATTACCGTCTTCTTTGACATTGTAAATTCAGCATTGATAAAATATACGTATGGTTTAATCAAACCCGGCACTATTTCATAATCATCTTAATATCGAAAGGCAACTTTGAAAATCCGGCGTTTTATGAGAATCCGTTCAGCTGTTAAGGAGTTGAGAGATAACAAACATTCAAAGTATCGCTTTTTTAATAGTTGGATAAGATTAATTCCGTATTCCAAACGATTCAATTTCCGATAAGTTTATTCTCCGTAGAAACGATTAGTTTTGTAGCACGTCGTAGTACCTCTACGGCGTAGCATTTTAAATGTATCGTAGCACATTTATAGGAAGCGTTGTAGCGCATGCTACGTTGCATTCAATCGCGTTCCCGGGATAAAAAGTAGCCTTAACTTTAGGGGATAATCTAGCTTCCTATTAGCGAAATATTTTTTCGAATCGGACCAGTAACACCAGAGAAGAGCGCGTTCAAACAAACAAACAGACTCTTCAGCTTTATTATTAGTATTGATACTATCTAATAGTGCAATCAAAAACTCATTTATTCAGTTTAGGCCCTAATAAGATACTTATGAACGTCAACAGTTACAGTTTTACAATAGACTCTACTACCGGTTCGGAATACACTTGAACTGAGAAGACTCCGGCAAGAAACTCAGCAAGGCGTTTTTTTTGGTGGATCTTTTTTTTTTTTGTAATTTATGTAGGTAATTACAGTACATAGCCTGTTGACTATTACTAAAAGCAAGAAGCAAATAAAATAAAGGTTGCCTAACACAAAAACTTAATATCAACATTTATTAGAATTTTACAGCAGGTTTCTTCGGGATTACGTTTACGAGTCTCGAGGCGTAAGGCTTAGACCCTCCAGAGTGTTTTTTTAATTGTCACTAATACTAAAGTATCGTTTTTATCACTCTCTGCGTGCGTACAACATATCTATATATATTTATCATCATGAAAGTTTATTGCTATACTTTATCGCAAAGGCATCTCCGTGATAGGAATTTATTATAAACTAGCTGTTTCCTAAGTTTCATTCGCATTCCCGGAATAAACACTATAAGAACGATAATTCAGCTTTCTATTAGTGAAAGATTTTTTCAAAACTTCACAGATTAGCGCGTTTAAACAAACAAACTCTATAACGTTTGAACGTTTCCGAATCAAAAACTCAATATATGAATTAAATACCTGGAATCAATTTCTAATTTAATTGTAATTATATGTAGTTTTATTTTAGTCTTATTGTTGTATTTTTATTTAATAAAAGTTATGATTATTATTCTTATTAATTTGTCAATTTTTTATTTTAGTTACAAAACATATAAACTTTTTTTTAATGTAAATTATAGACTCACGAAAAACATAATGTTAATGAACACAAATTGGTCTTTACCGTAATTGTTGCGTGTCGTACTTCTTCACGGTGACCAATCAATACACAACACATGTGTGTGTGTGTGTGTGTTTATAACGAAGCGATAACAATCATTGTTCTATGTGTCTACACTAGACTGTTACTATTGTACAGATACCATCACAAATGATTGATTGATTACTCTACCTACAATATAATTAATAATAATTCCTAGGACATTCTTCACACACGGTTATCTGATCCCAAACTAAGCAGAGCTTGTACTATAGACAACCAGATAACTGATATACTACATATATATGATACAAATCAGTTAATTGCCACATGTATTATTGCAGATCAATTGTGGTCTAATAGACTTCATATTTTGAATTCTTTTCAGGTTACATCAAAATATTTTGTACTGTGCCAACATTTTACAATAAAATTATACCATGTGTAGCTCGACATATCAACTCGGAAAAGGATCGTCACCGTATCGTCTTTCGCCGCGCCGTCAACCAGGCGTCAACCTGACGTAAGCACGTAACAAAAGCGCATCAGCTACGTGAAAGTAGGCACCGCGTTACGGCCCGACGACGAGGCAATTAGTGTGCGTTGCAGTAGGGAGTTTCATCCAAAGAATACTAAACGGCTCGAGTTGATACGTTGATGATCCGTTAACGAGTGTATGTCTGCTACAACCTTAATCCATATATATATGTATGAAACTCCAGTATAAGAACCTATATCCACTCTTTCGTAGGTACGTAAATTCGTCACGAAGCCACTACGTCTTCAGTACAATATAAGTCCTATAGAAGATCCACAAAGAGTGACATAAATCTCCCTCAGGGTAACTAACGGCGGCACTCGCGAAATTTCAGCTATAGAGACGAATTAGCTCTGTATTCGTATAGCTACCTACATTAGAGTAACGCTCAAAACATCAAATGCTATCCGCGGTAACCGTTTCTCTTGGCACCCCCAAGGTACCAGCTTCGCACCGCATCGCATAAAAACGCTCTGTTATTTTGGTGCGGCGCTTTTATTGTTATTTGTTTGTATTATTGTTATGATTATGTTTGTAGTTTCTTTGTAAGTGAAGATGTGAAGATTGTGTGTCGGCGGAGTGTGTTCAGTGACGCGTCTCTACACTCACGTTACTTATACCTTTATGCTTACTACATTTATACTTGTGAATTATTGTAACTGTCCGTGTATAATGTACTAGCTGTTCCCCGCGGTTTCACTCGCGTTCCCGGGATAAAAAGTAGCCTATAACCTTCGGGGATAATGTAGCTTCCTATTAGTGAAACAATTTTTCAAATCGGACCAGTAACTCCGGAGATTAGCGCGTTCAAACAAACAAACTCTTCAGCTTTATTATTAGTATATATATATAGATTAGATAATAAACCTGTCTAGATAGAGAGTTCACTCGTCTAAACGCCAATAAAAATATCATGATAAGCTTGTTCCGCCCGCTCAGTGGTGACACTGTCAATGCGCTATAAACATGTATTCTGATTTCTGACAAATTCTGTGCCGAATATGCTTAAGAATATATTTTTCCCCTATGAGGAATATTCAAAAACTGTTATCACTCAGCATGCCTGAGTGACGCAGCGCGCTTGTCATACAGTAGACAAATCTGGCCTGTTTTTTTTGCTGCGATTGCAGCGCAACACTATCTAGACCGGTTTATTATCTGAGAATGTAACAAGTCAGTAGGGCGTGAAGGCTCAGTGGTGAATGGGACTACTTACTCACATAAGGGTACAGGTTTTGACTACTTACATGCAAGTTAGGGTATATATATAATATAACCCTGTTGTTGATGATGACATCTGTGATGAGAAATAATGTTTTATTTCGATTTCTATTTTGTAATTTTCACTTCAACTACTGTTTCAAACATTCTAATTTTTAACTCATCAATATTTAAGTTATAAAAAAATGACTAAGCAAAGAGCCACGCTTTTGTCAAATGTGGCTTTTGAAATTGCAAAAAACATACCTAAAAATTTCTACATTGTATATTCTACATAAAAATGGTATTGTGTATCCTAATTCGCAGGTAGGCAATAACACCGCACTCGGTTCCCCGCGGGCGATCCATAAATGATGAAGCAACTGGAACGTATTAACATTGTGATTTTGTTATTGGTGCGTGCCGTTTACATCTCGTGTTACTGTTACTGTAGGTAGATGTAACAACAGAACCTTGTTCTATGTTCACATATTTATGAGCACCATTACCTTCATATAAGTAAGTTTGAGACCAAGAAGGTTCAGTATTTTCTTTGTTTAATGAAAGTTAAAGTTATGAAAATGTATCAAATTGGAATGAGTCATTTCCGTCATTTAACTTTTGCTTACAGTCATTAGAAGCGCAGTCTGACAAGCCCTCAGCGAGCCGGATGACCCCATAACATTAGCTCAGATTGAAGCTGACGAAGCCCGTAAAAGTACACAACACACTACACAAAACCGATTACGCTACCGTCCGCCGCGACGTCCCACTCAGTCTCGTCCCGTTCAAGCGGCCCGAGCTGCCGTTAGTAATCCGACCGCCCCCAATTAGTCGTAACTCGTACAAAGTCCTTCCCTTCCCCCGGTAACGCCCTGAGCCGAGGTTCGTACCCCACCCGGGGGTGCCCTCAGGCGTGGTTTTTTACCTAAATGTTACCCGGCTGAGAGCTCTCTGCGCTCGCCGATTGTCCGGTAAGGTTGGAGCAGCCATAGACCTTTCAAAAAAGAAAATACCTGGGCGCACTGTAAGAAAATTCACCTACCCTATCTGGTTCCTATGGCCTAAGTATTTCCATAGAACAAGCCCTGATTAGCTTGTGATCATAATAATATAGCCGTGGTGAAGAATGTCCCAGGATATTTAAATATTTAAAGAAAGAACTTACTGCACAGCTCATGTTAAATACAGCAATCAAATCAATATACCTGGAAACCGGAATTAAGTTTCATACTTTTTTATTAATGTTAGTGTTGCCAACAATACAGTACAACATTTGGATATGATTAATGGCTACATCGTTTAGCCAGCATTGTAATTACATGTAATAAATGAAGGTAGGTCATTAAAACTATAGTTGTGGGCGAGCGGGCGGATGCGACTGTACTGAACTTTATTATAATAATTATTTTAATTCCTAACCTTCATTTTGGCTGTTAGCTACACGCGTTAGGTAAAATGAAGGTAAATAATAATTTGTAAACCTATATGGTAATGATAGCTCAGTCGTAGTGACATCGAAAGCCAAATTACAGTTGTACGAGCAATTCTTGTATATAAATATATTATTATAATATATTATCCGAATCTCGGAAACGGCATTCAATTTTCATTAAACTTAGTATGCGGAGGGTTTCGGGGGAGAAAAATCGATCTAGCTTGGTTTCATTTTTAGAAAACGTCTAAGCTCTGTCAACCGGGTACTGTATATTTATAACAAAAACTGTAATTACATAAATTCAAAAGAAAGATCCATAGACAAATTAAGTGTTCGTGCCAACTTATTACATAGATAGGAGTAGCGTAGTGGCATGTTCCCATTCCTATTTCCTATCCTTCCGCACTCAGTGCAATCCGAATATCCCTCTCCCTTTTCCTCTACCCATAACGCTCTGGCTCGGCGCGAGTTGCGCGATCCTAGCGCCACCTAGGACTGGAAGAAAAAGTTGTAGTCGGAGAAATTTCATTGCCTGACGCTCGATATGGATTAAAATAAATCAATAAAATATAAATAATGGTTTATACGTAATAAAAGAAAGTGATAGTGAAGTGTTATTGACGGCGGCCGCCAAAACTATGGATTTGTGAATAATTGTGCTCTTTTCGAGAAAAAATACCTATTCAAGAGAAACCGAGGTGAGCTCCCTTTCTATCTAATACCTAATTCCCTTTTTCAATGTCACTGCGTTACAAATAATAAAAATATTGAATTTGGGTTGTCCTTGAGACAAAATTAGAATCAGCGCGGAAACATTAAGCCTGCTGAGTTTCTTGCCGGAGTCTTCTCAGTTCAAGTGTATATGGAACCGGTAGTAGAGTCTATTGTAATGATTGTAACTATCGACGTTCATAAGTGCCTTATCAGGGCCTAAACTGAATTAAATGAGTTTTCATTTTAGCTGCTGTACTTGAGAGACAGTTCCTCCTCGCTTTTATATGCTTACCATCATAGGCAACAATTGGTGCAATAAATTTTAGAAGCAGCTCAAAGATTGTATTATTTTTGTAGAGTAACTATTCCCCGTTCATGTAAAATCTTAAACCCTTTACGTTAGACGGTTTAAAATAAGTCTACCATTTTTTTACGTAGTAGTTCCGCGAGTCACGTCACTTAATGAAGAAGTACCCATTGTCCGAGCAGCATAATATTGGTGTCGTTAGTACAGTCGGGGATCAGCGCGCGCCGGCCGGCCGGTTGATCACCGTGGGAGTGTTGCACCTGCCGTATGTCGCTGCGCTGCTCACGTGTTCATTAATCACTTGCTGTCTCACTCTCGCACACACGACATAAATAACGTAAATAAACACATGCTGGTTTAAATAAATCACGTTTAATTTATAACTATGGTACTTACTTACCTTGTTGTCACGCTGTACCTGAAATAAAATGTATCTTTTAGAATTTATATTATTAATAGGATAAAATAAGATTGAAGTGAAAAAATCTCCTATCGTATTTTATTATATACAAACATTTATTTTTAAATTATTTTATTTTTTGCAACTACACATATTACTACCGCCTGCCAGCTAATCTAAATTTATGACAGGTAATTTACAACATACAAACTACATATATAAAAAAAAACCTCGAGGCGGCCGCTACTGCCAATCGACGGCAAGGTTCCAGACTGGCAGCGTTTCTTCTTTGGATGGCCAAGCTAACGCGTTGAAATAATTAATAGTTTTATTATTCATTTACTCAACAGATGCTCATTGGAATAATTCTTAAGCCGTCACTCCGTGACTTTGAGGTTTCGCTCCTGTCTGAGGCCAAGAATGCTTGGAAAATGGCTTGTCCAAATACAGATATGCCAACAACAAAATATTGTCAAAAACTCTGGGATGAGCCGCTTAGTAGGCTGTCATATGAATCGCTTTTGCGTTCATCTATCAGCACTGCTGAGCGTGCTCGTCTTTTGGCTGTCGCTGAGTGGGAGTCTGGGCTCTGGTTGAATGCCTTACCATCGGCAAACACGGGAACATTGTTGGACAATACTTCGTTTAGTCTTTGTGCTTGCCTCCGTCTGGGGGCGACGTGCAATGTTCCACATCGCTGTCCCTGCGGGGATAACGTCGACGAGCTGGGCCACCATGGCCTTTCATGTAGTAGAAGTGCCGGAAGGCTTTCAAGACATGCGGCACTCAATGATTTGATCCGCCGTGCTCTTGTCACTGCCGGCGTGCCAGCTGTTTTAGAACCTAACGGGCTGGTACGTGACGATGGCAGGAGACCGGACGGTATGTCATTGGTGCCCTGGAAGATGGGTAGGCCCCTGGTGTGGGACGCTACATGTGTCGACACCCTCGCGCCTTCCCACCTTCCAGATACGTCTATAGTCGCCGGTGCTGCTGCTACGCAACAAGAGTGCCTCAAGCGCCGCAAGTACGCTGCTCTACAGGGGTCCAGCGTATTTTCTGCGTTTGGGGTTGAAACTCTAGGGCCCTGGGGACCGGAGGCTCGTCGATTGTTCAAAGAGGTCTCCTTTCGTCTTATTGAGGCCTCTCGTGACAAGAGGGCTGGCACATACTTTGCTCAAAGAATTGCCATTGCCATCCAGCGTGGCAATGCTGCCAGTCTTCTTGGCACACTTCCGCGGGGCAGCGATTTGGCACAAATTTTTTATTTATAGTTTGTAGTTTTTTAGGTAGTAAGTAGGTTAGTATTCTAATTATTAAGATTCTTTACACATAAATCTTAGGTTGACACAAAATAAAATTTTAAATGTCTAAGTAGAACTCCTCTAATTAAAATTACAAGGAATAGTGAATTATAATACTTTTTAAACTCTCGCGAACACAATTCATGTTTATAGTAATGTAACGGGTCTATTCGCGCATAGAATATTATCAAAATATAATTTTTCGAGTAGGTGTGTTGATACAATTAGTACGGTGTGCCGTGATCGTGACAGTTATATTTTACTAGCTTTCGCCCAGCGGTTTCACCCGCATTAGAGTTCATGAACACCCCGTACTCAATTTAACTAATCAAATAATATGTAGGTCAATTTGTCCGTTAGTATTCTCATACCTTGAGAACCATAGTACAGATTATGAAGCGCTTTTCAAAGATAGGTATCCTCTTAGGTTCAGGTTCCTAGATGAAGGTTTTAGGCTATTTAATATACAGGGACAGGTATAGTTCTGTGACGATTGAATGCTACATAAATATATTATGCATGTGGAGTTCAGTTTTCACGTCTAAATACTTTTTTTTATTTTTTATTTTGGCGTCACACTTCGTGTATTTTGCCAGTGTCAAGTTGAGCAATGTAGTTATTTTTATATTCTTCATGTATTAAATTCTCGTCAATCGTCAAGTTTCATAGTTAGTAGTAAAGTTCTAGTCATGTTAAATCTTCAAGTCATAGTCAGTTTAGGTTAGGTTAGGTTTTAGTACAATGGTAGCCGTTCTACTAAAACTTTTCACGGACTTCTTGAGACAACTTGAAAAGCCACTATACACGTAATCATTTCATTTGACTTGACTGGTGCACACCCGAGCAATACCGAAAAGAACCGAACTATGCACGACTTCACCGACATGAAGTCCTATACGTAATTTGTTTGATGATAATTGCTATTTTTAAGTTGAATTGTTGTAGATATTATTATATACGGATTTCATAGAAACAAATACTACTTAAGAAGGTCCTAATTATTTCAAAATTGGTTTGGAGTTTATTTTTACTAATTTTGTTTTTTTTTTATTTCTTGGGTGAAAACTTAATCTATCTATAGGTAGTAATAATAAAGCTGAAGAGTTTGTTTGAACGCGCTAATCTCCGGAGTTATTGGTCCGATTCGAAAAATTGTTTCACTAATGGGAAGCTACATTATCCCCGAAGGTTATAAGCTACTTATAAACCCGCGAACGAAACCGCGGGGAACAGCTAGTTATTTTATATAAACTAAATGCTAAGTATTATAATTTTAGATCACTTGTTTGAGATATTGAAGAAAATTTAAAGCTTTGTTACTTTATTTTGGCATGAAAGTTGAACAATACTGTGAGTGGAAGGGTTCTTAGTTTGCTATAAACAATGCATGCTATATGATAGCTTAAATTCATAAAATATGGTACTTATATGAATAGAGTAGCTTTATACAGTCTGATAAACTTTTTTAAAAAATCATATAAATATTTATGACTAAAATTTAGAATAATTTTGATTTCTATGTTGTTACATTTGTGTTAATTAGTCTATATTCAAAATTTTAGATCTTTTGCTCAAGTAATTGCAAAAATATTAAAGGGCAAAAATGAAATATTTCACCTCTGTAACATTGCATTGCTAAATAGTATTACAAAATGCTTTAGGATTCTTATAGTTCTCGCTATGGGTAGCTTATAACCAGAATTTCGTGGTTCTTAAATCAATAGGAAAAGCGTTATACAGGTTGATGAAAAAAAATTAAAAAGGTCATAAAATTGTCTATGATTAAAAAGTTTAAAATTATTAATGTGCATATTGTTACAATTATGTTACATGGTCTACACCCAAAATTTTTGATCCCTAGCTCATGTAATTGCAAAAATATTGAGGGGCCAAAATACAATTTTCCACCCTCTATAACATTTCATTGCTAAATAGTATTGCAAAATGCTTTAGGATTCTTATAGTGCTTGCTATGGGTAGCTTATTTCCAAAAAATCATGCTTCTTAGTTAAATAGTTCTTGCGTTATACAGGTTGATAAAAAAAAATTAAAAAGGTCATAAAATTGTCTATGTTAATTTTTTTTTAAATTATTGATTTGTATTTTGTTACATTTATGTTACATGGTCTAAATTTACAATTTTGGAACCCTAGCTTAAGTAATTGCAAAAATATTAAAAGTCAAAAATAAAATTTTCCACCCTCTATAACATTTCATTGCTGAATAGTATTGTAAAATGCTTTAGGATTCTTATAGTGCTTGCTATAGGTAGCTTATTCCCAAAAATTTATTCTTCTAAGATGAATAGTTCTTGCGTTATTCAGGTTTATAGAAAATAATTGAAGGTGTCATAAAATTGACAACTATGAAAAATTTGAGAAACACTGGTTTGAATATTGTTCCAATTGTATTGATTAGTTAATATTCCAAATTTGAGGTCCCTAGCTTTAGCCATTACAAAAATATTAAAGTGCAAAAATTGGATATTTCACCCTTTATAACTTTATGCCGCATGAAAAGTTTGAGAAACTTGATAGTAAATTTCAAAAAAAATACTGTAGAAAGCTTATATTCCAAAAATCAAGCTTCTGCTATGAATATTAACTGAGAAAACCAGGATGCTAAAAGTAAATTTTCGTCATTTTTACTTTGTCTATGGGCAAAACTTTGACAAACACCAAGTTGAAATTTGTAGTATTTGTATAGCATAACGCGTATACGAAATTTCATTTGCCTATCTTCAGCCGTTGCAGAGATATAAGAGTTTGAAAAATGCATAATTTCCATCGGTAATATCTTCCTCGAAGAAAAAAAGTTTGAGAAACGCCGAAAATATATTTTAGCAGTATTATTAAACTACCTACAATATAAATTTTGAGTTTGTAACATTCAAACTCACAAAGTTATCAAGGTTTAACGGAAACAAAGCAAATCCTTTATTTTTTTAAATTTTCCTCCCATAGACAAAAGTTTGAGAAACGCTCGCACCCATATGTAATATTTTTTACTGAAAAAGCTACATTAAAAATGTCAGACTCCTAGACCTTATGGTTCCAGAGATATTAAGATTCTTAAAATCGCACAAAGGGCCCGTTTCCACCACTGCGGAAAGGAATTTCGAAAAATCGCTTCTTAAATGGGGTCTACGTGACAAAATCTATGCACATGCCAAATTTCACATTAATCGGTTCAGCGGTGTGGGCGGGGGGATGTTTACCCAAAAAACCGCTACTCTTTTATATAATAGACAAGACCAATTGCGGGTAGTTGGAGACAACTCTCGCCAAGCAACATGTTGACCCGCTGTTCCAGTCCACTCGTGACCACGATCAATGCAACTTGATCGAAACGTCGAGGTTAGTCAAAATTATATTTTGATAATATTCTATGCGCGAATAGACCCGTTACATTACTATAAACATGAATAGTGAATTATCACTGAACATTACTGTCTCGAAGACGAATAAGAAGCATCTTTTATTCTAGCAGGCACCACTCAACTCTCCGATTTTGCTTTTAGACAATTATACAATGTGTTGATTCCAAATTTAATTTAATTAAAATGAGTTTAAACTCGAATTTCAGGATATTATGTGTATTTAGACAAGCGTATGTTTGTTTATTTAATTACAATAATTCTAATAATTATAGCGGCACTCGAAAACACACACGCAGGTAGTTTTCGTAGCATCTGCTACGAAGGTGCTACGAGATTGTAGCTCATTCATAATAATTATCGCGTGTTTGTTTCGCGTTGTCTAAAGAGTTACATCGCTATGTTCCACTCCTCTCTCCAGTGGCCTGATCTGATGCAACGAAATGAAAAAAATGAAAAAAGCTATCGCAAGTTTTCGCTGTTTCTGTAATAGTTTCTTAGTAAAAGATCTTCAGTTTGACAAACCCAACATTTAGTTAGTCACAGAGAGCTTCATAATTTCATAGTTTAGGAGGTAAAGAGATACTGTCAAAGCATGCTTCCAAACGACACATCTTTAAGAATGACTTGGTATCGTAAGTATAGCGTGCATGTGTTAAGATGGCATATTTTCGAAACCTTCTTGAGGTATGTCATGTTGAACAACCTTCAACCTTTACTATGGGAAAAAAACTGAAATCAGGGAAATAAAGTTTTTTTATCATAAACTAGCTATTCGTGCCCGGCGCCACCCGGGTGGTTTTAATTGAGCCTTCATACAAAAATGCCATTCAAATTTCGAACTCTCTAATTAGATTTACCAAAATTTTTCTTTCATACAAACCCTATCAAGAAAATTAGAAACAAAACGAAAAAAATAGGTGCAGCCGATTTGAAATTATACACTTACATACATTTTGGAAATTGATTTTTGTTCATAATGATCCTTCTTTAGTAACTAGAAATATTAGAAATTTATTTCGGTGTGATAAAACCCAACATAAGTTTACAAAATATGCCATCTCAATGTATCCACCCGGTATACATATGGCTTCTGGCATGTTTTGTATTCTGCAGGGGCTCGGTGCCGCGGGCGCGCTGATAAGCGATGCGCTTCCAAGAAAAAGAACTTATTTTATGTGTGCAAGTTTCTTTTTAAGAATTATGGAGCGTTCTTTAACCTCGTTCGCGTTGGATCTGTGTTTATTTAACTCGAGCTCTCAGAGTAATGTACAATTTACAGCAAATGCAATATATTTTTTTAAACTAATAGCGAAATAAATACAAAATAGAACAAAACAGCAATAAGTAAGACTAAATCGACAAAATGAATGTCGATCCAAAAAATTACCTCTTCATAAAACAACTAAATTTAAAGAAACCCCCGAAACTCACTAGATAGAAATTGGTGATAACTTTTAAACGGCTGACCTTTCAAACAAAAAAACAGACAGACAGATAGACAAGCCTTGCCGAGTTTCTTGTCGGAGTGTTCTCAGTTTATGTGTATGTGGAATCGGTGGTATGTAATTTGTAACTTCGACGTTAATTACTGCCTTATAAGGGCCTAAACTGAATGAAATGAGTTTTGAGTTTGAATAATTTAAACGACTTCTCCAATACCCGTAGGTACTAGATACTCCATTTATTAAAACTAATTAATGTAAATGAATCATACATTATGTTTAAGATTTCATGTTATGTTCCTAAATGTTAAATATCAACTCACACGGGTGAATCCGCAGGGTAACAGCTAGTGTAGGTTGAAACAGTTTATCGGGATGGTCTCAGGGAGAATAAATCACCGATATTAAATAACATGCTTTAATCATGCACACTCCACAGTAATTAGTACAGACAGGCACTTATGATATTACATCGTGTAAGAGAACATCAATAATCTTATGTTTTTAGTTTTAGTTGGTAAGCGTCACTTTCAAACCATGAAAATTATAGTAACCGTCTTTGGTGTTGACAGCGTAGGGAAAATATTTTCGGACCATGCTGCCAACTGTCGATGTGGCTAACGCCACACCACCCCCCTACGGAGAATCAAACTCCCACGGTTAAGAAAATAAAAGAAAAATCTTATTAATTAAAATTTAAAAATAAAATAAATATACAATTGTTTGCTCGCGGCGAGCGATTACAAGTCAAGAGGAAGTTTGAATTGTATCTTTCGACCCGAGCGCGTTGTGTACTCTGGCTTTTTCAAACAATCTTTGAGTGGGACAGTTTGAGGTTTGACAGGAGGCGGAGGAGGTGCAGGCGGGGCGGCAGGAATGTCAGATGATGGAGATACATCAGTTGTCGAGGATGGAGACTGGATCGCTGGTGGAGTGGAATCACTATCGATGTACGCCGGTTTTACTCGATCCATGCTCACCAGGACGTTCTTGTCGCCCATAGCAATGGTGATGGTTTTGTCTCTTCTGGTCACGACTTTGAAGGGCCCCGTATAGGGCGGCTTAAGAGATGTCCTTACGGTATCATCCCGTAAGAAAACGTGAGTCGAGGATGCCAGGTCTTTGAAGACGAAGGGAGATTTGTGGCCGTGGCGCGAAGCAGGAATCGGTCGCAAGCGTGCCATGTGCTGCCTCAGCTGAGTGGTAAAGCTGGTAAGGTCTTCGACGCGATCGGGTGCTGGAGAAGGAACTAGGAGCTCGCCAGGTAAGCACAGGGGTTCCCCGTATACCAGTTCGGCGGGTGACGTTTGTAGATCCTCCTTCAGAGCAGCGCGCATTCCGAGCAACACCACGGGTAAGGCTCGGTGCCAGGACCCTTGGTGACACATCAGGGCAGCTTTTAACTGCCGATGCATGCGCTCGACCAAACCATTCGCACACGGGTGATAACTCGTGGTACGAACGCGTTTGGCGTCGCATAGCTGCAGTAAGGCTTGGAAAAGCGCCGACTCAAATTGCCGGCCTTGATCGGTAGTCACGAGGGAAGGTACTCCATAACGGGATATCCACTCTCTGTTGAACGTTTCTGCGACCTCTTCCGCCGTGATCCCGACCATAGGCCAAGCTTCCGGCCACCGCGTAAAGCGGTCGACGGCTGTAAGGCAATACTGAAACCCTTTACTATAAGGAAGAGGACCTATAATGTCAATATGAATGTGGCGGAAACGTTTGGTCGGACTGGTAAAATTACCGAGTGGCGTACTTGTGTGCCTTGAAACTTTGCTTCGTTGGCAGGCGATGCAAGAGCGAGCCCAACTACGGCAATCTTTTTGCATATTAGGCCAGACGAACCGGTCTGCCACCAGTCGAGCAGACACTCGCGTACCTGGATGGCTAAGATTATGCAGTTTGTTGAAGAAGGCTCGACGGAAAGACGGCGTCAGGTAAGGACGTGATTTCCCGGTAGACATGTCACAAAAAATTGTGATGTCAGTACCAGGGACGTTTACCTCTTTTAATTTTAAGGACGATTCGGTCTGCATCTTCCGGAGTTCTTCATCGGATGCCTGTTCTTTAGCAAGGTCGGCGAAACTGTCTACTAGACTGACGGCCTCCACTCGAGACATCGTATCCGCCACGACATTATCTTTGCCTTGGATATGGACGATGTCTGTAGTGAACTGCGATATGAAAGATAGTTGATTCAACTGTACTGGAGGCAGCTTTTCTCGCCGTTGTGAGAAAGCGTAGATCAACGGCTTGTGGTCCGTGTAAATCCTCACGTGCTCTGCCTCGAGTATGTGTCGGAAATGTTGTACCGCTTCGTATACTCCCAGCAATTCTCTGTAATAAGCTGGCCACGATGTTTGGCGCGATGTCAACTTTTTACTGAAAAAGGCAAGGGGTTGCCAGTCGTCATTGACATGCTGTTGCAAGCAGGCACCAACATGGGACGAGGACGCATCCGTAAACAACCCGAGGCAGGCACCAGGAATCGGATGAGCCAGGATCGTTACTTGAGCCAGATGATCTTTGGCCTTCTGGAACGCAGCTTCTAATTCTGGAGTCCAGGGCACAGGTTTATTGCCTTTTAATTGAGTTGAGGCTAAGATGTTAATAAGCGGAGCCTGGAGCTCTGCTGCTTTAGGGAGGAAACGGCGGTAAAAATTTACCATGCCCAAGAATCTGCGAAGACCTTCGACTGTCTTAGGCAGGGGGAAGTTCCGCAAGGCTTCTATCCTATCGGGAGGAGGGTGGGTACCGTCTTTAGTGATCCGGTAGCCAACAAAAGTGACTTCATCTGCGGCAAGCACACACTTAGAAGGGTTGACTACTACGCCATACGAAGATAATCGCTGAAAAAGGGCTCGAAGGTGTTCCACGTGCTCCTCAGCGTTGCGGGAGAATACTAAAATGTCGTCTACATAAGGGTAGCAAAAATCGAGCCCTCTCACGACCTCGTCAATGAAACGCTGGAAAGTTTGTCCAGCGTTCCGTAGGCCGAAGGTCATGAAAGGGAACTCGAATAACCCGAAAGGTGTTGTTATGGCGGTTTTACATATATCAGCTGGGCTGACGGGGATCTGCTGGTATGCTTTCACCAAATCTATCGTGCTGAAGATCGTGGATCCAGCGAGATTACTAGAAAAGTCAGCCATATGTCGAACGGGGTAGCGGTCGGGGACGGTTCTGGCGTTTAGGGCACGGTAGTCCCCACAAGGACGCCAGCCGGTTTCACCCTTCCGAGCTAAATGTAACGGCGAGGACCAGGGACTATCGGAGGGACGCGCAGTGCCACACCGCACCATCTCTTCAAATTCCTTTTTCGCTACCAGGAGTTTCTGTGGCGCGAGCCGACGAGGACGGTGTGAAATTGGTGGTCCGTCGGTGGTAATGATATGGTGGGTGACGTCGTGTTTGATAGCCCTGGGTACACCTGGTGGTCGTGTTAAGTCTGGGAATTCCAGAAGTATTTTTGTAAAGGGGGAACCATCAGCAATGATTGTCTTGACACTAACCTGCTGGACCTGCGCCAAGGGGGCGGGAGAGGAAAGTTTCGTGCTCCCGTCTATTAGCCGTTGATTTTTACAGTCCGGTAACAGGTGATAGTGTGCCAAAAAATCAGACCCTAAAATTGGGCAACCAACATCAGCAATGATGAATTCCCATCTGAAATCCCGCCGCAGTCCCAAGTTCAAGCACAGGGAAATGGTCCCAAATGTCTTGATAGTACTGCCGTTGGCCGCGCGTACGTCAAAGTCAGTAGGACTGTACTGTCCTTTAAGCAAGTGGCGCGGGAAACAGCATAGATCTGAACCGGTATCGATCAAAAATCGGCGACCTGATCCAGAGTCTGTAACGAACAGGCGGCGGCTATGTTGTGCGCAGTCAGTTGCCGCCTCTACTGATTGCGGCTGGCATTTCCCTGGCCATCAGCTTTCCAGCTGCAGGGCTGAATGCATTTCGTAGCCTTGCTGGTGAACCGTTTGTGGTACCAGCACAAACGGGAGCTAGAGCGTGATGCAGATCGAGATCCAGGTTGGTTGCGCGAGTTGGATCTGCAACGATGTCGACGGTCCGTGTGCATGGCGTCCACCTTTCGAGCTAGGTCATCAATGCGGCGGATGAGCTGATCCAGGTCTGACGCGGGAACGCTGGTTGCGTGGACAGCGGGAGGTGCAGAAGTAAAAGGCGGCGCGTCGACAATAGTGTCGGCTATTTCCGCAACTTTATCAAGCGAAAGATCTACCTGTGCGATGAGAATCCTCTGGACTTCTTTAGGAAGACGGCGCATCCATAATTCACGGATAATGCCTTCATCATCCATTTTCTTTCCGGCTAATGAGCGAAGGTGGCGTAAGAAACCGGAGGGTTTTCGGTCGCCAAGCTGTTCTTCACTTAAGAGCTGGCGAACGCGCTGGTCTCTAGATGTTGAAAACCGTTTGATAAGCTCCTGCTTTAAATTTTCGTACTTGTTATCGGCTGGTGGGCTCGTGATAATGTCTTCAACCTCATCAGCAGTACGAGCATCCAACATGGCCAAAATGTGACCGTACTTAGTAGCATCCTTAGTAATGCCGGCAACATCGAACTGTGCCTCCGCTTGGGCGAACCAGGTCTTAGGCTTATCTTGCCAAAAACTGGAAAGTTTGACAGAAACAGCCATTGTGCTAGGGCTGGAAGGAAGAGGAGGAGGGAGTTCCTGTGTTTTCATCTGGAGTAATTGACTTTGTAAGTCTACGAGTTGTTTCCTAAGAGTATTTACGTCATCTTCCTCAGACATTGTAACGAAAAATATATATCAAAAGAATTTAGAGAAAACTGAAATTAATTATTACGCAAGCACAGATCCAAAAAAAAATTACCATACGCTCCCAGAAACCATTACAACCTGTAAACAAAGCACCGAGAAAGAAACACACATGTACAATAAACTACAATCAAACAACATAAAATATAGATTTAAAATAAAACAAACTACTATTCTTTTTAACTGTGACACGTAAATGGACAATGTCCTTTAAAAAAAAAATCTGACACACAAATGGGCAATCTCCTTTAAAAAAAATCTGATGTACAAAGGAAAATAAAATAGGATCAATATTTATGAAAAAAATCAAATATAGTAAGTTATCATAAGGATTAAAAAATCTAGAAAAGTAGTATTACTATTTTCATTACCCAAAAACTTAAACTTTAAATTTAAATACTATTGTTAATAAGGGATTGTAAAAGATTTGTTGTAGTAAGTTAGGTAGTAAGTATGATATAAACTACACTGTTTCTTTGTCAAATTACTAAACAATAACTATTATTATAGATAAGAGTTTATAGTTTTCCCGCTAACACCAATATTATGATCACAAGTTATGCAGGAATACACACAGAATGTCTAAAGTTGTAGTTATGCAATCCCATGCAGTCATGAAAACTATTTAAAAAAAACAAGCAATCACTCACAGCAATCTGGTAAAGTCTTACAAGATGGTTTTTGTCCGGTGTCATTCGGTGTTGGATCCTAGTTCTCAGGCAGACGCAGAGCAGCTGCATGCTATGTCTGAATACACAAGCAAGCAAGGCGTGTGAGTGCTCCGGATTGCGCTCCCTGAAGCACCTTACAGCGTTGAGCAGTGACGTCCAGCTATATTTACCCCATGCAAGTTATGTGCTGGGCCACTTTGATCACTCTTCAGTGCAATATACCCCATGCATGAAATGGAGGGTTATATACCCTTGATTTGCAGTAGCTCCTCCTTCACTGGTAGTATTAGCATGCACGAACCTGGCCTGAGACTGTAGGTACTGGCTTAGGAATGTTCCTCGCGTTCGGGGTCACCAATTATCGGGATGGTCTCAGGGAGAATAAATCACCGATATTAAATAACATGCTTTAATCATGCACACTCCACAGTAATTAGTACAGACAGGCACTTATGATATTACATCGTGTAAGAGAACATCAATAATCTTATGTTTTTAGTTTTAGTTGGTAAGCGTCACTTTCAAACCATGAAAATTATAGTAACCGTCTTTGGTGTTGACAGCGTAGGGAAAATATTTTCGGACCATGCTGCCAACTGTCGATGTGGCTAACGCCACAAGTTTTATTCCGATAGAACATTTTTATTCCAGTGTAACAAACAACTTTTGTAGACGGTGCAGTTGAGATTCAAGCCCTGATTTAAGTTTAAGCCTCCATCTGCGGACACAACTAAGTTACAACTTTAAACTGCAACACGATACACGCTAACTAAAAAACATTTATATATACCTAAACAAACGAATTATTTTTTCAATCTATCATGATTTAAGGCGTTGAGGCACAGAATACATAATAGTATTAGTAAAATGAGTTATTTATTTATTTGGTCTCATATGTTTGTGTCTAAGAGCGCTCGTGTCTCATCGAATATTCAGTCGAGGTCGACACTAGGTATACTACAGCGTAGTGACAACACTACATTCAACTTGAGTCAATAATGTCATGTGAATAATTTTGATGCGATGATTTGAGCTTTTGATGACTTTTATTTACCCTAAATTAAAGTGCTGTCACCTCACGAAGTCTATTAAAAAGGGGTATTTTAAAGCTTCATATTATTATTATTATCTTCAATATACATACATATTTTCAATTAAAAATTATATGTACCTATGACATTCTCAAGGTTTTTTTGCAGATTTTGACGGAACTTAAAACATAGTTGGTAATACATAGATAAAAAAAATTAAACATACCGCTTGATTCACTTTGTAAGCCAGTGTTTCTCTTAATTTTCAATTTGATTTGAAATTAAAAATATACCTATTATAAGATTTAGTAACGGATTATTTTCTAATGAATAGTAAATACATTTTTTGTATTACGTGTTGCGCTACCTTGATTTCATCTCTTATATGTATGGCGATATTTTAATGACATGACATGGCTTAACTCAACATATTTGCCAAACTGCTTTACAGTTTATCGGCAAGCGGCTTTCGTGTTACATTTATTTTTCTAGTTTCTAATGTAAAAACTTATAGGTACAGGTATACTTATACGTAAACATATTCCTCGCTGACTGAGTTAGTCGTCGTAACAAATGTAGTGGGTTCCAACTATACAATAAACCTGAGGAAAACATCGTAAGCTAACTATAGTATGATGGCAGAGTGTTTTGCAGAACCCGTCAGCTTGAGAGTGATATACATTGTACTTGAGAATCAGTTGCAAAAGTTTATGTGTGTGTGTTTTATACCACTCAGTATAATCATATATATTGACTTTGTCTTAACTTGGAAATAGTCTACGCAAAGTCAAAATACGCTCTATAAATAGATAGGGACTCATCGGCCGTCAATAGCGACGTGACGTCACGTGGGCGGACCAGAGCAATTTCGCCTTATGAATGAAATAACGTTTATTTATATATTATATTCATTAATTAATTCTATTGTTAATTAACCTTTGTTGGCTGAGAGCCGGCCGTGGGTTTAATCTCTATTTTATTGAAACTATCTAGAATTTCAATAAATATGAATAGAGTTGTTGTATAATAGGGTAGTTGACTGACATATCAAATCAGTAACTTTTTAATAAATGTCAAAACGATAGTTTATATTGAATTTTGTATGAAATATTACATTATGACGTCATAGTTTCACAGCATCAAATCATATACTCTTAGTGGTTCCACTGGTAATTAAAAATCATAAAAAGCGTTAAATGTACAACATCTTTGTACGTTTTTTTAGATGTTTTATGCATTGGTTAGTGTTTGGTCATTTATTTTTGACAGTGTCAACTACCTTATTGCTCTGATATCGATCAGTAGTCAAATAAAACGTTTTAGAGTTATCGATCGGGTTTGTAAGCTTATTTTGATTAACAGTTATTTACACAATGCTGATAACTGAAAACAAGGAAAAAGAATAACTTGAGAACATTACAATGACCATTTTCTCGCTTTGGCACTCTCGGACGGGATCTATCAAAATCAAAACTCATTTATTCAGTTTAGGCCCTAATAAGGCACTTATGAATGTCAACAGTTACAGTTTTACAATAGACTCTACTACCGCTTTGGAATACACTTGAACTGAGAAGACTCCGGTAAGAAACTCAGCAAAGCTTCTTTTTTTGGTGGATCTTTTTTTTTTATTTATGTAATTACAGAAATATACATAAACTTCATACAATTATCACTTGTGGAGGGGGCTGCAAGTGCAGAGGGAAGCTACTACAACCATACATGTGGCTCATTACATACAGCTTCTATGTAATGAGCCACCTTATAATAGGCCTTGTCGATCAACTTATGTTTAACATACTCTTTGAATTTATTATAAGACTATGCAATATTAACATGCGTACTATAGCTTTATCTTTGTGTAATGTTTGTGGTGGCCTCCATTGTATTATCATAACGGCACCGATGCGGCATATCTTCCGTACTCTAACAGATAAGGTGCATGTAAATGCGACCATATTTGCATAATCATCATAATTTTGCGTAATTGTGTACCGTGACTCTCGGGAGCATCATTTATACAATTTTACTAAAAGATAAAAACTTATGTACTGTGTTATCTTATGATGTTCTTGTAATGAATATTTATTTAAATATTTTATTATAACGGTTTCTTTTACCTTCTAACGTCTCAGAGGGTGCCTTCATTTATTTTTAAACGAATTCGCATTCTACAATTTAATTTATTTGACAAATTATAAACAAAATATAAGGCCAATTACAGATTTCCATGTCCTATAGACGTAAATAAATCTGAAAAATAAATAGGTACCTACTATGGTAGGTACTTTTTCATTATCATCATTTCAGCCAAAAGACGTCCACTGCTGGACAAAGGCCTCCCCCAAGGATCTCCACGATGGCCGGTCTTGCGCTACCCGCATGCAGCGGTTTCGCGCGACCCTCACAAGATCGTCGGGCCACCTTGTGGGGGGCACGCTGACTGCCCACGCTGTGTCGTTCTTATACATATATGGGTACTTCTTATCAACTATTAATAAACGTACGTATGACGTAGGTACACTTGTGTAGCCTCACTTAAACCTTATTTGTCAAATAATGAATCACACTAAAATATTGATTACATTACATATAAAAATTATAAAGATAAGAATTTGTAATCGTTTTACTATAATATACCTAATAAGTTGTAATTAATATAGAGCAGTCAAAAACTTTATTAAACATTATTCTTTTGATTGAAACTATGTCTTATGTCTATAATCATTAAAAAATACATTTAATTATTATAGACATAAGCACAATACATATTCTATTATTGATTAACCTTATAAATTCAATATTCTGTACATCAAAGTGTTATAGTGCAAGTGGTTAATATTTACGAACACTGTCGTAAATATTAACAAAAAACGATGAAAAAAGTATTTTTTTTGCTTGTAACAGCGCAACTGGTCCACGTGTTGCAAGCGCATTAATAAACTATAGATACAGTAAAAAAATCGTATCAAAATGTCAAAGATTTTCAAAATTGTACCAACACTTACCTGGTTCCCTCCTGGATCGAGTGCCCCACGCCAAGACCTCACCTCACAGCACCCTTCGACGACTGGTTCCTGAAAAATAAACAAAATTGTATTTAATTCATACACTAAAAATCCATTTAAGTGAAACTGAAACCAAACAATTTGTCTATCTATCGATCTCTCCTTAATCTCTGCGTCGATAGTCCCGGGGCGAGCGGCAAGTGTCGGGGCCCGGGACTCGGCTATTGTCTCATCAATACTGTCGCGTTACCGCGCACCGAGCGGGCGGCACTACTCACTCGATCAAACTACATTGTTTCACACCTAACTACTTGACACATCTGTGAAATTCGAGAAGCCTTTGTATGAGCTTTTGTTCCTCAGAAGAGGCAAAAATGTTTGTTTCCTAAAGTAGATGATCCGCAAATTGAATTTTAAAAGCGAATATTTCTTGCGTTTTAATATAATACGTCAATTTAAAAATCTTATATGTAGTTATTTTGTGATTTTTGAATCAGGGATATGGCTTCCAATTGATCTGTGTTCATTTTACATTCAAAATATTATAAAACTGTATTTTGGTTCCATTACTGACGTCTGTTATTTATTGATAAGTACCTACCAATTGGTGGTGTAACACAAAAATAACTGTTTAAAGTACAATATGTGGCCCGGCAACCTTAACACGATTGTCTTTTAAATAGCAATACCTAACTATCTAGTTTTATATAACATCATCGCTCCTGAATGTACGTTGCGTTCCACTCGGTCAGTTGCATGCGCCGAGAGTCTAACTAATTAACGATCACAAATTAAAACTTTTGACACCGATTCTATAAGCTTGTTGCCGGAGAATTCCTAAAAGTGTTTTTTTATGCTATAAAATGAAATACATTACCAATACAGTTCAGATTGCTTCACCGTTTTAAGATATATGTAAGACAATCAATTTTCAATCAATATTTACGAAGAAAAACACAAAGTTTGTTCGCTTTAACGAGTTTCGTCACTGGAGTGAAACATGTGTTGTGAGCGCGAGCCGTATTGTGTCTTATTGCACACATTTTACGCAATATATTAGGAAGTTGACAAGTACGCGAGCCTCGCGCCGCACCGACCCGGGCTGTGCTACACAACTATACTGTGAAACAATATTAATATAGGTAGGTACACATAATCAATCCTTTTTTGACCTTTCGTAAGGCTAAGGCTAAGGATTTTTTTTTCTTGTACCGGCTAAAACCCCGCGGTCGTCGCCATCTGCGCTGTAGAGGGGGGCGGGCTCTCATACAGAACACATACTCACTACCCCTCGCGACGCTAGAGAGCCCATCCCGGGGGAAACGTGATACTTCCCCCCAGCACCCTCGCTGTGCTATCATACGATGAATCATGATCACGACGACCCATCGTCCTCCTTGGGCTCGCTTCTCCGTCGCCGTTTACGACAGGCAGAGGAGCATCGTAGTATGCTAGGGCCGAAACCAAGTAAACGACATTTTTAAAAATATTATTCAGTTCATTTGACAAATAGAATTACCGTTTATTATACTCAAGAGACATTGATGATTGTTACTGTAACCGTTAATTTGATTATGACATGACGTTAATTGTGCGCGCTACAAGCCTGTAACACGCCGCGAGGCTCGTGACGTCATGCCACGTCACGGTGCGACATGTTACGTCATGATGCGCGGCGGCACTCACTAGCGCCGTCGACCGATGGGATTTAAGGCCTCACATGACAGTCACAGTGATCTTAGAGCTCGCTCCCATGAGGACTACTAACTAGAGTTAATCTCATAAGATGCAATTTTGGAATTTATAGTACAAAACACTAAAAACTATATAACAAAAATATACGGCTAATGCAATGGCACTCAGCTGCGCGTATCTAATATGTTATGTCATAAAAATCAGAACATATTTGAAGCGCAGACGGAGTTGAAGTGCCAGCATTCGCACTTTATCCCGATATAAAACTGTCTATTTTAACGTCTATAGGGGGATTAATATTGCCACTTTATGGCAAAATATATATTATTACTAACGGATTTGCAGAAACATACCTATCTTGCCTACAATTGGGGTATATTACGAAACTCTGATGATGTGGCTACAGCTAGGTTGGTTTACTTTGCGTATTTCCATAGTATAATGTCCTACAGTCTTCTGCTATGGGGCTCGGCTGCGGATTTGGAATCTATCTTTATCTTGCAGAAAAGGGCCATTCGTGCAATCTATTGCTTGGGTCCTCGCGAATCCTTACGAACTCGGTTTAAGGAATTTGACATTTTAACCTTACCGTAAAAAATTAAATCTATTTGGCACAAACAGTAGCCGCCATAACCTAAATACAAGAAATAAAGATAAAATTGTTACACCTAGATTCAGGCTAGCGAAAGTCAATAAGTCTTTTCGGGAACTGCATTCGCTTTTATAATAAAATCCCATATGAAGTAACTAAGATGTCTTATAATAGATTCAAAGAGTATGTTAAACATAAGTTGATTGGAGTTTATGTATATTTAAAAAAACAACTGTAATTACATAAATTAAAAAAAAAAAGATCCACAAAAAAAGAAGCCTTGCTGAGTTTCTTGCCGGAGTCTTCTCAGTTCAAGTGTATTCCGAACCGGTAGTAGAGTCTAAAAATTGTAACTGTTGACATTCATAAGTGCCTTATTAGGGCCTAAACTGAATAAATGAGTTTTTGATTTTGACTCCATACAAAACTGAAACAAAAGATAGTTGACAGATCCATGAAATGCCATCCGAAACATATTACGAAGCTGCAAATGTGGCGATATTTACCCTCTGGTGCTGGTTCCCTTTTCACGTAATATTTTGTGGAATCGAGTAGCCGTAGCTAGTGCTGCGTGTAGTTTGCAGAACAATCTCGGGGGACGACTGAGCCATCTCCTCGCTACTTCACTACGTGATACGTCAGAGACTCCCAGGTGAATTATCTCGTATATCATTTACCCAACAACTTTGATAGAAAAACTAGGTAACATTATTTTCTACTAAATAATATAATGCAATATAATTTTGTTTATTGTTTACACAGCACAGAGAAATACACCAATAAAAACAAAGCAAAAATAGTATTTATTACTTGATTTAGTGTTTAGATAGATTATATTCCTGTAATTAATGTTGGTATAACATCGCCTGACAGTAATTTAATTTGGTTTATCATTTGTTACATCAAATAAATTAAAATAAAAGAAATTAGGTACATGAAAGCAAGATGACAGATGAAAGGAAGAAGACGCCCAACAGCGCCAAGTGATTGGGCAAGCCGACTCGTATGGTACTTTTATCTACTCTCATATCGTAATGTTCTTATTATGAAATCAAAATCAGTACTTTAATGACCCACTTTATGCACACCCGTATATAATGAAATTAAAAAATTATATTATAGCACAGTTTTCTTCCCAAGATAATGCTATAAAATAACTTTTTTTCATTAAAGTACAAGTATTTGGACATGTCTGGCCACTTATAATGTTTTTTGGGTTTTAATACTTCAATTACTGTCAGTCGACTTGTCAAACGAAATAATAAAGAAAAAAACATTATATGTGGCCAGACATGACTAAACAATTAAACGTAGTATTATATTCTCTTTGTAAACAATTAGGAATCAATCAGTATCAATTCAATTTTAGATGCAAATTTACTCTGTGGTCGCGTTAGGGAGTTTTTCCCAACACGGATTTGGGCGCCATGATGATTAATGTTTGTTTATTTTATTGTTTTTTTTGCATTCATATTTTATTTTGGCCAAAAATGATAGTAAAATAGCAGTGATACTAAGGTGAAATAAACTTGTATCTGAAATTGTGGAGGCGGCAATGGAAATGACGAATAATCGATACCCGTGAGTCATGAAAACCTATGACAAAATATTATTTATTTTTTACCTTAAAATTACATTATTAGATGAGTTTAGATAAAGTACTGTATGATACTGCACATAATTAGGTATTAAAAACTCTTGTGATACTATTAAGAACCTCGCCTACGGCTCGGTACTTAAACTCACACTCGTGTTTAATAACCCCTATTATGCAACAGTATCATAAACTACTATTACGCAACTAAACCACGGAAGCAATCGCTAAAAAAGGCACATAAATAGCCTATGATATGGAGAAGGGCATGCTGAGAACTCGGGTGAAACCTTGTATCAAGAAAATTGAGTAAGCTATATATATCTATACTAATAATAAAGGTGATGAGTTTGTTTGTTTGAACGCGCTAATCTCCAGAGTTACTAATCCGAATCGAAAAATTCTTTGACTAGTATAAAGCTACATTATCCCTTAAGATTATAGGTTATTTTTATGCCTGGAACGCAAGTAAAACCGCAGGGAAATGCTAGTTATCATATCAGTGAGTGATAACATAAACCAGTGTGGAGCATAACGCATCAAGTATTGCATAAAACTTCAAGTGACGCTTGCTCGCACATTCACTGGGAACCATTGTCGCCCGCCGCTATACAAACCGCATAATAACACGCACACACACATACAGGGATATTTTAATTAAAATTATATTAATCTTTAAAGGTAACAACACTGATTTTCACGTGACGTCACGCACAATTAGATGGCACACAAAAAAGACGTAACGTACGTAAGGCACAGTTCAAAAGGTTGTTTTTATAACTAGGAAGTTCCTTGACGTCATATTTAAGTTTTCGAATGTTATGTTGTATTTCAAGTACCACTATATGAGTGCTTTTATATAAAATAGCATTTTTTAATGTTATGCCTCGCAGTTTCATCTCTCATGTATGTGCTGTCGATTACAAATTGCTCGATCTCACTCTGCTTTACGTAAATACTTAGTTATTCTCCATCATTACTATGATATATCTACTTCCATGTGAATGCAAATCATAAAGGATTTCCAACCTAAATAATGCCGAGTGTCCGTACCGTAGACATTCCGTAGCTCGTAGCCAAGCTACGACTACAATGCTACGAAAGAGCTACGCATACTATCATATTTTACTCAGTGTGGAAAACCACATTTAGCAATTAACTATATTTATCTACTCTCATATCGTAATGTTCTTATTATGAAATCAAAATCAGTACTTTAATGACCCACTTTAGGCACACCCGTGTATAATGATTCATTATAGTACAGTTGTGTTCCCAAGATAATGCTATAAAATAACTTTTTTTCTATTAAAGTACACATTGGACCTAATAGTAAATTTGTTGACTTGAACTTTAGAGGTAAGATTTTTTGGGAGTTGGCAACACGTTTTTTTTTTTTTGAAAATTTGGTAGAAAAATCGATACTATTTTTCTAGATTACATTATTTATATGAGTTTAGATAAAGTACTGTATAATACTGCACATAATTTGGTATTAAAAACTCGTGTGATACTATTAAGAACCTCGCCTACGGCTCGGTACTTAAACTCACACTCGTATTTAATAACCCCTATTATGCAACAGTATAATAAACTACTATTAAAGTTAAGTAGGTATATAAAAAGAAGACGTGACTGACTTGACCCCTAAGGGTGTAAAATATAGCAAAGTTATTTTGTCAACTTATATTTATACAAAATTATTTACATTATGTTTAATGTGGAGACATGTCCGCCTAGTTACGGACTAGATTTACTGTAAAGGTCGGCAGTTACAGACCGCAATCCACATTCATACACGCACGCGCTTGCCTGTGCCTGTGTGCGTGCAGGTAACAGTAATTCATGAATTATTCATAGGATGACGGTAACTGTGCGAACTACTCCCACGTGCGTATACATACATCCCTATTAGATATTGTATATATGTATATTAATAACGAGTTAAGTGTGAGTCCACTGATAATACGTATGCTGATAATATTTTGTGGCAGGGTACTTTGTAGTACCCGCCTAGCTGGCTACCACCCTCAAGTTGAAAATTTGTCGCCAAGCACCTACCGGTGTGTTCTGGCAATTGCACTTGAGAGCCAATTTGCCTTCTCGGTATTGTAACAGGTCAGCAACACATTGGAAATATCTGGTATTGCAAATGGCGATAGGCGACGGTAACCACTTAACATCAGGTGGGCCGTATGCTTGCTAGCTACCTTAGTAGTATAAAAAAAACGGTTATCTTGTTTGTGGCTGATACAATCAACCTTAAATACAAAAGTTTGTGAGTGTGTATGTCTGTTATTTCTTAACGCTCAAACGTGCTATGGAAGAACTGTCGATTATATGCTACCAAACGAACTGCCGGACGATAAATGTAAAACAATAACGACATTGGTGCCGATTCTGTTGTTTACGAACTTAACTAATATTAGACAAGTCACCTCTCTTTCATTTTAACCTTATTGAAAAAAGATAGAACATTTTTATTGCTGTCAGTTTAATCCATACCTATGTAATGTACGGGTAAATAGTCGTGACCAATAAAGATCACCGCTTTAATTCACGTTGAAATGTATGATCGGATTAAACTGACAGGACTAAAATATCTTGCATCCCTTTCTTATATTTACTATTAGATATAGTGAGATTAATTTTATTTTAGTTCGTAAACAACAGAATCGGCATGATTAAGCATAATATTGTAAAAAACAAACTGTATCGGTTTTATCTTTCCAAAAATTACACTCATGATTATTTTATGTTTTTTCTTTATATCATTATTTTGATTATGCGTGTAAGTGATGGTAATCTGCCTTCAAACGAACAGTCACCACTTACAGATAAATCTCTTGAGATTTGCGCTATGTGGTAAATATGTTAAAAAAAACGGCTGCCGGTGGTAGAATCTATTGTAAAAATTATATATTGTATTCTATTAGCTTGGCCACCATGGGTTGTCTTGCTCTCTAAGTGGCGGCCGAATCTCTCGTCACTCGGCTCTCAATGACATAATCCGCAGGGCTCTTGTTGTCGCCAATGTGCCTTCTGTACTGGAACCAGTTGGTATTATGCGTGGCGATGGCAAGAGACCGGATGGTATGTCTTTGATCCCATGGAGTGTCGGTAAGTCGTTGGTGTGGGATGCCACATGTGTTGATACACTTGCGCCATCTCACTTGCCAGCGACATTTAGAGTTGCAGGAGCGGCTGCAGCTGGTGCGGAAAATTCTGAATCCAAAAAATACGCTTCTATTGGGCCATATTATTTATTTTTGCCTTTTGCGGTCGAGACCATGGGTCCTTGGGGGTCCGAGGCTCGCCGATTTTCTCGAACATTATCTTCAAAATTAATTGAGGTCACAGGGGACCGGCGGGCGGGGAGCTTTTTCCGCCAACGCGTTAGCTTGGCCATACAAAGAGGGAACGCTGCCAGCCTTCTGGGAACCTTGCCGTTGATTGGCAGCAGCACACGCCTCGAGGAAATTTTTTATATAAAGTTTGTATATTTCTTGTAAATAATTGTAAATATTGTATATTTATAGAATAAAGTAGATTTGTATTCTATAATAGTAGTTTATGATACTGTTGCATTAAATACGAGTGTGAGTTTAAGTACCGAGCCGTAGGCGAGGTTCTTAATAGTATCACATGAGTTTTTAATATCTAATTATGTGCAGTATCATACAGTACTTTATCTAAACTCATATAAATAATGTCATTTTAAGGTAAAAAAAAAATTGATTTTTTTGCAATTTTCAAAAAAAAAAAACATATAGGTACCTAATCAAATCCGTGTTGCCAACTCCCAAAAATTCTTACCTCTAAAGTTCAAGTCAAAAATTCGTCACATGTCAACCACACACAAAGTAAATTTGCATCTTTTTAGATGCAAATTTACAATTTTTTGAATTAATACTGATTGATTATACTATTGATAGGTCCAAAGTGTACTTTAATAGAAAAAAAGTTATTTTATAGCATTATCTTGGGAACAAAACTGTACTTTAATGAATCATTGTACACGGGTGTGCCTAAAGTGTGTCATTAAAGTACTGATTTTGATTTCATAATAAGAACATTACGATTAGGGCATGCTATCCGGATATTCGGATATCCGAATTATCCGGATATCCGGCGATTTTAATATTCGGATATTATTCGATTTACTATCCGGATAAAACGAATAAAACAAATAGTTACTTTATTAATATAGCATACTAATTTTTAATTGGATTACATCAAAATCACTCAAATATTACAACATTTTACATCGTCTTCATGTCAGCTGAAAGACGTCCACTGCTGGACAAAAGCCTCCCCTAAGGATCTCCACGATGGCCGGTCTTGCGCTGCGGTTTCCCGCGACCCTCACAAGTTCATAGGTCCATCTTGTGGGGGGCCTGCCCACGCTGAGTCTTCCGGTTCGTGGTTGCCACTAGAGAACCCTTCTGCCCCAGCGGCCGTCGGTTCTACGAGCAATGTGCCCCGCCCACTGCCACTTAAGTCTGGCAATTCTTCGGGCTATGTCGGTTACTTTGGTTCGCCTCCGAAACTCCGAGCATAGCCCTCTCCATTGCTCTTTAGGTGACCTTGAGCCTTCTGATGAGACCCATCGTAAGCGACCACGTCTCTGCTCCGTAAGTTATCACTGGCAACACACACTGGTCGAAGACTTTCGACTTGAGACACTGCGGTATTTGAGACGAGAAGATATTACGTAGCTTCTCGAACGCTGCCCAGCCGAGTTGGATTCGACGATTGACCTCTTTCTCGAATTCTCGAAGTTGGACCTACCTAGTTGGATGGTCTGTCTTAGGTAAATATAGTGGTCTACAACTTCGAGTGCAGAATTCCCAACCTTTACTTGAGTGGGTGAAACATAGACGTTCGACATGATTTTCGTCTTATCCATGTTCATTTCTAGACCTACTTGTTGAGAGACTCTGCTGAGGTCATCGAGCATTGTACTGAGGTCTTCCAAAGTCTCAGCGATGGCTACTATATCATCGGCAAATCGAAGGTGAGTGATGTACTCGCCATTGACATTGATGTCAAATCCGTTCCAGTCCAGAAGCTTGAAGACGTCTTCCAGTGCAGCGGTGAACAGTTTCGGATATATCACGTCTCCCTGTCTCACGCCTCGCTGCAATTGGATAGGTTTCGAGTTCTGGTCCTGGAGATGGACCACAATGGTGGCGTTCTCATGCAAACACTTTAACACCTCAATATACCGGTAGTCGATTTGGCACCTTTGAAGAGACGGCCCAGGTTTCAATCGAATCAAAGGCTTTCTCATAGTCGACAAGCGCTAAGCATAATGGCTGGTTATACTCCTCGGTCTTCTGTATAGCTTGTCGCCGCGTGTGTGTGTGGTCTATGGTGCTAAAGCCTTTTCGAAAACTGGCTTGTTCGAGAGGCTGGAAGTCGTCAAACCTGCGTGCAGATGGTTTGTAATGACTCTCGAGAACAACTTGTAAACATGGCTCAGCAGTGTGATGGGTCTGTAATTCTTGAAAAGGGAATTATTTCCCTTTTTAAAGAAGAGCACCACCACACCTCTGTGCCATACTTGCGGCGGCCGGCCTTTGAGTATGATGGAATTAAATAGTTTCTGAAGGGCCCTAAGGATCGGTGTACCTTCAGAAGTTCAGCTGTAATTCCATCATCATCTGGCGCCTTGTTGTTCTTGAGTTGTTTGAGAGCCATTCTAATCTCGTACAGGCTGACGTCCGGTATATCTTCAGTATAGTGTCGGGTTACCCGACATGTTTGATGTGATGATTCTGCCACCCTCAGTCTTCAGTTTCGTCAGTTAGCTCTGCCCAACAGACAGATCTCTTCCGAACGCTTTAGAGCCTTTATTCTGCTCAATGGCCTTTTTAATACTAACTGTATTAAATTGGCGTGTGTCGCGAGTTAAAGACTGAGATCTGTCTGTTGAGCATTTCGTTGGGCGTCTTGCGGGGTGACTATTGAGGGTGGATGCCGTCTCTTAATTATAAATGGTTGATGAGGCACTTAGCGAGCGTGTTTAAAAATGTTAATTAAAGACGTATTTTTAAGTTGACTGATTGATTTATCCATTTCTAAGGGGGTATCCGAATTATCCATATTATCCGGATTTATTCGGATAGTGAACTGGAAGTATCCGAAATATCCGGATAGTAAAATGAGGCGGATAATTGCATGCCCTAATTACGATATGAGAGTAGATAATAACTATTGACAATTCATAAGTGCCTTATCACGGCCTAAACTGAATATATGAGTGTTGAGTTTGAGTCAAAAACATTACATTTATTAGACGTGTCAGGCGTCTCCACATTACAACTGTAGGTAATAAACTACTGACACACGTTGGTAATGTATGGAAGACGCGGTTTTAGGTGTTGTAGCAAACGACTGGAGGATAGTGGATACACGAATCACTCTTGAGAGGGCTCGTCGGAGGTCGGTTTAATTTGAACCTGAACACTATTTGTTTTATCCGGAGTTGGGTTTTATTTTTATTTGCACAGGCTCGTTGCAAACAAGCTTCGGGTATCTGTCTGAAATAAGTACCTATATAGGTATTTTATTTATTTTTCTTTTTCGTAAAATAGCAATTAGTTCCAGTTTGGCAATTCTTATCTAGTAACCTAATCTGCATTAAAGATTGTTTATGTCAGTAGATAAAAATAAATATTACTCAATATTTTGCTAGAATTAAAAGCTAATAATTTAATACTTTCTTATATCATATTTTTACATACATGCAGACAGTAGGACAACACAGTAATCCTATAAAGTTTCCGTTGGTTCGTTCAAATTTAGATAAATTATACAATACAAAATGCTTTATTATTTTACACCACACAACAGAAAAGGTAAGTATAAAAAATTATGATATTGATTCCCGAGTGACAACCCTAAAAAATAATTTTGCGCGAAGAATCAGGTAGGACAAATCGTCGGAGTAATTCTCGGCTGACGGCGGCGGCGGTGTCAGGGCACCTGCGACTGAATTAATAGAGATTTAAGAAAGGAGGCAGACTTTAATATTCAATATCTCAGCTTTACCGACAGCTCAGACGATGACTCCCTTCCTTCGCTCGATTACTTACCTATAGCGTATCTGTAAATGTAGAACCCTCTATATTTGGCGACTGTAAACACTGTGTTAGTATTCATGAGGACAAACCCTCAGGTAGTCCTACTTTCACTCTTTTTTTTTTTACTATATATAGGCCTGTGTTTGACCACAATCTCAACGTGGTCAGTGATGATGTGGCCGATGATGGTAAGCACACAAAGCCTAGAAAGGAACTCTTGCCAAGTTTTCACTTCAAAACAGTGTCAGGTTGATTAGATTTATATTATTACCTATAGATATTATTTTTAGTGTTTTGAAGTCGGTTCTATTTTTTGTTAAAAGTTTTTTTTTATGTCAACAGGTTGACAAACGCTCCAAAGATACGAGACGATTTTTAGCAAAAAGCCATCTATTGGAGCCATACGCCATGTTTCATATAGAGGACACCGTTCGTTCTGGGCCAGCGAGCATCGATAAATACGTATTATTTTGGCTGAAACTTATATTTTACATCTTGTAAGCCAACTGTAACTATAATTTATTTTTATGAACTGACGTCATCTAGTTGACGCTATGCTCATTTCATATACGAAAGAAGGTATGAAACATAATATTAGCTGAAGTTAATTAATTCTTTAATAAATTCCACTTCAAGTACCTAAGGTATCATTAGCCTAATATTAAAGCTAGATTGTAATCATATAGAGAACAACATTTAGGGAATATGGAAAATTAATCAGAGGTATAAATATACTTTTCTATTAAACAACACTTTTTTCTGGTAGCCATAGAAGCTTATCAGTTCAGTAAGTAAATTGTGAGGCACGCGGGGCTGCCGTCGGCATCCCGCCACCATCAAGTGCACACATTATAGTGTCCGTGAACCTCTTCGTAAAGTAATGTAGGGTAGGGATCTGTGCTCCGAGTGACGAGGGTCGACAATTTGCTCTCACCTGTGACACCGACGCACGCTACGGCTCACAATCAACCGGCGCCAACCTGAACTAAACACCTGCTTGACGACAATTTATATTGTCAAACAATTTATGTACATCCATTCATGTTCGCGAGTTTGTAAACGTAAAGGATGGCACGATGTCTCTACATTTAAGTGTTCGAACTCGAATTGCTTCATCGAAGGAAACAAATTTATTCTGCGACAACACAATATTATTAATTTGAGGCGCTACAAAGAAGGAAGAATCAAAAATCGGAAATATGGTATTAAATGTTTACCTACTGTTTTCATAAAAATATTTGTTCATAACTTTGTTATCGTTATAATTTAATTATCTATATGTGTACCAATTGAGTGATATAGGCCTCCTAGTTTATCGGACATGATTAAATATGTGTTCTTTGTTTCGCTACCAAAATCCTAAAAACTATACTTTGTATATTTGCACAAATATCTCGCCCTGTACCCAGTAAATACAAATGTTTCCAGTCTCGGCATTATGTACAGGTTTATATTATAAATTTAATATGTAGCGCGTGTTCTCCTACCGAGATAAGGTGGCAAAGAAGCCGCAGTGAATATTTTATGATATGCTTTTGGGTGAAAGAAAGCTAGGTGCGGATACCTACGAGCTTACATACCTACTTAACTTATATATATTTTGTCCCAGTTCTCTCTGAGGACGAGGTATTTTGCTCGGACTGCTTTTACTAAGATAAATGATGCGTTACGTACTTACATAAGATTTATTTTATTCCTTTTGAGATAAAGTGAATTATACCATTAGATACTGAGCTACTATTTATTTAAAAACTAGCTGACCCGGCAGACGTTGTCCTGCCCTGAGAACAAAAATAAAACTGGGACCTACAAACCTATCCCTACCTACTCCTATCTACCTCTACCTGCCACTACCTACCTTACCTACCTACCCTACCTACCTACCCTACCTACCTACCTACCCTACCTACCTACCCTACCTACCTACCCTACCTACCTACCCTACCTACCTACCCTACCTACCTACCCTACCTACCTACCCTACCTACCCTACCTACCCTACCTACCCTACCTACCCTACCTACCCTACCTACCCTACCTACCCTACCTACCCTACCTACCCTACCTACCCTACCTACCCTACCTACCCTACCTACCCTACCTACCCTACCTACCCTACCTACCCTACCTACCCTACCTACCCTACCTACCCTACCTACCCTACCTACCCTACCTACCCTACCTACCCTACCTACCCTACCTACCCTACCTACCCTACCTACCCTACCTACCCTACCTACCCTACCTACCCTACCTACCCTACCTACCCTACCTACCCTACCTACCCTACCTACCCTACCTACCCTACCTACCCTACCTACCCTACCTACCCTACCTACCCTACCTACCCTACCTACCCTACCTACCCTACCTACCCTACCTACCCTACCTACCCTACCTACCCTACCTACCCTACCTACCCTACCTACCCTACCTACCCTACCTACCCTACCTACCCTACCTACCCTACCTACCCTACCTACCCTACCTACCCTACCTACCCTACCTACCCTACCTACCCTACCTACCCTACCTACCCTACCTACCCTACCTACCCTACCTACCCTACCTACCCTACCTACCCTACCTACCCTACCTACCCTACCTACCCTACCTACCCTACCTACCCTACCTACCCTACCTACCCTACCTACCCTACCTACCCTACCTACCCTACCTACCCTACCTACCCTACCTACCCTACCTACCCTACCTACCCTACCTACCCTACCTACCCTACCTACCCTACCTACCCTACCTACCCTACCTACCCTACCTACCCTACCTACCCTACCTACCCTACCTACCCTACCTACCCTACCTACCCTACCTACCCTACCTACCCTACCTACCCTACCTACCCTACCTACCCTACCTACCCTACCTACCCTACCTACCCTACCTACCCTACCTACCCTACCTACCCTACCTACCCTACCTACCCTACCTACCCTACCTACCCTACCTACCCTACCTACCCTACCTACCCTACCTACCCTACCTACCCTACCTACCCTACCTACCCTACCTACCCTACCTACCCTACCTACCCTACCTACCCTACCTACCCTACCTACCCTACCTACCCTACCTACCCTACCTACCCTACCTACCCTACCTACCCTACCTACCCTACCTACCCTACCTACCCTACCTACCCTACCTACCCTACCTACCCTACCTACCCTACCTACCCTACCTACCCTACCTACCCTACCTACCCTACCTACCCTACCTACCCTACCTACCCTACCTACCCTACCTACCCTACCTACCCTACCTACCCTACCTACCCTACCTACCCTACCTACCCTACCTACCCTACCTACCCTACCTACCCTACCTACCCTACCTACCCTACCTACCCTACCTACCCTACCTACCCTACCTACCCTACCTACCCTACCTACCCTACCTACCCTACCTACCCTACCTACCCTACCTACCCTACCTACCCTACCTACCCTACCTACCCTACCTACCCTACCTACCCTACCTACCCTACCTACCCTACCTACCCTACCTACCCTACCTACCCTACCTACCCTACCTACCCTACCTACCCTACCTACCCTACCTACCCTACCTACCCTACCTACCCTACCTACCCTACCTACCCTACCTACCCTACCTACCCTACCTACCCTACCTACCCTACCTACCCTACCTACCCTACCTACCCTACCTACCCTACCTACCCTACCTACCCTACCTACCCTACCTACCCTACCTACCCTACCTACCCTACCTACCCTACCTACCCTACCTACCCTACCTACCCTACCTACCCTACCTACCCTACCTACCCTACCTACCCTACCTACCCTACCTACCCTACCTACCCTACCTACCCTACCTACCCTACCTACCCTACCTACCCTACCTACCCTACCTACCCTACCTACCCTACCTACCCTACCTACCCTACCTACCCTACCTACCCTACCTACCCTACCTACCCTACCTACCCTACCTACCCTACCTACCCTACCTACCCTACCTACCCTACCTACCCTACCTACCCTACCTACCCTACCTACCCTACCTACCCTACCTACCCTACCTACCCTACCTACCCTACCTACCCTACCTACCCTACCTACCCTACCTACCCTACCTACCCTACCTACCCTACCTACCCTACCTACCCTACCTACCCTACCTACCCTACCTACCCTACCTACCCTACCTACCCTACCTACCCTACCTACCCTACCTACCCTACCTACCCTACCTACCCTACCTACCCTACCTACCCTACCTACCCTACCTACCCTACCTACCCTACCTACCCTACCTACCCTACCTACCCTACCTACCCTACCTACCCTACCTACCCTACCTACCTACCCTACCTACCCCTACCTATCTACCTACCTCTACCTGCCACTACCTACCCCTACCTACCTTACCTACCTACCTACCCTACCTACCCTACCTACCTACCCTACCTACCCCTACCTATCTCCTTCCCTCCCCTCCTATGTCCTTCTCCTGGCTCTAAACTACCTCCCTGCCAATTTTCAGCTAAATCGGTTCAGCCGTTCTTGAGTTATAAGTGGAGTAACTAACACGACTTTCTTTTATATATATAGATTACATTGACTCCCCCCCCGTACCCCAGTGACGCTTACATGGACGCCTACATCGCATGCTGGCTAGCTGAGCGCGGTGAGCGACAACCACGCGACTTTTTTCTAATACTTGCATTTTTAAACTCGTGATATCTTCCGAATGAAATGTCCGAATTGAATAATTCAAAAAGTTATAAAAAGGTATTAAAGCCGTCTTGAATATAAAGTAATTTATTTTGATGAGGATTAATACCAAGGTACAAATGAAGAGCCTTTTCAAGAGGCGGCATATATAAATTAATATTTTAGAATAAAAAACTGCTTACTGAGACATAACTATAATATTTAGACATATGCTGTCGCGACACTTTTTGTAGATAATGATGAGTTCTGCAAAGTCGTAGTAAATGATTTTGTTCTATCATCAATAGTTTTCGCAGCGCACGCGACGTAAGGAATTTTTCAGGTCATTTTTTTACACCTTATGTTACATTATTGGAGTTTTAGTAAGGATCCCTAATTTTTTTTTAAATATAATATAGCCTATGTTACTCGGGGATAATGTAGCTTTCCAAAGGTGAAAGAATTTTTGAAATCGGTCCAGTAGTTTCGGAGCCTATTCATTACAAACAAACAAACAAACAAATCTTTCCTCTTTATAATATTAAGTAATTAGTATAGATGAAGATTTATTTTACAATTTAAGTAAAAATAAATTATCTGTTTACTTGCCATAAATTTGCATAATATTCTAGATTATTCTAAATTCTTCTAAATATATAAAAGGAAAGCGTAACTGACTCATCTACCAACGCACAGCTTAAACCCTGATTAAAATTTAGCACACCGATGCCTACGCATCCGCTAAGAAAGGATTTTTGAAAATTCAACCCCTAAGGAGGTCAAAATAGGGGATTGCTATTATACAGTCCTAAGAAAAGTCCCATAAAAAGTCGTATAAATGGGAAAATAAATTATTATTCTTTCACGCAGGAATCGGGTAGGTAGCACATCAGCGTACGAGTGGTTGGAGACAAAAAGTTAGGTTATTTATGGGTCCGAGAAGAGTGGCTTATGCTACTTTTTATCACGAAAATGTGGATAAAACCGTGAGGCGCGTAGTACACAAAGAACTAGTTTTTACAAGCTATTATTAAGTATTGTTACATGAAATACTTTTTTATTATTTCATACAAATCGCCTAAAGTCCAAAAGTAAATTTAAATTCGGAAACAGATAATTTGTTCGTTAGCAAACATCTAAACATTGATTGATGACAAATTGTTGTGAAAACCAATTACGTTGCAAACTTTTCTATCAAAATATATTTCAAATTATTAGTATTACCTACATCGTTATGATAATATACTTTTAAACATATTTTTTCTCATATACGGCGAAGCAAAAAGGAGGGTTATGATTTTAACCGGTGTGTAGGTATATATGTATGTATGTTCATCTGTTCCCTCATAACTTCTTAACCTCTTATCATAATTTGAAAAATAAGATATCGGTGGAAGCGTCTTGATCGTCCGTTGGTTATAGGCCGTGTGCTAATGTGACGTCACATTAAGTTGAATATGGCGCCATCTATAGTACATAAATTAGTCAGGTTTTAGATGTTGAACCTTTTTTACAGATATAAACTGCGTAAAACTAAATCATGATAATTGCTCATCCACTTCGAAACGAACTCTCAGTGAACGAGTTAATAGGCTCCTTTATGAGAACATTAACAGGCAATCGAAGTTGAGTCTGCTCCCGCTCTTTAAGAGTTCAATGGCCGCCGCCGACTACTACATTTAAAAGTTAAGATTCATTTAGAACAATAGTTCGTTGGTCCTCCTCCAGCGGGGCCCATTTAATAGAACACGTTTCAACTTTGTATCGTACCGTCCGTTTTGTAAACTGTAGTTGGTCGTAGTTGGTATCGGAGCGGAGCGGGTCAGTTATTAAACGTGCTGCCCACCTCGGGGTCAGATTCCTAACTCCGCTGGAAAATTATTCAGGTCTTTGTCCGAATGAAAAATATAGGTATTTATTTTTAGGATTGAGTATTGAAATTAAAAGGAAAACATTCCCATTGTAAGAGAATGTTTGTATTTACCCGAGATACAAATGATACAGGTCGTGTTCGGTTAGGAGTGATTAGCATCCTCAGCAGTACCTACATATTGTATCGGCACCGACACGATGTGCCGAGCGGATATCCTGCACACGCGTCATATCCGCCGTATCCGCATGATCCGCGTCGCTCGCTACGGAATTGAGAAATAATACCTCACACGTGATCTGCAGCTTACATATATCATAAAGTCTCTACGCTGTACTTTACTGTACTGCGCCGCACGTAACTTTGTCACTGCACCTGAAAGCCGTTCATGATTGAAAATGTATATCTCGATCAAATGGAATCGTGATTTTCCTCATTGCATGTTTGTTTGTTGTTTCATTACATTCTATTTCTTTTTTATATACTAAGGTAGTAAACAAGTGTACGGCCCACCTGATGGTAAGTGGTTACCGTAGCCTATAGACGATTGCATCACCTGGGGTATCACTCGCGCGTTGCCGACCCTGCATGAATCTCTTCACACCTTTTGAAGAGCCCCATGCTGTAGTCTCCAGGGAAAACCACGGCGGGAAGCACATTCATTAATTATATGTGTATGTGAAAAAATAAAAAAAGGGTTTTAATTTTTTCATATTCAGGCAAAAAATTCAGACGCGCTAGTGTTGTCGCGTACCACTTGATGGCTCGCTGAATGGACGACGTTCTCGTTAATTTTTAATGAAGTCACGTTTTAATATTTTGGTTAATATACTCTAGACACAATTTTCCTCTGATTAAACTCTTTATGAGCTTTGCATTTTCTTATAAATTCTAGCTTTTAAGAGCGGTGGGACTGTGGTTTTAGTTTTCTTTCATTTTGTACTAAAGTAATTTACAAATTTTCTTTCTGCGACTCTGCCAACTTTCATGATCATCTTGGCGCAGCACTCAATGTTTTGTTTTCTGTATAAATAGAGATATTTTCACTAACTTCGAGTCTGAAAATTTGGCACGGCACCGCGCTCTGTGTAGTGTCTTTCAACATTTAACATTTTTAAAGTGAAAATCAGTAATCTTCAATTAGTACCTAGCTCAGGCAGTATTCAAGTAAATCTATCCAGCGTTTACGTGACTAATATCCACTGCTGTTTATTGAAATACGATGAATTCCTAGTCTACTAGTTTCACGATTTCGTTTTCGCCACTCGGCATTTAGGCCAACCTAATTCGAGCTACTGCCAGTCTTCTGCGTTTCTTTCTTAAACGATAGAGACGTAACCTCTTCTTTCCTAATAGTTTTGGTCGGTCGCATACGGAATTAAGTAGATACTTATTAGTAAACTATGTTTTGAATATCTTTAAATGTTAAAGTAATGATATCGAGGTAGTTGAATGCTTGGCTGTCGAAGATTAATTTACTAACACATTGCTACAAAAGTCAAAATTCCTGAATCGTGAAGACTTAAAATTATATACGTTGTCCTTGCATTTGCAATGTTTATTCATACTATAAATAGACTGTAGGAGAAATTATTGAAAACGCATTAGGTAAATCAGATTGATGAATGAGGGTTGCCCAGTCATCAATTCGAGTCACCTTGTCTGTCATTCCTTAAAACGTTGCTATATGAGAAATGATAATTTTAAATGGCGTTTTTCTCTGCTTTCCTTGTTCGAGAGATAAAAAAAATATATGATAAACGAAGAGAAATAATTTATTTTAAAATTTGAATTTTTAATTAGTACCTAACGTCAGAAAAAAATCGTGAATATGGCCCTTTTAAAATTAAGAATGAATTTTCCTCTTCATTGGCCCATACGAGATCTAATAGAAAGGGAATTGTTTTGTTATTTTTTTGAAAATAGGTATAGTTTTTTTTCAAATTACAGAAAACCATATTTTTTACTAAAAGTGGGCCTCGCCTCTCTCGCTTGTCTCCGTCAGGTTAGTAAAGAACGGAGTCATTCGCGGAGAGCATCCTTAGTCTCTTTTGTAATTCTGAAACAAGTTTATGTTCAAGGTTCTATAAACTTCATAATTTTGAATGTATAGAGGTATATCACTAATTGATCTTCGTTTAATTTATTATATAGTGTGTAGTTTCAACACATCGTCGCGGCATGTCGCCCACCGGGGCGAGGCAGACATATAAACTAGTTGGATACTTACAAACTGATCGGTCAGAATGGAGATGCGCAGTTAAATGCAGTGCTGTAAGGTTCAATTTTGATTAAATATAGCCTAATTGACCTTTACCTGTTTAGATGCTCTTGAGCGTCTCTGTTATTACGATTCTTAGATTAGATATTGATTTTCATCAAAGCTTTTGAAGTTTTATTAATATTTGAATATAATTTAAATTTCTATTTGTATCGTTGTATTGTGTTTAGGTACCTATACGCACAATATATTATACATTATGTTCGTTTTATTAAAGAAATAGCTTATTCTGACTTCTTGAGCGTAATTTATGTGCGTCAGTACCAATAACCAAAGGATAATATGCCATTTCACCTATAAGTATATGGTTTATAGTGCTATAAATTTGAATAATCCTGCCGAGTCCCGTTAGTTATGACCGATTCTGTGGTCGATATATTTATATATTATACGCACTATATAAGCGGTCATGTTTGAGCGTTGCGAGTAGGTATTAGGTTAGTCTCGAGTAACTAAGAGAGGCGAAAAATACCTATTAGGTACCTGAAAACGAGTTATACTTAAATTTTATGCATTTTTTTATAGCCATAACCTGACTTGCTAATCACAAAATTACAAGTTTTTTTTGCTGCTTTTGCAAGATCCAACATGCACTTTGCCAGTGTTTCACTATAATCTTGTAGATACATTGAAAAAGTTTTTTTAATTAGCAGTTATTTCTGGGTGTATTTTTTTTTGGTAAAAGCATACATTAATACCTATCTGCTATGAAACTTGAGCACAGAGTAAATAAAGCGAGTAATGAGCGGATGTAGCGATGAAAGCCAACAATCCACGAATCCATCGGATCCGGAATTGAGTTTGCTCGTCAAATAATATTTATATCGGAAATCCATTAGCGATGCAAGCGAGATATCAGTATAGCTGTACACTGAGTTCCCTATTACGAAGGTTTTTTATTTTATGAGATTTTCATTATTATTTTTTGGTTATTAAGGTCTCACGGCTAGGGCATGCTATCCGGATATTCGGATATCCGAATTATCCGGATATCCGTCGATTTTAATATTCGGATATTATTCGATTTACTATCCGGATAAAACGAATAAAACGAATAGTTACTTTATTAATATAGCATACTAATGTTTAATTTGATTACATCAAAATCACTCATATATTATATCGTCATCATGTCAGCTGAAAGACGTCCACTTCCCCTAAGGATCTCCACGATGGCCGGTCTTGCGCTACCCGCATCCAGCGGTTTCCCGCGAACCTCACAAGTTCATCGGTCCATCTTGTGGGGGGCTTGCCCACGCTGAGTCTTCCAGTTCGTGGTCGCCACTCGAGAACCCTTTTGCCCCAGCGGCCGTCGGTTCTACGAGCGATGTGCCCCGCCCACTGCCACTTAAGTTTGGCAATTCTTCGGGCTATGTCGGGAACTTTTGTTCGCCTGCGGATCTCATCATTTCTGATTCGATCTCGCAGGGAAACTCCGAGCATAGCCCTCTCCATTGCTCTTTGGGTGACCTTCAGCCTCCTGATGAGACCCATCGTAAGCGACCACGTCTCTGCTCCGTAAGTTATCACTGGCAACACACACTGGTCGAAGACTTTCGACTTGAGACAGTGCGGTATTTGAGACTAGAAGATATTACGTAGCTTCTCGAACGCTGCCCAGCCGAGTTGGATTCGACGATTGACCTCTTTCTCGAAGTTGGACCTACCTAGTTGGATGGTCTGTCCTAGGTAAATATAGACAACTCTCTAAGTCTCTCTCAACTCTACAAGTTCGAGTGCAGAATTCCCAACCTTTACTTGAGTGGGTGCAACATGGACGTTCGACATGATTTTCGTCTTATCCATGTTCATTTTTAGACTCACTTGTTGAGAGACTCTGCTGAGGTCATCGAGCATTGTACTGAGGTCTTCCAAGGTCTCAGCCATGACTACTATATCATTGGCAAATTGAAGGTGAGTGATGTACTCGCCATTGACATTGATGCCAAATCCGTTCCAGTCCAGAAGTTTGAAGACGTCTTCCAGTGCAGCGATGAACAGTTTCGGATATATCACGTCTCCCTGTCTCACGCCTCGCTGCAATTGGATAGGTTTCGAGTTCTGGTCCTGGAGACGGACCAAAATGGTGATGTTCTCATACTAATACTTAACACCTCAATATACCGGAAGTCGATTTGGCACCTTTGAAGAGACCTCAGCACGGCCCAGGTTTCAATCGAATCAAAGGCTTTTTCATAGTCCACAAACGCTAAGCATAATGGCTGGTTATACTCCTCGGTCTTCTGTATAACTTGTCCCGCGTGTGTATGTGGTCTATGGTGCTAAAGCCTTTTCGGAAACTGGCTTGTTCGAGAGGCTGGAAGTCGTCAAACCTGCGTGCGAGACGGTTTGTAATGACTCTCGAGAACAACTTGTAAACATGGCTCAGCAGTGTGATGGGTCTGTAATTCTTGAATAGGGAATTATCTCCTTTTTTGAAGAAGAGCACACTTCTGTGCCATGCTTGCGGCGTCCGGCCTTTGAGTATGACGGAATTAAATAGTTTCTGAAGGGCCCTGAGGATCGGTGTACCTTCAGAAGTTCAACTGTAATTCCATCATCACCTGGCGCCTTGTTGTTCTTGAGTTGTTTGAGAGCCATTCTAATCTCATACAGGTTGACGTCCGGGATATTTTCAGTATAGTGTCGGGTTAGCCGACATGTTTGATGAGATGATTCTGCCACCCTCAGTCTTCAGCTTCGTTAGTTGGCTCTGCCCAACAGACAGATCTCTTGCGAACACTTTAGAGCCTTATTCTGATCAATGGCCTCTTTAATACTAACTGTATTAGATTGGCGTGTGTCGCGAGTTAAAAACTTTGAGATCTATCTGTTGAGCATTTCGTTGGGCGTCGTGCGGGGTGACTATTGAGGGTGGATGCCGTCTCTTAATTATAAATGGTTGATGAGGCACTTAGCGTGCGTGTTTAAAAATGTTAATTGAAGACATATTTTTAAGTTGACTGATTGATTTACCCATTCCTAAGGGGGTATCCGAATTATCCATATTATCCGGATTTATTCGGATAGTGAACTGGAAGTATCCGAAATATCCGGATAGTAAAATGAGGCGGATAATTGCATGCCCTACTCACGGCGCGTCGGTATTGAGACCTCACATAACAGGAAAGCTGGTGTCTATCTAGAATAACGGATTAGCATTGCCATTCAACGTAGCAATGCCAACAGCGATATTTGCATTAACACAACTTGTATTTGATTTAATATTTTGTAACCTACCCTAAGTATAGGATTTTATTTTAATTTATTACAGCTGCACTTGAGAGCCAGTTGCCTTCTTTGTGTGCTTACCACCGTCGACAACGTCATCGCTGACCAGTGTGACCACGGTGAAATTGTGGTCAAACACAGGCCTATATACATAGTAAGTCATCGTTTTCTAAAATCTGATGTTATAGTTGTCATTTAGTGTCGTTAGAGGCAAGTGAAGTCTGCAATGCGATTGTATATTTACAATAGTAGAAACAGATACCGGGAGAGTGCAGCCGGGCCGCCCGTGTCGACTCGTGACGTCGCCGCGGGGCGACGCTCCACTCCGCGTCCGCGCCGCATTGCTCAACAAAACTTTTCTTGACAATACGTGACGTGTACGATACGTTCTTGATTCAATCGATCAACACGGTTTATTAAAAAAAAAACTTCATTGTTTTATTGTAAGTTTATCTATTAAATTTTTTGCACTTTTAAGTGAAAATATTTTTATTTAGGTCTTGTTACTATTAGGTAATTAAAAAAAAAGCGTTAAATTTTTACGATAAGGGGTTCAGAATCATGTACTGAATCCGTGGTATTAGTATTCTTTACGATGGCACTTACATCCGGTATATCTTATTGGGTGTCGGATAATTTGGTATACCATACCTACCTACCTACCTGCTAATTTTGTATAGTGAATTCTTCGTATCGTGCTTGGCTCGTCACATTGTAAAGGGGTGTTCGGGATTGGCGCCAATAGATAACTATCTAAATTAAACTTTAACTTACTTTCTACCCTCACCTCGACACATAGTTATTTGTCTTTGTTTCCAACTAATTATACCGTTCCATATCAATTAAATACTTTTCTTTTGGTTACAGTAATTACATAAGATTTTTCACTCGTTTGTTTTTAATATTTTTTGCGATAAAGTTGTACAATGTACGCAGTGCAGTTTTGTCAACTCTCCTGCATTTTAGTGATATACAAAACTACAATATTTTACTGTGCTTCATCGCTGCATTCCAACATAGTTGAATATGGCATGGTTCATTTCCCGAGTGCATAGATACTAGATATACGGAGGCGCGCCTTCGACAGAACCTCTCATAATGCCACCAGTATTTCATTCCAGCGAGTCGGCGTGGTTTTGTCGACGATATTACCTCACCAAAATGAAAAATTCACTCGCACACGGCGACGCCGCCGCTGCATTTTCGTCGCGTCAACGTTGCTTGTACCTACCTAGGTACTCACCAGCGCTCCCTGCATCATTCAGATATTGCACACCGCAAATTGGATTCCTGTGCGGTAAGTGTGTATCTCACCCACAGAGGTATATTACTACGTATAGAGAAGCTATCACGCTATGGTATCGGCTAAACAAATCGGTGGAACACAAAAATATCTCAAGTGATTTTAGTTTCTATCACAATGTATTAGAGTTACAATCATAATGAAATAATCTTAGCTTGAGGTTGTGTCCGAATAATAATGTGTGAAACACAGATTAAAAATCTTGGATTTAAGTCCCTGAAAATTTTCAAAACTAAAGATATTTTAAATGTTTCCAATATGAAATTTGGACGTTGTTTTGCGTTTACTTTATGTTGTTATGAAAACAGTGCTGAGAATTACGACAAAGAAAACAAACTCAACCAAATTTGGTGTAGAGATGGATACTTTATATTAATCTGTCGTGGCACACTAGCGACGCTAGCGGTCCTAAGAAGTAAACAAATAAGCGTTCCATGGATTTGTTCCTTCGATACCTATCTGTACTATATAGTACTATATTCATTAATCTGTGGAAGCTATCATAATTAAAAGTTATGCTCCATTTTGTTAATATTCGCAGCGCTGAAACAATAATTAACAGACAGTTTAAACACTTAGCGCTAGAACCTTTTTAACATGTAGTTTTTTTATGTACAAAATGCCGAAAGCACTGTAATTTTCATGGCGCTTACGCGTTTCGTGTTCAACCAACTAAGTGAAGTGCGTCCGGATGGCTGCACTTGAACGGAACATAGTGGTTATATGTGGCGTCGTCTCTATACGTAGTAATATACCTCAGTGATCTCACCAGACTTATATATTGTACCTACATATTTTAATTCCTTTAATATTAATGTTTACCATTATTTGCTAGTACTTTAACACTTTATTCTTATGTTTACCATTTATTAAAATTTTATAAAGTGCCAACATTTAGCTTTTATGACAAATCGTAGAATGAGGGGAATAAACTACTATTTGCGGCTCATGTTGGCAGGTGCGGAATCAATAAAGGGAACTACACACATAGTTGTAGAAGCATATGGAATGTGTAAAGGGTTGCTAAAGACGATTTGTGATTGGCAGAAAATAAATAAACTTAATGATAAAATATACATCACGTAACGATGTAACGTTATACACCAAAGTGTCGTTACTTTGATATTACAATAAAATAAATTTTAACTTAAAACTAATTAAAATAAAAATAACACTTAAATTAAATATTTCATACAATAATTTTGTACCTTCGAAGCAAGTCGATTTATTTTCGTTGCGGTGGCGGTATTCGCAAACAGTTACACACAGAAGGATATTCGGACCTACCCGCTTACGTTCCGTAGAACGCGCGATCAGCTGTATGTAGATCGACCGTTTCATTCTGTTCGAGACTTGATTCGATTGCTCGCTCGGAGCACACACGCGTCTCCTGATATAAATATTAGGACATCTGTACGTGGTGTTGTGCTAAATATATTAAAATATAAATTCCGAGTTATATATATTATATAACAAAACTTATTTTGATTTGTAAGTCAGTGTAAAACCCCATATTGGGTAAGTGTTGAACATTATTTCATATCATTCATCATATACCTACCTACTTAACGGTCAAACCTTTGTTAATCATTCAAATTTTAAAATATAACGTATTTGTAGTAATGATCATTATTTATTCTTATTTGTGAACTCCTTCTGATTGATCATCTTTGCCACCGCACTTTATACATCGCCGGTAATCTCTTGTAGCTTTGCTTGCGATGGTCACGCCAACTCCACAAGAGAAAATAAGGGCCGCTGCTCATTACTGGGACGTTGGTTTCAGGGTTCCATTTTTTACATTGAGACACCTCATCGAGGTCACCATCAACTTTTTCCCGGTTCGGCAAGATCACCTGCCTCCCGACTCCGTGACATCACTTCACCTCGCCGGATTCTGGATCCAACATCGTGCCACGCACCAGAACAGGGGAGTGCCGGACTACGCAAAGCAAAAATTAGGCGGGCCAATGAACCACAACCTTTTAATAATTGTTTAATATATTCTGTGATGACAATTTCTGGTTTCATTATAAAACCCTAGTGTCACAGCTATTTAAAGGTAATCCAAAGTTTATCTATTAAAATTTTTACATTGCACTTTTAAGTGAAAATATTTTTATTTAGGTCTTGTTACTATTAGGTAATTAAAAAACCAGCGTTAAATTTTTACGATAAGGGGTTCAGAATCATGTACTGAATCCGTGGTATTAGTATTCTTTACGATGGCACTTACATCCGGTATATCTTATTGGATAATTGGTATACCATACCTACCTACCTACCTGCTAATTTTGTATAGTGAATTCTTCGTATCGTGCTCGGCTCGTCACATTGTAAAGGGGTGTTCGGGATTGGCGCCAATAGATAACTATCTAAATTAAACTTTAACTTACTTTCTACCCTCACCTCGACACATAGTTATTTGTCTTTGTTTCCAACTAATTATACCGTTCCATATCAATTAAATACTTTTCTTTTGGTTACAGTAATTACATAGGATTTTTCACTCGTTTGTTTTTAATATTTTTTGCGATAAAGTTGTACAATGTACGCAGTGCAGTTTTGTCAACTCTCCTGCATTTTAGTGATATACAAAACTACAATATTTTTACTGAGCTTCATCGCTGCATTCCAACATAGTTGAATATGGCATGGTTCATTTCCCGAGTGCATAGATACTAGATATACGGAGGCGCGCCTTCGACAGAACCTCTCATAATGCCACCAGTATTTCATTCCAGCGAGTCGGCGTGGTTTTGTCGACGATATTACCTCACCAAAATGAAAAATTCACTCGCACACGGCGACGCCGCCGCTGCATTTTCGTCGCGTCAACGTTGCTTGTACCTACCTAGGTACTCACCAGCGCTCCCTGCATCATTCAGATATTGCACACCGCAAATTGGATTCCTGTGCGGTAAGTGTGTATCTCACCCACAGAGGTATATTACTACGTATAGAGAAGCTATCACGCTATGGTATCGGCTAAACAAATCGGTGGAACACAAAAATATCTCAAGTGATTTTAGTTTCTATCACAATGTATTAGAGTTACAATCATAATGAAATAATCTTAGCTTGAGGTTGTGTCCGAATAATAATGTGTGAAACACAGATTAAAAATCTTGGATTTAAGTCCCTGAAAATTTTCAAAACTAAAGATATTTTAAATGTTTCCAATATGAAATTTGGACGTTGTTTTGCGTTTACTTTATGTTGTTATGAAAACAGTGCTGAGAATTACGACAAAGAAAACAAACTCAACCGAATTTGGTGTAGAGATGGATACTTATTAATCTGTCGTGGCACACTAGCGACGCTAGCGGTCCTAAGAAGTAAACAAATAAGCGTTCCATGGTTTTGTTCCTTCGATACCTATCTGTACTATATAGTACTATATTCATTAATCTGTGGAAGCTATCATAATAAAAAGTTATGCTCCATTTTGTTAATATTCGCAGCGCTGAAACAATAATTAAGTCATCTAATCAGACAGTTTAAACACTTAGCGCTAGAACCTTTTTAACATGTAGTATTTTTATGAACAAAATGCCGAAAGCACTGTAATTTTCATGGCGCTTACGCGTTTCGTGTTCAACCAACTAAGTGAAGTGCGTTCGGATGGCTGCACTTGAACGGAACATAGTGGTTATATGTGGCGTCGTCTCTATACGTAGTAATATACCTCAGTGATCTCACCAGACTTATATATTGTACCTACATATTTTAATTCCTTTAATATCAATGTTTATCATTATTTGCTAGTACTTTAACACTTTATTCTTATGTTTACCATTTATTAAAATTTTATAAAGTGCCAACATTTAGCTTTTATGACAAATCGTAGAATGAGGGGAATAAACTACTATTTGCGGCTCATGTTGGCAGGTGCGGAATCAATAAAGGGAACTACACACATAGTTGTAGAAGCATATGGAATGTGTAAAGGGTTGCTAAAGACGATTTGTGATTGGCAGAAAATAAATAAACTTAATGATAAAATATACATCACATTTATAAAGTAATTATAAATATATATGAACTCTCCGCCACTCGCCGGCAAACTGGGTCATAATTTATACGTATAATGATTTTAATGGGAGGTAGTTTTGAAACCGCGCAAACTCGTAATTACATGACAGCTTTATCTAATGTTAGTTTATATTTATTAGAGCACTGCGCTGCGTTTGGTCTGATATAGCCACGTGAGTTGAGTGTTTTTTTCTTAAAAATAACTTGTATGTAATCGTCATTATCAGCATTTACATTAGCTGTGCGTTATGACTATTTTGTAAATCGTTTTATATTTATAAAAGTGGCAGCCCTGGCTGGTAGAAATATTTTTTCAGGTACGGGTAGGGTGCAGTTGGGGCGTGCAAATATTAAATTGAGCGCAGTGACGCGAGTGCGATTTATGTAGCGCACCGCACCGGTCGCGCTGCTCCAGCCCTGTGCCCCAACAAAATGCAAAAATTACTTGTAATATAACCTTTTTTTCTGACCTATTTTTCTCAGATCATGGCCTGTTAACACTCTTTCGGTTAAAAAAACAAGTTTATTTCAACACTGTAATCTTATCTCAACAAGTGAAAAGCTATCGCGTCACGTTTGTGGTCACGTCATGTCACGTCACGTCAGCACCACAAAGAGAGTGAAAACTGTGTCGACTTGAAAGTAACTTATGAACATTTACTCCAATTTAGTGGCGGGTGGCGGTATAACTTCACATTAAATATTTTACTATGCGTAAATTCATTTTTTTATAAACAAGGCTAAAAAACAACGTGCCTATATTTTTCTTTTCAAGTTAACTTATTTTCATATCGATGATTGACTTTTCAATTATTTTAGTTCTTAATAGACGTAAGGGCCTTAATTTTGTTTCAATTGACTGAACCATATACCTATATGTCACCGTATCATTGTGAACGCCGTTAGTTCATAAAATATATCGCGAAATTGTAAAATGTCGAAGAATTGTGAACTGTACCATACCGCCCACAATATGACGTATTAATTTACGATAGTTAAATCATCAAAATGTGAAAGGACCTGCAGTTCACATTTTATCGTCAGTTTGAAATTTCGTAAGATATTTTGTGAATTGACGGCGCTCACAATGACACGATGACATAATATACTACATTTCATATTTATGTGATAAAATGAATTATTTATAATTTAGTTAAAATGCTTTTTTCTCTAGAGAGATACTCAAACGAAATGAGTTTGTTTTGTTGAAGAATTCACTTAGGTAATTACAAAGGCGACTGAGGCCAACTAACCGGACAAAGCTGTAACTCTCAGGGAAGAGCAACTTAAGTTCTACTCTCAAAGTGCGCCGCTAAGCAAAAGTTCAAGAAGCGCTCCAAGGAAAATTAATTTTATTTTTATTTTTGTGTGTCAAAGTTACACAAAGACAGCGTTTGAGATAATTAACTATTTACAAAAAGAATAAAACCTCCTTCAAAAACAATAAAATTATAATGGAACCACATTGGACCTATACTGAACCCAATGCAAAAAGGATTATTAATATCGGTTCATACATAAAAAAGTTCTGCTTGAAAACATGCATCCGAATTAAGAAACTTCTCCTTTCTTTTTAAATCGGTTAAAAAGTGTATAATTTATATTTTCTAGGTAGTTATGAATACCGGCACTAAATATATTTTTCAGGGTCGACAAACAACACATGAATTATACCTATATCTTTTGTTACAACACCACGAAGGCTATATTATGCTTGTTTACTACCATGAAGTACTGGTCCAGTAGGTTAATTATCTTTGCCAAGAATTTAAAAAAAAAACTCGCGGTTTCACTAACAAATCTGAAGAAAACACGTTTTACCCAAAATATTTTTATATACCTAACGGATCGCAAATTTTTGTATACAATGAAATAATAAAAACTACAGCAGAATGTGACCATAAATCGTTGAGATAAGTTAAATCAAATAGATATGTAAGTAATTCTTAGAATCGGCCACCAGCGGGAGTTGTCATCAGTCTCCGTGACGGGTACTGATCGATGTAGCCGCTCCGTGGGCTGCACTGCACGTGGACGCCCTCGCTCCACAACTATTACTGAGCTAATAAAAACTCAGTGCTGCAAACCCTAACTTGCCAAAAATAAGCCAGAAATTCAGACGGGAAAAAAGGAGAATTTAAAAAAAGCACTTTTTGCTTCAGTTAGAATTATTCGTAGGTATTTTAATATTAGTCACATGCAATCAAGTACATAGTAAGGTAATAATGAATTGCATTGTCTGTCGATATACCTAAGTACATATTTGATTAATCTAAATTGGCATCCACAGAATTCGCTCCAAGCCTATGTATGAATAAACCAGATTTTCATGCAGTCTCCTGGAAAAGAAGGAGAGTTTGTAGCTCTGCTTGTGAGCACGCGAGGCAGTGCAGGGAGGCGCGGGGTGGCAGCGGTGTGTGTCCACACATTTGTTTACTTTTAAAGGTTGTAGATCGCTCGAGGGGATAATCTCGATACTTTGATAGAAGTAATGAATCATGTATCACTTAATTTCATATTCGTATTGAACTTGGTATTGCATGGTTCGATGGCTGTCGGCAATTATTTGCTTAGTTTCAGTAAAACTTTATTATATCGGAGCAATATTAGTTCAAAACGTGGATTGTGTATGTATTGACATTTTCTTATTGAAAATTATAGCGAAATAAAATGGGTAGGTATGCCATTTTATTCGAAAATGAAAATGATTACAGAGCAAAATACCTGGAATCTAGAGCAATAATTATATATCAGAGCTAGTTAGCTTTACCGCGAAACATGGTACTATAACAGGCTGTGTTGATGAGTCCTCGTTGTTGTTAGCAGAGGGCGTGTCGCGGTGAACATTTGTCGCGGCGTCGCCGACAGTAGGCACGTTACAAAGCAATTCTCTAATAAAATGAATGAACAGAACTTCCTGACGCTCGCGAAATGTGAAACTTTGAAGTCATCGTTACAACTTCTGCCAGCGTCATTTAAATCGAGCCTTTCTTTGACAAAGTTCCACAAAGCCGTAAGTTAAAATAATTTTGTTACTGTGTACGTACATACATTTTATTTGCAACTCATTATTTTTATGAGCGAAGGAGCAATCTTTATGTTTAGATACATTTGAAATGACGTGGCAGAACGTGTTGGAGAAAAATTTACAAAGATTTTTTTGTAGGAATAATATTTCATATTCCTACAAAAATATATTTTATATTCTGATTTTACAATAGCAATTGCTGTGGCGGCAAAGGTAATAACGTACCTAGTAAGATGCTGGAAACTACTTAAAAACTTTTGTTGCGGTTATTGTTCTGCTCAAACTGAGGTCGTGGTATACCTAGAAATGTAATAATAGCATTCACCAACGATGTTTTTTATTTTTTGTAGTTATGTCAATTGCCACGCTACGGAGTGCTACGGTGCTACGACTGTGGTCCTCGTAGCATCGTAGTGGAACTCGGATGGAGCGCCAACAGCACCCAGCATAAGGATAATGACAAAAGAACTGATTAGTCCGCCAGTTAGACTAATATTTTTACCTTAGTTCTGAAAACAAAAATAACGAAGATATAGTACACTCCTGAACTTTGTATTTTTTTATTAATTTGATACAAATATAAAAATAAAATACGTATCCAATATTTTTTGACAACCAAACTGACGGACTTAATTATTTTTTATCCATTCATTCATCCCTATTTTGTTTTTCATGAAACGAATATTTTGCTATCAATGTGGAGTTCACTACTAAATCATACCGCGCACCAAAAAAACCGCAAAACGATTTCAGTTGAACGATAAATTCAATTTGCACTTAACTTGTGTTACGCAACAAAATTGTTCTATTTCCATTAATATTGTAGACGTATCAATGATTTATTAAATACATATTATTTGCCATATATATATTTTTTTAAAGACAAGTATTGAGTATCGCGGAGGGGCGAAGTGACACTCAGTTACGAAAACTCTTGAATAGAAAATTTTGCTTCTCTGTATATGTTTCAAAATACATAGTAACATATGGGTAAGTAAATAAAAGCGGTTTCATAGAAATAGTTAGGGAGTGATATCTCGGCGCTGAGTCACCATGTTTTATTATTCGAGTGAGATCCACTAGTAGGTGATGTGGTCGCAAGTCTGTGGCTTAGATTATCTTACAAGACAAGAATTTCAATCGGGATCCCAATTTCTTTTCTGAACGATTTTCTTCATGACCGCTGCACTCGCTCCTAGCTAACTATTAATAATACAGTTTCTAATATTTTTAGTTGGCTTTGTTTCAAACGAGACATTAACTAGCTGTTCACCGAGGTTTCACTTGCGTTTCCGGGATAAAAAGTAGCCTTTAACTTTCGGGGATAATGTCATTTCCTATTAGTGAATTATTTTTTTTAAATTGGAACTCTTTAGCTTTATTATTAGTACAGATATAGATTGCACAGACGGCACCAGTTACATGCGCTATCTGATTAAACTGATTGAAGTGATCCAAGATGGTCTCAGTTTGACGTATTTTACTGAAATCGTATTGAGTTTGTTTGTTTCCTGCATTCCATATTTAATAGGATTGCATAATTTTTTCATGGAACTAGGTGACCTTATTTGAAACAACATGATTGACAATTACGAAGAATTACAATTTCAAACGTTTACTTTTATAAAAAAGTGAAATTGCTAGTAGATAAATTGATATTGCTTTTACAAATGGAATGCATCGTATCTGCTCGCACCAGTAATCCTTGAGATTTCGGAATTCAGGGCTTTTTACAAACTCAATTTGAAATATTCATGTTTGTGCAGACAATCGTAACATGAGATGCAAGCGGATGATAATATCAAGATGAATGGCAGAATTTATTTGAGAATTTGTAACATATTCAAATGGAGGAGCACAGAGGGCTTATCCGACGTCATCCAGATAACAGAGCGGAGTGAAGCGCACGTACGAGGCGGCGCAAACACCACCGCGACACCACTGACATTTTGGATATCAATATTTATTCAAACATAAACGTTATATTTTTTTATATAATAAAAAAATCTCATAGCATTTTAAACATGAATTGAAATTGTATGTTATTCTTAGCTCTACAATATTAGAATTCTCAATGAAAGGAGAGTAGTTTTGACAAATAGGTATGTCTCATGTCTCGGCTTCGATTTGACAAACTGACAGATGTTAAAATTCCGCTATATAAAATTAGTTTTATTTGCTAATATATATATCTTACTTTACTTACTTATAATGTTAATGTATAATGTTAATAAAAAAAATGTATTCGATACATATTCATATAATAATCTCTCTATAAAATAAATAATGAAAATAAAACTGATTATTATCATCCAAAAATAATACAATTTAATATCATACTGGTATTGTAACCATTTACCATGTTACTGTTTGTCTACATTCTGATATAAAAAGCTTTTCACGAGTCAATCTGCGCGAGAATAAATGCACACGAGACCGTAATCGCCTCAAGCGGGCGTTCCACTGAAGCTTGAAGTTCCTTTCTTGGTGCGTGTTAGCTCGCTTTTGTCGAGGCGGCGTGTCGGGAGGCCACAAAGGATCTATTGCTCATCTCGCCCGCCTGCGCCTGCTCCCGGGTAATGTATGATCGCCCTGGCTGGCACGTTTTGCTAACAAGCCAGCTGCATTCCTCATATTCAGTGGTGTGTGCAAATGGTATTGATGTGTTTAAGCTATGTGAAGTTCGTGTGCACATGCCTATAGGATGAACATGTTTTTTTTTATATTTTATAAATAAGGTATTAAAATCTTCCTGCCAAATAAGCCAATCACGCTTTAATTTGTTTGTTAAAGCGTAATTTACTACCGCTTCGGAATCCAAGCTTAAATGTTGAAAAAAGAAAACCAAAAATGAGTAAAGCGAGTTAAGTTGGAGATTTTTTCTCATCCACCATCTTTCAGAACATGTTTACACTTTATTCAAGCTTGGATAATATTTATGGAGTATTTTTATTTGATATTGTCTCGCTTCTGTATCTAATTTTCTATTACGTATGTTTTTTTAAGCTCTATATGGAGTCTCGGTACCCTGTTTATGAATAAATTGAACATAAATTTTATACTTTGACTAGCTGTTCCGCGCTGTTTCACTCGCGTTCCGGGGATAAAAAGTAGCCTATAACCTTCGGGAATAATGTAGAAAATAATTTTTCAAAGTTCAGTAGTTTCGGAGCCTATTCAATGCAAACAAACTAACATACAAACAAACAATCAAATCTTTCCTCTTTATAATATTAGTATAGATTATATACATCATTACCTACAATTTACCCTTATTTTCCTACTCTTATAAAATTGTCACGTAAGTCCATACCACTATTACCTACTGGCTATTGTTATAAGCGACACATTTTGCACTAGATATTAGTGCAGACAGCCGCGCGCGCGAGCGGGTTATCGAGTTATTGGATGAACTGTCTTCTATTTCCCACCTTCGATAAAATACGAAATAATATTACTTTTATAAAACAAACAAATAATATTTCTAACCTCATTATTTGTCTTTCTCTTGCTGGATTCTGCTTATATAATAATAGTAGTTTATGATACTGTTGCATAATAGGGGTTATTAAACACGAGTGTGAGTTTAAGTACCGAGCCGTAGGCGAGTTTCTTAATAGTATCACACGAGTTTTTAATACCTAATTATGTGCAGTATCATACAGTACTTTATCTAAACTCATCATCCAATAATGTAATTTAAAGGTAAAAAATCGATAATATTTTGTCATAGGTTTTCATGACTCACGGGTATCGATTATTCGTCATTTCCATTGCCGCCTCCACAATTTCAGATCCAAGTTTATTTCACCTTAGTATCACTGCTATTTTACTATCATTTTTGGCCAAAATAAAATATGTATGCAAAAAAATCAATAAAATAAACAAACATTAATCATTATGGCGCCCAAATCCGTGTTGGGAAAAACTCCCTACCGCAAGTACCGCATACGCGACCACAGAGTAAATTTGCATCTAAAATTGAATTGATACAGATTGATTCCTAATTGTTTACAAAGAGAATATAATACTACGTTTAATTATTTAGTCATGTCTGGACACTTATAATGTTTTTTTCTTTATTATTTCGTTTGACAAGTTGACTGACAGTAATTGAAGTATTAAAACCCAAAAAACATTATAAGTGGCCAGACATGTCCAAAAACTTGTACTTTAATGAAAAAAAGTTATTTTATAGCATTATCTTGGGAAGAAAACTGTGCTATAATATATTTTTTTAATTTCATTATACACGGGTGTGCATAAAGTGGGTCATTAAAGTACTGATTTTGATTTCATAATAAGAACATTACGATATGAGAGTAGATAAAATAATAAATGTCATCAGTTAGTTCAGAATGTACTGTTTTGTATTTTAAAAGATACATTTTTATGCCTAATTCTGCTTCCAATCCTTACTTGATTGGATCCTGATGTACTGATATGTGAAAAGATGTCATAGGTATATTACGTGGATGCTGATACAAAATATTACTTTTAGATTAGATTTTATGTAAGTAGGTAGGGGTACTACCTATGGGGAGTAAGTGAATATCTTTATAGACAACTAGCTGTTCCCCGCGGTTTCACTCGCGTTTTCGGGATAAAAAGTAGTCTATCACCTTCGGGGATAATGTAGCTTCCTATTAGTGAAAGAATTTTTCAAATCAGAAGCGCGTTAAAACAAACAAACAAAAGCTTTATTATTAGTACAGATAGATAGATATAAATGTTGTTTATTCTGGAGGGGGGCGAGACTAAAAACAGGGGGGAGGTAGGGAGGGAAGATTGGGAACAACTCCTTGGAAGTATAATAAAACTTACTAATGAGCGCGGACTTAAAGGCTGACGGCAAATTAAGCTGCCATTAAATAAACAAAACGAAGTAAGTTTTTTGTGAACGTTTCGAGATTGCCCGCCTCCTAGTATCCCCGCCTCGCCGCCGCCTCGCCGCCTCGCCCTGCGCCTCGCCTCTCTTCTAGAGCTTATTACCTACGTCGTCAAACGGAATAAAGTAAAACTGAAAAGTAGCTCGTAAGACTGCTTATACCTCCAGTAAATGTTATTGTTTTTCTTGTACAACTAATTGAAATGGTATAACGTGCTTGAAACTCTGTTCTCATTTTGTCGGTGATTCCAGATTCAATACAACCTGAGCCTATAATTTATTTATTTATTTATTGTACCATTGCAGCATAAAGTAATATAAAACCCAAACACCACAAGAACATTACATTCATCTTTCTAACATTCGTCCCCATTCGTTCATTAGTCGTTCATGTCGAAAGGGCACATAATTATGCGGTTGAATACGACTCGCTAGGTGCACGTGAGGCATTCAGCCTCGCCCCGTGTGTCAGTGTGCTGATGCAATGTTGATAGCGCTCTGTGTATAAAGTAGCCCTGTTTTCAGCTACACGCGGTGCGGTATTGAGTGTGGACACTGTTTTGTGTCTCATTTTTATTTATTGACAGCGCGGGGTAATAAGCGGTTACAGCAACCGCGCCGTGTTGACACAATGCAATCGAGTCGAGCTTATCTCTACATTAAAATATTGTTTATGAGTAAATAACCACGTGTCATATCAACTTTATTACCAGGGCTATTTTTAATTCACCTGCTTTACGTGGTATCGCTATGAAGAACTTTTGCTATATGGGGCATAGCAAAATAAACTAAATTATAATGATCCTGTGTTGCGTATGTGCAGAGCTCACAATGATTAAGACAGAGACCTGTAAGGATTTAGACATTTTCTTCCAAAGTCATTACCTACACAACGTAATGTAAAGAAAATCTTAACATAGAGTTAGTTTAGAGTTCAATTCATTTAAATATTACATTACTTAACTCAATGTAAAAACGATCCAGCACAGCATAAATATATGATATGATATCACCAACTTTATATTTAACAAAATTAAAAATAAAAACAAAACTACCTAACTATAAATAGAAAATTTATGCCAAATCGCTGCCCCGCGGAAGTGTGCCAAGAAGACTGGCAGCATTGCCACGCTGGAGGGCAATGGCAATTCTTTGAGCAAAGTATGTGCCAGCCTTCTTGTCACGAGAAGCCTCAACAAGACGAGCGGAGACATCTTTAAATAATCGACGAGCCTGTCGTCCCCAGGGCCCTAGAGTTTCAACCCCAAACGCCGAAAATACCAAAAATTATTATTATTTATTTTTAAGTATTATTCAGCTGATACGTGATGATTGCTTTCTCATTTAATTTTTATTTAGTATCCATAATATTTATTGTAATTTGAATCAACAGATCACATCGGAGAGCAGATTTAATCATAGTTTTTATCAATGTATTCCATGTAATTTGGTATTTTATTTGTTTTCTGTGGCCTCAATAAATAAAGTACCTACCCGGTTGACCGAGCTTTGATCATGTTTTTTTTTAAATTACATTTTCTATAAATGAAATCTAGCTAGATTGATTTATCTCCCCCAAAACCCCCTGCATACTAAATTTCATGAAAATCGTTGGAGCCGTTTCCGAAATTCGTTTAAAGGTATTAGATAAATAAACTTTTCCTAAATTTTTATCAAGCGAGACTGAAGTTTTGTATGAAAAGTTACATTAACTTGCCCAATCTCTTATAGGTACCTAAGGGAACTTGGTGGATGTGTATTAAAAATTAATTATAATCTTAGCTTATACGCAAAACCACATAAAAGAGAAAAAAAAGGTACCTACCCAAAATGCGCTTTCTGCTTGACCATGATGGAACAGGCGTACGATAGGCGACCGAAATCTCTTCTAAAAGCTTTTGCAGGCTTTCACGCGGCTTGTTTGTTCAAAACTCTTGTTGCTTTGTTTTGCGTCGCAAACGCCAACATCCGGTCACTTCCGGCTCGCCCTTTTCCCAATTACTCGTAAGCCTCAACCGCGCTATTATTGTAGAGGTGTAGAGTGACATATGAATGCACAACCCCTTTTACAGGGTTTTCTAAAATAAACTTTGTTTGTAACCTTTGTTTTGGATTTAATACGATCATTTCATTTAATTTAGGGATATCTAAAACAATATAGACATTCTAATAGTATGTTATATCTTACGTGAACTAGTTTAGGGGAAAATCGATTCATTAACCTTGAATCAAGGTTGTAATTGGAATATAGGTTTTTCTTTCAATGTCACAATCATAACGTATTCAAATTCAAATACAAATCTAACAAACAGCTAGGATGAAATAATGGCTTTAATTATTTATCTACTAACATATAAGTACCTATGTTAATGAGTATTGGTTTATAGTTTATCTAAAAATATGAATCGTTTTTGATATCCATAAAGAGAACTCATAAAATAAATATCCTGAGACATTCTTCACACACGGTTATCTGATCCCAAACAAAACAGAGCTTGTACTAAACAACCAGATAATTGATATACTACTTAAACTGTTTTTTTTTGTAAATACATACTTATATAGATAATTACACCCAGGCTCAAAAGAAACATGTTTGTCCTGGATAGGAATCGAACCCACAACCTGAGGCGCGATAGGTGGCAACTGGCCTATCACTTATTGCGTTACAGAAATAACACCGTAATTATAGTTTTTGGAAATTTAATATCTATTCATTAACTGAATAAATTACTACGATCTAATATAGAATAATAAATGAATTGCTTGTTGAAATATGTAATTATGAAACTAAACCCACCTAGACTAGTTTCTAATTAAATTGCTTGTTAAATAATACAGATAACTCTACCAAAAGCACTAGGTAGGTAGGTAGATTTGAAAACAAAATAACGGCCTGAATTAAACAACTTTATCGTAGTCATATAATATTTAATATAAACACCAGAATCCAATTTAACTTGTAGATTATTCTAAATAGCTGTATGTCTGAGGAGGTTGGTTGATAAAATTGAAAGCAAATGGTATGTTAATGGCGGCGCGTGTCGTTGGCGTAACGAGGACCGTGGAACGAGGAGCGAGGAGCGAGGAGCGAGGAGCGAGGAGCGAGGAGCGAGGAGCGAGGAGCGAGGAGCGAGGAGCGAGGAGCGAGGAGCGAGTAGCGAGGAGAGAGGAGCGAGGAGCTGGCCTCGCGCCAGGCTCTGCAGGCAACTGCTGCCGGAGCCGGCATGCCTTGCTATATCACATAATGATGGCGTTGCATTGTACCTAATGTACTGCAACATGCTAAATTCCTATTTTTTTATTTATGGTATAGAAGAGAGTGTTCGCTAAACATGACCTCTATGTAATAAAGGTCATTGTGACTTAACCAGCCTTTGAAAACAATCGTATTTATTTATTTGTACGAATAGGACTAAGAAGTAGGGATTTATTTAAATAATATCCGAGTTTCAGGAAAAGGGAAGGATTTTCCTTCTTCAGGCGAGATGTGTAAGTGTATAGCTCGGGGATGGATTGGCTTTCAATTGTTTACATTGAGAGAGTGCGTATAAATAATTTATTTATGTACTATTTTTGGAAGGTAATTCTTTTTTGTAGGTTCCAGTCTTTTTATTCTCAGAGCAGGACAACGCCTGTCGGCAACACATTGGTAATACCTCTCGTACTGCAAATAGCCATAGGTAATGGTTTTTTCACGGTAACTTACTATCAGGTGTATATTTGTCAACCGTCTGGCACAAAAAGAAACTTTTAACCAAGAGCTTTTCCATGATTTTTCCAAAATCTATTTCTAGTCTAGAATATTTTCACATTCCTATAATACACCCTCTAAATATCAATTCTAAAATGTTAAAATAAATAAAATACCGGTAAGAGCTGGCTTTTTCCTGCTCACCCCACCACTTGGCGACGCGTCACATTCAATTGTTTTTATATTGTTAAAAGTTTTAAGGAAGAAATTAAACGCCTTCCTGAGTTTTAGTCAGTTTTCCTCAATTATTTGTTTCTTTACTTTGTATTTGCTTGTAAATGTGCACAATTTTATTCAAAGGTTTTTTCTTGGTTTATACATTTTGGCACTAGATATGTTATGTATAGGTATGTACAGCGGGTCGTTTGTATGAAGCTTGTGCTTTGCTAGATTCAAGAAGTACTCAGTACGAAGTAAGTTTTAAAACTATAACTGTTGACATTCATAAGTGCCTTATTAGGGCCTAAACTGAATAAATTAGTTTTTGATTTTGAACGAAAGGGGACTTGTCCACTCTGATCGTTTTTTTTTTCATGGTTTCATCTAAGCCCACATCTATATACACTTAGAATTGCTTCAGAAGTGGTTTAAACTGATAGAAAACAGCTGTTAAAAAGTCCGGTTTCGTGCAATTTTCAGCTAATCTGTAACATTCGAATTCAGTTTTTTTGCTCTAGTTTAAAAAACAACAAGTAATGGATAAGTCTGCTTTTGTTCCCAGCTCCTCAATCATGATAGGACAATCGGCTGAATCACGCACGCGGTTCAACAGATAACGAGAGATTAGACTTGCTACCGCCAAATTGCTCCGACGTAATTAGCCGAGTATATGTCGGCCAGGGATGACACATGTACAAGTCAATACTTAAAATACGTGATAAATTAATGAAGTAGTGCAAAACAGTATCTCTGAAAAAAATGCGTCCCTCTCTTATTATAATAAGATAACATAGAGAGATAAGTTTTAGAAATTATTATGCTACACGTTATCTTAAAATTACATTATATAACTAAAATAAAAAATTACAATAAACTCCCGAAACTCACTAGAAAATTGGTCATAATTTTCAAACGGCTGACCGGTTTTTTTTAAACATAGCACACATTTCAAACAAAAAAAAACTAAATCATTATCGGTCCATCCTCAGATCAATCCTCTTTTTCGTCGGGGGTTACAAACGTTTGCGTTGTCGCTTGCCAAAACAAATGTAGGCAGCCCTAGCGCACCGACGCGGTACCGCAGCCCGCTTTGAGCCGCGCGCGAGTGTACCTACCTACCTTCTGTAGGAACACGTACCTACTTGGTAACATTATTATTCTTGTGTATCGGCGTCTTCACAGCCGCAGCCGCCTCTAATTAACTTCCTCCACATAATATGTAACCCTACATACTTTAGGTAAACTGCTTTGTGGACGTGACAGCTACTATGTGGGTAAATCTCTGCACACATTGCGGTATATTTTACATAGGTATATACATAATAGAGAATATGCATGATTTTTTTTATCGCATCTTAACAAAATATGAAAATACCGTAAAAAAAGTTGTCAAAAAGTGATATTAAAATTGGCCAAGGAACACGGAAGATATAAACATTTTGAACTACTACTTAGATAGCGATTAGACAGAGAGATCGGACATAGTATGTGACGTCATAAAATGACGGCCATTTATACTCCATGCTAAATTCTGTTTTGCTAAAAATATGATGATTTGATATAGGAATAAATCTTTGATAGCTTATAACTTGGTTATCCGAAATATATTTTTTTTCAAAAAACATATCATGCATATACCCTATTATTTGTGACAGTATGAGAATTTTGACGAAGGTGCTCCCCCGTACCGTATAACTACGCGCTCGGAAAATGAACTATGCCATTTCCAACTCTTCAGAATGCAATAACGAAATACGATAAAAATAGCAGCTTTGTTGCTTCGGAACACGGGCTCGCAATTATGTAACTGAAATGCAGGGAAGATGGCACAGCTGCACTCTGCACAAATTGATGCCAAAAATTACCTTCGTAGATATTATTTATAGACATTCGAAATGGAATAGATTCAGAATAACTGTGTTTTAGCAATATAAACTTAGAAGTGATGGTTAGCGAAGTGATGGGAGAAAATAACTTAAAATTTACTTTCGTTCAGATAGTAGGTACCTAATCTATTGACGCGACATCTGCCCCTTTACAATGTGGCGAGCCGATAACGACTCCCAAAGTATTGATTGATTAAGCTTGTATTTATTAGATACCTACGCGACGTGTAGAGTTGCAAGAGCGGCTGCGGCTGGTGCGGAAAATTCCAAATTTTAAAAATACGCTTCTATTGGCCCAAATTATTTATTTTTGCCTTTTGCGGTCGAGACCATGGGTCCTTGGGAGTTAATTGAGGTTACAGGGGACCGGCGGGCGAGGAGAATATTCCGCCAACGCGTTAGCTTGGCCATACAAAGAGGGAACGCTGCCAGCCTTCTGGGAACCTTGCCGTTGATTGGCAGCAGCACACGCCTCGAGGATTTTTTTTATATGTAGTTTGTATATTTGTTGTAAATAATTGTAAATATTGTATATTATAGAATAAATAGGTACCTACTTCATAAACGACACACGTGCCCGCATTTCTGCAAACATTTTTCCGATGTCCTATTAAAGGTATACATTATTTATAACTTTAAGGCATTACATCAGATTGCTAAGAATTACAAGTACCTAGCATACCTCTTATAAGCCAATATAGAAATACAATCCAACTGACCATTTAAGCAAAACAACACGACAGTCTATTTACCATCTATTATTTAGATTCTAAATAATTTAATACTCATGAAAAAGACAGATATTTTAAAAGGCAATAATCTGAAAGGCAATTCCATGCTGAAAAAAAGCGACAAAAACAATTATAAATATTTGAAAATTTAATCCATCATGCGGCACGGAGTGGACGTCACCGCGCGGCGACGTCACGAGTCGACACGGGCGGCCCGGCTGCACTGTCCCGGTATCTATTTCTACTATTGTTAATATACAACCGAATTGCAGACTTCTCTTGCCTGTAACGACATTCCTCACTTATTCACCACACAATCTAAATGACAACTTTATTAACCTTAGTTTCGAAAACTATGACACACGATTTGTTTAGAGGGATTCAATTTCAATCAGCGACAACGATTTTAATAGCATAAAAGTGGACTAAAGTATAACGTAGCTATTTACTCTAAACAACAATATTTTACTGTATAGAAAAGTGATAAATAATTATTTGTAACAGGACTAGTGTGGCGCCCCCCAGCGGCGTTACATATTCGGCAGTATAAAGGACACGCACATAATTTCCATTTAGTGCAAAGAACAACGTTCGTCTTTCTAGCTCTTGGAAAAAAATCCTTCAGTGTACCTTACATCACTGGATCTTTGTCAGTCATCAAATGCGAAAAGTCAATTTTAAATAAATCGCTAGTGAGGGGCACCTGCGCCACTGCGCTGCGATCACTGCGTGTCTAATGACGCGTGATATTGCGCTCGCAACATGGATCACTTCACCGGCGGCGGCGCGCTCCGCTGATCACATTTTTCTTTTTAAATTTTACAAAAAATATGCAGATTGGATATTTTACAAATCACTCACGAATGCTAAAATAATATTTAATTGTTCATTGAATGCTATCAAACATGTATCACGCTCGTGTAGCCATGTCAGATAATATTGATTTTATATTGTTACTGCCTGTTTCCCGTGGATTCACTCGCTTTTCAAGGATAAAAAGTAGCCTATAACCTTTGGGGATAATGTAGCTTCCTATTACTGACAATTTTTTTTCAAATCGAATCAGTAGCTCCGGAGATTAGCGCGTTCAAACAAACTCAGCTTTATTATTTTTAAGTAGTATAGATAATTAATATTTTTTATTTAATTATATATACTTACAACCAAATTCATCATTAAAACTTTGTATTACTGCTATTAGATACAAGCAAAGGTTACATTTTATAGAAAAAAATGAATTTATAGGGACTAAAGCCCCATAATACGGAAATAAAACAAACAAACGCAGACTCCCGTCACTTGTCTTCAAGGTTTAAAAATATCATGTATTTAACTAACGAGTAGTCTGAACTCGGAATGCCGTGAATAAACAAACGTTCCATTCCTCGCAACAGAGTAAAAAGTATTTTCGGCAACTACAGTAACATGGAATGACTGGCGTTATGAATAACCTTTATTATTATTCCTATAAAACCTATTGTCTGCTGTACGTAGTGTAGAGATGCATCATTACTATGTATGTGAGATCTCTTCCTAGTCGGACACTCTTGCCAGAGTGGTCGTGGTTATGATAGGTCTTGAGTGGCGGCTTTTGCAATCCGTCTCCATTCGGCCCTGTTGCAAGCATTGCGGGAACACTCGGTCATGGTGGAGTGTGTGGTAGACACTATAAGATCCGACCATCTAGTCGGAGACCGACCACGTGCTCTTTTGCCATTCATTCTGCCTTGAACTACCAAACGTTCCATTGAGTCCTCTTTGCGGGTAACATGACCAAAGAACTTCAGGATTCGTATCTGTACAGTTGATGACAGTCTTTCCCTTATCCTGAGCTCATCCAAAATCGACACATTGGTGCGGTGCGCTGTCCACGGGATCCTCAGTAGCCGCCGCCAGCACCACATCTCCAGTGCATCTATTTTCCTCCGCTCCTTCAGTCTCAATGTCCACGTCTCAGCTCCGTAAAGAAAGATCGGAAAAACGAGGCTTCTCATAAGCCGAACCTTAGTGGCTCTGGTTATTCTTCGGTCTTTCCAGATCTTAGTGAGCTTTTCAACAGCTGAACGGGTAACTGCACAGCGTCTTCGGATCTCATCTTCACAGCCTCCGGTATTAGCGATGTTAGAGCCCAAGTAAATATAGCTCTGGACCACTTCACAGCTCGCTATACATTTAACGTCCGGTTGGTTATTATGTATCCGGTCGACTATCATCATTTTGGTCTTTTCACGGTTAATAGCGAGCCCCAACCTTAAGCTGTTCGATTCCAGTCTCTGTAGGATATTTTCCATATCTTCTTTAGATGATGTAAGAAGAGTGGTGTCGTCAGCATATCTTAAGTTGCTTATTTTCCGACCTCCAATTGAAACCCCTTTATCCCAGTCATCCAGTACTATCCGCATAATAAATTCAGTGTATATATTGAAGAGCAATGGAGAGAGTATACACCCCTGCCTTACACCAGCCTGTGTTTTGAATTCTTCTGAGACTATACCGTCCACCTTGACTGCTGCAGTGCCATCTTCGTATAGCCTTCTGATGAGAAACGTTAAATGATTTGGAACTCCCATATTTGTGAGCACATTCCACATCTCCTTCCATTGGACAGTGTCAAAAGCTTTTTTGAAGTCTACGAAGCATATGAAGAGGGGGTTGTTAAATTCTCTAGCCTTTTCTACAATTTGGCGTAGAATGAGAATTTGTTCTCTCGCTCCCCTTCCCTTAACAAAGCCTGCCTGCTCAGGTGCGATCTCACGAGACAGAATTGACTGAAGCCTGTTGTTGATGACATGTAGGAGTATTTTACTAGCATGTGATATGAGGGAAATCAGTCTGTAGTTATTGCACTTTTTCGTGGAGCCTTTTTTGTGCAATGGTATGAAAAGAGAGCTAGACCAGTCCTTGGGCCATTCTCCAGTCTCCCAAATTCTACAGCAGATTTTATGTAGTATATCTACTCCAATTTCCCCCATCGCTTTTATGATTTCTATTGGAATTTCATCTACACCGACAGCTTTATTACATTTAAGGTGTTTTATTGCTGATCTTATTTCATCTTTTAATATGGCAGGTTCTAAATTAGATGGTGGAGATATTGCTGCTGCGTTTGGTGTTAGATGAGAGGCGACAAACAGAGAGTGGCAGTAGTTCTTCCATGTTTCCACAATGTCTTTGATCTCCGTAACTGTTGTTCCAGCGGGGTTCTCTATAGCCCAAGTCTTCGGTTTAAATTGGCGAGTGATAGATCGTATTTTCATGTGAAGATCTTTTGTTTCGAACTTTTGAGAATGACGTTCTACTTCTTCACAGATGTTATTAAGGGCCGTGTTGTATGTGAGATAGCGTCGGTTAATTTGTTGATTATTGGGTATCGCAGGATCGAGAGGCCGTCAGACCCTCGTCATACAGCCGGCTCGTGATAAATTGTGGCGCGAGTGTGCGGCTCGCATTTAAATTGAAACTAATGGGAATCTCATGTACATTAGTGCTTACAAATTACAAAGTGTTGCTAGAGCCGAGCAGGTACATACAAACAGTTCGCGCACTGCTTGTCATTATATCAGGATTACTCGGATTACGTTGGATTAGACGACGCTGTATATATGTTGTTAGGTGACTGTGATTATAAATTTTCATCAAAATTTTATATAATAATATGCTTGTGTATATATATGTTAACCATACATTTACTAAATATCTATCGGAGTACTACATTCGGTATATTTGTAAGGATAGCGGTATTTGGTGGGTTGTAAGTGAAAGGTACTTTTGTGCGAATACTTGCTATTCTATGCAAAATAAAAAAAATAACCCCAACCTATATTTAGGGTTCCGAAAAAAAAAAAAACGGAACCCTTATAGGATCACTCGTGCGTCTGTCTGTCTGTCTGTCTGTCTGTCTGTCCGAAAATATTGGACTGGATTGAGTTGAAAGTTGGTACACATATGTAAGTCGATGATCCAAACATGGACGTGTTACGTAAATAAATGAATTTTAAACATGGGGGCTAATTTTGGGGGGTAAAAAAGATAATTAAAAAAAAAAGATTTGCAGTCAATATTGTGTAACATATCAAATGAAAGGGCTTTTTATCAGGATGTCAAATATATTTTTTTTTAATTTTAATATAAATAGTTTTGAAGTTATTTAAGAAAATAGGCGAAAAATTGGCGAAAATTGACCATTCCCCCCCCTTATTTCCGAAACTACTGGGCCAAACATTTTGAAAAAAAAGATAGATAATAGTTCTTTACCCAAAGATTACAGAAACACCTATAAGAAGTCTATCTAATACCTTTAAACCTGCAATTCATGGATATATATATATAATCTGAATCTCGGAAACGGCTCCAACGGCTTCATGAAATTTGGTATGCAGGGGGTTTCGAGGGCGATAAATCGATGTAGCTAGGTTTCATTTTTAGAAAAGACGATTTCCAAAAAAAAAAAAACTTTTTATAGTTACCATCAACAAATTTGGGTCAGGTATAAAAATATTTATGGAACTTAGTTAAACATGTACGGAACCCTCTCCACGCGAGTTTAACTCGAATTTGTCCGATTTTTTTCAATAGTGTCTATATATTTCCAAGTATCATTATTGTTATAATTTCCTAGGGGAAATACACAGGAATTGTATACAATTCCTATATTTCATACATTTCCGGTAACATATACACGTAGATTTATACTATTAAATAGAGATAAATGTAAAAAAATGACCGACGATCTTGTGAGGGTCGCGGGAAACCGCTGCATGCGGGTAGCGCAACACCGGCTATCGTATATTCTTGGGGGAGGCCTTTGTCCAGCAGTGGACGTCTTTCAGCGATGAAGATGAAATTCAAAACACAGATCGGAGCTTTTGAATTCATTTGTTCTTAATCGCTTCTAACAAATATTAAAAAATCATTTAAAAAGAAAGAATAACGTACCTACCTAACCAGTATGATATACAGATATCCGAACTCTAAGTAACTAACTACTAATAAAATATGATTTCATCGTATTTGGCACAAGGCGTTCATTGTACTGGAAAGGTGCAAATGTAGACCTTGTTTCCGTAATTTATACTACGTTGAGACAAGGTAAGTACAATTCTTATTTAAGCTATCAGGCTCCGGTAGGTAGTAAACTAAGTAAGTAGGTACATGAAGGATTTAATATCCGCCCTACGACGGTAATATATTGTGACACGACTCGGGTTCAATTTCCTCAAACCCATGTTATACTATCAACTTTTTATGGATCAATAAGGAATATAAAACTTGAACATAAAAATATACCCAAAAATACTATAATACTCTGCTAGTCAACAGCGAGACATACATTTTCCTCCTAAATTCTATTCTGAAGATCTCAATGAGTATCTGTTAGGTATTGATAGGTATATCATACTTGATTTTAGACTTGACGTGGGGTTGACAACTCTAATTATAAGCAATCGTTGAGCGGTAGGTAAGAGGATTTTCACGAAGAAAATACAAAACACAAGACGGAATTATTTTGCCATGATATCATACTCGTCTTAATGCTCACAACGCACAAACATCCATTTTAAATGTAAAGTAGATATTAATATGTCGACCGCATACATATATCAGCTATAACTAATGGGACTCGGCGGGATTATGCAAATTTATGGCACTATAAACCTTATACTTATAGGTGGAACGGTACATTATCCTACGGTTATCGGAACTGACACACATACATTATGCTCAAGGGTGAAAGTTAGCTATTACGTTTATAAAAATACTAGCGACCTGCCCCGGCTTCGCACGGCTTTTTTGTACTATAATATGCAAGTATTATACATATAAACCTTCCTCTTGAATTACTCAATCCATTAAAAATCAAAATCCGTTGCGTAGTTCTAAGCATACATAGGGACAGACAGACAGCGACGCGACTTTGTTTTATACTATGTAGTGATGATGTACTTCAAATTATATTATACTCGTATGTACCTATTGTAAATTTATTTTTTTAATATCTTTCAGACACGTACATTATACTTGATTTCTGAATATTGTAATTCAACATTAACGAAATTATTAGTTAACCAGTCTGGCGTCGCTGTCCGTATTTGGCCCAACAATTTTGTTGGCATATGGCTTTTGTTTATAACAAGTAGTTTCCGTTACGCTTTTATTATTTTTAAATGTTATTTAAATTTCAACCTTGACAGGAAAATATAAGAATTATAATAATAACGTTTTTAAAGTCAATAAGGACAAGATTCGCCTGCAAAAGAGTTGCTTTTCACGACTTTCCTAGATTTTCATTTTATTTGACAGCGCCGGCAGACTGGATAAGAGTTTTGGTAAAAATCATAATTATACCTAAACCACTGAGGTATATTACTACGAATGGAGAAGCTACCCTAAGCAAAGGTCATGCTCCAGTTTGTTATTATTCGCTGCAACAATAATTTAGTCGTCTACGTCTAGAACGCTTTTAAGGTGTACACGTTGTCGTTTTGAAGGAAACTATGACTTTCATCGCTTAGATTAACGATACGGCACGACCTCGTTTCGAGGTACGATTAATACGTCATGCGGTCAGCAAGTCGTAAGGGGAATACTCGGGATCTAATTATGTAATGCGACAAATATAATCCCGGTGCCACCCGGCCGGATTACCGCGACCAGATTGTACTCCGACCACTGAATCACGTACAAATTGAATACTCCGTATTTATTCATTCTTTCGTTCAATGTTCAAATCAAAATAGAAAAAGAAACAAAAACAAAATACAATCACACTGCAATTATAAATATAGAAGTAGGTGGAATACAGCATTTTGAGATGTGGGAAAGATTTCAACAAGCACTACATAATGCTTACAAACTCGATGAGGTGGCATGACATATCAGAAACATGACAACTTGCACCAGGTTAGCGTTAGCACTGTTATATATTCCGTGCTTGTACGTGGAGCCAGCGGACTGAGAGCTCATCGTATTTCAATAAACAGCCAGCCTGCAGCGGAGCGCGATATATTGGCCATGTATTAAATAAGCGAATGCTGCACAGATTTATTTGAAACTGGTACATACGAGTTCAACTAATAAATAGGTGATAGGTAGGTACTCTGATGAAAATATGTAAGCACAAAATGTTGTTTAATTAATTATATGTAGCGACGTTTTATGTTATTTCAACGAAATAAAGAAAATGTATTTATTAAAAGACAACACAGATAACTAATTATCTTATATACCCTAATTATCAATTACAAGAAGTTTGAGAAAAAAGTATTTATACAGAAAACAAGATTTCAAGTGTAAGCTAAGATAGGAATGAATGATGTTAAAATTGCAGAGATTTTATAACATAAAGCTAAGACTAGAGTCGCACCGCCCGCGGCGCTTGTAAACTAACATTCATAAATAAACATAAAGCTCTCAAAGAATTTAATCAGTGGTAAAACAGTGCCTAGAGCATATTAACTATAATTTAAAAATGTGAATTCATTAAAAATTTACGAGTACGAAGGGCGAGCGAGTACACGAGCGGCTGGAGTACCATCACACTCGACTCTCGACCTTCAAGTGGTCCGCGGCAACACTTTAGCGCCACCGTTTCACGTTACACCATGTTTTCAAATAATAGATTTTAATTTTCTTATTTTTAACCCCCGATGCAGAAACGACGGGGTGTTATATTCGTTTGAAGTGTCTGCCTGCCTGAACCGATTTTGATTTTAGTTTTTTTTTTGTTTAAAGGGTGACTTAATCGAGAGTGTTCTTAGTTATGTTTCAAGAAAATACGCTCAGCCGATTGAAAATTATCACCAATTTTCTAGTGAATTTTGGGGGGTTTCTTAAAGTTTTAATTATAAATTTTAATTATTATTAAAACTTTTAAGGTCTTACATATTATTTTTATAATCACGATTCGATTTCATCGGTATACTATCGCTGTAACAATATCATGAGAGATGCTTTGATATTATAGGTGTCCTATATGAGTCTATAGATATACATTTGCGAATGTAAATCACGTGTGCGGTATTATTCCTCAATTCCGCAGTGAGGCACACGGATCTGGCCACTACGGAGTATCCGTCCGGACGCAGCATATCCGCTCCGCGCTGCGTCATTACCGAGACAATATCAGTCATAATCCCAATCTATACTAATCTATAATAATAATAAAGCTGAAATTTGTTTGTTTGATTTCCGATTTGAAAAATTCTTTCACTAATAATGAAGCTAAATTATCCCCGAAGGTTATAGATTTTCTTTCCCGGGAACGCGAGTGAAACCGCGGGGATCAGCTAGTCGTAGATATAAGAAACTTGCTATTTATAAAATAATATATGTATGTACGTCGTTCATTAATGTTATTCACCACTAAATTCCTGATTGGGTATCATCTGCAGTGTTGGATCGTTATGGCGGAGGTTGTTGTCCTGGATCCAACTTGGATTATAAATATTTTTTCAATAATATATCATGAAGTAAAGGATTTCACTAGGATAAAATTATAAAAAAGAATAGCACCAAAATTATGGAAAGTGTTGAAAATAATTCGTTTCAGAGGGTGATCGGATCGAATTCAAATGAGTCCGCGTGGTAAGGGCACCGGCACTCGGTCATCAGCATATTCGATATCAGACAAGGGTGCGGCCACATTCGTGATTTCATACAATCAAATTAACTCATTGCTATTCAGTCTCTATTTGTGCATGCCAATAATGGGCCTGAATAATTTCCTACGTCACATACAGCAATTGTCTGTTTGTCATATTTTATTTTTGGAATGTTGTTTTTATGTTGGACGAGTGGATTATTTAATATAATATTTTAATATGTTTGCAATAATGAAATGAAAGTACACAAGCATGAAGTAGCGTTTACAAGGACACAAATGCGATTTCGTCAAGTGAGCACGAGGTGTCAGCGAGCGAGCTGATTGGCTCGAGCCGCACTCGACCGAGTACCTACTAGCGCGAGTGGAGGCTCTAGCGTTGTCGACTCAGCTGAAGCTCCACACTTGCACTTGTCTATCGTGCACGCTCGTATTCTGCATAATTCTAAGCCTATAATGTAATAGGCTTAGAAAACTCCTGATATTGCAGAGCGTAGAGGAATGAACGCAAATAATATAATCCTTATTAAATTGCCATTCGAAAAATATTATACACTGTGCATTTTGATTCACTACTTAAGATGTTTGTTTCTGTAATAAAATTTTATGGTAGTGCCAAATTTTCGATTATTTTCACAAGTCATAAGTTATTTTCATTTCATCAAGACATCATTCTCCTTACAAAATAGCCAACCAAGTACTTGATTGCAGAATAACCTGGAAATTCTTTGGTAGGTAAGTCAGGGCAGGCAATGCTGCCGCGCTGATGCCATTAGGTACCTTCTGAATGGAAAGGCGTGTATAAACGACGCGTCGGCTCACATTAGTCACTGCTCTGTTTACGCTGCATTTTATACTTGTTTATTTACGTAACTTACGTCAATCATTAAATAAAAAAGCTAAAATGTTTAATACATGAAAATAGAACCATAACAAAGCATCAATAAGATTGTTATCGTTACGTTTGAGGAAAATTACCCCAAATTATTATGGTATCAGATTACAATGTGTCTAAGTACAGTACCAACAAAGCAATCTTATTGAATTGAAAAAAAAACATTCCCTACAATAAAATGAAATAAAACGACATTCTCGCAAAGAGGTAAAAACTTTTAAGCTGTATATAACAGGGTTTTTGGCGGCGTTGTGTTAGCCGGTCTGTCTAAGCTTTGAGCCGGGTGTAACAGAGGTCAGCAACTAGACCTGAATAATTTTCCAAGCGAGTCGGCAATCAGATCCCGAGGTAGGTCGAGGCACGTTTAATAGCTGACCCGCACCGATTACAACTACAAACAACTATAGTTTCCAAAACAGACGACACGGGTGAAAATTGAAACGTGTTCCATTAAATGGGCCCCGCCGGAGGAGGACCAGCGAACTATGGTTCTAAATGAATCTTAACTTTTCAATGTAGTAGTCGGCGGCGGCCATTGAACTCTTAAACAGTGGGAGCAGACTCAACTTCGATTGCCTGTTAATGTTCTCTTAACTCGTTCACTGAGAGTTCTTTTACAAGTAGACGGGTTGTTTACACTGTGCATTTAGATTCACTTTTAAATTTATTTTTCCTTACTATGTATATGTAATATATACGTTTCTTTCAAACAAATTTGCTACAAAAATTACCATCTACAATGTAAGTTTATTTTCATGAAGAAACCGCGCGATTGAAGCTAATCTTACATATTATAAATGCGAAAGTTTGTGAGAAAGTATGTTACTTCTTCAAGCTCAAAAAGCTAGACCAATTTAGATGAAATTTGGTATGGAGGTAACTGACACCCTGGATTAACACATAGGCTACTACTATTAGGGCTTTCTGCCCCGCGGTTTCACCCGCGTTCTCGACGGATTCAGTAGCCTATGTACTGCTATCGTCACCGCCGCCGCCCCGCGCGGGCCGCACGACATCAATCTACTACGAGTAGATACCTACCTCGTATCAAAGTGATGCTCTCACGGCGCCGATTTATAACTCTCAAGCCAAACACTACTGCTAATAAAACCAGCCAAGTGTAAAACGAATACGTTTCAAAATCAAAATCAAAAACTCATTTATTCAGTTTAGGCCCTGGTAAGGCATTTATGAACGTAGTAGTAGTTTATATCTAAGCTTTTCTTTCGAACCATTTCTGGTTAGCCGTTTTGACCATAGAGATTGACTTTAAATTGCCTGTTAATTAATGAAGAACTATTCAAATAGATCCAAGTCTAAAATAAGATGTCACCGATGGTTTTCACTTATTTTTAAAATAAATAAAATTCGCATTATTTATAGTACCGACCTAAAAGCCGGTTCGACTAAAATACACGTCTGAACTAGGACGCAATAGGTAGGTAAATATTTAAAGTCATCGGTTGGCTCTCTTTCACCCAAAAGCATATCATACAATATTCACTGTGGCTTCTGTACCACCTTATCTCGTAGTAGGAGGTGCTACGTGCTACATATTAGTAAACCTCTACGTGACGCCGTCTCTACATAGGCATACGAGTAGGTATACCTAGTCAGATTCTGTTGTTCTTTCTAACAAAAAACATAAGAAAGAGATAAAATAAATTTTAGTCCTGTCAAATTGGTCGTAATTCAATTTCAGTCATTGGGTAGATAAATATAATAATATACTATGCGCCTAACACACGCGCATACATTTTATGAAATACTAGCCATTCCCAACGGTTTTACTCGCGTTCCAGGGATAAAAAGTAGCCTATACTCTTCGGGGATAATGTTGCTTCCTATTAGTGAAATAATTTTTCAAATCGGACTCTGTAGATTAGCGCGTTCAAACAAACAAACTAGTCAACTTTATTATTAGTATAGATATAGAGAAATAATAAATTGTTCCTACCGATGGATGCCAATCAATAGATTTTACAAAAATACCTGACTGACGTAGACGCGGCAACAACCGTCCTACAAAACACAAAATGATACTAATATCTAAACATAAATGTAATGGAAGCAAAGCCGCTGAAAACGGCTCCCGAATGAAATTGCAAAGGATAGATTTGTAGTTTACCTGCCGAGCTCGGGGTTTTCCTACCAATTAATATGCTGACCTTTTATTTCGACCTTATATATAGGTGTCATAGAGTGTATTTTTCTCGGTGTTTAACTTTGCTGAAATTTGTTGGAAGCATCGCACGGAATAGATTTGTTTCCGTCGACGAGGTATTTTGCGTTCGGACAGTTTCGCGGCTCTAAACGATGTGTCAAATGTAACCGGGTTGCAAACTCAGCTGAATACCTACACCGACGAGAGGATGTATTTATACCTTGCAATTTGTACCTCGCGAGTATGGATAACCAAGCTTTTTTTATTGTCAAATGGAATGGAAGGTGTCTATGTCAGAAGTTTGACAAGCAGGTAGGCGGTTCATCTGATGGTAAGTGCAATACTAGAGGTATTGCTAATGTGTCGCCGACCTGTTACAGTGCCGAAACAACTGGCTCTCAAGTGCAATTGCCGAAACGCACCGATAGGTGCTTAGCGACAGATTTTCAACTTGAGGGTGGGTGCCCGCCAGTCGGGTACTAAAAAGTACCCTACCACCGTGCTATGGTTTCCTCAAGATGTTTTCTTTCACTGAAATAATGAACTTATCATTATAAGATTCGAACCCACGACCTACATCGCGGCATCCGACGTCACTACCACTGACCTATCATTGCCTTAAAGCTATGTACAAAATATTTATTTGATTTATGATAAATACCCAACATAATGACTTGTTTAACTTTTTTAGAAGAACCTCAAAAAGAACGAATATTTCAAAATAATATGGGATAGTCAAATATAACAACACATAAGATAATATCTACATATACTAAGCCTGATACACGAGTATGTCTGTGAGTAAATCCTAATCTTTAATCTTACCGACCACATAAGCTACCTGCTGTGTCTCCGCCCCTCAAATATAATCTAAAGTTACAAGCTCAAAGCTTACAGCAAGGAACCTTAATGTACCTTTGTAATGATGTAAATTAAACAGCTTACAACACGTAGGAGTTGTTACAAAAGTTTAACCGTAAATAATGAAATTATACTTCCAGTGACATGTACCTATCTTCACAGTTATTTGTAAAGTGTCTTATATAATAACTATGTCCTTTCCGTCGCAGGTCGAGCGAGACAATATTAATTTTATGTTAATGAATTCGTGAATTGTATATTTCATTGGAAGCTGAACGACCACAGTAGGAACGGTCATAAGAATAAGCGAATTATTGTATTAATGATTCTCTATAATTTTCGTATACTATTTTTAATGGTTTAATATTATATAAAAACAATTTATTTATGTAATATAATAATTAACGTGAGGTCTAAATTAAAATTAAAATAAAATATCTATATATACAGAGTAACTATAAATAAAGACCGAGTTTAAATCAGGCAGGGTTCCTGGCAACGATACCTCGTTGAATTGCGAGGCTGATGCGCTGCTCGATGTAAGTGCCAGCTCTTTGGTCACTTGTAGTATCAATAAGGCGTTTGGACAGCTACCTAACCAAACTGAGAACATCTCGACCCCAACTACTATTTAGTTTTGACCCCAAACGGCAGAAATATATAACTAAATAAAATAAATATCCTGGGACATTCTTCACACACGGTTATCTGATCCCAAACTAAGCAGAGAAATGTAAATACATACTTATATAGATAATTACACCCAGACACAGGACAAACAGACATGTTCATGCACACAAATGTTTGTCCTGGATGGGAATCGAACCCATGACCAGCGGCGTGATAGGTGGTATCTTAACCAACTGCGCCAACTGGCTTGTCAACACTAAAAACTATCCCTAAGAGAAGCATAATATTTTATGAAAATACTATAAGCGACCAATAAATTCACATTTTTCAATTTAAGTATTACTTATTAAGCCGATTATGTAACACAATAACAATTTCTAAATTGCCTCAAAAGCAAAACCGCTAGTAACTTGTTTTCGAACTGAATGAAAGCGGCTCCTCTCTGGAATTCATAACCGGCCGATCAGTGCGGCTGCTGAATACGTAATCACCACTAATTGTCTTCGGCGACAATTAAAAACTCTTTCGTAATTATATAGAGCCATTGGAAATACTTAATTTTTCGCTGCACATGAATATTAAAACCCGGCTGTAACAAAGAGTAGGAGAGTCTAGGTAGGTCGCTGTAGCAAATTTAGTTAAAAGATATAATTAAGATTATAAGATATTTCAATGTTTTAACAGCAAATATATAGATTTTTATAATAAAAGTTTTCATTGTACCTTACTGAAGAGACATCGTTTTGATTTGTATAATTGAAATCGATACGATATAAAAAAAACAATAGTTTATAGTCCTTAAGGGGGAACCTTCGGTTGGAGCGCGAAATTCAAATTTTATCACGTTTTTTGCAAATTTCAGCTCAGTTATAGGTCGTAAGTTATCAACATGTTATTTGCGAGAAGAATGGTACCTAGTATATTTACTGATTAATAACAAAAGAAATCATCAACACATTCCTCCAAGGTATATTAGTAACATTTTCATGAAATAGTAGTATAAGTCAGTAATATACCTTGGAGGAATATGTTGATGATTTCTTTTGTTATTAATCAGTAAATATACTACCATTCTTCTCGCAAATAACATGTTGATAACTCGTAAGTTATAGGTAGTATAGGTAGTTGTAGTTATAGGTCATAACCTATAACTGAGCTGCAATTTGCAAAAAACGTGATATAATTTGAATTTCGCGCTCCAACCGACGCCTCCACCTTAATGGAATGAAAACGAAAGAAGACAAATATGTGGAATTTGCAGTGAAGTACTGCCATTAGGGATAAGCGCATTTAACTTTTTTGTGGATGAACCAAAATCAAAAATAACATAAAATGAATATACCTTATTAATTTTTGTCATTCATCATATCAGCCGAAAGACGTCCACTGCTGGACAAAAGCCTCCCCCAAGGATCTCCACGATGGCCGGTCTTGCGCTACCCGCATCCAGCGGTTTCCCGCGACCCTCACAAGATCGTCGGTCCACCTTGTGGGGGGCCTGCCCATGCTGCGTCTTCCGGTTCGTGGTCGCCACTCGAGAACCCTTCTGCCCCAGCGGCCGTCGGTTCTACGAGCGATGTGCCCCGCCCACTGCCACTTCAGTTTGGCAATTCTTCGGGCTATGTCGGTTATTTTGGTTCGCCTGCGGATCTCATCATTTCTGATTCGATCTCGCAGGGAAACTCCGAGCATAGCCCTCTCCATCGCTCTTTGGGTGACCTTGAGCCTTCTTATGAGGCCCATCGTAAGCGACCACGTCTCTGCTCCGTAAGTCATCACTGGCAACACACACTGGTCGAAGACTTTCGACTTAAGACACTGCGGTATTTGGGACGAGAAGATATTACGTAGCTTCCCGAACGCTGCCCAGCCGAGTTGGATTCGACGATTGACCTCTTTCTCGAAGTTGGATCTACCTAGTTGGATGGTCTGTCCTAGGTAAATGTAGTCATCTACAACTTCGAGTGCAGAGCCTCCAACATTTACTTGAGTGGGCGCAACATGGACGTTCGACATGATTTTCGTCTTATCCATGTTCATTTTTAAACCCACTTGTTGAGAGACTCTACCGAGGTCATCGAGCATTGTACCGAGGTCTTCTAAGGTTTCAGCCATGACTATTATATCATCGGCAAGTCGAAGGTGCGTGATGTACTCGCCATTGATATTGATGCCAAATCCGTTCCAGTCCAGAAGCTTGAAGACATCTTCCAATGCAGCGGTGAACAGTTTCGGAGATATCACGTCTCCCTGTCTCACGCCTCGCTGCAGTTGGATAGGTTTCGAGTTCTGGTCCTGGAGTCGGACCGACATGGTGGCGTTCTCGTACAAGCACTTTAACACCTCGATATACCGATAGTCGATTTGGCACCTTTGAAGAGACCTCAGCACGGCCCAGGTTTCTATCGAATCGAAGGCTTTCTCATAGTCCACAAACGCTAAGCATAATGGCTGGTTATACTCCTCGGTCTTCTGTATAACTTGCCGCAGCGTGTGTATGTGGTCTATGGTACTAAAGCCTTTTCGGAACCCGGCTTGTTCGGGAGGCTGGAAGTCGTCAAACCTGCGTGCGAGACGGTTCGTGATGACTCTCGAGAACAACTTGTAAACATGGCTCAGCAGTGTGATGGGTCTGTAATTCTTCAATAGGGTTTTATCTCCCTTTTTGAAGAAGAGCACCACCACACCTCTGTGCCATGCCTGCGGCGTCTGGCCTTTAAGTATGACGGAATTAAATAACTTCTGAAGGGCCCTAAGGATCGGTGAGCCACCCGCCTTCAGAAGTTCAGCCGTAACTCCATCGTCACCAGGCGCCTTGTTGTTCTTGAGCTGTTTGAGAGCCATTCTAATCTCGTACAGGCTGACGTCCGGGATATCTTCAGTGTAGTGTCGGGTTAGCCTTGCTCTGGGGTCTGAAGCATGGCTATCGACAGGTGTCTGCGTTGTCGTGTACAACTCTCCGTAGAACTTTTCGATCTCTCCCAGCAGCTCAGGTTTCGACGTGACGATTCTGCCATCCTCAGTCTTCAGCTTCGTCAGTTGGCTCTGCCCAAGAGACAGATCTCTTGCGAACACTTTAGAGCCCTTATTCTGCTCGATGGCCTCTTCAATACTAACTGTATTGAATTGGCGTGTGTCGCGAGTTAAAGACTTTGAGATCTGTCTGTTGAGCCGCCGGTATCTGGCAGCATCATCTGAGGACGTCAGAGCCATTTTCCGTCTTTCTTCCATAAGCTGTAGGGTAGAATCGGAGATCTTTTTGGTTCTCTTTGTACGGCGAGCCTTGAAAATCTTAGACCCAGCCGTATAGACAGCTTCCACGAACCTGTCGTTGTATGAGTCCACTTCATCGCAGTCTGCCAGGCATTCGAATCGGTTTTGAAGTTCGAGTTGAAAGGGTTCGGGGTTTTGGACGTGGAAAGGTAAAGGTCGGAGCGTAGACTTCATCAGTCGGGATCTCTCGAGTTTGACATTGAGGTTCAATGAGCCTCTTACCAATCTGTGATCGCTCCCGGTTTTGACCGCATTGATCACAGAGACGTCACTGAAAATTTGTCTTCTCGTCGACAATATGAAGTCTATCTCGTTTTTGGTTTTACCATCGGGGCTCGCCCAGGTCCATTTGCGGTGTTTCGACTTCTTGAAGAAGGAGTTCATCATAAAGAGTCCCTCCCTCTCCATAAAGTCGGCCAACATTCGGCCCCTGGGGTTCCGGTCTCCAATTCCAAATTGCCCCACTTTCAGCTCATCACCGATTCGTTTACCCAGCTTCGCGTTGAAGTCCCCCATGACCACAGTGAAATGAGCTTTAGAGGTATGTATGGCTCTAGAAATATCCTCATACATAACCTCAACCTCATCGTCGGAGTGTGTCGAAGTCGGTGCGTATACCTGTATGACCTTGAGCGAATACCGTTTGGTGATTCTGAGTATAAGGTACGCCACCCTAGTCGACACACTTTCGATTTTCACTACGTTATTCACGAGGGGCTTGTGGACTATGAACCGGACACCACCTTGGGACAGTTGGTCACCCTCCCGGAAATAGAGCAGGTTTCCTGATTTTAGAATTATCGTGTCCTCCCCCTCTCTTCGGACTTCAGACAATCCTATGATATCCCAGTGTAACCTGCTCAGTTCCTCCTCCAGTTCGATGATCTTCTCGTCGGTCCGCAGTGTGCGAGTGTTATACGTTGCCAGGGCCAGAGGTCGTCGGTGTTGGTAACACGGCATCTGCCGGGGATTCTTAGCACCCCTTGCCCTGCCGTTACCACAGCTGTTACCAAGGCTGGGAATAGCAGGGCTGCCGGGGACTAGGGGCCACGGTTTTGATGTTTCAATCATATTGGGGGGATTTGCCATAATCGCCACGCTTGGCAGGCGGGTTGGCGATCGCAGTATGGTGTTACAGTTCTCAGAGATACGCTGCTGCCCGTATTCTGGTATACCTTCCCTCGGACGACTTCTACGTCCCCCACGGGATGAGATGGGGTGGTGATATTCGTCGCCGTCACCACACAGCAGCATTTTTGTCATTAAATGCCTTTAATTTAATTTAGAATAGTTACCTATTTTCAGATATAATTTTCACTAAAAGTAAGTGACGATCCTCACAGCCCGGAGACTAATGTAATTAAACTGTTTGCGCGTGTAATTACAAACATAAGGTACTTGCGTCACGAAATTAGAAACTTCACGTAAAACTCGCTGGAAATTAATTTAACGGGAAATTTTATTAATGGCGGTTTTAATTTTAATCATCGAAGGATGTCCTCGTAGGGCTGAACATGAATTGAACTCACCAACTACTTAGTTAAGTAGCCTGAGACAGCCGTCATAGCCGAGCCATAATTAGGCTGAACCGTGAAAACCTGTGATTATACCTATTCTGGGAAATATTCTGGAACATTCTTCACACACGGTTATCTGTTCCCAAACTAAGCAGAGCTTGTAATATGGAAACCAGACAACTCATATCCTACTTTCTTTGTAAATACATACTTATATAGATCATTACACCCAGACTCAGGACAAACAGACATGTTCATTCACACAAATGTTTGTCCTGGATGGGAATCGAACCCACACCATAGGTGGCGTCTTAACTAACTGCGCCAATTGGCCTATTTTATCAAATATAATAATTTCTAATAACCTAGTGTAAGTTGTTAAAAGTACATGCACGCATGGGGTAAGATACTGCCTCTTCTGGTAAGATACTGCCTCTTCTAGTCTCCTTTGCATAATTTCAATCACATGTCACATATCATATAAATCAATATCTTGAAAACAATTATTATTGGAGCGATTTTTCAAAGCAAGTCCTTTTTTAAAATATCAGTGGTTAGCACGCAGTATTCGGCATCGTAGGAGATTCCGAGTTTAATAGAAAAAAAATGTCGGTGGAATTAAAAAAATAAACAAACTGCCTCAACTGCCGAGGCTTTAAAAGTTATCGCAGAACCGACCGCGTCCGTGTCGCGTCACCGACACAGCTTTGCTCCCCTAATTTTGAAGAAGAATTCAATTTGACTAAGTATATCGCTTAAGTACATTTGCATTATGGGCTTACAATTCTTATTCCTCTTTACGGCCTAAAATAAAGTTAGAGGGAGATTCAATCGACGGTTCAGCCGGACGGAAAGTCCGGCTGATCCCATCCATTCGGAGATAAATAATATTACGTTACGCCACAATCTTATAAAAACTTTATTGACTGTTATTTTTTTTACTTAACAACGCTTGGATGATTTAAATGGTTTCCTTTTTTACATAAATATAATTAACTTGAACTGAGTAACATAAAATAAAGGATTTATTATCACCGAGTAATTAACGATCTACAAAAAGTTTCTAATAAATCACAAGCATCATCGCAACAAGTGTTACTCCGGCGACAAGACACCAAGCGGACTTTATTACGCTCCCATTACTACTCATTTAATGATTAAAGAGATCTGAAACTCTAAGTACTACCTACACCCACTGTCGAGATCTCAATAAATGGTGTCCATATGAGTTCAGATTTTCTTTATATTTTTGCAGTAATTTTACATTGACTTCACTGATAAGGTATTATTTGTTTCTTTTATAACCAACTAACATATATTTGCATAAAAACTTATACTAAATTCTAACACCCACTCCTTTCCAAGTATTCAAATTATCCACGTATATACCCTGTCCTGTTGTAACTACATCGGGAAAGTAAATGGAGGCACTACATGTGCCCGAGCGCAAAAACAAGATGTATCACAATGTGGAAGCATCAGACGTGCCGTCCTTTACGTTTACAAAACCGTGAACATGAATGGATGTACATAAATTGTTTGACAATATAAATAGCCGTCAAGCAGGTGTTTAGTTCAGGTCGGCGCCGGTTGATTGTGAGCCGTAGCGTACGTCGGTGTCACAGGTGAGAGCAAATTGTCGACCCTCGTCACTTGGTGCGCAGATTAAACGGCGGCCGCGGCCTCCTACATTACATTAGGGAGAGGCTCGCGGAGACAGTAATGTATGCACTTGATGGTGGCGGGATGCCGCGTGCCGGTGGCAGCGCCGCTCTATTTATTGAACTAGGTACATACTACTTGCGCGTTTATATCCCGAATAAAACTGTTCCATGCTAAAGTTCATAATATACTAACACGTGATTGATAGTAAATTAACAATCTCGAAATCCTGACATTTCAACCTTTTGTCTCGATTATGGCGTGGCATATAACATGGCTACGTCAAATAGCGTCAAATGGCCCGTTCCGTTGGCCATTAAGTTCACTTATTATTTGATTTTCAATAAACTATACTCAAAAAATTCAAAGAAAAATAATAATATTTAAATTAAATTAAAGCATTGTACCATAACTTTTATTACAAGATGCGAAACAACGCCAAGTCTCAGCCAAGCGCCAATGCCGCTTACTCTATGTAGTTTGTGACCCTAAACGTAAGGTGTCGTGATTCTCCAGAAGATGGGGTGGATTCATTATTCGTTTATTAGATGAACTAATTTAAAGATTCTGTACTTAATAAGCGAATTTTAAGAAAGCTCTGGAACTATAATCTAATATTAACATGTAAGAGACGGGCACGATAGCGCAGTAAAACACTTACTACTAAATATATTTAATAGGTAAATATAAGCAGAGCCAGTAATCATCTTCTTCGCTCCGCGTAATTTCGCCGCACTCATTATGGAAATTTTATTTTCAATTTGGTGCGCGGCGAGTTTTAAAGTATGGCGTTAACGTTACGAGGTGCTTCCAGCCTCGCGCGCCGCCGCCACCAGGCGTCTAATGCTACTGTTAACTACTACTTTTGGAAGTGTCATATCGTTATTGTAATTAAATGGCTCTCGTTACGATATAGATATACTATATCCATATACACGTAGAAGTATCTACGCAATATAAGTGGCTTGGTATCTTTAGCGATTCACTACTTTTATACCATAATTTCGAGAAAGTCACGCTGCGCAGTTCTGCAAAATTAAAGAGTAAATATCAGTCGCGGCGAAGGGTGGACCACATCGTCGCTTTGTTTTATAGTTTTTTTATCAAGTGGAACAGACCAAGTTTGCTGTATTTAGGTATACATACCTAAATACAAGACTATACTAGTGCGAGTAACGATGTTTATTTTTGTTTAAACATGTAAAGTGAGTTAACGTACGACACTGACAATAAAGTGCGGCGCACAGTGGGTCGCGTCGCGAGCTAGTGAGAGGGTACTGTTTGTGTAGTAGACAGCGCGGCGCAGCGATGCGACGAGCCGCTATAAAGACATCGCGCTTGTCGCCGAGCGGCGGTGATATACGCGCAACCCGGCGCGGACACTAGTTATATACTACAAGTTGCAAAAACTCCCGCTGTTTTTCTAAAGCATCAGTATTTTTTAGTAGAATGTAGATTATTCCATGAAAAACGGGCACCTTTTTTACACTACATAGTCGGCAAACAAGCATACCTACGGCTCGCTTGATGTTAAGCGATACCTCTATTAATCTATACATTAAAACGTAACAGACAAACCCTCTTGAGACTCATTTTTATATATTAATATTTTATTCCATAATATACAATATTTACAATTATTTACAAAAAATATACAAACTATTTATAAAAAATTTCCTCGAGGTGGCCGCTGCTGCCAATCAACGGCAAGGTTCCCAAAAGGCTGGCAGCGTTCCCTCTTTGTATGGCCAAGCTAACGCGTTGGCGGAAAAAGCTCCCCGCCCGCCGGTCCCCTGTGACTTCAATTAATTTTGAAGATAATGTTCGAGAAAATCGGCGAGCCTCGGACCCCCAAGGACCCATGGTCTCGACCGCAAAAGGCAAAAATAAATAAATTTGGGCCAATAGAAGCGTATTTTTTGGATTTAGAATTTTCCGCACCAGCCGCAGCCGCTCCTGCAACTCTACATGTCGCTGGCAAGTGAGATGGCGCAAGTGTATCAACACATGTGGCATCCCACACCAACGACTTATCGACACTCCATGGGATCAAAGACATACCATCCGGTCTCTTGCCATCGCCACGCATAATACCGACTGGTTCCAGTACAGAAGGCACATTGGCGACAACAAGAGCCCTGCGGATTACCTATGTCATTGAGAGCCGAGTGACGAGAGATTCGGCCGGCACTTAGAGAGCACGACAACCCATGGTGGCCAAGCTCGCCGACGAAATCACCACAGCGGCAGCGATGAGGATGATTGATCCTGGAACCAAGACGAAGACAAATGCCAGGCTTAAACTCATTTGTGGATGGAATGGCTTGCAACCAGTGACCTGAGTCCCTATCAGAGACAGCTAACAAGCGTGCGCGATCTGAATCCGTAGAAAAATATGTGAATAAATTTTGCCAATTTTTTTCGCAAAGGGGCTTGTCCCACGCTCTCTGAGAGCTACTCGAGGTCGGAATATTTGTGCCTGGACAAGCTGTCCGCCAAGCATCTCTGGCATCAGACAGGTAAGAAACCTCAGCAGATCCAATAGAAGGGTACAAAACAGATCTGATGTGTTCGAAATTTTCCGCACTCCTAGCCCCACACCATAACGTATGGGAAGGGTGGCCTGAGACCAAACTTTGTTTTCATCAAAACTGCAATTTAGGATTTTAGAAAGAGAAATTCTGATCATATCATCCAAAGTATTTAAAATTTGATCAAATTTGAACAAGTGAGTACAACGGAGTAAGTAGGTAAACTTCGGCACAAATAGACAAAGACGTACAATAAAAAATGCATAGGAATTCATACAGGAAGAATACTTACTATCGCACGCTGTGCATTCTAATTTCCTCCTACATGGTGTCGGTATGGTACCTACAGTAGAGACGGAGAGACAGACGGACACGTCGACGTTGTGCATTTATCATTAAGTAGCAAGAATGAGATAAACGGTCAATGAGACGAAACTCATAGTTTGCGCAGCGCGATGTGTCCAGGCGGCTTCAGGGGCAGGTGTCGGCGCCAGTCGCAGGCCGCGCCGCGCCGCGCCACGTCGCCACGTCGCGTCGACACGCGGCACGCAGCACGCGGCAGTGTCCCGGCACAGTTCGCCGCCGCAACATGCGACCGCGTCCTCCTCGCTCGACAGTTGTCCGCGTCGCGTGTGTTTGTTCTCGCGTCTAACTAGTTACGTACGGATAATATGCTTTAGTTTATTGAAGTTTGTGCGCTATGTGGATGCAACAGACGCGTTAGTCTCCCCGAAAATTATAATTGTACTGTAAGTACCTACAAGTGCCTACAACATTCTTCAAAATTATTATGATTTTTATGATTAGTTGCGGTATAAATTTCAGGTAGTTTATTTTTTTCAAATAATACAATAAATAAATTAGATTGAATATGAAGAATTAAATCACTGTAAATATATTGCTACGTATTACAAAATGTACAATAAATTATTGGGTTAGGGGTTATGTTATTTTAGAACGTTAATTCATGGGCTTTTAATAGAGCCAAATATTTCAGATAGTGCTGCTTTTTACTATTCCGATATTTCATAAAAGTTGTCTTGAAATTAAAATAAATCAATTTAGGTATATTAGTCACGGCCCGGAATGGACTCGATCATATGGATCGCGTCAAACACAAACACGAGAGATACCCGTAACCAGAGAACTCGTACTAATCAAGTAATTACTATATTTATTCAGAATAAGTACCTCTATCGTGCGGGAGTATTTGGCACAGTTACCGTCGACCATGAATAATTCATGGGTTACTCTTACCTGCACACACACAAATGCACCCCTACACACAAACATAAGTGTGTACATACATGTAAACTGCAGTCACTGTAAATCTAGTCCTCAACGAAACTCGGACAGAAATAAAAAAATATATACAAAGATATTTTGCTATCAATTAACGATATTGATGGAACATAATATAAATTACTAGCCTAAATTATAAATGACTAGCTTTCTGCGCCGCGGTTTTACCCGCAATTTCCTATTTTACACCTATATGGGTTTGAATTTTCAAAAATCCTTTCTTAGCGAATGTCTACGTCATAATTAGCTACTTATATGTATGCCAAATTTCAGCCTGTTCCGCCCAGTAGTTAGAGCTGTGCGTTGATAGATCAGTTAATCACATACCGAGTAAAACGTGATGAGAGTGCGTTCGTTTAAGGGTATACCTTCGGTTGGAGTGCGAAATTCAAATTTTATCACGTTTTTTGCTAATTGCAGCTTAGTTATAGGTCGTAAGTTATCAACATGTTATTTGCGAGAAGAATGGTAGTATATTTCCTGATTAATAATAAAAGAAATCATCAACATATTCCTCCAAGGTATATTAGTAACATTTTCATGAAATATTCGTATATGTCAGTAAAATACCTTGGAGGAAAGTGTTGATGATTTCTTTTGTTATTAATCAGTAAATATACTACCATTCTTCTCGCAAATAACATGTTGATAACTTACGACCTATTAACTGAGCTGCAATTAGCAAAAAACGTGATAAAATTTGAATTTCGCGCTCCAACCGACGCCTCCACCTTGCTCGCTCGTAGAATTATACTCGTAGCACTACTACGAGCTACAGAATGTCTATGTGTCGGTGTCACACAGCTATAATCATTATCTGGGAATCCCTTCATGATTCGCATCTACTGATGAGCTATTGCTCATATCCTATTGGATATGACGGTGTAAAACTAATCCAAATAATGAAGACAAACATAACTTGACATTGTAATGACAATAATTAGGTAGATATGCATTAAAATAAATTAAATATTAACAAAATATTGTAATTACCAATTAATTTCCCTTAAACGAGACGGTTCGTAGTATATAGATGAAAAATAGAAAGAGCAAAAAATATTAATTGAATGAATTCATATTATGTACCTACAATGAATTCGAAGATACCTATGTGATTTAAAATCAAATTTAAGATCAAATCAATTTATTTTCATGAATACAGGTACATTTGTGATGTAGGTGTAATAGTAAATAGTTCAATCCATATTCTGCCGATTAAGGCATGCAAAAATAAACAATAAAATTAGCATTAGAATTAATCATTAACAATATAAAATAATAAAAGGTTAAATAGTAGGTAGGTACAATGTCAACTTTAAAATTCAAGATTGAGATAAAATGCAATGTCTAATTGATTGAGTTTAAAATGTCATTTTGCAAAATAGTCATTTAATTTATAAAACATATTTTCCAATAAGAACTTCTTAAGTTCTCTTTTGAACATACTTGTCTCTTCAATTTTCCTAATGTTGGCTGGTAAATTATTATATATTCTAGGAGCCATTACAAAGACACTTTGATTTAGCAAGTTAGTTCGATTCATTGGTGTCTTGATTTTATTAATATCACGGTTACGCCATAAACCAATATAAAACTCTCCATGTTTATTGCTACTTAATTAATTTACAAATGTCATAGTATAAATAATTATAGTTTGCCCATCGAAATTGTTGCGTTATGTAACTTTTCGAGGAAAAGCGATAGAGTTTTAGAACTACTAGATAACGCTCCTGGGTGCCTCCGACATAGCACGTAGCGGTACAGCGTGGAAGTAGTTTGGCAGTCCCCCGAGATTGTACCACGAACTACACTCACCACTAGCTACAGCTACGTCTACTCGATTCCATGAAATATTACGTGAAAATGGAAACAGCGCTGACAATCCAATGAGTTTAAGACTTACTTTATAGAAACAGAGTTCCAGATCGTTTGCGGGCTGAGGGGCTAGACCGAAAAAAGTGTAATAACAATCATATAGAAAAAAGAATGTAACATTCATAGATAAATAGAATCTGTCACCTAAAAAAAAGAGTGTCAAAATCAAAATATGCTTTAATTAACAGTAGTGTAGTGTTGCCAGGTAAGCTTACAATTGAGTGTATTCGTACAGTTTTGTGCAAATCGGAAGAAATAAGATTAATAATATTCATATTTTTATAAGTATTTATTCATCTTAATCACAACCATGAGAATAATAAAATAGTGTGATTCATGTTTGTTCATTTATACCGGGTGTAAAGGATAGCCGACCGAAAACTTTGAGAAAAGGTTACACTGAATACCTATAATAACACTATAGAAATCAATTATGTCAGAAGTCATCGGTTACAGATATCGTAATTTTTGAGCGCGCAATGTACATGAATTGAATCCATGGAATCAGTTTTCGGAAGGCTGTCCCTTACACCCGGTATAAATGGGTCTTTTATTTCCTTCGGAACTTAGTAATAAGGTCCAGCAATACTGGTCTGGGTGTAAAGTCGGTTTTAAACAAGTAAGAATTTTAATTTAAAAAAATTGCCATCTCCAATTTAATGACGATAGTTTTTTTTTTTTTATTTATTTATTTATTTATTTCTTACAAACTACCATTACAGGAAATCCCAATGCGATAGTGTTGCCTTATCCATCTATACCATTATAATAAAATATAAATTATAAACAAACAAAGAATATCCTACACCAAAAACACCCAGAAAATAAACAATATACCAATAACACAATATACACATCAAAATAATAACATTACAATTATATTTAATAGGACTATTGCTAATTCACTCAAATGGCATGAAAATATATCCGACCTATAATTTACTTTATTTAATATTCCAATTGCCCGAGTGAGTGGCGTTTTTGCCAATAAGTTAGTTCTGGCAGATGGTACGGACAACAGCGGTGGGCGGAGCCGCCTCCAAACGTAGTGGTCTGGCACACAGAAGCTCAAGCGCCGTAGTATCACGTGAACTTATTCTGCACTCGCTCTAATTGAGCATCTTATATTCAATGTGTAGTGTGGTGTGGTGTGATGGTGGGCGTAGAGCTTGCGGTGAAGGTGGCGGCAGCGCTGCTGCTGGTCGCGACGCTGCTACTAGCGGCGGGTCTACCCGCGCCGGCGGAGGCACCGCGGCCGCGCCCCTGTCGCTCCAACGCGCTCTGTCTGTGTCACGCCGACCACCTCGCCTGCAGCTACGTGCCCTTCCATCGGTTTCCTGACACTGGTCAGTTGACAACCCTACTTACATTATATTACACCTTCATGTATCTTCATCATAATAGTGTGTTTGTGTGTAGAGGCGGGCGTGTGGCACGTGTCGGTGTCGGCGGCGCGGCTGGGCACGCTGGGCGAGGCGGCGCTGGACGCGCGGCGCCTGCGCACGCTCGTGCTCGTCGCCTCGCGCCTGCACCACATACACTACAACGCGCTCTCGTACGTCTCACCACATACGTAACCACATACCACCCGCACTGCACCCGCACTGCACCCGCACTGCATCACCCGGTCATATCAACACCGTCACTCATGCAAGTGTTCCATCCGCAGGTCGATGGTGTCCACGCTAGCGTCTCTAGATTTGGGCTACAATGAATTCACGGAAGTACCGATTGAAGCTCTCCGCGAATTGAAAGTGCTCAATTGGCTCAACTTGCAGAAGTAAGAATACTTGAGATTAAATGTTTTTTTTTTGTAGTAGGGAGTGTAACTAAATTAATTATTTTGTTTCAGCAACTTCATAAGTGACATAGTCGCAGACATGGATTGGGGTTCTCTTTCGGAGTCGTTAAGCAGCCTGTACCTAAGTAACAATCACTTGTGTACCCTGAGCGAGGGCGCGTTTTCCTCGCTGCGACGGCTGGCGCAGCTCGACCTGGACGGCAACAGGCTGCACGCTATAGCGGCCGACGCCCTCCCACAGTCGCTCGCGCTGCTGCGACTCTCCGACAACATGCTGCCGCACATGCCGTGCGCCACTTTAGCGCTGCTGCCGCGCCTGCGTCACTTGCATCTCCGTAATAACATGTTGCGGCCGTCACCCAACCGCACCTGTCGCGGTGAACATTATAAAATCGACTCGCTCGATTTGAGTCGCAACGAGCTCGACGACCGTTTCGACCTCGAGTTCCAGCACAACCTCCAGCTCAAGCAGCTAATACTGGATCTGAACGATTTCACTTCGGTGCCACCGTTCGTCCAGGAGAATGGGCGCCTCGAGCGGCTGTCAATATCATACAATAGATTGAATCATCTCTCCGAAGCGACGATCCACGCGCTGAAGCACGACCTGGAGAGACTAGATCTAGATCACAACGAATTGACGTCACTTCCGGCCTGCATCCGCGAGTTGGGTCGACTGCGACATTTTTCGCTAGCGTACAATCGCTTAGTAGAATTGAACGAGCTACCTCCCCACTTAACGTCGCTGTCTCTAGCCGGAAACTATTTGACTTCATTTCCGGTGGGTCTGAGCGGGCTCACGGTAGCGACGCTGGGCTACCTCGACATCGGCTACAACCAGATATCCACAATATCTGCGGAGGTGTTCGGAGCGTGGTCGGAGGCGTTGGCGACACTCAACATGAGGGGCAACCGGCTGGTGCAGCTGGCGGCGGGAGTGTTCCCGGCGACGCTGCCGGTGCGCGAGCTGGTGTTCAGTTTCAACGACCTATACCACGTACACCCGGACGCTTTTTCTAACCTCACCATGCTGCAGATGCTGGAGCTCTCGACGACATCGTTCAGCGGAGAGTTTCCCATCGGCTCGTACTTCGACAAGCTGTCGTGGCTGAGTCTAGACAACAACAACATTCACTACATCTCGTCGGAAGATATACTCAATTTTCCATCGTTGGAATATCTCAATTTAGATTTTAATAAGATAATTGAATTTCCGAGCGAATTTATCAGAGCGAATCGCTCCTGTAGACTGAAAGAGTTGAGGCTGTCGTATAATTATATAAGTAAAATAAATTCAGAGTTTCTTGGGGACCTAGCTGAGCTACAGAGCCTAGATCTGTCCTATAATCGCGTGCAAAATATCAGCGAGCATAGTTTCACGAACCTATCGAGTTTAGTTTATATGAGCTTAGCGGGTAACGTGGTGGAGTTCATAGCCGAGCACGCATTCGATCACCTGCCCAAGCTACAAGTGCTGGACTTGCACGAGAATAATTTAGTCGATTTCTCCACGGAGTACTTCCACAATGTATCCAACGAGGACACTAATTTTTCAGTGAACGTCAGCTACAATAGAATAACGTCTCTGGTCGGCGGGCCGGTCTCCTTTGTGAATATAATTGACTTATCGCACAACCTACTAGAGAGTTTGTCGAAGACCTTCTTCGAAGCAGTGGGTCCACACATCCGACAAATCTTACTCTCGCATAATAAACTGGCACACGTAGACAGTTTCAGCTTTGGTGCTCTGCCTAAGCTAGAAATATTGAGTTTAAACGACAACAATATTACATTTGTCAAAAAGAAAGCTTTCGCCGAGATTCCCTCCCTACAGATACTCGACTTGTCGCGTAATCGACTCACTCAGCTAGCCGTGGAGCAGTTTCATAATCTGCGGCGCCTGCGGCATCTACGGCTGGACTCGAACGAGCTGCGCTCGGTGCCTCGAGACTCCTTTAAAAATACAATACTGGAACACCTCGATCTCAGCGACAACCTGCTCGCCATCTTCCCGAGTAGCGCGCTGTCGCAGGTCGGCTTCACGCTTCGCAGGCTTGAGATTGCGGGGAACGGTCTCGAGTACCTCGACGCCGCTATGTTCCATGCAATAGCTTTCCTCTACGAACTGAACCTCGCTCGCAACGCTCTCACCGTGCTCTCGGATAATACGTTTGCGGGCCTCGCACGACTTCGAAGTCTGGACCTGTCTCAGAATATGATAAAGACCAACTTCAAGGAGCTATTCCACAGCCTGCCTCGACTGCGAAGTCTCGCTCTCGCCGGTATCGGCCTGAAAATAATGCCACACCTGCCGTTAGCTAATCTCACCGAGCTCGATCTTAGCGGCAATCATGTAGCCTCATACCGTGAGATAGACGTTCGTCGTCTCGCAAATCTTCGCTCCCTCAATCTCGCCCACAATAAATTCACCTCGCTGCAGCCGGCGATGTGGGCCGCCCTGCCCCGGCTCACCTCGCTGGACGTGTCGCACAACCCGCTGGTGCGGATCACCCGAGGCTCCTTTGAGGGGCTCGGTCGCCTGCTTCATCTACGCCTGGATCACCTAAGATACATCGAGGCGATGGAGCCGCGAGCGTTTCAGGCTCTGAGGTCCCTCCGCTCCGTGACGCTTGAATCACCCGCAGCGGTGGGGCGCGCCGAAATGGCGCTGGCCGAAGTGGCGGCATCGATGCCAGGATTAGAATCACTCACGGTGACGATACGAGAGTCGACGCTAGATAGTCAATTGCACGGCCTACAGGCCGCTAAGCTTCGCCTGCTACAGGTGAAAGGCGGGATGGTGAAGCGCGTATCGGCGGACGCATTCTCAACGCTGGGGAGACAGCGGGCCCTGACGCTGCGGCTGACGGAGACCGGCGTGAGCGCGCTGCCGGCGGGGCTGGTGCTGCCGCTCGCGCACGTGCCGCACCTGGCGCTCGACCTCAGCGACAATCGGCTCCTCACCTTCGGGCCGGCCGTACTCTACCCAAACCTCACCGGGTGGAACCGCCTGGCGACGAAGCTGCTCTCAGGTGACAGTCGTGTTGTAGATATGTAGAATGTATAGTATAGTGTATGTTACAGAGGAGGTACTTGTGGTGTGTGCTCAGGTGGGCTGGTGCTGTCCGGCAACTCGCTGCGGTGCGGGTGCTCGGTGTCGTGGGTGGGGTCGTGGCTGCGTCGCTGGGCGGCGGAGGTGGGCGGCGGGTCGCACGGCGCGCGCGAGGCGGCGCGGCGCGGCACGTGCGGCGCGGAGGGAGGGCCCTCCCCGCGAGCGAGGCACGTGCCGCTGCTGCAGCTCGAGCCGGACGAGGCGGAGTGCCACGCGAGCGCGCTCTCCAGCCGGGCGCCGCACACTCACACGCTACACACTCACACACCACTACTCTGGATCATTCTGCTGCAAGCTATTAGCTAGTGTCATCAACACAGTGTGCTGGCGTCTCTGAACTTAACGTATTGAACTTTTTAAAAAATATTTCTGTCTATGACAAAAGTGTAATAAAAGTGATTACGAGTATTTTTATAGAGTTATGTTTAAATTCATATTGTATTTAAAATTGTATAGTTGTTCATTTCCTTAATTCCATTATTTATCAATAATGATCTAACTTCTAGTTTGTTTAATTTCAAACTTACTTAAGTTAATTACTTAACCTTAAACAATGACCACCCTTAAATATTTTCGATCTTAACAATTTACATTTTTATTTTTGTACATCTATCATATTTTAAGAATTATCAGAACTTGTGTGTGATTTTTATTAGGTTAAAATATTTTGATTTATGTTATTGATTATTTTGTGAATAAATATTTTTATATTCTTGTGTTTCCTTGGAAACTAGCAGACATCGAATGACTAAATTCCTAGTTAAAGTGCAACAAACAATCCAAATCTTCTGAGTGACGTGAAAATTCACTTGTCCTCCAAGGACACGTGAGAACAAGTTACGTGGGATGCACATCTATCACCAAATACTATGTAATATCACAGTTTCACTATTCCCTACCAGTTCGGTATCGTATTTACTTGCGCATAGCAATGACGGGGAAGCGGGCGGCGCGAACCACTGCCTGCAAACACGGTTAATTTGCAAGATCGAACGCGAGCGAAGTGACCACGAGACATCGTCAAAAGATAACAACTTTGCACGGAGTGTACCTATGATATACCTATAGTAAATAATGATAATAATATTATGTAATATAAATGAATAAGGTAGGTACTTTTTAAATTACACGTTTATTTTATTTTCTATTTTGTGGTAATCCTGCCACGTCTGCCTCACCCGACATCAAACGTGATTCCCAACTGATAGGGAATTGTTAAACTGTGGTAATATGTCCTTTACTTGTGAACAGCATACATACGAGTATAATCCTAGTATCAACTGAGATTGCTGTCTAACATTTTGTACCGTACTAAAATATGCTATAGTTAATTATAATAAAGTAAAACAGTTTTCTGGAACAGTGTAACTTTGTGTGACATTGTTACTATCAGGCATATTTTGTATATAGCCCAATGTGATAAAAATTAAAAGATGAATTAAATATTTTTGTAATAAAATAATGTATTTTACTTTACATATAACTACAATGGCTACCTACAGTCTTATATGATAACTAATACACTGGACATACCTACATGAACCAAGTTCACTGAATATTCACATCCAAAATACGAAATATATGTTATACTTTCTTTAACGCCTCAAAAGCTAAAAATATCCTTACTTTTAAAAGCAATGAGTCATGTTTAAATACGTATTTTTTTAATATTAGTATAGATTATAGTCAAGTGCTACGGCGTAGTACTTCGTAGCAGCTCGTAGCGAAAAGAAGAATGAGAGCAGCGGAGACACGCGATAAAACTTGAGCTTAAGTCAGCTGGTGCTTTGAATCCATTTGAAACTCAATAAGGGATTAAATACAGTTTGGTTTCGTCCTCTGCATATGGATTATGCTAAATTATTCAAATTGGAAGCAAAAGACTGCACTATTTAGCTGTATTTACACTGAAACTATCAAGTGCTCTTTTGTATTATTCTAGCAAAAATGTTCATTTATTTTCATTCACTTAAAATAGTGTATAATCTATGTATATTGCAATATCAGTTAATTAATTTCGGATTAGATAACCGTGTGTGAAGAATGTCCCAGGATATAATTATAATATTAAATATTATGTTTGACACCTTGAATTACATCAACACAATTCTTAGTAAGACTTACGACTACGAGTTACGACCCTTTTCATGAATTAAAAACTTTATAATCGTTCTGATGAAGTCAAGCATTATTTTAAGTACCACTTTACAAGTCTTCAAGTCATCAAAAGGGATTTTCCGGACGAATACTCACTTTGATAATTAAAATTGACAAAAGGGCAAGAAACAAGAAATAATTAAGACTAACCTCTGTACTAGTAGGTAACGAGTAGGTATACATTACATTTGATGGCGAATATTGAACGCAACTCTCGTGTTCTCAAAAAGTGTCGCTATAAATAGGATCGTTGTTAAAATGTTTTTCAATTTTCGAATATTTTGTTTGACAGTCGACGCTGAAACATGATACAAATAGTTGCAACGCGCTGCGCTCGTCGTGGAAAAATATAAATAACCTTCCTTTTATGGCTCCGCTGCAGTCGGGTAAAAATAAGACCTAGAATGCTATGTCATAAATATACATTGAATTTTCGTTAGTTTAAGTATATGTATGAGATATGTAATAAAAAAAGAGTACCGAAATATTTTCATGTTATAAAAATGTATAACAACAATAACTAGCAATTAATAGTAGTTTATGATACTGTTGCATAATAGGGGTTATTAAATACGAGTGTGAGTTTAAGTACCGAGCCGTAGGCGAGGTTCTTAATAGTATCACACGAGTTTTAATACCTAATTATTTGCAGTATCATACAGTACTTTATATAAACTCATATAAATAATGTAATTTAAAGGTAAAAAAATCGATAGATTTTTGCAATTTTACAAAAAAAAAAAACAAAAAAAATGCTATTTTTGTGTGTCATTTTTGGTCAAAATTATATATTTAGGCAAAAACAATAAAATAAACAAACACAATAATCATATACCTAATCAAATCCGTGTTGCTAACTCCCAAAAATTCTTACCTCTAAAGTTCAATTCGTCACACAAAGTAAATTTGCATCTAAAATTGAATTGATACTGATTGATTATACTATTGATAGGTCCAAAGTGTACTTTAATAGAAAATAAGTTATTTTATAGCATTATCTTGGGAACACAACTGTACTATAATGAATCATTATACACGGGTGTGCCTAAAGTGGGTCATTAAAGTACTGATTTTGATTTCATAATAAGAACATTACGATATGAGAGTAGATAAAAGAAAATACATTTATAATTATCGTACTTCCAGCTGTGGTGGTGAGGGCGGGTTCAGGGATGGACCGTAATTACTAGTTATATATACGTATACATAGTAATTTTTGTGTTGGACAATGTACACCAATAGGGCATTAGTTATGATGTAAGTATAGGTATTATATTAAACTGTTATTTTATACGGAATGGAAATTTGAGACGGGTCAGTTGAAGGGTTGAAGCCACGCCACGTGAATATCGTCTTTGAGATCGGCATTTACAGATTTAAAAATAGTAGTTTATGATACTGTTGCATAATAAGGGCGTGAGTTTAAGTACCGAGCGGTAGGCGAGGTTCTTAATAGTATCACACGAGTTTGTAACACCTAATTATGTGCAGTATCATACAGAACTTTATCTAAACTAATGTAATTTAATGGTAAAAAATTGATAATATTTTGTCATAGGTTTTCATGACTTACCTACGGGTATCGATTATTCGTCATTTCCATTGCCGCCTCACAATTTCAGATTCAAGTTTATTTCACCTTAGTACTGCTATTTTTCTGTAATTTTTGGCCAAAATAAAATATGTATGCAAAAAATCAATAAAATAAACAAACATTAATCATCATGGCGCCCAAATCCGTTGGGAAAAAAAACTCCCAAGTTGAGATCTCTACCGCATACGCGACCACAGACAAAGTAAATTTGCATCTAAAATTGAATTGATACTGATTGATTCGTAATTGTTTAGTCCTGATGTCTGGCCACTTATAATATTTTTTCTTTATTATTTCGTTTGACAAGTCGACTGACAGTAATTGAAGTATTAAAACCCAAAAAACATAATGAGTGGCCAGACATGTCCAAATACTTGTACTTTAATAGAAAAAAAGTTATTTTATAGCATTATCTTGGGAAAAGAACTGTACTATAATACACTTTTTTAATTTCATTATACACGGGTGTGCGTAAAGTGGGTCATTAAAGTATTGTTTTTGATTTCATAATACGAATATTACGATATGAGAGTAGATAAAATATATATCATTATCATAATTTGCATGCCCCGACAAATGTTCCAATGCCATTTGTTTACCAAACCATACAATATTTAGGCCTTATTAACGTTTTTTGATGTTTTTAAAATGTGTCTTTCTGAAATGAATCATTAAGCAACCGCCGCTACTGCCTCGACAAAACAACCTCACAATACAGATATTGACAAGTCACGTGTTAGACACACGGTAGAATACCTACATTATTGACACGGCACCATTGTCGTGTCGTGGAGTGTACCTGGTGTATAGCTAGTGTCGGCCGCGGCTGAATATTGTATGAGACGCGAGCGCTGCGCTGTTACACAAACAAACAAATCGCTCCAAATAAATAAATAACTCATTTAACGTCGACGCCTACATCGTGACAGATTGATAGTAATCGTTGTGTTCGCCTCTATTCATAGGATTCGTTTATGTAGGTATATTAAACAAATTTGTCTCAAGTCGAAAGTCTTCGATCAGTGTTTGTTTTCAGTGATGACTTCCGGAGCAGAGACGTGGTCGCATACGATGGGCCTTATAAGAAGGCTCAAGGGCACTCAAAGAGCATTGGAGAGGGCTATGCTCGGAGTTTCCTTGCGAAATCGAATCAGAAATCGTAAATAAGTAATTGAAAAAAGTCTGTTTTTCAGTATAGGAAGTGAAAACTATTACATAAGTAACTGGCGCGGAGAGGGGTGGCGAGGTGGGTGGGGGTGGGAGACTATTTGTGTTGCAGTTTAAAGTTGTAACTTAGTTGTGTCCGCAGATGGAGGCTTAAACTTAAATCAGGGCTTGAATCTCAACTGTACCGCCGACAAAAGCTGTTTGTTAGACTCGAATAAAAAGTTATTTATATCGGAATAAAGCTGTTTCACCCTACGCTGTCACCTATGTAACAGTTTTCAGCATCAAATTGTTCTCTCTAGAACGAAATAGTCTATATTCCTCGCGTTTTCATCGCTGTTTTCAATACATATTAAAATGCAAATGGAGATTGACATTTATCATGAATAAATGCACACAGGGAAATAAATTTTCATTACTTTGCGCGTCATCAAAATTATGTAGGTATCCGTCGCGACTGAGCAGCTGCTGTCATATCATGTCATTGATTACGGAATCAATAGGCATGTGAATAAATAATTATCATATTACAGTTACTAGAAAGTGTACTGAGTACTTTCAGAGACAGTGAACATAGCTATTAGCACTAAGGGCGCGCCCTCATTAGGCGCACAGTTAGCAGCTGACTGTCAGCGGCGTATCGGCCGCTGACTCAATGTATCACGCGGTGAATGAGCCGCTCACTGAATGATTGTGCAAGCAAAACGCCGCAAACTGCTTACATTACGCGCGGTATGGACACTCCATTTAGAAATTATAGGGAGGCAAACTGGAAGCAAACGGTGTGCCGTTGTGAGCATAATGAGGACGCGCCTTAAGTGAATTAATTATTATTATTCATGGTTGGACGAGTGGGTTAGGGGAGGGCAGGGGTGAGGGCGCAGGGGGAAAGGCTAACAACGCTTATGTAAATCTGTGGCTTGACAACTTTATCTGCATCCACCGATGACAAGTAGCGGGACAGGTTTCATGACAGTAACATGACTAATATTGAAATTTGAATTGCCTTAGGTCTACTTGCGTGTTCCTGGGTTAGCTGAAAAACTCGGAGTTAACTGCTAACACGGGTTTAATTTTTTTAAATAATTCACCAACGAGGGAAACGCTAACGCTGAGCGAGGGAAGTTTAACGTCAAAATAAATGTACGTATACAAAACATATAAATTAGAGTGAAAATTAACGTTCATGTTAGCATACTTTTATCGAAATCTTAATTTTAACTAATTAGACGCTGGAAAGTTGATAAAAGTTTAGATGTTTTCGACATAATTGTTGAAAATTTCAAGGACTATTTTCATTCTTTCTATGCTTTTACGAATTTACGAACCACTCAGAGGAGGAAAACTACGTGTACAGTCACGATGAGATATTACTTTCTAATTTTTCACTCCAAAATTGGCAATGCAAAGTTACAAATAAATAAAAATAATAAAGCTGAAGAGTTTATTTGTTTGAACGCGCTAATCTCTGGTATTACTGGTCCGATTTCTTTCACTAATAGCAAGCTACATTATCACCTAAGGTTATAGGCCACTTTTAGGGTGAAGCCGCGGGGAACAGCTAGTAGTAGTAAATAAATACAGTTTCCAAACTAAGATACTTAATTGAAACTCGCTTCCTCCATGCGTAAATGATGAATGAGCTACGAACCTCGTAGCACCTTCGTAGCAGATGCCACGCGTCACGCATTGTAGCAGTGGCGTATGTGTTTTCAAGGGACACCAAAATAAATTAGTATTATAGTATTTTATTTCATTATTTGCAAGCAAAAGCTAAACAAAAATTAAGGCTTTAACTTAATTTAACTTGAATTAGTTTAATTGCCGCATTTAAATTTAATTGTATAAAGCAAATTCATAGAGTGTACCTATTTTACAATGAAAGTTTGTCTCCGAGATAACTTTCAGTTCAGTTCAGTAATAATTCACATTTCCTTGTAACTTTAATTACAGAAGTTCAACTAAGTCATTTAAATCTACGTTTTAAAAGGAATTCATATAAAATTTAGCACTGAACAATCTGAAATAATTATATAGTATTTTAACAAATTTGTTTAATATTGAATTATTAGGTTCATCTGCAACTATCGACAATGATAAAAATACATTTTCATATTGGTACGAAAATGCGCTGACTGACCAGTACGGCTTATTACATACATTAAAGGATTTCTTACGTCACTCATATAGTAAAAATAGTCAGTAATATTGTAATAATATAATATATTATAATACGAGTAGTACATGAGTGTGGGGACGCGCTAGTGAGTCCGCCGGCGCCGACACACAAACATCGCCTTCACAGAGAGAAGAGAAACAGAATCATAACAATACTTATCTACAATAAAAGCGCCGCACGAAATAATGCCTATCTTATCGGTGTTTTCTTTTCATTCGCCGCGGCGCGGTGCGGGCGGTGCGGGAACCGTGCGGGCGCGACGGCGGCGGCGGGTAACATTACTGCAAACAAACCTGTAGTATTCAAATACAGGTAGCTCTGTGAATACAAAGAATTTCACCAAATAGCCTCGGAATTTTGTTTTATGGCCAAAATATGTAGTGAGTGTTACCGTTAGCTGCCCCCAGGGGGCTTCATATCGCTAGCTTCTTTACACTTATTTAAATCATAATTTACATGTACACAGTCTACATGCGCGTACCTTTACTGAATAACCATTTAGATATAGTCGTATGTATGAAACAAATGTGTTATTATATACATTTAAAAAGATCCACGAAAGAAAAAAGCCTTGCCGAGTTTCTTGGAAAGACTCCAATCAGTTGATGATTTATTTTGTTATTAATTTGAACAAATAACAAGTTGAAAATATACAAATTACAGCATAAATAAAAACTAAACTAAATAAATAAAAACTAAACTAAACAATTAAAAACTAAACTAAATAACTACTAATTACAAAAATAATCTACTTCAAAATTTGGCATGGTACCCATGACACTTGCGGCGTTGCCTCGCTGAATGATCAGACTTAGCCTCTGGGCAAAAAAGTCCCTGGCTCTCCGGAATATATTTAAGCTTTTCAGTTTAAATATATTCCGAAGCGGTGGTAGAGTCAAATGTAACTTTCGACGTTCATAAGTATATTGTTTAAATAAATGAAAATCTTATCAGTGTCACTTTACCTAACTCGTTATTAATTATGCCACATTACAATCTCATGGTACTCGTATAAACGTATAAGCAAGATAACAGATTTTACAGAAAAAGATATAATTCCAAATTGGAAATATTTATATAAAATTATATACAGTGAAAAACATCGCAATTCGAGTAGATTATATGCTTATATATGTAATATTTATTCATCAGCATTATGTCAGCCGAAAGACGTTCACTGCTGGACAAAGGCCTAATATTATGTAATATTGACAAATGAAAATAGTATTATTCGAGAACTTATTTCAACCATATAACGTGTAACAGTATAAAAACAAATACGCACAACAAACTGAGCGCGAGTGAGCTGGAGGAAACAGAAAGGGCATAAACATAAAATGGTAATAATCATTGCACACATAGGTACCTACAGGAGAAACAAAGGAGATAATACAAAGCCATTCCGCGTATTTCACCGACTTCATTCCCTGGAATTGTATTTGATAATACTCCCACAAATATTTATATTTGATGATATTAAGTTAGCAAGAAAGCCTTCTACTGTTCGTTGCTCGGTTCCGCTCCGCTTTGTATAATTTCTTGTGTTAGGTACTCTATATATCTATATGAGATTCTCTGTACGTGTAAATCATGATAATCGCCAAATTACAGTGATTTTAACAGTAAGATAATAGTAGTTTATGATACTGTTGCATAATAGGGGTTATTAAATACGAGTGTGAGTTTAAGTACCGAGCCGTAGGCGAGGTTCTTAATAGTATCACACGAGTTTTTAATACCTAATTATGTGCAGTATCATCCAGTACTTTATCTAAACTCATATAAATAATGTAATTTAAAAAAAATGAAAAATCGATAGTATTTTTCTACCAACTTCGCAAAAAAAAACTATTTTTGGTCAAAATGATATATGTAGACAAAAACAATAAAATAAACAGACACAATAATCATATCAAATTTGTCACATTGTCATCGTCAAATTTCATTGATACTGATTGATTATACAATTGATAGGTCCAAAGTGTACTTTAATAGAAAAAAAGTTATTTATTAGCATTATCTTGGGAACACAACTGTACTATAATGAATCATTATACACGGGTGTGCCTAAAGTGGGTCATTAAAGTACTGATTTTGATTTCATAATAAGAACATTACGATATGAGAGTAGATAAAAAATATTATTATAGAGGCACAGATAAATTAATTAATTTACCTATCATAGAAGCACATAAATTACTGATATTTGATATTATTTAATGGACTGTTATTAATTTAGTAAATTTTAGACACAAAAACTATATAGCACAGGTTTCCCAACGAGTCAGAATATTATAATGTAGTTTGGGATAACCATAATAATTAAATTTCTTAGAAAATACTTTATAAGTTATTCATAACAATATGATTTTGAAATGTGCTTATATAGGTATATGTTAACGGAAAAGTATCTAATCCGTCATTGTATACATTTCCTAGGAAATCTATACATTTCCTAAATATATATCGGAGTATTACATTCGGTATATTTGTAAGGATCGCGGTATTTGAGGGGTTGTAAGTGAAAGGTACTTTTTTGCGAATACTTTCTAATTTATGCAAAACAAAAAAAAAACCGTAACCTATATATTGCCTAGTAACATTATTGAATTATAATTTCCTAGGGGAAATTCACAGGAATTGTGTACAATTCCTATGTTTCATACATTTCCGGTGACATATACACGATAGTATCCATGAGTCAATAATAATTCCAGAAGGAGTACATAATAAAAACACGTAGGATATAGGAAGCTTCCTCAGCTTTTTTTGTATAAGTCAGTAATACATTTTGACAAGCCAGTTGGCGCAGTTGGTTAAGACACCACCTATCATGCCACTGGTCAATGGTTCGATTCCCATCCAGGACGAACATTTGTGTGCATGAACATGTCTGTTTGTCCTGTATTTATTTATTTATTTTATTTTATTTACATTAGCAATCTCCGTGATATTATCACAAAGGAATAAAGGCTATATTCCTCTGTGATATTATACCACCTCGCACTCGCACCTGTTTTAGTTTTACTGCCACATCAACACTGCGTTTTCAACATATAATTTAACGAATCAAACTACAATGTAGTGCAACACTCCGCTCTCTGTGTGTCTAATCTCAAACATGAAAACTGCTATTATGTAACAAATAGTTGCTCAGCAATAGGTATCAAGTGTTACCAGAGTGGTCACTGGATGCAGGGTGACATGCTCATACCGCGATATTCTCTATTGATATTCTCTAAGCACTAATATTACATTTATAGCGAAATAATAAATGGTAAATAAGTAATCAGATAACAATTATAAGTATACTTTATATGATCCAATAAAAATAATGAAAGATTATTTTTTTCAGCGATATAAAAAGCTATAATAACCTAGCTACCTGCTCGTACTTTACTCTTTTCGGTTCTGACATTACTTCTGTGATAAAATTCATTGGCAAAATGACTTACATACTACGTTAATTTTAACATTATTTCAAAAATACTAGGTGTAAAAAGGTACGTAAAATTCATCGTTTTTTTAACCGACTTCGAAAAAGGGGGAGGTTCTCAATTCGACTGTGTTTTTTATTTTTTGTTTGTTATGTGATTACTACGTGTGAACCGATTTTAAAAATTATTTTTTATTCGAAAGAGGTAGTCTCCTGAGGTAGTCTCATTATCACTAAGTCTCAGGATCTGTTGATGGAAATGGCAAAATACTAAAAAAATAAATGCCTTCAAAAACACTAAAAAGTATAAAATAATAACTAGGTATGTATTTCCTTATTTTGTACAGTAAAAAAACCTTTTTTGAACCCAAAATTCTCAGACAAATTTTTCCCTCTATGCTCCTATTGTACAGAACAAATAGTTCACTAATCTGAGACGGCGACTTACGGGATACTTTAAAATAGGTAATAAATAACCGCCGGAACTCACCACCGGAACAACTAACTTTTGATAATTATTTCTTACAGGAATTTTCAATTTTCTCAAGTGGCGGTGTTACACAATAAGCGCGCAATTTGTTCAATAAAGTCCTATTATAGGTAAATTACATATAACGAAAAAGCTGTGACCAATATAATAGAAATAAATTCAATGCTACCATTGAATGATAGCGTCGCGTCGATGGCTTCCAGCTGTTAATGAAATTACTGGCAATCTCCAATTTTTAAATTTTGGGAAGAAAAATAAAATTTTAAGGCAGATTTTAATAAATCCAATCAATAAATATACGTCCTAGGAAGGTCGGAACCCTCAGACTCAGATTCGCACTTCGCCGGCTTTATTTATTATTTAAACAAACACATAAAAACAATTTACTTTAGGCCGAGTTGGTTTCTGGCTGTATGTAAATACAATTTTATATTAACACATAAACGTAGAAAAAATAATACGGTAATTGATAGTAAAACAAAATGGAATCATACAACAGACTTAATAATTAAGTGCCTCATTCAACGAATATTTCGAAAAACAACACAAGTATTTAAGTTCGGTTGTAAATCTTTAAAGGCGTCATAAAATATAAGCGTTGCGAGTACAGCGAATACAGCCAGTGAGTGTATTACACGCACAAATATTAAAGTGTTGTAGTACCAGGTAGGTACTCACTCGGGTACCGGGAATTACTTAACCGCGACCGGGATATTGGCACTTCTGCCGGCGATTATGCTACTAGCGCCGGAAACGCTCACCCTCACATACTTCTTGCTCCCTTGACGAGTTATTATGGTCCTCTACATTACTATTATACACTAGTCTAATACTGGGTTACAAACATAAGTACTTAAGTTTGAGACAAATACAAAATGATATATAGGAGAATCAACCAAGTAGATTGTGAAATCTTTGGCCGTCTCGTGTCATTTTGAGCTTTTCGTTAAAGAAAATCTTATGAAGAGATAATGGTAGGTACTTTATAGCACCGGCTGTGTACTCACCGTAAGATAGAAGCTTCACTCAACTCAAAAAGAAATAGCACTTTTTTGTAGTATCTGACTGGCCACCCTCAAGTTGAAAATCTGTCGCCAAGCACCTACCGGTGTGTTCCGGAAATTGCACTTGTGGGCCAGTTGCCTTTTTGGCATTGTAATAGGTCGCCAACACATTGGCAATACCTCTGGTATTGCAAATGGCGACGGTAACCACTTACCATCAGATGGACCATCTGCATGCTTGTCAACCTTCTGACTTAAAAAAAGCACTGGTTTATCTACAGAGATGCATTTGTTTCACAAAATATTTTCAAGTTAAGACGTTGTAAATCAAACACAAAAAGATATACATACATATCTATTAATTTGTAATTTCGAAACGCTTCAAGTTCTTGCCAGGAAAAACGTTGTATAGGTACTTGCTATTTTTCTGTGTCTTATTCACTAAGAGTTCATGGCAATAATAAATAGATGAGTACGTAACCCCAGTTTTGCAGCGCCTCGCTTTATCTCGACGTTTGAGAGCCTAATTGAGAGCTCTTAAGAGATTCCCCGAGAGAGGATAAATTACTGATTCTGAAAAGCTAGCTTAAAAATTAAATTAAGTAAGTAAAACGTAGAAATATAAGCCGCACAGAGTAATTAAAGAAGTTTGCTCACCACAGCTAATTTACATTTCAAAAGCTACCAAATCAAAATGGTAAGTAAAATACGGCAAAATTACTCGGCTAAATATTTGTATTTTTTGCACAACGTTATTCATTCAACTTTTAACGGGATCCTATTGCTAAGACTCCACTGTCTGTCTGTCTGTCCGTCTGTCACCAACCGTGATAGTTAGACGTTGTTATTTTCACAAATGATGTATTTTTGTTGCCGCTATAATAAAAAAACAAATACAAAAAAACAGAATAAAATAAATATTTAAAGGGCTCCTATACAAGAGACATAATTTTTTTGCCATTTTTATATATAACTAGCGACCCGCCCCGGCTTCGCACGGCTTTTCTCGGATTTTCAGTACTATAATATGCATGTATTATACATATAAACCTTCCTCTTGAATCACTCTATCTATTAAAAAAAATCGCATCAAAATCCGTTGCGTAGTTTTAAAGATAAGCATACATAAGGACAGACAGACGGGAAACGACTTTGTTTTATACTATGTTGTGATGGTACAGAACCCTTCGTGTCCGAATACGACTCTACTTATACCTGATTCTCATACCATTTCTAGAAATAATGATTAGTTACCGCGCTTAACCGCTGCTAAACTTCATTCAAAAAATCGATCTCTGTTAAATAATATGTGGAACATAATTTATATTTCCCAATATGCCACACACGTAACCCGTTTTATTTTATTACCAACATTCCGGTATAAACGGTGCGGCCGATGAAATAACATTTTTGTTATGTTTTATCATATTCCAGTGATTTAATATTTAATGTGTTTATGTTCGATGTGAACAGCCTTGTGGGTATTCATTGCGTGACATTTATATCATTTTTTTTTTAGTAATTACGTTATCTAAACAACAATCAATTTAGCATACGATGATTCATAGTTTCCCATTAGTTTTTTTTAACTTATATAAGGTTTGTACTCTGGCAAGTTGTATTTTTCTTGTACATTATATTTTTTAAAGTATGTGTGTATGTATAAGTATAAATCAGGACTTTTTGGCGGGAACTTGCGAAGTGACGTTGCGTTTTCGTTTTATTTTCATAAAATCGTGTATTTTGATTTTTATTGAATATTATCGGTGGTATTTTGTCCAATAAAGATCAATACAAGTGCACCAGTGAAGTGAAATGAAATGATTACGTGTATAGTGGCTTTTCAAGTTGTCTCAAGAAGTCCATGAAAAGTTTTAGTAGAACGGCTACCATCGTACTAAAACCTAACTAAACTGACTGACTATGACTCGAAGAAGATTTAACATGACTTGAACTTTGAAACTTGACGATTGACGAGAATTTAATACCTGAAGAATATAAAAATACTTACATTGTTCAACTTGACACTGGCAAAATATACGAAGTATGACGACAAAATTAAAAAAAAAAAAATAATCAAACGTAGTTACATTGTAACGTGTGAAAATTGTGACTCATATTTGACGTCCGATATCAGTGCCATTCGCATTCGAGCTGCGGAGTAAGGAGTCAGTCATATACATAAACGATTTAAGTATCCTAGAAACTACTCGTCATGTACACTTTCAATCAGTACTTATAAGTACATGCTGTGAGCGAGCACTCTGCTCCAGTATAAATAGTACCCGTATATAATAATAAAGCTGAAGAGTTTGTTTGAACGCGCTAATCTCCGGAGTTACTGGTACGATTTAAAAAAAAACACTTAATGTACAACAGTTATAGGCAACTTTTTATCCCGGGAACGCGGGTGAAACCGCGGGGGACAGCTAGTTAGATAATAATGGTAAAAACAATTAATTTCCACAATTGGCAAAGCAATATAAAACTGATATTATTTCCACTTGTATTTTTGCACGTCCAGTTGGAGGCAAGGAGTGCCAGCTGCACCAGTTGCTACAATATTATACAAGTATGTAGCAGCGCGCACGGAGTTTAGAAATATTTTAACCTACTTCCAACGAAACGGCACCAGTTTCATTGTTAAACGACAACATGGATGTTGCATTATTTTTAACCGACTTCTAAAATAGAGGAGGTCCTCAATTCGGAACAAAAAGAGAACCGCTCAAACTCAAAATCACTAAAAAACATAAAATCATAACTATATAGGAACAGACACTGACAGTAATATTACTGTTACAGGAATATTATACGGGTTTAAAAAAAAACAGCATACCTGAAGTACAGCAAAAGTATGAATAGCATCACTAAGGTTCAGTTTATAGAGAGGTGTGCGAAGGATGAAACTTTAACTGACGTTGTTTAACAGTTACCAAGTAGTAAAAGCGGACGTGAACAGTGAAACCTCTCATTTGCGCGCCACCACACTTTGTCGGACTTTGCCTTACGAACCGCAGCAGCCACTGAAATACTTGTGGTAGATTAGATAGAGAATCGCTAAGCTAATTATATTACCAGTACTTGATTACGATATTACTGCGATATTATTTATATCAGACACAAAATGTTTTTACGTTTATATTGTGAACTCTAAAGTAAAAGTTAACCCAAATGCCTAAAGCAACATGAATTATTAACATTTATACATTCAGCTTTGCTAGTTAATTTGAATCCATACAGTTCATGCAGCCTCAAAAAGAATATTCAATTATGCAAAATGTCGCTACAGCGCTACAGCAATCAACCGAGCGAGTTTGCACGCACGTGGTTTGTACATACATACAATAATAAGCGATTATGCCTAGTAGTAGAATGGGCTCAAACAATATGGAATTTTATAAACCTTGCCTTACATTTATGAAATGATACAAGAGATAGGTTATTTATTTTTAGAAAAGTGAGGGAGTGAAGCCCATTGGTCTCTCGTTGCCAGCAGTATCTACTTGTGATGTCAGTGAGCCATGTTACTTTTACCTCGAATACCAGCGACTAGCAAAAGGTACTTTTAATTGGACTTTTGTTGTATCTATATTTAATACTGTTCCCCGCGGTTTCACTCGCGTTCCCGGGAATAAAAGTAGGCCATAACCTTTGGAGATAATGTAGCTTCCTATTAGTGAAAGAATTATTCAAATCGGATCAGTAACTAGAGATTAGCGTGTTTAAACAAACAAACAAACTCTTTTGCTTTATTATTAGTACAGATATAGATTCGACAAAGCACTAGAATTCAGTACATAGAAATATGCTAGAAACACAGTGAAATTCAAGTATCCAGCTACCATCCAGAGGCGTTATGATAATTTAATAAACGTAATTTAATTAGTCTTATCGTCTGTGGAGAAGGGTTGTCCAGAAATAAGCTTTGTAGATAGAGCCGCCTTGTTGATATCCCTCTTGAAGATGAGAAGACAAAATCGTGAAAATTAAACATAAAAGTTTTTAAGCTGTCGGGCACAGCAACATCACTAGAAAGGTATAGGAGAGAGGAGATATAAAAGGTCTACAATAATGAGGAATAACAACAAAAAAATCTAATTAGTCCGTCAGTTAGATTATAAAAAAATATTGGATACGTATTTTTTATTTTATCAAATCAATGAGAAATTACAAAGATAAGTCCCATCAAAGTGCAGGATTGGGGCTTGTGACGTCATTGTACAACTACTTTTTAGTACACTTTTTGCAGACCGGACAATTTTAACGCACTGTATCTTCGTTATTTTTTGTTTTCGGATCAAAATAAAAAATACGTATCAAGTATTTTTTTATAATCTAACTGACGGACTAATTAGATTTTTTTGTTGTTATTCCTCATTCTATAATTGTTAAATTGTATCTATATTAATATTTCATTACATATATATATTTAGTATCATGTCATTATTATTTAAATTATATTTCACTTGATATAACTGTTATATCTTTGTATACCTGTTTATCAGCTTTCGTCTTATTCTCAGTGCATTCTAACTACTAAACTCTGACACTTAGAATACAGTCGAAATAAAAATTTCTGAAAACCGTTCTAAAATTTAAATGCTGCACACTTCAGCCGTTTTGTGTATTTTAGTCTCAAAGGTTAGTTTTTCAAAATTCCTTTCTTAGTCATAGGTATACACCTATCACATAGGTAACACGAAACTGTAACATATTCCATAATTATACAGAGCCGCGAGTGTATATGACGGCGCCGGCGCTTTGATCACACACAGGAACCATTACCGAGTAAACTAGGAGCTTAAATCTGTGCTGTGGTCTGCGGGAATATGACCAGCTTATGAAGAGCTGCGAGCCCTTGCTCCCGCTCATACTTATAGTGCACGAAGACATTTGCTTAGTGTAGCTAGGGGTCTACGCTGATGGTCGGCCATCATACTTTACGAGCGGGTGGGACAAGCCACGTCGATACCTGTGTCGATACTGTATTCTATATTTCAATGGGCGTTAATTAAAGTTTTTCTTTTATATGTACTGAAATACTGTTATTTTTCGTCAAATATTACAACAGATAATATATAAAAGTGATTGATATAAGTAGGTATAATATAGAGTAAGTAGGTACGTGTGTAATGTTCTTAACATTAAATTAATGAAAATGTATACTTGTTGTAGCTTTTTTTAAAGTTATTGTATGAATGTTTAGCGATTGTTTATCATAATACTAGCTTCCGCGATCTTATGTTCTATTTTCTTAAGATCTTATGATTTCCCGGTATAAAAAGTAGCCAATGTATTATTCCAGGGAACGATCTATCCATGTACCAAGTTTCATCCAAAATTGCTCAGTAGTTTTCACGTAAAAGAGTAACGAACATCCATACAACCTCACAAACTTTATCATTTATAATATTGATAGGGTAAATGCGTGTTCTGCGAGCAATGCAGTATGGTATATGATGTAACCGTCACAACTTTCTGTGAAAACTTTACCAAGTGTCATATAAACATATGATTAACAATGTATATTGTATATTTTGTAAGAAAAGTGGTAAATGTCAGTATGATAACTCATTAATTATTTTTTTGCTAATATCTAAAGTATTCATTGCAGAATTCGGACCTCACACCTTTAAAGGCATTTGTAACATTATTTGATATGATTATAACGACTACGATTATAAAACTAGTTACTCGTATATACCCATTTATTTATATGAATATGTTTAAGATTCTCTAATAGCTCATGAATAGTAGATACCTCTATAAAGTGTTAATTTGATTGTTTCCTACAAATCTATATAAATACATGGTGTACATTTGAAATTGGTCATTAAAGGCATCGTAAATAACCCTAATGTCTTTCAAAATTTCGATGTTTTCTTAAAACCACATAAAAACATTACCTATCTCGAAACATGTTATTTTCGGTACCCATAATGTACCCTAAAGGGTGGGTACTCCCTAAAAAACCGGCCAAATGCGAGTCGGACTCACGCACGAAAGGTTCCGTACCATTATCTATAAAAACGGCAAAAAAATCATGTCTGTTGTATGGGATCCCCTTATAACTATCACGGTTCATGACATACAGCCTGGTGACAGACAGACAGCGGAGTTTTAGTAATAGAGTCCCGTTTTACCCTTTGGGTACGGAACCCTAAAAAAGAGCTTCCAACATTCTACCACCAAAAGGACTAAAGACAAATATAGATAGAGTAACTTTATCACAGAAAAAATGCTAACGTGAGGAAATTACGATCCTGAGTATTGAGGAAGTCGACGACGTGAGGAGGAAGAGGAAACGTAAAGTTACGTTATCAAAGTCAAACCTATTGTGATGAATTTTGGCAAAGTTCCCAATTGTCCCGGGAACGTGGGTACAGCCATGGATAATACCTAGTCGATAGTAGGTAGCAGGTATATAAAAATAAATCCATAAGTACGATAAATAAATAATAATATTTTTTTTGGCGATGATAGCTCAGTGGTAGTGACGTCGGATACCGAGACGAAGGTCCCGGGTTCGAATCCTACAATGAGCTTGAGCTTTCGGTGAAGGAAAATATCGTGAGGAAACCATAGCACGGTGGTAGGGTACTTTGTAGTACCCGCCTGGCTACCACCCTCAAGTTGAAAATCTGTCGCCAAGCACCTTTCGGTGTGTTCCGACAGCTGCACTTGAGAGCCAGATCCTTTCTAGGCTTTGTGTGCTTACTATCATCGGCCACATCATCACTGACCACGGTGAGATTGTGGTCAAACACAGACCTATATATAGTAAAAAAAAAAAAAAAAAACTTATATTCAAAACACGTTAAGATATGAGATCATCAGAATCTCCCATTTTTTTTTTTTGTTGGATAGGTTGTAGGTATGTGTGCATATATGTATTTGTGTTTAAAAGTTTGAGTACTTGATTATATAAACCTGTTCGTTCAGAGTAGACACAATCCATGATCAACCGCAAGTGCGCACAGTATACCCAGCTACAGTTCTAACAAGTTGCTTTATACAACAAACAATTAGACATGTACAATGCAATACGGAATCTAAGTGCGTGGATCCCTAATCGGCTCAAAGGACAGAATTTAAAAGTGGTTTCAGTGACGTCACAAACGGTATTCATCACGGCTGTAGTGCTATTGCTGGCGCAGTTGTGTCCCGTCTGCAACGCACAAGATGTCCAGGGGGTCTAAAAAGGAAGGATTACGCAATATTGCTAAAAGGAATTCATTTCCTGAATTCACAGCAGATCTCATGCAATTCCTCTATTTTTTTGTAAAATAGTCGCCCTTTATGCGCAATTCAATTCATAAACAGATTCTGTTTTGAATTAATGTTACTAGACTACAAAAATTAAAACCGTAACTTTACCGGTTATTGTTTCTATTTACTTTTTGTTAAATTAAGACTGAATAACTATGTTTTTTTGTATTATAATTAAAAACCGATCGAACTGTTGCTTCATAGCATTTATTTGATTGGATTTGGGTACCCAAAACTGACATTTTAATTGATTATAAAAATATTTTCTTCTTCGACTGGTATCAATCAATGACAATATATTTTATCTTGTCTGTGGTCGGTCGGTCAAAGTTTATATTGGATGTTTTGATAGAGTACAAAATAAATATTTAAAAATTATAGTTTAACATTAAAATAATAGTCTTTCAATAATTTAAGGAAAATATGGAAATTATTATACCTATAGTACTGTAATTATTTACGTAAAAATGTAAAAGGAAGACAATATCAGTATTGGACGAATAACACGGAAGAATCTTTTAGAACGTCAAGATTTTTTAAATGAAAAGGCGAGGAATCTCGCAAACCTAACCTAAAGTAAGTTTATCTCCTATAGTATTTCATACTTTTGATAAGTCGTTACGAGGATATTCCAAAAAACATTCAAGTTATTATTTGTTAAATCGTCAGTCAAGCTTGATACTAGGTAGGTACTTACCATTTATTCAAAAATGGTTTTACCATTAGTAATTCGATATTATGATCTCAATACTGAGGTCCCCATTAGAATAGAAACATTTTATTTGTTAAACATTTATATAATAATTCCATTAATATTATACTATTATTGCACAAAGCAAAGACCTTTTTATAAACTTCCTCTTGTTATTATGTTAAAGATGATATTACTGATAATGTGCATATTCCATCAATTAATTTAACTAACTATAATTTTACTAACTTTCAGGTTACCCGAAGAAGATGATTAATGGTCCATAGAATTATCAAGAAAGTAAAATGTTATGATTAACATGACAGTTACATATTGATGCAGTCATGCTGTAATTAGTGTCACAGTTTAATATACATATCATTATTATATGCAGTTTCTGGGAGCTGTATTTGCATACTGGCTGATTCTTGCCTTAGTATTAATAATTACACTAAACTACAGAAAGATGAAACAATGATACTGTAATAAATGTTTATGCTGTTTATTTACATTCTTTTATTTATCCTAACTAAATAAGTGACCAATGATAATTCTTATATCATGAGGATGTCTCTCTGGTCTCATCTATCCTTGACTCTCACATATGGATACCTTTAGCCTATCATGACATCATGCAGTTCCGCTAATTTAATCAAAGACATCACAGATATGCTCATAATAATGTATTTTTTTGCACAAACTATCAACCTGGGTATGGTTTTAATATTATGAAGGTACTATAATTTAGATTAAAACTTAGAATAAAGATAGATGACATATAGGCTACTTTTTATCCTGGGAAAGCAAGTGAAACTGCGGGACAGGTAGTAGGAATTATTGCTCAGACCATCCTATTTACACTGTAGGTAGTCTGTTCCCCTTGGCAATAATTAGTTTATACTGAAAAGATATGCATCCAATGTATTTATAGGTACCTACCTACTAATGTTATAAGTAAGGCATTGATATGTTAGAACACACTGATTCAGTCTGATTTAAAAATCTATTATTGCCTTAGATATACTGTTTATTGAAGAGGGTTACCTATAGGCTCAGGCTATAATAAATCACCCTATTGCTATTGAACCCTAAAACACCCTATGGGAAGGTAGGTAGGAAGCTCATTATAATATTAAGACAACTTGTAAAAATTACGATGGTAAGAATGAGGTTCACAAAACTGGTGGTAATGAACTTATTTGTAAGCCAAAACCTTTAAACTGTCCATAAAATGGGTTATAGACGTTAAAAATACATATTTAATTCCTAAATATTCATTGATTTTTAACAAAATCTCTAAGTTGAATTGTAAAAAGATAGTTCTCAGTATCTTCTTATGATTCTACTATTTGACGTAAAAGCAATTCGGATTTAGTGAACCATTTTACGAAACTCTATAGAAAACTGTCAAAGAAATGAATTGCAGATACAGAATCGTATTAGGATCATATTCTGAATTGCATAAAAAGAGGCCATTTTACGATTTTGAATTCAATTCATAATAGGATCTCATTATGATTCAACAAGTGCTTCCTTTTTAGAGCCCCAGAGCAGTAGCGAGCACTGCTCGGCATATAACGAAACAGGCGTCCACAGACTTGATGTCAGCCTGAACAATACCAAGGACTGTCTCCTCCACACGCGAGTGAACCAGCGCCCCTTCCCTGGGAACTGCTACAGCCACGAATTTGACGACTGGAAGGTTGACGACTGGTACAAATTCTGGAGTGAAATTATCGGTGATTTTCGATATGCTTTCGATTTTATTCTCTATGATGGTAACTATCCCAACGCCAAACATACTCAATTTTGGTATTTAATGAATTATTTGAAACAACTCGCCATTTTTATTGAAAATCCTCAAGAGATAATAGAAGCAGTTAAAACTTTGAAAGCGTTAACTACAAAGGTTGAAAATATGGAGAAGGAAATAGTTAGGAAATTTGTGCGTGCGTTAATACAAATCTAATATTGCATCGCTGTTATAACAAACTTAGTTTATGTAATACTTGTTATTAAAATACAAATGTGTCTTTAAAAAATATTAAAAAGGTAATTCATTTTAATTGTTGAATTTAATTCCTGGTACATACTTTTGGGTACAATATGATGTAGCCTCCGCTTGTCATAAATAGTGGCTTAAATTATGTCTGTCACTGAGGTATATTACTACGTATAGAGAAGCTATCTTAAGCAAAGGTCACGCTCCATTTTATTAATATTAGCTGCAGCGCTGAAACAATCCGGTACCGAACCGGTAGTAGAGTCTATTGTAAAACTGTAACTGTTGACGTTCATAAGTGCCTTATTAGGGCCTAAACTGAATAAATGAGTTTTTGATTTTGATTTGATTTTGAATAATTAGTCGTCTAACCAGACAGTTTAAACACGTAGCGCAAGACCGCTTTTAAGGTGTAGTTTTTTCGCGACCTAAAAATCGTAAGCGCCGTGATTTTAAGCAACTAAGTGAAGTGCGGCCGGATGGCTGCACTTGAACGGAACATAGTGGTTATGTGCGGCGTCTTCTCTATATGTAGTACCAAATATACCTCAATGGTCTCAGCACATTATCTCAATGACGTTGATGATTGGTAATTGCAAAACAACACTATAATCTACGCATTTACATAAATCTACATAAACAAGGACTAGTTCACCTTGAATCATCTTGGACGACTACGTACGAGTACCATATCTCTATATATCAGGGTGTATGTAGGTACCTACCTATATATTATGTACATTTTCAAGTTCACCCTGGTATGATTGTTTTTGTTAACGTCTTTAACCACACTACACTCGCATCTTAGATAATAACCTATCTAGATAGAGTGTTGCGCTGCAATCGCAACAAAAAAACAGGCCAGATTTGTCTACTTTTCGACAAGTTCTTTTGTACCTTATCTTTTTTTTAAACACAGGAATTCGGTGATACCGGGCCTATATTGAATGTGATACCTACTACCTATATGTCTACTTTCAAACGAATTTCTTATTTCGACGATAAGTAAAACTACATCAATATTTTCTTATCTTATTGTTATAACATGTACATTTCATATACCTCCTACAATATGTACTCGTTTGTATTCTAAAGTGTTGATTATTACAAGCTTTCTAGAATGAATAACATTTGCATTTGAAACAAGGCTTTGCACAGACTTTACTGCGGCTGAGGGATTTGAGGTCGTTTTGGTGAACTTGTCTGATATTGATCAATTGTCTCGCCTCTAACATTTACATAGTAGGTACTGTGGTAGGTACCTACCTACCTACCGCTGACCATTTATTAGTATTACTTAAAACAACTTTTTAATTCAATACCATCAGCCCTACGGGATTGATTTATTTGACATGTGAGTTTATGGCCGACTCACGTTAAATTATGGTTAAAGAATTTTATTTTCTCGAAAAGAAATTACAAAAGAATTTCACTTGCTTGAGAATATTTTTGAACTTAAAAAAAAAAATATTTGAAAAATTTAAATTATTAAAAAACAATTTTATTAAATTTAAACATTGAGGTCCAATTAGTGTTGCTAATAGCTCGTTAATTTTAAATCTGTCACTACAGCAAACGTTAACTCAACGCAAAAATCAAAAGTGATCGAATTATATTTTCATTATTTACATAATAAAATTAGCCGTGCAATTATCAACTTTTAAAAAACCGGCCAAGTGCGAGTCAGACTCACGCACTAAGGGTTCCGTACCATTATCTATAAAAACGGGAAAAAATTAAGTCTATTGTATGGGAGCCCCCCTTAAATATTTGTTATATTCTGTTTTTTAGTATTTTGTTGTATTTCTGTTATATACATCATCGTGAAAATTTCATCATCTCAAGTTTTATGAGATACAGCCAGGTGACAGACAGACAGCGGAGTCTTAGTAATAGGGTCCCGTTTTACCCTTTGGGTACGGAACCCTAAAAAGGACTAAAACCTCCTTCAAATATAATAAAATTAATATGCACTTTGGAGCTATACAGAATTATTAAAATCGGATCATAAGCAAAAAAGTTGTGTATGAACAAACATTATAAAAACATGTAGCTGAATAATTGAGAACCTCCTCCTTATTTATTGAAAGAGGTTGAAAAGCAAATTATTTTAACTACGTATTTCAAAGTATACAAAACTGACACACAAATAAATCAAAATAACGTGATGAAATGATTTCATTTAAAAAATGATAGATCTTGATAATAATTATTAGAATAGAATAGAATAGAATAGAATAGTTTATTTGCTATAAATGTGGTTTACAAGGTCTTACAGTATCTATACATAATAAAAGTTCAGCACAAATAGCTTTAAAAAAAAGCATGCAAATACATAATAATATTATAATATGAAAAACATTATTTATTTATTATTATAAAGAAAGAATAGGGAATCATGTCACTTACTAAATATCAAAATTAAAATCTATATCAAAATTAATGTCTATGATCTCGTACATACATGTCATTTAGTCAACGAACAAAGCAAATAACAAACAAACACAAAAAGTCCTATGTCAAACAATTATACAATTCATTAATGTCGTAGAAAATTTGAGTTTTTAACCATTTAATTAATTTACATTTAAAACGTGTCAGTGAAAGTGATTTAATATCATTTGGTATTGCATTAAACACCTTTATACTCATTGCATAACATTGTTTTTGATAAAGAGCCATTCGAGGCGGAATGTCATAGACCAATCGATCTGGATTCCTCGTGTTTCTCGGGTAAATGTCTTGTGCTGTTTTAAAATAACTGTAATGAGTCTTTACAAATAATGCAACTTCTAATATATACATACATGGGAGAGACAATATACCTAGACTTTCAAACAGAGGTCTGCAAGGTATTAAAATGACTTTGATCCAAAAGACAAAGGTAAAGACAAAAGAATCCAGTAAGAAATAAATATAATTGGAAAATTATATGCGTAACTGAATCAAAAGAACCAATTCAATGGAGATTTTAATGTTCGTTAAAAAATTATATCTAAATTACAATTTACAAGTAAAATAATGTGAACTGTGGCATATGCAATTACGTGTAGATTATCATAATCATAAAATAACACAGAAACACTGACAAGAAAATACCTGAACTCATTCATCATTTATCATATTTTCTCTTTTCAAGATAGGGGATCTCAGGGTTCTAAAATGGCCGAGCAATATTGCTACATGCAATAGGGATGATGATTGGGTAAAAAATAATTAATTCTGTTTAGTCCGTCAGTTATAACTTTTTAATAACATAACTGATGGACTTAACAGTTTTTTTTTAACCCAGTCATCATATTACACTTAAAATAATATTTTCAAGGCTACGTTATTTAACCAAAACAGAATCGATAGTATTTTAGTAGTTTATGATACTGTTGCATAATAGGGGTTATTAACTACGAGTGTGAGTTTAAGTACCGAGCCGTAGGCGAGGTTCTTAATAGTATCACACGAGTTTTTAATACCTAATTATGTGCAGTATCATACAGTACTTTATCTAAACTCATATAAATAATGTCATTTAAAAAAAAAAAAACAAAAAAAAAAAAAAAGTGACATTTTTGGTCAATTTATGTAAGCAAAAACAATAAAATAAACAGACACAATAATCATATACCTAATCAAATCCGTGTTGCCAACTCCCAAAAATTCTTACCTCTAAATTTCAAGTCAACAAATTGTCACATTGTCATCGTCAAATTGAATTAATACTGATTGATTATATTATTGTATCGAAAGTGTACTTTAATAGAAAAAAAGTTATTTTATAGCATTATCTTGGGAACACAACTGTACTATAATGAATCATTATGCACGGGTGTGCCTAAAGTGGGTCATTAAAGTACTGATTTTGATTTCATAATAAGAACATTACGATATGAGAGTAGATAATAGTAGTTTATGATACTGTTGCATAATAGGGGTTATTAAATACGAGTGTGAGTTTAAGTACCGAGCCGTAGGCGAGGTTCTTAATAGTATCACACGAGTTTTTAATACCTAATTATGTACAGTATCATACAGTACTTTATCTAAACTCATCTAATAATGTAATTTAAAGGTAAATAATCGATAATATTTTGTCATAGATTTTCATGACTTACGGGTATTGATTATTCGTCATTTCCATTGCCGCCTCCACAATTTCAGATCCAAGTTTATTTCACCTTAGTATCACTGCTATTTTTCTATCATTTTTGGTCAAAATAAAATATGTATGCAAAAAAAACAATAAAATAAACAAACATTAATCATCATGGCGCCCAAATCCGTGTGGGGAAAAACTCCTAAGTTGAGATCTCTACCGCATACGCGACTACAGACAAAGTAAATTTGCATCTCAAATTATAATTGTTTAGTCCTGATGTCTGGCCACTTATAATGTTTTTTTCTTTATTACTTTGTTTGACAAGTTGACTGACAGTAATTGAAGTATTAAAACCCAATACATTATAAGTGGCCAGACATGTCCAAATACTTGTACTTTAATGAAAAAAAGTTATTTTATAGCATTATCTTGGGAAGAAAACTGTAATATAATTTTTTTATTTCATTATAGACGGGTGGTCATTAAAGTACTGTTTTTGATTTCATAATTAGAACTTTACGATATGAGAGTAGATAAAATAATTTAACGAACATGCTTGACAGCCTATACGAAATAGAGCCATAAATAAACTATTATTAAAATGGCATTTTATTATCCTTGCAGATAACTCCTTCAGACAGAGCACAGTTTTATTACCTCTACCATTAATATTTATTACCTAAAACGAACTGATATGAAACCTGCTGACGGGAGATTCCAAATTACCAATAGGTATTAAGGAGATAATATTATTAATTTGCATGGATGTTATTATAGGGATCGATGTTAAGATTTTGCATCACTTTAAATTTTTAATAAAGAAACTACTTTTTACCCGACTACGGCGAAGCAAAAAGGAGGGTTATGATTTTGACCGGTATGTATGTTCATCTGTTCCCTGATAAATTCTTAACTTATCATAATTTGACAATTGAGGTAACGTTGGAAGCATCTTGATCGTCCGCTGGTTATAGGCTATGTCACGTCACACTAAAATGAATAAGGCGCCCTCTAGAGGAGATAAATTAGTCCGGTTTTAGAACTGCTATGCTATTCTCTAACGTTTCATTCGTCGACGAGCTCGCACAACGATGCCGCGTACAACGGACTTCTCACGTGATAGCATAGTAAAAGATAGAGACAGAGTATAGTGACAACGTCGAATTCATCGTCGAGCTTGTGATATTGTCTTACAGAATAGCACCCCTGTTTTTAATGCAACATTTCTATGTTTATAAAAATAATATAAGTAAATATGGTGCGTTGTAGTGTATAAGGGTTCCCTACTGGGACGATAAGTAACACACAATGTCTGAAGCCAACTGATTTAATTATTTATTTCATTGTATTTATATAAGGTACATTTGCATCTGTGTGCGTGTTCCCACATAAGTAGTGCATCCCTCGACACATTATTGTGTCAACCCGCAGCGCCCGCAGCGGGCAGCGCGGCTCACCGCACTTCAAATAAATTTGCTTCAATCCAATTATTGACTATTACTTTTATTTAGGTGTATTAATTACGACGCTAATTTGTGGCTATTCTCATATTTGTAATAGACTATAATTATACCTGCAATGATAACGTAATGAAATCCTGAAATAAATCGAAGCCAAAAGATACAATAATGTTTCATGAAAATGTATTTTCTTACACGTATAAGACTTATGTATAATACATTCACGATAAACGCTCAAAGTAAATTCAAATAGCGTCAGTAGTCAACTTTCTGTCAATCTCGTAAGTTCTATCATTAAATACAGATAGTGGATGAACCGCACTGCACTGTTGCGTTGGAAACGCTTCTAGCATAATAATACAGACTTAGAGACAGATATAGAAAATAAATTCCGAAATAAACCCAAGGCTCCCCTTTAGATGCCACCCGCGGACGCCTAAGCTTCGAGTACCTATTTGTATGGACAAATCGTCAAGGTCATTGAATCCTTTACATTACAAACAAAGTAACTCACTATGCATCATCTATGCATATTCATCACTGATATCCATAACGTACAATAGGGTAGTTGACTGACTTATCAAATCAGCTACTTTTTAATAAATATCAAAACGATAGTTTATATACAATTTTGTATGAAATATTAGGTACACTATGACGTCATAGTTTCACAGAATCAAATCATCTACTCTTAGTGGTTCCACAGGTAATTAAAAAGCATTAAATGTACAACATATTTGTTGTTTCCACGTGTTTTTTGATGTTTTATGCATTGGTTAGTGTTTGGTCATTTATTTTTGACAGTGTCAACTACCCTATTGAGCAGTTCTATCAACAACGAATTAGTATCCCCTTCGATATGAGGCCGAGACACAGACGCCGACGACGGCCTCATGAAAAAATATTCAAATATATGATAATATAATATTAGACGATAGTTTCTGTTGGCATTTCGCTGGCGTACCTACGAGTATACCCATCACAGATATTATAAATCACAGAAGCGCAAACAGCAGTAAATGTAGTCGTAATATTTTGGTCCGTCCTGTTCAAACATTGTCACGGCATTATAGTGACTATTATGGCGGGACCAACGACTAATAAAATATTATATTTGTTAGGTTAAGATGGTAAATATTTACCTATGTACGAGCTTCCGCGCGGGTGAATCCTTCGGGCGGATATTTCATTCCAGGGTTTGATCTATTTGTGTGCCAAGCTTCATCAAAAACCGTTGTTTGTTGTTTTAACCTGAGCTTAGGTTGTCATGAAACATTTTAACATATGTAATTACAGTTTTACTGAAATTAGATCATACATAATATTAGCTTGTGCCAAACATTTTATTCCCTTTGGGCCTGACTTTATATAAATAAGCTGTACCTTCAGACATATAGATCAAGGACAAATCTGTTTTCTAAACAAGGTTGTTCAACAGTAAAAAGGTTAGGAGTCAGAAAAATAAACAGTTAAAGGTCACCTGAGACATTGCTAGCAAAACAGATTGGGTGCCTTGTAAACTAAGGCCGTTTATTTTTAGATCCAATTCTAATAATGCGAGGCGATGACAACTCAGTGACGTCACTAATAAAAATCATCGTAAAAGCTAACATTAACAATACAACACTATTGGATCTTAATTCTATTATGCACATTTAGAGCTTTATAACATCTATTTATTAGAAATCAAAAGCATATCTTTAAACAAGCAAAGCAAATAAAGAAAGGATGAAAATGGACGCTAAGAAAGGATTTTTGAAAATTCTATTCCTAAAGGTGTAATGATCGCGGGTAAAACCGCGGGGCGGAAAGTTAGTCACGTATATAATTATTTAGTGAAGTCGCCACACCGCAAAGCTAGGTTACCACGGGGCAGCACCGGGTACAGACCGTCAGCTTTATATACCTCACGCTAACGAGCCATTGTCCACTCGCGTCGAGCCATTGTCCACTCGCGTCGAGCAATGTAAACGCGCCGCGCCTCCTCGCACCTCTAATCGCCTCCACAATACTCCACATGCTATTGTTGAGAGCGGACCGCTACCCGCTACAGCCGATAATGACGTCACCACCTGCTCGTGTTTGCCGAGTTTATTATGTAGTGATTGTTTGATCCGATGAAAGTTATGACATTACTACGAAACACCGAACGAATTAATTACGAAAGTTCAGGAGTTCGAAGTTCAATAGTTTTAAACGTTTTGATTTCTGAAAGCATTTCTAAAATATGTAACGTCTATGTTGATTAAAGGGGCCTTTATATATAAAATATTTTAAAGGTATTTTTAATTTAGTTCACAAGATAATGCTAACTGTGTGCGACAGCCTTTACAAAACTAAGATTAAAGTTGAGAATCTGGTATAAACTGATGAAATCGCAGGCGTGTGATACGAAATTAAGCTTTATCCGCCGACAGTGATTTATGAGCACACTCTACAAATCTGTGCGATGCCGCCTATAGCTTACTAGATACCTACTTGAATAAACTACGATAGTCTACCTACAGGTTGAGGCGACACTCGATATTTCACTCTGACGCTTCTTTTGTAGAATTCTCTTGGCAATTCACATAAAACTCGAAACAAAATCAAAAAGTACAATATCTTTAAAAAGGTAAAGAAAGAGCTCATTTGACGGATTGGAGTATTATTTAATTCTAAACAAACAGGTAACGTGAGAAGAGAGTTTGTCGTCCTGTCACCCTTTTTATTATTGGTTAATGGAGGCGTCGCGTGCTGCAGCTGCCGGCTCTCACACCCGCTAATACCATTTACATTATATCCAACAACACGCCGAGTTGTGCTCACCAACTAAACATATTAACGATGCTGCAAGCCAATGCTTTATTTTGGACTAAATTTATTCGCTTTTTGTATAAAACACTTAAAACTATGTTTGAGAAGAAAATATTAAAATATTGTTACCTGAAAATTTGCAAAGCCGGGCAATAGCCTGATCCAGTTCACTGAACTAAAAGAAAGCCGTTTGAAAGCGACTGTTTGTGAAAACTTTCCACTGAAGCGGATAAAAAGAATTTCAAAGATTTCAAAAACCTGAGGATTACTTTGCTCTGAATATACCTATTCACTACAACCGTATAGATCTCCAAAGTTATGTGTCAGGAAATACAGACCACACAAGTGAGATCCAATTTCTTTTTCTTCGTATATTATAAATCAAGCATCAACAAGCATCAAGTTCACTTGTGGGAACTTATTAATAGCAACATTTATTTCTTATAATAATACTGTATCCTGTAACCACATTCTACACACAGCTGTTAGTTTCCCTTAAAAATATAAATAAATAAATAAATCAAAACATCGTTTTCCTGTAAGCAAAATAAAGTGAACATAATCATTAATATATTTAATTTTAAATTCTATTTGGTTTTTTATAGGTATGTTTTGTTAATTGTGTGCCAATAAGCACTTTTTTATCAAATTTCATGGCGCAGTGAATGCACGCTATGTGCTTAAGCCGTCCAGTATATCAGTATAAACGTGCAGCGAGGAACGCCTGGAGCGGAGCCAAGCGAGCCGGTACGCTCCGCTAACTCGCGAATAAAGAAATATTCACCGAACAATTGGCGCTTAGCAACCGAACTATTTACGACATCGATGAGGTAGATAAACTCAATTGCCTATTGACATTAAAAACATGGCAAATTACTTTGTTCTTCTGATTATCTTACGACTAATCCTTTCGCTTCTTCTACAAAAAAGAGATTAAGAGCTCTTCATTTCTTGCTCGTGCCGTAATCATCGCAACAATTTATCGTTGGTCTCACCTTTATAATAAAAACTACTTCCAAAGAAAGATTATAATGTTTCTGCTTTTGTTAAATCGGCAAGTTGTGGTAATACTCAAGAAGTATTATGTTTCAGTTCCTTTCTATGTATTGTTAAGCCTATACCTGCTAGAGCGTACCTTTTATCAGATATATTTTAAAGCTAGGCATGGTTGGCTCTTGGCCAGTAGGTAGCCATCACAGCACCACGCTGCGTCGCCCGCGTCCTCCACGAGCTACCTGTTTTACTTTAAGCTCTCACGCCATACAAGCCATCTAACCCTATATTTAAAAAGAATACACATACTATATATTCTGTGCGATTCATGCTGTGTTAGTACTAGTTGAAAATATTAGTTAAAGCATATTTGTATATAGCATTCATAATAAACACGAGGCACTCCGTACAGGGTAAACAATGTGAAATATAATTAAACAAATTCTTGAACATCATTCAAAAACATTTTCATGAAATTATAAAAGGAATAAGTGACTGACTCGGTTGAATTTGGGATACAGATAGCTATTTATGATGTAGGTTTCCTATACAAAAGAGTTTTTGAAAAATTCAACCCCTATGGGGTTAAAATAGAGAATAAAACCGCGATGCAGAAAGACTAGCTTTAACTAAGTTTGTTGGACATATCCAATTTCAGACTCGAGAAGTTGTAATTTAAGTGTATCCAATTTAAAAAAATAAATACTAAGAGCTTTCTGTAACCGCAGGTAGCCATAGGTATTCGCCGGCGCGGCTGAGCTGTAAAATACCAACCGAAATAATAATACATACAACAAACGGCGAACCACTTTATATTCTGAATTTATAACAATGGGCGCGCGGGAGCTAAGTATGAGGCATTTTAAATATACAATGCTAACAAATAATATTATATTTAACAAGCTGTTCCCCGCGGTTCCACTCGCGTTCCCAGGTTAAAAAGTAGCCTATAATCTTCGGGGATAATGTAGCTTTCTATTAGTGAAACAATTTTTCGAATTGGACCAGTAACTCTGGAGATTAGCGCGTCCAAACAAACTCTTCAGATTTATTATTTGTATAGATAATAGATTTGTAAGATGTGTCATCAAGCCACACAGTGTACTTATTCCAGTACTTGAGAGCCAGCTAACTTTAGACCATATCAGTAATATCACGGTCAAATACAAGCTTATGGATTCTATTAAGGGATAATATTATTCTATTTCAATACGTACTCTTGATCGACATACACTTCATCGTAGTATTGTAAGAGTGGCGTCGTAGCATTTCTGTAGCCCCTGGAGGAGTGCACCGTAGCATGTCTACGATTCGTAGAAGACAATAGTGATCTACTGGTACATAGCGTCTTTATTAATAGGACTGAAGTTGGTCTGATGGCTCGTGAGGCAGAGCCCGGATTGGGGGCATGTTACAATAAATAACTTGGAATAAAAGAATAATTTAGGTAGGTATGTCACGTAGTTATTCTACGAATAGCTACGAAGTATGATTTTGAATGTGTACGTGATCCACGTAATTTTTTTATAAAATATTAAAATTTTAACATTAGTATAATACTGTGTACTTAGGTTGAAATGTTCAAATCTAAATAACAATGTAAATTGTTACTCAATAATTTTAACTTTTTTTTTTATTCAATCAAAGATCCAGTAAAATTGGGTTCTATCACTCCACCAAATGATTTCAGATTATTTATTCAAGAAATCGATAACAAGTTTTTTCTAATGGATAATTTGTGTTTTAAGTAAAAAGTTTGCAGGTAAACCGAGCCTCGACTTTGAAATGCTTTTAATGTTCGAGTAGATTATGGTAATCAGATGAATTTTGGTAATATTATTGAAGTTGTGTTTCAGCTTAAGTATAGAGTAGGACGTGTAATAGCCATCCAGTAAATATGTTCTTAGTTTACAAAACATAAATATGTTTAGTGTGTAATTAGGTACTACTAATTCTTCAGATATATTGGACAAAGATTAACGAGCTCTGACGTCAGTAGACGGCATGAGAGGCACCGAAGGAGTGAGTGAGGGGGGAGTATCCGCGGCTATTTAGCCGAGCTCTACAAGTGTCGGTTCTGGACTACTGGGTGAGTCTCGCTTGCTATTGGTGCTATGCGCGACGTTTCACGGAGCGTGCTGTATCGCGCACATGTAGCGTACATCACAGATTAATAAAATAAAAAAAATTAATGACACTTAATTATAAATTGGATGAAAATGAATAAATATAAATCCAATTACTGAAGCCATATAAACCGATACAATATGCTATGCTGTGGTTTGAAAGACCAAATCTCAAATTGCCATCTTCAAGCGACTACGAACCGTAAGACGTAGCGTGGGCCCCCCACAAGGTGGACCGACGATCTGGTGAGGGTCGCGGAAAACCGCTGGATACGGGTAGCACAAGACCAGCTATAGTGGAGAGCCTTGGGAGAGGCCTTTGTCCAGCAGTGGACGTCTTTCGGTTGACATGATGATCCTCAGATAGTAATCTATTACAAAATACTTACACTATATTCCGGCAGCAACACTTGCGATCTCCACACAACCGATCACGCTACCGTCCTCGACGGCGAGGACCGCCGCGACGTCCCACCCAGTCTCGTCCCGTTCAAGCGGCCCGAGCTGCCTACAGTAATCCGACCGCCCCCAATTAGTCGTAATTCGTACAAAGTCCTCCCCCTCCCCCGGTAACGCCCTGAGCCGAGGTTCGTACCCCATTCGGGGGTGCCCTCAGGCGTTGTTACCTAAATATTACCCGGCTGAGAGCCCTCTGCGCTCGCCGATTTGTCCGGTAAGGTTGTTGCAGCCATCTGAGGCTACCAACTTAGTCCTTTCAAAAAAAAAAAAAAAAACTTGCGATCTTGTTACTTTCCATTGTAACCGTAAGTAAGCGTGCCTGCAATATAACGCTTACCACTAACACCCCATCCTTAGATGCAGAGAACATGGTTTTGCTTCTAAAGCAATTACCTGATGGAGTTTCAAGCAACAATGTTATCGAATCTCTCGTGTATTGTCAGTATTGTACATGAGAATGTCTGCAACTTTATACAAACAGTGCGGTTGAGAGGAAATTGACGCAGAGGTCGCATGACTATGCATGATTCAAACTCGAAACTTATTTATTCAGTTTAGGCCCTAACAGGCTTATGAATGTCGATAGTTACAATTATTACAATAGACTCTACCACCAGTTCAGAGCTAGCATATTTTCAATACAAATCAATTATAGTATTTACCTACCTACTTGTAAGTGTCGAAAAATCAACAGCACCACGCTTTATGTGAGCTGAGTCAGTTAAAATAGAGCAAAGACCCTTTTCAACTTTGTATCCACTAAATCATTTTCACTATTTGCATGTGTTGTCCCTTCTACTGCTGATCTAGAGGACAATAGCTGGAAAGTGCACTCCAAGGTGTCGAGAACTTGTATTTTTAATGTCTCCGCCGGTTTAGTCATGTTGCATGCATTTTGTACAATATTATCATGACGCGCTTCGTATTTCAATATACTGACTCAACTCACATGAAACGTAGCGCTGTAATTGTTAACGCTACGTATGTGCATATATCGCATCTTACCTCCGAAATGTAGAGAAAATACTATTTAAAAAATGCTCTAGTAACTCTACAGAATTTTCATTTTTTTCCTTTAGGAATGAGTTCGGTACAGCGTATCGCCGCTGCCTTCGAACTTTTTAATATCTGCTAATGGTGCCTGATTAATGAAAGTTTCCACAGAAATAATCCCAGCCACCCCTCGAGCCGAGAACATGCAGGAAAGAGGAGAGGCGTCGTGGGGAACCATGTTTTTCAGTTAAGAAGGTGTGAGTTTTAAAAAAATGAAACTGGATGGTTATAAAATGATTTTTAAATATTGGTTTGGGAAATTTATTATACATTATGGGTCTGTATATTAATATAATACTCTATTGTTGTCTGTCACATCAGAGAAGTGACGTCACAAGTCCCCACTCCTGAACTTTGATGCACCTCAACATAATAATTTTCATTGATTTGATTAAAAAATACGTATCCAATAGTTCTTGATAACCTAACTGACGGACTAAACAGAATTAATAATTTGTTACCCAGTCATCATCCCTATTATTTATGTGCCAAAGTGATCGAAGACCATGATACTTACAGCGGTTCCTTGTTTGAATACGGAACCTTATAAAGATGTTAAAAACTTTCAGTTGTATGGTTAGATATAAACGCAACATAATAATATACAGGTTTCACTATTGAAAACTTTAACGGAATGTGCTGTTCATAATATTTTAATTATTTTTATAATTTATTGTACATGTAAATAAAAAAAATTGTTAAACATCTGCGCTAGCCACCACAGGATGTTCCTTCAGGTAATGTTTATCAATAAAATACGGAAGTCCCTTATCAAATCATACTTCTAAGTAGAAAAGTTAAATTGCTCTGGAACTTCGACTTCGATACGAAATAAGATATGAAATGAAATAGTGAAGCATCGGAGCTTCACTATTTTATATATTATTTCGTACTAGCTGCCCCGCGGTTTTACTTGCGTTCCCGGGATAAAAAGTAATCTATAAATCTTCGGGGATAATCTAGCTTCCTATTAGTGAAATATTTTTTCGAATCGGACCAGTACCTAACTCCGGAGATTAGCGCATTCAAACAAACTCTTCAGCTTTATTACTAGTATAGATATTTTTATCATAGCTTAGAATACCTAATGAGAAATTTAACAGGTGAGTACGTACGTAACAATCTGAATTCAAACACTCTATCAATAAGCAACACTCGATGGTCAAAAAGTAAATAACTACCATCATAAAATTAACATGAACTTAAGAAACTACAAGCTAGGTTAGGACATAGCTTAGATTTACCGTGAAAGCCACAGGTGCCCCAGTAAAGCGAGTTTATTGTTACCCGGTACAGCGACGATCGAGTTATTGTTAGCAGCAAGTTACATGACGTCATGATAGTAGTAATATTGAACAAGGTGTAGCAGAGCGTTCGCGCCACCGGACCCGTCCAAGTGAAAGCGCCGCCGCCAACTCCTCGGGGAAATCTATACACCTACATTACCTACATCACCATTTTTTATTCAGTGTAACCAAATATTCATCTTAGTTGTAAAACAAAAGTATACATTTTAAAACTTACGAGTGGGTTTCTCTACCAAAGGAACACGTACTATCGACAAAATTGAAGCATGATCAACTTAAGGGTGTATTTTGCGTGCAGTGACACAGGTAGCGTGTCTCACACAATATAACCAGACAATGCGCTTGTCATAAAATAGTAGATAGTCATTGTCAATAAATAGTATAAACAAAAGATTTTACAAGAGACCGTTTTATTGTCAACAAGGCAAACTATGATTACTGGCTGCAAGCGAAAAGGTCTCAAAACTGATCATGCTTCAACTTTGTTGATGGTACTTAGGTACACTCATTCAATTATCAACACACGGTAGGTACACTGTATTTTTTGTTGATGTCGTCAATACAATGTTTAAATTTTGCTTTTATATTTTATTAGCTTTCCACCCCGCGGTTCCATCCGTGATTCTCTATTTTACCCCCTTAGCGGTTGAAATTACAAAAATCTTTTCTTTGCTGGATGCCTACGTCCAAATTTCTCCGTGCTGTGCGTTGATGGATCGTTCAGTGAGTTACTTTATGAGTAATTTAAAAAAAATATAATTTGGCCATTTATCCCAGTTTATTTATTTATTTAATTGCGTTCCACAATGTGTACACTTTAGGTGGTAATTATGTATAATACATACACTGTGGACCCTGTCGGGCACAGCACACGGGCACAGTTAAACAATTTACCCCGACAGTTTAGAATTAATCACTTTTGTACCTTTTTTGTTAGCATACAATAATATAACTTTGATTTTACAAACCGCATTATATACTTAGATAGTTGTTTTAGGAGCAGGAAAAAAAATATCTCGTTACGTTATGACGTGGTGGGAGGCTGCATAAACGTACATGATTACAGCGACGAAAGAATTCCTTCATACATATGTATGAAATTATACCACGTTTGTCGGCCGCGTCGCGCCTTATTTTATATTTAAATATTAAATATTCTCTCGTATTTTTTAAACGTTTTTATTAATTCCATGTCTATATCGGAATGTGGTGGATAACCGATGTCAGCATATGGTGATATGGCACGGTCTCACACATCTGCGCAAGCATTTACATAATGAATCTAAATCTATAGATGGCCTACATAAAATAAAGAGATTCTCATTTTAAATAAGCTGTGGAGGCTGGACTTTATCTTCTTCTCTTATGTGGGGAGGTTATTTATTTATGAATTTTTTTCGCTATACTTATAAATAAAAAAACAATTATGTAACATTTTTTTTTCTATTTTCAGAGTTTATGTCGTTTTTTCTTGTATAATAAATAAATTAAAACTAAACAAAAATATACACCTCCAGGATCTATCGAAGGCCGATAGCTGTGTCCGGAAGTGTACACCTATCTAAATACAAAGTTACTATAATAAACAATAAACAGAATTCAAATCGCCACCTGTAGGCAAAGAAAGAAAAACCTAACAGCGACTCTACAAAATACTTAAAACAACATATTTTTTTTTTGTTTTTGAAAGGACTAAAGTTGGTAGCCTCTGATGGCTGCGACAACCTTACCGGACAAATCGGCGAGCGCAGAGGGCTCTCAGCCGGGTAATATTTAGGTAACAACGCCTGAGGGCACCCCCGAATGGGGTATGAACCTCGGCTCAGGGCGTTACCGGGGGAGGGGGAGGACTTTGTACGAGTTACGACTAATTGGGGGCGGTCGGATTACTAATGGCAGCTCGGGCCGCTTGAACGGGACGAGACTGAGTGGGACGTCGCGGCGGTCCTCGCCGTCGAGGGCGGTAGCGTGATCGGTTGTGTGTAGTGTGTTGTGTACTTTTACGGGCTTCGTCAGCTTCGATCTGAGCTAATGTTATGGGGTCATCCGGCTCGCTGAGGGCTTGCCTTGGTCTATGGATACAGAGTATACGGGAGGGCGTGTAGGTTGCGGCTTTCACTATAAGAGGGTTGCGGTGATTAACGGCGGTATTGAAAAAAAATAACAACTTATAACAATCAATACACGTGTAAAGAATCATATATATTATATTCCCACTCAAAATAAGTGATAGCTCCAACGAAGTATGAAACAGTGAAGAGGCGTAAGTAGGTGCTAGCTTTATTTTTCTTCAGAAAATATTACTTAAAATACCTTGTGAATAATGCCTCTTGATCTATATGGTGAGAGTACTCTCGAGACTTTATAGCAACGTAATAGATTTATCACATCCAACAAAATCAAATTATATACACTACAAAATCAAAGCTGCAGAGAAAGTAGAAAATAGAGCCTATTTTAGAATAATACTTTTGCATTGCAGGTATTTCAATTACCAAAAAAACAAGAAAAAACTCTTTTTGCCAAATTGTAAACGTGAATTTGTTTAACGGTTTTTATCACACATAACTAAGTTTATACTGAATACTGAACAGCGGGAAACCGCTGGATATTGGTAGCGAAAGACCGGCTATCGTGTAGATCCTTGGGGGAGGTCTTTGTCCAGCAGTGGACGTCTTTCGGCTAATATGATGATGACGATGATGACTGAAAATTCTGTTATTCTAAAATTAAACTCCATTTAATACGAGCGAGTTGAAACTACTACAAGATTGTAACAATCTATGAGCTGTCAAACAGTAAACATATAAATATATATCTTGTTTAGCACAAAACTTTATTTACGGAGCTCTCAAGGTAGCACACACATCAACTCGGAAAGGGATCGCCACCGTATCAACTCGAGCCGTTTAGTATTCTTTGTATGAAACTCCCTACTGCAACGCACACTAATCGCTTCGCGTCGGGACAAAGCTCACGAACAAAGTTGACGCCTGGTTGACGGCGCGGCGAAATGCGATACGGTGACGATCCAATTCCGAGTTGATAAGTGTTCTGACTCCCTTATCGGCTACGTTGTACAGGATGTACCTACTTAATTTAGTACAAGTTGTAAACCACTTAACACAAAATGTTTAAAGTCTCAGCAGCGGCTCGTGACTCGTCCTCGCCTCGGCCACCCCTCCCCAGGGATCCACAATCTCACTGCTCGCCACAAAACTTGCTCATAAAGCGTAAGTGCTAAATAAACTTATTTGTTATTCATGTAATTGTATCGCTCCAAGCAGGATAACGCAATTCCGTTTGTGGTTTTGTGATGGATTCATCCACCCGAATACTAATGCTTGCCATTTTAATCACTTTGATTAGTTTAGAGTCGTTGTAGACTAAATAACAATGGTTAGTGTTTCAAATTACATGCTTAATCATTGGCTTACAACTAATAAATAGAGTTTAGAAATTAGAATCATTATACCAGTGGTTATACTACCATATTAAAAGCTTAGATATTATAAGTTCTTTGATGACTAGTAATTTGATGATGTAATAAGATTTTCATTGTAAGTCTGATGGTTTCAGTCTATGTTTAGACCGACGCACACGTTTGAAATGTCTTCTATTTTTCCTACAGACTTTCATGCTGTTTGAACCAGCCTGTTTGATCAAATTACTTGAACGTCTATGGTCGGCATAACTCTATCATGTTATTCTAAATTACTACAACGCACGGATCAATTTTGTTTACAAACGACGAGAAGCAACAGAGCAATATTCATTTCTCAGAATTTCATTGTTCTCTAATTTCCAAAATGTTCTGAACGGTGGATAACACTCTTTATTGCAAGATTGTTGAACTAACTTTAAATATAAAGCTGGTTTCCAAACAACTATTAGAAAGCTTTAGTGAGACTTAAGCGTTACTTGAAGCGTACCGCTGTAATGTATTATTCATGATGGGTACCTACAGTAGGTACCTACTGCACACACTTCAGAGGGCTCAGAGGAGCGACCACTCACAATGTTGATACTACGAGGAACTGTGCCCAGAATGTAATTACTATTATAGCTATATATAGTAGAGGCTTTCATTCAATACGTAAAAATAAAACCTAAAAAAACATAACTGTAATGATTTTTATCAATTTTTTTACTTGTGTAAAATCTCGACTGTATTATGTTCCCTTATTACTAAAGACGCATTGTCTTTTGTTGCCCAAGTTATTTGAAAAATATTTTAGACTAGCAGTTCCACGCAGTTTTACCCGTATCCCAGAATAAAAAGTAACCTATGTCCTTCTCCATATCCTAGGCTATTTGCGTGCCAAATGTTATCGTGATCGCCTCAAGGGTTTAGGCGTGAAATTAACAAACTGACATAATTATTTTCTCATTCATAATATTAAATAAGGCAGCATCAAAATCAAATCAAAATCCAAAACTCATTTATTCAGTTTAGGCCCTAATAAGGCACTTATGGACGTCAACAGTACAGTTTTACAATAGACTCTACTACCGGTTCGGAATACACTTATGCATGGACTTATTACTACTACCCTACTACTTCAAAATAGTGACAATGAATTTTCTATAATATACCGCGACGTATGCAGAGAGATAATCTGTCAATAGAACATACACCTCACTAGGTAGGTACGTATAATTGTGTCACGTTCACAAAGCAGTTTATGTAAAGTATGTAGGTTACATAATGTGGAGGAAGATAATTAGAGAGGGCTGTGAAGACGCCAATAGACAAGAAAATAGACGATAGATAATAATGGTCCCATGTAGGTAAACGTGTTCCTAGTAGGTACATTCTCGCGTGACTCGCGCCGGTGGATTAGGTCTGCCTCCGCATGGAGTAAATATTAACTGATTTTCTAACGTAACAGTAAAATAATGATTGTAATTCGAAAACAATTTGTATATAATTAGTTAGACCATTATATTTTTTTTTAAAGGTATGATGCTGTGAAAATTTCATACAAATTTCCATATAAACGATCGGTTTGACATTCATTAAAAAGTTGCTGATTTGTTATGTCAAGAAACTACCCTATTAAGAAAACGACTACGAAGAGATTCAGTAATGTGGAGGTACTTCCGTACTCGAGCTGATTTTCAAGCGAAAGATGTGACAGCCCTGCCCGCTACGAACTCTAAATACCATGGAACAAGTTGGCGGCCACAAGTGTAATCTCTCGTTATCTGTTGAATCACGCGCGTCATTCAGCCGATTGTCCTATCATAACTTACGTCTTACTTGTACTTCTTGCAGCTCTAGAGCGCGCATGAACGTTATATACATATTCTGCTTGACCATACAGATTCTAGATAAAGTTATTCTCGGCATTCTTTGTTGCAAGAGATTCGTAAAAAATATATGTTAAACTAGAGAATATATGACGAGGAATAGTTTAAAAAAATAGTTTTTCATTAGTAACGTCAGAAAAAATCGTGAATATGCCCCTTTTTAAAACCAAGAATGTTTTTTTCTCTTATTTCGGCAATCCAAATAAAATACATTCTGAGATCTAATAAATAAGGAATAGTTTTCTTACTTTAAAACAAAAGGTTTGTTTTTTTGTCAATAACATAAAACCGTCTTTTTTACTAAAAATGCGCCTCTCCTGTCTCGCTTGTCTTCGTCAGTTTAGTAAATGAGTCATTCGCGGAGAGCCTCCTCTTAAAGAGTACAGGTAAGTACTTGTTAATAACAAAAGTTTTCATTTGAAGCCAACTATGACAAACATTTAGACAAGAGAAATTCATACATAAGGTACACTACACTGAATAGTTGATTCTGTAGGTACATAACGCGAGTGTTATCCGGAAACTGCGTGCAGTACATCGACTAATGTGTGTTTATATCATTGTTTGGTGTAACTTGCAGTGGGGGCGGAGGAACGGTACTTATATTGTATTGTACACTTCAATAGTATTGTATAGTTTCACGCTCAACCTCCCTAATGTCGCCTTTATGACGAAACATATTATCTGACGAATTCGCAGAAACATTATATCTGTTTCACCTGAAATTGGGCTGTATTACGAAACTCCATACAAATCTGTCAAATTAGATGAAATGAAAGACATATGACAGGTCGATGGACTCTCCATATTACAGATGAAACATATTATGAAGCTGCAAATGTGGTGATAATGTGAAAATTAACCCACCTGACGGTTTATTACTAATTAACATGAGATTATTCTATCTAAGAAGAAAGGACATTCAAAAAGAGGAGGTTCTCAATTCGGCTGTATGTTTTAATGTTGGTTTAACCGATTTTAATAATTATTTTTGCTTTGTGTAGCTGAATTTTTTTAAAGTTAATTATAAATTTCAACTATTAGAATAACATAACAATGATAATACACTGAAACTAAAAAGATGACGCCAACAATAAATCTACAAATGAAACAAAAACAACACATATCTGAATCAACACTTTTAAATACTTTTATCAACTTCAGAGATGTACGCTTCCTTTACGACTGTTAACAAGTTTGTGAGGAACTCGTTTACAACTCTTCCAAGGATAACAACGGTGGCGATGCGATAATACAAAGCTCTTAGACAGCAAAAGTTACATTGCGTCGCAGCAGTCGTAACATAATATATTTCCAGGTGGCATTTAATTTATATCAATAACTACCTGTTCCCCGCGGATTCACTTACGATCCCGAGATAAAAAGTAGCCTATAACCTTCAGGGTCAATGTAGCTTCCTATTTGTTAAAGAATTTTTCAAATCGGACCATTAACTCCGGAGATTAGCACGTTCAAACAAACAAACTCTTCAGCTTTATTATTAGTACGTATAGAGTATAGATAACAATATCCTGGGAAATTCTTCACATATGGTTATCTGTTCCTAAACTAAGCAAAGCTTGTACTTATATAGATAGTTACACTCATAACAAACAGACATGTTCATGCACACAAATGTTTTGTCCTGGATGGAAATCGAATACCCATGACCTACGGCCAACCGCGCCAACTGGCGACTGAAATTTAATTTATGAACACCACCTTCTAGAGTTACCTCAATGTGTGAAAGCAGTGACGTCACGACTTGATTTGACCACGCAACCTTTTGATGCTTAAATAAATAACAAGCATGCAAAATTGCCATTTTTGTTATCAAAAATTATCATCGCGGTAGGCGGTCATAGACGGTAATTTCAGTAGATTTACCTTTCTTGAGTGCCCTTCTACGGCCTAAAATAAGTGCCTGTGACCTATTGTTTGTTCTGTTACCTTTGGGATCGATTATGTTATTCAAATCCAAAAACCTTTGGATTTGAATAACATATCTGGCCTTCCCAACGCATTTACAAGCAAAAACCAAGAGTAAGGAAACACATTTGAAGAAAACTGACTAAAACTATGGAAGGCATTTAATTTCTTCTCTATGAAATTCAAAATATTTAACAATATAGAAATCATTGAACAAACAAATATCCTGGGACATTCTTCACATATGGTTATCTGATCGCAAACTAACAATAAGTACTTAGAGCTTGTTGTATGGAAACCAGATAACTGATATACCTACTACATTTAAGTACTACTTTTTTATAATAATGAAATTAAAATATGACACAAAATTAGATCGCCAAGGGATTCATAATCATGTACTGAATGAATCATTGGTATCACCATTAGTTACGATGACACACCCGCCCTGTATAGTTAGTTAGGTACCCACTAAAAATCCTAAAAGCAACCGAATTATTCATATGCACACCCTCACTACAAACAATTGAAAGCCAATCCATCCCCGAGCTATACACTTACACATATCGCCTAAAGAAGGAAAATCCTTCCCTTTTCCTGAAACTCGGATATTATTTAAATAAATCCCTACTTCTTTATGCCTATCCGTATATACCTACAAATACATAAATGCGAGGTGTACTGCTACTTTGTTTTTTTAAGGTGGAATAACTTACAATGACGTATGAGATTTTTTTTTTCTCCGCGAATGTCTCCCTTACTAAACTGACGGAGACAAGCGAGACAAGAGAGGCGCAATTTTAGTAAAAAAGACCGATTTATGTACCTAATTAAAGAAAAACTAAGCCTTTTAAAAAAAGCAAGAACTATTCCCTTTCTATTGGATTTCAGAACGAATGTTAATATTTTTGAGGTATCTGGATGGCCCAAATAAGAGAAAAAATCATTCCTAGCTTTAAAAAGAGGCATATTCATTTTTTTCTGATGTTACTAAAGAAAAATTTCAATCTAAAAACTACCTCTTCCTCATCACATATTCTCAGACAGTTTAACATTATATTTTTTACAAATCTCTTGCAACAAAGAATACCGAGAAACACTTAATCTAGAATCATCATTTCTCAGATAATGTATTCTACATTAGGTACAATGCAACGCCATCATTATGTGATATAGCAAGGCATGCCGGCTCCGGCAGCAGTTGCCTGCAGAGCCTGGCGCGAGGCCAGCTCCTCGCTCCTTGCTCCTCGCTCCTCGCTCCTCGCTCCTCGCTCCTCGCTCCTCGCTACTCGCTCCACGCTACGCCGACGACACGCGCCGCCATTTACATACCATTTGCTTTCAATTTTATCAACCAACCTCCTCAGACATACAGCTATTGAGAATAATCTACAAGTTAAATTGGATTCTGGTGTTTATATTAAATATTATATGACTACGATAAAGATGTTTTAGATTGCTTTTGGTAGCACTACTCGGGAAAGATATCTATTTTATTATACAAACAACGTAGGTAATTAGAAACGAGCCTAAGTGGATTTAGTTTCATAATATTTCAAACAGCAATTTATTCATAATTCATTATTTCAGTTAAGTTTAATAGAAACTTAAGAGGATCACTAATGCGCTAATCACCTTGATTTGTCCATACAAATAAGTAATCAAAGCTTAGGCGTGCACGACTAAAGCCACGGGGAACAGCTAGTATTAAATATCCTATACCACTATCACAACTACAAACAACATTAATTCTATCCTATCTTGAAGCTATTGATATTTTCATAACAAAAATTCAGAATATGACGAAAATAATTTTACCCAAAACTATTTTAAGTAAATTTGAAACGTCACATCGCGACTCGCGTCACAGTGCGGTGGAGGCTTACGAGTAATTGAGAAAAATGCGAGGCGGAAGTGACCGGATGTCGCCGCATGCGACATAAAACAAAGCAACAAGAGTTTTGAACAAACAAGCCGCGTGAAAGCCTGCAAAAGCTTTTAGAAGAGACTTTGTTTGCCTCCCGTTCCCCTGTACTGCGTATTCCATCGTCGAGCACAATCTATTAAAAGTGCAAGCAAAAAAATGACACAAAACACACAGTCCACCCCGCGCCGACCCGAGCCGCACCGCGTGTAGCTGAAAAGAGGGGTACTGTATAAACAGAGCGCTATCAACATTGCATCAGCACACTGTCACACACGGGGCGAGGCTGAATGCCTCACGTGGCCTCGCGATGCACCTGGCTGCGAGTCGCATTCAACCGCATAATTATATGCCCATTGGATTCTCCCGCCCAAAAACATGTCATCAAACTGTCTATGCAAAACGGTACTGAAACCGGAATCACCAACTAAATAAGAGCAATTAAGCGCGTTATAAAATCTCAAATTGTTTTTTGAAAGAAAAGCAGAAACATTTACTGGAGGCAATAAGAAAGTAGTAAACAGTATTTAAACGAGCTACTTTTCAGTTTATTTTATTCCGTTTGACGACGTAGGTACCTACTCCGGAGATAATAAGCTCTAGAAGTCTAGAGCGACGAGACGCAGGGTGAGGCTACCGGCGAATACTAGAAGACGGGCAATTTCAAATTGTTGCTTATTTTGTTTATTTAATGGCAGATTAATTTGGCTTTAAGCCCTAACTAAGGAGGATTTGTCCTCCATCCCCTGCTTAAAATAAAACTACTGAGCCAAACAAACTATCACGTCAGAATAATTGCTATACCGAGTATTTTTTTTATTTGATCACAAATTACGATATATAACTGAACGAGTTATTTACTATCTATTGCAAGATGTCTAAGACCTGAAACTTAATTTGTCTCTTAGGTATATTTATTCTTTAAAACAAAGTTTTTTTTTATCTTCGTCAAAGCGATTGGCACTTATAATATCTTTATTATTTCTGTCGAGATTACTTTGTTGTACTTATTTCTCGTTGAAATACTTATTTTTGAGAAATTAAAATAAATAAGTAATTGCAGTTAGTAAGAACCGAATAAATTAACTGTACGTCTTAAAACCGTTTTAAAAAAGCAATTAATTAAACCTATATGAAGTAAGATATTTATTCGTTGTATAAAAATATTATTTCGTATTTTATCGAAGGTGAAAAATAGAAGACAGCTCATCCAATAACTCAATAACCTGCGCACGGCTGTCTCGCGCTAATATTGAGTGTAAAATGTGTTGTTCATAAAAATAATCGGTTAGCAGAGTTTATACATTGGAAAATGAGGGTCATTTTATAGCATAAATTATATCTCTAACAATGACCTGTAAAATTGTGGATGTAAATAAATATATCAAGATACAAAATCGATATATAAAAGCTCCGTTTAGTGATCTAAAAATACCTACATACATAGTAAAAAAAGTAGCGAGTCGTCGTCGGGAGACACCTAACAGAAACAAAACAGTTGTAGGACAAGAAAAAAGTAAAAATTTATTGATGCAAGAAAAGTTGTAAAGTATGGTGCTAGAGTAATATTTCACTTTTCACACCTTACCTTCAATTACGAAATGGCAGTCAAGAACGCCTCAAAGAGTTGATCTCGAGCACTTTTACATGAGCGGCATCAACAAAATCGTAATTGTGAATGCACTAAGCACATTTGGCAGGAGAGTTTTGATGCCATCTTTATTATAGTTCAATATTACTTTTGTATAGTTCAAAGCTCAACTAATCCCTACATAAAACATCTAATTAAAAAGTATATGTAGCTACGTGCCTCACATAGCTGAAACGCATCAATACCATTTGCACACACCACTGAATATGACGAATGCAGTTGGCTTGTTAGCAAAGCGAGTTAGGTCATACGTTATCGAGAGCAGACGCAGGCGGGCGAGATGAGCAATAGATCCTTTGTGGCCTCCCGACACGCCGCTGCCGCCTCGACAAAAGCGAGCTAACACGCACCAAGAAAGGAACTTCAAGCTTCAGTGGAACGACCGCTTGAGGCGTTTACGGTCTCGTGTGCATATATCAGCTTTTTCTCATGCAAATAACTCGTGAAAGCCCTCTTTTTTTAGGTCGGAAGTGGACAACAGACAGGTACACCTTTGCAATACCAGTATGATATTTATATTATATTCTTTTGTGTGATATAAGATCACGTGTCATTTAATCTAAATCTCGTTTGTGGAGAACATATATTCCTTTTAATATAAAATACTTGAAACAATATATAAGTAGGATAGATAAAAATATTACAAGAAAACTTGTTTAATTAATATTAAAACAGAGGACATAGTATAAAGTTTTAAACATCTGTCCGTTTGCTAAATCACTCCAAAGAAATTTTAACTTTCACAATTTTCAACCCGTCACAGATGAGACGTTTTATTCGGAAAACTACTTTAATTCTCTTGACAATTCAAAATTTATAGAGCTAAGAGAAAATGAAAACTTTTAATTCAATTTTAAAATTAGTAAGGGAGAATTCTGTCAAAGATAAAGTGATTTAATACGAAATGGTACTCATCCGTACTGTATGAAACTTGAACTCGTATTCAAAGTCAGAGTAATTTATTCAATTTAGGCTCCAGAAGGGCACTTATGAAGCACTTCAAAGGGGTTCGAACATTTTTCTATGGAACTATTATTTGAATACAATGGAATGCGTATACACGCGTAATTACTGTATTTTTAACTAATGTAACTATTCTCATATGGCGGTTTTTACCTCAAAATATTTCGGAAACGTGACACTTTAGGGTATCATGTTACTGACATTTTTTGTTTGTATAAGTGTCCCCTACCCATATATACTAATTTCATTGTGCGCGGAAATTTCGAAAAAAAATTAAAATGGCGTGGGGTCGATATTCCATAAAGGTTCTATCCCCTTTACTGAAGTTACCACCGGTTTGGAACCCGGTCTTATTATTATGGTGACATACCTACTTAAATGTCAATGGTGTCACGCTCCACTCCGTTATCTGTGTCATGATGGATAAGCACCCTGTGCTCCAAAATAAATCCTCTTATTATACCATTCTTCTTTTGTATTTTTTTTATGTCAGAAGGTAGACATGCAGGCAGGTGATCCACCTGATGGTAAGCGGTTACCGTTGCAATACCAGAGGTATTGGCAATGTGTTGCCGACAATGTCACGAAGGCAACTGGCTCTCAAGTGCAATTGCCGGAACACACTGGTAGGTGCTTGGCGATAGATTTTCAACTTGAGGGTGGTAGCCAGCCAGGCGTATTACAAAGTACCCCACCGTGCACACACATAAATATCTCAAATTGAATAAAAGAAAGAGTTTTTCACAAATCACAAGTAGAAGAAGTTGTGAACGTGAGCAGATACGATGCATTCGTTTTACAAACAGCGATATTATCGACAGGCAGTTTACACTTTCCTTTAGCATAAGAATGTTGGATAAAAGCAGACGAGAGATTTAAAATCTCATATTTGTACATAATAACACTAAATGTAGAATAAACAGTTATAAATGTGATCACTAATACTTTTTAACAGACTTAAAAAAAAAGGAGGCGATTATCAATTCGTAAATGAAACGACTAATTCACATCCATCAAGTTCATAGTAAGTAGTCTTCTCAGTTCAAGTGTATTCCGAACCGGAGTCTATTGCAATGTTTGTAACTATCGACGTTCATAAGTGCCTTCCTAAATTGAATAAATGAGTTTTGATTTGATTTGATTTGAGTACTTCATGTTCAAATATATAACTTTAACTATCATTTTGTCTTAAATAAGGTCACCTAGTTGTGTTGAAAAATGTTGCAATCCTATTACCGAATGCAGGAAACAAATAAACCCAATACGCTTTCAGTAAGCCTACGCCAAAACGAGTCCATCTTGGATCAGTTCAATCGGATAGCGCACGTAACTGGTGCCGGGGGTGCAATTAATATGTCTCGTTTGAAAGGAAGCCAACTAAAAATAGTAAGTTACCGCTGAGCGAGCACGATGGTTATAAAGAAAATTGTTCGGAAACGGAATTGGCGTCCCGATTGAAATTCGAGTCGAGTAAGAAAATCTACGCCACAAAATTGCAACCACGTCACCTACTAGCGGATCTCACTCCAATAATAAAAAGCTGAATAAAAATAAATTGCTCGGTGATAGTGACGTCGAATGCCGAGACGAAGGTCGCGGGTTCGAAACTTGAGCTTTCGGTGAAGGAAAACATAGTGAGGAAACCATAAGCACAGTGGTAGGGTACTGTGTAGTATCTGGCCCTTAAGTTGGAAATCTGTCGCCAAGCACCTGCCGGTGTGTTCCGACAGCTGCACTTGAGAGCCAGTTCCGATCTATAGGCTTTGTGTGCTTACCCCCATCGGCCACATCATCACTGACTACGGTGAAATTGTGGTCAAACACGGCCTATACATAGAAAAAAAATACCTACAAATAAAACGACAAACAAGCATACGGCACCGCCTGATGGTAAGTGGTCATAGTATCTACACCCGGGGCACAACTAGACCTCAATATCCGCATTTTACGATGCTCTTTGAAACATTTAGATGGTAGACAGTTTTCTCCCACTTCTCTGATATCAAGTGAAAGAACGTTGGAAAGGTGGCGGCCTACGAATCATAAGAACATTGTAGTAGGAATAAGCTCGGAATAGTTGAAAACTTATTGTTCATGGTATTTGTAGACTACTACGACTAATTATAGTTATGATTCGAGCGAACGGTTACTGCAGGAAGGAACAGTCCATTATCAAGGGTCGAAGGAATTCAGCTTTTAAAATTCCAATCAGGTATTTTCATTACTGTTTTCTTTCGATAGCGGCGGCCAGTAATTTGGAATCCAAATTATGAAGCTACAAATGTAACAAAATGAACTCTACATTACATCCCCGACACCTGTTTCCAAACGCTGTCTGAAGTTTTTTTGTTTTAAACAAAATACTAGCTAGTTTATTTATGGTAAATTATTTACAGTTGTACCTAATTATCTATTGAGGTTTCAATAAATTAAACAAGCCAATGAATACATCTACAATACTCATTGAAACAGCACAATTAGTTGCGTAACACAAGTGTAGCGCAAATTGAATTTGTTCAACTGAAATCTGCGGTTTGTTTGGTGCGCGGTGCGATTCAGTTGTTTTGATGAAATACAACATAATCTCTGGTTCGATTCGAAAATTATTTCACTAATAGGAAGCTACATTATCCCCAAAGGTTTTACGCTACTTTTTATCCCGAGAACGCGAGTGGAACCGCGGGGAACAGTTACTATTGAATAACATTTTTAAAAAATCCGCACGCGTCGCGTTGCTCCGAGTACCGCTAAGATGCTACGGGAGGCGTAGCACTACCGTAGCCCTCCGTCTGATGGCGCTAGTGTAATCTATACTAATAATAAAGCTGAAAAGTTTGTTTGAACGCGCTAATCTCCAGAGTTACTGGTCCGATTTGAAAAATTCTTTCACGAATAGGAAGCTACATTATCCCCAAAGGTTATAGGCTCCTTTCTATCCCGGAAAGATCAGTGAAACCGCGGGGAACAGCTAGTTAGGTGTATTCTTTGCCACGATTTCATTGGTAAAGGCCATAAACATTACATCGTTTGACGAGTGTCAATGCTATATTTATTGCATTTCTAGGTATAAAACGACCTTGTTTGTTTGGGCATCACAATAACCATGACAAAAGTTCTTGAGTCGTTTCCGGGTCTCCCAACTTTCTTATATAGGATTTGCGGTCGGGTCCACATCAAACAACCAATACTTTTGTAAAATCAGAACGTTTTATTACCTTATAAAGAAACTAAATTTAATTTAATTTTGACAATTTTTATTGTAAAAATTATTAATTCAAACAAATTTATTTTTGCAACAATGTTTACATTCCGATACATCCCTTAAAAGCTTTAAAAGATAATATATTAAACAAAAGATAAATATTTAGCAACAAATTCCGCTGGATCTCCTTCTCTGTCAAGTCCCACACATGGAATCTTAACAAGAAATCGACACGTGTTTCATCATCAGGATGTCCACTGTCACTTACCCGACGAAAACGCACAATCACACACACACACTGAACTCGCATGAACGCGTACAAGCACACACACACTGAGCTCCGCAGACGTGTTTCCTCGCCGACCGCGGGACAGAAAGCACTTTCTTAAGGGTGAACCATCGGTTGGAGCGCGAAATTCAAATTTTATCACGTTTTTTGCAAATTGCAGCTCAGTTATAGGTCGTAAGTTATCAACATGTTATTTGCGAGAATGAATTTTATTTTCATGAAAAACTACTAATATACCTTGGAGGAATATGTTGATGATTTCTTTTGTTATTAATCAGTAAATATACTACCATTCTTCTCGCAAATAACATGTTGATAACTTACGACCTATAACTGAGCTGCAATTTGCAAAAAACGTGATAAAATTTGAATTTCGCGCTCCAACCGACGCCTCCACCATAATGGATTTCCGCAAGGTCACGCCTGAGTAAATTAGTTATTTCAGTTATAAAAGTAAAGCCATTTTAGATGTTACTGGAAGAATAGTCGTGAAGATAAATCACAACAATAAACTACACAAGTTCGCAAAGTATGTCTCACATAGTTTTAAACTTATCAAAACATAGAGATCGCTCCTTCACACATTAAAATAATGAGTTGTAAACAACATGTACGTACGTGTGGCAAACACTGAGTTCACATTAAAGTTACAAAATTATCTTACCATTCGTAACCAAAGGCTTGTAGAACTTTGTCAAGGAGAGGGTTGATATAAAACCCGCTGGGAGGAAGTTGTAATGAAGAATATAAAGTTTCATATCTCGCGTGAGACGAGTCAGCAAGTTCTGTTCTAATTAGAGAATTGCTTTGTAACGTGCCTACTGTCGGCGACGCCGCGACAAATGTTCGCCGCGACACGCCCTCTGCTAACAACAACGAGGACTCATCAACACAGCCTGTTATAGTACCATGTTTCGCGGTAAAGCTAACTAGCTCTGAGATCTCAGGTATTTTCCTCTGTACTCATTTTATATAATAGTTCAGTTTGTTGGAAGTCGTGCAAAAGTTAGCTTACGAGACACAGTTTTAATTTAAATTATTTTTTTAAACAAGTAGACGACAGGCGTTTACCGTAGTCTATTAGATATCTACTTGTATGTATCGCCCGGGGTACAAATAATCCACTACCTGGTCCGCGTAATAAGTAAACCAGTGATCACACGCATTTCTATGATGAGCTCTGACAACCATCCCCACGCGCAGCAGCTAAAATGCTCTTTGAGCGAAAAAATGCACATGTCTAAAAAATATTTAAAAAACAACAGTTCAATTACATATTTGGCAAAAATAAACCAAAATTAATAAATGGTGGAAAAGGTAAAATGAAAAATGTCTAAATAATACGAGTAAGTAGCTAATGTAATAATCTATTGAAATTCAATGTTTGTGTTTACAAAATTCAATACACAATCCACGTTGTGAACTAATATTACTCCAATATAATAAAGTTTTACTGGAACTAAGCGAATAATTGCCGACAGCCATCGAACCATGCAATACCAAGTTCAATACGAATATGGAATCAACTGATACATGATTTATTACTTCTACCAAAGTATCGAGAGTATTCCCTCGAGCAAATCAAAATCAAAAACTCATTTATTCAGTTTAGGCCCTGGTAAGGCACTTATGAACGTCGATAGTTACAATCATTACAATAGACTCTACCACAGGTTCGGAATACACTTGAACTGAGAAGAATCCGGCAAGAAACTCAGCAAGGCTTAATTTTTTTTGTGGAGCCATCTACAAGTCTACACTAATATTACAAAGAGAAAAGATTATTTTTTTTGTAATGAATAAACTCAAAATCTACCCGCTTAACTGACTTTAAATAATATATAAAGCTACATTATCAGCGAGTAACATGGGCTGTATTTTATTTTAAATTAAAATTAGAGATCCCCAAAAACCCCTGATACCTACCGCCCTCACTAAACTTGTCTTTTGTCTATTTGTAAGTAGGTAATCATTCTATTATTAATATGTAACGTCATAATAAAATAATAATAATAATATTTATTGTCAAAAAGCATTGAAGGAAAAACACTTCTTATACAATACACTTCAATCTGAGGCATCTAGACGATAAATACGTTTGACAGAAAAATAGTGTTTGTTGAACTCTGGTACCCAAAATAAGATTAAACTTGTGTTATGGGTACCAGCGCTCTCACATTTACAGGACTTAAAGTAGATTTATATATTTATGAAGATGGAACATGTGCTAGATAAAATTGTACGTTTCTTATAAAAATAGGTAAGTATGTATGTGTAATATGTGTTTGTGTGTATATATATGTTTTATTAGAATGTACTGATTAACAAATAGATTAATATATTATTTAAAACTAAAATAAATAAATAAAGCCTCTAAGAATAAAGCTATAAACAATAAACAATATGTATAGATTAAAGTATTGATAATTTAATTTAATTTAATAAGGTTTTCTGTCTCTGTATAGTTTTTAGTTTGAAGCCATCTAGTAATTTTTATTTTGCATTCTCTTCTGGAGAGAGGGTATATATTACAATGTTTATTTGCCAAATTATATAAATAATTCCCAATAATATCGTAGTGTCGCTGGGCAAGACTTGTCTTCGGTATATGAGAGGAGCAGATTTGGTATTTCCTTCTTCGATTTAAAAGAGTAGGGTCATACTGAACCGAGGAATGTTTCCAAAGGATGATGTTCAAGACAAAGAGCTGTCGTACCGTGAGGACTTGGAAATCGGCATATAAGTCATACATTTAGTTACGTTACATTGACATTAAAGTTTGTTGAACTTGACTTAGATTCCGCCCCGCGGGCGCGTATTCATCCGCGTTCTCGAGGGATCTTACGTTTTCCCGTGATAAAAAGTAGCCCAAATATTATTTCAGGGTATGATCTATATTCAAGTCCGTTCTGTAGTTTTTACGTGAAAGAGTAACAAACATCCATACATCCGATTTCAGATGATTGCTACACCAGTGGCTTCATTCGCGCGTTGCCTGACGAACCAGCAAAATCTTATCACGTTCTACATGAAGGAAAACTCCCTTGGGAAAACCACAGAAGGAAGTTCACCTAACAACCTAACCCATATCGCCGGGGTGGTAGCAAATTCCTTTGAAACCACACAAAGTATACATATATACAATGTACATCTAGCTAGTATAAAATACATAAGCAAGCAACAAAAATCTATATTTTTTATGCTGTCAGCTGTAATTAATAAAATATGAACTCTAAACGTTTATCAAAATGAAAATATAATTAATTCAATTTGGAGCGCTTCCTGAACTTTGTTTGACGGGGCACTTAGAAAATAAGTTACTCCTCCCTCCCTGTGAGATACATCTTTATCAGGTTAGTTAGTAGAGATCTCAGTCGCCTCGTCTAGTTATAATGTGAATATTATTCATTTCGTTTGTGGATTTATTGAGGACATTTTCATAAATTATTTTTGAAGTTTACAGTTTTTCCTCTCTTAGTGCTTTAATATCAGATGAAGGTTGCTTGGCCAGCTGGCCGGCAGGGGCCAAGGGAAGTTAAATCCTGCCAACGCCCACGCCCTTGCTCGCTATGTTATATCTACTCGGTTATAAGCTACTTTTAACTCCGGGAACGCGAGTGAAACCGCGGGGAACAGCTAGTATATTATAAGATGTCAGACCAAACGCAGCTCAGTGCTCTAATAAATATGAACTAACATTAGAGAAAACAAGGTGGACAAGATCTTGGTCTTGTTAGGGTCGCGGGAAACCTCTAGATGCGGGTAACGCAAGACCGGCCATCGTGGAGATCCTTAGGGGAGGCTTTTGTCCAGCAGTGGACGTCTATGATGATGATTAGAGAAAGCTGTCATGTAATTACGATTTAGCGCAGGTTCAAAACTAAGATTAACGTATAATTTTTGACCCAGATTGCTGGCGAGTGGCGGAGAGTTCACAATATTTATAACTACTTTGTAAATGTGATGCACATTTTCCTATTTACGTGTACTTTGAGCCAAGTTTATTTATTTTCTGCCATCTTACTTTTTTTTATTTAATAGAAAACCGGGTAAAATCTCTGTAAAGTCACAAATCGTTTGTGGCAACCTTTTCAATTGTGTTTCAATATCTGAATGTGTACGTCAGCTGATATCAGCCGCCAATAGTCGTTCATTCCCCTCATTCTCTTATTTCCTCAACACAATCTACCATTTGTCATAAAAACGAATACCTTTTATCACTTTACATTGCTTTTTATGTAACTTCAAAGTTTGCTTTGGTAGTAAGTAGAATCTCTGTTAGGAAATTAAAATTACTTACGTCTAATGTAACTCTACTAAAATATTTTATAAAGTAAACAATTTACATATTGTATATCTCTGGTGAGATACACACATGCCACACAGAAACCTAATTTGCGGTGTGCAATATCTGAATGATGCAGGGAGCGCTGGTGAGTACCTAGGTAGGTACAAGCAACGTTGACGCGACGAAAATGCAGCGGCGGCGTCGCCGTGTGCGAGTGAATTTTTCATTTTTGTGAGGTAATATTGACGAAAATACCACGACGACTCGCTGGAATGAAATACTGGCGGCATTATGAGAGGTTCTGTCGAAGGCGCGCCCCCGTATATTTAGTATCTATGCGCTCGGGAAATAAACCATACCATATTCAACTAAGGAACTAACTATTGGAATGTAGCGACGAATGACAGTAAAAATGCAATTTTACTGCACTCTGCTCATTGCAATAAAGATTAGATGGAAGACAAATATTTAGTAACTAATTCCAAATATTTACTAAATATTTGTCTTCCATCTAATCTTATAATGGATTTCCGCAAGGTCACGCCTGAGTCAATTAGTTACATTGCAATAAATTATATATATCTCTCTCTCGACTCTAACTACTAAACAAACTAACTATATACTTATAAATGTAACTAAAAATAAATTAATTATAAATAAAAAACTTCCCCTAACTCCTCCCCATAATCCCTATATCTGAAATCACAAAAAAAAAACTTTACATAAATATAAAATCTTGATCGGTCAAAATGTATAAAAAAAAATTGTGATTTCAGGGTTAGTCCCATAGTAAAAGTTGTTCATAATGATGAGTACAAGAATCCCTAAAAAATCGAGATGGTAAAAAAACATTCAGTATAATTATTTAGTAGGTAATATACTTACTGCAGCGCAGCGCAAAGTTAGATTAAGTGCTCTAACTACAAAATAGAAAATATGTAATTTATTAGGAACAGTTTGATTAGCTGGAAACAAAGACAAATAACTATGTGTTGTCGAGGTGAGGGCCGAAAGTAAGTTAAAGTTTAATTCAGATTGTTTATCTATTGGCGTGACTCCCGCACGCGTATTTACAATGTGACGAGCCGAGCACGACACGTGTTATACTATAATAAGCTAATCGCCCCAGTATGATCATTTAGCCTCTTATTCTTTATTCGCCGATCATAAAATACATTAAATAAATATCCTGGGACATTGTTCACACACGGTTATCTGATCCCAAACTAAGCAGAGCTTGTACTATGGAAACCAGATAACTGATATACTACTTTTTTTTCTGTAAATACATACTTATATAGATAATTACACCCAGACTCAGGACAAACAGACATATTCTGCACACAAATGTTTGTCCTGGATGGGAATCAAACCCACGACCGGCGGCGCAATAGGTGGCGTCTTAACCAACTGAGCCAATTGGCCAACATTACATAACCCATTTTGAAAATCAATTAATTAATCCTACTTATCGTATCGTACACGCTACGTGACGTAATAAATAATATTAAATTCAGCAGTGCGGCGCGGCGACGTCACGACTCGACACGGCTGCACTGTCCCGGCATTTGTTTCTACAATTTTAAATATACAATCGTATCGCGGACGTATCTCTATTCGTATCTTTGTATACGTGTATGTTCGTGACTTATTCACCACACAAGCGAAATGTAAAACTATAATTAATGTGGTTTGAAAACTTTAACATACGATTGGTTTAATGGATCGCAATTAAATATAGATTACTGCAGATATTTGTAAAATGGTGACCTATTGAGAATGTTGAACTTTTGCATGTAGAAAGAATCTAAAAAATACAGGGGTTTTCTTCTTTTTGCTTTGGCGTAATTTTTTATGAAATAATTAAATAATCTTTTAAAAATACCTTCCTATATAGGGAACACAGTGTTCAGCTATACCGGTATCTCGCTTGCATCGCTAATGGATTTCTGATATAAATATTATTTGTCGAGCAAACTCAATTCCGGATCCGATGGATTCGTGGATTGTTGACTTTCATCGCTACATCCGCTCATTACTAAGCAGATAAGTATTAATGTATGCTTTTACCAAAAAACTTATAAAAAATGCAGAAGCCAATGTCAACACATTCTAGACTTACAAGCAGAAATCCGGCTCTGGGGAACAGAGTTTGTTAACGACACAATATTTCAAAAATATGTCAAATGGCGCGTGAGGCACCTGCACCTTTTTAAACTTTCGCGAAAAATAATACAGTGAAAGTTTCATGTAGGTAAATTCTAGATACCTATAGCATACACTCCTAGTTTCTAAATCTACTCGATATCGACTAGGTAGATAGAAGTGTAGACTCGGGTCGCGTATTCTGAAGTACTTTAGGTGTGATTTAAAATTGACACATTTTTAAAGGTAATTAATACCACCAAAAGTTAATTGACTACTAAATTTAAATTTTTAGATAACAATTAAGGCGTTTAATATTTTGCAGATTAGCCGACCTGCGGCCACGGTCCGGAAGACGCAACGTGGACGACGAAACCCGCGAGGGTCGCGCGAAATGTGGGTAGCGCAAGACCGGCCATGATGGAGATCCTGGAGGAGCAGTGGACGTCTTTCGGCTGATATGATGTTGAAAACTTCTAACATCGGGTTAAAATAGTAAATAAGTCTGAACTCTGAGTGACTGGATAGAGTACCGCGACTCTGAACAAACCGACATTCCATTCCTCGTGGAACAAGAGCTCGGCAACTACACTAACATGCCTGGCGTTATAAGTATAAGGTTTATATGCCAATAATACCTATTGTCTACTGTACGTTGCATCATTACTATGTATGTGAGATAGCGTCGGTTAATTTGTTGATTATTGGGTATCGCAGGATCGAGAGGCCGTCAGACCCTCGTCATACGGCCGCTCGTGATAAATTGTGGCGCGAGTGCGCCGCTCGCATTTAAATTGAAACTAATGGGAATCTCGTGTACATTAGTGCTAACAAATTACAAAGTGCTGCTAGAGCCGAGCAGGTAACAAACAGTTGGCGCACGAACCTGCTTGTCATTATATCAGGATTACATGGAACACGCAGAAACGACGCTGCAGGATATACATAATTTTGTCTGTGCTAAGGTGGCGCACAATATATCATTCTATGTGATAGATACTAAGACATGTTATACAGACTGTAATTTAAAATAAGTATCTACTACCGTAGTTTTACTTCAGTAAAATACAATAATAGTATGTAATACCTATTTGATATATTTGCTCATATCTGATACGTGTATAGTGGCTTTTCAAGTTGTCTTAAAAAGTCCGTGAAAAGTTTTAGTAGAACGGCTACCATTGCACTAAACCCTAACTTAAACTGACTGACTATGACTTGATTTAACATGACTTTAACTTAACTTGACGAGAATTAAATACACGAAGAATCTAAAATACATGACTTAATCTACTTGACACTGGCCTAATACACAAAAAGTGATGCCAAAATTAAAAAAATAAAATCTAGCAAAAACTGATTTTCATGTAGTCTAAGGTTTCAATAATTAGATAAACCTTGAATAAGCTCTTACACTGCTACGTCTGTAATGTTTGTTTTAATTTCAGACCCTAATACTATGTTCTTAAAAAATAAATTACACGCCTTAACCCGTGTCACATCAAAACGATGAGATCCTTATAGAAAGACAAATAAGGGGATAAAGGAATCTCCACAAAGCAAGAGTGATGATCCGCGGAACAAATGAACGGTAACCAACCCGACCTCGAACATTCGTCTTCTTGCCGCCTGTTTAGTGTAATCCAACGTGATTGTTTCCTAGCCCTGTCTCACTCACACCACTCGATCTAGTGTCAGATAGCGGCAAAGTTGGAATGATTTAGAAAAGGGGATAGGTATGGTCTATGCGAAATTCTATATCTATTTAAAATAGAATACGACAAATAATTTATAATTCATAGAATTTTAATTTATCAATATGAAAAATATTAAAGGATGTACTTACCTGATGCAGGTGACGCTGGACTTACTCCTTTCCCGACACGATCCTGAAACAAAAAGTTAGTGTGATATATTTTTTTTTTATTTATTTATTGCTATTGTTACAGTAACAATAACAACACATACTAACTGCACAATCATTATAGGTTCGCTTGTAATATAGGCTTGTAACCATAATTAGGAGCTGGTCTCTTTCTGTCCGCATTTGACAAGCCAGTTGGCGCAGTTGGTTAAGACACCACCTATCATGCCGCTGGTCATGGGTTCGATTCCCAACCAGGACAAACATTTTGTGTGCATGAACATGTCTGTTTGTCCTGTGTCTGGGTGTAATTATCTATATATGTATGTATTTACAAAGAAAAAAGTAGTATATGTAGTATATTAGTTATCTGGTTTCCATAGTACAAGCTCTGCTTAGTTTGGGATCAGATAACCGTGTGTGAAGAATGTCCCAGGATATTATATTATATTATTATGTTATATTTTGAATCATAAACCTAAGAAATAGTTACAGCAACGAGCTTGATATCGAGCTCAATGAGTTACAGTTGTAATAGGATCAAAACGGAAGAGACGCGCTAATGTATTGCCCGTTATACAAAAAAGGTAATTAGGCACAGTAGCACCCTCCAATTCGACGACGGGTCTCTTTCTGAACAGACTATATATAGGAACCTACCATAGACTATCATCGAAGGCTGAGATCTATAGAGCGTGCTTAGACTTTACTTAGAGTATAAACCTACGTAATAAAATGAATATTTGTGTGTTTTAATTTGTAGCCAAGTTTTTGGTAAGTCGTCGATTAGGTGCACTTAGGCTTTGCTTAGAACATAACTCGAAGAAGTAGGGTCGCTCATTTTAAAGCATTAAAAAATCTGTAAAATATGAAATTTTATGGGATGCGTGGTCCGACACACACTTGACCGATTTTGTATGAACTCAAATATGTATCATAGCCATCTCATACAGTTAAACCATTGAAATTATGTCAAATTCATTGTTTTATAGACGATTTCCTTAAATTTTGCCTTCGTAAATCCGACATAAAACCTGGCCGACTAGGAAATCCTCCAGGCTGAGGTCACGCAACCTTATATTTTTATCATCGGGCTTATCTAAGCTATCGAATGGCATTAGTGGCATCTTGTTACTCGATGAGGTTAAATCGGTCATTTTTCAGCACCCTAAAATCTGGCCGATTTCAGAAAGTGCCAGTGATAGGCTGAGGCAACCAACTTTTTTTATACGTTTTTTGATGACTTCTATCGAATGGGCTAGGTCTCAAGTTGTTACTCGATGAGGTAGGGTTTACTACAGTGCGCTCTCCAACCATTTGTTTAGCACAAACTCAGAGAGATTCGAAGATTGTATTTTAAATACCGACTTTGTACGGTAAAGTCTGAGCAAAGTCTAAGTACGCTCTATAGATCTCAGCCTAAGTATGAAAACTCGCAAGTCAGGTATACGAGTACTTAGTTAAACAAAGTTGAGCCTTACAGCGAGTGCATAATTAACTGCGCATCTCCATCCTGACCGATTACTTTGTAACTAACCAACTAGTTTACTTGTCTCGCCCGCCGGGACCCGAGACATGCCCCGAGGATGTGTAGAATCCACTCACTACATAATACATTATACGAGAATCAATTAGCGATATACCTAACATGAAATTAATTGTGCACGAGTAATGTTAGTAAGTATGCCGCAGGTGGGAATATCGAATCTATCGTCGAGATTTCATATTAAGGTGGAGGTTTCGGTTGGAGCGCGAAATTCAAATTTTATCACGTTTTTTGCTAATTGCAGCTCAGTTATAGGTCGTAAGTTATCAACATATTATTTGCGAGAAGGTAGTATATTTACTGATTAATAACAAAAGATATCATCTATATACTCCTCCAAGGTATATTAGTAACATTTTCATGAAATAGTCGTATATGTCAGTAATATACCTTGGAGGAATATGTTGATAATATCTTTTATTATTAATCAGTAAATATACTACCATTCTCCTCGCAAATAAAATGTTGATGACTTACGACCTATAACTCAGCTGGAATTTGCAAAAAACGTGATAAAATTTGAATTTCGCGCTCCAACCGAACGTTTACCCTTAACCAACCAGTTGAAACTGTAGCCTTGTACGAATAGTTTCATACAGGAGTTAATCCTAATGCGTTTTTATTTCTGCTACCCTCTATCTAGGCAGCTGATGAGTCTCAAATAATATCCTGGGACATTTTTCACACAAGGATATCTAATCCGTAACTATATAAACTACGTTTTATGTAAATAGGTTGGTACATATAGAGGTTGAATTTTTGAAGTGGGCGTGGTAAGTCAAATCCTAAAGAATAGCGAAAAATATAGAGAGGAGTCTCGACGCCGATTTTGATAAAATCTAAACCTCGCCGGGTATCGAACTATTTGGAAAAAAACACAGACTGTATTATTTCTCAATCTCATAGTGTCGCTTATAAAGATTTTAGTTATAATTTCTGGTATGTAATGTTATAATGGAAATTAAATGGAAAAATATTTAAGTATTTTTAGTAAAGCACTAAGTAGTTTTTACTTAGCAATGTTGACTGAGTCCACAGTGAAGAGAGTGTATTATTTATTCCGTGGCGGAGTCGGTATCTAATTACCTACATAATGCAACAGAATATTCTGTGCCACAGATCCCCGTGCCCCTGTCACCCGTCCGGGTTACCGCAACCAGCTTGTAGAAGCTTGTGCAAAGAATTTAATTATTACTCCAATCACAGGAGGTAGGAGTCCCAAGTAAAATAAGAACAAGAAAAAAGAAATATTTTACTGATTACAATTTACGGAATATAACATATCTGCGTAAAAAATTCTGATTATTTATTTTTAGATGGCTTTGAATAAGGTTGACACAATAATAGTATACCTAAGTAACCGACATAGCCTGAAGAATTGCTTGAAACAGCTTGTATAAGAAACACATTGATTTATCAGAAAATGCTGAAAAGTGTAATTAGGTGAAGTAGCAAAGTTGCTTGAAGAGATTTTGTAACATTGAAACCACAGTCGCACCGCCCACCGCTTTTGTAAGCTAGAATTCATAAAAAATGCAAAGCTCTCGAAGAATTTAATTAAAGGAAAAGTTTTGTCTAGGCCTCTAGGGCATATTAATCAAAATATGACTTCATTAAAAATTAATGAGTACGTCGTCCATTCAGCGATAGCTCTAGTGGGCTCGACCACCATCACACTCGCCCATCAAAAGGTCCGCGAACACCTTAACGCCTATGAATTTTGGACCATAATGTTAAGAAACTAAAACCCATTATTTATTATTAATCTCCATTATAGAACATGAATGTAAAGATTTTATGTACCTTCATGCAAGACTACAAAAATGAGAGCATGGATGAAGCTTAAGTCACGATTCCATTTGACCAGGATATACATTTTCAATCGTGAACGCGACGCTTTCCAGTGCAGTGATAAAGTTACGAGAGGCACAGTACAGCGTAGAGACGCTGTACTGTGTGTAGCTGTGTGTAAGCTGCAGATCACGTGTGAGGTATTATTTCTCAATTCCGTAGCGAGCGACGCGGATCATGCGGATACGGCGGATATAGCGCGTGTGCAGGATATCCGCTCTGCGCATCGCGTCGGTGCCAAGACAATAATGTAGAGACCGCTCAAGATACTAATCACTCATAACCACAACACGATGTACATCATTTGTATCTCGTATAATATTCATACTAGACAACGATATCTGAGAAATGATGATTCTAGATTATGTTTTTTCGACATTCTTTGTTGCAAGAGATTTGTGAAAAATATATGTTAAACTAATAGAATAAGTGACGAGGTAAAGTTTTTTAAAAATTGGAATTTTTCATTAGTAACGTAGGAAAAAATCGTGAATATGCCCCTTTTGAAAACTAAGATTGATTTTTTTATTGAAGCCATCCAAATAACTTGAAAATATTAACATAGATTCTGAAATCCAATAGAAAGGGAATAGTTTTCTTAATTTTTTTTTAAAAAGACAGTTTTTACATAACATACTAAAACTGTATTTTTTACTCAAATTAGGCCGCCTCTCCTGTCTCCGTCAGATTAGTAAGGGACGGAGTCATTCGCGGAGAGCGTTCTCATAAATTATTCATCATTTCACATGGCTCTCACATGCTTTAGTTTCAATTGTTTTATACCCAATGCTAAAAATAGGTAGTAAGAGGGAACGCTGCCAGCCTTCTGGGAACCTTGCCGTTGATTGGCAGCAGCGGCCGCCTCGAGGAATTTTTTTATATATAGTTTGTATATTTGTTGTAAATAATTGTAAATATTGTATATTATAGTATAGATAGATAAAATGGTAGTAAATATAGTGTAGAAAAAGGAGTAAATTTTCGAACAAACCTAGGTAGGTACAGTATGACACAACTTAGATGTAGCATCGGCGAATCGTTTTCGTACACTTCACTTCCGATTTACACAACAAATAAAAATAATTCAGTATCGCGCCATTCAACGTTCAACAAGATCAATTTCGCCGATTTTTTAACACATGAGTAATGTTGTAGGCGCACTCTTTTCGAGAACGATTTTACGAAGTTTGCCGACGCTTCGTCTAAGTTGTGTCATACTATACGTCGTTAGTGTTGTTTTGTTAATGTAGATGAGTGATTGTTCACATGTAGGTACCTATTGCGTTGTATAAACTTTTAGTTTTATAACAATTAAACTTGAAGTCATGAGAGTACCTATTTGAATTACAAATTATACATCAAAGCATAAGATAATTCTCTTCCACCAGGTGGAACTGTCAATATATGGTGTAAAACTAAAAAGTTTTGAATACGGGTTCTCATGTCGATATGACATTATCGATAACCGCCATTTACGATTTTATATGGAGCAGCACTATTGCATATACACGGTTGGACGGATTGAATTCAAATGAGTCCGCGTGGTTGGTAAGGGCAGTCGGTCATCAGCATATTCGATATCAGACAAGGGTGCGGCCACATTCGTGATTTCATACAATCAAATTAACTCATTGCTATTCAGTCTCTATTTGTGCATGCCAATAATGGACCTGAATAATTTGCTACGTCACATACATATAATTGTAGTAATAGTCAGTTAGTTACCTACTCTACAACCAATTATTGATTCTCAGAATGCTATAATTTTTCTAGTTCCTTTATTTATGACATACATTTGTATTTAATACGATGCATAAAAGAGGGAGATAATTCTAAGCCGATATCTCGAGATCCATCAGTAGGGATAATTTTGTCACATTTGCAACTTTCATAATACGTTTCGGAGGCATTTCATCGACCTGTCAACTATCTTTTGTTTCATTTAATTTGACAGATTTGTATGGAGTTTTGTAATATAGCCCAATTTTACGAAACATACTATGAAGCTGCTGGTTAGCTTATATTGCAATATGCCCCAGTCAGAAGTTGGCAGCAGGTCAACTTGGAAATGCATCAGTAGCCACGCCACTCTAGCACCGCGCTGGTGACAGTACTAAGTGGAAAGCCGTGTATCAACGTCAGCTCACATTAGCCACAGTTTTACCACTAAGATATATTAACTCGCCGCTTACCTAGCTCCTTCACTATTTGTCATATGCAATAAATAAGTTTGCTAACGTGAATAACTGAACAGATTAGCCGTTTATAAATATATTTTTACGAAAAATATATTTCGCTAATAGGAAGCTACATTATCCCCGAAGGTTATAGGTAACTTTTTATCCTGGAAACGTGAGTAAAGCCGTGGAGAACAGCTAGTGATTTTATAAGATTTGGGCATCCTGGCACAACGTTAACACATAAAATGTACTTAAGTGCCGCAATATCAAGACAAACGTAAAATTATTCAAAAGCTTTAAATAAATACAGAATGGAGTCTGTAGTTAAATAGATCGGTCTGTCTAAGCTTTGAGCCGGGTGTAACTGTAAGTTGCGGAGGTCGCTAACTGAACCTGAATAATTTTCCTGCGGAGTTAGGAATCTGACCCCGAGGTGGGTGGCAGCACGTTTAATAACTGACCCGCTCCGCTCCGCCCCGTTACCAACTACGACCAACTACAGTTTACAAAACGGACGGTACGATAGAAAGTTGAAATGTGTTCCTTTAAAGCGGCCCCGCCGGAGGAGGACCAGCGAACTATTGTTCTAAATGAATCTTAACTTTTCAATGTAGTAGTCGGCGGCGACCATTGAACTCTTAAAGAGCGGGAGCAGACTCAATTTCGATTGCCTGTTAATGTTCTCATAAAGGAGCCTTTTAACTCGTACACTGAGAGTTATTTTCTAAGTGGACGAGTTGGCTGTTTACACCGTACGACTTGGCGAACTTTATAAACGTTACCTACCCAATTCCTTTACTGGTATCTATTTGAAAATTTTAAATTAGGTTACTTTTCACTTACTTTGTCATACCTATAGTAAAATAGCCAGGACTTGGTGGTATGCAATTTACATAATAAAAACCTACAAATAAGCTTTTAAAGCAAATTTTGAAACTTAATTGGTTTTCAGTCACTTAAAAACTTCTCATCAATCAACGTTTACTTCAAAATCAAATTAAGTGTTCTAATTTTTATCTAATAAATTAAATAAAAAAAATGAGAAGTAACGAACTTTTTTTATAATAGAAAATTTGAAATAAACTATATCTCGTATGCATTAAAGTAAGTGCAAATACAAGTGCTTTCAAAAAGTTGGCACAACGCTTTGCTCCAGTCGGTTCTAGTACCCACAGATTCCGAAATAAGCGTACATTTGTCAGAGCTCTCACAAGTGCACTGCACTGATTCTACTTTAGGGATGTGTTCCACTAAACCAGCACTCAAATTTCCACCAGGTACAATCCTCGCGCCGAGATTGTTGCCCCGGCGGCGGGCCTTACTCGATTTTATATATCTGTTTAGTACCTACTTACTATCTGGAATGTTATCATTATTCAAATTTATATTACATTGCATTGGCTAGGTATCATATTATTATTACTTTCTTGATAATTTTTTGTAATCATTAATCTGTTTACATTTTGCCCTCATCTGCAGGGCTAATTTTATAGAAATTACATTGCTCAATTTGACACTGGCAAAATACACAAAGTGTGATGCAAAAATAAAAAAAAATGTTGAATGAATAAAAGATGATTCATAGTTTAGATGATGTGGTACATTCCGAATTTTAGGCGAAACAGATTGTTTCTGCGAATCCGACAGTTAATTAATATATTTCGATATTAACCCCCCTGGTATTAATAACCTCAATGTCAGTCAAAAAGGCAACTTGAGTAGGCATCTACCCTACCTTGCCAAGCATTGCCAAGGGTAGACCTACCTACCTACCCTCTCACCATTTCGTAACCTAATAAAATATCTTTAGCAAATGGGTACATACCTAATCACGCACACTTATTATCCAAGGTTCATTCAATACACAAGTTTCACACACTGTTCCACGGCCAGACCTTCGCAGCAGGTCTCCACACACATATTTTTATTAACAATCTTAAATCTACACATACACACACACAATGAGTTCCGTTACGAGCACGAAAAACAAATGTTCCGAGAGATTTGTTTTGTATTGATTTTCAATACCTATTTGTATGAATTTAATAACTTTATTTATTGAAAATACGCGGCAATGACTATGCACCAATTTTCACTTTTTTAAACTCATTTATTTATGGTGAAGCAATGCATCTTCATCGCATTCAGCCTACGTATGAAAATATTGCCACATACAAAGGATATAATATGCATGAATATTGTATTTGGATTTCTTAACAAAATATTAAAATACCGCAAAAAATATGTCAAAAAGTGAATCAAAAATTAAAATCTCCCAAGAAATACGGAATATAATTAATAGCATTTTGATCTACTTTATTGTTTATTGAATTCGCCAAAAGGCAGGCAAAGGTACAAATCCATACAGCCTTGTCTTATTTGGTATCATGTTTTCAGTTTATGTTAGGTTTTAGTACATTGGTAGCCGTTCTACTAAAACTTTTCTCGGACTTTTTGAGACAACTTGGAAAGCCACAATACACGTAGGTAATCATATCATTTCACTTCACTGGTGCACTTGTATCTTTATTGGACAAAATACCACCGATAATATTCAATAAAACTCAAAATACACAATTTTATGAAAATAAAAGGAAAACGCAACGTCACTACACAAGTTCCCGCCAAAAAGTCCCATAAAATACTAATTAGACAGCGAATAGACAGAGAGAGATAGTCCCTATTTGAATTTCGAATAACAATATGGAAGGTAACGTGTGTACAACTATTTCAATAATATTGACTAATACTTTAAAAAATATTAGATTCAAATATTAGGTACTGTACCTACCGACTATAAAAAAATCTGATTTTTTTCTAGGATAACTCGTTGGTCACCAAAGAATATAAAATCGATGCCATGATGAAATCTTAAATGTAATGTACATAATGTAGGTACAATAACTTTTACCCCTAATGAAGTCAAAAATTCCTAAATCACCACTATTACTTGCGAGTCCCCAAAAAATAAGTCCAATGTTATGCTTTGTAATTTCTGTATATTTTTTTTTCTTTACTAAAAAGTTTGAGCTATCAGAAAAAAACTAAATTATTATGTTTATATTATATTATATTCCCTTTTGGGAAAAACCTCTAAGTTGGGATTTATATCGCATACGCCTTGCATACGCCCTAGCACGACCACAGATAATGTAAACTTATAAAATGAGTGGCAGATATTTTTTCAGCATTAGGGCTTTTAATTAAGTGCCTTTTCCGTGCTAGAGACATGAAAAATATGTAAATATATTATTTATGTAAATTCTTCATTGTTTTAGGTAATTTTATGACAATCGAATCGTTAATCTTATTTATGCCAGTGTTGAGTTAAGTTTTTTATTAACGCTTTCATAAAGTCAAGTCACACAAATCAATTCATCCAAAAACCAGTAAATCGTATAATGGTAACCATACTAAAATAACGTTTTTTACAGACTTATTGAGACAATCTTAAAGCCGCCGTGACTGCCCGTGTAGCACGGGGCCTTTGTTAGCTTTGCTTGAAACATAGTTGCTTTAGTACAGTATACCACTACTATACAATATTAATAAGGTATCCTAACGTGAAATGATAAACTAATACACCACAGATTCCTACTTTCCAATGATTCTAGTTCCAGTCTTATCCAGTACCGGCGTTAGGGTAGGGCGCGGTAGGGCGATCGCCCAGGGCGCCAGATGTAAAGGGGCGCCAGGGCCACCTTTATTTCCGGTCGCTCATGAGCGAGTCCTGCTATCTCGAGTCTAAATAAATTCTCAAATCTAAAGATAAAATGGCTATAATGGCTTAAAATCCCTTTTGTTGGCGGGAGAAGGGGGGGGGGGGGGGTTATCACATCTCGCCCAGGGTGCTGCCAGGGTCTTAAAAACGGTACCTAATACACGCAAATGTTAACCTTGATTCTAGTACACATTTTGTAGTAAAATAGCAAATAATAAAAATCTCATCAAAAATAGTATTGCCTTTTACTAATTTTAACTGTGTAGAATTAAGCAAGCAATTAATTTAAAAACGTGCTTCGATAGATACGGTCCGGCCGACGTTACCACAGGCCGACATGAATATTCAATGCCTTCAGCCTCCGGCCTCCACTCCGCGTCCGCTCCGACTCCGACACACTTTTTCTAATTCAACTGATGTCGTCTCGATCCGATTTCGACAGACTAATGCCGGGGAAAGCGTGGAATTAATTTCCATCCGCTCTACCATTTCGGCTTATTAGCAAAACATGGATTCACGACACGAACGCTTTGATAAATCGTAACAAATTAGAACATGCAAGATTGGAATTTACTTTGAAGTGAAATAATATGCCATTGGCTACCTATATATACCTGCTTACATGAGTAGGTTGAAGAGTTTGTTTGTGTCAACGCGCTAATCTCCGGAGTTAGGTCCGATTTGAAAAAGTTTTTCACTAATAGGAAGCTACATTATTTCCAAAGGTTATAGGCTACTTTTTAACCCGGGAACGCGAGTGTAGCCGCCGACTAATGTATCAGATGATAAGGAATTTAAAAACGAAATTATTACTATTTGAAAACTACTACTGCCATCTAGTTTCAAAAGAGAAAGTCATATGAAAGGTCAAACGTGGTCAAACTGTAGATACGTCTTATAATAATATAGAAAATGTTTGGCAAAATCATGAAACGAACGTAATTAACGAGAATTAAACGTTCTATCTATTGCTTATGTCTTCCCAGCGTATTCACAAAGGTAATTGTTAGGCAAATTCTTACTATAAATTCACGCCGATTCCGTTTCAGATTTTCATAATCAAATCATATAGAATTTTCCAAAAAAAACGAAACCCGTTTAAATTCGCGACGTCCGCCCGTCTAATTTCGCATTTCACTTGGAGGCTGGCGGGACAAGTGTTAAAAAGAAAGGACAAAAGATAGAAAGGTGTTTTTCGTATACTAACAGAAGTAACATTTATAACCAAATTGCATTGAGAGAGTGCCTAAACATACAAATCGTCATGTCCAATTTAAAAGACTCTACCTATATACTACATGAATAGCAAAAAAGGTTCAGCTGAAAGGAAGCAAGGGAAAAGGAAAAGATTTATAAATAAAAGGCTTCATGGCTTCTCTCTCAATGGACATCCTATTTGATTTGTAACCGAGACCTCTCGAACGAACCGTTTCAGAATTAGAATTCTTAAGCCGTCAAAACCCAATCTAAATCTATTTACATGTTGCTTAAAAGTAAAATGGAAGCCTACAGAAAAGGCGTATACCTACTTTGGAAAAAAAATATCAGTTTGTAAAATTTGCGTCGGTACGTATTTACCTTAATCTTTCCGGGGAACCTTTTCATGAATGTTTCAAAAGCGGTAAGAACTATGTTTTTCATACTATGCAGGTGAGAATTACGACAATAATTAGAAACGTATCACCCACAAAAATCGATTTTCCTTGTTTTGGTAATAATATAGGTATAAGTCAGGGGCTCCGGGTCACAGAGGGCCCCGACGTGCGTCATAGAGGCAAAAGCATTAGAAAAACCAAAGTCATCATCAGCTATAAATGATTTAATAAAGCAGTTTGCCGAAAAAAAGGCAAGGAGAGTGTATATTTAATTTGAATTGTTTGTAAAAAAAAAAAACTTTAATTTTATGCAAAATTTTTTTTTTTTTCTTAATAATCTTTACCATTCATAAGGGCCCCCAAACATTTTTTTATACGGGGCCCCGCAGGGCCACGCTACGCCACTGAAGTAGAGGTAAAATGTGTAAAGGAGATTATCTCCGGAACCAGTGATCCGATCCTGCAAATTCTTTCACTATATAGGATACTTACTTATTCCTGGAATGCGGTAATAATAAGTTCATCAGATTCCGATTAATTTCATCACGTCATATTTATGTGATTTAATTGGTCGAAGATTGGAGTCTCTAGTCTACGGTTGCATGCTAGGAAGGCTGTAGACAATAAGGTGTAGTAATCTAAGTAAGGCTGTGATCTATAGAGCGTAGACTTTGCTCAGACTCTACCGTACAAATTCGGTATTTAAAATGCAATTTTCGAATCTCTCTGAGTATGTTCTAAGCAAAGCCTAAGTGCACCTAATCGACGACTTACCAAAAACTTGCCTACAAATTAAAACACACAAATATTTACTAAATTACGTAGGTTTATACCCTAAGTAAAGTCTGAGCAAAGTCTAATCACGCTCTATAGATTTCAGCCTTAGAGTTGATTTTATCCAAATGATTTGGACTAATATTTTATGTATACATTTGCAGAGACTGCAATATTTCTTTAATCCTATGTACATGGTGGTAGTACATTCGGAGCACTCACTGAAGCATACCAGTGCTGGCATGGCGCCAGGTGCACAAATCAGCAGAGGCAGGCGCGACGCGGCGGCCGCGATGTGCAATGCAAATTTTAAACGACTAAAGCTCCACGCCTCGCCTGCACTTGCTCACTTCCACTTACATTACGAGCATTAGTTATATTATATCAGTATTTTAAAAACAATAAATTCTTCACTTGATAAAATCTGCTTCAAAACAAACTTAAATGGCTCGTTTTGAGTTTTTCAGGCTTGGGAAGCCTGAAAAAGCGCAGCGCATATTGAATTGCGCAGCGCATATTGAACTGATTCGGGTCCGGGCTATAAGATTACTGGATTTCTAAAAAACTCAATATATTGTCTTATTAGTTGTAGATAATATATTAAAAAAACAACTATGTCAATGACGCAACAGTGAATAAAGGGGGAGTAGTAGTTTCATAATTATGGTAAAGATCTTCTGAAGCGATGGACACGAGGGGATCGAGACACAGCAGGTGATCGCGCTCGTCGCTCCACCCTCCGTTGCCATGAGGGGGCGGCTTGGATCTTCTAATCACCCTGCCTTGTTGATCATACAACACCACAGCCTTCACTTTCTCCGGGAATAAATTTGCTTTTTCCAGTAGCTGCTGAATGTTCTCCATCGCAATAACTCTACTCGGAAAGATGCCGGTGGACATCACCCTGGGCGCCATACAAGCCACCATATCCACGTACCCTCTGGGAAAATGTTCAAATAAGTGAAGCAGCGAGTAGCTCCAACTGGAGTCGTCGTACGTGCAGAAACTCATCGCCAAGGAAAAGATTTTATTCCAAGTAGTCGTATTGAATGCCAAGCCTCTATCGAAACTAGGTCTCCATGAATCTACAGTTAATAAATCATAGTCCAAATGCTTCGCGGGAGGCCTTCCGAAAGCCATGACCTCGACTTCGGGAATAGTAATCAACGAACGCTCTAAGTATTTTAACATGTGCAATATATCAGGAAGGACGTAGTCGTTCTCTTGGAGGAACACTACGGAGCCCTTGTGCGTTTGAGACCAAGTCATCTGTCTAAACACCATGTTTGCCATCCACCACCAGTGCTGTTTATGTTCCGTGACGTGGGCGTCGCGATTAATACATTTTTTTTTATTAGAATCAGACTTACAGTCATCAGGATCGATGCCGGGGAATTTTTCAGGAAACAATTGCAACGAAAAAGGATAAAAGATCTGCGCTACTTTGCAAAAACTGATACCTTTGATCATTTCGTTGATGGAACTGTCGTAATAGCTGTGCGAGAATATCAGCAGTATAGTTTGAATGTTTTGGACTTGAGCCAAGGATATGATGAGCAATTGGAGGCGCTCTACGTCTCTGTGCACCTGGATGAGAAACACCGTGGTATCAGAATTGACTACGCCATATCGTTCCCAGTTGAGGACTTCCAGGTTATCGTTCAGTCTCTCCACCCTCTTGGTCAATGCCGAGATGTCGTGATCATCAATATTTGTAAGACCCTCGATAGGCCTCAAATATTTTTGCAAATGTTTCGGAACAAACCGGTGTTCCGGCTCGTTGTCCTCAAATAATGTAGGTAGATATTTAACAACAATAAAAATAATACATAAAATGATGAAATAATATGATACACTCCACGCCTTTGCTTTACGTAGAAATATGGGTAATATAAAATTCATTTTGAATGCTGAAATCACAAATGCATAAGCCGCACGATTAAGCTAAGCAAAACCAAGTATAATGCAAAGTATAAAATCCTTCCTTAGATTAAAAGATAAAATGTTGAAGTCAATGATATTTTGATCTTGATTATTTGTAGATTAAGATAGCTGTAACACAGATTAATAAAGTAGTGTCAATAAATTACACTGACACGAGAAAAAATAAGTTGTAGAACCTTTTTCCAAGCGTAGAACTAATAAAAATAAAATATTATCATAAGAAACGACTTCACGTCTCAACCGCTGAACCGATCGCGCAGATTATGATACTTATGGAGAAGGACATAATTACGCTACTTTTTATCCAGGCTTCGCAACTAATACCGCTGGAGACATACTAAATTTTTAAATAAAAATCTGCTAGAACTTCAAGACAGCCGTTTGCACGAGGTTTGCACACATAAAACCACTATAAATTATTTATATTCGGGTAAATTTTGCAAAACTGACCGGTCACAAATTATATTGATGCGAGTCGACTGTCCTTGTCGTGAAGTACCTACCTACCTAACGTAACCTAAACACGAACGCAAAATATATTATGTATTATCATGATGATTCATGATGACAGAACGTCGAATCTTTATGTTTAGGTACCTACCTACACTACACCTGCACAACCCTCGAAGAAGCTACGATCTTGAATGGATGTAAAACTTTCACAATATAAAAATGCCGTCAATCTGGTATTTAGACACAGAGTACGTACTTTTATATTGCGGGTATGTGAATTTCTGTGGTTGCAGCTTTATTGCACAGAGTAGGTACTTTATTATTGTGGGTATGTGAATTTCTGTGTTTGCGGCTATGTTGTTTCCATTCGGATGAAAAACACACACACAAACTCACAAAGGGTTCACATTTTCTAATTTCATAATGAATAGAATTGAAGTTCTGATTCAGAACAAGATCATACAGATCATATACCTACCTAACGATAATGAATGTTGCTATCAACAACATAAACATATTCTACTGCTATTATAAATGCGAAAGTTTGTGAGTATGGATGTTTGTTACCTTTGTCTCTTTCACGGAAAAAACTACTGAACGGATTTGGATGGAACTTGGCACATAGATAGATCATACCCTGGAATAACATATAGGCTACTTTTTATCCCGGGAGAAAATAAGATACCACGGGAACGCGGAAACCGCGGAGCGGAAGCTAGTTAATGATAAAATTGTTTCTACCCATCGGCAACCGAGTGACATGGTTACATATACCTACAACTCAAGATAGCAAACAGTCTCTCTCCTTGGGTGAAACTAAAACAATACAATTTATGTTATAACAGTCATTTTAATTATAATTACCTACATTGATTAAATGCTCCGTTTTAAGTAACATGGTTTTATTTAACCTTGGTTATACCACAGTCCTATATATTATTTATTCTTTGCCACAGTTATACCTAGTAGAGTTTTTACTAGGTATGTACGGATACGGGTTTTTTGACACTAGTAACGCCATCTATTGTATCTACAGACAAAGTAGGAATACGATGCTACCACACATAATTGTATAAATTACAAAAAAAAACACGTAACATTTAATAATAATGCAATTCTTTATGTATTATAACAAAGGTTTTGTTAACATAATCAAAAGGCTAAAAAACTTACTACCTACTTGTAGCCTGCACCACAAAATATCACTTGCTTAAAAAAATACAAAGTGTCAGTTTCGTTCAGAAATAAAGCTTATCAAGGTCACATAATTTATATTTTCACTTAATGAAGTCTTAATTTTGTTAATACGTTTATCAAGTTATAATAAAAATTTAATCATAAATTTGTTTTTTTCATGATTTACTGTAAATTCTCGAAACCTGTAACTGCAGAACCGTAATTTATATTTCATCATATAAAAGTTCGTTCGGAATCGTTGTATTGAATGGCCGCCTGTCAGCTGTACAAGTACTTTGGTTGGGAAGCTGTCAAATGGTGATTAGCAAAGCAGGAGCGGTAGTGAAAATATTTTCTAATAAATATGTCTTTTTACTTGCAATATCACAGTCATAGGTAATCGCCGCGCCTAGCCCTAAGCTTAAGCGTATTTAGAAAACGTAGCGAGTAGGGGTGTAGCCGCAAGATGAGTTCTAGAGATAGGGATACGCAGTCCAAGTCGTTCCAGGACAAGTTGAAAGTGTTCTTCAAGAAGGGTCCGTCGGGTGAGTACGGGGCTTTGTCGGAGGGCAGATTGTATTGCGGGCGAGGCATAATATGAAGCGACAGAGAGTAGAGTAATAGCTGGGTGTATATGTGTGTATGCAGCGTCGCTGCCGGCTCGCAGCGAGCTGGTGGTGACGGCGGAGCTGGAGCGCGAGTTGAGCGCGGACACGGCGCTGCATCGCCGCCTGCGTGCGCTGCGGGACTACTCCGACAAACTCATACACGCGCGCCTCCAGGAGGTAACCCAACCCCACATCACTCACTATACCACACCATACCCACAGTCTTACAATCTGATGCAACCCTGCCTTCTTATTTCTATACAAATTAAATTTTCTTTCAACATAATCATTTTATTAATTTGTTAATTAAAATGCATAGATTTATTATTATTTAGGCTATCAGTTTCTTTATCTGATTATGTGTATCAATTATATGTTTCTGTTTTGAAACAATACCATGATTTATTCCATAGTATTTTATTCATGACATCTAAAGAGAATAAGGAGGGTATAGGAAAATAATCTGTCTTTTGTCTAATTAATTTAGCATAAATGTTATGATAATTCGGTTTATAGATTTAAAGGAAAGTAGGTACTTAGTACTTATTGAATGATTCATTATAAGGTAAATCTCGTTCATAAATAAGAAACACTAGCAAACAATTACCTGGTTGTTTTTTATGTATTGAGTAGGAGCTTGTTTACATTTCACAAGACTACATATTTTAAAGTAGATTTAAATTCACCATTAAATTAAATATTTAATAATAGTGAAAAAAATATTAAATGGCTAAGACTTGCATAGCAACATAGTATTTTGAGGTGTGCCACACCTATTATTACTATTTTGATAGTGAGAATTGAACATTTATACTGATTATTGATGACACAAAACAAATGTACTTCTCAGGGTGGTGCAGAAAAGCTATGGTCATGTACAAGAGATCTCCTAGAAGACAGCAACGTGGAAGGCCGACACACAGCACTCAACTTTATGCGATGCATGGCCGAGGGGCAGGCAGACTACTTAGTCATCATGCGCACAATATTGTTTGACTTCCTGAGGAAAACACATCAAAACCACCCCCCAGAGGACACACAACTTAGGTTCAAGCTGTTATACACACTCACAAATACCGGCAAGAATATTGACTCATTCGAGGAACAGGTACTGCTATTGTATTATTGTTATGAAAACATTAACATTTCTGTGAAATTATTGATTTATAATAATTATCTAGACTAATAATAAAGCTGAAGAGTTTGTTTGTTTGGTGTTCTAAGAATCTCCAGAGTTACTGGTCTATTTAGAAAAAAAAAACACTAATAGGACGCTACTTTATCCCCAAAGATTATAAGCAACTCTTTATCCTGGGAATGCAAGTGGAACTGCAGGGAACAGCTAGTTGAATAATAAACTCAAAACTTATATATTCAGTTTAGGCCCTACCATCTACCATCAGTTCCACATACACTTAAACTGGAAATACTCTGACAAGAAACTCAGCAAGGGTTCTTTCTTTTGTCCAAACTAAAATTATTAATGCGAAAGTAACTCTGTTACCTTTTCATGCCTAAACCACTGAACCAATCACAATGAAATTTGGCATGCAGATAGTCTCTATGATGGAGAAGGACATAGGCTACTTTTATCCTGGGAATGTGGGTTCAACCGCGGTGACAGCCAATAAAAGATTAATGCAATATATTTATTAGATTGAAAAAATCTGGTGCACCACATCAACATGTATTTGTAAAAATTTCATATTTATCTGCTGTTCCCAGACAGTAATAATTAGGTACAATGAGCCATTTCATGTGATGTTGGTTACTGTGAGACTGGCACACCACAGGATTTGATTACACAAACATATTTTATTTTCTTCTGTGGCTGGGAATATAAAGGATATATTTACGCAAGAAATATAAGTAGTATCAGTTACCTAGTTTCTGTGGGACAAGGACTAGATGACCATGTGTCAATAATTTCCCAGAATATTTCCTTTTATACCCAGATATCTTACTGAAAATATTTATAAATAAAGTGTAGGAGTATTGAATAATAGAAATAACAATAATATGCCACCTTGGCATTGACAGAATAATATGAATGGTTGGAGCTGATTGTACCATGCACTATAGAATGTTTGTTTTAAATGACCTTTGTGGCCATGAAATGTCAAAGTGCAAACGCTAACTGCAGCATAACAAAATAGATTTTATTACAATTTACTTAAAATAATTAAAAATTGGAAGCTTCTAAGAAATTCTACATTCTTAAAGTAGATTAAATGTTTGATTGGTTCACCATTGATTTAGGTGTGAAAATTCTTATCTAAAATATAATATGTCCCCAGATTGGACCATTTCTCCTAGAGTGGCTGCCTCAGATCCAATCACCCCCACAAATAGTGGAGTTTCTCCAGCTCATTACCAATATAGTTAAGTTTAATGCCTCATATCTCGATGAAGAAATTGTCCATGGAATTGTCAAGTGAGTAACAAATTAATATTTACTAGAACATAATTAAAGCTTTGTGTCTTGTTAACAATTACTTGCAATAAATTGTATGTTTACATTAGCAGGCATCAGTTCATCATAATTATGTTTCTATAGCTGTCTGAAATGACCTGGGTCATGTCTAAGCAGTGTATATACAGGTGAATTTTTTAAGTGGGCGTGGTAGACTATATCCTAAAGTATAGGGAAAAATGCTGAAAGGAGTCTCGGGGCCGATTTTGATAAAAACTAAAACTGTATACTTGGATTTTCAAAAATATTATTTACCTTGCCGGGAATCAAACTCATTAATTTTGAAAAAAAAAAACACAGCCTGTATTATTGCTCCATATCATAGTATAGCTTATAATGATCAATTTCTGCGAAGTAATGTTATATTTCAAAATAAAGGCAGGCAAAGTATATCCAACACTTTTGTCCTGAGAGTTTCTTGGTATTTGTCTTAAATTCAGTATTAGCACAGAGTTGATAATATTACTACGTGTAAGTATGAGCATAGCAGATGCAAAGTGATTCCTTTCGATGCAGAATGCGTTTTTACACGACTGAATTAGAAGGAGGGTAGGTAATGATTTTTAAATGGTAGATTATTGATGGCAAACCCAAACCATACTTTATTTCGTATAGCAGTCGGTTCAAGCAACAACAAACAGAAACATGTTTAAGGTTGCATGTATAGGTAGTAGAGGTTGTTGGTTGTTGGTTGATGGTCGGGTCGGGTTGTGGTTTGTGGCAGCAACGCGTGCCACCTGTGCGTGTACATGTCGGAGGGCAGCGTGGTGCAGGCCTGCCTGTCGCTGCTGGAGGCCGTCGTCTCCTACTCGCTGCTGCCGCGCCGCGCGCTGCGGACCTTCGTGAGCGCGCTGTGCCGCACCGTCAACCTGGAGCACTACTGCCAGAACAGCTGGAAGGTACTGCACTGCTCTACTCTACCTGTGCAATCACGTCCAATGCCGAGACGAAGCTTGGTGAAGGAAAACATCGTGAGGATACCGTAGCACGGTGGTAGCGTACTTCGTAGTACCCGCCTGGCTGGCTACCACCCTCGAGTTGAAAATCGGTCGTCAGGTACACGATGTGTTCCGACAGATGCATTTAAGAGCCAGGTCTCTTCTAGGCTTCGTGTGCATACCACCATTGGCCACATCACCGACCATGGTGAGATTGTGGAGAAACCCAGGCCTATACATAGTAAAAAAATGATGTGAATGACAGTTGATGCGGTACGTGGTGGGCGCGGACATCGGGCACGCGGCGCTGCAGGAGATGGTGGAGGTGGTGCGTGGGGCGGGCGGGGCGGGTAGCGCGGAGCCGCCGGGGGGCTCGGCGGGGCTGGTGCGGGGGGCCGTGTTCTACATCAACATGGCGCTGTGGGGCCCGCGGCGCGTGCCCTCGCTGAAGGTGTCGTTCCTGGGCGTGCTGCCGGCGCTGCTGAAGGCGCTGGAGGGCAACCAGCCGGTGGTCACCTACGAGGTGGTGGTGGCCGTGCAGAGCGTGGTGACGCGCGCGCCGCACGACCTCACCGAGCCCGCCTGGGACGTGCTGCTCACCATACTCACCACCATACTGCACCAGGACAGTTAGTACCTACCTACACAATACAATACAATACAATACTATATATGTACTTTTTCATTACTTTACTTGACTATTTTGTATTGCATAATGTGTCGGCATCAATGAGATTGTTTATTTAAAAAAAAATTGTCATGTATTTTTAACCGACTACAAAAGAAAGGATGTTCTCGAATCATATTTTTTTTTTTCAATGTTTATTCACGTATAACTTTTTTTTATGAACCGATTTTAATAAAAAAATTGCGTTGGTTTCTGTATAGCTCCAAGGTGGTCCCATTTTAATTTCATTGCCTTTACTCTTTTTATTAAAAGTAGATTATCGTATCTAGTTTAGTTAGTTAGTAACGTTGGTCCTCGTTTACATTGCATTGCAGAGAAGTATGACCCTCCGAACGAGCTGATCCACTCGCAGCTGCACGCGCTGATGACGTCGATCGAGCAGCTGCAGGAGGGCGGCCAGTACTGCGGCGACCCCGACGCGCTGCTGGACCTGCTCGACTGCTGCGGCCACGACCGACCGGTAATTACACCTGCCACCTATACGGACTTTTCTTAAGACCAACCCTCAAAACTGTGTTGAAACATAAGTACCTAAAATATCGCTAGTTCAGACCGGACAAACTGCATACACACCTACTTACACTTACTGAGCCAGTATTACAGGATAACATCATAGTCAGACAGGAAAGTGAGTTGGTTTGATTCCAGTAAGATTTTAGAAGGGTAATCAATATATTGAATACACTACATACATTTGTCTTTTAAAAAAAATAACGATTTAGTTAGCTAGCTGGTCCTTCGAGCCGGATCAAAAATGTAGGGGCGTAAATTTTACATATAGAATAGTGTTGAATCACTGACGATGATGAAGCTATATAAAATATTACAATTACAAAGTTACAGCGCATCAAAGTTCAGGAGTCGGAGCTGACGTCACTTCTATGTAAAAAGTCTACTCAGGCGTGATGTCACGCGAAATTTTAACGCACCGTATCTTTGTTATTTTTAACCCGTTATTTCGAGCTGGAGAAAAAATAGGCGTCCAATATTTTGTTGGTAATCTAACTGATGGACTAGATTATTATTTTTATCTACTCTCATATCGTAAAGTTCTAATTATGAAATCAAAAATGGTACTTTAATGACCCACTTTATGCACACCCGTCTATAATGAAATTAAAAATAGTAGTTTATGATACTGTTGCATAATAGGGGTTATTAACTACGAGTGTGAGTTTAAGTACCGAGCCGTAGGCGAGGTTCTTAATAGTATCACACGAGTTTTTAATACCTAATTATGTGCAGTATCATACAGTACTTTATCTAAACTCATATAAATAATGTAATTTAAAAAAACCAACTTTGCCAAACCAAAAAAAAAAAAAACTATTTTTGTGACATTTTTGGTCAAAATGATATATGTAAGCAAAAACAATAAAATAAACAGACACAATAATCATATACCTAATCAAATCCGTGTTGCCAACTCCCAAAAATTCTAACCTCTAAATTTCAAGTCAACAAATTAGTCACATTGTCATCGTCAAATTGAATTGATACTGATTGATTATACTATTGATAGGTCCAAAGTGTACTTTAATAGAAAAAAAGTTATTTTATAGCATTATCTTGGGAACACAACTGTACTATAATGAATCATTATACACGGTTGTGCCTAAAGTGGGTCATTAAAGTACTGATTTTGATTTCATAATAAGAACATTACGATATGAGAGTAGATAATAGTAGTTTATGATACTGTTGCATAATAGGGGTTATTAACTACGAGTGTGAGTTTAAGTACCGAGCCGTAGGCGAGGTTCTTAATAGTATCACACGAGTTTTTAATACCTAATTATGTGCAGTATCATATAGTACTTTATCTAAACTCATATAAATAATGTCATTTAAAAAAAATGAATTTCTACCAACTTTGTAAAAAAAAAAAAAAAAAAATTTGCTATTGTATATATATTTGACATTTTTGGTCAAAATGATATGTGTACGCAAAAACAATAAAATATAATCATATACTTAATCAAATCCGTGTTGCCAACTCCCAAAAATTCTTACCTCTAAAGTTCAAGTTACAAAATTTGTGACATTGTCATCGTCAAATTGAATTGATACTGATTGATTATACTATTGATAGGTCCAAAGTGTACTTTAATAGAAAAAAAGTTATTTTATAGCATTATCTTGGGAACAACAACTGTACTATAATGAATCATTATACACGGGTGTGCCTAAAGTGGCTCATTAAAGTACTGATTTTGATTTCATAATAGGAACATTACGATATGAGAGTAGATAATAGTAGTTTATGATACTGTTGCATAATAGGGGTTATTAACTACGAGTGTGAGTTTAAGTACCGAGCCGTAGGCGAGGTTCTTAATAGTATCACACGAGTTTTTAATACCTAATTATGTGCAGTATCATACAGTACTTTATCTAAACTCGTATAAATAATATCATTTAAAAAAATGAATTTCTACCAACTTTGCAAAAAAAAAAAAAAAAAAAAAAAAAAAAAAAAAAAAAAAAAAAAAAAAAAAAAAAAAAAAAAAAAAAAAAAAAAAAAATACTTGCTATTTTTGTGACATTTTTGGGTCAAAATGATATGTGTAGGCAAAAACAATAAAATATAATCATATACATCAAATCCGTGTTGCCAACTCCCAAAAATTCTTACCTCTAAAGTTCAAGTTACAAAATTTGTGACATTGTCATCGTCAAATTTAATTGATACTGATTGATTATACTATTGATAGGTCCAAAGTGTACTTTAATAGAAAAAAAGTTATTTTATAGCATTATCTTGGGAACAACAACTGTACTATAATGAATCATTATACACGGGTGTGCCTAAAGTGGGTCATTAAAGTACTGATTTTGATTTCATAATAAGAACATTACGATATGAGAGTAGATAAAATATATTATAGTACAGTTTTCTTCCCAAGATAATGCTATAAAATAACTTTTTTTCATTAAAGTACAAGTATTTGGACATGTCTGGCCACTTATAATGTTTTTTCGGGTTTTAATGCTTCAATTACTGTCAGTCAACTTGTCAAACAAAATAATAAAGAAAAAAACATTATAAGTGGCCAGACATCAGGACTAAACAATTATAATTTTAGATGCAAATTTTTACTTTGTCTGTGGTCGCGTATGCGGTAGAGATCTCAACTTAGGAGTTTTTCCCCACACGGATTTGGGCGCCATGATGATTAATGTTTGTTTATTTTATTGATTTTTTTGCATACATATTTTATTTTGGCCAAAAATGATAGAAAAATAGCAGTGATACTAAACTTGGATGTAAAATTGTGGAGGCGGCAGTGGAAATGACGATTAATCGATACCCATAAGTCATGAAAACCTATGACAAAATATTATCGATTTTTAGGGTTCCGAAAAAAACGGAACCCTTATAGGATCACTCGTGCGTCTGTCTGTCTGTCTGTCTGTCTGTCTGTCCGAAAATATTGGACTGGATTGAGTTGAAAGTTGGTACACATATGTAAGTCGATAACCCAAACATGGACGTGTTACGTAAATAAATGAATTTCAAACATGGGGGGTAAATTAGAAAATTAAAAAAAAAAGTTTTGCAGAAAATATTGTGTAACATATCAAATGAAAGGGCTTTTTATCAGGATGTCAAATATTTTTTTTTTAGAATTTTAATATAAATAGTTTTGAAGTTGAAATAAAAACATTTTGAAAAAAAATCAGATAATAGTTCTTTACCTAAATATTACAGGAAAACCTATGAGAAGTCTATCTAATACCTTTAAACCTGCAATTCATGGATATATATATATATAATATGAATCTCAGAAACGGCTCCAAAGATTTTCATGAAATTTGGTATGCAGGGGGTTTCGAGGGCGATAAATCGATGTAGCTAGGTTTAATATTTAGAAAACACGATTTAAAAAAAAAAAACTTTTTATATTTACCATCAACAAATTTGGGTCAGGTTTAAATATATTTATGGAACTTAGTTAAACATTTACGGAACCCTCTCCACGCGAGTTTAACTCGCATTTGTCCGATTTATTTATCTGTAAATTACATTATTAGATGAGTTTAGATAAAGTACTGTATCATAATACTGCACATAATTAGGTATTAAAAACTCGTGTGATACTATTAAGAACCTCGCCTACGGCTCAGTACTTAAACTCACACTCGTATTTTAATAACCCCTATTATGCAACAGTATCATAAACTACAATTTCATAATCTCTATTGTGTTGTAGGAGTGGTCGACGATTCGCGTGGTGAGCGCGCGCGCAGCCTCGCTGTCCCCGTGCGGGGGCGCCTGGGTGTCGGCCGCACTGGCGCTGCTCGACAAGTACCTGCGCCACGAGCCGCGCCTGGCCGTGCGCCTGCACACGCTGCAAGCCATCCTCGCCTTCATCAAGCGACACAGGTACCTATACTACACTCAGGGCCAAGCCGCCCCTATGTGCAAAGTGTGCAGCGCACATAGGCGCCAAGGCAGTAGGGGCGCCGAATGAAATACTAACGCCAATTATTAAAATAATTATTTTTGTGTAACAAAGTTTTGTGAAGTTCAAAATCGATTATGAATTAGCTGAAATCTTTTGCAGGGAATACTTTCAGCAAATGATTCATCCATCAATAGGAAGTAAACATGTACTTTGAAATTTGAAGACTGTAGATCCAAACGCTTGGCTATAAAACCTGCGTGAGACACGACCGACAGACACTTGAGTGACAACAATAGGGCTCCGTTTAGACCCTTCGGGTATGGAACTCCAAAAAGAGACGCCTGCGTAGGTTGCGTGCGCGCACACAGGCGCTGGCGGGGGTGATACATTACACTAGCGCCGACAAGTACTCGCTGCACGCTGCACGCTGCACGCGTCATGTCTATGTGTTGTAGGTACCTGTACGGCAGCGAGCTGGTGGAGCTGGTGGGCGTGCCGGCGGTGAGCGTGTGCGCGCTGGACGCGGCCGGCGCGCTGCGGGCCGGGGCCGCGCGGGCGGCTGCCACGCTCGCCGCCTTCACCGACACCACCGCGCTCACCGACCTCGTCGACCTGCTCGAGAAGGTACACATCATTCTAATTCTAAACTGTCTTTATTCAATTAACTCATTGCAACTATTTTTAATCGTCAAATTTGTAAAAAATAAAAAAATGTATATAGAAAATAATAGTAGTTTATGATACTGTTGCATAATAGAATATTAAATACGAGTGTGAGTTTAAGTACCGAGCCGTAGGCGAGGTTCTTAATAGTATCACACGAGTTTTTAATACCTAATTATGTGCAGTATCATACAGTACTTTATCTAAACTCATATAAATAATGTAATTTAAAAAAATTGAAAAATCGATAGTATTTTTCTACCAACATAAAAAAAAATGCTATTTTTGTGTCATTTAGTATGTAGGCAAAAACAATAAAATAAACAGACACAATAATCATATACCTAATCAAATCCGTGTTGCCAACTCCCAAAAATTCTTACCTCTAGTATTCAAGTCAAAAATTTGTCACATTGTCATCGTCAAATTGAATTGATACTGATTGATTATACTATTGATAGGTCCAAAGTGTACTTTAATAGAAAAAAAGTTATTTTATAGCATTATCTTGGAACACAACTGTACTATAATGAATCATTATACACGGGTGTGCCTAAAGTGGGTCATTAAAGTACTGATTTTGATTTCATAATAAGAACATTACGATATGAGAGTAGATGAAATATTAATAATAACAATATGACAATAATAATAACAATAAATAGCATGTGAAGCGAACAATTCATTAAAATGCGTTCTTGTCCTCTACAAAATCAGATACTTTTTTGTACAACTTATTATTAATTAGCTTTTTAAATTTTAACACTGACAATTCTTGAATTTCTTTGGGTATTTTGTTAAAGAAGCGTATACATTGCCCCTTAAAAGAATCCCTAACTTTGCTCAAACGAGTTACTGGTATAGCAAGTTTATCGTTATGTCTAGTGTTTAAACTATCACACACTCCTCGCATAAAGTATCTCATCATCATCATCATCAGCCTATATTAGTCCACTGCTGGACATAGGCCTCTCTAATTGCACGCCACTGAGCACGATCCTCGGCTACTCTTGTCCCGCTCTTTCCAGCTGCCTTACGAAGATAAAGTATCTGCTGTGTTAAATTTAACATAATGACATTTCAGACCAATTCCCTATTATATTGAAAAGATCTATCTATCTGTCTTAATAAAACTGAAGAGTTTGTTTGAACCTTCTAATCTCCGGAGTTACTGGTCCGATTTGAAAATTCTATCACGAATAGGAAGCTACATTATCCCCGAAAGTTATAGGCTACATTTTATCCTGGGAACGCGAGTGAAACCGCGGGGAATAGCTAGTATTTAAATAATTCAATCATGCAATCTTGAAAAGGGCACATGTTTAAAAATTGCAAATGTTTCGAAATTAAAAAAAACTGATTATTTACTAAAATGATGTAAATTTAATAAAATTTATTTTTGAGTTAAGTATATTTTGTTGCAATTAAAAATTACAGAAATATTTGACGTTCAATATATCGATATTTTTTCTTGAGATATATAATAATATGGTCTTTTCAAATTGACGAACAAAATGTTAAAATAAAATTGTAATGTTATTATTACGTGACGGGGACAGATCCTGAACCGTCCGTTCGAGATGTACGTGACGGAGGTCCCGATCCCGGCGGAGGCGGACGTGTCGGACCTGCAGGCGGCGGCGGGGGCGCTGCTGGCGCTGGTGCACGACAAGCTGCTGGCGGCCCCGGCGGCGCACGCCGCGCGCCCGCTGCTCGTGCTGCTCGACCACCTCGACAACCACTACAAGAGGACCGCCATCTTCATGTACCATCCCGACATTAGGATCAAGGTACAACACAACACAACACAACACCATACCATACTACACATACCTATATATATATCCTCACACACGGTTATCTGATCTCAAACTAAGTCGAGCTGGTACGGACGACGACAATTCAGGGTAAACACTGCAGCATCTTATGCGGTTGTAATAGGAGCTATTTTGCAACAAAAAGGTATATCTGTAGCCGTGTGTACTATGGACAACCAGATAACTGATATACTAGATATACTACTATTTTTTGTAAATAGATAATTACACCTAGAACAAACACATGTTCATGCACACAAATGTTTGTCCTGGATGGGAATCGAACCCATAACCAGTGGCGTGATAAGTGGTGTCTTAACCAACTGCGGCAACTGGCTTGTCTTACGTAGATGCTTATACTGTGAAAATTTGTAAACTAGCTCGGAACTAGTACCCTAAAAAACCATGTGTGTCCAACGGATACGATAAGCTAGTGAGTGTTCCCGATGGTGGTGCAGATATTCGAGATGATGTTCGGCCTGCGCGCGAACGCGTTCAACTGCGTGGGGTTCTGCTACGACAGCGGCGGCGCGGCCGTGAGCGGCGCTGCGGCGGCGCGCATCAAGCCCACCTGCTCGCCCTTCCTGCTGGCCGACCCGCCCGCCGTGCGCGGCCAGCACCACCAGCCCGCCGTGCCCAAGGACATGCCGCCCGTCAGTGTCTGCACCTAACTCTACTCTAGCTGTCGTCACCTCCACTGCTCAGCTGGGGACGCCTCCCACAACTATCTCCACGAGGCCGGTCTTGCGCTACCCGCATCCGGCGGTTTCCTGCGACCCTCACAAGATTGTCGGTCCACCTGCCTGTCTGGTTATTTACCAAAAGATACCGACAAATAGAGTAGTTGACTGACTTATCAAATCAGCTACTTTTTAATAAATGTCAAAACGATAGTTTATATAGAAATTTGTATGAAATATTACACTATGACGTCATAGTTTCACAGCATCAAATGATCTACTCTTTGTGGTTCTACCGGTAATTAAAAATCATAAAATGTATTAAATGTACGACATATTTGATGTTTCCACGTGTTTTTAGATGTTTTATGCATTGGTTAGTGTTTGGTCATTTATTTTTGACAGTGTCAACTACCCCATTGTGATGGCTTTCAACGTTTAGTGTGAAGATGATAAAATCATCTAAATACAATACATAAAAAAATTGTCATGATTTTATTTAAAAATATATTGCAGTTTTCAAATATAGTTTGAATGTTACGAAAGAATGTGATCGAAAACATCGTTTTATATACTTCTCTGTTTTCATGGTTTAAAAATAAAGTCTAGTGTATTTTATTTTCGATTATCGATATTACGATTTGGTGGTAGCCTTTCGTCGAGTCTTAGTTAAAACTAAATATGAGACGTTGGTTGGCTACTTGAGTTGTGTTGAGTTGTGTTGTGTTGTGTCGTGTAGGGTACGTGGGTGCTGCCGGTGGGTCGGCTGGCGCGCATCCTGACGTCGGCGCTGACGAAGGAGACGGACTGGGGCGTGGTGCGGCACGTGCTGCACGCGCTGCCATTCCTGCTGCAGGCGCGCGCGCTGGCGCTGGGCCGCCGCGCGCAGGACCTCGACATGCTCGCCTCCACGCTCTGCTCTATGGTATGTTCACACGTGCTGCTACAGCTGGTGCTGCTGGTGGTGCGCAGCCTCTACTCTTTAATATCTGCACCGACCCCTGACCCCTTACCCCATCGCGCAATACTTGTATATTTTCTATTTCTGTTTTAGATTCCAATATACTTAATTCCATTGGTTTGTTTCGTACGATAATGAAAATGAAAATGAAAATATGTTTATTCCAAATAAATATGGCAACATTAATTAATTGGCTGCGCTCCCACATTAGGTTACCCTGTGTTGTGGGAGACACGCTCTTCCTATGACTATTACAATGATGGAAATAATGAAAATAATAAAAAAGTGTTTTTTTTTTTTTTAAATTAAACAAAATTTGATTGTGAAAACGTGCGTGAGGTTTGTTTGAGATATGGGTGGGTTGTGTGTGGGGTGGGGTGTGTGTGAGGCGTGTGCGTGGTGTGTGTGGAGAGTAAGTGAGGTGTGAGTGGGGAGTGAGTGAGGTGTGTGTGAGGTGTGGGTGTGATGTGTGCAAATGTTAGTGTGGGTGTTTACCGTGGCGATTGAATACTGTAGATATGATAAGGTTTATATATAGGTCATTATAATTATATATATATTAAGTAATTATAATTAGGTGTTGTAATTTTTTTTTTTTTTTTTTTGCAATTAAGTAAGGAATAGGAATTAGACTACTTACAACTATGGCACGATTCGGAGTTGTATTATGTGACAGCTACAAACAGCTCTTCGGTTGAATTATAGTCTAAGGAGATAAGCCATTCTAGTACAATTTTTTTGAAAACTGTACGATTATGTTTCACAAGTTCCTTATCCTTACGTAGAATCATATTATAAAGTCGTGGGGATATATAGTCTTGATGTCTTTTGGCAAAAGTAGAATTGACAAATGGAATTGGGTAACGTATAATTCTTCTAATAGTGGGGGAAAAATTGGGCACAACATTACAGTGAAATTTACATAGAATATGTAGTATAAAGAGTTTTCGAATGGGTAAAACGTTAGCGACATTATAAAGAGAAGAAGTGGGAAACCTGTAGGGGAGACTAAAAGTTACTTTTAGGACTGCACGTTGCGCGCGTTCCAGCTCAATTAGACAGCTCTTAGTTGCACCACCCCAAGCACCTATACAATATGTTAAAAGACATTGGCAGAGGGCCTTGTAAGTTGTACTAAGCAGATACATAATCGATAGGCAGCTACTCGTTTTATTTCTACATCTTCTTCTTCGCATCAATCCTTTCACTCTTTTTCCAGATCTCAGACCGAAGCTTGAACTTCCCGGAATGTCTTCGAGTAAGCAACGGTCAGAAGCTGCTGGTGTCGGAGTTCCACAGCACGGCGTTGCCCGGGCTGGCCGCGCTGGCGCCCTACCACAGCTACCTGGAGCCGCAGACGCAGCAGCGGATCGTGAGGTGCCTGCTCAAGTATGGGATGGGTGAGTTGACTGCCTCACTAAAAGCTAGTCTTGAACTTTTAAATATTTCTTATTATAGAATTTCTCAACAAAACTTCTTCTTTTTTTAACTCCTCTGTTAATTATTCTCGGTTGAAACATGTAAATCTTTGGAAGTCAACATTTGTTTTGATCTTCATAGAGGCTTCCTATAGGCGTAAACTGAATCAATTGTTTTGAATTTGTAGCTGAAAAATTAGTTCACCTAGTCTGTTGTCTGGATTGTCGTTGTTTATGGTATAATGTTTATGGTATTGTGTTGTATGGCAGTGCTCCGGCGGCCGCAGCCCTACATCAACGCGCTGACGATGTTCACGCTGGAGACGCGCGAGACGATGGTGCGCATGCTGCCCGAGGTGCTGCTCGACCTCTCCAAGATCTCCGACACCAAGGCCATCGCCAGCCCCATGCTCGAGTTCCTCTCCAGTCAGTACAACACCACCTCCTTCTCTAACAAACAACCGTCCGTCTGTTAGATTACCAAAACATTTTGCACATGTTTTTTTCTTTAGTTCCGAAAACAAAAAATAACGATGATACGCGTGACGTCACGTCTTAGTACACTTTTTACAGAGAAGTGACGTCACAAGCCCCCACTCCTGAACTTTGATGCGCCTTATCTTTGTAATTTTGTATTGATTTGATAAAATAAAAAATACGTATATTTGACTGACGGACTGAACAGAATTAATTGTTTTTTTACCCAGTCATCATCCCTGTTATACCAATTCAAAACTAAGCAGACTCTGTTAGATTTTTTTTAGCTTACCAATGACTTATAAACTTAAAATTTAGTGATAATGTGTACTATTACGTATATGTTCCTAACAAATACCAATATATTTTAACATTTTTTTGTCATGTTTGTTTGTCCGTCAGCGCTGACCCGGCTGCCGCGCGTGTTCGCGTCGTTCGTGGAGGACCAGTACATGTCGGTGTTCGCGATCCTGCTGCCGTACACGAACCCCTCGCGCTACAACCACTACGTGGTGTCGCTGGCGCACCACGTGATCGCCGCCTGGTTCCTCAAGTGCCGCCTCTCCTACCGCAGGAACTTCGTGCGCTTCATTATACACGTCAGTTACTTACTTACTACACCCCTCTCCTCTCACCTCACCTCACCTCACCTCACCTCACTCTTATCCAGTCCCAGTGTACCTTCCCAGGATAAAGTGTCCCGTCTTTATCTTCATAATCCAAGCTCTGTCAAATTTCATCAAAGTAAATTCAAATGAATCACCCAATAAACTACATATAGAAAAAATCCTCGAGACGTGTGCTGCTGCTGATCAACGGCAAGGTTCCCAGAAGGCTGACAGCATTGATAATCTGCTCTTAGCAATATTTACACCCATGTTTTGTAATCAAGTTATTTAGAAGTTGATTTTTTACCCAGACGGAGGGTATAGTATGAGACAACTTAGATGAAGCATCGGCAAAATTCGTAAAATCGATCATTCCGAAAAGACCTACCTACATCATTACACATGTTTATTAGTACTTTAGGCGAAAATGATGTTGTTGAACGTTGAATGGCGCGATAATGAATAATTTTTATTAGTTGTGAAAATCGGAAGTGAATTGCCGATGCTACATCTAAGTTGTGTCATACTGTACCTAACTACTAGCCTAGCCTAGACTGTCTTATCTGTCCCAGTGTGCATTCCCAGGATAAGGAGGAGGGTAATGTTTTTCGCGCGCATGTATGTATGCCTATTCCATTGAGACCTCCTATGGCCTAAACGGCTGGACCGATTTTTATGCATGATATGTCATTAATCGTCTTTTTTGCGCGAGTGTGACTAGGAATATTAAAAAAAAAAGGTTTTCTAAACCTGCAAGGGGATATCAATGAAGGGTTTAAAAAGGTGATTACAAAAATATATACAAATTATATGTTTAAATGTAATTAGGAATGAGAAATTTTAAAAACAACAATCCTTAACTTTTTTTCATACCACATTCGGGGTTGAAAAGCCCTCGTAAAATGGAATGTAATTGTGTTTTCGCAGGGTCTCCACAACTACATAATAATGCCGATCGAAGAGCAGCTGCAATACAAGTCCAACCACTTCCAGCAGAACACCAACGAGGACTCCTCCAACCGACAGAGGAGCTCCAGTCTGGTATTGTACATTCTACACACAGTCTCCAACTAAAGAACTCATTACATATATATAATTTCTAACACACTCATAATGCAACACAGTTGAGAGCTCCAAATTCATATCTGTGAGCAGTTAGTAACGCACAATGTATTGTTATACCAATTTGAGACTTTTTGGCGGGAATTTGCGAAGTAACGTTGCGTTTCAGGGTGGCTACCACCCTGACGGGTACTACAAAGTAACCTACCACCGAGCTATGGTTTCCTCTCGATGTTTTCCTTCACCGAAAGCTCAAGCTCATTGTAGGATTCGAACCCACGACTTTCGTCGCGGCATCCGTCGTCACTACCACCAAAGAATAAATAATATATAGGCTACCACTGAGCTATCATTGCCTTGGGTTTTTTGGAACATTGACCTTATGGTGAAGGTGTCGGTTGAAGCGCGAAATTCTAATTTTATCACGTTTTTTGCAAATTGCAGCTCATTTATAGGTCGTAAGTTATCAGCATCTTATTTGCGACAAGAATGGTAGTATATTTACTGATTAATAACAAAAGAAATCATCAACATATTCCTCCAAGATTTATTACTGACATATACGACTATTTCATGAATGCAATTGCAATTTGCAAAAAACGTGATAAAATTTGAATTTCGCGCTCCAACCAAAGGTTTACCCTTAAGTAGAAGCCAGATAATAGCATGGTTATCGTGTTCGGCAGGGGTCGAAGGTGTCCCGCGCGCCGCTGTCGGGCGGCGGGGTGGGTCGCGGCGGGGTCGGCGGGGGGAGCGGGGCGAGCGCGTCGGCCGCCTTCCACGTGGAGCTCACGGAGACCTGCGTGGACCTGCTCGCGCGGTACACCTCCACGCCCTGCAGCGTCAAACCTAACAGGTAACAAACACACTTCTCATTCTGTATAGGGGCGATGAGGCCTGCACTCACGTCCCGCATGGGTCCCTGCCAGCTTTACCAGAGCCATCCTAGCTCCTTAAAGTAGCGGAGTGTGGCATTGGGGTGCTGACAAATTAGCTTCAGTGATGTGGATGTTGCTGTTATCAATGGTGGCGAAAGCATCCTCGAAACTGTTTCCACGGTTTGTGGCTCCCGCAATCCCTTCTTGGTTCTGATTTAAGTGACTGTACAGTGCTATAACACATGTTCCACAGTTTCATCATCCTGCATACAGCCCCGACACAGTGGGCTGTCTGTAGCTCCTGTCTTATGCCAGTTGGTAATTTAGATTCCAGTGGCCTGTAATTAAGCCTACAATCATCCTTAAGGGTATACCTTCGGTTGGAGCGCCTTGAACTGACATATACGACTATTTCATGAAAATGTTACTAATATACCTTGGAGGAATATGTTGATGATTTCTTTTGTTATTAATCAGTAAATATATTACCATTCTTCTCGCAAATAACGTGTTGATAACTTTCGACCTATAACTGAGCTGCATTTAGCAAAAATCTTGATAAAATTTGAATTTCGCGCTCCAACCGAAAGTTCCCCTTTAAGTCCATCCACACACACACACACACACACACACGTACACACACACGTACACGTGCTCGTTTGTACAGATACACTATGATAACATAACGCGCCCATCCATATTACTGTTTCAATGTGTGTACTCACATCCTTACCAAACAGTTTGTATGTAGTTGTAAATATTCGTCCAGTAGCAGGCCGTCTTCGATATCTCACTTGTTTACCAGATTTGTTCAAAATCAAAATCAAAAACTCATTTATTCAGTGCTTACCAGGGCCTAACCCTGGTAAGCACTTACGAACGTAGACTCTACCACCGGTTCCAAATACACTTAAACTGAGAAGAATCCTGCAAGAAACTCAGCAAGGCTACATTTTTTTTGTGGACTAATCATAACTAGCCGACTGCGTAACACAACGGACGTGTCATTGTCATAGAGTACGTCAGTGCAGCGCCATACTAATAATAATGACGCTGCTAGTCGACCAATAAATCCTTAGATTTATTCTATCTGTACTAATAATAAAGCTGAAAACTATGTATTTGAATTGAGAATTGTGAACCTGTGCCCCAGGAGCGACACGGCGGAGTTCCTGTTCACGGGCGGCCAATCGATGACGTGGCTAGTGGGGCACAAGCTGGTCACCATCACCACCTCCGGCTGTCTGCAGAACAGCATCAAGCACGGCCTCTGCGACAGGTTACTGACACATTACAAATATATGTCTAAATAATTGAAATTGAAATTTAGGATTTTACAATCATTTTTATTTTCAACAAGGAATAGAAATAATTTACTCATAATCACTAAATAACTTACTTTGATGCTATTTTAACGTATTTTGTCTCTGACCATAATATGACCTTATCAGTCTGCCAACCAGACAGGTTTTCTTTGAAATAGCTGATTGTAAGATTGGAATCCGTGACTCTCTTCTCGGCATTCGACGTCACTACTGTTTCGTCTATAATGAAATTCAACAATGATTAAATACTTTGATTGTAAGTAACTCAGAGCATTAATTGTGGTCGTCCATGTTAGCTCGAGTGGCGACCACGAATCGGAAGAAGCAGCGTGGGCAGGCCCCCCACAAGGTGGACCGACGATCTTGTTAGGGTCGCGGGAAACCGCTGGATGCGGGTAGCGCAAGACCGGCCATCGTGGAGATCCTTGGGGGAGGCCTTTGTCCAGCAGTGGACGTCTTTCGGCTGATATGATGATGTTAGCTTGGGGCTTGAGTGTCCGGTGTTACCACCAACAACTACCGGCACGGAGCTGGAGGTGTGATCGGCTAGCAATATATCGCGTCTTGTGTTGCCAGATGCGCGGTACTGTGCCGGCAGCACGCGGAGTCAGCGGCCAGCCCGCTGCCGCCGCTGCACCAGCCCGCCCCGCCGCCCCCCACTACCGAACACTGCGAACCCAATGGAATACCTCCCTCGCCCTCACACTCACACTCGCACTCACCCTCGCCTTCACCTACTATACAGGTACTCAAACGCTATTTCAATCCCACCCTGTAATTACTGAGAGACGAAGTATGTGCAGAAGTAGCTATGGAGGAACAAGGTGGATGATTCCTCCATTGAAATGGGAAGATTTTCCGCCAGGCCGGGTCATCGTGCCTGGAGACCGCGGTCCTACTGTTGATGTTGGAATCTTGTATATATGCGAATCTGCGAACAAACGCCACTAGCGCGATGTAGGTTTCGATGTAGATAGTTCTGTTTGTAGTGTTGATCTATTGCAGCGCCATCTATCCAATCGGTGTCTGGACTATGTAGCTGACAGGGTTCGCTACAGTAGCAAAAACAGGCTCCAACGACGTTGAGGGTAGTAGAGGAAAGAAACCATAATAAAGAGTGTTTTTTAGAGAGTATTTCAGCCCGAACACTTTATTACATAATGCATGTTTGTACATAGATCTTATGATAAATAGGTTCAAACGCACCCTGTAGGGCACACCAATTTAAAATTATGTTTAATTACTAGCTGTTCCCTGCGGTTTCACTGTTAAATAAAAAAATAGTTTACGACCTATTCACAGACCTACAGAATATACACAAAAACATTCATAAAAATCGGTCAAGCCGTTTCCGAGGAAACAGTGTGACACAAGAATTTTATATATTACATAAATATCTATGAAATTATTTCAAATAAAAAATACTGCATCATAAGTCTTATTTTAGCAGAGAGATTGCGCCCCATTTCACTATATTTCTTACATAAAAAAGTCTCAAACTTATGCATTTTCATGACATTTGGTTTGATATACGTAAAGGTGCAAGTGAACGACGCGACCAGCGAAGCAATCGCGACCGGCAACCAACTACACCCGCAGACAAACCCGCCAGAAGTGAAGCGGTAAGACCACTTGCCTTGATACACTTTACTATCACTTATTGTTGGTCATTATTGTTGGGAAGTGGTGATTAAGTGATTGTATTATTGAGGATTTGCATAATTTGTGGTTATATTTAGTAATCACATAACTTTCCGATTAAAACTATATTTCTAACAGAAATCATATGAAATGTCTGAAATTTAGTCATGTCAAATTAGTCAGATTGCTTGTTTTCAACGTGAATTTAGGCGCCATTTTAATTTTGGTATCAGTTATTTCCCCTTAAGAACAATGGCACAGACTAATTTAAATATATCCTATCCTTTTTAACCGACTTCAAAAAAGAGTAGGTTCTCAATTCGTGGGAATCTTTTGTTTTTGTTTTTTATGTATGTTCCCCGATTACTCGAAGACACTTGGACCAGGAAAATGGGTTCTATTTTTTATTAAAAGCTTTTTAATAGCGTTCCAAAGTCAATAAGGATCTCTGAAAAAGGATAGGAGATATTTAAATCTCCCCAAATGATTGGGAACAGGGCAGCAACATTCAATGAGTCATTGGATGAAATCATTAATGGTTTTCATTACTATAACCAACAAAAGATGTTTCTGCCCTGACGGGTTATTGCACAGCGCAATATGTACCATTCTTCCATTCAGCCCTTCTATCCGTCATATCGGCATTCACTCCTTTCTTACTGATATCATCTTTCACACAATCCATCTCTTTTTCGGTCTTCCCCTTCCCGTATATCCATCAACTTTCAACTCTGCAACAGTGCTCTTTAAACTCATATTTGAAATACGTCTACAACTAAAACGCCTCAATAATACATTCACACACAACTGGACGCTTTCTGAGTTGTAATGGGCACGCACGCGTAGTGAGCAGAGAACAGTACAGTACAGTACAACCTGCCTGGACTCGAGTGTTGTTCTACGGAGACTTGACTGGCTTACGTGATGCCTCACTAACAGTACGACTAACCTTCGCTTTGCTCTTCTAACGTTATTGTACTCCAGTATTGTGTGGAGCTGTTTGAATGTTTACTGTTTAAATATCTAATGTCTAAAAACTATCCATCTGTAGGTTTACGTTAGGCTAGGATCACAGGTTACTAAATAGGGTCTTTTGGGGTCGTGGGCAATCGGGACGGGGGCCCTGTGTGTCCGGAAGGGATCCCAAGGAGGACAATGGGTTGTTGTGGTCACGATCCATCGCGTGACAACAGAGCGAGGGTCCTGGGGACAGGTATCACACTTCACCTGGGACGGGCTAACTAGCGTTGCGCGTGGAGGGTTTTAGTTCGCGTTCTGCACGAGAGCCCGCGCCCCTCTACAGCGCAGATGGCGATCACCGTGGGGTCAATCAATCATACGAATTAATTAAAAGATCTTAATAGGCTAGTTGACAGTGTCAAAAATAAATGACCAAACACTAACCAATGCATGAAACATCTAAAAACACGTGGAAACATCAAATATGTTGTACATTTAATGCTTTTTATGATTTAGAAGAAACAATAAAACTACTAAGAGTGGATCATTTGATCCTGTGAAACTATGATGTCATAGTGTAGTATTTCATACAAAATTCCATATAAACGGTCGTTCTGACATTTAAAAAGTAGCTTTAAAGATTTGATATGTCAGGAAACTACCCTATTAAGTTATAGTAGACAGATAGTAGATACTTTCAAGTTTAACAGTTTGACATAATCTCTGAATTAGTTTAAAAGAAGTAAACATTGAAATAGCGTAGGTATCGTATACGCATTGTGTGTGTGTGGGTGTGTTGGTGATGTTGGTGTCGGCGGTGGTGTTGGTGTTGGTGTTGGTGTTGGTGGTGGGCAGGTACAGCAAGTACTCGCTGCAGCACAGCCGGTCGACGGAGACGTCGAGCTCGTCGCTGTCCATCTCCGACACCCCGCTGCTGCCGATGCCGCCCTCTAGCGGACATACCACCAGGTGTGAACGCCCGCACGCTGCATCACACGCGCAAGGGGGAACACGTGCGATTCACATCCTACTTTAAAAAAAAACGTACACGTGTCAGAATTCAAACTATAGTTGTCTATGTTTCTCTCCGGTCAAGTGCTTATTTTGTGTCTTTTTCGTATGTTGTGGCAAAATGGTTTATCTGGAATCGTTGCACTCATTCTCATCTCTAGTGCTCAAAGAAATTTCACTTTAAAAACGAACAATAAAAAAATCAATGAGTTATATAAATTCACTAGCGTACGTGTTCTCTCGTAGTTGTGATACTTGTGATTCATTTCATTTAATCCATATCTTTTTAGCATATTTAGATGCTATATTTCTTTCTAACTAACAACGACAATATTATGGCGGCAACGATCATTCTTTGGTCTGTAACCCTTTATATTACACAACTTGGTCAATTTTCATATTATTGCATAACCTCACTTATAACTCCTATTGTAGGCAGCTCAGTTATTTTTTAGGTACTACCACTACGAATTTTTTTCGCTTGGTAATATCACTTATGCATGTTGCTTGAATTGGAAGGCCATGTAGCAAAATCCAAAAACCGCAAAGCACTAGACACCTCTGTTCTGGTTTGAATTAACTTGTGTCACAAATTGACGAATGGAACGAAAAATAATAAATCTACTCCGAAAGGAATAAACCACGTTAATTAATTCCAGTACAGATAGTGCTAGGCAAAAATCAACTGCATGTATCTCCTATCTTTAAATACTAGTTATATTACATTTACAAATTGCTAACAACTGAGTGTCGCGTTTCAGACAAAACTCATCGGAAAACAACAAAACAAACGACCCGTTAGTTGAAGTTCTCAATCAGTTCTCACATCGTTTCGAAAGGATCTCAAAAGAAGTGGTGAGTTTAATGCCGGCTGTACACACTCGCCTCAAATGCGACCGAGAGATAGTGAGGCGAGCCGAGACGAGAGCTTCATGTAGATACTCGCTCTCGGCCTATTTCGACGAGTGTGTACAGCAGGCTTAACGTTAAAGACATTTCAGCACACCAGATGATGGGAAGTAAGGCTTTCGAGCGACTTGGTCATAGCTGCTGCTTGGCATTAAATGGGAGCGCAGACCAGGCTATGAAATGAGAAAAGATTATTTTTAATCGACTTCAAGAGGAGGTTATCAATTCGTCGAAACTTTTTTTTTGTTCCCCGATTAGTCGAAGACGCCTGGACCGATTTGGAAAATTATTTTTTTGTTTGAAAGGGTATACTTCACAGGTGGTCCCATAGTCACCAAGTCAGGATCTGATGATGGGAACCTGGAGAAATGGAGGGAACTCCTCAAATTGTCACTTACAATGTTTTACATATACTTTCTGAGATGTCAGATGTTACACGTGATATTAACAAGCCAGTCGGCGCAGTTGGTTAAGATACCACCTATCACGCCGCCGGTCATGGGTTCGATTCCCATTCAGGACAAACATTTGTGTGCATGAACATGTCTGTTTGTCCTGTGTCTGGGTGTAATTACGTATATAAGTATGTATTTACAAAAAAGAAGTAGTATATCAGTTATCTGGTTGTCCATATGTCCATATGGTAAGGTGAGGTAAGGTAAGGTACGGTACTGGTCGCAGGACACGGAGGAGGCGTGGTGGTCGCGCGTGGGCGAGCTGGCGGCGGCGGGCGCGTGCCCGTGCTGGTGCGCGAGCTGGGCGCAGGTGCACGTGCGCTCGCCCACCGGCGACGTCTGCTGGGTCATGCGCATGCAGAACCAGGTCACTACCACACATTCATTAAGGGGGATGTTCCAAAAACACCGCCAAATTCATTTTTTTTAAGGTTTTTTTTTTTTAAGTCAAAATGTGATTCGCGACACTGAGATATAACTATAGATCTATCTATGTATTCAATTTGCATTCAAAATGTTATGGAACTGTAAGTTCCTAAGCGTTATTTATCGAAAGGAACCAATGTATGAATTAGCATATTAATGAGGCGCAAATCACATTTTGACAAATATACGACCTATTACTGAGCTGCAATTTGAAAAAAACCTAATAAATTTTGAATTTCGCGGGCTTTTCGGCCGATTCACCTTAATATAGTACTATCTATAGTACAGATAGGTATCGAAGGAACAAATCCTGGGAACGCTTAAAACGCTTGACAAACGTCAAATTACTTATTTTTGTCATTACAATTAAAACTCTTTGTCATTGAAATAGAGACTATAATACTTTAATCACTTGAGATATTGTAGCGTTCTACTGACTTTTATGGCCAATGCCATAGCGTGGTCAATACACCACACTACACTAAGCGAGGATACCTTAGCCTACAATGAGCTTGAGCTTTCGATGGAGGAAAACATCCTCGAACCATAGCTCGGTGGTAGTACACCTGAGTGGCTACCTTCAAGTTGAAGATCTGTCGCCAATCACCTACCGGTGTGTTCCGACAAGTGGAATTGAGAGTTAGTTCCCTTCTAAGCGTTGTTGTTGACATTTTGGTTAAACACAGGCAGAACATCCAGATTAGTGCTGCTTTATCTAGACTAATAATAAAGCTGAAGAGTTTGTTTGTTTGAACGCGCTAATCTCTGGATCTACCAGTTGGATTCGAAAAATTCTTTCACTAATAGGAAGCTACATTATTACCGAAGATTATAGGCTACTTTTTATCCCGGGAACGCGAGTGAAGCCGCGGGGAATAGCTAGTGTGATATAAAACTAATATCATGGATTCAGAAAAAATTACGTCGGTCTTTAGAAAATTTTACAACTCTGTTCGCAGTTTTTTTAAGTTACAAAACATCCTAGGACGTGAAATTTTGAACCTAAATTTTTGACGCTGGTTCTAAAGAACTACTACGTCATTGATATAAGTATTGTATCTTTCAGATGAACTGGGACTCCCTCCTGGAGTCCCCTCTGCAGGAAGTGGCGGCGCTGATATCGGCCGGCGGGGGAGGGGGGCACGCACCTTCCGCCCCGCCCTCCTCTGCCTCCAGCGGCATCGGAGACTCTAGGAATGATATTGTGAGTACATTCTACTAAATCGTCTCGTCTGGGATCTACTCTTGTTAGTTAAAATATAGGCTACATAAGATAATATTGATTTGACGGGCCAGTAGGCGCAGTTGGTTAAGACACCACTTATGGCGCCGAAAGTCGTGGGTTCGATTCCCACCCAGGACAACTACAAAAGTAGTATATCAGTTATCTGGTTTCCATAGCACAAGCTCTGCTTAGTTTGGGATCAGATAACCGTGTGTGAAGAATGTCCCAGGATAAAAAAAAATAATATTGTACAGGCGTCGGAAAGTGATCCGCGGTCACGCAGCGGGTCGTCCTCGTCGCAACCGCCGCCCGCAGCGGCTGCCGCAACCGCACCCGTACCCGTGACGTCACAGGATCTACACAAATCAAGGTGAACATACACCCTGTACTATACTCACGCTACCTACCATTACAATATCACTATGGTAAAACGTACCAGCCTATTTTTTTTCCTATCAATTGTATATGAATTTAACAAATATACGTAATAGTTTCCTGAACGTTATCGAAAGCTTGCATTTTCAGTTCTGACACGATAGTGATGGGCGAGAGGAAATTTCCACACGCGGCGACGCATTGCATAGTGCAGCCCCAGCAGCAGCTTAGGTACGATATTTATACTGATATCCCGTAACTCTAAGGTCGACATAGACCGAATAATTGCCAAACTGAGGTGGCAGTGGGCGGGGCACATCGCTCGTAGAACCGACGCCCGCTGGGGCAGAAGGGATCTCGAGTGGCGACTGCAAGGTGGATCGACGATCTTGTGAGGGTCGCGGGAAACAGCTGGATGCGGGTAGCCTAAGACCGGCCATCGTGGAGATCCTTGGGGGAGGCTTTTGTACAGCAGTGATCCTTCGGTAAACAAAAGCATAAATACAGCCGTATTGTATTGTATAGTATAGTATTGTTATGTTATGTGTCAGGATGAGCACGCAGCCCATCAACATCCCGGGCTCCCCGCTGCGGCAGGGCGCCGCCGCCGCGCCCGACGACGACGACATGCTGCTCATCGTGCCCGAGGTATACACCCACTTTTTTTTTTTAAAGAACTAAAGCTGGTAGCCTCTGTTGGCTACATCAACCTTACCGGACAAATCGGCGAGCACAGAGGCCCCTCAGCCGGGCAACATTTAGGTAACCTCACCTGAGGGCACCTCCGAATGGAGCACGAACCTCAACTCAGGGCGTTACCAGGGGAGGGGGAGGACTTAGTACGAGTTACGACTAATTGGGGGCGGTCGGATTAACACACCCACTATCCTAACCTACCCACTGGATGAGATAGAATGTGCTAAAATCCTACTAATGCGAAAATTTGTGAGGATGTATGGATGTTTGTTACTCTTTCACGTAGAAACTACTGATCGGATTTGCATGAAACTTGGCACGTAAATATATCACAGAAACCGCGGGGTGGAAGCTAGTACAATATAACGAATCATTTGTTCGTTCAATTGTTTTATATGGACTCCAGTCCGGTGTAGGGTATCCATAAGACCCTAGTTTTATTTTTATTATTTTTACGTGATACTCACCTGAAGCTTAAATTCCTTATGTGGTGTGTAACCAGAGCAAGTCTCGGCACCCGGTGCGACGGTCCAACTCGTCCCCGGAGATGTCATCCTCGTGGAAGCTAAAGGAGGCGCCCCTCGCGCCCCCCGCCGCGCCGCTCGCCACGCCCCTCGCGCCCCTCACGCCCCTCGCGGCGCCCGACCTCGAGCTGCCGCTGTCGCTGGACCCGCCGGAGATGATCCTGCTGCCTAGTTGCGAGCCCACGTATGTACCTATACTCATAACAAACACATCACATCATTCTTAAACGTGAAACTGTGTTTTGGTCATTTAAAATTTATCCTTATTTGACGCAGCAAAGGGTCGATTTTTGCATATTGATAAGTTATAGGCCAAAGAGTACCAGAAGCGTTTTGCACGGTGGTAGGGTACTTTGTAGTATCCGTCTGGCTGGCTACCAATTTAAAATTTGTCGCCAAGCTCCTACCGGTGTGTTCCGGCAATTGCACTTGAGAGCCAGTTTGCCTTCTCGGTATTGTAACAGTTCGGCAACACATTGTCAAAACCTCTGGTATTGCAAATGGCGATAGGCGACGGTTTCCACTTACCATCAGGTGGACTGCCGACAACCTTCAGACATAAAAAAAACGCAAAAAGTACATTATTAATCACGCAAGTTTTGAAAAATGTTGAGTTTTTTTGGCGATTTCATATTTACTCTCTTGCGCTACCCACATCCAGCGGCTTCCCGCGACCCTCACAAGATCGTCGGTCCACCTTGTAGGAGTACCCTTCTGCCCCACCAGCCATTGTGGAGATCCTTGGGGGAGGCTTTTGTACAGCAGTGGACGTGTTTCGGCTGACATGATGATGATATTTACTGTGATCCACAAGTAACAATCCAGTATTAGTGTATGTGAGAGACAGGTATGTTTGTGTGAGACAGGAGTACGGCGGCGATGTCGATGCACGTGTCCAAGAAGGGCATCAAGAAGAGCGACATGCGCGTGTCCTGCGAGGCCATCCCCGAGGAGATGTGCGGCGCCGGCACCTCGCCGCTGCTCAACCACCCACATCCGCATCCACATCCGCATCCGCATCCGCATCTCATGACATACAACTCGGACCCTGGTCAGTACTATACACTACAGTAGCTGAGCAACTAAAGCTATGACGATGGGGATTAGAGGCGGATCCAGCCCTCAAAAAAGGTTGTGGTCACGGTCACCCGAAAATCGACCAAGTACGAGTCCGAGTAGGAACTATATGTGATCAGTGACAATGACTAATCATCATTCAATCAATATAGTACAAAATGAAGTCTGTTCGCTTAGATCTTTTAAACTACTCGACGGATTTTAATTTAGTTTTCAGCAATACATACAGTGATTCAAGAGGAAGGTCTATATGTATAATACATACGTATTATAGTACAGAAAAGTCGAAAAAAGCTGTGCAAAGCCGGGGCGGGTCACTAGTGATTAATATCGTGCATTCCTACTAACGAGATGCTCACAAAAAGTATAGTTCCATGTGGGCAAAGCCGTGGGGCGAAAACTAGTAAATTAATAAACCTGTAAAATGTTTGTTCGCTGACTGATATTGACTAGCTATAACTAATACTTATGATTATAATTTCGTTAAATAAACACTGACCACTGGGACATTAATATAATGACCTGTCCTACACTGTTCTCCACACACGGCCACAGATCGAGCTACACACTACGGCACCTTATGCGATTGTAATAGGCACTATTTTGGAACAAAAATGTGTGTACCACATCCACGTAATTATGAAATAAATAAATTTATATCCTGAGACATTGTTCACACACGGTTATCTGATCCCAAACTAAGCAGAGCTGTATGGAAACCAGATAACTGATATACTACATAATGGTGCCGATTATGTTGTTTACGAACTAAATAAATTTAATCTCACAATATATATTTTAGTCCTGTCAGTTTGATCCGATCACACATTTCAACGTGAATTTAAGCGCGATCTTTATTGGTCACGACTATTTACCCGTACATTACGACGGCATGGATTAAACTGAAAACATTAAAAATGTTCTATCTTTTTTCAATAAGGTTAAAATGAAAGAGAGGTGACTTGTCGAATATTAGTTAAGTTTGTAAACAACAGAATCGGCACCAATATACTACTTTTTTGTAAATACATCTAGTTTAAAATTCTCGTGTCACAGTGTTTGTCACCAAACTGCTTCGAAACGGCTTAACCGATTTTTTATGAATTTTTTTGTGCATATTCGGTAGGTCTGAGAATGGGTCGTAAACTATTTTATATCACTAGGTGATAAGGGTGGCCCACTAGAAATACTTATAGATATATCTACACCCAGATTCAAGACAAACAGATATGTTAAAGCACACAAATGTTTGCCCTGAATGGGAATCGAACCCACGACCTGTGGAGTGAAAGCAACCGCGCCAACTGGCCCATCAAAGTAATTTAATGTATCAATAAGGAATAAAGGTTACAGACGTGTATATATCTGCTCATCGCTCGAGTTCATCCAGAAGAAGATGTCTGGTATTTTACCATTTCTAAAACACTTTAATATTCTTAACAAATATTTATTTTCTTTAGTCACTCACAGCGGCATTATTAACGATTAGTTTTTAAAATACTTGTAAAATAATTAAATATACTTTATCTACTCTCATATCGTAATGTTCTTATTATGAAATCAAAATCAGTACTTTAATGACCCACTTTAGGCACACCCGTGTATAATGATTCATTATAGTACAGTTGTTGTTCCCAAGATAATGCTATAAAATAACTTTTTTTCTATTAAAGTACACTTTGGACCTATCAATAGTATAATCAATCAGTATCAATTCAATTTGACGATGACAATGTCACAAATTTTGTAACTTGAACTTTAGAGGTAAGAATTTTTGGGAGTTGGCAACACGGATTTGATTAAGTATGATTATATTTTATTGTTTTTGCCTACACATATCATTTTGACCAAAAATGTCACAAAAATAGCAATTTTTTTTTTTTTTTTGGTAGAAATATTTTTTTTTAAAATGACATTATTTATATGAGTTTAGATAAAGTACTGTATGATACTGCACATAATTAGGTATTAAAAACTCGTGTGATACTATTAAGAACCTCGCCTACGGCTCGGTACTTAAACTCACACTCGTAGTTAATAAATCTAACATCTTAGTCCAGCCTTCCAGACCTACTAAATTATCAAACTAAATTAAGACCCTGCAAGAAGCCTTAAACCCCTTCTAAATCTCGCTACTTATGTGTAAGTGACATAGTATTGAAATTAATACCGTGGATTCAGTACATGATTCAGGATAGAGTTTTGCGTCAGACTTTGATGAATTTAATATCTATTTCTGCAGTTTTCACTGATTATTCTATCTGAACGCATCGTTCATAAAATAAAACTGTTTTTTTATTTCACAATTTCTCTATTTATTGTTTAATAAAATTATAAAATTTGACAACTTTTTATGAGGATCTTTTGATGAGGGAAGAGCGCGGGAATGCAAGAGCGTTGTCAAACCATAAAAAAAACAAAACGAACGGAACCAGACCTCGGGTGTTGCCATTCCAATTATTTTTTATTACTTTTTAAATGTGTTTCACACACTATCTTAAATAATTAAACATCTCGGTAAGCGGATAATATATTAAGGGGTGAGCAATGTGATCGCAGATTGCGCGCTCAAAAGTAACTGAACTAAAGACTGACGCAATATCCTAAAAGTAATGTGTTCAGACTCATGTACTAAATCCTTGCTATCAGTGTTCGATACGATGTAACTTACACCCTGTCTATGTATATTTTGATTTATCTGTGCACTTTATGGAGATAACAAGTTCATTTCCAAAATTCATGACATTTTCAGTATAGTTTGTCAAATGCCATATTATTATAGTAGTTCAAAGTTAACCTGGTATTAATAAACAAGCCTATAGTAAGAAAATTTACATTTTAACTGACGCTCCAACAAAGAAGAGTGAGAAGAAGAAACGAGAAGAGAGTGAGTTGGTGTAGCGTGTGTAGGAGAGAGAGAGAGATAGATGTATAGTAAAGGAGTGTTGTTTGTGAGCAGCAGTAACGAGCGTGGCGTGTGCAGGCGCGGCCGCCGACAGCGACCCCGCCGCCCCCGCCCCCGCCCCCGCCCATCACCTACTACAGAAGGTAACTACTACATACACATATTACATGTGTAACATATTTCCTGCAATCTGTGGGAGTGATCTCGATATAAAAATAATCAACTTTTAAAATAAAACCGGAAAAGGCCGAGTCTGACTCGCGCATCGAGGAAACCGGAATTTCCTACGGTACTTTAAATACCATAGACTTTTTATAGGTCTTGCTGTAATCTCTTATCTGTAAAGAACTAATATCTGTATATTTTTCAAAATTTTTGGCCCATGGAACGGGGCAATTTTCGCCTATTTTCTTAAATAACTTCAAAACGATTTATCTTATAATATTTGAGATTCTCACAACGAGACTTTCATGACACACAATATAGTTTGCAAAACGGTTCGGTTTTTTTCCTTTTAATGTAGCATATTGAAGGTAGCAAGCAGGCACCCTGGATTAACACATAGGCTACTTTTTATCTCTCGGGAATATAAGATCCCACAGGAACCCGGGTGAAACTGCGGCGTGGAAGTTTTTCGAAAATAAAGCATTAAAAAGTTAAATTTCCTTCTTAAATAGTTTTTCTAATCGTCCAGGTTAGTTTAGGTGTAAGTATTGATAAGTGGTGAGGTGTAATGGTTATATGACATAGCGAGAGACCCTCCCCAGACGGCGAGCGACAGCACGGTGACGCGGGGGCGGGCGAGTGCGGGCGCGGGTGCGGGCGCGGGTGCGGGCGCGCTGCGGGCCGGCGCCGCGCGGGACCGGGACGACCTGCCGCCGCTGGCGCGCTCCAAGAGGTCCAACACCATCTCCGTCATGAGCCCGACCAGGAGAACCAGGTTTATATCACTACCTTCTTATTTTTCAATAAGATGATAGAAGGACGTTAAGAGTTTTTTTACAGAGTCGGCAATGCGAGATATATATAGTTTTTCTTTAATCTGTTATATAAATAAACTTTGCTAGGGGCAGATTTGCAGGAGCAGGATGATCCTGGTTAAAACAAACAGATTTTCGATTTAGTAATGGAGATATATTTTTTATTATCAGAGTACTAGTATAGTGTTTTGTTTTGCACAGTCAAAGTCAAAGCCATTTACTCAATTTAAACCCCAGGTATGAAGGCCTAATTTACAGAATTTACTACCGGTTCGGAACACGGCCTTTAACTGAGAAGAGCCGGCAAGAAACTCAGCAAGGCTACATTTTGTAAACATGTATATAATGACAGAGCGACACCGAGCCACGTGTCGGGCGGCGGTGGCGGTGGCGGCGCGGGCGGCGGAGGCGGTGCGGGCGCGGGTGCGGGCGCGGGCGCGGGCGGAGCGGGCGCGGGCGCGGGCGCGGGCGTGGGCGGCGGCGTGACGCCGGCGTTCGTGTTCCTGCAGCTGTACCATAACATGAGCACGTACCCCATCACGCAGCCTGTGCCCGGTACCTACACAACACTATTCATTTTTATACTCGAAATCCTATCTTCCAATTTCAATATTCCGTTTTTTTTTTAATCAAGTTTTCAAATAAAGTTTTGATATGAAATTTCACATCGAAATTAATAGTTATAAATAAAAGTTTATATTATGTATTGTATCTTTTTTGTATGAAACTGAAATATATACTGGGCGTATTTTAAAATTATACGTCTCCGAATTTAAAAAGTAATAAATAATGTGAAAATTCCGCAAAGCACTAAAGGGACATCAGTAATCACTTTTCACTAAAGGATCTGACGCTCCTTATCGCGCTAAGATCGTCTCATTTTGGCTCATTGATGTATATGAGGTGTCAAAAATTAAATAAACATACAAAATAATAAAAATAAATAAATAATGTATAATTGCAGGGGAGACCCGCACGATATTGAACCCGCTGGCGGAGCGGCCGCTGCGGGTGAGCGGGATGCAGCACGAGCGGACCATCAAGAACCTCGACCTGGTGCCGCCCGTTGAAACCTACAAGGTACCACACAAACACACATACATTATAGTGCCTCTGCCTCTATCTCTGCCTCTGCCTCGTGCTCGCCACCCTCAAAAGCTAGTTCACGCTAGTAATCACTCACTAGTCTCCGTTTGGACATCTGTCAGAGGCATACGCCGATAATGTCGTTTTTTATACTCAAAACGTGTAAAATCTACGCGAGTAAAGTGGTATATTTTCAGTATTTAATTATTTGCTATTCTAAAATAGTATTATTTTGCTTCGAAACTTATATTTTTATTTCAATTAATTGTAAAAAAAATGTCTAGCTAAATTATCTATCTGTCCTTTTCTTATACGTTGTGTGGCATAATTTAAAATGGTTTAGTTTAGTTTATATTCAATATACATTGTAGGTACAGTTCGCTGAGAACACTTCGTGAATTTTGTATTAGACCATGAATCCATATTGAGGTATATCAAAATCCAAAACTCATTTATTCAGTTTAGGCCCTAATAAGGCACTTATGAACGTCAACAGTTACAGTTTTACAATAGACTCTACTACCGGTTCGGAATACACTTGAACTGAGAACACTCCGGCAAGAAACTCAGCAAGGCTTCATTTTTTTTAGTGGATCTTTTTTTTATTTTTTAAATATCTTTTATATCGATGTTTGATATTCTCAAATACTTGTATTGTCACCAGATTGGCGTCCTGTACGTCGGTCCGGGCCAACAAGACAACGAAGTTTTAATATTGAAGAATGAATACGGAAGTGTGAGGTAAGACTCGTTCATTCATCATTCACAGTGTATAGAAACAGACCAGTCAACGGTGTAATAACGAAAACTATGGCCGTAAAAAGGCCGCACGAGAAATATTGCTACGCAAATCAGAGCCAAATGTTTTTAAAATATTTTTTGGTCAAAATATAAATCATTTTAGTCAATTAATTTCCAATTTAGACAAATATAATCTGCTGTAAATTCCAGAAATGTATTGCATTAGCAATATTGCTCAAGCGCCCGTTTCAGCCCCTCTGAACACACATTCTGGATACCTCAGCATTAGAATTTTGCATGGTTTATAGTGTATACTGAAACTCCTTAATTAATTTTGGACAATTAGGTACGCGGATTTCCTGTCGCAGCTAGGCACGCTAGTGTCCCTGGAGGAGACGGCGGCGGAGGAGCAGCACAACCTGTTCCTCAACCTGGAGAAGGGCGGCAAGGACGGCGCCTACACCTACGTGTGGAACGACGACATCATGCAGGTCTATATCCTGCCCTACCCTACCCTACCCTACCCTACCCTACCCTACCCTACCCTACCCTACCCTACCCTACCCTACCCTACCCTACCCTACCCTACCCTACCCTAGATACTTCCTGACGCAGATATTGCCGATGTCAGCCACATAGTTCAGACATAGATGAATAGATGGCACCACAATAATGTACATACAACCTACATCGCGCTTGTGAAGTTATCTGATACATATTGATACCAGATAACCCAACCTGGCGGAAAATCTTACATTGTAAATCAAGCTCAAAACTCATTTATTCAGTTTAAGCCCTGATAAGGCACTTATGAATATCGATAGTTACAATTTTTACAATAGACTCTACCACCGGTTATACATATACTTAAACTGAGAACACTCTGGTAAGAAACTCAGCAAAGCTTCTTTCTTTTGAATTTATGTAATTACAGTTTTGTTTTATGGAGGTTCTCCATAGCTTGTTATCCGCAATATTAAGAAAAAGAGACAATGAGGAATAACAACAAAAAAATCTAATTAGTCCGTCAGTTAGATTATTTATCAAAAAATATTGGATACGTATTTTTTATTTTGATCCGAAAACAAAAAATAACGAAGATACAGTGCGTTAAAATTTTCCGGTCTGCAAAAAGTGTACTAAAAAGTAGTTGTACAATGACGTCACAAGCCCCAATCCTGCACTTTGATGGGACTTATCTTTGTAATTTCTTATTGATTTGATAAAATAAAAAATACGTATCCAATATTTTTTGATAATCTAACTGACGAACTAATTAGATTTTTTTGTTTGTTATTCCTCATTGTAATGTGTGGTGTGGTGTGGTGTGGTGTGGTCAGGTGCTATTCCACGTGGCGACGGCGATGCCCTCGTCCCCCAAGGACCCCACGTGCAACGAGAAGCGCAAGTACATCGGAAACGACTTCGTCTCCATCGTCTACAACGACTCGGGCGCAGACTTCAACATACACACCATCAAGGTATTATGTCTACCTTACCTTAAGGCTTTAACATACGCTAAATGTGAGTTTTAAACGATTTAAGAATAACGCCCGTGTCCTCAGCTAAGTATTGTACGCAAATTCAAATAGAAAATCATAAAGTTCATTCTTTGACTGAGTGCACTGAGATTTAAATTTTTACAAAATAATAAAGAAAAAAACATTATAAGTGGCCAGACATCAGGACTAAACAATTATAATTTTAGATGCAAATTTACTTTGTCTGTGGTCGCGTATGCGGTAGAGATCTCAACTTATTTTAACGTTAACTCAAACACTCAAATTTAATCAAGATAAAATTCTATAAAATACAAAATGGCGGTGGAATACTAAAATGTTCGTTAATATATTACAAGAGACGAAGCGCACTCGATCGCTCGAGCCAAAGTGCCCGACCCGTGGCTCGTCCCCACTCATAAAAACCACCCGTCAATGTTGCCAGTCATAGGTTCATAGACGGACGTAACCATAGAGTACACCAAACCAATGATCGGATAATTCCGAGTTGCTAACACTTAGGAGTTTTTCCCCAGACGGATTTGGGCGCCATGAAGATTAATGTTTGTTTATTTTATAGATTTTTTTGAATACATATTTTATTTTGGCCAAAAATGATAGAAAAATAGCAGCGATACTAAGGTGAAATAAACTTGGATCTGAAATTGTGGAGACGGCAATGGAAATTACAAATAATCGATACCCGTAAGTCATGAAAACCTATGACAAAATATTATCGATTTTTTACCTATACTATAGGTTATTAATAGCCTATAGGTTTTTAATACCTAATTATGTGCAGTATCATACAGTACTTTATCTAAACTCATATAAATAATGTAATTTAATGGTAAAAAAAATCGATAGTATTTTGCTACCAACTTTACAAATAAAAAATGCTATTTTTGTGTGACTTTTTGGTCAAAATGATATATGTAGACAAAAACAATAAAATAAACAAACAATAATCATATACCTAATCAAATCCGTGTTGCCAACTCCCAAAAATTCTTACCTCTAAAGTACAAGTCAAAAATTTGTCACTTTTACAATCATGTAACCACAGACAAAGTAAATTTGGATCTTGTATTATCGTGGCGACTGGTCTTCTTAATATTATTAATAAAAGATGGTATTGGGGAACACAGTTTATTTTATCTTCATAAATACCAAACATTCGACTCCGCGTCAAGCCGTGTCAAGCCCGAGCGAGACGCCAAGCAAAGCGCGGGAAAGCATCTGTCACTTTAGTGACGTTCCACTACATCTTCCCTCTTTCAAATTTGAATACAATTTTATCTTATTACAAATACTAAATTGACGTTACGTTATTATTACTATTTTAAACAATTCTACATTTTCTTCCTTCTTTCCTGAATGAAAAAAAAAATAAGAAAACAATTTAACTATAATATAAAGAACCAAATCAAAACACTGTATTGCCCACTCGACCAGGTCATACAGAGGAGACGAAAGATCATTATTAGCCTGGTCTTATGTGATATGAAGTTCTTGTATAAACAACATTGTCTTTATCTCGAACTCTATAAGATCTATAATTATTTTTACACTCAATTATGCCTTGTAACCATATACTACTTAATGGATCCTTTTTGAAATAAATTCTCTGTCCTTTTATAAATTCTGACTTATTTCTTGAATTTTTATTATAATTCTTAATATTTCTTAAATTTTCCTTCATAAAGGATTCACTTACATTTTCATTTAGACATGGTTCTAAGAGACATTGACTAATAGGCAATTTAGTTTTAATATTTCTATTAAATACCAATTGTGCAGGTGTTAAGTTAGTACCACAAACAGGAGAAGCTCTGTATTGTAATAATGCTAACCTAAAGTCTGTTTTATCATTATAACATTTTAATATTAATTTCTTTGAAATTTGTACAGCACGCTCAGCCATACCATTAGATTGAGGATACCTTGGGCTTGTGTATGTAAATTTAAATCCCCATTCTTCAGCAAAATCCTTGCATTCCTTTGAATCAAAGGGTACATGGTCAGAGATAATCTCTTTAGGAATCCCAAAAATACAAAATACATCTATCAACTTATTTGTAATACTACTTGCACTTTTATTATTTAATTGTTTGATATCTAGCCATTTACTAAAGTAATCATATATTACAAGATAACATTTATTTTTCACATTCATTATATCAATTCCTAGCTTTGAAAATGAAATATTTGGAATGTCATGTGACATCAAAGGTTCTTTTACATTGTTATTTTGATACATTTGGCAACTCATACATTTATTTACAAACTCTTCTATGTGATGGTCTATATTGGGCCAATAAAAAATTCTCCTAGCCATTTTTTTCATTTTTGACATGCCCAAGTGTCCTTCATGTAATTTTTGAATCATATACAATCTCATAGAACAAGGCACTATTAACCTATGATTAAAGAATACTAAATTATCATCTACTGTTAATTCTGCTCTAAACTTAAAGTAATACCTAATTGAATCGGGTACTTGTACCTGTTTTTCTGGCCAACCCTTATTGATAAATTCAATTAATAACAACAAATCATTATCTTTCAGTGTTTCACACTTTAATTCTTGTTTTTTCTGATCAGTACATTGTAGATAGCTTGCTAAGCCCACAACATGTATTAATTCATGTGAATATGAGTCATCAAAGTCATCTGTTGTTTCTTGGTATGACCTTGATAGAAAATCTGCTATATGCATTAGTTTTCCTTTTAAATACTTGAAGTTAATATCATATTTAAGTAATTTTAACATTAATCTTTGAAGACGAGGTGAAGCCACATCATGTATGTTTTTTCTTAATAAAGTTTCAAGTGGTTTATGGTCATTTAGAACAGTACACTTTTGACCATAAATATAATAATGAAATTTCTTTGTTGCCCAAACTACACTTAGTAACTCTTTTTCTATTTGTGAAAAGTTTTTCTCAGTAGTAGTTAAACTTCTAGAGGCAAAACTAACTGGCTTCCCATTTTGTAAAATACAACAACCTAAACCGTTTTGTGAAGCATCACATTGTATGACAACTTCACACTTAGGATTAAAATTTTGTAAAACTGATACTGAACTTATTTTTTCTTTTAACTTGTTAAATGATTTTTCATGAATGTTGGTCCAAAGCCAATCTACATTTTTTTTTAACAACATTTGTAAAGGTGAAGCTATTTCAGACATTTGAGGAACAAATTTTCTCAAGTAATTAATCATACCTAGAAAAACCTGCAATTCTTTTTTAGATTTTGGGTTTTTTATATTCATTATAGCATCTACTCTTTTAGGATCAATTTTCATACCATGTTCTGAAAAGATATGACCAAAGTATCTAACTTCTTTTAGCTTAAATTGGAATTTTGTACTATTAAAACGAACATTATGTTTTTGTGCTCTCTCCATGACTTTTAACAATATATTGTCATGTTCCAATTCTGAATCAGCATACAATAATAAATCATCGCAGTAAATTAATACCCCTTGTATGTCACCAAATACTTTTTCATTGTATTTTTGAAATATCTCAGGTGCTACTGATATACCGAAAGGCATTCTATTAAATTTATAACAACCAAATGGACTATTAAATGTACATAAGTTACTGGATGTATCACTTAGTTTCACATGATAAAATGATTCAGCTAAGTCTAGGACAGAAAACAGAGTCTTATTAGTCAATTTTGTTACAATTTCTTCTAAGGTTGGTATTAATACAGGTTCTCTTATCAAGGATTTATTTAGATCTCTTGGGTCTAAACAAACTCGCAAACTTTTATCTTTTTTCTCAATTACAACAAGATTACTAACCCAAGATTCAGGATGCTCAACCTTAGTAATGATCTTTTGTCCCTCTAGTTCTCTTAGTTTAGCCTCAAGTCGGGGTTTAATGCCGACAGGTACGCGTCGAGGCGGATGAACAGTTGGTTGTATCTCTGGTCGAGTTCGCAACTGCAGTGGCTCTGCAAACTCACCAACTCCCTGAAAAAGTTGTTTGAACCGTTTTATAACATCATCTTTACATGTTAGCTTAATATTATTACTTTTTACACATTCAATTCCAAGTTCTTTATTTTCATTACAAACACTTTCTTTCATTTTATTATTATATATAATGAAACCAAGCTTTATACTGGTTTCTAAACCTAAAATTGGTCTAACATTTTCTTTAATTACTATGAACAATGCATTTTCACTGCAATTGTCTGAATTGCTGATCATTAATTGGCTTTGTCCAATAGGTTTTATTTGTGTGCCCCCAAAAACTTCTAAAACTACTTTTGTCTCAGACAGTTTACTGTTATCATCATTGACAATTTTTATTAAAATCTCTAAGTGACAAAACATTTACTTGTGCACCGCTGTCAATCTTAAAGTTGACCTTTTTATTGTTCATTTTTAATACTTCTGTCCACTCCTTTTTTAAATTATTAATTGAGTTGCAATACTTAACAATGGTATCAACTATTAAATTATCTCCACTACTGTTACTTTCTGACCCTATCTGTCCAACATCATTAACTTTTTTATTGAAACGACAGCCACTAGCAAAATGGTTTGGTTTATTACAATTCAAGCACATCTTACCAAAAGCAGGGCAATTCCTAGGACCATGTTCTGTATTACACTTTTTACACCTAAAAAAATTATTATTAAAATTACTGTTTAAATTACTATTATTATTATTAGAATACTTAGCTCTATAATATTGGCCAGAGGTCAACTGCTGCTTTTTCCTTTCTTGAGAGACAACAGCATTCACTAACTCAGTTGTGGATGATGAGCTGATTTTCTTGACTTGATGTTTAGAAATCTCCGCAGACCTACAGATATCAACTGCCAAATCTAGTTTTAAATCCTTCGTTGCCAGAAGCTTTTGCTGCACATGGTGATCTCTTATTCCTATGACAATCTTATCTCGCAACATTCTGTCTTTTAATTCACCGTAATCACAATATGCTACCAGTTTTCTTAGCTCTGTGTAAAAATTGTCAAAACTTTCACCATCTTCTTGGTTTCTGCGACTAAAGTTGAAAGAATTAATTACTTCATTCTGCTTTGGTATGAAGTGGTCTTCGAAAGTCTTGACTACTTCTTCATATTTAGTGACATCGGTTTTCTTCAATACGTTATAGTACAAGTCTTGCGCTTGCTGACCAGCAGCGTTCAACAAAATTGCCGCTTTTCTATTTTCAGATACATTATTGAGACCAGCCGCTAGGAGATATATATTAAATGACTGTTTAAACCTTGTCCACTGAGGCTTCAAATCGTCCGTGCTATCCAATCTTAACGGAGGAGGCGGGCGAAATTCAATTGTCGAGTCCATTTTTAGGCTTCGGTTTCTCACACTCAGGCGGGAACTTTTTCAATGGTATTGGTTCTTCACCGACTGCGCCATGTATTATCGTGGCGACTGGTCTTCTTAATATTATTAATAAAAGATGGTATTGGGGAACACAGTTTATTTTATCTTCATAAATACCAAACATTCGACTCCGCGTCAAGCCGTGTCAAGCCCGAGCGAGACGCCAAGCAAAGCGCGGGAAAGCATCTGTCACTTTAGTGACGTTCCACTACAGATCTAAAATTGAATTGATACTGATTGATGTTTATAGTAATGTAACGGGTCTATTCGCGTATAGAATATTATCAAAATATAATTTTTAAACTCTCGCGAACACAGCGAGAGTTTAAAAAGTATTGATACTGATTGATTATACTATTATAGGTCCAAAGTGTACTTTAATAGAAAAAAAGTTATTTTATTGCATTATCTTGGGAACAAAACTGTACTATAATGAATCATTATACACGGGTGTGCATAAAGTGGGTCATTAAAGTACTGTTTTTGATTTCATAATTAGCACATTACGATATGAGAGTAGATAAAATGTATTAAAATCACTTTATTTCAATAAATAACGGCTTTTTACACATATTTGCCTACGAATAAATTAATAATACATTTCATAGAGTTTGCAAAACGTTGCTCAGTTATATTATGAAGGCGTTTGAAGTGCTCATTACGCATGTGCAATATGTCAAATTAAGATAAGTCACTGATGTCATGTCATAATAACATATTATATACAGGGTAATGTTGCCCAGAGACTGTAAGTTTCGTACGTTTATTAGGGTTTTATCCTTACAAATTCTATGATCCACAATTACTCTGTAGACGTGCGATGTGACAAACATAGATGCCGTGAATATCAATGCAGCCTGCATTTATATTCTCGGCGTAGCGTCATCTATGTTTTATAATTTGAGCATATGTGAATGTCATCGGCAAATCGTAAAGTCTTAATATCTGACTACTGGACAGATCGAGCTGCCTATGGATGTAGGCAACCGCTAAAAAAGGATTTTTGAGAATTCAACATTCAAGGGGTAAAATGGGGGGGTGATTGTGGTTGAAACTAAATAATAAATAAATTTCCGGAATTTTACCAGTCAAGGTGTATTACGAAACGGTAGTAACATTCGTGCCAAAACAGGAACTAAAGTGAATACATTTGAATGTGAGGCAGAACTCGGTACTTAGAAGGCAAATTTTTATTCACCGATATTGGTTGTAGTTTTTCATTTGGAAGCAATAGTCCGCTTCTGTGCGCTTAATCTATACGTGCAACGACGGTGTACGTAAATCTATACTAATATTATAAAGAGGAAAGTTTGTTTAAAAAATTCTTTCACTAATAGGAAGCTACATTATCCCCAAAGGTTATAGGCTACTTTTTATCCCGGGAACGCGATTGAAACCACGGGGAACAGCTAGTCTATATATAAAAGAAAGTAGTTTTATTTTTTTTGAAAGGACTAAAGGACAATCGGCGAGCGCAGAGGGCTCTTAGCCGAGTAACATTTAGGTAACCACGCCTGAGGGCACCCCCGAGTGGGGTATGAACCTCGGCTCAGGGCGTTACCGGGGGAAGGGGAGGACTTAGTACGAGTTACGACTAATTGGGGGCGGTCGGATTACTAATGGCAGCTCGGGCCGCTTGAACGGGACGAGACTGAGTGGGACGTCGCGGCGGACGGTAGCGTAATCGGTTTTGTGTAGTGTGTTGTGTACTTTTACGGGCTTCGTCAGCTTCGATCTGAGCTAATGTTATGGGGTCATCCGGCTCGCTGAGGGCTTGCCTTGGTCTAAGGATACGGAGTATACGGGAGGGCGTGTAGGTTGCAGCACAGTACTAGCATAGGTCATAATGGGGCGGATACACGTGGTATATAGTCTAACCTTGCTTTTGAGGGCAAGTTTAGATTTGTGATTCAATTAAAAAGTGGAGGCGCCCTAACACAAAGGCGGCGCGTGCGCGGACCGCTTTAATGTGGGCATCAAAGGTCAAACGATCATCGAGAATTACTCCGAGATATTTGGCTTGCCTTTCCCAGGGGATTGGTTCACCGAATAGAGTAACTGCATTTGGAGGGGTGGGGGTACCTCGATGGTAGGGTCTGTAGAATAGGACCGCCTGGCTTTTGGCAGGGTTGATTTCGATCCTCCATTTTCGAAACCAGGCGCCTAGGGCGTTAGCCGCGGTTTGGAGGTTCTTAACAATGACTGAGGGGGACTTACTAGAGCAGTAGACCGCTGTGTCGTCCGCAAAAAGAGCTAACTACACTTTGTCGGTCTTTGGCATATCACTCGTGTAGAGTGAGAATAGCAAGGGAGACAGTACCGAGCCCTGAGGGACACTGGCACCGATGGGGTGAGGGGAGGAGAGTGCGCCTAGAATGCGATATCGAAAGTGGCGATTTGACAAATAATCTCGTAAGATAAGCACGAGTCTATGTGGAACACCTAAGGTGAATAGCTTAAAGATTAAGCCATTGTGCCACACTTTGTCAAATGCCTCTCATACATCTTGCCCAAGACATTTAATAGACATTTAATAGCCCTCCAGTTACCGGGAGGGCTCGGACCTGGGTTAGCCGGGCTTATGGATTCCAATTACATGGGTCTCTTTCCACTGATGTGGAAAAATATTACAAGAGAGTTAAATATGGAGGTTAGCAGTATTATGAGGTGGGCGGGGAAGAGTTTGATCACTTTGTTAGTGATTTTGTCCGAGCCCGGGGCCTTCCGCGGGTGTAAGTTGATGATCGATTTGACCTCGTCAGGGGTCGCGGGAGGAAGGGGGTCATCCTCTTCGCTAAGAGGGGGGGGGGGTGGCAATGGGAGGGCAGCTCTCCGTTCAACTTCAGAGTTGACTTCCTCCAAATGACTCGGGTCTATCGGGAGGGTACTGGAACTGCACTGAAACTCTAAGCTTTCAGCGAGGCATTCTGTTTTATCATCGTCATCGAAAGCGGGAGGGAGATTGGGCCTATCTAGTGGGGGCATGGGTGCTACCGTGTCCTTGGTAAGGGCACGAGAAAGCTGCCAAAAGGCTTGATGAGAGGGTCTAATGTCTGTAAGGGTCTGGTCCCAGCGAACCTGCCGTAGCTCTTCGATGCGTGACTTGACGTCACGCTGGAGAGCACTTATACGGATGCGGTTGTCCTCTGAGGGGAAACTATCGTAGGCGCGAATGGCGGCATTTTTCTGCCTCAACAAGTCACGTCGGGCAAGCGCCAACGTTGATCGCTCTCCGCTGGCACTGTCCGTGAGCAATCGCTAATTAACGATTGTACGTGGCTAGTGAGTGAGTCAATTGCGCCGACAGGCTCATCAGCGGTGTTGAGGTTATCTGGGATCTGATCAAGGTGGACGGAAGTGGTTGACCAACCAACCAGTGGTTGAGGCTTTCACTCAGTCTATTCCAATTCGTCACGACCTTTGTGGTGGGGGGGCTTGACCTGCATCTGGGGAACCTATGCGCCCTACTAATTCTATGATAACGGGTCGGTGGTCGGATGTAAGCTCGTGTAGCACTGTTACGTCATGCACACGTAGGTTTACATTCCGTAACAGTGCCACATCGAGAATATCAGGTCTGTGTGTCAGTTGGTGGGGATAGTGCTTCGGGTCGAGGGGTGCGATAATATCTATATCTAGAGGGTCAAGGAGGGACTCTAATGGTCTACCTCTGGGGGAAGTTGAGTGACAGTTCCAGAGTACATTTTTCGCGTTTAGGTCACCTGCCAGAATTACAGAGTTACCTAGCGCGAAAATAGACTCTAGATCCGTTTTGAGTGGTGAATCATTACGGGAGGGAGATATATATGCTGATACTAAAATTATAGTTTGGTGCTCTGTCATGCCAAGCCTACAAACCGATGCTTCAATGCACTGGAGGGAGGGAGGCGGATCCATGGGGGAGCAGTACAAGGACCTTTTGTAATAGATAAAGGTGCCTCCTAGGGCAGAGTCAATCCTATCATTGCGGACTACTTGGTAGTTTACAATTTTAGGGTCCCTATGAGAAGGTTTGAAGAAGGTCTCTTGTATCAGAAGGACGTCAAGTTGATGGTTTCGCAGGAACTCTGCGATATCATCGCGTTGACCTTCAATGCCATTTGCATTATAGAATCCTACTTTGAGGGATCGGGGTTGAATTTTGCACGTTACGGTTGTATTATGCATTATGGTTTTACGCGGAAAAGAAAGTCGTGTTAGTTACACTATTTATAACTCAAGAACAGCTGAACTGATTTGCCTGAAAATTGGTGGAGAGGTAGCTTAGAACCAGGAGAAGGACATAGGATAGGTAGGGGTAGGTAAGGTAGGGGTAGGTAAGGTAGGTAGTTAGGTAGGGGTAGGTAGATAGGTAGGGGTAGGTAGATAGGTAGGGGTAGGTAGGAGTAGGTAGGGGTAGGTAGGAGTAGGTAGGGATAGGTCGGTAGGTCCTAGTTTTATTGTTCTCAGGGCAGGACAACGGCTGCCGGGCCAACTAGTGTATAATAATGACTAGAGTATAGAGGTTGATTAATAACGTGTGTGTGTATGTGTGTGTAGGGCCAGTTGAACTTCTGCATAGTGGTGGTGGAGCCGTGGTCGCACGGCATGAACCGCGTCTGCATCAAGACCAAGGACGAGCGCATCTGCACCAAGTACCTCGCGCACCTCGACACGCACTACGTGTCCGACCACAACGTCGCGCTGCTAGCCCGCCAGCTCGCGCTGCACTGCGCCGTTAGTATACTATACTATACCATACCATAGCATAGCATCTGCACCAAGTACCTCGCGCACCTCGACACGCACTACGTGTCCGACCACAACGTCGCGCTGCTAGCCCGCCAGCTCGCGCTGCACTGCGCCGTTAGTATACTATACTATACCATACCATAGCATAGCATCTGCACCAAGTACCTCGCGCACCTCGACACGCACTACGTGTCCGACCACAACGTCGCGCTGCTAGCCCGCCAGCTCGCGCTGCACTGCGCCGTTAGTATACTATACTATACCATACCATAGCATAGCATCTGCACCAAGTACCTCGCGCACCTCGACACGCACTACGTGTCCGACCACAACGTCGCGCTGCTAGCCCGCCAGCTCGCGCTGCACTGCGCCGTTAGTATACTATACTATACCATACCATAGCATAGCATCTGCACCAAGTACCTCGCGCACCTCGACACGCACTACGTGTCCGACCACAACGTCGCGCTGCTAGCCCGCCAGCTCGCGCTGCACTGCGCCGTTAGTATACTATACTATACCATACCATAGCATAGCATCTGCACCAAGTACCTCGCGCACCTCGACACGCACTACGTGTCCGACCACAACGTCGCGCTGCTAGCCCGCCAGCTCGCGCTGCACTGCGCCGTTAGTATACTATACTATACCATACCATAGCATAGCATCTGCACCAAGTACCTCGCGCACCTCGACACGCACTACGTGTCCGACCACAACGTCGCGCTGCTAGCCCGCCAGCTCGCGCTGCACTGCGCCGTTAGTATACTATACTATACCATACCATAGCATAGCATCTGCACCAAGTACCTCGCGCACCTCGACACGCACTACGTGTCCGACCACAACGTCGCGCTGCTAGCCCGCCAGCTCGCGCTGCACTGCGCCGTTAGTATACTATACTATACCATACCATAGCATAGCATCTGCACCAAGTACCTCGCGCACCTCGACACGCACTACGTGTCCGACCACAACGTCGCGCTGCTAGCCCGCCAGCTCGCGCTGCACTGCGCCGTTAGTATACTATACTATACCATACCATAGCATAGCATCTGCACCAAGTACCTCGCGCACCTCGACACGCACTACGTGTCCGACCACAACGTCGCGCTGCTAGCCCGCCAGCTCGCGCTGCACTGCGCCGTTAGTATACTATACTATACCATACCATAGCATAGCATCTGCACCAAGTACCTCGCGCACCTCGACACGCACTACGTGTCCGACCACAACGTCGCGCTGCTAGCCCGCCAGCTCGCGCTGCACTGCGCCGTTAGTATACTATACTATACCATACCATAGCATAGCATCTGCACCAAGTACCTCGCGCACCTCGACACGCACTACGTGTCCGACCACAACGTCGCGCTGCTAGCCCGCCAGCTCGCGCTGCACTGCGCCGTTAGTATACTATACTATACCATACCATAGCATAGCATCTGCACCAAGTACCTCGCGCACCTCGACACGCACTACGTGTCCGACCACAACGTCGCGCTGCTAGCCCGCCAGCTCGCGCTGCACTGCGCCGTTAGTATACTATACTATACCATACCATAGCATAGCATCTGCACCAAGTACCTCGCGCACCTCGACACGCACTACGTGTCCGACCACAACGTCGCGCTGCTAGCCCGCCAGCTCGCGCTGCACTGCGCCGTTAGTATACTATACTATACCATACCATAGCATAGCATCTGCACCAAGTACCTCGCGCACCTCGACACGCACTACGTGTCCGACCACAACGTCGCGCTGCTAGCCCGCCAGCTCGCGCTGCACTGCGCCGTTAGTATACTATACTATACCATACCATAGCATAGCATCTGCACCAAGTACCTCGCGCACCTCGACACGCACTACGTGTCCGACCACAACGTCGCGCTGCTAGCCCGCCAGCTCGCGCTGCACTGCGCCGTTAGTATACTATACTATACCATACCATAGCATAGCATCTGCACCAAGTACCTCGCGCACCTCGACACGCACTACGTGTCCGACCACAACGTCGCGCTGCTAGCCCGCCAGCTCGCGCTGCACTGCGCCGTTAGTATACTATACTATACCATACCATAGCATAGCATCTGCACCAAGTACCTCGCGCACCTCGACACGCACTACGTGTCCGACCACAACGTCGCGCTGCTAGCCCGCCAGCTCGCGCTGCACTGCGCCGTTAGTATACTATACTATACCATACCATAGCATAGCATCTGCACCAAGTACCTCGCGCACCTCGACACGCACTACGTGTCCGACCACAACGTCGCGCTGCTAGCCCGCCAGCTCGCGCTGCACTGCGCCGTTAGTATAATATCATATACCATACCATAGCATAGCATAGCATCTGCACCAAGTACCTCGCGCACCTCGACACGCACTACGTGTCCGACCACAACGTCGCGCTGCTAGCCCGCCAGCTCGCGCTGCACTGCGCCGTTAGTATACTATACTATACCATACCATAGCATAGCATCTGCACCAAGTACCTCGCGCACCTCGACACGCACTACGTGTCCGACCACAACGTCGCGCTGCTAGCCCGCCAGCTCGCGCTGCACTGCGCCGTTAGTATACTATACTATACCATACCATAGCATAGCATCTGCACCAAGTACCTCGCGCACCTCGACACGCACTACGTGTCCGACCACAACGTCGCGCTGCTAGCCCGCCAGCTCGCGCTGCACTGCGCCGTTAGTATACTATACTATACCATACCATAGCATAGCATCTGCACCAAGTACCTCGCGCACCTCGACACGCACTACGTGTCCGACCACAACGTCGCGCTGCTAGCCCGCCAGCTCGCGCTGCACTGCGCCGTTAGTATACTATACTATACCATACCATAGCATAGCATCTGCACCAAGTACCTCGCGCACCTCGACACGCACTACGTGTCCGACCACAACGTCGCGCTGCTAGCCCGCCAGCTCGCGCTGCACTGCGCCGTTAGTATAATATCATATACCATACCATAGCATAGCATAGCATCTGCACCAAGTACCTCGCGCACCTCGACACGCACTACGTGTCCGACCACAACGTCGCGCTGCTAGCCCGCCAGCTCGCGCTGCACTGCGCCGTTAGTATACTATACTATTATAGTTTACCATATCATACCCCATAGCATAGCATACCATACACCATATCATAAACCATACCATAGCATAGCATAGCATACACCATGTCATACTATACACCATACCACAGCATAGCATACCATACACCATACCACAGCATAGCATACCATACACCATATCATAAACCATACCATAGCATAGCATAGCATACACCATGTCATACTATACACCATACCACAGCATAGCATACACCATACACCATACCACAGCATAGCATACCATACACCATACCACAGCATAGCATACACCATACACCATACCACAGCATAGAATACACCATATCATACCATACCATACTAAACACCATACCACAGCAAATTTCTAGTAGGGGGTCCAAACGTGCGAGGCGCGAAGTAGTAAAGTGTATGTTGTTTGTTGTACGGTATGAACAGCTGGCGTCGCAGATCTCCCAGTCGCTGAAGATGGGCGGCGCGCCGTACGCGTCCAACTCGCTGGAGCGGCTGCGCGTGATCAAGCGGCTGCGCCTGCGCGTGGAGGGCGAGCGGCTGGCGGCGGCGGCCCGCGCGCCCCCCCCCTACGAACTCGCCCCCCCCGCCGGCGGCGCGCACCTCGCGCTCGCGCACCGCATCGCCATCGACGACTTCAACGACTACACCTAAACATGATAACACCCTATGTCTGGCATGTCCCTACGTTGGACGTTCGATGACGGCTAGCCCCCCCCCACACAGGGCCGGTTCAATGTCTCTGAATCCGCCCCCGTGGTTTTACTGTGTGAAATGTCGTCGAGGTACAAGAGGCTGCGTCTCCGTTCCGGGCTCCATGTACGTCGTTTCGGTCGTGACTGATTTAATTACGAACGCGTGTGTGATGTGAGACCGCCCGTCCCGTCTCGGCATCGTTCGAACTAAATTGTTATGTTTTTGAAAGAAATTACGCCCTATTGTATGCATCGAAATACGAGTATCGTTTGTTCGATTGATTGAATCGGTCACGATAGTCGCCACGTGTTACAGGCCTTATTATAGTTAGATAGCCGATAAGAAATACTACATACTATTGTATTTGGAATTGGGTGCACTCGCGTTTTGCGTCGTCAAAGCATACATTTATGAACTATTTCTATGAATGTGAAACCCTTGTGAGCTTCGACTATAAACGCACAAATTGGTTTAAAGGTACTTTTCCATAACATTAGACTAAACCCCATTTATAAAGTAAATTCCGGTACGTCAATAAATCTTTGTTTTTGTGTAACACGCTTCGATGTATGTTTGTATATGCCACTTTGCTTGTAATTTTAGACGCAAAACGCAGCGTACTGTTTGTATTTTATATTGATTATTGTATATGCGATTTATAGAAACATTCCTTGATTAAAGACTGTTTTAAAAATATACTCTTAAAAAAATAATATCTGATGGCAGCCAATAGTGACCTGTACGCGTAAGGCAGCTTTACTATAACCGAGCCCGATCGCATCGGCGATGTTTACCTCCGCCTTCGTAGTCAACGGTGGACATTTGTATAAGTCGCATATACAATAAGGTTAGTATGTAAGGATGCATGTGTGTAGTTAAGTACATATTGCTATTTCACTTAACTTTTAAACTCCGTATAAGCGCAATGTATTCATTCATGGACGGATGAGAAATTTATGTCGTGTGATTTTAGTGTCTTGAAATAACATCTACATACTTAATTCTTATACTTCTAAAAACGTCCGCTAGGGGCGTTGTTTGACACTAAAACCGGTTTGCCCACATTGCCCATTCCTTAAGCCGTCACTCACATAAACTAGATGGGTAAAAATATATTATGAGCATGTTGGGATTTGACGTGAAAATTCTGTTTATCAAACGAACGTTTAATGTGAAATACTATTTCAAGACACTAAAAAGTGTTATTGTTTTATTCATTATATTAATAAATTGTAAATATGCGCCTGAGATATGAGATGAACCAGACTAAGGCCGCTGTTACACCGACGTAGAAATATTACCGTACACCCATAATATATGGTACATTTGGCCACATTTCTATGTAAGTATCACAGCCTAACTAGATCAACGACTGAAATAACGTGTCGAAACTATAACATAGATAAAATTAATTGATACAAGTGTCGAGCGGGTTGGTAATCCAATAACATGTTTAGACGCCCTTATCACGAGGATATAGTGATGATACTCGCATGCCACCACCGGGTGCCGTGTCTGCAACACGTTCGAGAGAAGGCTCGTGCGCACAGTTGCTAGGGCTGTCGATAATCGTTCAGTGTATGCTGAAGGTTGCACTTCCTTCAGCATTAATATATAATGATGATTGATTCACAAGCTTGTTGTACCGGTAAGTGGGCACCCACTCCGGCAGCCGACCGATGACCGCGACCGCGACCGCGACCTCGGGACGCAACAACTCAACGCAGACATACTTGTCAAACATTATATATTAAATAACCACTATTCTACTCATTAAATTTTTTTACAATTTTTTTGTGAGATGTGATAGTAGCGTAACAATTAAATACGAAATAGTAATATGAAATAAAAATATATTTAACGCTGGCAAGTTTTCTACAAATACGCTTCGCTTACGGGATCTCGTGATGTTACATGGACGGGATAATTTTTTAACTACTGTGCAATCTTTCAGGGGGGAAGTAGTAGTACATTACAAACTTTTGTAACGAATGCTCGACCAAGATGTAAGTATACCCATATTAAAGTATTCCACCCTTGATAGCGTTTGCAGTGGATAAAGAATTACTCTGTAGAGGTTTATAGTTAGGATGATACCGCCTCGTCTGTTTGTAACCGGACTATTTATAAACTGTATATATATGATATGTATTTTGTTTGGCACCGAGGTACCGGTACCTACACACTGAGCTTGTAACGGTATATGTTGTGTGATGCGATTCGATTATTTGTTTTGTTACACGTTTGATGGATTCTGTCGGTCGATGTGGCACTCGCCTGCGCCTGCGCCTGCGGCACGACGCACTCACGCATTAGGTACATGTTACTATTGGTTTCCTCACATCGCATTACGGTTACTTGCAAACAATAATAATCCTTTTACTTGATTTAATTTCAACCGTTTCTAGTTTGTCTCGGGCTTAGTTTAATTTCATATCTAAATTTAGATTTTTGAACTGAGTAAATGTAAAGGATAACGTTAAGGATTTTAGTGAGTACGTGTTTTCACAAATATAAGTTTGCCAGTAGTGGCGATGCGAGCCCGCCCTGGCCTGCGCCCGAGTACGGCTCTGGACGGCTCGGATCGGCCCAGGGCGGGCTCGCACACAGCAGGGACTCGTTAAGCAGTTGAGGCATTTCTTGTTGAAATATATTTTATGTAGCAATTTATTTCCTGACGAAAGATTTTGTAATCAAATAAATGATGGCTATTTTTTCATAAGTTTCATTTTCAAACTAAAATACCTATCTTTGTTTGTTCAAACTGATCAACGTCAACCACATAATCGAAACTCATAAAAAGGTCCTATATTTTTTTGACGGAGGAAATGTATTTTGTGTAACAATCGTCTGTCGCATGTCGTCGGAAATATGTGAAACCATAGATGTAGTAATTTTTTTACTACTGTATAATTTGACATTATCGGTCAAATTTAATTTGTGTGATCGAAAAATCTTGAATATGTCGGTGAAGCTAATAATGATGGGGGTACTACTGAGCTTGTGTCTCAATGTAACAGTTGGATTGCAGCGAGATCTGTTGATAGAGAGTATGTGGGGCGAACAGGAGACACATGACAGTGGGGACGACACTCGCATCACGTTGTGCCTGCGGGGCGAGGGGGGCCAGGGGGGAGTGGGGGGCCAGGGGGGCGAGTGCCGCGGCGTGCTGACTCACCCGCGCCTCGTGCTCGTGCGCGCCGCCTGCATACACAACCAGCCCCTGCACAAGATGCACATGTTCCCCACTGCTGAGAACCTCTCCTGCGACGACACCACCGGTACTGGTACCCGACAACATACCACCTCCTTGAGCCAATGCCTTGATACTTAGACAGTAGTAATGTTTACATTTTTAATATGTATAATTATTTTTAGTATTAATATCGGATAAAATGCGCCGAGTGGTAAGTCGGCACTTCCACCCGAGTTACTATGCAGCACCTACCCAAGACAACATAGCGCTGTTATCCGTCAACCGCCCGTATGATATGAACATTGTTGAATACAACACCAGTACCTACAGTTTACTACAAAAGTATGTATTTGATATTAGCCACCTTGCTAACATTTTTAATTTTTTCTAACAGCAAGGCTGCTTTTCACCAGAGATGTGCTATTTGGACCAATGAATATGATTGGGGTATATCAAACACATCCATAGCAATGTAGCATAGCACATTGCTTGTGGAAAGGGAGCCTTAAATACAAGTGACTTCTATAATTTAAACAACATGATTTCTTACAACAGATTCAACCCATGGATTAAATATATGAAGACCATTCATGAGCCAGTGATGGAACATCGTCATATATCACTGGGAAAATTGTTTTTGATGGTTGTGATATTGCCATTTATATTGTTTGTCTTATTCTTTCTGTATGTAACATCAGGAACCACCCAACGCAACCATGAAGCCCGAACAGTCTACTAGTTCATGCCCCTGTTTTCATGGTTTGATATACTTAGATTTTTAAAAGAAAAAGGTACTTCAAAGTAAGTATTAATTTGTTTTTATTTACAGACTGATATTATGAGCTATATAGATACATGTATGTTAGGTTTCTCACATTATATGACATAATTTGTTTTATTAAACCGTCTATTACTAATAGCTAAGATTCATGTAATGTTATAAATGTTTATCAACATTATGTACTATCGACAAAGTTGAAGCATGATCACCTTAAGGGTGTATTTTGCGTGCAGCTACCTGTGTCTCACACAATATAACCAGACAATGCGCTTATAATAAAATAGTAGATTGTCATTGTCAGTAAATAGTCTAGACAAAAGATTTTACAAGAGACCGTTTTATTGTCAACAACGGACAGGGCAAACTATGATTATTGGCTGCAAGCGAAAAGGTCTCAAAACTGATCATGCTTCAACTTTGTTGATGGTACCATCTATTTATTAAACTATCTAATGTTTATTCTTTTTTCTCTGTTGCTTTCCGCTTCCATACTTTAACTTTACCACGGAGCTCTCGCAACCTCTTCATTTCATCTTTGAAGTCCTGGTGCTCATCTCTAAATAGACCATACTCTCTCAACTTAAGCATGAGACTGTGAGTCTCCACGTGTCGTGGGTAATAATGGATAATTTCCTCGTTTGTATGGAGCGGCTTTTCAGAGAATATCTTAACAACTTTCATACTCTTAGGGTTCGTTGGTATGGCTACTTCGCCAAAAATCCTGTTCGACAGGCGCTTCATGCGACGTGCATAGTTCGTCGATGCATTTATAAGCTGCGCGTATTTTGTGTAGTTTGTAGCCATGATATAAACTGCAAGGTTGAGGTTATCTAAGAGATTAAGATAATTTTATGTATAATTATACCCTTGCCTTGACAAAATAAACAAAATGTTCTGCTATTCTAATCTTACGTACTACAAAAATCTTTTTGTCAAGTCAATCAAGCATCAAATATAGGTAAATAAATTTAGAAATTTAAAAAAGAGAAGTCGGTCGGGTCACTTGACGCTACTTGTCAACTGACAGCTGTGAACCAACTGTCAAGTTAACACTGACTGAGTGATTGTTGTTGTTTATTAAATTCGCCAAAAGGCAAAGGTACAGAGCCATACAGCCTTATCTTATATTTTGGTATCATGTTTTCAGTTTATGTTAGGTTTTAGTATAATGGTAGCAGTTTTACTAAAACTTTTCACAGACTTTTTGAGACAACTTGGAAAGACACTATACACGTAATCATATCATTTCACTTCACTGGTGCACTTGTATTGATCATTATTTGACAAAATAGCACCGATATAATATTCAATAAAACTCAAAGTACACAATTTAATGAAAATAAAAGAAAAACACAACGTCACTTTGCAAGTTCCCGCCAAAAAGTCTGATACTCGCGAATGACTCCGTCCTTCGTTACTTACTAAACTGAAGGGGACAAGAGAGACAAACGACGCACTTTTTGAGTGAGTGAGTACACTGTATACCTACACCAATCCAATCACAGCAGTCAAATAGTGTTGCCGGACCATCGATAGTATCGCAATACTATCGAGAGCTTCAAAATTACTCATTTTTGATTTATTCGTTTGTACATACGAATTAATCGACAATCGAATATACAATTTTATTGTCTATGCATTCGATAACATTTTGGAACAGTCATCCGTCGCAAAGTGAAACACCACTAAATGTTTATTGGTGTTACTAGTGTTAAAAATTTGTTTTGACCCCAAAGACTACTTTTGTCACACCTTACTTTATGCTATGCTATCCTGGTAGTTTCGCAAGTTCTCAACGGAATTTCTCGTATAATTCATTCTGCCTGCATTTCTGTACAATGTATTCGGGAGTAGATAGAACTCCTTCAATCTTTTGTTAACCTAGTACTCTTTTTATAAGCAGCCAGTATATTTGTTTTTACAATACTGGCGGGCAGTGAGTGTATCCAAACAACTGGCACTAGTAATACTTTGTTGGTTGGGTTACGCCCTATTTTGTATGAAATGTGCCCTTCATCATTTCATGTTGTCACCTTTATTTTAGACCATTTCACACATCTTTGAACTTATGTTATCCTAGGAGTTCCGTAGCAGAATATATAAAATTCTTCACTGACTATCAGGGCCACCCAGTGGAAAGATACGGTTCCAGTTTTTTTTATTCACACCTACCTACCTACCTTTGTAGAATAGATTATATTCGTGAGTGGACAGAACTCCTTCAATCTTTTGATATCCTAGTACTCTTTTTCATAAGCAGTCAGTTAGTTTTATATTAATGTTGTCACTTTTGATACATCTTTCAACTATGCTATTCTGGTAGTTCCGTAGTGGAATTTGTTATAAAACGCGTTTAAATTTATATAATTACAAGCTGACCCGGCAGACGTTGTCCTGCCCTGAGAACAAAAATAAAACTGGGACCTACCTACCTTACCTACCTACCCTACCTAACTACCTACCCCTACCTACCCCTACCTACCCCTACCTACCCCTACCTATCTACCTACCCCTACCTATCTACCTACCCCTACCTATCTACCTACCCCTACCTATCTACCTACCCCTACGTGAGTTCCCCCCACCCCCTGGCTGTCGAAGCCCGCGAGAACATCTCGCGCAGCCAACTCCAGAACAAGGAAGTCTCCTTGTTCTGGATCAAAGCACACGCGGGCTTGGAGGGGAACGAGCGTGCGGACCAGTTAGCCAAGGAGGCTGCCCTGCACTCCAAGAAGCGGCCGGACTACGATGGGTGCCCGGTTTCATTCGTCAAGCGGGAGCTCCGTAAGGACTCGCTTGACGAATGGAACCGGAGATATAAAGCCGGTGACACGGCTGGGGTCACCAAGACGTTCCTTCCCGATGCAGTGGAGGCGTACAGGATTGTCCGAAAGCTCCGCCCGGCAGGCGTGATGACGCAGGTGCTGACGGGGCACGGTGGGTTCTCCGAATACTTGTGCAGATTCAAGTGCAAGGAGGACCCATCGTGCTTCTGCGAGCCGGGCGTGAGCCAGACTGTCGGACACATCCTCGCCGAGTGCCCTGCTTTCGGGAAGGAACGTTTTGACGCAGAGTGTTTATTGGACACTGCAATTAAATTAGGAAGCCTAGGGAAACTGCTTAGGAATGAGACAACCCGCAAAATCTTTGTAGAGTACTGCGAAAGTATTACTAGTAATGTAATAAAAAAGAACAAATAAGTAAACAAAAAATGTACAGGAAGTCAAATTTGGAAATATTTCGGTAAAATAAAGACATTAAAAATGAAGCCATTATAAAAAGAAAAATTCTAAAGAAACAAAAATAATATAATAGAAGATAACAAAGGAATTAATGATGAATAAAGCCTCCGATAATGTCCGAGGGATGCGTTTAAACTTTAAAAAAAAAACTACCTACCCCTACCTAACTACCTACCCCTACCTACCTTACCTACCTACCTCTACCTACCCCTACCTACCTTACCTACCTACCCTACATACCCCTACCTACCTTACCTACCCTACCTGCCCCTACCTACTTATCCTATGTCCTTCTCCTGGTTCTAAGCTACCTCCCCACCAATTTTCAGCCAAATCAGTTCAGCCATTCTTGAGTTATAAATAGTGTAACTAACACGACTTTCTTTTATATATATAGATTTCACCTTTATTTGACCAGCCATACCTTTGTGCTTATGCTGTCCTGGTAATTCAGCAGCAGAAACTATTTTCTTATTTTCAGGCTGCCTTTTTTTTGTCAAAATTTTCAAAGTTATATATTCTATTCGGGGTGGAGACAAATCCAACAAATCAACGATCATAAAAATCGGTCCAGCCAGCCGTTCATCAGTAATACTATAATAAAATAAGCCATCTAAGATCTGCGGAACTACCAGGATATTATAAGTTAAAAAATGTGTGAAATAAAGGTGACAACATAAAAGGATGATGAGCACATTTCATACCAAATTGGCCGTAAGACCAACATAAATGTAGGTAGGTAACTATTGCTTGAGTTGTTGAGGACTCCCTCACTGCCCGCTAGCATTGTAGAAACAAATTTACTGGCCGCTTATAAAAAAAAGTACTAGGATGACAAAAGATTGAAGGAGTTCTATGTACTCGCGAATACATTGTACAGAAATAAAATGTAGGTGGTAGGTAGACTGAATTTTACAAGAAATTCCGTTGCGAAACTACCAGGATATCATAAGTTGAAAGATGTGTCAAAAATTGTGTACTGTGATGTTTGTGTGCGTCAAAATACAAATTTTTGCACTGGTAACACCAATAAACATTTAGTGGTGTTACACTTAGCGATGAATGACTGTTCAAAAAAAGTTATCGAATGAACAGTCGAATAATCATTGACAATCGAATGAAAATCGACACACGCAACGCAATAACGATTGACTGCTGCTTGCTGTCGATTGTAATTTGAATAAATATAATTATTCGGAAATTTTGATTATCTTTAGCAACAATCGCCCATCGCTATGTTACATTTTTTAAACACTTTATAGCTCATATTAAACCATCAAGTTGGATTTGCTTGGAGGGTTTTTGTTGTGTAAAGTTGTATTTGTTCAGGATCTCGGTTGTAGGTTTACCATATTTCATCTGGCAATCCTCTTGTGGTTTTTTTCTTTGGTAGTAATCAAAGAGAATATAGGTAATCACTACGTTGTTTTTAGCAGTAATCACTGTAGTCTTTTGTTCGTTTTGGTACAAAACTCAGATTACTAATAAAATACAATAGATTAGATAGGTAGGGTACAAACAAAGTAACAAATATTTTTAGTAAGCTGTGCTGTGTTTTTACATAGCAAATTCTAGATTATTAGTAGAATTATAAAATTAATTTGTTTTTTTTAATAAATCAAAAAGTAATGACAATTATTTAAAAACAATTAAAAATAGATAAAAAACAATAGTTTGTTTGTGGCTATATCCGGAAAATTAAGAACTATATCCGGAAAATCTTTTAACGATTTAACGTCACAGTGACGTATGTGATTTGATATTTCAGCCTCTTTTAACTTAGTAATTGGCCTGTTTCAGCTTGGTTTCATCCAGCCAACCACGAAAGACTAGGTATTACTCCTACATTCTTACCTAGCGGAAAGCAGTAAACTTTTAGCTTCATTCAGCCCAGACAATTTAATCACTACATTTTTCAGCCGAGCAGTATTTGTATTCTCTTTGCAGCTTAGCGCAGGAAGCAAATAAGAGAATTTAGTACCTATAATAATCTTTGTGTTATTTTATCCTTTAGTGTTTCTCAGTATTCCAAACAGAAATCGCGTCGCTATAAAGCGCTGTTCAAGTGAACAGGAAATTCCTACTCTAAACGCAAGGATTCTGTTTATCTTACCCACGGTTCCAATAATCTTCGGGCCCATGACTGAATTGCCAGAAGTCGTCGTCAAGCGCGTGAGTCTTTTTACATGAAATTTTATTTCAAAAAATGAGTAAGTATAATAGAAACGTGAATTAATTACACACTTTTTTCCAGGGCAAGATGTTTAGCTACTGGTCCGGCTGGTCCGGCAAGACAAAAGCAGTTGCGCTGCTACTGCTCATACTGATTTATGTTTATGTTCTCTTCTTTGTTAAACTTATTTATATGAAGTCGAAAAGACTGGATCGAGTCTTGACCATGGTAAGTTATATGCATACATTTAAACCCAAAAATAATAAGATTCACTATTATTACAGTAGATGTGAATATTAAATAAACTGAAATATTTGATGGTATATAATGTTAATATATAAAAATATTTTTAAATTGAATAGCTGAACATACAGATAGTTGTTTCTTCAATGTTGTACCATTATTTACACCACACCTATATATGTGATGATATGTACACTTTTATACTAATGTGATCCAGCAGCCAGTTCTCTCATAGGCTTTAACACCTTCCAGCATTGGTGAAACATATGCATAACTATAATAAAAATCCAAAAAAATTAAATATCTTGTGTTCCCCAGGTTTCTGAAACAGAGAAGGAGATTTTGGAAGTCCACACTATGGATCAGAACCTTGCTGTGAAGATGCAGCAGATTGAAGATTTCCTCCAAGCTTACTAAATTCGAAGAATCTTGTAGAGATGTGTTGGTCCTATATATTCATACTCCCAGGCAGCTGCATTTCTATAAAATATCAAAATCATTTGTATGCTATGTTATTTTGATGAAATATATCACCAACCTTATCACAATTTAAGAACTGAACCAAAGAGATTTTATTTGGAAGAAGTAAGGGCTGATACCACACACTCCACCATGACTGAGTGATCCCGCAATGTTTGCAACAGGGCCGAATGGAGACGGATTGCAAAAGCCGCCACTCAAGACCTATCATAACCACGACCACTCTGGCAAGAGTGTCCGACTAGGAAGAAGAAGGACTGATAATGGTGTGGCACTTTCTGGCAGGGCCACCATCACGGATCTGAATTCCAAGTATTTTGTCCCTAATTTGTCCTCGAATATCAGATTTTGTCATGTCCTGATTCTTAAGTTATAAGGGTTTTTAGGTGGCCCTGCCAGGAAGCATGCTTCGACACGACAAAATCTGATATTCGAGGACAAAATAGCGACAGACTTGGAATTCAGATCCGTGATGGTGGCCCTGCCAGAAAGTGTCACACCTGATAATGTAGTACTGTATGAATTTATATCAAAGAATGAAAGACTGACCCAAAAACATTATGAATCTCATTTCTCATTGTATTAATAAATGAGTATAATTTTTAATTTAAGTAGAATTCATATACCTACCTATTTAGCATTTATTGTTATTGTTTTATTTGAATGAATATTATTTATTTAGAAGTGTTATTATTTGTAAGATCATGTAGATACTCTCATATGTATGTAGCTTGACTTGTATACTTATTATTATAAATGGAAATAAAACAATTACGAAAATGTTTGTCTTTTATTTATTGTTAACATTAATATCAGTTCATAGAAAAAAAATATTTTAAATAAATTGTAAATATACCAACACCATAGATTAAATATGTCAATAACACTGGGAGATATTTTTGAGATCAGGCAACAAAGTCTTCTAAATGCAGTGTGAGATCTACAAATACCCTAGTTCTATTTAAAATAACTACCTAATGTATTTATATATGATGTTCCTGAGATAGTAGTTAGACATAAGTGACCAAGGAACATAATAGGTCTCTCTACCGAGAGTAAGTGACACGTATAAATGTAATTTGGAAAAGTAAAAAAAATCAATACCAAACTTTTTTCATACCTACCGCAAACCAGTATATATTGTAGTCTTTGCGCAAACCGCAGTCGGTTTTTTAATACGTAGGTAACGTGTCCAATACCTACTACACAGATGGTTAAGTTAAATTAATGGCAAGCTAAAATGGGCGTTTTGACAACCAATGACACGCATAGTGAGACAAAGACTCTCATGTCATCAGCCATCATAGCATGCCAGAGCGGTTGATTGATAGTGGATTGGATCAAACGAGACCGTTGTCAAGAGAGCGGCACACGAGAGTGTCGCCGTCTCGCTCTAGCACGGCGGCGGGCGCGCACAGCCACGGGTCGCGCGTGTCGCGCTGCCACTGCAACAGGCGCGCGCGCAGTCCCGCCTCCACTTGCTCTAGAGATGGCTTGCCTGCCAAACCAAACCAATCACACGTCATATTGCACAAGAAAAGTAGGTATATTTCGAATTTAAGGGTATACCTTCGGTTGGAGCGCGAAATTCAACCATTCTTGTCGCAAATAACATGTTGATAACTTACTACCTATAACTGAGCTGCAATTAGCAAAAAACTTGATAAAATTTGAATTTCGCGCTCCAACCCAAGGTATACCCTTAAGAATAATTTTCTTAGCAGCTAAAGCTGGAAACTATCAGCGTTTTAATTTTAGTACAAGGTAACCGTTCTCGTCTCGTATCAGTACGAGGACTGAAGTGGTTCTGAAGTAATTACGACCCTTTTTTAATCAATTGTGACCCGCGGGGAGAAATAGTTTACCTCTTTTCTAATAATATGACAACTTTGTCGTCTCTAGCCAACGATAGCAAGCTGTCAGCAGTAGCCGACAATGTGAGAGTGCAACATGACTCACCATGCAGGTTCTTGAGCTCCATGGGATCAGCACGCACGTCATACAGTTCCCACTCCGGCCGGTAGTAGTACTGCTTGAGCGTCTTGTACCAGGGCAGCGGCTGTTTGCTACGCGTGCGGTTCAAAATATCCTGATAAACATTATTAACTATTTTATTTTGTTGGTTTTTTTTAAGTTTAGGCCAGCGCAGACAGGTTTCGAAATCCTACTCAAACGGCTGGACTAATTTGCTGCTGACACTCTGGATTGGCAAACTACTGGTGAGGTGAAACCGCTGGACGGAAAGCTGAGATACCAGTTCTGTTTACAGCAAAGGAAAAGATTTGTGCCACACACACTAAAACGAGTCTTACTGCGCGGTAACAATAATTTGTAGGTAGGTATAGGTATAAAAAAAAGAAACTGACTGACATTATTACTAAATTTAAATCCACCACTACCGACACTTACTAAGGAAAGATTTTTGAAAATTCAATCCATAAAGCTGAACGCACACTTATTCGAACGAAACTAATTTTAGAATTCTTTATATGAAACCTCGCACACCTGCCTGTGTCGAATCGTCCAATATGTATGCGAGGCCTCCTTGACTTTGATTCCTTCGACGCGTTTGGCTTCGAACCTCTATAGGGAATAGGAAAGCGGGTAAAATAGGGAATTGAAGGTGAAAATGCGGGGCGGAAAGCTATAGTTTCCTCTTAATATTAACTTATAAAAACTATATGAGAAATGTTTAAGTGGTTTTGTATGTGTTTACCTGGAAGGTGGGCGACACGTAGAGGTCCTGGTCGATGGGGAAGGGCATGGCGAAGTTGAGGTTATGAATGAGCTTGTAGCGGCGCGAGCGCACCGCGCGCATCGGGTAGTACATGCTCACCTCGTGGTGCGTCTGGGACGCCAGCCTCGCCTCCTGCTCCGAGTGCGGGGGCTCTGGCCAAACCACAACTCAATTTGTTTAAACTCTGCCAAATCTGACAAATACCTTATTATGCCGCTTTAAGGTTTATTTTTCTTTGAAATTCCTTAATGTCAAAAAGTATTTCTTTTTTATATGTTTTTGATTAGACTGTAGAAGACGAATCGTTTGTAGTACCGCATGGTAATTATTTATGCTTGTAATAGTCCAATCAATCAGGCCCTATCGCGCTTTATATTATGTTGAAAATCTTTGTTATAGATGTGAAAATATGTTTTTTAACCTAATCGACAATTTGAAACACAAGAACAATAATAATGTGAGTCTACCTACCTTTGTAAATAGTAGGCAAGAAGCTCTTAGGTTTATCAGATTGCCATATCTCGTTGCTCATCTCTTCGTCTCTCTTGATGCCGAACCAGTCCAGCACCGTCGGCATCACATCTAAAAGGCTCACCAGCGAACCAGATGCCTAAAAAAAGGTTGGAATCCTATAATACGTATGGTGGTAGGGTATTTTGTAGCGAAGCACCTTATCGCTGTGTTCTGACGGTGCAATTGAGAGCCAGTTCCCTTCTAGGCTTTATGTGCTCTATGAATAAAAAAAAATAAGGTACTTTAAGACGGATAGCACAAAGTACTTACTACCTATTGATATGGTTCGGCAGCTGCATTTGACTCTTCTATTCTTCGCGTGCTTACCATCTTCAACTCTAAAACCGCGCGCGCTCATTGGTCAAATCAAATAGCGCGCGCTTCTCCAGCGCCCTCCTAAGAAATCACTCCCACAGATTGCAGGAAAGCGAGTGTAAAGATGTTACTTAACAAAAATATGAATAGTCAACCTCATTCTTCCTAGCCTCGGCGTCAGGCGACGATACAATCAGCGGAACCCTCAAGCCGGCTTCGTACATATTGGTCCGACCGGACGGGAACGGAATGCCGTTGTCCGACGAATACATCACGAGGGTGTCGTTCGAGTGTCCCGCTGCTTCCAACTCTTTCAAGACAAGAGCTATGCCTAAAAAAAGTTGATATTAAAAAGTTGTGCAATCGATTCCACTATCGATTCTGAACAAACTAGTTAGATACAGGTTTTGAGTTAATTACACGTTGTATAGGTAGGTCTAGTAGGGTAGGGTAGTACCTTGATCAAGTCGTGACATTGTGGTGTACTGCGCCGCTATGTCTCTTCTAGCAGCCTCTGTATCCTAAATTTAAACAATATTATAAAAAACAATATCCTACTAATGTTATAGCGGAATCTAGTCCTAAATAATCCCATTAACTCACTTGTACATGGTATGGTAGCTGGATCTCATCCCACTGGTAGTACCAGGGCTGCCAGTCCGGGATGCGGCCCATGCCCTGCTCGCCGGACCCGAAGCGCTCGCAGAAGGGGCCGAACTGCGGCTCGGTGTGCCCGCACCGGTGCGGGTCATGGAACCCCACGTATAGGAAGAATGGCCTGGACGCAATCTTATGGTCAGTGTGATCGATGGTGGCACACAAAGCGTAGAAGGGAATTGGCTCTCAAATCTCAGTGCAGATTTTCAACTTGAGGGTGGTAGCCAGCCAAACGGGTTATACAAAGTACAAAACCTACCTTACCACACCGTGCTGTGGTATTCGATTTTCCTTTAACGAAGGATTCATTGTAGAAATCGAAGCCACGACTTTCATCTCGGCATTCGACGTTACTACCACTGAGCTATCGTCGCCTAAAGGCTGCCTTTCCACTGAAGCGGAGCGGTGCGGAGCTAGAAAAATGTTATTGGTAAAATGTTCCTAGCTCCGTACTGCTCGATCCACTCCAGTAGAAAGGCAGCCTAAAGGAACTGGCTCTCAAGTGCAGCTGTCGGAACACACCATATAGATTTTTTCCAATTATATTTTCACTAAGTTCGTATGTAAGTTCAATCACTGATAGCTCACTGTAATTCGAACGCGTAAGTCGTTTCGGCATTCTACTACTACCATTGACCTATCATTGACTTACTGAGGACTTTTAAAGTAAGATTAGCAGTGTTATACTAACTTATTGTCGTTATTGGCTTCGGCCAGGAACTCCCTGGTGAGCATCTTGATGTGCGTGATGTTGCGTCCCACCTGGTTGATGTGGTTGTTCTCCTCGGTCTGCTCGTAATCGAACTTGTACACGTTGTTTGGGCCCACATGTTTCTTACCGATTATACCTGTCATTATAAACGTTAAAGAAAAACTCTTCATTTTATTTTTCTGTTAGATAACTTGGCCGTTAATCAAATGGTTAACATCGTTAATCGCTAACCGTTACTAAAAAAGTTTACTTCGATATTTCGGAAGATTTAACGCAAATTAACGTTTATAGTTAATCCGTTAATACGTGATAAAAATTTCATTTTTTATATCGTTGCGTTAGCAGGTTAGGAACAAAACAAAGACATTTAATTGGAGTGTGTAATTTAGTCACCTGACATAATGTGTATAATCACTTCATGGCGAGGTTCGTTTCGGTATCTTTTTGGCAAATTGTAGGTACTGGATTAACGAGGAAATTTAACGGAAGTTAACGAGCCCGTTAACATTTTTTAAAGTTAATCAGTTAGTCGAAATATTAACTTCGTTAATTAACGGATTTGCACCACGCTTCATATTACGGTTTTCGCAAATTCTTACCAGTCATAATGCCATTTTCACGTAAAATGTTGGGCAAGCTGGTTACGTTGTCGAACGAGTTGAAGTGGTGCACACCTTGGTGGAGGCCGTACATCCCATTCTGGTGGCTCGGTGTGCCTGTCAGCAGAGCCGCGCGGCTGGTTTGTTTGTAAACATATAGGTAAAGTAAATGTAATTAAGCTCTTTGTAAACCGTATGCAAAAATGTCGAGCGGCCAAGAGCACGAAATGGGTTTCATATTTTCTTTTGATTCTTGCTACGTTTATTATAATTATACCTACCTATCTACCTAGTTTGGGCTAATTTAGGTATATGTTTAGAATATATATAATTGAGGATAGACAAACAGCAAACTATATTGTTATACCTTGGTGAACAACTGCTGACAGATGTAAAAGCATTGTTGAAGATAAGACTGCGCTGCGCGAGCGCATCGATGTTCGGCGTCTGGCATATTTTGTTCATATACGCACCAATTTCAAAACCGCCATCATCGGCTGTAATAAATAATAATAAATTGTTTATTTGCAAATCTTATCCATTTACAAACAAATGTTGTGCAAAGTCAAACCTAATGTGCTGGCTGCCGCCGAGAGAATGCGTTTGTGACTGTTTCTTTCTGACAACAAAAACAACTAACCTAATTTTGAATAACTACCTATTAACTACAAGAAAATACTGAACCTTTTTGTGAAAGACCCAATAAAATCAAAAAGCCTTTATTTTTTATATACCCTACTGAATTAGGAATGTGTACATTGAATTCTCAGCGTCGGTAGACGGTAACACACAACAATTTTAAGTAGCAAGGACGGTTTCCCTGATTCTCTGCGGCTGCCCTACTGTAAAATCATGTAGTGTGTGTAAAACGGAACATACATAATTATTAATTTTATAATACATTTTACCTCAGTTTGGAAGTGTCTTTGTTTGAACACGTTGTAAATATTATTTACCTACACATTATATCATTGATTTTTGGCTGTGAATCATGAAAATTACAACTGTCTTTTTCATGTTAAACCAAAATCGATCTCATGTGAGCGTGCAAGTAAAAAGGACTGCTACTGTCAGAAGGTCAATCAACCTTGCAACCTTTTATCAACCTACTCGACTGACAACAATGTTTTGTTTTATTTGATAACCAACAGAAGAAAAGTATTAAATTATACCGTAACTTACCCAACAATATGAGAACATTACGTGGCTTATCAGATAACACAGCCCCAGTGATAAACAAACACAATAACAACACGTAAACACCGCCCACACCGCTCACCATGTTGATCACCGATAACAGGACGAATCAGACGAATTGACGTGTCGAAGTGAGGTGTTGGCACTTTACGGGTCGTTGCTGGTGCCCTACTTATAGAACGGCTCTTTTTGCCTCCAAAATTCAAATTGCAGTTCGTTCGAATAAAATAATTCTACGTTGCACACTTGCACCTGTGCTTGCACAATGTCGAGTCGGAAAACAGTGTTGTATCTTTTCGATGTCGATGGAACGCTCACTAAACCTAGGCAAAGGATCACCGAGGAATTAAAAGCATTTCTATTGGAGAAGGTAAAGCCACGCGTGAGCATCGGGCTGGTCAGTGGATCGGATTATGTCAAAATCGCAGAGCAGATGGACGGACATGATATTGCAGCTAAGTTCGACTACGTATTCTGCGAGAATGGTTTAGTGCAGTACAAGAATGGCAAGCTGATCAGTACAGAGAGTATAGTAAACCATCTTGGTGAGAAAACTCTGCAGAAAGTCATAAATTTTGCTCTTGGCTACATGTCTAAGTTGGAGCTGCCTGCTAAGAGGGGCACTTTTATTGAGTTTAGATCTGGCATGATCAATCTTTGTCCTGTGGGCAGATCCTGTTCTCAAGCTGAAAGGGATCAGTTCTCTCAATATGATACGCAACACAAGATTAGGAGGCAGTTTGTAAATGCATTAGAAGATGAATTCAAAGATGCTGGCTTAACATTTGCTCTTGGTGGTCAGATAAGTGTGGATGTGTTCCCGACCGGCTGGGATAAGACATACTGCCTCAGCCATGTTGCAAATGATAATTTTGAAGAAATCCATTTCTTTGGTGATAAAACAGATCTTGGTGGCAACGACTATGAGATCTTCAATGATTCCAGGACTATTGGACACAGTGTTACTTCCCCTGAGGATACCAAAGACCAGCTGATGAAATGCCTCAACATTGCATAATTTTAATTTTTAGGTGTATATAAAAATAAGTACCTATTCGTTTTTATTATTCAATAAATATGTGATACCAAAACATTTTTTTAAGCTATTACAAGCACACAAATTTTAATAGTCATCTTTTCATTGTTTACAAATTTGTGATAAGATAAAATTGTAATCATTGTGAAAACATTGCCATGTCATTATTGTTTTACTTCCATCTCCATTCTAATTAATTTATAAATGAATCTCTACAAAATTGAGCATATTAATTTATTTCATACCTACTGTTTAGGTTGTATACAAAAAACTTGACTAGGTTTCATATTGTATTGGAAAAATAAAATCAAGTCAAAAACAAAATTAAAATATCTCATAATCATGTAATTTATTCATACATTTGGTAAAAGCTTATAAAAATATTATAATTCATCAAATAACAATTGTATATGTAACAAAATATATGCATCTCTATATTGTGTACTTATTCATAATAACTTTGTTATATGTTTATTGGTTATATGGAATGCATAAGGCAACACAAGACAATCTTATGATTATTAAAAGTAGCAGTGGCACAATGATATTACCATGTTGATAGAGATTCAACATCATGGACATGGCAAATAGACTTAAAACTCTTATTATCTTTGATAAAATATATATGTACAGCAATATGTCTGCATTTCAATGTCCTTCATAGACAGGTTTCCTCTTTTCAATGAAAGATATCATGCCTTCCTGCCTGTCTTTTGTTGGCAAGTTAATTTCATAGCATTTCTGTTCCACTTCGTAACCATCTGTGATTGTTAATTGTATTCCTTCATTAATGGCTTGTTTAGCACACCTTAGTGCTATTGGTGCATTTATAATGATTTCTCTAGCAAGTTCTAAAGACCTCTCATATGCAGCATTATTGTTGCTGTTCTGTTGTACAACATGGTTTAATATACCTGGAATAAAATAACAATTCATTAAATGATGCCACATTAGATTTTATAGCAGTCATGACTAACAAATAGTCATAAAATTCAAACGAAACAAATTTAAATAAAATATTAATTACCTAAGTCCTTAGCTTCATTCCCATTAATAATTCTTGATGTATAAATGAGTTCTTTTGCAATGTTGAGATGTACTGCCCTGGGTAACCGCTGGGTTCCTCCAGCACCGGGAATGAGCCCCCGTCCAGTTTCCACCAGGCCTAGCTTTGCTGTCTCTGAACCAATTCTAATATCACATGCCAGGGCTAGTTCTAGGCCACCTCCAACTGCCACACCCTCTATGGCTGCTATTGTAGGCATAGGAAGATTCTCTATGTCAATGAGGGTACCCCTCAGACCACGGACAAATTTAGAAACTTCATTATCGGACATCTTTAGCCTTTCCTTTAAATTGGCCCCTGGAATGGAACAGTCAACATTTTTAAATGATATCAAGTATCTTTTTGTGGTTAAAAATTAAGTGGATCTTTCGTATCTCACTATTACTATAAGGCCCAATTGCACCAACATATTATAGCACTAACCCACGGGTTAAATTTGGTTATGTGACAGAATTTATATAGAGAATCTGTCAAATTTACATATTTAACCCGGTGCTTAGTGTTATATGAAGTTGGTGTAATTGGGCCTAAATGTGATAGTTTAATTAAATGTTGTTGACTTTCACACATCAATGACAGAACAGATATTAATTAAACATGACAACCTGGACTAATATATAGGATATCTTTTACGCCTGGAAAAAAGGTCCCTCAGGAACAGGGATGAAACTATGGGGAGGAAACTAGTGTATTTTAAAATTAATGTTACAAATCACTATCTCAAATATTCTCACCTGCACAAAATATGCCCGGCACCAAGCTATGTAGGATAACAACAGACAGTTTGGTGTCCTCTCGAATTAATTTATTGACTTCCCTCATAGCATCGAGCACCTCGAAGCCAAGAGCATTCCGGTTCTTCGGGCTATTAAGGCCATACACTGCAATACCCCGGTCCTTCCCAGTAAGTTTGTGAAATACTACTGGACCTACATTTTCAGTTTGGTGCTGAAATTGCGTTGCTAGAAATCGTGAATTCCCAACTTTAATCAAAGTCCTCAATTGGCTCAGCCTTGACACCAACATTTTAAAGAAATGTCTTCACAATATCACAACCAGGCCGTTAATGATAACAAAAAGCAACAGTTAGGTACAGTTTAATCACATTAGATAAAAAAAAATTGATAAGATATTTAACGTTTTATATTCGGTCGTTTTCGGCTTATTATTGGTTTTCCGTAGGTATCGTATCGTGCGTGAGTGATGATCCTCCCTCATTGGCGATGTGCGAATGATGAGTCGAGTTGTCAAATAACTCGTCTTGTCAATAACCGAGTAACCTTGCGGGATTCTAATCATAAACGAGTCAGATCAAAGAGTAGATTAATACGAGTCAGATCGAGTTCAGTTCTTATAAACTCGAGTCAACTTGGATCACTACAATACACCTTTAAAATAGGTAGCTGTACGCGCATCGTATGACCAAAGAACATAATTATACTCTAGCGTATGACGGACGGACGCAACTAACGAGTTTCATTTCAAGTACGGGCGGCCCGAGTTAGCCGAACATCGTCGACTTTGGTCGACTCAACTGCCACTTTGGAGTGTCAGTAGTCGACTCGAGTCAATAGCCATAACGAATTAACGAAAAAAAAAACTAACTCGTCGCTAGTACAAAAAAAACAACTCCGGTATGCGTAATAATCGTACCGGTCGGGACCCGAGAGTCTCGGGTATCCATTAAAATATGTGATGATGGCCTTGCCAGGAAATGCTACATAGATACTGGGTCTGAGGAGTGATTAATTCATACCTTGGACTAACTTAGTGAAAAGGTTGATATAAATAAAAAAAATAGGTATAAAACTCGATAGTTTATTATTAAATTATTTTCTGTGATTATTAGGCTAGGAGAAAACAAGTAAAAATACAACTGACTTTTACAAAAAGTAAACTAATTAATGGCTATTAAACCGGGTGTAAGGGACAGCCTTCCGAAAACTGATTCTATGGATTCAATTGATGATTCTGAAGCCCCCAGTTTGTGCCCAGACTTCGAATTTATCTTTTCATGAATTATACGATTTTTTTTCAGAATTAATGGATAGATTATACTATAAAATCATTACACAAGTCGAACTAAACCTGATTTAAAATTTAGGCATACAACTGCAATGTTGTACAACAAAATCTAATACGCAAGACTGCACCATGTTGTGTGTGTGCGCAAAGAAGTAACCGATGACTTCTACCCTTTTTCTAAAGTTTTCGGTAGGCTGTCCCTTATACTCGGTATATATTTCTATGACTAGCTGTCCCCCGCAGCTTCACCCGCGTTATGTTTCAAGGATCCAGGATTTGGTTAAGGGAGGTGCAATCTTAGATCATTTCACTTGCTTAAATCTTCCAGTAAATTAACAGGTAAATAAAAATGTATAAAGAAGAATACAGAATTTTAGTGTTTTCCGTTTCTTATATGAATGACATGCATATTCCCTATCGGTCGTTACCAGGGTTGGGGGGAGCAATTGCACCCCCACCCCCCCGTAGATCCGCGTCTGTCTGTTTATGGATAATAAGTATTGCTAAGAAGATGTCACAGATTCAACATTACACGCCCAAAGAAGACATTATGAAAGGGATCGGACACTTACAAGTAACTAATTTTAATCACTCTTACAAACCTTATCAAAAAAGGATAGAAGATTTTAATTCTGTCCAATAAGTCTATGCCATTATCATTGACTGGGAGATAGTACGGTCGTGCGTGACCAATATAGATGGCACCTAAATTCAGTTTGAAACAAACAATCGGACTAATTACCCGACTATGGCGAAGCAAAAAGTGTTATGATTTTGACTATCTGTTCCCTCATAACTTCTAAACTACTTATTATAATAGGCTAGTTGACACTATCAAAAATAAATTACCAAACACTAACCAATGCATAAAACATCTAAAAACACGTGGAAATAACATAATATATGTAGTACATTTAATGCTTTTTATGATTTTAAATTACCCGTGGAACCCACTAAGAGTATATGATTTGATGCTATGAAACTATCGGTTTGACGTTTATTAAAAAATAGCTGATTTGATATGTCAGTCAACTACCCTATTTGAAAAATTGCAGGTTGTTAGGTATCGTTGGAAGCGACTAATTTGCAGTATATATCGTAGTCTTTAGTTTGGCCACTAAGGGTGTCAAAACTGTCTTTTTCTAGAAAAACCGTTGCTCTGATAGACAATTTAACGATAAAGTTGGATGGTGCAACCCACCCTAAACCGTTCGCTGGTTATAGGCTAAATCGCTAAGGCGCCCTCTAGAGGACTTTAGTGGTGTTTTAGTTTTTGAACTGTCTTTTTTTGACAGAACTGCATTTTTTTTTATAACCATATCATATGTTTTTCGTAGGACATAGGCGAGGCGGTTTTTTGTCTTAGTAGGCATTATGGTGAGATTTGTCGTAGACATTCATGAATAGAGAAAATCACAAAATAGAGATAATCTCTACCCGCGCGAGAATTGGCCTGGAAATAGGCCAATTCGTTTTCATTCGACATTCGTCATTTTGTTTCGACATATCTCGAATTTCGAATTATAAAAAACCTCTACAGCGCCAGAATTGGCTTCCAGAATCGGGGTCTAATCTGGATTTGTGTTCAACTCCTCCGTAGGCGTGTGAGGTTTTTTTCTTGCTTGTGCTTCTGATTTTAATACTTGTTCAGTGAATCCCGAGTCTGGATCACCATTCGTATCTCCAAACCATTTCGACAGTGCTGTCGGATGAGGAAGACAACTATCAAATGTTTCTCTAACATATTCAAATGCTTTTGGAGAGTATAAGTTTAATTTTAAACAAAAAATTTTAATAGCTGGAGTGTATATAATATCTTCGCTTTGTTTTTTCCTATTATAAATATTAAATAAGTCTGCAACAGCTATATTTTTATGTAGCCTGTTCAATAGATCTGAGTTGTTATTATTTTTTAAATTTCTTACTATATCCTTTAAAGAATCGTTTCTATTTTTGAGCCGCCTTACTGCTTGGTTCAATGTCTTTATTTTATTTTTGTAATTTTCAATATTTTTTTCCTTCTTCATTAGTTTATCATTTAAACGAAGCTGCGTTTTGACGAAGCTCCTTGGCGTATCAGTCAGAGATGCTTGTACAAACGTTGGTGTTTCTAAAATATGTGGCGGTATCTAAAAATACATAAAAAACATTAGTTATGTACCTTATTAATTATTGCAAGGCGTAAGAAATAACCAATACGTACAGGACATTTTTGCGGTAATGTAATGGTGCTTGATTCTGATGAAGACGCTTGTTTGACATGGTTTACTACTTGAGAAGGTTGTGACTAAAAAAATAAAGCTTGCATTAAAATGTTACGTAAAGCGTAAATTATTGTCAGTAAGCATAATAATACCTACCTATCCTGTAGTACGCATAACTTTTTAAATACTCATTTACTTTGGCATAAAAAAGTTAAGCATAATTTTTGATGACATAATATTAATTTTACTTAAACAGTTTTTGGCATACTGTTAATCGGCATAATGATCTTTTGGGTTATTTTACTTTGGACTACTATGGAGTCGAATAAAAGTTACATTAGGTTACTATATGCGGCAGGCATAAGTCGCTAACTTGTTAAGTTACAACATAATATGCTTGTTTATGCCTAAACATTTATGCGTAATTTAAATAATGCTTGCAAATTATTAGGATAAGTAACATTATGTCACACAAAATTATGACATTATATTTTATGCGTATCGATAGAGAAGGATAGCATTATAGTAGTCATAGTTAAATGATCTCTTTGCATTCAGATAGTCTTCCAAAATCAGACCCAATCAGTTTTTTGGTATATTCAAAATATAGACAGTCTAGATTACGTACTTGCGGTAATGGAATGCTGGTGTTTGACGATCCATGCAGTTCTGATGACCCTTGGTTGACATTGTCTCCTTCTACTTCAATTGATTGTGTCTAAAAAATAAAATATGCATTAAAATTGACAGATTTTAAGGCGATGATAGCTCAGGAGTAGTGACAAAGCGTCAAATGGCATATGACGAAGGTCGCAGCCTCGCAGGATCAAATCCTCCAATGAACTTGAGCTTGTGAAGGAAAACATCGTGAGAAAACAAAGCTAGGTCCCATGATGAAAATCTGTCACCAAGAATCTATCGGTCTGTGTGTTCCGACAGTTGCACTTGAGAGCCAATTCCCTTCTAGGTTTTGTGATTTACCACCTTAAAGTCAAGCATAGACCTAGTGAAAAAAAATTGATTAACATACACTTACTGGCAATAATGGAACGCTTGGTGACTCAGACAGTTCTAATGAAGGCTCCTGATTTACATTTTTAACAACTTCAATGTCTTTGGTCTGAAAGAAAAATCATGCAATAATCATATGGATTGAATGAAACTGACTGCAACAAAGTTACATGATTACCCCACAGTGTATACGTACATGCTGTAATGTAGTTGCAGTGGTAGTTGAATTGGACTGTTTTGATGATGACTCCTTTTCATTGTTAGTTTCTAATATTTCAATGGGTTTCGTCTAAATTAAAAATAAACATGAATTATTATCGTTAGGTAATACATCAATCTGAGATTATTACCTACTTTTAATTAAAATTTTAATTAAACATGTATTAAGTAGTACCTAAATAAATTAATTTGCATTATAATATTATTTGGTTTTTACAGCACCAACTGCTCTACAAGAATTAATTACAAATAGTAATTCCTAACAGGACTGTGTTGAATAAGATACCTACCTAATGATGATAGTTTTTGGTGCCCAGTTTGTTTAAAATGAATTGCAGCCTTAAGTGGGTTCAATGGTTTGCAAAATATTGCTAATGACCACAGAGAAGATACTATACTAATGACAATGATAGATAAATTGTTTACATACCTTTTGTAAGCTAGTGGAAATATTTGCTTTAGTGCGTGATCCTTTTATAATTATGTTTGGTTTAAACAATAACTGAAACACAAAGGAAAAAACAATCATTATTCAATAGTCACTAAAATTTAAGTGATCAATTAATTATTGTAGATGGATTTTTATGAAATTTGGTAGAGATTAAGATTCCTTGGGACCCAGGGGCGTATTCAGCTTTTGACCCAGGGTGGGGCAAATCATACAACATAGGCTGGTTCCCCCATGTTTGTTTAGCTCTACACAAAGACATTTCCACGGAACATTAGGTAACATAGTATGTAGTAAAAAGGTGTCCTGTAGGTGAAATACTTGCAGGAGATCCAGCTTCATGTACTTATGCATGACAAATCCAGAGTGAGGAAGCTCCCCCACCTGCCCCCACTGGGTATGCCCATGATCGGGACACTGGTTAAACTATAGTGTGGAAGCTAGTTCTACATAAATGAGAAATTACCTTTTTTGGGACAGCATAAGGAACCACCCTACGATATCCATTTTTGGTGGTATACATATCCTTCTCATCAAAATGTGAACTACAGATAACACTGGTGGGGGATGGCACCCAATCACTTTTGCCTCTACATTGCCTAATAATATCAATCCAATCATTTTTCCATGGATTCATTTCATTCATTTTAGGAAATCTAAAAAAAAATTGTTTACAGTGATTGATTTTCGTAATCTAAACTAATAATAAAGCTGAAGAGTTTGTTTGTTTGGATACATTAATCTCTGGAGTTACTGGTCCGAATTGAAAAATTCTTTCACTAATAGGAAGCTATATTATCCCCGAGGTTATAGGCTACTTTTTATCCCAGTAACGCAAGTGAAACCCCGGGGAACAGCTATATAATATAAATTCGCTTAGTATGGGTGTAATTTAGATTTGTAATTTTTTAGGCCTTGACAAGGAACTTATGAATGGCAAAAGTTACAAATGACTCTACGACTGGTTTGGAATACACTTTCCTTGGTTGCCAGTGCTCATCACCATCAGGCTAGGAGACGATTGGTAAAAGTGGAAGTGATGCCCAGCTCACAACAGTAACTGATACCTATCTTTAGATATTGTATTGAGATGCCTGGAATGTTGCATGAGCTTCTATGCTATGGTAACTGCATACCATCAGCAGGTACACTTGTTTGCAGGCTTCATAGTATAAAAATAAAAAAAAAATTATGTCAAGTGTCAACATTACAAATCTAGTACCTAGGTAGGTAGATGATAAGTACTCTACTACTAAAGATTAAATAATTTCACTTCTTGGAAGCTGAGGAGGTTCTTTTAAAATTTTGCTACAAATTCTGGAACTGGGCATACAAAATCTGTTCAATCACTATCTGAAGTGGCTCCTCAAAGTCCTCAAGTCCTCAAATAACTCTACTAATAAAGTAAGTACACAGAATTTATGGTCAATTCATAAGATTAATCAAGTAAACTTTATACATAAATACTTTCTTACTTATGAAAAGTGATTCCGTCGAGTTTTTTGCCTGTAGTAGAATTATTTTTACAACATTTTACAACACAGGATGGCATTTTATCGAATTTAAAATCCGCTTGTTTGTTTTGTTTACATCATCCATCCTTTTTTTTCACAATTCATCAAGGCAGACACGGAAAAATATCGATATATCAAAATATCGGTTTTTATTCAGAGAATAATCGATTCATTTCCTCGATACTTTTAAATATCAAAATATCGATATTTCTTTCCGAGTACATACATAATATCTTTGTATCAAATTCGATATTTTTTTAAGAGCTCAACACATACACAATACATATACTGCATGTATTCGATCGCGGACTGCTACAATCACATCATTGATCACAGAAATTTCAAATACTGCCAAATCAGATCTGAAGTGTTTAATTTTTTCACTCTTGCTTGAATATTTGGATAGTATTTTTTTAAGTAACTAACGCGTTGGGGTAATAATATCGATATATTTTTTAAACATCAATACGATATATAAATCGATATTTAATATTCTGAAAAAATATCGATATTATGAAATTGATATACCGATATTTTTTGCCCAAGCTTAAAGCATGCCCACTCACTATCCCACTATAAATAATAATGTAAATAATGCCCGCCCATGTCCCATCCATGGTGTTTGTTTTGCATTTAAAATCTTTCTGTGAGTTTATTGCGAAAAACAAATAAATAATTTAACAATGATGCCAGAGCCGTATATATGTGAACTTGACCCTGATACAAGGACCAACCTCAAGGTCTACCTGTTTAAAAATGTGCACAATGTGGAAACCATAAGAAATAATATCATCAAAGGTACATGGAATTGTGCAGTCATAAAGCCTAATTTAATATTAGACCCTTTTCAAGTAGCTGTGGCAGCGAATAAAGCCGTGGTCTCTGAGAAACTAAATGTAATGGTCACTAAAACAGTATTTGGTGAGATTCTGTATAATTTATCTCTTACAAAGAAAATTTCACATAGCCTGAGTATGTTTGGTATAGAGAATGAACAGAATCTACTAGTTTGTTTTCTAACAACAGAAGAAAAAGATGATAGCAAAGATATCTTACTCCAAATAGAAGGTGAAATGTGTCCCATTAGTGAACTTAGTAGTTTTTCAAATGTTAATGATATTAAAAAAGCTTATAAGTTAAATAATTTGAAGTGTGGGGATGATTTAATGGATATAATTGTAAGCAGAATGATTACAAAGAACTTTGTATCACATTAAATATTTTATAATCAATGTTAGTTTTATTTATTAAAATACAGCTTACATGTTAACCAACATGTATTAATTTAGTTTAGATTAATTGTTATTGTTGCTCTTCCCGGCAGGGCCACATGGCTGTCAATTTGAATTCTGATTGTTGCTATTTGATCATCAAATATTAGATTGTTGGGGTACCTGAATTGAAATTATAGGATTTTTGGTTACAGAGATATTTTTTTATTTAGAGATCTAATCTATGATGGTGACCCTGCCAGGACACTACATAGGCACTTATGTTCCCTAGGAACATTTTCCATAACACCAAAATGTTGGCATTGTTTTAGCTCATCTCAAGGGTTAAGCTAGGATTAAATACCCAGATGCTGGGTTATTGGGATTTAATAATAAGCAGCATAAAATCTTTAAAACTATTTATAAATATTGAAAGTTAAATTAAAACACAAGGTTAATTTAGTATCTGTGCAAGTAGTAGTTGGGTAAAAGATTGGGAAGGGTAAATGTAAAATGAAACAATATAATTTTAAACCATGTTTTATTTTAACAACAACAATTATTATTATGTAAAATGTACATTTTTAATTACACAATATATAAAAGCGAAAAATAATTCAATTCATAGACAAAATGCAATATTACAATACATTATCTGTTATACAACCTATCGGCAACCATTGCAGTTTTGTTCATGTGAGGATTGATCAGACCGGTGTGCGGTGGATACCTCTTATAACTAATTTAATATGTCTATGGCCACTTTCGTTAGGTGAATTGGATTTCAATTTTGTTATTTTTTTTTCTCCATATTAAAATATTTGTTCACGTAAACTAATAATCACTAATCAAATTATTCATAATTAAATGCTCATTATATCACTTAATCTATAGCTCCCGGGCGTTCTGTAGAATCATAATAAAAAATTAAAAATATTTCTCTGAATACACATGCACATAATTTGTTTTAATTATTTAAATCTAAGATGAACGAACACAATCTGATCTTATTACGTAGTGAAGATAGTCTTATTGTAATTACATAAAAAAAATGGCATCTAGTAATTATTAAGTCTTAGGAACTTTCTGAAATCACTAATCACAAAAACAATTCATTTAGAACCAAAATAATATAATTTTCTAGTACAAAAAATAAATTAAGATACTATATGGAGGGTGGTGAAATTAAGCGAAATAAGCTTATGTATTAACTAGACAACGTTAAATAATATGCGATGGTGTATAAGTAATAATATATTTTTGTAAATTAACAGTGGGTAGCACCTCTTGAACACTTTTTCGTTGAGACGTGCTACGCGGACTCCGCTAATATTTCGGACCGGTCCGATGCGGCGCGCTGCCACCTAAATCATATTATTTGAATAGCTATTGAAAACCCCTTAAATTTTTAAATCTCACAATGGTTTATATGAAGCATGATGAGAGTTCATAAAATACCTTTACATAACATGGCTCTAATTTTCAGGCGCTTTTGCTAGATCAGCTTTATCTGTACACTGGTTTGTTTCCAATTACATTGGCTCGCATATTCAATACAATTCCATTCTGCCCATAATGATTCCTGCTAATACAAACCATACTTATCGACAACTTTGTCCCCAAACAATCGCATCTCTACACTAAATAAATTAACTATTAAATATTGCATTAGTGGTATATTAGCGTTACTTAGTGCATTAATATTTACATACTTAAAGCATTACGTTTTTGTGAATAATTAAAGTATAATGTTGTATGTATTTGGCTAGACCGTTCGCAATAGCGTTCATGGTGCAGATTCCGTTACAAATCGCACAAACTAATTATAATCATGTTACATTTCTTTTTTTACTAAAATTACTGAAAAAGGATAGATAATATTTATAGCTAAGAAATTATACCGTTGTCATTTACGGGAAATATGGACAAATACTGAAACGCCACTCACATTTATGTTCTGTATAAGTTCGTCATTTGAAAGTTCGATTATGGGATGTAACTAGCAGCCTCCTAAACAACTTGCTGGAGAGACATGACTCTCCACTTGTGCGGCACTGGAACTCTATGCACATGTCGCGCCGTGTCGCGCTTATAAATTTAAAATAATAATCTTGTTCAGGATAAACTATAATACTAATATATATAGCTTATAAGTGAATACTAAACAGTTTGGATGTTTAATTAAATTAAATTTAAAGAACCGGCCAAGTGCGAGTCGGCTTCGCGCACATTAGCTCCCATAGGAGCTAAAATATTTACTCTGTTTTTTTTTTGTATTTATTGTTATAGCGACAACAGAAATACATCACCTGTGAAAATTTCAACTGTAACTATCACGGTTAATGAGTTACAGCCCGGTGACAGACAGACAGCAGAGTCTTAGTAATAGGGTCTAGGGTTTTTGATCTTTGGGTATGGAACCCTAATAATTAAGTGATGGGCGGTATTAAATTTTTAAATGGAGTTTCAGTATTTAACTAATAGTGACCAATGTAGATAGCGACTAATTTTCTTAATCCTTCTCTTACGTTTATATAATAGATACAGTGGTACTAAATTAGTATAACAATAAAATCAGTACTATAGGGTAGTTGACTGTCATATCAAATCAGCTACTTTTTAATAAATGTTAAAACAATCGTTTCTATGGAATTTTGTATGAAATATTACACTATGACGTCATAGTTTCATAGTATCAAATCATATACTCTTAGTGGTTCCACTGGTAATTAAAAATCATAAAAAGCATTAAATGTACAACATAATTGTTATTTCCACGTGTTTTTAGATGTTTTATGCATTGGTTAGTGTTTGGTCATTTATTTTTGACAGTGTCAACTAGCTTATTGTATTATAAAAATTGGTATGATAGACATACCTACATTTTATGTTTGACGCATAATAAATGTGGATTTATACCCATGTGTTCTTATATGTATATACTACATAACGTTATTTGCTACATAGGTAGGATACACACGAGTGCTTAAATTCATAGCGCTGTAATAGATCTACTCACACAACATGAAATCAGAACTAATTACAATCGATTTGAACTTACATGGCTGTTACGATATTAAATAACAATAAATTAATTCATAATTTATTATAATAACTGTAAGACGTAGCACCAAATATTCCTACTTTACAACGCTGGTGTATGCAATGTGGAGTGTGACACTTCCTAGCAGAGCCACCATCACGGATTTGAATTATAAAAACCCTTATAACTTTTGAACCAGGGCGCGACAAAATTTTTTTTTTTTTTTACTATGTATAGGCCTGTGTTTGACCAATCACCGTGGTCAGTGATGATGTGGCCGATGATGGTAAGCACACAAAGCCTAGAAAGGAACTGACTCTCAAGTACAGCTGTCGGAACACACCGAAAGGTGCTTGGCGACAGATTTTCAACTTGAGGGTGGTAGCCAGCCAGGCGGGTACTACAAAGTACCCTACCACCGTGCTATGGTTTCCTCACGATGTTTTCCTTCACCGAAAGCTCAAGCTCATTGTAGGATTCGAACCCGGGACCTTCGTCTCGGTATCCGATGTCACTACCACTGAGCTATCATCGCCTTAATCTGATATTCGAGGACAACATAGCGACAGACTTGGATTTCAAATCCGTGATGGTGGCCCTGCCAGGAAATGCAACACCAATGTGGATTAGTTTTCATATTTAAAAAGGAATTCTTAATTTTTTGGTAAAAAATGTCAATCAATTTATATTTTAATGTCTAATAGTAATAGAGGTCATTTATACCAGCGCCGATATAGGGCATTTCATCGGATAAATGCGACAAACTACCGTGTATTGTATATGTGCTCGACAAATGTCTATAGCAAAGAAGCCTTCCAGAAAATGATAACAGTTTTTATACCCACATACTTACACTATCATTTAATTTTGTATATTAGTTTTAGCTACCATATTTTGTTGGAGATCCACTGATTTAGTTTACATTTGTATGTAGTTATTTTATCACGAAAACAAACCGATTAAAGGACAACAGAACTTTGTCTATGGGATCTGGTCCCAGCCACCAATAGCAATCGGCTATTGTGTCATTGGAAAGCTCTTTTAATGTTTCTATGGCACCAAATCTCAAAACCTTGTATGAAAAGTAAAAAATTGGCAAGTAATTTTTCGAATAGTTTTATTTTTTGCTAGGCCCCGATTCTGTTTGTAACAAACTAACCAAATTTAATCTCACTATATCTCTTTCTAATAAACAATATAAGAAAGGGACGAAAGATATTTTAGTCCTGTCAGATTATTCCGATTACTTATTTCAAGTTGAATATAAGCGCGATCTATATTGGTGACCATTTACATTACGATGACATTTCAATGACATGACTAATCTGACAGATCTAAAAAAGTTGCTATCTTTTTTCAATAATCCTTATATGAAAGAGAGGTGACGTGACTAATATTAGTTTAATTTGTACACAACAGAATCGGCTCCAATATGTTTAGTATATTTAAAAACATCAACTGTTCATCTCACCCAGACTTCTGTGAATGAACGAAACAAGTTTCTTTAGTTTCTTAATATATATATTTTTTTTTTTATTCATATCCAATTCTAAGCCATCGAGTAATATTTTGATAACATAGAACTAATGACGTAAAACTACTACACCAAAAAATCTTCCAATGACATACAGCTGATTGGACGGTGTGACCGTTAGCCTGTTGTCTTTTGAATCGTTATATATATAGATATTTGACGAGTACACCTACCTACGTATGTATGTATAGTATAATGTTAATGTCCGCACTAACTATCTCCGTGCCTCGGCTCGCCTCGCCTCGCCTCGCTCACACCGGGTGTCCGCCCGCGCCATTATCAGCATTCATTGCGATGTCGTACCTGATGGAATACCACTAAAATACATTAACTTACGTACAATAGGGATGATGACAAAAAAAATCTAATTAGTCCGTCAGTTAGATTACCAAAAAATATTTTTTCTTTAGTTCCGAAAACAAAAAATAACGAAGATACAGTGCGTTAAAATTTCACGTGACGTCACGTCTTAGTAAACTTTTTACAGAGAGATGACGTCAAAAGCCCCCACTTCTGAACTTTGATGTGACATAACTTTGTAATTTTTTATTTGATAAAATAATAAATACGTATCCAATATTTTTTCTTCTTTCACTAATAGGAAGCTACATTATTCCTGAAGGTTATAGGCTACCTTCTATCCCTGGAATGCGAGGGAAGTCGCGGGGAACAGCTAGTATAGATATACAGGTTGATTTTGTTTGGGTATATTAGACTGACCGACTGATCTATCAACGCACAGCCATTGGATGGATCGTGCTGAAATTTGGCATACTGAAAGATATTATGAGGCATCCTAAGAAACGGGGGAAAGTGACAGTGCGAGTGGTACCCAACGCGGATTACTAAATGGTCTGTACCCTGGGTGTCACTAGCGTCCATATGCAACGGTAACCGTTTACCATCATGCTTGTTTACCGACTTTATTGTATTAAAAAAATGGTTGATGATACCTATATGACAATGGTAAATAATAATTGTTTTAGTTACCTAGTGGTAGCGTGTGGTATGGTATGGTGTGGTATGTGGTGGTGGAGGGGTCACTGGTGGTGGTGGAAGGGCATCGGCAGAGGCAGCGAGAGGCTGTAAAGCGAGGGTCACCGGCGCGCCTCCGACACGTACACTGACACCGTCGAGTCTTTAGACCCCACGCCCATTGCACATCTGTAGACATAACAACACTTGTAATAAAAAACCAGCCAAATGCGAGTCGGACTCGCGCACGAAGGGTTCTCTACAATAGGGTAGTTGACACTGTCAAAAATAAATGACCAAACACTAACCAATGTATGAAACATCTAAAAACACGTGGAAATATCAAATATGTTGTACATTTAGTGCTTTTTATGATTTATAATTACCAGTGGAACCACTAAGAGTAGATGATTTGATGCTGTGAAACTATGACGTCATAATGTAATATTTCATACAAAATTCCTTATAAACTATCGTTTTGACATTTATTAAAAAGTAGCTGATTTGATGTGTCAGTCAACTACCCTATTATCTATCTACAAAAATATTTTTATTGTATGATGTAACTAAAAGTTTATGCTTTTCGCAATTTTTCCTTTATCTGTGCTATAAGACGTTGCTTGGTACCAAATTTCAAGATTCTGAGTTCACGGAAAGTACTCTGTATGTAGGTTTTGATTCCCTTGCGAGTGTAGAAAATTTGCAGCATAAATGTCTGTATTAGAAGTTTGATTTTTTCATAGCTCCAAGGGACATAAATATTTTGTATCACTACATAGTATAAAACCGTCTGTCTGTCCCTATGTATGCTTAGATCTTTAAAACTACGCAACGGATTTTGATGCGGTTTTTTTTAATAGATAGTGATTCAAGAGGAAGGTTTATATGTATAATACATTCATATTATAGTACAGAAAAGATGAGAAAAACCGTGCGAAGCCGGGGTAGGTCGCTAGTTTGATATAAATTTTAGCTTGATATCTACACGCGTTCCTGAGCAAAAGGGTCTTGACTTGACAGACAAATAGTTTGAGCACAGTTTGGCTTGTGTTAGTTAGTTACCTGAGTGGATGGAAGGTGAGGCAGGAGACGGGGCCGATGCGCGCGCCCATGAACCCCTCGTGGAACTTTATGGTGTTCAGCGAACCGCCCTTCAGGTCGTAGATGCTGATCGACTGGTTTATCGACCCGCTGGGGACGGAAACGGCACATGTGATTATAAGGCTTAGCCATTTTTTCAACTTTTAAATAAACCAAATGATTCTGATGATTTCAACGTTTTGCATGAGGTTAATCGCCTGCAAAGCTTTGCCCAAGCTACCTACTTCACAATAAAAACTAAAAAGTTGAAAATAAACAATGTTATTAAAGAATTTTACTGCTGTACAACAAAAAATCAAAATTCATTCAAATACACTGAAACGCAAGAAACAAGTAAATAATTAATAATTTGAAACTAATCGAGACATTTGTAAAAACTTTGGGTAGCAGGCGGGACCCATTACTCTTGAAAAAAATATTTTGAACTTTTGTCGTACCGCAGTCGGGTTTTTTAAAATTTTATTGTTCATATACTTTTGTGCCTCTTCTGTAAAGTTGGGAAAATGCATATTTCCTGTGTAATACAAGCGACATTACACATACTCCCTTCAGTATAGAGAAAAAACTACAACGAGTTACAAGTGAAAAAACGAACCAAGCAATCAAATTGCATAGAGGATGTACATCGATGGCGGCGAGCGGTCCGGGGGCGTTGACCCGCTCTACCAGCGCCATGTTCCTGGTGTCGTATATCCGCAGGTCGGCCGCCATGCACCCCGTCACCAGCATGTTGGCGTCCTCGCGCAGCGCGGCGCACAGCACGGGCGACGCGTGGTGGTGCAGCGCGAACTGCGGCCCGCCGCCCGGGGGCGCCCGCTCGTCCCACGCGCGCACCGACCCGTCCGCGAACCCCGCCACCACCTGGCCCGCGCCGCGCCACAGCGACGTTGCCGCCGCCGAGCATTCTAACCAACCAGACCACCACCCACACCGTAACTAGGTACATTGCGACAACGCACGTGGCTCAGGGCCGTATCGATCATACGAGGCCCCAATCATCAATACGGCGGTACTAGGTAATAGGAGGGAAAAGACACTTCGAATCCGAACCGGTAGTAGAGTCTAAAAATTTTAACTGTTGACATTCATAAGTGCCTTATTAGGGCCTAAACTGAATAAATGAGTTTTTGATTTTGATTTTGACTTTAGACTGCTGGGCCGACCATTTTATAAGAAAAATACACATTTTGATACAGGGCCCTACTAAGGCAAGTTGAGGACTTTTTGGCGGGAACTTGCGAAGTGACGTTGCGTTTTCGTTTTATTTTCATAAAATCGTGTATTTTTTTTTGAGTTTTATTGAATATTATCGGTGGTATTTTGTCCAATAAAGATCAATACAAGTGCACCAGTGAAGTGAAGTGAAATGATTACGTGTAAAGTGGCTTTTCAAGTTGTCTCAAGAAGTCCATGAAAAGTTTTAGTAGAACGGCAACCATTGTACTAAAACCTAACTAAACTGACTGACTATGACTTGAAGAAGATTTAACATGACTTGAACTTTGAAACTTGACGATTGACGAGAATTTTATACATGAAGAATATAAAAATACCTACATTGCTCAACTTGACACTGGCAAAATACACGAAGTGTGATGCCAAAATTAAAAAAAAAAAAAAAAAAAGGCAAGTTATATTATTATTATTGTTGAAGTTTTCAAAATTAATCAATTGTGCAATATACTGGGTAGAAGCGACGTCGTAACAAAAATTTAACCATGAATTCTGTACTCAACGTAAAAAAAGTCAGTCTTTTTTAAAAAAACAACAAAACAGTAGTCATAGACACTGCTATCAAAAAACATTTATAAAAAAAATAGAAAATCCATAATTTCAGTTTTCGTTAAAATGTCACATCCAGTCTGATCCAGTATATTCGTGATGCTAGTAACGCGATGGACAACAGACGCAGTAGGTAAGGTAAGGTAAGGTACAGTAGATACCGGTGTTGATGTCGGCGTGCAGCAGCTCGGTGTCGGCGTCCCACAGCCGGATGGTGGAGGAGAGGCCCGCGAGCGCGATGGACCGCCGCCGCGCGCACCACCGCGCCAGCGTCGGCGGCGGCGGCGGACTGTACCCGCCCGCCACGCCCGCCCCCACGCCCATGCCCACGCCCACGCCCAGGCTGCTGTTCATGTTGCCCGTGTGCATGCTGCCCACTGTACAACACACACATAAATGAGACTATCAGCGCTAAAATGGCCTAAACTTGAGATATGCTTCTTTGCCTTCTTTTGCATTATTAGCAGAGAAAAAAAAAGTGGTCACGCCAGCGGTGCGCACGACCGACAGCGCATCAGCAATAGCAAAACTGAGCGTCACATACATATTAAAATATTTAACCTATTTGATACTGTAAACATATCAAATTATACCAAATATTTTATGAATGTTTGTTTCTTTTACTCGTATACGGTCTGACAAAAGATCTGTTATGATGGCTCTACAGTACATATTCGTCATGTCAGCCGAAAGACGACTGCTGGACAAAAGCCTCCCCGAAGGATCTCCACGCAGGCCGGTCTTGCGCTACCCACATCCAGCGGTTTCCTGCGACCCACACAGGATCATCGGTCCACCTTGTAGGGGGCACGCTGCGTCTTCTGGTTCGTGATCACCACTCGAGAACCCTTCTGCCCCATACATAAAGACTGAATAGACCAAGTGCGTGCGACTCCAACAGCTTAAACCTTCGGTTGGAGCGCGAAATTCAAATTTTATCACGTTTTTTGCTAATTGCAGCTCAGTTATAGGTCGTAAGTTATCAACATGTTATTTGCGACAAGAATGATAGTATATTTACTGATTAATAACAAAAGAAATCATCAATATATTCTTCCAAGGTATATTAGTAACATTTTCATGAAATAGTCGTATATGTCAGTATACACTTATACCTTAAATAGTCGTATACCCTTAATACAAACGCGGAGACATTTCGTTGTAGGAATCTGTTTAATTACGATGAAATATGGCCTATAGGTGAAGGGATACCACCACCGCACTCATGCTTTATTGATTAGTTACGTTAGAACACAACACCTCTAACTAATTTATGTTAGATGAAACACCATGACTGATCAATACCTTATAGCACTGACGTATGCCAAGAAATCTCGTAAATAAAGAAATATAATGCCATAGCACAAAATATGTATTGAAAACATAATATTATTATCGGGGTGGGGGGAAGGGTCGGCAATACACGAGTGGTACCCGGGGCGCGGATTAGTATATGGTCTCTGTCCCGGGTGTCGCTAGTGTCCATAGGCTACGGTAACCGCTAACAAACAGGCGGGCCGTATGCTTGTTTGCAGACTTTGTTATATATATGTCACCGGAAATGTATGAAACATAGGAATTGTACACAATTCCTGTGTATTTCTCCTAGGAAATTTTATTTCAATAATGATACCAGGAAATATATAAATTCTATTGAAAAAAATTGGTTGGGGTTATTTTTTTTATTTTGCATAGAATAGCAAGTATGCGCACAAAAGTACCTTTCACTTACAACCCCCCAAATACCGCTATCCTTACAAATATCCCGAATGTAATACTCCGATAGATATTTAGGAAATGTATGGATTTCCTAGGAAATGTATACAATGACGGACTAGATACTTTTCCGTTAACATATATATATATAAAAAAAAGGAATACAAGAACGTGAACTAAAGAGTCCCATGGATAGGGCTCGGTTTTGATTTCTATATAACAAGCAATACGGTGTCTATTCACAGAAGGTAATATGCATTCGTGGAAAAAGGCACCATAGTAACACATTCTAAAACACGAATTTGCTTGTCTATTTAAAAAAACTTAATTTTTAGTACTCAAAGATTCCACGGTCAATTAACGTAACATTTATTTGACACTAGTTTTCCGGCCCTCGGTTTAACCCTTAGGGATTGAATAAAAAAAATCATATCATAAGCAATATGTAGACAGGCCAGTTGGCGCAGTTGGTTAAGACTCCATTACTTATCGCGCCCCCAGTCCATGAAAAACATTTGTGTACAAAAACATGTCTGTTTGTCCTGAGTCTAGGTGTAATTATCTATATTATTATGTATTTACAAAGAAAAACTAGCATATATATAGTATATCAGTTATCTGGTTGTCCATAGTACAAGCTCTGCTTAGTTTGGAATCAGATAACCGTGTGTGAACAATGTCCCAGGATATGTATTCCAAATGTGAGCTCGATCCGTCCAGTGTTTTGAGCTGTGCGTTGCTAGATCAGTCAGTCAGTTACGTTTTCCTTTTATAGACCTAACCATTTGAGTGTCGCTGTCAGAATAAATGGAAAATAGAAAGAATGAAAATTGTGGAAAATCGTGAAAAGTAGTAGGCGATTCTCATCTTTATTGACTGAAAAATAAATGTAACAAAACCTACTTGCTGTAAATAAAAGACTTTCTGGAAAAATTGACGCGGCGACCGATCGTGAAAAGATTAAAAAGAAGATATTCCAGAGAAATCACGAAGCTAGTACTTAGCTGTCGATCAGTGCTATAAGGTGTCATATGAATGATTTATGAATGACTCACGATTGGCGTCAGCCTGTTTGGTCTTGTTGTTCGCCTGCTTGTCTTCAGCGGTGGACGAGAATTGGTCCGACACTAGCTGCGCAAGACCTGCGTATTGTTAACGCATTGTAACTAACTATACGTACACTTAAGGCCGGTTTCATAAAGCGCGGTTATAGATAAATTTAACCGCCGAAAGAAAGCAAGCTGGGTTGCTCGTGTCACTTTAACTAAAATTTTAACCGTAACCATAACCGACCGAGGGTGATCGGTCATCGTCAAAGTTAACCCTACGGTCAAAGCATGGCAATGGTTATAGTTAATGTTGACTATAACTTCAACTTAAAGTACGAGCAACCGACCCTTAAACATACTCTTTAAACTGATCTTTGAAGTTTAGATCAGGGTTTATGTATGTAAGTGCACCAATCTTTGAGATTATTTACGCATCCTTCATCTAAATACTCGTAATTTTGACTTCCCTTCGATTTAAATCCCATATAAATTAAACAAAATAAAAAAAACTACAGCGTTAACTAAAAAAATAATGGATTAATATGTACCACCTTTATATTTTTGCCAATAATTTTGTTTGCAGTGCAGTTTACGAAAGTGCAACAAAGAATGTTATGTGCGATGAAAAAGCGCGTGCATTATTTATAAAGGTACCAGTTTGCGTTTTAATAGGGGATCGGACAGGTATCACAAAAAAATCTTAATTGTAGTTAGAAATAATGCTAATTAAATAAAATGACAATGAGTATTTTTGTAAAATAATAATGTTTTATATTTTTAAATCAACAAATAAAATTAATAAGTTGCAATATTATTTAACAGTCCGCCACCTTGAACGAAACACCAATCACAACGCGTTACGTCATACGTTTGGATACTTTGTGAAAAGTTGTCCGATCCCCTATTATCGTCAATTTTTTTTTAAAGTTTCATATGACCAGAACAATGATTGACATCCAAAAATGTTGTGATAACGCAAACGAATAATGATCAATGACGTCCGAAAACACATAAATAAATGGTGACACATAAAAAGCAAAACACTGAACATAGTTTAAAACATAAGCTGCATTTCGACTGAAAACTAAGTTTTCATTTACTCCGCTAAAACGTCAATAAAAATAATAGAGTAGCTGTGATGCAGTTTTTCTTTCACTTTGACAGGTCGAATCCTACAATGAGCTTGAGCTTTCGGTGAAGGAAAACATCGTGAGGAGACCATAGCACCACCACGGTGGTAGGATACTTTGTAGTACCCGTCTGGTTGGCTACCACCCTCAAATTGAAAATCTATCGCCAAGCACCTTCCGGTGTGTTTCGGCAATTGCACTTGAGAGACAGTTGTCTTCTTGGCATTGTAACAGCCTTGTCGGCATTAGCAAAATCTCTGGTATTGCAAATGGCGAACAAATAAAATTGGAACTGGGTTGAAGAAGGTGATAGTGAAAGTGAAACGGGCCTGCTACCCTGCTGTTTGTATAAATGTGATTAGTTTCATATTATTTATTTGTCACCCCCCACTCTCCTGTAATGCACTGTCGCACTATAGTAGTACGGTACGGATACAGTATGACACAACTTAGATGTAGCATCGGCAAATCGTATATCTACACTTCACTTCCGATTTACACAATGAGGAATAACAACAAAAAAATCTAATTAGTCCGTCAGTTAGATTATCAAAAAATATTGGATACGTATTTTTTATTTTATCAATACAATAAGAAATTACAAAGATAAGTCCCATCAAAGTGTAGGATTGGGGCTTGTGACGTCATCGTACAACTACATTTTAGTACACTTTTTGCAGACCGGAAAATTTTAACGCACTGTTATTTTTTGATTCCAGATCAAAATAAAAAATACGTATCCAATATTTTTTGATAATCTAACTGACGGACTAATTAGATTTTTTTGTTGTTATTCCTCATTAATAAAAATCATTATCGCGCCATTTAACGTTCAACAAGATAATTTTCGCCTAAAGTACTAATATACATACATGGGTAATGTTGTAGGCGCACTCTTTTCGGGAATGATCGATTTTATGAATTTTGCCGATGCTTCATCTAAGTTGTGTCATACTGTACGTGTGTGGGTGTGGGTATGGGTAAGGGTATGGGCATGGGCATGGGCATGGGTATGGGTATGGGCATGGGCATGGGTATGGGCATGGGCATGGGCATGGGCATGGGCATGGGTATGGGTATGGGTATGGGTATGGGTATGGGTATGGGTATGGGTATGGGTATGGGTATGGGTATGGGTATGGGTATGGGTATGGGTATGGGTATGGGTATGGGTATGGGTATGGGTATGGGTATGGGTATGGGTATGGGTATGGGTATGGGTATGGGTATGGGTATGGGTATGGGTATGGGTATGGGTATGGGTATGGGTATGGGTATGGGTATGGGTATGGGTATGGGTATGGGTGTGGGTGTGGGTATGGGTAGGTGTATAGTGTATAACTGACTGTATATCGGCTGCGCGGAGGGCGGGCGGTAGTCGGCGGCGGGGCGCACGTCCAGCGCGCGCCACGCTGACACCAGCGCCGGCTCCATGCTGCTGCCGGAGCTCGACGGTCTACACACAACACACAATACAATACTTTTTTTTTGTATATGTCACCGGAAATGTATGAAACATAGGAATTGTACACAATTCCTGTGTATTGCTCCTAGGAAATTTTATTTCAATAATGATACTAGGAAATATATAAATTCTATTGAAAACAAATAGGTTGGGGTTATTTTTTTTATTTTGCATAAATTTGAAAGTATTCGCACAAAAATAAATTTCACTTACAACCCCCCCAAATACCGCTATCCTTACAAATATACCGAATGTAGTACTCCCATAGATATTTAGGAAATGTATGGATTTCCTAGGAAATGTATACAATGACGGATTAGATACTTTTCCGTTAACATATATAAGTTGGGCTTGCGTTTGGCCACAGACTCGTCAATTTAGTGGACGATGACGAAGCCTATGATGGAGCACGCTTGCCCAGAAGAAACCTATTCACCCTGGCCTTGAAAATTCCGAGATTACATATAACATGTTATTGGACACGGTTTACGGCCATAACACAGAGTAGGGTAAACATACTGTATAGAATATTACACCCAGATTCAGGACAAAATTTAAAGAATAAAGGCGAAATTTGTACTAAAATAAAAATATATATACAGAAGCTGGAAATGCCCTACGTTTGATACGGGGTGCCTGAAGATACCTTCATGCATTTACAATATTTTTAAAACCCCGGCAAAAAATGAATAAAAAAAAAAAAATATCCTCGGACATTCTTCACACACGGTTATCTGATCCCAAACTAAGCAGAGCTTGTACTATGGAAACCAGATAACTGATATACTACATATACTACTTTTTTTTTGTAAATACATACTTATATAGATAATTACACCCAGACACAGGACAAACAGACATGTTCATGCACACAAATGTTTGTCCTGGATGGGAATCGAACCCACGACCGGCGGCGCGATAGGTGGTGTCTTAACCAACTGCGCCAACTGGCTTGAATAGAATACACTTTATTGATTACACCACAAAAATAGGACAAAAAATAATGTGGTGGTCTGAGAGCACCGACGCTGTTAATGTAGACCTGTAGTACCTGTATATGGCGAGGTTCCCCTGGTGCGAGGCGACGGCGAGTAGCGCATGTTCGTGCGCGTTGAGGTACGCGAGTGCGGTGATACGTCCCCAAGCTCGCCGCCAAGTGCCCACACATAGTTTCGCCGCCGTACCCCAATCCCAGATCCTACAAAAAAACAATACATTTATTACAGTTCTCCGTAAGTGGTGAGACATGGAATTCTACTACATAGGATTTCACTGGCAGATATAAGATTTGTTATAGTTAACCTAGGCTACTTTTGTAGCAGAAAAAAGATTAGGATTACGCACAAAAAAGATATATATTCCGAAAATACGCCCTCTCGTATACTCCGTATCCTTAGACCAAGGCAAGCCCTCAGCGAGCCGGATGACCCCATAGCATTAGCTCAGATCGAAGCTGACCAAGCTCGTAAAAGTACACAACACACTACACAAAACCGATCACGCTACCGTCCTCGACGGCGAGGACCGCCGCGACGTCCCACTCAGTCTCGTCCCGTTCAAGCGGCCCGAGCTGCCTACAGTAATCCGACCGCCCCCAATTAGTTGTAACTCGTACAAAGTCCTCCCCTTCCCCCGGTAACGCCCTGAGCCGAGGTTCGTACCCCACTCGGGGGTGCCATCAGGCGTGGTTACCTAAATGTTACCCGGCTGAGAGCTCTCTAAGCTCGCCGATTGTCCGGTAAGGTTGGAGCAGCCATCAGAGGCTATCAACTTTAGTCCTTTCAAAAAAAAAAAAAAAATCCGAAAATGTGAAGGACATGATATATAAATTTATAGATTTTTATCGACAAAACTATGAGAATAAAAGAAAAACATACAATCGAATTGAGAACCTCCTTCTTTTCCTTGATGGAGGTTAAAAACGGGACAAATGCGAGTCTGACTCGCGGGAGGTTTCCGTAAAGATAATTTCTTACGTTACTTTACACATACTATAGACTTCATATAGGTTTTCCTGTAATCTATAGGTAAAGGCGATGATAGCGACCACTGGACGTCGATTACCGAGATGAAGGTTGCGGGTTTGAATCCTACAATGAGATTTGTTCCGACAGATGCACTTGGGAGCCAGTTCTTACTGGCCACACAGCCCCCCCCCCCCCCCCCCCCCACCCTAACGCTGATGTAATGTTAGTTTACCCGAAGTTGTCCTTGAAGGCGACGGCGGCGTGCTGCTCGTAGGGATGGAACAGCACGACGCAGGGCGGCAGCGGACAGCGCGAGTGGAAGGCCTGCGTCTCCAGCCGGGGGACCCGCGCCCCGCGCAGCGCTACACAACATTCATATTCACTACTAGCTGTTCCCCGCGGTTTCACTCGCGTTCCCGGGATTCAAAGTAGCCTATATATAACCTTCGGGAATAATGTGGCTACCTGTTACTGAAACTATTTTTCAAATCGGACCAGTAACTCCGGAGATAAGCGCGTTCAAACAAACAAACAACGTCTTCGGCTTTATTATTAGAAGAAGATTTTGTATTGATAGGGATGGTGACTAAAAAAAATCTAATTAGTTTGTCGGTTAGATTACCAAAAAATATTGGACACATATTTTCTTTACTTCCGAAAAAGAAATTACGAAGATACAGTGCGTTAAAATTTCGCGTGACGTCACGTCTCAGTACTCTTTTTACAGAGTGACGTCACACGACTCCTGAACTTTGATGCGCCTTATCATTGTAATATTTTATTGATTTAATAACATAAACAATACGTATCCAATATTTTTTGATAACCTAACTGACGGACTAAAGAGAATTAATTAATTTTTACCCAGTGATCATCCCTATTACAAGATTAGTTGATGTACTATCGACAAAGTTGAAGCATGATCATCTTAAGGGTGTATTTTGCGTGCAGTGACCAGCCGCTACCTGTGTCTCACACAATATAACCAGACAATGCGCTTGTCATAAAATAGTACATTGTCATTGTCAGTAAATAGTCTAAACAAAAGATTTTACAAGAGACCGTTTTATTGTCAACAATGGACAGGGCAAACTATGATTACTGGCTGCAAGCGAAAAGGTCTCAAAACTGATCATGCTTCAACTTTGTTGATGGTACACGCGAGACACATGAAAATTGGAGGGCGTGTTCTTTGTGAAGAGTAGGCATCCGCTGAGAAAGGTTTTTTAAAATTTAACCCCTAAGTGGGTCAAATAGGGGATCACGCGTTAGGAAAGCTACAAAAAATACAAATATTTTCTGTTTATAATATACTAGTTGTTCCCCGCGGTTTCACTCGCGTTTCCGGGATAAAAAGTAGCCTTTATACAACGTGTTGTTTTTGATATCCCATAACTCTAGGGTATGACTGAGACCATATCAAAGAATCAAGTGGCATATGAATTATGTTTCAAACATCCTTTTTTTTATCATTTTTCATACAAAATAATTCGACAAAGTCACGATTATTAATGTAAAACACCCTTACGTGAAACCCTTCGGGGATAATGTTGTTTGCCATTAGTGAAATATTTTTCAAATCGGTTCAGTAGTTTCGGAGCCTATTGAATGCAAACAAACAATCAAATGTTTCCTCTTTATAATATTAGTGTAGAAGTGTAGATATGTGATGTGTCATACATACCGGCAGCATCCCTCCGGAGGCTCCTGTTCCTGGCGAACCTCCAGACGCGCTCGTGGTGGTCGCGGGACTCGTGGTCGGAGCGCCAGCCGCTGCCGCCGCCCCCCCCCACGCCGGCCGCCGCGCCCCCCACGCCGCCGCCCACCGACGCGCGCCCGAACTGCCCCGACGACCACTCCACGAACAGGCTGAACACTATCGGCTTCTTTGCTGGTTGACCTGACACATATCACATCAATCAATAGGACAGGACTACCTCATCAAATACAAGCTCTTAGTTCTGGGGTCTCTGATAAGGTCGCGATATTGCTACGTGCAATAGGCTAGTTGACAGTGTCAAAAATAAATGACCAAACACTAACCAATGCATAAAACATCTGAAAACACGCGGAAACATCAAATATGTTGTACATTTAATGCTTTCTATGATTTTTAATTACCATTAGAACCACTAAGAGTAGATCATTTGACGCTGTGAAACTATGACGTCATAGCTTAGTATTTCATACAATATTCCATGTAACCGATCGTTTTGACATTTATTAAAGAATTCATTTTTCGAATTTCTCTTTTCACATGCTGTTTTATTATTATCTGAAACTAGCTGTTCCCCGCGGTTATAAATTATAGTACCCTATATCCTTCTCCATATCATAGGCTATGGCTGCATTCCGAATGATGATGATATCGATAATTATCGATGTGAGCGCGCTAAAACGCGTACCGAATCACTTTTAGCGCGATAACGAAGCCTCGCGAAACGTCATCGGTGACGTCATTACATGCGCCATGTTGCGATTACGACGACCATGGTCCAAACGTTATCGCCGTGAGCGTGGCTGTCAAAAGTGACACTTGTGTTGTGTTTTTGTTTTGACAAGGTTTTTATGTGAGAATAACAAATAAAAATACACTGTATTCAAGTTAGGGAGTCTAATAATTGAAGTACTCCCTACCAACGCGTTGATCATGAATTTTTTAATCCCTTTTTCGAATGTTTTAATTCTAAATACTGTCAGCGCTTTCACAAGCTCCGAATCATTGACAGTTCACGGCTCTTATAGATGTGATATTCGTATCGGAACGGAAATTATCGATGTGAGCGCTAAGATCGATTATGGCATGTTTCGGAATGTACCCTATATGTGTGCCAAATTTCATCGTGTTCGGTTCAGCGGTTTAGGCGTGAAAAGATAACAGACAGACCGAGTGACTTTCGCTTTTATAATAGGTATTAGTCTGAAATTTTATTTACGTTTGATTATAATTATGGATTTCTAATTTAATTGAAAATAAAGTAAATGTTTTTATACATTATAGGGTAGTTGACTGACATATCAAATCAGCTACTTTTTAATAAATGTCAAAACGATAGTTTATATAGAATTTTGTATGACACTATGACGTCATAGTTTCACAGTATCAAATCATCTACTCTTAGTGGTTTCACTGGTATTTAAAAATCATTAAAATCATTAAATGTACAACATATTTGATATTTCCACGTGTTTTTAGATGTTTTATGCATTGGTTAGAGTTTGGTCATTTATTTTTGACATTGTCAACTACCCTATTGTAATTTTCGTAGGAATCTCAAGTTTTATAGAAATAAAATCAACTTTAAAAAAAGAGTGTAAAACCTTAGAGCTATACAGAACCCAACGCAAAAAAGTTATGCGTGAACAAACATAAAAAATCTCCTCCTTTTTTTGAAGGAGGTTTTAAAGCAATCAACTAACTAGAATTAGATGAGGTAGATTCCCGTTGCTCCCTGTCTCGCTGTCCCGGCTCCCGGTCCCGCTGCGACACTGAGTCCTCCGATATCATGTGCGGCAACCCTGACTTGCCGCGACGGTGACCTGTGTTGTATATCATAATTAGGGTCGGCACAAAACATATCATCACTCGAATGATAGAGCTCAATCGTGTTGTGGATGTGCTTGTTAGTTGGTGAAACTAGCATGTGGACGTGTAATTAGTCGGTGATGGCAGCAAGTGTATGTGCTCGTTAGTTGGTGGTCGTGAAATTAGATGGTCGAGGCAGCATGTGGACGTGCTCGTTAGTCGGTGGTGGAGATAGCATGTGTACGTGTAATAGGGGTGATGACTAAAAAAATCTAATTATTCCGTAAGTTAGATTACCAAAAAATATTGGACGCATGTCATTTTTTGTATAGTTCCAAAAACAAAAAATAACAAAGATAACATATAAGATTTAGTACACTTTTTACAGAGATGACGTCAAAACACCCCACTGGACTTTGATGCGATTTATTTTTGTAATTTTTTATTGATTTGATAAAATAAAAAATACGTAGGTACCTATCCAATATTTTTTGATAACCTAACTGACGGACTAAACAGATAGAATTATTTTTTAGCCAGACATGATCCCTATTACTTTATTTTTTTTTTAATTTTGGCATCACACTTGGTGTATTTTGCCAGTGTCAAGTTGAGCAATGTAGGTATTTTTATATTCTTCATGTATTAAATTCTCGTCAATCGTCAAGTTTCAAAGTTCAAGTCATGTTAAATCTTCTTCGAGTCATAGTCAGTCAGTTTAGTTAGGTTTTAGTACGATGGTAGCCGTTCTACTAAAACTTTTCACGGACTTCTTGAGACAACTTGAAAAGCCACTTTACACGTAATCATTTCATTTCACTTCACTGGTGCACTTGTATTGATCTTTATTGGACAAAATACCGCCAATTATATTCAAAATACACGATTTTATGAAAATAAAACGAAAACGCAACGTCTCTTCGCAAGTTCCCGCCAAAAAGTTCCCCTATTAGTTAGTGGTGGCAGGGCAGCATGTGGACGTGTAGGCTGGTTGTGTATGTGTGTGTGCGGGTGTGGGTGTAGTTACCGGGCGCGGGCAGCGTGCGGGTGTGGGTGTGCTCGTGGTGCGGGAAGGGCACCGCGCGGGTGTTGGGCGAGGGCGGCAGCGAGGTGGAGCTGCCGGCGCCGCTGCCGCTGCCGCTGCCGCTCAGGCTGCGGCTCATGTCCACCTCGCGGCTCACGTTGTCCACCTGCAACAAACGCAACGCCACATCATCATACTTCTGAACCCCACTGGCCTGTACCATTCAGTACCTAATCCTATCGTAAATAATCAACTTTTAACAAAAAGAGTAAAAACCTCCTTCAAAGACAATAACATTAAAATGGGACCACCTTGAAGCTATACTTGGAGATGAACCCAACGCAAAAAGGAAGATTAAAATCGGTTCATAAATAAAAAAGTTATGTGTGCACATACATAAAAAAAACATACAACCGAATTGATAACCTCCTCTTTTTTTTCAATATCTGTACTCCTAGGAGCTCAAAAAAGGATGAAAGTTTGTATGACAAAGGGAAACCGCCTTCAAATGCCATTTTTGTCATGTCCATTAACTCAGATTTGGTGAGACTGGGACCACCACAGGAGTATACTCTTTCGAACAAAAAAATCATATATGGCGGAGAACCTCCTCCTTTTTGAAGTCGGTTAAAATACGCGTTAATTCCATAAAAATATTCAATTTCTAACTTTACCATGATATAAATGTATAAATCAAAATCAAAACTCATTTATTCAGTTTAGGCCCTAATAAGGCACTTATGAACGTCAACAGTTACAGTTTTACAATAGACTACCACCGGTTCCACATACACTTGAACTGAGAAGAATCTGAGAAGATATATGTGTTATGTAAACACTAACCTGATTGGAGATGTAGGTGATGATGTCGTTGGCCATCTGCGACACTTGCGGATGGGGTTCCCGCTTCATCGCCACCAGCGTGTTCCACAGCTTCATGTACACAGAACCGAACCCTGCACACGTTATTATGTTAATCAATCGCTCTCGAGATCGACAGAGACTTACTCCGAAAAATATATATGTTAACGAAAAGTATCTAATCCGTCATTGTATACATTTCCTAGGAAATCCATACATTTCCTAAATATCTATCGGAGTACTACATTCGGTATATTTGTAAGGATAGCGGTATTTGGGGGGTTGTAAGTGAAAGGTACTTTTGTGCGAATACTTGCTATTCTATGCAAAATAAAAAAAATAACCCCAACCTATTTTTTTCAATAGTTTCTATATATTTTCAAGTATCATTATTGTTATAATTTCCTAGGGGAAATACACAGGAATTGTATACAATTCCTATATTTCATACATTTTCGGTAACATATACACATGATATTATTTTTAAGGCGATGATAGCTCAGTGGTAGCGACGTCGAATACCGAGACGATCGTCGCGGGATCGAATCCTTAGTGAGCTTGAGCTTTTGGTAAGGAAAACATCGTGAAGAAACCATAGGATGGTCAACTCAAACTCAAAACTAATTCAGTTTAGGCCCTGGTAAGGCACTTATGAATGTCGATAGTTACAATTTTTACAATAGACTCTACCACCGGTTATACATACACTTGAACTGAGAAGACTCCGGCAAGAAACTCAGCGAGACTCCTTTCTTGTGGATCTTTCATATGAATTTATATAATTACAGTTCTCGTTTTAAATACACATAAACTCCACACAATTGACACTTTTGGAGAGGGCTGCAAGTGCAGAGAGAAGCTACTACAACCATGTATTCTTGTCTTCTATGTAATGATCCACCTTATAGTAGGCCACCGGTGGTAGGGTACTTTGTAATACGCCTGGGTAGTTACAGTTAAAACCCTAAAGTTGAAAATCTGTCGCCAAGGATCTACCGGTGTGTTCCGAAAGCTGCACTTGAGAGGCAGTTCTTCTTCTGTGTGCTTACCACCGTCAGCCACGTTACTTGATACCGACATCGTATACATATATAATGTATGTGATCACCTATAGAGGGCAGCGCGAGTCCGGCGCTGGTCCTGGTGAGCGAGTGCGTGGAGCCGCGCGCGGTGGCCAGCGCGTCCAGCCCGGGGTCCACGCGGCCCGAGCCCGAGCCCGCGCCGTGACGACCCTGCCCATCCCTGGACACGATACCAACAATACATCACATCACATCACATCACACAACTTTATATATACAACTAGTTTTTTAAATAACTCATAACCAGTCTGACGTCGATGACAAATAAAAAATAAAGGAAAGTCGTGAGAAGCGACTCTTTTGCAGGCGAATCTTGTCCTTATTGACTTTAAATCGTTATTATTATAATTCTTATATTTTCCCGTCAAGGTTGAAATTTAAATAACATTTAAAAATAATAAAAGCGTAACGGAAACTACTTGTTATAAACAAAAGCCATATGCCAACAAAATTGTTGGGCCAAATACGGACAGCGACGCCAGACTGGATAATATAACTTTGAACAAAAAGAGAACCGCGCCGCGTTCAAATGCCCTTTTTTGCTTTTTTTTTAAATCGGTTCACATAGTGGCGGAGTATTCACATAACAAACATACATATTATCCTTATTTTAAGTCGATTAAAAACCTCGGACATCGCAACTTATTTTTTTACTCCCGACGACTGTCTGGCTGTGGCCTCGTATCTCCTGAACGAATGAACCGATTTAGATTTAATGACGTGCCCGGTGTCGGTGTAAAGTTAGCGTAGCCAGCGTAAGTAAGCATCATCAGTCATACCATAAAGCTAGTAGGCGCGCACAGAGCGTCGAAAATTTTACACTCGACGAGAAAGTTTTTTTTTTTTTAAATGCCCATATAGGAAGTAGTGCAATCGATTCCACTATCGATTTTGAACATACTAGTTTCAGGTTTTGAATTAAGTTCAAGTAATTCAAGTACACGTCGTTTAGGCGTCTTTCCCGAAAATGCCTATACATAGTAAAAAAAAAAAAAAAAACTCCAGGTACTTTTTTATTATAAAAAGGACTCACTTGTCACACTTCCTGCCTCTCTCCTGTATGCAGACTGCGATGAAATGCTGCTCGAATATCAGCACCAGCCATTGCAGAGCTAAATGTATAAATTAAATTAGCTAACCAAACATTACACATTTTGAATTGAATATGGAACTAAGGGCGCGGCTTCATTGGACGCACAGTTAGCGGCAGACTATACGCTGACTCACTAAATGAGTCGGTAAGCGAAACGCCGCAAACTACGTACATTACGCGCGGTATAGACACTCCATTTAAACAGAAAGCCTAGTGGGCACGCGTCCTAAGTATGAAATCAAGAATAAATATTAAAACATTTGATACATTATTGTAAAACAATATTGATATTTTGTATAAAGTTTGTTTTTTTTCGAGCACTGCAGATGAATTTAAAATAACCCTGTTTTATAAGTGTTAACAAAATAAACGTTTATGAAGTATATCAGTTGTCTGGTATCCTAGTTCTGGTTGGTGGTTCTACTTAGTTTGATCAGATCATTCAAATAATCGAGCGTGAAGATTTACTATTTACTAAATAAATTTACCTACATTCAAATTTATATGGAAATGAGGATGTTGTTTACTCTTTCACGAAAAAAATATTGAAGGACTTTGGATGAATCTTGGCACATAGATAATATCATACTTTGGAATAATATACCGGGTGTAAGGGATAGCGTACCGAAAACTGTCACCATGGATTCAACTAATGATTCTGGAGTCGTTATGTCAATAAAAATATTTAATAAATTACCCGACAAAATTAATGATGAAGAAAAAGATAACATATTTATAAACCGCCTGAAACATTTATTATATAGTAAAGCTTATTATTGTTTGAATTATTTTATGAATGACATATTTGCAGAATTCCACTAATAATTATTATAAATAGTGTCTAATATATAAATCGGTCCGTCTTCCTTTCCTTTAATACTATATTTAATTGCATTGTATTATAAATTGCTACATCCTATTCGGGTCATGTGCTGTATGTTACTGCTTGATGTCTAATGTATATGTACAGACTGCAATAAAGAATAGGGTAGTTGACTGACACATCAAATCAGCTACTTTTTAATAAATGTCAAAACGATAGTTTATAAGGAATTTTGTATGAAATATTACACTATGACGTCATAGTTTCATAGCATCAAATCATCTACTCTTAGTGGTTCTACTGGTAATTAAAAATCATAAAAAGCATTAAATGTACAACATATTTGTTATTTCCACGTGTTTTTAGATGTTTTATGCATTGGTTAGTGTTTGGTCATTTATTTTTGACACTGTCAACTACCCTATTGAATTGAGTGTGTAAATACTTTCAGAAATACATGTGAAACGTTTAGTAGTTACCAGCAAGTATTTCCTGTCTGACGATGCAGCTGGCGTCGAGGTGGGCGCGCGCGGCCAGGTGCACCGCCACCTGCTGGTCCAGCGCGTTGGCGTGCTCGGTGCGCCCCCCGCCCCCGCCGCCGCCCCCCGACCCGCCCCCACCGCCGCCCCCGCCGCCGCCCACCCCGCCCGCCGCCACGAACGTGCCCAGCGCGAACGTGCACGCAGCACGCACCTGCACGTACAGTACACATTATAATAATGAGGTTACAGGACTTTTAGGCGGGAACTTGCGATGTGACGTTGCGTTTTCGTTTTATTTTCATAAAATCGTGTATTTTGAGTTTTATTGAATATTATCGGTGGTATTTTGTCCAATAAAGATCAATACAAGTGCACCAGTCAAGTGAAATGAAATGATTACGTGTATAGTGGCTTTTCAAGTTTTCTCAAGAAGTCCATGAAAAGTTTTAGTAGAACGGCTACCATCGTACTAAAACCTAACTGAACTGACTGACTATGTCTCGAAGAAGTTTTAACATGACTTGAACTTCGAAACTTGACGATTGACGAGAATTTAATACATGAAGAATATAAAAATACCTACATTGCTCAACTTGACACTGGCAAAATATACGAAGTGTGATGCCAAAATAAATAAAAAATGAGGTTACAATTTTATTTTTCCTTTAGAGCCAAATAGGTGGCGTTGAACATGGAAACATCTGTCAAACTAATACCTAGTTGTGATAAAACCATAACCGACTTTACACCCAGACCAGTGTTACTATACACATAATTCTTGTGTTTACCTATTATGGTTCATAAGATACAGCAATTGTTAAGGTACAGAGGGACAGACGGACAGCGGAATCTTAGTATTCTAAATAAATTAAAATTACTGTTTTTTTATGTCAACAGGTTGACAATCGGGCTGACAGTCCACCTGATGGTAGATGATGACACTGTCTATGGATATTTGAAATACCAGGGGAATTGGAGACCTTGAAAACCTTTTTTCGCGGCCCTTTTGAAGAGCCCCATATCAGAGAAAAATATAATTGAGACCTCGTTCCACATCCTAGTAGTGCGCAGTAGAAAAGTTCGACTGAAACGTTGCGTAGAGGAACGAGGTGGCTGGAGGATATGAGGATAAGCTCCACAGCTTTTAGACACTGCAAAACTTTTTTTGAAGAACTACCTTTTGGAAACAACTTCTGGTGTATTCCAACAGCAGTACTTGAGAGCCAGTTCCTTTCTAGGCTTTGTGTGCTTATCACTATCGGCCACATCGTCACTGACCACGGTCAGATTGTGGTCAAATACAGGCCTATACATCTTAAAAAAAAAAGATGTCCATGATGTAGTCTCTTGGGAAAAAAAGACTATCAATTGCATTTTTTTTAATGGGGAACGTTCGGTCGGAGCGCGAAATTCAAATTTTATCACGTTTTTTGCAAATTGCAGCTCAGTTATAGGTCGTAAGTTGTCAACGTGTTATTTGCGAGAAGAATGGTAGTATATTTACTGATTAATAACAAAACAAATCATCAACATATTCCTCCAAGGTATATTAGTAACATTATCATGAAATAGTCGTATATGTCAGTAATATACCTTGGAGGAATTTGTTGATGATTTCTTTTGTTATTAATCAGTAAATATATTACCATTCTTCTCGCAACGACGACGACCTATAACTGAGCAGCAATTAGCAAAAAACGTGATAAAATTTGAATTTCGCGCTCCAACCGAAGGTATACCCTTAACGTAAAATGGGCTTACGTTTGACCGTTCGTTCGAACCCAAGGAGGGGTTACGACAAAGCCGAGAAAAAGCCTATTAACTCGAAGACATGCAGGTTATAAGTATCCAACAGTAGTGTCGTGTTACCTCGGGGTGTTTATGCAACAGCAGCGGGTAGAGCTTCTCGTGCGCGAGGTCCCTGACCCCGGCCCAGCGCGCGGCGTCGAACCCGCGCCACAGCCGCCCCAGCGCCACGCACACCCACTGCGCCAGGAGAGCCGCCCCCGCCCCCGCCCCGCCCGCACCACCCGCCCCGCCCGCCCCGCTCCACGCGCCCTGCTGCAGCTGCTCCAGGCATATCGAGATCATCGACCCCTGGGGAACACGATACGGTTAACTAGTTGACTTCACACATGTTGCCTGTCAACATTTTAAATTCAAAAAGCACTCTCAGATTGACCTGAATTTTCAAATATTTTGGGCACCTTTTAAAATTATTCTAATTCGGTTTATTACAAAGCAAAAATAGCTGAATCGATCAAGCCATTCTCAAGCATGTATTACGAAATTCGGTCGTGGCTTTACGAACGAACATAATTTTTGTAATTGTGAATAATTTATGATTAAACACTAAAAAGGTGGCGATGATAGCTCAGTGGTAGTGACGTCGGATGCCGAGACGAAGGTCCCGGGTTCGAATCCTACAATGAACACTAACTACAACTTCAGCTTTCGGTGAAGTAAAACATCGTGAGGAAAACATAGCACGGTGGTAGGGTACTTTGTAGTATCCGCCTGGCTGGCTACCACCCTCAAGTTGAAAGTCTATCGCCAAGCACCTTTCGGTGTGTTCCGACAGCTGCACTTGAGAGCCAGTTCCTTTCTAGGCTTTGTGTGCTTACCATCATCGGCCACATCATCACTGACCACGGTGAGATTGTGGTCAAACACAGGCCTATACGTAGGAAAAAAAAAAAAAAAGGTGGAAAAAAGAAATTAAATAACAAAAAAATGAGATTAAAGCGATACATTTTTAAAAATCAATCCCTAAGAGGACTGTATTTGAAAATAAATAGATACCTGTAAAGCTGCCTCTTGACCGGCGGGGTAGTTGTCCACGATACCCGCCAACACATACGCCGCCAGTGTTTTGTGCTCACACTGTATAAACAAACAATCATTATATATCTATGTCAACACATTAACCAAAAAAAACTAATTTTATCTACTCTCATATCGTAATGTTCTTATTATGAAATCAAAATCAGTACTTTAATGAGCCACTTTAGGCACACCCGTGTATAATGATTCATTATAGTACAGTTGTTGTTCCCAAGATAATGCTATAAAATAACTTTTTTTCTATTAAAGTACACTTTGGACCTATCAATACTATAATCAATCAGTATCAATTCAATTTGACGATGACAATGTCACAAATTTTGTAACTTGAACTTTAGAGGTAAGAATTTTTGGGAGTTGGCAACACGGATTTGATTAAGTATATGATTGATAATTTTGACCAAAAATGTCACAAAAATAGCAATTTTTTTTTTTTTTTTTGCAAAGTTGGTAGAAATTCAATTTTTTTAAATGACATTATTTATATGAGTTTAGATAAAGTACTGTATGATACTGCACATAATTAGGTATTAAAAACTCGTGTGATACTATTAAGAACCTCGCCTACGGCTCGGTACTTAAACTCACACTCGTAGTTAATAACCCCTATTATGCAACAGTATCATAAACTACTATTAATAGTGTGAAGTAGAGTGTAACACAGGGCGCTAAAACCCATTATAACTCGGTTTACCATACCATACCATTTACCTCATATATAATGGGTCATTTCAGCACCATGTAGGATTATACATACCATTCCTTTATGTAGAGATAAACTACAATAACATGGCGCGCCCCTCCAAATTACTGTTTCAATGTGTGTACTCACATCCTTACGAAAGAGTTTGTATGTAGGTGTAAGTATTCGTCCAGTAGCAGGCCGTCTTCAGTATCTCACTTATTAATAGATTTGTTGGTCAACTAATCATAACTAGCCGACTGCGTAACACAACGGACGTGTCATTGTCATAGAGTACGTCAGTGCAGCGCCATACTAATAGTAATGAGCGATTAATCACGCCGCTAGTCGACCAACAAATAGTTGCATTTGTTTTTGTTCGACGGCCGTATTAATACGCACATATGCGTTGTGAGTCTGTAAATACGTTTCAAACGTTTTGAGCTTTGGGGCGCGCCATATTATGATAGTTAATCTCCAGGTTTCATTGAAATCCATTCAGCGATAACAGCATTCTTTTAAGTATTCAGCATTGTTAATAACAGCAGGATTATACTCACATCAACTGATGGGTCTTGGAGAATGGAGAGGAAGTATTTGTGGCCCTTCGCATTGACCAGGTCCACTTGACAACTCTGTCGATATTAACAAACAAGGCATTAGTACTAGCGACATGCCAGTTGGCGCGGTTGGTTAAGACACCACCTATCACGCCGCTGGTCATGGGTTCGATTCCCATCCAGGAAAAACATTGTGCATGAACATGTCTGTTTGTACTGTGTCTGGGTGTAATTATTTACAAAAATAAAGTAGTATATCAGTTATCTGGTTTCCATAGTACAAGCTCTGTTTAGTTTGGGATCAGATAACCGTGTGTGAAGAATGTCCCGGGATATTTATTTTATTTATTTATTTAGTACTAAAAATGACACTGTGGTGATACACATGGGAGACCATATTCAAGGCATTGAACATATGAGCTCAAAGTTGACGATTGACTCAATCAGGATTTTTCAAAATGATATATGCATAGGGTTGGCCAGCAACAAGTTAATTGCTGAAAAATATAGTAGACTTCTATCAAAATTAATGGAATATGAAATATGTAACAACTGTTCTGTATTATTATTTAAAAGTTTAGGAAAAATAAAGGTCTGTGGGGTAAAAATTAAGAAACAACAATATTATGTATGTTAACTAGTTTTTAAAAAACTTGTATACAATAAACAATTACAAAAAAATATCGGGAGCTCCGTGTCGTAGCGTGTCGTAGAAAGGAGTCTCTATGCCGATTTTGATAAAAATAAACACTGCCTGTTTTATTGCTCAATCTATCAAATTCTGGGTGGACGGTAGGTAAGGTAGGATAGGGTAGGGTAGGGTAAGGTAAGGTAAGGTAAGGTAAGGTAGGGTAGGGTAGGGTAAGGTGGGGTAAGGTAATGTAATGTAATGTAAGGATAGATACCGAGTCGACGGCGATAATCTTGGCCCATATGTAGACCATGGAGGGGCGCAGGTCGTGCGCGCTGGCCTGCAGCAGCTTGAGCATGTAGGGGAAGATGCCGACGTGCAGCACGGCGCGCACGGCCCACGCGCCCAGCGCCAGGAACCGGCACAGGATCTGCAGCGCGCGCACGCGGTGCAGCGTGCTCAGCAGCACCTGCAGCACCATCGGCAGCTGGTCCGGCGGCGGCCGGTTGCGGGACCCTGACCCCGACACACGCATCTCAATATCTATACTGACCGATCGCCATCAAAGGACTATGTGCTATGTTTCATTCGAATCCGTTTAATAGTTTAGCTGTTCCCCGCGGTTTCACTCGGGTTCCCGGGATAAAAAGTAGCCTATAATCTTCGGGGATAATGTAGCTTCCTATTAGTGAAAGAGTTTTTTTGAATCGGACCCGTAACTCCTGAGATTAGCGCGTTCAAACAAACAAACTATTCAGCTTTATTATTAGTATATAGAATATAGATCAGTGGCGAGGGATAAAATTATGGCGAGGATAAGCCGTTCCAAATACACTGTAATTTTATAATGAGGAATAACAACAAAAAGATCTAATTAGTCCGTCAGTTAGATTATCAAAAAATATTGGATACGTATTTTATCGCACTGTATCTTCGTTATTTTTTGTTTTCGGATCAAAATAAAAAATACGTATCCAATATTTTTTGATAATCTAACTGACGGACTAATTACAGTGTCATTACAGTGTATTTTAAGCATGATAAAAGTGGCTTTGAAATGATGAAAATGTGGGGCTGGGATTCCTAAAAGGTAAGCCGATGGGAATCGGCTTGTATGGACCCTTCGCCACTGATATAGATTATGGAGTGGAGTGGTGTGGTGTGGTGGTACCTAGGTCGAGCCAGACTTGGAAGGCGGTGAGCTGGTCGCGGAAGAAGGGCGAGTGGTGGTAGGGCGGGTCGCGCGCGGGGTCGGCCAGCAGCGCCGGCAGCTGCGCCAGCGCCAGGTCCAGCGTGTGCTCCCACGCCGCCCACAGCGGGTGCGCCGCCAGCGACGGCAGCGCCGGCCACGACACCGGCGTGCAGTTATACGACCTAACCAATAACACAATACAATACAGTAGGGTAGTTGACACTCTCCAAAATAAATGACCAAACACTAACCAAAGCATAAAACATCTAAAAACACGTGGAAATAACAAATATGTTGTACATTTAATGCTTTTTATGATTTTTAACTACCAGTGGAACCACTAAGAGTAGATGATTTGATGCTATGAAACTATGACGTCATAGTGTAATATTTCATACAAAATTCCTTATAAACTATCGTTTTGACATTTAGTAAAAAGTAGCTGATTTGATATGTCAGTCAACTACCCTATACAATACAATCAATAAATATCCTGGGACATTCTTCATACACGGTTATCTGATCGCAACCTAAGCAAACCTTGTACTATGGACAACCATATACCTGATATCCAGTCTGGCGTCGCTGTCCGTATTTGGCCCAACAATTTTGTTGGCATATGGCTTTTTACAATAAGTAGTTTCCGTTACGCTTTTATTATTTATAAATGTTATTTAAATTTCAACCTTGACAGGAAAATATAAGAATTATAATAATAACGTTTTTAAAGTCAATAAGGACAAGATTCGCCTGCAAAAGAGTTGCTTTTCACGACTTTCCTAGATTTTCCTTTTTTTTTATTTGTCAGCGACGCCAGACTGAATACACTACATATACTGCTTTTTTTTAAATACATACGTATTATAGATAATTACATCCAGACGCAGGACTAACAGACGTATTCATGCACACAAATGTTTGTCCTGGATGGGAATCAAACCCACAACCTGTGGCGCAATAGGTGGTGTCTTAACCAACTACGCCAACTGGCTTGTCTATACAATACGACAATATACCTTACACATTATCTACGATATTTTTTTTTATTTTTTTATTACTAATGTATAGGCCTATGTTTGACCACAATCTCACCATGGTCAGTGATTTGGCCGATGATTGTGAACACAAAAAGCCTAGAAGGGAACACTCGGCAACAGATTTTCAATTTGAAGGTGGTAGCCAGCCAGACGGGTACTACAAAGTACCCTACCACCGTGCTATGGTTTCCTCACGATGTTTTCCTTCACCGAAAGCTCAAGCTCGTCACTACCACTGAGCTATCATCATAACGCGTCCCTCTAAAACTCTAAACTTTTGAAATTTATTTGTGAACTAGCTTTCGCCCCTCGGATTCACCCGCGTTCCCGAGGTATGTCATGTTTTCCCTTAATAAAAAGTAGCCTATATTTTATAAAAGGGTATGATAGATGGTAAGTGGTTACCGTCGCCTATCGCCATTTGCAATACCAGAGGTGCCGACCTGTTACGATGCCAAGAAGGCAACTGGCTCTCAAGTGCAATAGTTCAAGCAACAGATAGATAAAGCAGTCTTCACCGTCATATATAAACTGTGTGGTAACTCACCTCATGATTCTATCAGCCAGCAAGAAGTTCCTGCACAGACTGGCAGTTAGCAGATCAGCTCGGAACAGCTGCTGGAACAGCTCCGAGGGTAGCGAGCTCCACGCAATGGTATCAGTGATAGCCGTGAAGATCCAGTTCAGTTCCCCCAGCATTGTGCGGCGGTCTGTCACCTGACCTGGGATTCTGTTGCGAATAAACATTTTATATTAGTTTGACAATGGAGTTCTTACTTTGATCAGTAAAAGTACTTTTGAGAGTGGTAGAGCAACGGCCGCTCTCTCTGCCTTTGACAGGAAAATCACATAGAACTTGCTAAAGCTACAGAGGAAAGATTTACGGCTCATTGTAGACCTGGAAAAGAATATATCCGAGTAATAAGGTAGAAAGAGATCATCATCATGTCAGCCGAAAGACGTCCACTGCTGGACAAAAGCCTCCCCTAATCGCCGGTCCACTTTGTGTGTAGCACGCTGCCAGTCCACGCTGCGTGTTCCAGTTGGTGGTCGCCACTCAAGAACCCTTCTGCCCCAGCGACCGTCAGTTCTAAGAGCGATGTGCCCCGCCCACTGCCACTTCAGTTAGTCTTTTTACATATATTATTATTATCTTTTATTTTATTTGGTAATTTATTCTATCATCATCATGTCAGCTGAAAGACGTCCAATGCTGCACAAAAGCCTCCCCCACGGATCTCCATTTATTGAATATATATAACTAGCGACCCACCCCGGCTTTTCTGTACTATAATATGTATTCTGTACTATATTATACATATAAACCTTCCTCTTGAATCACTCTATCTATTAAAAAAAACCGCATCAAAATCCGTTGCGTAGTTTTAAAGATCTAAGCATACGTAGGGACAGACAGACGGGAAGCGAGTTTGTTTTATAGTATGTAGTGATAGTGATAGTGATGGTATAATTGCATACTTGTCAATGAGGTCGTGCAGATGGTGCGGCGCGACCCTGGTGGTGGTCCTGAGCACGAACCACTTCATGGCCATCTTGACGGGCGTGGTGAGGCACGCGGTGAACAGGTCCGCCGGCAGCTCCGGGTTCATGGGCAGCGCCTGGCCGCCCGCGCACGCCGCCAGCTGGATGCAGTTCTTGTACGTCACCGTGCTGCTGCCACTGCCTCCACCGCCTCCACCGCCTCCACCGCCTCCACCGCTCGCTCCGGGCCCAGGAGCCGGACCCTCCTCGCCTTTAGATAGCTGCGCCTGCATCAGAGTGTTATCTTTATTCTTTTACTACATATAGACCTGTGTTTGACCACAATCTCACCGTGGTTAGTGATGATGAAGGGAACTGACTCTCAAGTGCAGCAAATTTGGCATACAAATAGCTAGGCTAAGAAAGGATTTTTGATGATTTTAGTGCCTATTTTACAAGTAAAAGAAAGAAAGAAAGAAAAAACATTTATCTACTCTCATATCGTAATGTTCTTATTATAACTTTTTTTCTATTAAAGTACACTTTGGACCTATCAATAGTATAATCAATCAGTATCAATTCAATTTGACGATGACAATGTGACAAATTTGTTGACTTGAAATTTAGAGGTAAGAATTTTTGGGAGTTGGCAACACGGACTTGATTAGGTATATGATTATTGTGTCTGTTTATTTTATTGTTTTTGCCTACATATATCATTTTGACTAAAAATGTCACAAAAATAGTTGAAAAGTTGGTAGAAAAATACTATCGATTTTTCTATTTTTTAAATTACATTATTTATATGAGTTTAGATAAAGTACTGTATGATACTGCACATAATTAGGTATTAAAAACTCGTGTGATACTATTAAGAACCTCGCCTACGGCTCGGTACTTAAACTCACACTCATAACCCCTATTATGCAACAGTATCATAAACTACTATTATTCATGAGAATACAAAACTATAAAAAATTGAAAAACAAAAAAAAGAAACAAACTAACAAGTAGGTACATGACTGTTGTAATTTTTTTAGTTATGTTATAAGTAGGTACCATCATATCATCATCATTTTTTTCTGGTCCTCGATAAAAATGTCAACAGTATCCGGACCCCACCTAAAACTACTTGCCGACCCCTGGTATATAATGGTACATACCTCGAACTCCCTCTCATGTTGCTCGGCGAACTGTTTGAAATTGTCGACGATGACGCCCGCGTTGGAACAGTCGTATACGTAGAGGGAGGGCGCGCCCATCCACGTCTGCAGGTCGTACATCGACAGCGGGATGTATTGAGTGTACGCCTGTACATAACATACCATAAATTATTATATGTAGATTGTATTATAATGGCTCTACTCTCCAATGTAATCTCTTAAATTTTTTTTTTAACAAAAAACATAAGAAGAAACATAAATTTTAGTCCTGTCAAATTAGTTCGATTACTCCTCCTCCTCCCCCGGTATCCCGAATTAGTCGTAATTCGTACTATGCCCACCCCCTCCTCCTCCCCCGGTAATTCCTTGAGTCGAGGTTCGCACCCCATTCGGTGCCCTCAGTGCCGGTTTTAGCTCTACCAGCACCCTGGGCGAGATGTGATAACCCCCCCCCCCCTTCTCCCGCCAACAAAAGGGATTTTAAGCCATTATAGGCATTTTATCTTTAGACTTGAGAATTTATTTATTTATTTAGACTCGAGATAGCAGGAATCGCTCATGAGCGACCGGAAATAAAGGGGGGCCTGGCGCCCCTTTACATCTGGCGCCCTGGGCGATCGCCCTACCCTAACGCCGGTACTGGGTGCCCTCAGGCATGGTTACCTAAATGTTACCGGCCTGGAGCCCTTTGCACTCGCCGACTTGTCCGGTAAGTTTGATGCAGACATCAGAGGCTACCAACATTTTGCCTACCTGAAGCCGTGGTCACAACTATTTCCCCATAGTTTTTAAGAAAGAGTCAATTACATGACCAATATTAGATTAGTTAAACAACACAATCGGCACAAATATGATATGAATCATAATTCTGTATGTATTTACCCTATTGAAGACCCATATCTCCCCCTGGGTGGTTGGCTTGGGTACTCCATGTCCGTTGTAGTGGAACAGCACGCGCTCGTCCTTCGCGTTGCGTCGCAGAGAGCAGCATAACTTTTTCACCTGAGAGTGAGACCCATCAATGTTAGGTTATATTTCTTTTTTAACCCCCCACGCAAAAATGACGGGGTGTTATAAGTTTGACGTGTCTGTCTGTCACCTCATAGCTCCTGAACGGATGGACCGATTTAGATTTTTTTTTTTTTGTTTGAAAGGTGTCTTAATCGAGAATGTTCTGAGCTATGTTTCAAGAAAATCCGCTCAGCCGTTTGGAAATTATCACCAATTTACTAGTCAGTATCGGGGGTTTCTTTATATTTTTAATTTTAGTTATATGTCAGAAGGATGACAAGCAGGCAGGCGGTCTATCTGATGGCAAGTGGTTACCTACCTAGTGGTGGCTATCGCCATTTGCCGACCTATTACAATTCTAAGAAGAATAAGATTTAATAACGTACATTACATACATACGTAAATAAATCTTTTCGTAAACGTAATTGTTACCCTTCTTGTTGGTATTTTAACTGAAAATGTTGTCCCATAAAAAAAACCAGTAAAAATGGGTCTTCTCAAGTACCTATTTATTAAACAAAAAATGATGCTAATAGGGTAGTTGACACTGTCAAAAATAAATGACCAAACACTAACCAATGCATAAAACATCTAAAAACACGTGGAAATATCAAATATGTTGTAAATTTAATGCTTTTTATGATTTTTAATTACCAGTGGAACCACTAAGAGTAGATGATTTGATGCTGTGAAACTATGACGTCATAATGTAATATTTCATACAAAATTCCTTTTAAACTATCGTTTTGACATTTATTAAAAAGTAACTGATTTGATGTGTCAGTCAACTACCCTATTACTGAGTATCACTTGGGGATAACGTGTAAAGTTATTAATACCAAGCAAATCAGCTTCGTTAATAATAATTTGCTTAATCAATGTGTCAACAATAAATTAAGAAGATAATTATTGTCTCCAGACAAGCGGTGCCAGTATAGATAGCTGGGTAGCGTGCGCAAATGATTACAAGGTCGCCACCACACGTAATGGAGGTCACCGTCCGACGCGCCCTAAACTAATTACGCTGCCTAATTCATTCCTAATTCTAACACTACTAGCCTAAATTAAAAGCCTTCAGAGTTAATGGGAATATTTTATTACTAGCTTCCGCCCCGCGTTCCCGAGGGATATTATGTTTTCTAGGGATAAAAAGTTGTCTTTATGCTATTCCAGGGTATGATCTGTGAAAGAGTGACAAACAACCATACATCCTAACCAACTTTCGCATGTATAATACTAGTAGATACGATACAGGTATATTTTGTTCAATTAGACCGGTAACATTGACAACTTGCTATGTCCTACCTAGAACAAAATAATGTATATGGGTGTAGAATGTGGGAATATCTACTGCCGAATATAGTTAATGAGCTACCTGAAGGCATGCGTACAATATACATGGAAACCAATAAATATAAGCAAAATTATTGACCGGTAAGGTTGGAGCAGCCATCAGAGGCTACCAACTTTAGTCCGTTCAAAAAAAAAAAAAAAATCTTTTTTTTTTGTTGCCTTCAATGTAGAGAGTGATCTCTTCCACAGATAAGCCCCTGAGGCTTCCGTGGCAGCTATATAACGTAGCTTCTATTCTATTTTTTCTAATTCAATATTTTTTTCTCTAGACTAGAATATACCATGAAAGTTAGATATTTTCATACAACATACATTATTCATAGAAGATAGGGAAAGAAATATCTATACAAAGAGTAAATCATAGTTAACAAAAGTTTTTTCCCTCGTAGTTTTAAGACCCGGAGAATACAAACCAAAAAAGTATATTCAGTGACAAATATGAATAATGTTTGTGAGGTTATCACTTACCTCGTCACTGGTAGGATCTAGCGACTGCTTGTACCTGGCGCGCGGCTGCCACCTCTCGTACTGCGACTGCAGCGCGTGCCCGATGCTCTCGAGGGCCTTGCTCGACGATAGCGACTGGGGATCTGGTTTGGGTAAAAAAAAAATAACAGACATATTGGAAAGGAAGGCATTTATTTAAAGTTTATGCATCTTTAAATTAATGATTATATTTATTTGCCTGAATAGGTATGTTGGTTCATGGTTCAATAATCCTACAAATATTATAAACGTGTAAGTTTGTATTTATGTATGTTTGTTGCTCTTTCTCGCCAAAACTACTGAACGGATTTGGATGAAACTTAGCACATAGATAGATCATACCCCGGAATAACATATAGGCTACTTTTTAACTCGGGAACGCGGGTGAAACCGAGGAAGCCCGCTAGTTATATGATAAAATGTTTAATTTAATAACTACAATAATGCTTTAGCCTTCCTTAGTGCACATTTCAGAGAAAGAGCTAAGGGTAACTAATCAAGGACTATTTACTCAAAATTAAAAATTTCTATGTCAACCAGTTTAACCAGTGTGTTGTATGTCAGGCAAATAGTCACAGTACTTTTAAATAGCCAGTCTGGCGTCGCTGCCCGTATTTGGCCCAACAATTTTGTTGTAATATGGCTTTTGTTTATAACAAGTAGTTTCCGTTTCGTTTTTATTATTTTTAAATGTTATTTAAATATCAACCTTGACAGGAAAATATAAGAATTATATTAATAACGTTTTTAAAGTCAATAAAGAAAAGATTTGCTTGCTTTGCTTCGAGTTGCTTTTCGACTTTCTTAGATTTTCCTTTTTTTTTATATGCCAGCGCCGCCTGACTGTATGTAAACAAGATTTATTACATACTAGCTTCCGCTCCGAGGTTTCACCCGCATTCCCCAAGTATGTTATGTTTTCCCGGGATAAAAGTAGCCTATATATTAAATAAAATAAAATAAAATAAAATAGCCTTTTATTATACAGAACCATTGCTTAATAGAGAATAATTCTTCAGGTTAGTTTTTTTTTTTTTTTTTTTTTTTTTTTGTTGAATTATAATATGTCTCTGGTTTCTGTGTGCCTTTTGGCAAAGGCCTCCTCCAACTGACGCCATTGAACTCTGTCCATTGCTACTCTTGTCCAGAGAGGACCCAAGGTTTGGCTAATTTCATCCTCCCATCTTCTTTGTTGGCGTCCTCTTTTTCGTTTGCCGTCATTGGGGTACCAATGCGTCACCCGTTTGCTCCATTTTTCAAGGTTACACCTCAGTAGGTGTCCTGTCCATCTCCATTTTAATTGGTCGATCCGTGTGAGTATATCGATTACTTTGGTTTTGAATCTTATGTCCTCGTTACAAATTTTGTCTTTCAGCTTTGTTCCAAGCATACTTCGCTCCATTGCGCGCTGGCACCTAGCTAGTTTCTCCCTAAGGTGCTTTGTGAGGGACCACGTCTCGCATCCATAAGTCAGACATGGTAAGATACATGTGTCGAAGGTTTTCTTTTTGATGTTCATGCCTAACTCTCTGCTTTTCATGATTTCCTTCAGAGACCAGTATTTTTTCCACCCATAGGCTATCCTTTTATTAATTTCCTTTGTCATCTGGTCGCTGGGGGATATTATTTGTCCTAAGTAAACATATTCTGTTGAATAAATGAAAAGGTTTCCATTGATTTCTATGTCCACCTGTTTAGAGTTAGTCATCACCCGAGTTTTGCTTTCGTTCATTTCCAGTCCTATTTCCTTGCTCTTCGCGGCTAGATCATTGATCATACTTTCTAGTTTCTTTGGATCTTCTTCGAGCAGGACGATATCGTCGGCAAAGCGCAGGTGGTTCAGACGACAGCCATTGATATTTAGGCCGAATTCTTCCCAGTCGAGTTTCCTGAAGACGCTTTCTAGCACTGCCGAGAAGAGCTTTGGGGATAGTGGATCTCCTTGTCTGACTCCCTTTTTTTATGGGGAATGGGTGACCGGTTGTTTCAAGTTTTATGCTACCTTTACTTTTGCTGTAGATGTTTTTGATGACGTTTATGTAGACTTCGTTGACACCTTGCTGTCTTAGGCTCGACCATATGTAATTGTGGTTGATTGTGTCGAATGCTTTGGTGTAATCGATGAATGCGACGTACAGGGGTTTCTGGTATTCATTATATTTCTGAATGACCTGTTTCACAGTGTGAATGTGGTCGATGGTGCTGAAGTTCTTCCTGAATCCTGCTTGCTCTAGTGGTTGGCTCTCGTCGAGTGTTTTTGATACCCTTTCTAATATCACCTTTGCAAACACTTTATAAATGTTCGACATTAGGCTTATTGGTCTATAGTTGCCAATCTCATCTTTAGCACCTTTTTTGTGTAAAAGTATAATGTGGGATTCGCCCCATTGCTTCGGGATGAGTTGTGTTTGTAGGATGTCGTTGAAGATCGCTGTTAAGATTGGTGTTAGTTCCTCAACTGTACCTCTCATTAGCTCATTTGTAATTCTGTCGGGGCCTGGTGCTTTTTCCAGTTTTTGGGAGATTATTGCTTTCTTCACCTCTGCTTTAATTATGGCTGGTACCGGATATTTATGGATTTGGGCTTTAGGATCGTTTAGCTGGTCTTCAGTTATTGGATGATTATTGGAATACAGTAATCGGTAATAGTCTGTAGCCAATGTTTGGATTTCTTTTCGTTTTGTGCTGCAAGTTTTGTTCTTTTTCATTTTTGGAATCCATTCTTTTCCTCTTTCTCTTAGTTCATTCAGAGCTTTTTTTGTGCCACCTTTCCTTGCTATATGTTTTTCTAGAGTTTGTAGTCTTCTTGTTTTCCTATCCTTTTTCATGTTTTTTCTTATTTGTTTACTAAGCTCTGAGATTTTGTTTAAGTTATCGTTTTTATTTTCTGATATTAGCTTTTTTCTTTCCTCTAGTAGGTTGATTGTTTTATCACTGTGTTGGTAGCGTGTTTTGTTTATTCTTTTGGTTTTAGTTAATTCGGTGAGTTTGTTTTCTATGCTTTTGTATTTTTCCAGTACATGAATATCGGACTTGGCAATTTCCAGGAGAGGTTTGGCATCAGGTATGTCTAATTTTTTGAACTCTTGTTCGTGTAGTGGAGTGTGATTGCTCATGATGGCCTTTCTGGACAACTTAGGTGGTTTGCGGTTGAGGCAGCAGCGTACCATACGGTGATTTGTATTGAAATTTAGGCTTTGAATTACATGTGTGTCATTGAATAGTGTGGGCTTATTTGTTAATATGAAATCGATTTCATTTTTTGTTTTTCCATCCGGGGATATCCATGTCCATTTGTTCTTTGCTTTTTTCTTGAAGATAGAATTGAGTAGGGTCAGATTGTTTTCTAGTAGGAATTCAGCCAATTTGTGGCCATTAGTGCTTCTTTTTCCGTGTCCGTACTTCCCCAGAATGGGATCTTCTCCTGCTTGTCTCATGCCAACTTGTGCATTAAAATCCCCCATCACTACGAGATGATGGTTGGAGTACTTCCCCACGACTTCTGTTAGGGTGTCATAGAAGAGTTGTAGGTCCTTTTCGCTGGCTTGCTCTGTAGGGGCATATACTTGGATGATAATGTAGTCTTTCTTGTGATTAGGATTGTTCAAGTGGAGTATTGCCAACCGATCTGATATCCCTTCAAATTCTTTGATCATCTTTTTGTGTTTTATGTTTACCAGAAAACCTATTCCGCGGTGTCCAGCTGTCCCACCTTTATTGTACATGATATAGTTTTTTCTCTCTTCGATTCCTTCCCCTTCTCTTCTCATTTCACTGATGCCTAGAATATCCCAGTTTAGATCTTGTAGAGCAAGTTCTAGTTCCTGGAGGCTTTCTTCTGTTCTCAGTGTTCTGGTATTGAGCGTGCAGATATACATGAGATTCTTTTGCTTTTGAGTATGTTTATTTGTAAGGTTGTTTTGTGTTGGAGGGTTATGGTCATACTTCCCCACGGTGACCAGCCAGCTTGGGGAATGGTTATTTTCTGTAGTAGATATTTCTGCTTGATTGGTTGTGATGTTTTTCTCCCGGTTCTGTCGTTTTGTTAATTGCTATTGTTTGTTTGATGTAGTTAGTGAGAGTGAGTGCGATCTAGCACGGTTCAGTTGTTCTAACTTGTTTGTTTTGTTAATTTTGTTTGGAGCTGTGATCGATTGACTGTCAGAGTGTGCAGATGTTTCAGGCGACTTCGATGGCGATCGTTTCCGTTTTTCCGTTGGTTTTTCCATTATAATTAGCTTATCGTAGCGGATATAGGCCTGTTTTCCTTTTTTGATAGCCTCCTGTTGTTGTAGCTTTAGCTCTTTTCTTTTGTTCATTACGTCTTTTGGGAAATCTTCGCTAATATAGACGTTATGTGGGAAATATTTTTTGTTCTTAAGCATTTCCATTTTGCGCCATGCAAGGGTAACAGAGATAAGGATTGGTCTTATTTTGTTTTGGGTGGGTTTTCCTAGTCTATAAACTTTACTGATCTCCCATTTGTCCCATTTTTCGATACCAGCTTTTCCGCAGGCAATGTTAAGAGTGTCTAAAACTAGTTCTAGAAGGACCGCGGGGTTGGTTTCCGTTTCCTTAACTCCATGTAGTATCACATTGTTTTTCCTTATGTCCCTTTCAATGGTTTGCAGTTTCGATTTTAGAACAGTTACTTCTTTTTTCAATTCTTGGTTTTCTTCTAAAAGTGGCTTTAGTTTTTCATCTATAGTGGCGGAAAGATTTTTTGTAACGTTTTCGGTGATTTTGAGTGTTTGCTTATCGAATTGTTCCTCCATTTTGGAGAGTAGCATTTGTAGATCCATTTTGTTCCAGATACTGCCAATTGGCAGATTTTAATTTGCCTCTGGCAACCCTTTCTGAGCACTGGTAACCCCGGTAGTCTATTGTTCCCTTTTTTCGTATGGTAGCACAAACTGTCAAACGTCGGAAGTGGAGTTGTCAACGTCGCGTCAAACGTCAAGTTCAGCTGGCTGAGTGATTTATAGTTATTTGTATATCTATAAACTTTAACGTTGTTTTCACTGTTTTTTCCCAGGAAACACCAATATTTTTCATTAAACTATTAGGATTATTATTTCCCGTGGATGGCTTCGTACTTAGATGCACTATTAACAGCGAAATAACTGGTTTCGCAGCACTTTTTCGAAACAATTTTGGAGACTCGTAATTAAGCGTTATGCACTTGACAGGTCAGAACCGGAAGTATGCCTATATATTAGTAATATGTTATTCCAGGGAATAATCTAGTTTTTACACATTTATAATAATAGTTAGATAGTAGGATTACTTTGAATAGTTTTTTACTTTTTAATATCCTCACAAACTACGGTACTATATTTGAAATCAGATGGCAGTGTAAATAAATGTCAATTAGTATGATATTTATACAGTCTACCCACATAATAAACCTACTATATTTATATAGAATTCTAGATTATACATGTCATATCAGCATTTAGACACGATGTAAATTCAATTCAAATGATGACATGCAAAGGCTTGAGCTATGGATCTGTGAATCAGACAACCAAAATGGATGTGACTCATGTTGTACAAATTGGGATATCCACATGAAATAATCCAAACACTCATAGTGTATGTTGTTTATATACAAAACAGACATTGATTATGCAGACAGATTAGTCTATTATTATTTTAAAAAGTATTACATGTGAACTCTTAGGTTTATTTTAGTATAAAAAGCCTTGGTACATCATGCTTAGCCTAAGGTTATCCAATGCTAGCTAACATAAAGCTGAATAAACTAATAGGGTATATGCAAGTTTATTTTGTTGTATTTCTTAACAAAATATGTTAAAAAGTGAAATTAAAATGGGCCAAGAAATACAGAAGATATAAGCATTTTAAACTACTAATTAGACAGAGAGATCCAACATGGTATAGGTCATATATGTAAGACTACAGCCATATAAATTCCATGCTGAATTCTGTTTTGCTAGAAAGAGATAGAGACATATCTTTCATGGCTTATTTTTATAGTTATATTAGGTTAGCTTACCTATCCAGCACTCCAGTCTAGCACATGGCTGTGTCTTCACCACATCCGGTGGATCTACTCCCACATTGAGACATAGCACTAGCGCCACGCAGTGTGTCTTATACTGTAAATTAAATATATACCTATAACTGAACTGAAGAAGGTTTAGATTACCTCAACTGGCTACACACACAAATTACCATTAGATAGCCAGTTAATTGAGAAAGGTTATAGGCTAATATCATCTCACTAACAAGAATGCAACCATGGGGCACAGTTTTCCAAGATATATTATTATGTATAGGTAGGACGAGATAGTGTACTAATTGCAAAGTAAGTATCTTAAACTCACATTATTATTTCTCAAATATTGATTTTTAGAATTTATTATTCATAGCAACTAAGATAAAATTAAACTTAGATAAAATTCATAATAATATTTCAAAATGATTGCAGTAGGTACTTTATGAATAACTAGCTGTGCCCTGTGGTTTGAGCCACATTCCCAGGTTTAAAAGTAGCTTAAAACTCTGTGTTGTATCCAAATTATTCACTAATAAGTGTCCTTCTGGGGCCTATATATGGCTTAACTTTATTATTGATAAAAAATGATAAATTACTAAATACAAACAATAGAATAATTATATGAAATGTATTTAATTAATGGACTATTGTTACAAAAGGTTTTAAACAGTCTTAGGGTTCCTCTATATCCCTATATATACATACAAAACTAACAATTAAAATCCATTGTTTTGATTCCAATTGGAAGTTTGTTTTCATAAATTTACATTATTAATTTTTATTTATTGCTAATCTTACACATTTATTTGTTAATTCATAAATTTATTAAATTGTATAAATTAGGTAATAATTAATGATATGATTAATGTTTGTTTTTTTTTATTGGATGCGGTTTATGTAGACCCAAGTCATCATGCAGTTAGCACATGTGCGTTTGTTTTCATCGTATCCGTAGTAGTAGCGTAGATACGCAATAACGTCGATCAAAGTTTATTTTGTAAATGACGATCGCCACTCACCTTCTCCTTCACCCTCCAAGAGTGTTCCACGCGTTCCGCACCCTTGATAGGCTCAATGTGCCTCGGTTTATCAAAACTCAGGGGTAAATCCCAGTCGTCTACATCGGAAGACGGATCACTATCATCTTGGTCACTATTTATCGAGAGATGAGGAGGCATTTCTGCCATGTTCACACAGCACTTTGTCACAAATTAGTCAATTTTTAGAGCTCAACGAACACGAATAATATAGGAAAACATTTTCAAAACCTCATAGAATCATGTGCGCGTCCATTTTTCCACCACATGGGAATAAACAATAAATTTGTTTCGTTTCACGCATTTACGTTTTAATCAATAATATAATATAATTGAATTTATCGACAAAAATCTTATCTTTGTAATAGTTATTAATTTATTTTACTACTTTATTTATTTTATGCATTTATAAAAATAGTAAATAATATACATATATTTTTAAGAATATTGAAATTGAGTATTATAATTATAGAAAACTTTCTTCGTGAATCGGATTACCTATATCCATTTTTTTTCTTTCGCCCTTATTGAGCAGGCTAAGGTCATTCATAATCCTAATTTAATACTTCATACATGTGGTCTTTTATGAAGGCCCTTTATTTATTTGTGTTTTTTTAGCATTTTCAAATTCATACAATAACAATCCTAGCGAAGTCTTTAAATACAGAAATAAAGTTGCCTTTTATTTTATTTTTTTAAATGTTAACATTAACTTAATATAAATCATGAATGGTGGTATACTGACGACTGAAATGTCAAATAGAGCAGGAATCAGGGATCCCAACTTAGAGGTTTTCCCCCAAGTTTAGCGGATAACGAAGTTCAGTGGATTTTTTTATTGTATAATTACTTTTTGATTTTTTGTAATGCAGCAAATAGTGGATCTTGCATAAAGTGAGTTTGTTTAATTTTCAAATGTATGGTTTCTAAAATACGGAATTTGTTATGTTAAATAGTACATTTATTGATTATTTAACATAATTTTATTGTTTTCTGACAGTTCCGAATTGTTGGTATAGTAAGTAAAGCATAACATTGTACTTATTTTTTGGGATATCCAAAATTTCCAAGTAATAGATTGATAGATGAGGAGATTGAGTTTTATAGGTACGAATTTTTGGGAGTTGGCAAACCATAAAAAAAATCGCGAACAAGGGACGGACGAACGAGGAAGGAAAAATTTACTATAAAAATAAAATACTAACAATTAATTATGTGATATTTATTTGCGATGTGTGAACCAGCAATCATGGCTGTTAACTTCGAGAGCTGCGACAGCTTCCCTCCCGACGAGGAGCCAAAGCTGAAGTACGTTAGAATGGCTAATGATGTGCAGAACATACTTCTCAAAGACGCAGTGAGCTGTATATGTGTTCATACTAAGTTTATATGTTTGGGGACGCAGTGGGGTGTGATACACTTGCTGGATCATGAGGGGAACACTGTGCCTATATCCCAGGACGGGAAGGAGATGGAGTTGCAGGCTCACGCGATCGCTGTGAACAGGATCTCAGTAGACGTGAACGGGGATTACATAGCGAGCTGCTCAGACGACGGCAAGGTCCTGGTTCACGGGCTGTACTCGGATGATAACACGCACAACTTAATACTGGGCAGGGAGGTGAAGTCCATCGCGTTAGACCCTTATTATTTCAGATCTGGATCTGGAAGGAGATTCCTTACAGGTACTTTGTTTTATTTGGGTAAATTGTCAATTTTTATATGGAGTTCATATTATACAATGACCCTCATTAAAAATAATTATTAAATTTATGGGTACCCTCCAATACATTTTCAAAATAAAAAAAAACATATGTCTTTTACAATTTTCCATTTATTCTATTGAAATTCATGTAGTATGATTAGATATTGTTCCTATCAATTTTTATCTTATTCAAAAACGTTATTGGTGAATCCTTTTTCTTAATCAGATTAAGAAAACTGATTTCATCACTTTTTTGTATTTCTTTTATTGTCTCTCAATTTATTATTGTTACAATTACATCGTCAGAATGGAATACAAAATAGTTAGAATATACAAGTACCTGTATTAGTATTTAGTTGGTAAACAAGTATCATTAATATTATGACTCAACATGAATACTATTATTATGAAGAATAGGTATTTTGTTTTTATTATAAAACCAGACAAGCGCTAATTTAACTTAGTAGCTGATCCCAGCAGTTTCACTCACATACCCAGGATAAAAGTTGCATATAAGTCGAGTAACATTTTTGAAACAGCAAACTCAAAACGGCACTTATGAATGTCAACAGTACCACCGGTTTGGAATACACTTAAACAACCCAAAACTGGGTCCGTGGGGACCGAATGGACACCATCTTATGACCAGAATGCTGGTGTAGATGGTGTAGCTAGCTTGGGTCAGAGAATCATGCCCCTATTCTGGGAACGATGCCTTCTGACATGGACTTTAGGGAGTTTAGTCTTTTTTATTTAAGTAGTTTTTAGTTTATTTCAAATTATATTATCTTGTGGCCTACCAAATTAATTATCATACCTTTGTTCTACTGTAGGTAATACAATCCTCTATCGTGTATACAAAAATTATAGAAAATCCTTTTTTTTTTATGTCAGAAAGTTGACAAGCAGGCAGGCGGTCCACCTGATGGTAAGTGGTTACCGTCGCCTATCGCCATTTGCAATACCAGAGGTCAATGTGTTGCCGACCTGTTACAATGCCGAGAAGGCAATTACTGGCTCTCAAGTGCAATTGCCGGAACACACCGGTAGGTGCTTGGTGACAGATTTTCAACTTGAGGGTGGTAGCCAGCCAGACGGGTACTACAAAGTACCCTACCACCGTGCTATGGTTTCCTCACAATGTTTTCCTTCACCGAAAGCTCAAGCTCATTGTAGGATTCGAACCCACGACCTTCGTCGTTTATAAGTATGTATATGTATAAGCTTCTGATTTAATTTGTATGTTTTAGTGTTAGTATAACACAATTTTGCTGAAGTTTAATATTTCATTTCTGTTTACTATGTTATTGGTAAATATAACAATATGGAAAGGTCATTTGATAAGGACATACAAACAAAATAGCTAATTGATTATTAGTTGCCTTTATCTATACATTTTTATTTATAGTTCATTTAATTATGTAATTTGGTATTGTTACCTGGGGGGTTTTATAGTAAAGTAGTTGTTCTCCGCAGTTTCAGGTTAAAAAGTAGCCTATGTCCTTCTCCATAACATTGGTTATCCGCTTGCTAAATTTCATCGTGATTGATTCAGTGGTTTAGTTGTGAAAATGTAACAAACAAACAGAGTAACTTTCGGATTTATAATATTAAAGTACCTATAGATGAATGAATATTTTGAGATGCCATGCCATATTTTTGAAATCTATGATTCCCAGGTTAAAAAATACCAAAAAGAAATTATTTTATTAATAATTATATTGAACAAAGTTGGTCTTTATTATGAATTTTTATTCACTATTTTGGAATTGGTTCCATAGATAAAGATAAACGCTCTCAAAATGTTAAAAATATCTGTCTCTAAACATCCAGTAGTTATTAGTGATATATAGATGGCAAACAATAAAACTGTCAATTTATACTTCCTACTCCCACCAACTAGGTATCAAATTATGTTCCTACCTACCTACCTACATGTTATTCTTTTGCTTACAGGTGACAATAAATTGACTCTCTACGAGAAGACATTTCTGAACCGCCTCCGCAGCACGGTCCTCTGCGAATGTGAGGGCTACGTGCAAGCCATGTCCTGGCACGAGCGCTTCGTAGCTTGGGCAAGCGAAGTCGGCGTGCGCGTCTATGACCTCGTCGCCAGGTGCTCCCTAGGACTCATACAATGGGAGAAAACTCCCGACAGATCCATAGAAGAATATCGTTGCAATCTCCTATGGTCAGCCCCCAAAACTCTCATGATTGGCTGGGTCGATACCATACGGATATGCGTCATACGAAAACGAAGTCAAATCGAGCTCCAAACGAGAGATGTCACGGAATACCTTGTAGACCCTATATATACTTACCAAACAGACTACTTTATAAGTGGTTTAGGTCCACTAGATGATCAATTAGTATTACTAGGAGTACCCAAGGAACGTGATGCAGAAACACGCAAGGCTCAGAGGCCAGTTTTATCCGTTGCCGACTATAAAGACTGTGAATTTTGTGAAGTGTCAACAGATAGCCTCAATATTCTTGGATACGAAGAATACTCTTGCAACGACTACTATCTAGATATGCTTATTGAGGAAAATAGGTTCTTCATCGTGTCGCCGAAAGATATAGTGATAGCCAGTCCGTACGACATCGATGACAGAGTCAAGTGGTTGACTGAACACGGCAGATACGAGAAAGCCATGACTGTCCTCGAGGAAGTAGGAGGAAAGACTTCCTTACACACGGTGGTAACGGTCGGGGTACAGTACTTAGAACATTTAATCTCGGAACATCTATACGAACAAGCGGCAATTTTGTGCGCCAGAATATGCAAAAATGACAAAGTGTTGTGGGAAAATCAGATAATGAAGTTTTCTCAAGTCAACCAACTGAGAGCCATCAGTGCCTACGTACCTAAGACGACCGAACAACCCTTAAGCCCTCATATCTATGAAATGATATTTTTAGAGTATCTGAAGGTCGATCCTCAGGGCTTCCTGAGGCTAGTTAAAGACTGGAACCCGGTCCTTTACAAGACTGGCGTAATAATTAAGGAGGTCCTAGAACACTTACTGACCACAGAAGTCGATAAGAATATTTACTTAGAAGCTCTAGCGATGTTGTATTGCTACCAGAAAAAATATGATAAGGCTTTAACAACTTATCTAAAACTTCAACATAATGATGTGTTTAAACTGATCAAGGAACACAACATGTACAACGTGATACATGATAAAATATTCGATCTGATGAACCTCGACTGCGATCGAGCGATATCGATCCTTCTGGATGATAAAACCAAAATCCCCGTCGAAGTTGTCGAGAGGCAACTTGCTAACAACGACGTTTTCTTATATAAATATTTAGACGCGTACAGTAAAATTGAGCCAAACGGCCGGTACCATGGTAAATTGATAAGGCTATATGCGAAATACGCTAAAGAAAAACTTATACATTTTCTAAAATGCAGTGATAATTACCCAATCCAAGAAGCGCTTGATGTTTGCCAAAGTAATGCCTTTTATCCCGAAATGGTATTTTTATTAGGTCGCATCGGGAACACGAGGGAAGCGTTACAAATTATCATTCAGGAGCTAAACGATATTAATCAAGCGATAAATTTCTGTCAGGAGCACAACGACAAAGAACTATGGACGGATTTGATAAAAAGAACTGTAGATAAACCCGAATACGTCACATTATTGCTCAAACGAATAGGCAATTACGTGGATCCGAGAATGTTGATAGAGAACATAAAGTCTGGCTGCGAGATCAAGGATCTGAAGGAGTCGTTGGCTAAGATGATGTGCGATTATCATTTGCAGCTGTCCGTGCAGGAGGCGTGCAAAGTGATAACGCTGCGGAACTACTTCGATTTGCACGAGAAGTTGATCGTTGGCCAGCAGAAAGGCATATCGGTTACCGACGAGTTTTTGTGCTGCATTTGCCAGGGGCGTATCATTATAAGGGACTTGGCCAATGCGACCGACCTCATGGTGTATAACTGTAGGCATTCGTTTCACATAGAATGCCTACCGGAGGGTGTTGAGTGTCAAAATTGTACAGTTTGCAGTGCTGTGAAAATGTGACCCGTATTACTAAAGCTCAAGGTTTACTTTAAGTTAGATTGTGTATAAATAATAAACAATATTTTTCCAATGTTGTAAAAATTTCAATGTAATCAGTTATTTGTGTATTTGTATGTATCACTATTTGGTGCTTTTATAATGAAGTGGCTTGTATTATTTTTCCTCTAGATAAAACTTTTAATTAAATAATGTTAATTAATAACTTTTACCCGTTCGTATTTAATTAATCCCTGAGTATTCTGTTGTCGCATTCCAGCGATATCTACAGACATTTTTGAGGAAATCATACCGCGGTGGTACCCGGCTAGCTAACACCACCTAACACCACAGCACAGCCAGTAATGGCCTTACATCATAGGCCACAAGAACTTACTCAAAAAAGTGGGGATGTATTTTTTTCTCATCTATCCCAAGCTGTGGGCACAGATTATGTATTGGGGTTGCAAAATACTGCGGGTGTGTGAAAACCATTTTGCGAAGTGCAAATTTTTGTTAAATTCAAGTGTCTCGCCTTACCAGCTAAATGTATGTGAAAAAAATCACGGTGGTGGTATTTATGTAGGCTTTACGTCTTTAAGGCTTTAGTCTTTAAAAAAAAAAGGAACAATTCTATTGAAAATTATTTATATGAAGTTGTGTTGTGTGAGTGTGTGGCGGGAAACTGCGGAACCCTACACGGCCGTGTTATTTTTTATAATTTCACAATATCATAAATCGTACATCCATCGTGCGTCGCTTTATAAAATTTGTCGCGTTCCCGAGATAAAAAGTAGCCTTATAACCTTCAGGAATAATGTAGCTTGCTACTAGCCTATTAGTGAAATAATTTTTCAAATCGGTTCCGTAGTTTCGGAGCCTATTCAATTCAAACAAACATACAAACAATCAAATCTTTTCTCTTTATAATATTAATATAGAAAAATGACAGTTTTAAAAAAAACACTGCCGTGCTGCTGCACTGCACTGGTTGAGAGATGAAGAGAAATAAAACCTTATTGAAAAAAAAAAGTTTTGCGCGCGCTTTTTCTTGTAATTGGGTATGGTAAGAAAAGAAAATGGTTTTCAATTTCAATTACAGAAAATATGAAGAGCAATTATCGCCGTTTGGCAGAAATGTATTTAAAACATTACTCAAACAATGTAGAGGTAAGTAAAAAATCATCCTGAGAGTAGATAACTTGTCACACGGTGTTAAAAACGATAATACGTATGATTCAATAAGTAGGTATTAGTACTATAACTTCTTACCTAGGTAGATAATAATGGTACCGATTCTGATGTTTACGAACTAAATAAATTTAATCTCACTATATCTCTTTCTAATAGTAAATATAAGAAAGGGATACAAGTTATTTTAGTCCTGTCAGTTTAATCCGATCACATATTTCAACCTGAATTTAATTTTACCCGTACATTACGACGGCATCGGCATGGATTAAACTGACAGCATTAAAAATGTTCTGTCTTTTTTCAATAAGGTTAACTTGAAAGAGAGGTGACTTGTCTAATATTAGTTATGTTCGTAAACAACAGAATCGACACCAATATTTAGTGTACCTACTCTACCTGGATTTTATCACATTGCACATTGGCCAAGCTATGTTTAGGTACCTATATACCTCATAGCCATAGAATATTTTTACTTCGTAAAGAAATATCTAGACAGATATGTGAATTGAGTAGGTACACACGGCCACAGATCAACCTACACACTGCGGCACCTTATGGGGTTGTAATAGGCGCTATTTTGCAAGAAAAATGTGTAGCTTGATTTGTGGCTGTGTGTACTTTTAAATTATTAAAATAACAATTCTATCGGGGTTATTAAAATACCTAAGTGATTTTTTCTCTGATGGCTGCAACAACCTTACCGGATACCTAAGTGAGTAGGTAGGTAACTAACTACCTAATAAATTTATTAAAATTCTAGAACGTGAAAACAGAAGTACTTCGCGGCCAGCAGTACTTACTCAAAATCAAAATAAGAGGACAATAACGTGAGTAACTCTACTTTTCACAAAATTCAGTGAGAATTAGATAATTAGATTTAAATATTATTGTTAAACTGTTTTTAAAAAATATAGTTAATAGTATTGTCGCTAGATGGCGCTGGTAAATTTATGTGTGTTTTCTACATGGCGACGTTAAGACTCTCCGGCGTTTTATTGGGTCATGCTGTTATATTAGGTTAATGCTTTTGAATGATTAAATACTTGTGGAAAAGTCGATCGGAAGTTTTTTGTTAACGTACCCTCGATCTGATCTTAGTACCGCTTCGAGACCTATAAATGAATGGTTGTTCATGGTCCTTCGAGCCGGATTTTGCCGAAGTATATTTTTACAACAATTTGAAAAGTTCCGGGGTGGAAGGGCTTCGCTTGTGAAGTGCTGTTTGTCGCTTTGGAGCATTAGCAGTATCTATCAGAAAAAGGGTGAACAGTACTGTAGTCAGCGCCAGGTGGCGCCACATGAGCGAAGTATTATCAAAGGAGCGGATCGAGAGGCCAACATCAGGAGCAATTTAGGCAAGCAGCAAGCCTGATGGTGACGTCAGAGGGATATCAAACAAAAGTAGAGTGAATCGTGAGTGAAGTGATATAACCGTGAGTACACTTTGATTATAACCGTAAAAGATTATCAATATTGAACTTTAAAATACTTGAAGAATTAACTTAGAAAAAATTTGGACAATTTAGTGCTAATTAATTATAAAATTTGTTACTAGTAGTTTAAACTTAGAATAATTTGCTTGTTAGTCAGGACTTAGAATAGTTTTCATATTTTGGCTAAGACGGGGAACCTATGCCCGATTTTTGTTAGAGTTAAGGTTAGTGTAAACACTTGTATTTTTTTTAGATTATCAGTTGTAATAAAAATTTAACACTTAGTTCTTTTCGGTTAAGTAATGTATTGACTGGTACACGTGAGTAGGGCATGCTATCCGGATATTCGGATATCCGAATTATCCGGATATCCGGCGATTTTAATATTCGGATATTATTCGATTTACTATCCGGATAAAACGAATAAAACGAATAGTTACTTTATTAATATAGCATACTAATTTTTAATTGGATTACATCAAAATCACTCAAATATTACAACATTTTACATCGTCATCATGTCAGCTGAAAGACGTCCACTGCTGGTCAAAAGCCTCCCCTAAGGATCTCCACGATGGCCGGTCTTGCGCTACCCGCATCCAGCGATTTCCCGCGTCCCTCACAAGTTCATCGGTACATCTTGTGGGGGGCCTACCCACGCTGAGTCTTCCGGTTCGTGGTCGCCACTCGAGAACCCTTCTGGCCCAGCGACCGTCGGTTCTACGAGCGATGTGCCCCGCCCACTGCCACTTAAGTTTGGCAATTCTTCGGGCAATTTGTCGGTTACTTTGGTTCGCCTGCGGATCTCATCATTTCTGATTCGATCTCGCAGGGAAACTCCGAGCAGAGCCCTCTCCATTGCTCTTTGGGTGACTTTGAGCCTTCTGATGACACCCATCGTAAGCGACCACGTCTCTGCTCCGTAAGTTATCACTGGTAACACACACTGGTCGAAGACTTTCGACTTGAGACACTGCGGTATTTGGGACGAGAAGATATTACGTAGCTTCTCGAACGCTGCCCAGCCGAGTTGGATTCGACGATTGACCTCTTTCTCAAAGTTGGACCTACCTAGTTGAAAGGTCTGTCCTAGGTAAATGTAGTCATCTACAACTTCGAGTGCAGAATTCCCAACCTTTACTTGAGTGGGTGCAACATGGACGTTCGACATGATTTTCGTCTTATCCATGTTAATTTTAAGACCCACTTATTGAGAGACTGCTGAGGTCATCGAGCATTGTACTGAGGTCTTCCAAGGTCTCAGCCATGACTACTATATCATCGGCAAATCGAAGGTGAGTGATGTACTCGCCATTGACATGATGCCAAATCCGTTCCAGTCCAGAAGCTTGAAGACGTCTTCCAATGTAGCGGTGAACAGTTTCAGATATATCACGTCTCCCTGTCTCACGCCTCGCTGCAATTGGATAGGTTTCGAGTTCTGGTCCTGGAGACGGACCAAAATGGTGGCGTTCTCATACAAACACTTTAACACCTCAATATACCGGTAGTCGATTTGGCACCTTTGAAGAGACCTCAGCACGGCCCAGGTTTCAATCGAATCAAAGGCTTTCTCATAGTCGACAAACGCTAAGCATAATGGTTGGTTATACTCCTCGGTCTTCTGTATAACTTGTCGCCGCGTGTGTATGTGGTCTACGGTGCTAAAGCCTTTTCGGAAACTGACTTGTTCGAGAGGCTGGAAGTCGTCAAACCTGCGTGCGAGACGGTTTGTAATGACTCTCGAGACTCAACTCAACTTTTAAACATGGCTCAGCAGTGTGATGGGTCTGTAATTCTTGAACCACCACACCTCTGTGCCATGCTTGCGGCGTCCGGCCTTTGAGTATGACAGAATTAAATAGTTTCTGAAGGGCCCTAAGGATCGGTGTACCTTAAGAAGTTCAGCTGTAATTCCATCATCACCTGGCGCCTTGTTGTTCTTGAGTTGTTTGAGAGCCATTCTAATCTCGTACAGGCTGACGTCCTGTATATCGTATACCGCTTCAGCTTCGTCAGTTAGCTCTGCCCAACAGACAGATCTCTTGCGAACACTTTAGAGCCTTTATTCTGCTCATGGTCTCTTTAATACTAACTGTATTAAATTGGCGTGTGTCGCGAGTTAAAGACTTTGAGATCTGTCTGTTGAGCATTTCGTTGGGCGTAGTGCGGGGTGACTATTGAGGGTGGATGCCGTCTCTTAATTATAAGTGGTTGATGAGGCACTTAGCGTGCGTGTTTAAAAATGTTAATTAAAGACATAATTTTAAGTCGACTGATTGATTTACCCATTTCTAAGGGGGTATCCGAATTATTCATATTATCCGGATTTATTCGGATAGTGAACTGGAAGTATCCGAAATATCCGGATAGTAAAATGAGGCGGATAATTGCATGCCCTACACGTGAGGTGATATATTCTTTTGGTTAGTATTTTTATTGTTTTGATTACAAATTAAATTACACTGTAGAATTTATAAACTTTATTTGCAATAACAATATCCTTTTACTGCTATACAATGGAGTCCTTTTTGTTTTTACAAGATGACATTAAGTCAAGAATAAGTAAAGCCAGAACTAATTTTAAAAAATCACCAAAAGATCGCATTACCAGGGAATATGTAGAAAGCAAACTGGAGTCCCTTGAAAAATTATGGTTGCAATTCATGGAAACTCATAAAGAATTATTAAAAACATATGAACCGAAAAGTTTAAAAGCTACTACTTATATGTTAAATGATGAATATGATGCAACAGAAGAGGTGTATGAGGATTATAAATGTATATTGAAATCTTTAATGACTCAGTTTAATAATAGTGAACTAAAGGTACATAGTATTGATGCAAGGCCATCAAGTTCTGGTACTAATTTAAAGTTACCAAAAATAGAAATCCCTAAGTTTTCAGGGAATTATTTAGAATGGACCACATTCCGTGATTTATTCACATCCTTGGTCCATAGTACATCAGTTGATATGTCACAAAAAATGCAGTATCTGAAAGGTTTATTGACAGGCGAAGCAGAACAACTGGTAAGGCAAATTAACATATCTGCAGATAATTATGACAGGTGTTGGGCTGCGCTAGAATCACGATATAATAACAAAAAATATCTGTCACACTGTATTCTAAAAAGAATGTTAAGCCAGCGCAGTTCAATATCTGAATCGGCTAGTTGCCTGAGGGACTTGATAGATACGACTAGTGACTGTTTGGGTGCGTTAATAAACCTTGGTATCGATGTATCATCATGGGATATTATAATAATACACATCATTACACTTAAATTAGACCCAGAATCCAGAAAACAATGGGAGTTGAAAGTGACTAGTAATACTACTTCAGATTCATTGCCAACATTTGATCAATTCAAAGAATTCCTTACGAGTCGTTATAGAGCACTAGAATTTCTGGATACTAGATCTAATACTAATAAAATTCATAAATCTCAAGCGTTTCATATCTCCAATATGGTATGTAAATTTTGTAACGAAAACCATAAATTAGTTCACTGTAGCAAATTCATTAAAACAGATGCAAATGCACGTCGCAGCTTTGTAGAACAAAATGGTCTATGTTTTAACTGTTTGGGATTTAACCATTCGGCCAAGCAGTGTTTGAGTCAAACTTTATGTCGGATTTGTAAACGTAAACATAATTCGTTGCTTCATACAATGGATAATAACGCTGTTAATTTAGCAAATACCATGCCCCGGGCCGGCAGCAGAGATTCATCAAGTGAAAGGAATGCAGAATCTTCCGAGGCAGTTAATACGGAAACATTAGCAGCGCATTTTTCTTCCAATAAAATTTCAAATCATAACCAGGTTCTATTGGCCACTGCTATGGTACTGGCAGAAGCTAAAAATGGTTCAAATCATACTATCCGGACATTATTGGATCAAGGCTCCCAAGCATCCTTTATTTCAGAGGCAACTGCTCAGTATTTGGGTTTAAAAAAGATTCCAGTAAAAGGGCTTATATCTGGGTTAGAAGGTAACAAAAATGTCAATTCAAGTTTCATGGTTGAGATTAAACTTACATCAATTCATGATCCAAATGTTAAATTATTGGTTCAAGCATTCGTTCTTAAATCAATAACTTCATTTCTTCCTAGTAAGAAAATGTTTAAAGTAGATTGGGTACTTGAGCTGCCTTTAGCAGACCCACATTATCATACGCCAAATAAAATAGATATGTTGCTCGGAGCTGAAGTGTATGGCCAAGTAATTCAGGAAGGTATAAAGAAGGGACCATGTGGGTCGTTATTAGCTCAAGCTACTTCATTGGGTTGGATTTTGTCTGGAGTAGTAGAGCAATCAAGTCAACTAAATAGAAATATAGTAGTAATGCATACTTATGTGGAGGAGAATAACATATTGAAAAGATTCTGGGAAATGGAAGCAGAACCTATGATAAAAAAACAAATGTTAACAGATGAAGAGAAATCGTGTGAACTGTTATTTAATGAAACAACCACTAGAGATGAAACTGGACGCTATATTGTTCGACTGCCGTTGAAAAGTATAAATACAGGACTGGACGTAAAAAATTCAAAAAATATAGCTGAAAAAAGGCTTAATTTCTTAATTACAAAAATGAATAAAAATAAACAGAAAGCAGAGTACGCAAAAGTGATAGATGAATATTTAATATTAGGTCACATGGAAAAAATACCAGTTGAAGAAGTTAAAAGTTGTAAGGGAATTTATTTACCACATTTTGCTATTATTAGAGAAGATAAAGACACAACAAAATTGAGAATAGTCTTCGACGCATCCTGTAAAGGTGAAAATGGTATTTCATTGAATGATTTATTAATGGTAGGACCTACTTTGCAACCCGAATTAAGACATCTTTTATTGAGATGGAGAATGCATCCAATCTGTTTAGCCGCTGATGTAGTGAAGATGTATCGCCAAATCAAAGTGGCCGAACAAGATGTTGATTTCCAGAGAATCGTTTGGAAAGAAAATCACAATGAAGAAACTGTTGATTATCGTTTGTTAAGAGTTACCTTCGGTACAGCATCGGCACCATATTTAGCGGTTAAAGTATTACAGCAAGTAGCTAAAGATGAAGAAGAGAAATATCCTAGTGCTGCTGCAAAGGTCAAAGAAGATTTTTATATGGATGACCTTCTTACGGGCGTTCAATCAATAGAAGAAGGAATACAAGTATACAAAGAAATGAATGGACTACTGAAGGAAGGGGGATTTACTTTACAGAAGTGGTCAACTAATAATGAGGAACTGTTAAGAAAAATTAAAGAAACTGAGGAAGAAGTAGGTAAAGAAAAATCGCATAAGGATCAAATAAACAAAGAAGAAGGACTAAAGCTAAAAATTGATGAAACTATGAAATTACTGGGGCTTACCTGGAATCGAATGACTGATGCATTTCGGTACACGGTGGTACTTCCGCTGACAAAAGAGCCTGTAACAAAAAGAGCTATCATCTCTGATATATCTCGTTTATTTGATCCACTTGGATGGGTTTCACCAAGTGTTATAGTAGCAAAAGTAATAATTCAAAAGCTTTGGATATCAGGTATTGATTGGGATGATGAAGTACCAACTAAAATACTAAATGAATGGCTTACTTACCGTCAAGATTTGAAGCAATTATCGGAATTAAGTATACCTCGCTGGATTTGCACTAAACAAAATGATGTACTCGTTGAACTTCATGGGTTTTCTGACGCCTCTAAAGTTGCATATGCTGCTACGGTTTATATTCGGGTAATAAATAACATCGGTGAAATTCATGTGTCATTACTCACAGCGAAAACAAAAGTTGCACCAATAAAACAAATATCAATTCCGAGATTAGAGCTCTGTGGTGCCGTGCTTTTAACGAGATTGCTAGTTGAAGTAGCTGAAGTACTAAACATTAAAAGAGAACACTTACATGCTTGGACGGACTCTACGGTAGTACTGGCCTGGCTGAATAGTCATCCTAACCGCTGGCAGACTTTCGTCGCTAACAGAGTCTCAGAAATATTAACTACACTAGATGCACAACAGTGGTCTCATGTAAGTTCAAAAGCAAATCCAGCTGACTGTGCTTCTCGGGGCATGAAGCCATCAGATCTAGTACAGGAGTCATCTTGGTTTAATGGACCAACATTTTTACACAACGCTGAAATTCAATACAGTAAACCAAAAGATATTGAAACTAACCTAGAAGAAATAAAGGTTCATTTCAGTAAGGCAGAAAACAATTTTTGGCAAAGGTTTTCGAGTCTAACTAGATTGACACGAGTTATTGCATACTGTAGGCGTTTCTTACGAAAAAATAAAGATACAAAGAATTTATTTTTGTCAGCTCAAGAATTAAACGAATCATTAGAAGTGTGCATTAGAAAGTGTCAAAATGAACATTTTTATGAAGAAATGAAGAAAATTGCAAAAGAAAAAGGTTTTGTTAAGTTAAAGGGACCATTAAAGTTTTTATGTCCATTCGTTGATGTTAACAAGATTTTAAGAGTAGGAGGAAGATTGCAGAAGTCAGAACTGAGTGAATGTAGAAAACATCCAATACTACTTCCGAAGAAGTCAACTTTGACACAATTGATTATTGCAGATGCACACTACAAAACACTACATGGGGGTACACAACTAATGCTTAATTACTTAAGATCGAAATATTGGATACTTGGTGCAAAAGAAGTTGTAAAATCTCATGTTCGTAAATGCGTTACATGCACGCGATATTCAGCAGCAACTTCAAACCAGCTGATGGGACAGTTACCAGCAGCTCGAGTAAATCAAAGTAGACCTTTTAAATGTACTGGAGTGGATTATGCGGGACCTATTAATATACGTTCTTCTAAAGGGCGTGGTCATCATACCTATAAAGGATATATAAGTTTGTTTGTCTGTATGGCCACAAAGGCAGTACATATCGAAGTAGTAAGTGATTTGACTACACAGGGATTTTTAGCAGCATTTAAGAGATTTGTATCACGCCGAGGATATTGTTCGGATATTTGGTCAGATAACGGGACAAACTTTGTGGGGGCAGCTAGAGAATTGAATAAAATGTTTTTAGCGGAAAAATCAAACTTCAAGGAAGAACTTGCTCAAAGTTTGGCAACGCAAGGAACTAAATGGCATTTTATTCCCCCACATTCACCAAATTTTGGGGGACTTTGGGAAGCCGGCGTCAAGTCGGTGAAATTTCATTTAAGACGAGTAATTGGGGAATCTACGTTAACATATGAGGAGTTGTCTACAGTATTGACTCAGATTGAAGCCTGTCTCAACTCGCGACCTCTATCTCGGATAGACAATGATTTAGATAGAGTCGAGGCTTTGACTCCTGGTCACTTTCTTGTAGGTGAACCATTGCTTGCCGTCCCGGAGTATAACTATGAGTCATCCAAAATTAATAGTATACGTAGATGGCAGCTTACGCAGCGTATGATGCAAAGTTTTTGGCGACGTTGGTCACAAGAATATTTAACCATGTTTTTACATAGATATAAGTGGGCGCAACAAACTCCAGAACCGATTATAGGCGATTTAGTATTGGTGAAAGAAGATGATATGCCCCCTTCTAAATGGCTGCTTGGTCGTGTGGTTACAAAACATCCGGGTGCTGATGGTATTACACGAGTTGTAACTTTACGTACCAAGAGTTCTGTTATAAAAAGGCCTACATCTAAACTTTGTCTTCTACCAGTAATTGTGAATGATTTATAGATTTAATTTTAATGGTTTTTCTGTCATGTTTATTATAATTGTACTGAAGTATGGATAAGAAAACTACTCACTAAGAATAAAATATACCTACTACTTTCTATTTACCCAACTACTTCCATGGTGGGCGGAAAGTTTTGGAAGGACAAATATTTTAAAATTTGTCCTTGGTGGGCGGTATGTTAAACTGTTTTTAAAAAATATAGTTAATAGTATTGTCGCTAGATGGCGCTGGTAAATTTATGTGTGTTTTCTACATGGCGACGTTAAGACTCTCCGGCGTTTTATTGGGTCATGCTGTTATATTAGGTTAATGCTTTTGAATGATTAAATACTTGTGGAAAAGTCGATCGGAAGTTTTTTGTTAACGTACCCTCGATCTGATCTTAGTACCGCTTCGAGACCTATAAATGAATGGTTGTTCAATTATAGTGATCAAAATCCCAAATCCATATACCTACTATAGTTTGAGCACTTGCCTAAGTGTAGGTAGGTACCTAAGTAATTATACCGTATTACTTAGATTTTTACCCTGTAGTACCTAGTATTACATAATTATAATGAAGAATATTTTATTGAACTATTTTGCAGTTTCAAAGGCAATAATGAACACGTGAACTTGGAAACTCATCAGAATGAGAGACTCCTCAACTTATACCCAACATTAGAAGACCATTTGCCAGAAGTACCAAAATCCATTGAACTTGTCAAAACAATAGACGTGAATGAGGAGACGGAACATCTAGACATACCTGGAGATAGTATGATACTTTCTGTCCCAGAATATATTAGAAAAACTCGTAATATAGTCTTTGACTTGTATAATAATTGTGCCCAAGAAGATGATGGAATCAGTCCATTTGATGATAGAGCAACTAATAAAAATAAGGATGTAGCTTGGAACGATATGTTTGATACGGAGCTAATTCATGATATAAATGATTCAAATAATGATATACGATGTGGAATTGACAATTTGGATGAAAATAATATTGATATTTTACACTTTCCTAATGAACTAAGAAACAGTGTTAGCAAAGGAGTAATTGAAACGAATGTATTGGGTCAATGTACAAAAGAAGTAAAGAAGAAACGCAAAGCTCAGACTAAAATTACTGATACTGTTACGAAAAAAGTTAAAAAGGCTATAAATGACGAAATCAAAATGAAGAACCCCTATAGAAAACAAAAATATACCAAAACAGTGAAAAATTGGTTGGAAAATCTCGATCCTAATAATTCAGTTGAAGAGGTATCGGAGAATAAGGACAATACAATTGAAACTGAAATTAAAATGCCGGATAATATGTCTGTTGAGAAAGTCTTAGTAAAAGCAAAAAAGAAAGTAATTCAAGCTCAATTAGCGAACAAAGATGGAATAATGAAGTTTGGGAAACCTAAACACTTAGAAGACGGAAAGAAGAAAACAGATTTAAAGGAAAATGAATCGAAAGAAAACGACGAAACTGTTAAAGATAAAGAGAAAAAAGCTAAAGCAAAGTTCATAGCTCCAATAAAATCTCAAATACCAGTTAGGGAACTTACGTACGCAGTACATACTGTAGACAATACTAATGCGGAGGAAATAGCAAATAAATTAAATAATATTCAGAACAATGAAGTCATATTTGTTCTTAAATACAAGTAAGTATACTTACGGTTTAAGGTAGAGTGGTACATCTTTCGTTCAATTATTAGCCTTAAGACGTAACAATAACCCTCATTTTACAGCAATGGCTTTTCCCAACTTAACAGTCACTGCACTGACGATCGTTGCATTCCTGAAGGAATTTTCATTGGAATTAAAGAGGATTTCTACTATATTAAAGGCACTGATGGAAATCATGCGTAAGTAACCTAAAGCTAGTTACTTGAATACCTTCATGTTAAAATTCTAATGTTAATCGGTTCTTACTTCCAGAGGCATGATAGCAAAGTTGGCAAGGGAAAACAAAATAATATGTTACGACGGCAAAAACGTACTTATTTATCTTAGGTCACAATTTGCTATTGAAATAAATGGCTTTAATATCATTGATGCTAAGGTATAGCATAATAGTTCATAACAAAACAGAAAGATATAAAAACATCTTATTTAGGTTACCATTGTTTGTCAGATCGGAGGTAGTCTTCTAAACCCAGACAATCCTCCGGAGAATTTCACAGAGCTTCAGAAGTTAGTGTCCTTCACGCCGCAATACACGATCGCAACAGAATGCGTGCTGCAGAAAACTGCCTGGTATGCGACCATGCTCAGAGAGTGTATGATCACACTGGAGGGTATGCTCATGGAGAACTTCTTGTTGAATGTCTTCGTCGACATTGAGATGCGACTGCTGCCTGTAATCGCAGGTGCTTTATGTGTTATCCTTAACTCACAGGTGGTTAGTTAGATCTAATTTGACTCTAAGGGCGCGTCCCCACTAGGCTCACAGTTAGCAGCAGACTGACTTTGAGTGGTGTCAGCAGCGTATCGGTCGCAGACTCAATGTATCGCACTGTGAATCAGGCCCTCACGTATAGATTCGGCAAGCCAAACTGCGCAGATACACTACGCGCGGTATGGACACTTCATTAAAGAATATAGGGAGGCAAACAGTCTGCCGCAAACGCTAACAGTGAGCCAGTCTAAGGGCCCAACCAATCGAATATTGAGGATACGAAAGATTTGGTTGAACATGAATCTTTATTCGTACCTAGTGAAAACCTTTAATCGAGAAAAATATAAAGTGATACTGGCTTTTGGCTTCGCTACAGACATGGAAATGCGAGGCGTGTCCGTAGATCTGGAGAAGCTGAAGTCAATGGAAGATGTCCTCCTAACTAAAATGAAGGCAGTTGAACAGGAGTGCTACAAAGCTGCCGGGAAGGTGTTCCAAATAAATTCCACCGTACAAGTTCGCGCCATTTTGTATGACGAGCTACAACTGGACACAAAGTGCAATATAAAAATAAGAGAGACGATCACTAAAGGGGCGAAATCTACTTCGGAAACGATGGTATTTTGTATAAACCTTTCTATTGGTACTCGAATATTTTTTACTTTTATTTTTTCATCATGCAGAAAACATGATATTTTATTGTCACATACAGTTGCGCAGCCTGATGTCCAAGCATCCGCTACCGAAGTTAATCTTGGAGTACCGTCATTTGCACAAAGCTCACGCCACATTCCTCACTGGGATTGCACAGCACATTAGAAATGGCGTCGTTAAACCAACTTGGTACTTACGTTTCTGTCTAAAAGTATCAAAAAGTTGGTATTTTTTTAGGAGAGTAATATTCTTTTTTGTTTAGGGTGCAGACGGCAGCGGCAACAGGACGTATCGCATCGAACAATCCAAACTTGCAAGCGATTCCTAAAGCACCGTTCAGTCTTGTCATGTTTCCAGATGACGGCGAAAATGGTGACCTACTCAAATTACTAATATTATTTCCATTCATATCACCTGTATTTCCAAGAAAATATCCTTTGATCCTACCTACAGGATCAAAATACCTTCGGCAGTTTCCAGTAAAGATTCCAATATGCTGATTTAATTTTCAAAAACCACATCCTTTCTTTTGGCCTTTCTTTTCATAACTTGTCTTATTATCTACGCCGCCATTTGGACCTTATTGTATCTTTCTCTTCAGACGTGGCAGTACTATCATTCCGCTCAGTGTACATATCCCGTCCCGGCTGGTCCCTCGTGGCAGCTGACTTCAAGCACGTGGAGTGTAGAGTGTTCGCACATGCCGCTGCAGACACAGGCCTTCTTGACGTCTTGAAGACTGGCCATGATCTGTTTAGAGTACTTGCTGCTAAGTGGTATGTATGTAAAGCTAGTGTGTAAAATATGTACAGCTTGGGTTTTAAAACTATATTCTTCATGATTATTAATGGGAACAGCATTAAAGAATCGGTTATAACTCCTGGGGCGTCTGATTCCGAACAGAATCATGAACCTTCAAAGCTAGATAAGTAAATTTCATTTTGTGGGTGTGCAGTTGAGTATGCTACTTCCTCGGCTCTTCAAAACTCCTGCCTGCCAATCTTTAAATGCGTTTTGTACTCGATAGCATTAGTAACATAATAAAATAGGTCCTTCGAGCCGGATATATCTGTGTCCTTTAGGCTGAACAAGCCTGAGAGTGATGTCACGAGCTCGGACCGGGAGCGCACGAAGCGCATCGTGTACGCGAGCCTGTACGGCGCCGGCACAAGGAAGCTGATGGACATCCTCGACCTCAACTACGATCAGGCGCTCTCTATTGGAGCCAGTTTTAATAGTGAGATGTCATTCCCTTACGCACACACACACATACCAATCTTTTCTTCAGTATTACACCCATATTCTTAAATGTTTCTTGAAAAATTCCTTCACTCGAACTCGACTGAGGTATTTTTGAGGTTTCCTTCAAAATTTCCTCATATTCAGTATTTTTAATTTAACTTTTTGTGGTTCCTCGGCAACACTCGAATGAGTGATTTCCCCTTAAATTCCTACCTACCTCCGTAAATTATATTATTATTATACACTCTGGCATTAAACAAACATACTTTATAAATTCTTCAAAATTATTTTCAATAAAGTTATTTGGATTTAATAAATCGTAGACGCGATTTCGAGGAATGTCCAAAGTACTTTGCGAGGTACCTTAAACTGACAGTTGCTTCCTCGAATGAAGAGAATTGTCGAGGAAAATTCGAGTGTTATGAAAATTATAGTCTGTTTGTTATAAAGTATATTCATATTCTATCATTTTATTTATTAAATAGCACATAATTGATGTAAGGAACCTTTCCATCGTTGAAATCGTTTGGGCGCGGTGTGGTTTCCCGGTGCGAAGAGAACGGTGGTCGCTTGTCGACGCTGTGCGGTCGTAGGAGACACTTGAAACATATCTCCAGTGGGGACTTTGCGTTGAAGTCGCAAGCTGAACGACAGGCGATCAACTTTGTTGTGCAAGGTAATCATTTAACCAGGGGCGTAGCTACCGCCGTATCTGCCGTATCAATTATACGGGGCCCCGGGTCACAGAGGCCCCTGACGTGCGTCATAGAGGCAAAAACATTAGAAAAACCAAAGTCATCATCAGCTATAAATGATTTAATAAATCAGAAAAAAAGGCAAGGAGAGTGTATATTTAATTTTAATTGTTTGTAAAAAAAAAAACTTTAATTTTATGCAAACATTTTTTTTTTCTTAATAATCTTTACCATTCATTTTTTTATACGGGGCCCCGCAGGGCCACGCTACGCCACTGCATTTAACAGTGTCTTGTTTATGGAATAAGTTCCATTGATTGATTCTTTAGGTGGAGGCGTCGGTTGGAGCGCGAAATTCAAATTTTATCACGTTTTTTGCAAATTGCAGCTCAGTTATAGGTCGTAAGTTATCAACATGTTATTTGCGAGAAGAATGGTAGTATATTTACTGATTAATAACAAAAGAAATGATCAACATACACCTCCAAGGTATATTACTGACATATACGACTATTTCATGAAAGTGTTAGTAACTTACTTGAATTTCGCGCTCAAACCGAAGGTACCCTTAAAGGATGAAGTTACAGAACTGATATTTTCTTTCTGATGATAGATATTCAAGGATTTATTCATATGCATATTAATTTTCTTATTTGAAGCCGCTCATTTTATATATTAACTAGATATCCGCCCCGCGTTTTCACCAACGATCCGCTCTGTGGATACCCTATTTTATCTCCTTAGGGGTGGAATTTACAAAAATCCTTTCTTAGCCGTAGTCAGCAATAAGTATGCCAAGTTCCGCCCGATCCCTCCAGTGTTTTTATCAGTGCATTGATACTATTGATAGATCAATCAGTCAGTCGGTCAGGCTTTCCTTTTATATACTGGCTGATGTTTAAATTACAGTCCAAATTTTCACGGATTATGAACAACTTTGACTTTGAAAAGATAGTGTTGCTTGAAGATCAAAAAATTCTGCAGATTCTAAGTTAGTCGATTATTTTAGGTTCAGCAGCCGACTTGTGCAAGGTAGCGATGATAATGACAGCCAAAGCGTTCCTGGAGAGCTCTCCACCCATAGAGGGTCACTTAGTACTGCAGATACACGACGAGCTCGTCTGGGAGGTCCACGATGGAGACTTCGAAAGGGCTGCTGGTAAGGAACTGCTCTGAAATCCATTAAACCAGAAATGTGATTTAAATAGCATTTCAGAAAAGCAGATAGCTGAAAAAGCTCTATAGCTTCCTTTCCTATGAAAGGAAACAACTATAGATATAGAAGTACGGGCAAAAAGTGAGAGCAAAGAATTAAATTCTCCCCTGCTTATACCCTAATCATACTAATATTATAAACGTGAAAGTTTGTATGTGTGTTTGTTGCTCTTTCACGCAAAAACTACTGAACGGATTTGGATGAAACTTGGCTCATAGATAGATCATACCCTGGAATAACATATAGGCTACCTTTTATCCCGGGAACGCGGGTGAAACCGCGGCGGACAGCTAGTATTCAATAAATGGTAAGGTAATTATATTCAGGGCATTAATGCCGCTCAGCTACCTTAATAATTCCAGTTGTAATAAAGCAAGTGATGGAAAACTGTGGTCACCAGTGCGGGATGGCGATGACTCTGCCAGTCTCCATATCAAAGGGCAAGAACTGGGGCGACATGACCGAAGTCAACCTAATATAAACCTTATACACATATAATTAAAGTATGATTTAAATAAAATACTTTGTTAAGTACATAAGCCTTTTATTACATTTCCATTTGTAGACCGTAGACGTGTACTAATCTATGGATTTTGCAATATGTCAGTTCGAATCAAGCGAGATTACAACATTAAAAAACTAAAATTACTCTGATAACAAAAAAATTGGTGAGGGTAGTTTAGTAAGCGCGCCCGATTCAAATGTCATAAAGCAAAATTAAATATTTGGTAATTTACAACAATATTTTTTTTTATAATAATGACAATATACGAATTGAATATTAAAATATAAAATCTTCTCTATTTTAAAAATAAAAATATTAATACGTACATCAGGTCGTTAAATATTTCTTTCTGACTGAAACAAGAGCGTAGCTCCTGGGCTCAAAAGATGGGTAACCAAATTAAAGGGGCCTCACAAAGTTGATGTCGACGTCCACGCTTGGTCTAACGCCGCCACTGAACAAGACATTAGTGTAAATAACAGTATGGGCACCAATTTTCTTTTGTTCTTCCACTATTTAGTAGCCAGAGAGATATGAAAATGAACCACATATTTTTTTTTTTAAAGGACTAAGTTGGTAGCCTCTGATGGCTGCAACAACCTTACCGGACAAATCGGCGAGCGCAGAGGGCTCTCAGCCGGGTAATATTTACGTAACAACGCCTGAGGGCACCCCCGAATGGGGTACGAACCTCGGCTCAGGGCGTTACCGGGGGAGGTGGAGGACTTTGTACGAGTTACGACTAATTGGGGGAAATGAACCATATGACACTGCATGAACCTTTCATCTACATAGTTTTAAATTAAATTTTAAAAAATATTAAAAATAAATAGAAGTAGCCGTTTCATATAGCATGCGTACAGTTTACGTATTCTGCGTAAAATACTTTAGAAAACCTCTTTTTTGTGTAACATTTTACGATACTGAGTAACCTCTTTAGAGTAAATTTTGTAACATATTGGTTCTGGGGGGAAGAGACGGGCAATCTAGTACCGCGCGTGGAGGGGGACTGAGTGTGATGGCGACCATCGTGCCGGTATGAGTCCAGCATAACCTGGCCGCTGGGTATCCTATGAAGATTTGGGACTATGAGAATGGGCCAATATTATAAAAATATGATTCGGAGCCAGGATCATAAGCGCACTGCAATCAGAGTGAAGAGTCTATGATTGTTGACATGGATAGTCTCGTATGAGGCCGTGTTGTACCCGTCAGTGTTCCCAGTACCCAGCCGTTGTTCCAAAAGGCGCTGGCGATCGCTGTTCTTTGTCGCTTGACGGTGTCTCAGCATCGTGTAGCGGGACATTTCACGTGGAAACCTGCCAAATAAATATTCCACCATTATTATATATACTTTAATTCTTACCTAGTCTTTGTTGATCGGAATCGGAATGGTAACATATCTTTACATAGTGTAAAATGAAGTCGCTTCCGCTGTCTGTTCGCTTAGATATTTTAAACTACTCAATGGAATTTAATGCAGTTTTCAGTAATAGATAGAGTGATTTAAGAGGAAGGTTTATATGTATAATACATGCATATTATTGTACAGATTTTTTTTTGTTAAGTTTCATAAAGTAGGTTTAGCATTTTATGCATAGTTTGGTCACAAAGATCCTAACTTTAGGAAAAACCCCTCCAAACTAGATTTTTCTAGAACCAGCTGTTTATGCTGTGCGTTAATATATGTGAGTCAGTCAAGACTTAGAATGTTACACATATATGTATATTATTATACAGATACTAGCTGTTCCCTACGGTTTCACGCGTTTCCGGAAAAAAAAATAGTTAAGGACCTGATGACCTAATGACGACACAAAAAAACGGTCAAGCCGTTTCAGAGGAGTTTGATGATAAACACTGTGACACGAGAATTTTATATATTAGAAGTGAACAATTAAATTAACTTAGGAAACTGAATATTATACTCAATTGCTCACCGTAATATGTCCAAATCATGTTTGATCAACCTATCATAAAAATCATCATCTTCTCCGCCCCAGTTTAGAAATCTGTTTGAGAATCCATTGACAAGCACATATTGCTCAGACTTTATGGCCAGTACTCCACCAACTAGGTAATCATACGGCAGGACAAATCTGAACTTGTCTATACTAGAGCTCATATGACGTGGCTTTTGTGCACATGCATACAGGTTGCTATGGTCTAATGGAAGCAAGTCAACGTCATGGAAAATAAGGCAAGAGAATTTGTCCTTAATGGCATGTTTTGCACCAATGTTATAAAGGGTTCCTTTATTCCAAGGTTTTTCATCTTCCTGTTCTATGAGGTATATTCTGAAATAAACTTTTATGTTACTTCACAGACGACAGTAGCAAGAGAGATATGAAAATCATAATATGATATTGCAATAAGTTTCATCTGAATCTACATATCTGTATAATCTTTGACTCAGTATAATATACTGAACTTTATGGCAAAGGTATAAGGCTCATTTTCATGTCACTCTGGCTACTGTCAATGGCACCAAGCTACAACGTACATAGTGTAGTTTATTAATTCAGTCATTGATTATTATAGACATATTTATTACTAGCTTCCGCCCCGCGGTTTCACCTGCATTCCCGATGTATCTTATGTTTTCCTGGGAGTAGCCTATGTTATTTCAGGGTATAATCTATCTATGTGCCAAGTTTCATCCAAATCCATTCAGTAGTTTTTACGTGAAAGAATAACAAACATTCTTCCATATTCACAAACTTTCACAATAGGGATGATGACTGGGTAAAAAATAATTAATTCTATTTAGTCCGTCAGTTAGGTTATCAAAAAATATTGGATACATATTTTTTATTTTATCAAATCAATAAAATCTTACAAAGATAGGAAGCATCACAGTTCAGGAGTGGGGGTTTGTGACATCACTTCTCTGTAAAAAGTGTACTAAAATGTGACATCACGCGATATTTATACGCACTATCTTCGTTATTTTTTGTTTTCAGAACTAAAGAAAAAACATGTGTCCAATATTTTTTGGTAATCTAACTGACGGACTAATTTTTTTTTCTTTAGTCATCACCCCTATTATAATATTAGTAGGATTTACCTGTAATGTATATTTTGTTTCCTCAAAAAGTTATGCATGTATGGTAGGAAAATATTCAACTGTTTCTGTCTGTTTCTATATGTTACTAATATAGCAACACTGAACAGCGGGTTACAGTCCACAGGTACGTAGCTCCCATTATCAACGCCATTTGCTAAGAACCCATCAAACTTCTCTGGGACCTCCCAATTGTTAATAGTCTTAGTGCTTGTCAATATATCTTCATATTTACAGTCTAACTTAGATTTCTTCAAAACTAAATTGGGATTAGTTTCTTTGTATAAAATTACACTAATATTATCTTGGGGGATGTGACTGTAGTTGTATTTGCCGTAGTAACCAAAGAATCGTATAATGGTGATAAGACATAGTGTGTACACTAGGCATGTATTCACTGGCAGCTGTAGAATTCTGTTGAGAAACAATTTATTTTATTAATATTTATGTGACAATTTGTGATCAACCCACACTCATTTTCTTGAATACACATTTTTGTTCTTGGAGGACATTACTGACCTTATTCACTTTACTTAAGATTCATTTTAAAAATTGAGTTTTGATCAAAATAGACTGATCTTTCTGTTGACAATACAATTTGTTGGTACATATATGTATACCTACCAAAAAAGGTATTTGGAACTAACAAACCTGTTTTTTATCGAGCATTTGGGCATCTCTGTCGATCATGGGCACAAATTAACATGGGTTTTCTAATACAAATTGTTTCGGAAACAATCAAAATTCTGAATCTGGAGTTTTTGCACTAGCTCCACAAGAAATCCACTGAAAACACGTGAAAATCAACTCCTGAACTTGCTGTTATATGTATTGTATGTATGACTAGACGAAAGCAGACGAAAGTAACACTGAGCAAGTGTGCAGAAATAATTACAAAAATACGATTAGACGCATCAAATTACTTTTCTTTTTCTAATGTATAAAAATGTAAGTAGGTAAAAAAAAATTCTCTTCGGTTTACGATCTGTCTGACTGACGTCTGTGGGCAGGGTTGCTAGATCGATTTTCTGAAATTTCCCCTTATTTAAGTATTCTTTTCTCCAAGATGATATGTTTTGCAACTATTTTCTCCATATTATTCAAACTGGAAATAAAAAAACTAGAATGACATAAAACAAAGTTTATTATGAAAGTAAATCGTTTAAAACTTTCAATGCTTCGTCACTTATCAAGTTCTGATAAAAAAAAATCCCAGTAATGCGAAAAAAAACCCTCTATAAACCAATGATATAGGTATGTGTGTTTTGTGTTGCCAGATGGACATGTCGCATGCCCTAACTAAACCATTTTCGAAATCCATCCAAAAATTGGGATTTCAAGATAGCATGGCCCAAAAAAGGCAAAATACTTATTCTAGGCAATTTAACAATGTTTCAGAGATAGCTTCCTTCCTTATATGACGATACCGACACCAAATCATAACGATACACTGCTTTAACGTCCGCCAAGATACACTGATCTAACTTGACAATCCAACTTGATTTCAATACTGTTTAATTTTCGTATTTATTCAAACGTCGTACCTATACAGGAAGCAAAATTACACCAGTACGTTTAACAAACAGTATCAAAATCGACCTAAATACATTATCATATCTAGGGCGAAATAGTCACACACAATATTATAAATATTCCACTCCACAAGCCTAGCACTAAAATTTAAACATAGAGATACGCCCTTCAGTTATGTTGCTGACATGTTCCAAAAAAATGACAAATTAGTAGCATAGGTAGATAAGGTAGGTATAATGTGCCAGTAATCTGCACATTGCATTATATGGTTGGAGAGCGCACTGTAGTAAACCCTACCTCATAAGGTAACAACATGGGACTAGTTTCTGGTGGTGTATAGTAAAAAAATACTCTTAAAAAAACAGGGTTGCGTGGGCGCAACCTGGAGGGTTTTGTGGAATGGGCAGTTAAGAGGTCCCTTTTTTTGGTGCTTTTTACCTCATCGAGTAACAACTAGAGACCTAGCCTATTTGATAGAAGTCATCGAAAAACGTATAAAAAAAGTTGGTTGCCTCATCCTATCCTGGCACTTTCTGAAATCGGCCAGATTTTAGGGGGCTGAAAAATGACCGATTTTACCTCATCGAGTAACAAAATGCCACTAATGCCATTCGATAGCTTAGATAAGCCCGATGATAAAAATATAAGGTTGCGTGACCTCAGCCTGGAGGATTTCCTAGTCGGCCAGGTTTTATGTCGGATTTACGAAGACAAAATTTAAGGAAATCGTCTATAAAACAATGAATTTCACAAAATTTCAATGGTTTAACTGTATGAAAATGGCTATGATACATATTTGAGTTCATACAAAATCAGTCAAGTGTGAGTCGGACCACGCATTCCATAAAAATTCATATTTTACAGATTTTTGAAATCTTTAAAATGAGCGACCCTACCTCTTCGAGTTACAAGATTTCAATAATGCCATCCGATAGCTTAGATAACCCCGATTATAAAAACATAACGTTGTCTGCCCTCACCCTGAAGGATTTCCTAGTCGGCCAGGTTTTATGTCGGATTTACTATGGCAAAATATATGGAAGAAATGCAATTAAATTCACATTATTTCAATGGTTTAACTTAATGACGATTATTTGATACTTATTTGAGTTCATACAAAATCGGTCAAGTGTGTGTCGGACTACGCATCCCATAAAATTTCATATTTTACAGATTTTTTAATGCTTTAAAATGAGCGACCCTACCCCTTCGAGTTACAAGATTTCAATAATGCCATCCGATAGCTTAAATAACCCCGATTATAAAAATATAACGTTATCTGCCCTCACCCTGAAGGATTTCCTAGTCGGCCAGGTTTTATGTCGGATTTACTAAGGCAAAATATATGGAAGAAATGCAATTAAATTAACATTTTAATGACGATTGTTTTGATACTTATTTGAGTTTATAGAAATGCCGTCAAGTGTGTGTCGGACCACGCATCCCATAGAAATTCATATTTTACAGATATTTGAACTCAGGTAGGGTTGCTTATTTAAAAGTATTTTATTTATATTATTTTAGCGTTGCTTCGAGTAACAAGATGTCAATAATACCATTTGATAGTTTAGTTAGATTACTCCGATAATAAAAATATAAGGTCGCCTACCCTCAGCTTGGAGAATTTCATATTTAGCCAGGTTTTAACTCGTTTTTACTAAGGCTAAATGTACATTATTTCAATGGTTTAACTCTATGATAATTGTTTTGATACGTATTTGAGTTCATGTATCAATATTTTTTTACCCAAACCTAATTTACACAACATAGTTTTAATCAAGAAAGGGGCCGTTCAAGTATTACGTAAGTACTATGGGGGGTAGGGTCTTTGTTTTGCTTATTTTGGATGACATGGGGGTTAGGGGAGTCTAGATGTTGATTACGTCATCGGTAGTTATTTACTTTTTTACACAAATGGCAACCCTCACATTGTCTATGCTTGAAAACGAAACGCATTTTCGGGGATTCCCGCAAATATAAACGCATACGTATTTTTAATTGAAAAATGTTTACGTAAGCATGGGGGAGGGGGTAATAGCTTTGCTTACTTTTCCTGCAAGGGGGATGGGGGGGGGGGGGGGGAAATAATTGTAAGAAATCTGCTTACGTAATATTTGAACGGCCCCAAATTGAAAGAAGGAAAAATTGCGAAAAGCATATTTTTTTTGTTACATTATATAATAAAAATATTTTTAATAATATTAAACTTACGACCCCTTTCCTCATGTACGCGTAGAGGTATTAATTTTAAATTCATATCAAATACTCAGGACTATTATACCTTTAAAGCTGTAACAAAAACGAATTTTTAAGTTAACGCAAATCGCAAATGTACAACCATTTATACCGAATAGTTTTTAAGTTATTTAAGAAAATAAGCGAATCCCCACTTCTCTCTGAAACACTGGACCAAACATTTTGAAAATAATACAGAAAATAGTTCTTTACCTATTAATTACAGAAAAACCTAAATATTTAGAGTAACATAGGAAATTAAGGAACTCTCGATGCGCGATTCAGACTCGCACTTGTCCAGTTTTTGTAAGTTATTGCTATCGGCATTTACAGAATTTGAAATAAAAATTACAGTTTGCGAGAAATCGGTGATTTTTCAAATGATTTATATTATCTTAATCAATCCTGTCTCCGAGAAGGAACAAAAGGCTCTAAGGGGCCAAGTTAGGTTATGGTATTAGAAAAGTCACAAATCGAAAAAAAAACCCATACATTTTGATAGGAAATTAATCTATCATACTGTGGTGACATTAGATATAAAAAAAAATTTACCAAACTTCAAGTTCATAGTGAATGGGAGATAAACTTTAGCCCTCTTATTCATAAACGCTGTTTAACTAAATCAATTTTATAGTGTCCTCCATCTCACTCTTTCGATCACCATACGTCACTTGTCAGATAAATATCCAAAATATCCTACAAAGATAAAGATAAAGACTACGGAATTTTAACTAATCATTAATAAATTGGTAACTTTTTTACGAATAATAAGCCGCAAGTTTATAGCCCCAGTGGTTTAGGCTCTCCTTTAATAAATCAGTCAGTCAGAAGATATGTAGATATAAACTTTCGTAAGCCATTTTATTGGAAAGGACTAAAGTTGATAGCCTCTGATGGCTGCTTCAACCTCACTGGACAAATTAGTAAATTTAGGTACTTTACTTTAAACTATATTGGGTAAATAAACTGTGATAAAATACTAAACTCTATGCTATGCTTGGTCGAGAACTCTACAATCTACAATATTTCGAAGATTTTGGAAGTATACTTATTGAATATGACGGATAATGAAAAAGTTTATTTTCAGCCAGAAAACTCATCTAGAGTTAAACGTTGTAAATTTAATAATATTTAAAGTTGTATTTAGTTATTCTCGGAATAAACATGAAAAATCATCATCAATCATTCAACTTGGATGCGGCTATTGATGAAACTGAAACTAGTACTATTATCATACTTCGACTTTATCACAATAGTTGAATTAATTAACACAAACTATAAGTATATTATTTTAATAATAATACAGCTTAATTTAAATTGATTACTTATGTGCAAGTTCATCACAGGTTGGATGAAAAATAGTTTAAATGTATATAATGTACCATAATAAGATACATTGGGACAAGAACTCTAGATTAAAACTATTTTGGGTAACCAATCTGCTATGAAAACTTGCTATGCATGGTGTGATCTCACACTTGACAGCATTTTTATAAACTCAAATAAGTATCAAACAATCGTCATTAAGTTAAACCATTGAAATAATGTGAATTTAATTGCATTTCTTCCATATATTTTGCCATAGTAAATCCGACATAAAACCTGGCCGACTAGGAAATACTTCAGGGTGAGGGCAGACAACGTTATGTTTTTATAATCGGGGTTATCTAAGCTATCGGATGGCATTATTGTGGTCCGACACACACTTGACGGCATTTCTATAAACTCAAATAAGTATCAAAACAATCGTCATTAAAATGTTAATTTAATTGCATTTCTTCCATATATTTTGCCTTAGTAAATCCGACATAAAACCTGGCCGACTAGGAAATCCTTCAGGGTGAGGGCAGATAACGTTATATTTTTATAATCGGGGTTATTTAAGCTATCGGATGGCATTATTGAAATCTTGTAACTCGAAGGGGTAGGGTCGCTCATTTTAAAGCATTAAAAAATCTGTAAAATATGAAATTTTATGGGATGCGTAGTCCGACACACACTTGACCGATTTTGTATGAACTCAAATAAGTATCAAATAATCGTCATTAAGTTAAACCATTGAAATAATGTGAATTTAATTGCATTTCTTCCATATATTTTGCCATAGTAAATCCGACATAAAACCTGGCCGACTAGGAAATCCTTCAGGGTGAGGGCAGACAACGTTATGTTTTTATAATCGGGGTTATCTAAGCTATCGGATGGCATTATTGAAATCTTGTAACTCGAAGAGGTAGGGTCGCTCATTTTAAAGATTTCAAAAATCTGTAAAATATGAATTTTTATGGAATGCGTGGTCCGACTCACACTTGACTGATTTTGTATGAACTCAAATATGTATCATAGCCATTTTCATACAGTTAAACCATTGAAATTTTGTGAAATTCATTGTTTTATAGACGATTTCCTTAAATTTTGTCTTCGTAAATCCGACATAAAACCTGGCCGACTAGGAAATCCTCCAGGCTGAGGTCACGCAACCTTATATTTTTATCATCGGGCTTATCTAAGCTATCGAATGGCATTAGTGGCATTTTGTTACTCGATGAGGTAAAATCGGTCATTTTTCAGCCCCCTAAAATCTGGCCGATTTCAGAAAGTGCCAGGATAGGATGAGGCAACCAACTTTTTTTATACGTTTTTCGATGACTTCTATCGAATAGGCTAGGTCTCTAGTTGTTACTCGATGAGGTAAAAAGCACCAAAAAAAGGGACCTCTTAACTGCCCATTCCACAAAACCCTCCAGGTTGCGCCCACGCAACCCTGTTTTTTTAAGAGTATTTTTTTACTATACACCACCAGAAACTAGTCCCATGTTGTTACCTTATGAGGTAGGGTTTACTACAGTGCGCTCTCCAACCAATACGTTTGCATGTTATTTTCAAGCTATTTCTTATGTATGAAAATATCAATTTTAATGAAGGAAACTTTTCTTAACATACATAACATTGGGAAATTGATTCATAATGTAGTGCCTAACCCTACGTAATCCCTCTGCCTAATCCAAAGTTGCATATTTGCAAGACAGGAATCTATACTTTTTTATTTATTTTACCAATTTGTTTGTATTTTTTAAAATTTTGTTTTCCTATTTAACACGGATTTAAAAATCTTTTATAATAAGCTGCGTCTATATCTATAAATATACAAATAATAAAGCTGAAGAGTTTGTTTGAACGCGTTAATCTCCGGAGTTACTGGTCCGATTTGAAAAATTCTTTCACTGATAGGAAGCTACATTATCCCCGGAGGTTATAGGCTACTTTTTACCACGAAAACGCAAATGAAGCCGCAGGGAACAGCTAGTCATTAATAATACGTTGAGCTATTATTACTTCCTACGTAAATAATATATAAATTAAAACCCAAACAAATGCGGCCCATCCCTCTTAAACTTTAGTTCGCTACGTCCTTGTACGTGTTCTAGTTTCTGCAGTTATATTAATGACAAAACGCATTAAATTTTTAGTATTTAGTTACATGCATTGAGTGGACCGAGACACGAGGACAAATCATTAAATTCATATTACCCGCCTTTTGCGTATAGTTGCTATCGACGTCATAGGTACTCAAATTAAACGTCACTTTTGTTTGACGGCCACTTGGTGACACCTGACAAAATAAAGTAAACAAACAACCATTTATTGTGAAAAACTTTATTGTAAATAATTTACTTCATAATTAAATAAGATAAAACTATTTCATAATTATTAAGCAGTGTGACTGAAAATTAGTGCAACTAAAACAATGTCTCCCAAGAAACAATGGAAGAAATCGGAACTAACCTGCAAACCGCTCGATTCGTATAGTGATATTGAACTTTTCTTGGAAAATCCACCACCTTGGCGGTCTTTGTGTAAAGAATTAACACTTCACAGTAAATCTGTAATAAGAAATATTGAGATAAATAAACATTTCTCCCCAAGTGTACTTGAAATGCCGGAAGCTTTTTGTCATTTTGATCCGGATGCGGAAAGCCCAAAACGTTATGATGAGAATAAAATGCGCAAGACTTTGGTGTGTCACGATATGGCAAATGGATATCACGATGACTGGTATAATATTTTTTTTATGTATTTTTCCGTGTAATAGATAAGTGATACACAAAATGTTATCAGTGTTGCCGATTGAGCAAAAAAAAAACTCCCCGTTAATTAAAACTGTTGCCATCTTTTGGGAAAATATTACTACCAATTGCTATGTTAAAAATAATTTCCTGATATTGCCGTGCCACGGGCTACCGGCCGGCAGGCAGGGTGTTCCCGGTTCGAAGTAAAAGCAAAAAATCTGTACGAATTAATCATTATTCTTAGGTGATGGGGATTTACACCAGTATGACCATTGACAACATTGTATTTTGCAGTTTTATAGAGGGAACGGGCAATGAGAATGCGTACTCTTTCTACCACTGGGGCGGTATCGATATATTCTGCTACTTCAGCCACCACCTGATCACCATCCCACCGCTGGGCTGGATCAACATTGGGCACGCGCACGGAGTCAAAGTCATAGGTTTGTCCTAATTTAAGGGGCCATTCATAAACTTCACATGTTAAGGGGGCCATTCATAAACTTTTGTTAAGCCCTTCCCTGGCTTAACAAAAGTCTGACAAGGAGGGGGGGAGCCATACGTCATTCGTCAGTCGTGACGTCACATGTGCGAAAGAGTTTCTAAAAAAAAATGCATTAGGTATAGGTACATGTGATATCACACCAGTGGGTAATCTGTTGCAATCAGTTTCAATCATTTTTTATTGTATACAAGCTGTTCCTCGCAGTTTCACTCGCGTTCCCGGGATAAAAAGTAGCCTATAACCTTCGGGGATAATGTAGTTTCCTATTAGTGAAATAATTTTTCAAATCGGTTCAGTAGTTTCCGAGCCTATTCAGTGCAAACAAACAAACAATCAATCAAAGATTTGATTGATTGTTTGTTTATAATATTAGTATAGATTATTTTATTTTTAATTCCATAAAATAGTGTTGCATTGCTCAGGGAAAGATTTAAGGATTTAAATTGATTGAAACTGATTGCAACACAGTTACATGATTGACCCACAGGCGTGAGGGGTCATAAAAAGGCCCCCCCCTTTTTGGGGGGGCTACTCACATACATATATATAACATTACATGAAATCTGAAAAAATTACCCTTTTTCTTTGGGCAGTCGTATCCATTGAGAGATTCCGAATGAAAAAAAAATACGTATGATATCTGACAGAACCGTTTGTTTCACCAGGCACCATCATAACGGAGTATGGGGACGGCACACATTTTTGGGACAAAATCCTAGCATCTGAGCATGAATACAAGCATCTCGCGGATTCTCTCGTAGCTGTCGCTAAAATATTAAAATTTGATGGATGGCTACTGAATATTGAAAATAAGGTATGACTATCCTATACTTAGTAGGTACTTTTTTTTTATTATAGAAAACTACAAACTACTTACAGACTCGAGGTTTTTCCCGATACCTACGTTTTAAATTGTAAGATTGAATTTTTAGCCTATGTCCTGACAGACTATCTGCGTGCCTTTCATAGCGATCGATTCAGCGGTTTAGACGTGAAAAGGTAACAAACATACATACAAACAAATAAACAGAGTTACAGTATGACACAACTTAGATGAAGCATCGCCAAAATTCGTAAAATCGATCGTTTCCGAAATGAGTGCGCCTACAACATTACCCATGTTTATTAGTACTTTAGGCGAAAATTATCTTGTTGAACGTTGAATGGCGCGATAATGAATTATTTTTATTAGTTGTGTTTATCGGAAGTGCAGTGTAGATATACGGTTTGCCGATGCTACATCTATGTTGTGTCATACTGTCCTGGGATCCTGGGACATTTCTTCACACACGGTTATCTGATCCCGGACTAAGCAGAGCTTGTACTATGGAAACCAGATAACTGATATGCTACATGTACTACTTTTTTTTTGTAAATACATACATATATAAATAATTACACCCAGACTCAGGACGAACAGACATGTTTATGCACACAAATGTTTGTCCTGGATGGGAATCGAACCCACGACCTGCGGCGCAATAGGTGGTGTCTTAACCAACTGCGCCAACTGGACCGTCTGTACTTTCGCATTTTTAATATTAGTACGGAACTATGGATGATTATCGATTAATTATGTCTCAAACTCTGAATCGAATCGAAGGGCTCGATAGTCGTACCGTATTCACAACTTCTAAATAAATACAAACTTCTTCCTTTGCAATCCAGACGCAAATATTTAGAATCCAACATTCTACACGGTATTGTACATAATGAGTTTGACGCTCTTGACCTCTCTAGTAAAATATGCTATGTGGTGCCCCGGACTGCGAATATACGTAAAGTTCGTTCAGGAAGTCTGTTTGCTGTTAACACGTGTCGAACGAATACCGGATTACGTTGTCCTATTCGTCGAATGGTTGAGTACTACTACAATACTACTTTTATAGACATTGACATATTGGCATGCTCTAAATGGAAATTTAAAAAAGACGCATTTAAACATTTACATAAACTGCAAAATGTCACATTTACTTAACATACCTCTAATACAACAATTACTAACATCAAGCAAATAACTTGCATATGATTTCACTGCACTGAGAGGCCTCACCTCTAGTGGCACATCTTCATCTAATATTGTAAGATAATATGCGGATAATGCAGTAAGCTGCAATATTGTTACAATTATTTACATTATTATTTTCATATATTTAAGACTGTGTATTGTAGCTGTTTATTGTCCCTTAATAAATAAATAAATAAATAGTCGATAATTGATTCGTAGGCATGACCTTACGTTATATTCTTCAGGCAGTTATAGTGAAGGATTGATTCCAGATTAATAAGCCTGACGTGCTGCTAGAGTTTGTAGAGTACTTCCACGAGAGCTTGCACAAGGAGCTGCAGGACCCGGTGCTGGTCTGGTACGACAGCGTCACCATCAACGGCAAACTCAACTGGCAGAATGCACTTAACGAAAGGAACAAGTAAGTATTACTTGTCGTGGGTTCGATTCCCATCGAAACATTTTGTGTGCATGAACATGTCTGTTTGCCCTGAGTCTGGGTGTAATTATCTATATAAATATGTATTTACAAAAAAAGTAGTATATTAGTCGTCTGGTTTCCATAGTACAAGCTCTGTTTAGTTTGGGATCAGATAACCGTGTGTGAAGAATGTCCCAGGATATTTGAGTTCATATTTGACGACTACATCAATGGATAATATGCTAACATTATGTTCGTATGTTCGAGATACTCAAAACGTATGATGGTAAGTGGTTACCGTCTCCTATCGCCATTTGCAATACCAGAGGTATTATTGCCAATGTGTTGTCGACCTAATGCCGAGAAGGCAACTGCCGGAACACACCGGTAGGTGCTTGGGGACAACTAGCCAGCCAGACTGGTACTACAAAGCATCACTGTGCTATGGTTTCCTCAAGATGTTTTCCTTCACTGAAAGCTGAAGCTCATTGTAGGATTCAACTCACGATCTTCGTCACTACCACTGAACTATCACGGAGTATGATGATAATATGAGGAGTATGATGATAATATGAGGAGTATGATGCTAATATGAGGAGTATGATGATAATATTTTCATTATTTCCATCATTGTAATAGTCATAGGAAGAGCGTGTCTCCCACAACACAGGGTAACCTAATGTGGGAGCGCAGCCAATTAATTAATGTTGCCATATTTATTTGGAATAAACATATTTTCATTTTTCATTTTCAATATGAGGAGTATGATGATAATGTGAGGAGTGTTGCAGGGCGTTCTTCGATGTATGTGATGCGTTCTTCACAAACTACTCGTGGTCTGAGGAGGATATCGAGTCGAGCACGGAGGCGGCCGGGGACCGCGTGGTGGACGTATTCATAGGCATCGATGTGTGGGGGCGGAACTTCTATGGTGGAGGGCAGTTCAATGTTCAAGAGGTATGTATCTTTACGCTTTTTTTTAAAAGAAAATGATCCAAATATTTTTTTTCCCCAGTACTTAAAATATGAAGTTATAATTATAGAAATAAAAATTGACGGAACTATGATCTGAGCAGGACAGCATGAGAGAGGCCGCCATTTTCAAGCCCATTCATTAACCACGCGGTTATATCTAGGTACTTCCATGTATATCTTTTCTTTTCAGGCAGTAAAACTAGTGGAAAGTTACGGCTGTTCCCTAGCTATATTCGCCCCAGGTTGGACTCATGAGGCCATGTCTAGGGAAACGAGTGATGTCAACATGATCGTCTCTTCAGAGAACTTGGACACATTTGATATGTTCATGTTGAGAGATAGGGCCCTGTGGTGTAGTATATGGCCATATTTGAACACTCGACTGCCCTGCAAGCTGCCCTTTCAAACGTCCTTCTGCAAGGGACAGGGGAAGAAGAGGCGGTTGTATGGAGAGGTAAGAATTAATTCAATTTTTTCTTGTATGTGCTGAAAAGAAAAAAATAAAATTAAAGAACCGACACTGACTAGTAAATTGGTGATAATTTCCAAACAGCTGAGCGGATTTTCTTGAAACATAGCTCAGAACATTCTCAATTAGATCAGATCTTTCAAACAAAAAAACTGATTCGAAATCGGTCCATCCGTTCAGGAGCTATGAGGCCATAGACAGACACACACACACAATATAGACAGATAGACACGTCAAACTTATAACACCCCGTCGTTTTTGCGTCGGGAGTTAAAAACGAAAGTCAGAATTTCTAAAAACTTCTTTGTGTCCAAAACATGTTTTCAAAAAATGCTTAGTATAAGTTTGGTCTCCGGAAGGCGGGTCAAACCGCGGAAGACAGCTTGTAATCAAACACACAAAATTATTTGGGCCTAAACATTTAAAAAATATGTGACGGAATGTGGTTGTTTGTTTGTAGGTGCTATGTCCCGTGGCGTGGTACAACTTACGGCACGTGCAATACCAGCTGAACTCGACGCTCGGCCCGCACGGCTACATACTCTCGACATACGAGAACATCATCCGAGCCTCACAGCACGGCGGAGTCTTCAGAGACAAGAACGGCCTCATAGCATTCCAAAACTCTTTAGATAAATCCCAATTCGACTTTGAATCATCTCATAGAGATCTTTCCTTAAATCCCCAACACGAGACTGAAACGACTATAAGCGAGAGAAAAATCGCTATCGAAAGCGGAGATGAAATTGAATCAAAAGATCAAACACCAAGCAACGAATCTACGACTATGAAGCGAAAAATTCAGAACGCTTTCAAACACGTCTTCAAAAAGTCTCCGAGGGGAGATCCGACGGCTGGACCCAGTGGCTCGGGAAAATCCATGCTCAAAATGTCTGTCGCGTTAAGTTTGGGACGAGAAAATGAGAAGACACGCTACGGTTTGGCTTGCGTTCCCGGCGAATTAGATTGTCTCGAAACGTACCGAGATGACAGCTTCATCGGAGGCTCGTGTTTAAAAATCAATCCTTCTGACAAAGTAACACCACTGCAAAGGACGATACGGTTGTTGCACTGCGATTTTCTCTGCGAGGACGCTCTGATTGCGGTCGTGGTGACTAAGATCTCTGATGATTACGACGACCAGTCTTTGAATATAAAGATGTTAATGAAGAACAGTGTTGGGGAGAATTTTAACATGGTGTTGATAGGAAGGAATATGCCGCAGCACGTGACGACTAACCTCGCGGGGACCAACCCCACGGGGATCGTCAATGTGTACCCGCTGAATGCCCCCGCTGATGAACAGTTTAGAGAGATGCAGAAGTATCTGTTGCTGAACGAGCCTGGATTTTATGTTCCCATTGAGAATCCTCACGGTTGGGTGATCAGGTACTCAAACTCATTTATTCAGTTTAGGCCCTGTTAAGGCAATTATACATACACTTAAACTCTGCAAAGCTTCTTTTTTGTGGATCTTTCTTTTGAATTTATGTATTTACAGTTTTTGTGGTCAAGGTCGCGGATTCGAATCCTACAATGAGCATGAGCTTCAAGAAAAATTGTGTAAGAAAACCATAGCACCTTGGTAGAGTACTTTGTAGTATCCGCCTGGCTGGCTACCACCTTCATGTTGAAAATCTGTCGCCAAGCCCCTACCGGTGTGTTCCGACAGCTGGACTTAAGAGCCAGTCCCCTTCTAGGTTTTGTGTGCTTAACACCTTCGGGTACATCATTACTGACCACAGTAAAAGACATTAGGATTTGTTAGTAGTTTGTGATCAGTCAGAGCCTATTCCTGATTCATAATCGTGTGTCCAAAATGGTAAATACTATACGCCACGTCTCATGTAGATACATATTTTGAATTGTATTGTAGGTACTACATGTTGTCGGTGCCGGGGTCTCGCGTCCTGGAGGTGAACTGCCGCACCTCCAAGGAATATGGCTCGGTGTTGCTGGGACACTTTGGACTCTGCAATATGACGGTAAGTTAGTTTATACCATAAAACCGACAATTGGCGGTAATATTTTTTGTTCGAAGATTTTTTATTTTTCATGTTTCATTACTGACCTTAGCGTTGTACCTTCCATCATCATATCAAAGAATACAACTAACGGTCTAAACGGTCCTATAATATTTAAAGAATTATCCCCTAACTCTTAACCGTTAAGGACTTACCTTCCATCATCAACTCAGCAACATAAGACTCGAATATCAGAATAGCTTTAATTTTAAAAGTTCTCTCGATTTCTCTCAGATCCTGACCTGATGACCATGGAATTACTTGACCACTAAACAAAAATTTTCCAAATCGGTCCAGTCGTCGGAGGGGTGGCGCATAGCTACAGCTACCCCCGGGAGGTCTCTGGTCCATGATGTCGCTACTCAGTTATAGCAAAATCAAAATAAAAACTCATTTATTCAGTTTAGGCCCTAATAAGGCAACAGTTACAATTTTTCTATAGACTCTACCACCTGCTGTCCTGCGATAGTAATTATTATTAAAATAAGATTTTCATGTCCACGATATTGTGCCGATTGCATCTAGGAACGTTAAATTTTTCCCCGACAACGTTATTTCATTGATATTTGTGTTTGTTTCAGAAGGCCTCAGAATCAAGAGTGACGGTTCCTAATTTTAACTCGTGGGGAATTAATTTGCTATGAAATGGTGCTAATTCTGTTGTTTATACACCAAACTAATCTTACTATATCTCTTTCTAATATATAACATTAGTAAAGGACATAATATTTTTTGTCCTGTCAACATTTATTAGGTTAGTAATCAGTTCAGTGGCTAGCTACTAAAGTGCTAGATCGTACCGTGTACAGGACCCCCTAAACTTAGGGGGTCCTCGGATCCTGACCAGCATGCCTCGTATTGAATTAGCTAAAAATTCCCACCTTTGGAGTTTTAATAAATTAGGTTGCATAATGCAACTCATTTGAAAGATATTGTAGCTTTGCTGTGCTCTGCATGATAAAAAGCTGAAGACAAAGTACCTTTGCACCATTAAAGAATATTTATATTATTTACTTGATAAAATCTAAATAGTTTAGTTAGGGCCTCAGTTTTTTTTGCACTAGGGCCTTTGATAGCTGAGGCAGAGGCGTAGCTAGGTAAGCTACGCCTCTGCCTCAGCTATTTACTCATAAATGACATTAGCTTTATGCTAATTAGACTGTTTTCAATATTTTAATAATGTTTGTTAGTAAGAGTTGTGTTAGATGATATTAATATTAGTTTAGTGTGATTTGCAACAGAATAAACACTAATGTACCTTATAATTTGTAAGTAAATAAATAGGCCTTATTTATTTAATAGTACAATGCTAACAAAATTATAAATTAATTTTGTGTCTACCTTTATACTGTGAAATACGTAATATATACCTATTGAGATTATCTATTTGTATACAATCAAAGCCTGGGGAGTTAATACCGCCATATTGGCAGCTTCATATAATAATATGTATCATATCAAACTGCTATTAAACGGTAAACACCAATTCATGCAAAAAAATACTAATTCATATATGAAGCTGCAAATATGTCAAAATTTGCCCTTCCGTCTTTTGTATAAGACCCTATAGCAATATAAAGTAAATTACCAAAAACATTATCAAATGTTGTACACACGGCCACAGATCAAGTTACACACTGCGACACCTTATGCGGTTGTAATAAGCGCTATTTTGCAAGAAAAATGTGTAGCTTTATCTGTGGCCATGTATACCTTTATATTATTAAAATGTATATAAATATTCTTAAATTGTTATTTAAACTTCAAACTTTATTGCTTTCATGTGTAAAAGGATGACAAATAATACATATGTAGAACAGAACATGAAACCCTGTTAGGGCACAGCAAAGAATAAAAATAAGAACAAAAGATAAAATAAAATAAAATATTTGAATTCATTAAAATACTTAGGATTAATGTTATTATAATGTCCATTTGCATTTATATAAGATAATGAAAAATTTCCTACAGTAAAACTTTAATTAATTGAAAAACAAATAAAGATATTATATATATAGGTATATGTGTTATATAAATCTTCCATTTACTTATTTAATTTGGATAGACTTTTGTTTGACCTATTCTCACCAATGTTTGTGCTGTTTTTCCACTCCATAAATAACATTTAACAAAAAGAGAACTGTCTTCAAAAACACAAATGTATAAAATAATAATAATGTAGGAACTATAATCTGACAGTTTTGATATCAGCGTAACAAGGGGACCACCTCAGAATACCCTTTCGAATAAAAATTTAAAATCGGTTCTCTTCTTTGTCCGGTAAGGTTGCTGCAGCCATCAGTGGCTACCAACTTTAGTAATTTCCAAAAAAAAAAAAGGCGTCAAACATCCTTTTTTGAAGTCGGTTAAAATATGTTTCTCATGATAAACGGTATAGTATATATTTTTATTAGGTTAGGTACAGTATGACACAACTTAGATGTAGCATCGGCAAATCGTTTTCGTACACTTCACTTCCGATTTACACAACAAATAAAAATAATTCAGTATCGCGCCATTCAACGTTCTACAAGATCATTTTCGCCGAACATTTTTTAACACATGGTAATGTGGTAGGTGCACTCTTTTCGGGAACGATCGTTTTTACGAATTTTGCCGATGCTTCATCTAAGTTGTGTCATACTATACTTGTTTCGCCCAGTTTGCGTTCAGTCCTTAAACTTCCTAGACATTTATATCGGTCAAAGAGGAGTACCTAAGTATGCTTCGGTTATGTAAAACGAGTACTGATAACATGTATCACAGATAACAGGAAGCAGATATTTTTATATATCGCCCACCTCGCCGGCATTGTGATTGTGCGATAGGTAATCTCTCTGCGCAGTTATATTTATGTAAACTTTATTATTCGAACCATTGTTTATTTATAATACAGTTACCTACCGAGTTGGTGAGTTGTTGTGATTTATTGATTATTAATTCATTTTAGTGAAGGTAGGTAGGTACCAGTGGCGAGGGTAAGCCGTTCAAAAAACACCTGTAATTTTATAATTACGTGTATTTTAAGCATGATAAAAGTGGCTTTGAAATGATGAAAATGGGACTGGGATTTCTAAAAGGTAAGACGATGGGAATCGGCTTGAATGGACCCTTCAAAATCAAGATCAAAAACTCAATTATTCAGTTTAGGCCCTAATAAGGCACTTATGAACGTCAACAGTTACAGTTTTACAATAGACTCTACTACCGGTTCGGAATACACTTGAACTGAGAAGACTCCGGCAAGAAACTCAGCAAGGAGTTTTTTTTTTTTTTTTTTTTCCGCCACTGGTAGGTAGGTAGAATAGTCAAGGGCCAAAAATATGATTAAAACTGTTTATTGTAAAATCACCAAAAAATAGATTGAACCTAGTACGTCGTTCTAATAATATAGATAGGATTATATAAAAGAGTATTTAAGTACCTATTTTTCATGATTTCGACTGGCCCGTTGGTAAGATATTCTACCTGCAACGCCATCGGTCGTGGGTTCGATTTCCGCTGGAACAAGCTATGTTTGTTCGTCCTAAGTCAACTTTGCTATTATCTCAGATTAGTTTTTCTTTCATAATCCCGTGGTTTCACCTTCGATCCCTTATTTTTCACCCTCCCTTATGGTGGGACAGGACCTTAAATAGAGAGGACCTTATAATTTAAAATCTTGCTTCCTAATTAAACAGGGTTATTTTTATAACTTTTACCATGGGACCAACCCTGAAATCTCGAATATAATTTCAAAGTTTTTGTACAATACATTTTATTCGGTAAAAACACATAGGCAATTTTTTATCTCCCCGAAACATAAGATCCCTCTAGAAAGTGGGTGAAACAGTAGGGCGGAAATCATATAAATTAGAGTCTATTAAAACATCGCGTATTACTACATAGTATAAAACAAAGTCGCTTCCCGTCTGTCTGTCCCTATATATGCTTAGATCTTTAAAACTACGCAACGGATTTTGATGTGACTTTTTTTTAATAGATATAGTGATTCAAGAGAAAGGTTTATATGTGTAACACATGCATATTATAATATAGAAAAGTTGTGAAAAACCGGGCGAAGCCGGGGCGGGTCGCTAGTTAACCTATAAACACAATAAACAAACACCCAAATTTTATATTAGTGGATAAAATATAATCTACATTAGATATTCAATGGTGCCGATTCTGTTGTTTACGAACTAAAAAAATTTAATCTCACTATATCTCTTTCTAATAGTAAATATAAGAAAGGGATGCGAGATATTTTAGTCCTGTCAGTTTAATCCGATCACATATTTCAACGTGAATTTAAGCGCGATCTTTATTGGTCACGACACTGACAGCATTAAAAATGTTCTGTCTTTTTTCAATAAGGTTAACTTGAAATGAGGTGACTTGTCTAATATTAGTTAAGTTCGTAAACAACAGAATCGACACCATTGTGTATCCTATCGCATATTATATACCTATCAGTGTTAGGTAATTAGGTTTTCATATCGTTCAAGGTTCGAGGTTAGTGAACTTACTGGCTTTTATCAATCGCAATAATTAGGTAACTAAGTTTGTATTGTATTTGAGCGTACTATTTTAGGTACCTATCAATATACGTATTTAAAACACATGGGTTCGTTATGCGATAAGTAAGGTATTGGTGCCGATTCTGTTGTTTACGATTTTATTTGTTTCCCGCGACTTCACTCGCGTTTCCGAGAGTAAAAGTAGCTTATAACCTTCTGTGATAATGTAGCTTCCTATTAGTGAAATATATTTTCGAATCGGACCAGTAACTCCGGAGATTAGCGCGTTCAGACTAAAAATTTCTTCAGCTTTATTATTGGTATAGATAGATAGATAGATTAGTCAAGTCACCCCTCTTTCATGAAAAGATAGAATATTTTTAATGCTGTAATTTTAGTCCATGCCGTCGTAATATAAGGGTAAATAGTCGCGACCAATAAATATCGCGCTTAAATTCACGTTGAAATATATGATCGGACTAAACTGACAGGACTAAAATATCTTGCATCCCTTTCTTATATTTCTTATTAGAAAGAGATATAGTGACATTTGTTTAGTTTGTAATCAAGAGAATCGGGGCCATTGTTAAATTAAAATGGTGACGATCGGTATAAATTTGGAGCTCGTTATTTACCTTTCTGTGTCATTGTTTATCAATAACCGGTAATTATCATTATCATTAAGTGTCTACGTACCTTTGTATTTTCAGGTAAGTTTATTTTATTGTTTTGAAGTGTATAAGCAAGTCGTTCTATTTAGATACATATGTTTTATGATTAATTGTTTACTTTAAATTTTTTGTCTGTTGACTATATTTAACATACAGGCTTGTTTTTACGGGGAAATACATACGACCAAAGTTGATGTTTTGTGTGAAAAGTTTTTTTTTTGCGAATAATTGGTCTCTTACGGTGACTCCTTCGGTTGGAGCGCGAAATTAAAATTTTATTACGTTTTTTTGCTTATTGCAGCTCAGTTATAGGTCGTAAGTTATCAACATTTGTTTTGCGACAAGAATAGTATATTTATTTACTGATTAATAACAAAAGAAATTATTACACCTGTTCGCCCGTTGTTCACCTTTACCTAACGCCACATCGATAAGTACTGCAGGATAACTAAAAATAATTCTGTATATTTCGTTATGTGGTCTTTCTGTGATTGCCACAACGCGTCGTGAGCGTTTTCATTAGAGCCATAACACGAATTTCGCGACGTAGATGTTTTACTATGACCACAACGCGTTGTGAGCTATTTTTTTGCTCAATGAGCGTTTTCGGTCTTTGAGCGTAACACATACAATAAAGAATATTTATTGTATTGTATTGTTTAGCAATAATGAGTACTAGCAGCGGAAGCGCGGTAGGCGCGGCGCTCAGCGCTGCTCTACAGTTCTTCGCAGCCTCCCAGTGCCTCATACAGGAGCCCTGGCCGAAGCAAGCAGGACTTCACAGTGAGTACACACGTGTTCCAACCTCTTTTTTATAAGCTTTTATTTAGTTTTACCTATCCCGATGTTTGTCATCAAATCTTGTAAGTTCAATTTGATCCACTTCCCGGTTACCGACTGAGCTGAAATTTTGCATGCATGTGTAAATCGGATGACAATGCAAAATTATTATGACATGGAACTCCACAATAAAACGACAAAACTCCATCAAGTTTCGAGTTCCGGTAGATTGCTGCATTTGCGATTCCTTCCTGGTTTTATGTGGACATCAAGCGAGCTAACGGGTAGTTGATGAGACAATCTTCTTGACTTTATTTTAGATGGGTCAAGGTTTGACTTTGTCATCGTAGGCGGTGGCACCGCGGGCAGCACGCTGGCCGCCCGGCTCGCGGACGTGGCCAACTTCACTGTGCTCCTGGTCGAGGCTGGTGGGGACCCACCGCAAGAGAGCATAGTAAGTAAAAAGATATAATAGAATAGAATAGAAATAGATAGACATACAAGTTAACTTATATAAGGATATCATCATCATATCAGCTGAAAGACGTTCACTGCTGGACAAAGGCCTCCCCCAAGGATCTTCCACGCTGGCCACGGTTGTCTTGCGCTACCCGCATCCAGCGTTTTCCCGAGACCCTCACAAGATCGTCGATCCACCTTGTGGATGCCCATGCTGCGTCTTCCGGTTGGGGGTCGCACGGGGTGGACTCAAATACACGCAATTCCATGTATTTTTATTATTTCACTTATGAATATTCACAGATTCCCGGCTTCAGAGATACTCTCAAAGCTGGTCCTTACGATTGGAATTTCACAACCGTCAACGATAGCTACGCCAGCCAGGCTCTTCAGGACGGCAGCCAGCACCAGCCCCGAGGGAAGATGCTCGGGGGAAGTGGTTCCCTCAACGACATGGTCTACGCACGAGGATTCCCCATAGATTACGATGAGTGGGCTCAAAAATTAGGTGACACATGGAATTGGAGTAATGTTCTAGATTTTTTCAAGAAGACTGAACAACTGACAGACGAAATGATAATAAGTAATACAGAACTGATGAAATACCATGGTCGTGATGGTGAAATAGAAGTATCAGGCTTTAATAAATCAAATATCGTGTCAGAAAAACTATTAGAAGCTTTTGAGGAAGTAGGTTTCAATATCGTTGATGATATGACGTACCCATATAAGATTGGAGCTGGACGCTTCTCGCATACTGTGCGAGATGGACGCAGGGACAGCTCCTTGACTGCACTTCTCAATCAAGTCAAAGGCGACAACCTTTATGTACTTAAAAATGCTTTGACTACTAAAGTTTTATTCGATCACAATACAGCTATAGGTGTTAAAGTAATATTTAAAGAACAAGAAATGCATTTTTTTGCTGATAATGAAGTTATTCTTTCTGCCGGAACATTTAACACTCCAAAACTTTTACTTCTATCTGGAATCGGGCCTAAATGCCATCTAGATGAATTAGGTATAGATATAATCCAGGACTTACCCGTGGGTGATAATTTACATGATCACGTTATGGTCTTAAATTATATAGCTACTGATGAAAAAGTTTGCTCAACTGACAACGCGACAGAATATTTTGATGTTATAAAGTACTTTTATGATAGGACTGGGCCCTTATCTCGATCTGACAGTGTAGGTGCTTACATAGCCTTTGATTATAGTCAGCCGCACGTTCCCGACTTTGCATTATACCCAGCGTGTGCTCCCAAAAGCGATGATTTTTATTCAGGATGTGTCAGCATTTTAGGTTTTAATGACGCTATCTGTTCTCAACTAGCCGAAGAGAATAAAGATCATGATTTAGTGACGGTGGCTGTGGTCCTATTGAAACCAAAATCAAGAGGGAAAGTTAGATTAAATCCAACAGATCCTCAACTTGAACCATTAATATATTCCGGTACTTTTAGTAATCCTGAAGACTTGGTTAGATTTCCTGATGCTATGAATATTGCTAGGTCTTTAGTCGATACTTCTTATTTACGAGAGCATAAAGCACGAGTCATACATATTACTCTTGATATTTGTAAAGATTTAGAAGGTACTGATTTATTGGAATGTGAAGCGAAGGCTATGGCCACGTCTGCGTGGCACGCTGTTGGTACTGCAGCAATGGGTAGTGTTGTAAACGAATATTTACAAGTTATAGGTGTAAATAATTTGAGGGTAGTAGATGCTAGTGTTATGCCAAAGGTTGTTCGGGGCAATACCAATGCACCTGTCGTTATGATAGCGGAGAAAGCTGCAGACTTCATAAAAAATACATATGGGGTTAAATAACTGAATATAATGTGATTTAAGGTTCTATTGCAGATAGAATTGTTGCAGGGGTATGTTTAAATGATTTTAGAGGTCTTGTTCTGTGTTTGTGATTGTGTTTGAAGTTGTATGTAGATACTTGTTTAGGTGATATTTTACAGAATTGACGCTGAAAGTGGTATAACACATAACAGTATTATTATCTAGCATTGTGATAAATATTATTTTTGTATAATAATTTTGTGACTTGTGATGTGACATCATAGTTCCTATGTTATTAAATTATTCAATTATAACTTCTTTGTTTAATTAGTTTCATTTTTGATGTTACATGCAGCGCCCGATTTTTAGTGTTCCGTACCCAAAGGGTAAAACGGAACCCTATTAGTAAGACTCCGCTGTCTGTCCGTCTGTCTCATATCATGAACCGTCATAGTTAGATAGTTAGAATTTTCATAGATGATGTATTTCTGTTGCCGCTATAAGAATAATTTTTGTTTTCGAGTTTCATTGATGTTACATTCTGCGCCTGTTTTTTTTACATAACGACAAACGTAATTTAAAATAACAGTTCATTTAATTACTTCCCTTATAGGCAAATTAATGTCCTAATAGAGTCTGAAACTCAAACTCATTTATTCAGTTAGGCCCAACAAACTTGTAGAGAAAAAATCCATCAGTTCTTAATAATTCAAAGACTGTATACAGGATGACACAACTTAGATTTAGCATCGGCTAATTGTATACCTACACTTTACACCGATTTACACAACTAATAAAAATCATTCATTATACGCCATTCAACGTTCAACACGATCATTTTCGCCTAAAGTACTATTAAACATGGGTAATGTTGTGCGCACTCTTTTCGAAAATTATCGATCTTACGAATTTTGTCGATGCTTCATCTAAGTTGTGTCATACTGTACCTATAATTGATTGATTACGATATATGCTAATGCAATGATATGCTAATGTACCTACATGCACACCCGGACTCTACATGGGTTGATGTCAAACACAATTTTCACCCCTTCTAGGGACTAAGAAGTACCTACCTAAAGTGTTATAACGCTCACGTAACCTGCCGGTAAGACTACCTTCCCTACGTGAACAGCAAGTCGATTAGAAGTTATGTTATTAATATGTTAGCATTTTTGATACATGATGACTACCTACAATGACAACTACGAAATAAGCTGTATAGCGATGGGCATTTGCCTAACCATGAGAAACGACAGCACTAGCAACGAGGGAGTGGATTTTATCTGTGGAGCGCGCGGATTCTTTTCACGGAGGCATAATAATTAATTATCGAATAGAGAAAACAACAATAAAAAGAAGTATGGACTTTTTGGCGGGAACTTGCGAAGTGACGTTGCGTTATCGTTTTATTTTCATAAAATCGTGTATTTTGAGTTTTATTGAATGGTATGTGGTATTTTGTCCAATAAAGTTCAATACAAGTGCACCAGTGAAGTGAAATGAAATGATTACGTGTATAGTGGCTTTTCAAGTTGTCTCAAGAAGTCCATGAAAAGTTTTAGTAGAACGGCTACCATCGTACTAAAACCTAACTAAACTGACTGACTATGACTCGAAGAAGATTAAACATGACTTGAACTTTGAGACTTGGCGATTGACGAGAATTTAATACATGAAGAATATAAAAATAACTACATTGCTTAACCTGACACTGGCAAAATATACGAAGTGTGATGCCAAAATAAAAAAAAATAAAAAATAAAGAAGTATGTAAGGAAAGTGATCACTATAAAAATGAAAATATCAAATATCTAGGACATTTTCTTACGGCGAGGGAACGGAACTAGACAACTGACACTTATGTAAAACTATTTTTTTATTTATTAATTCACTCCCACATCCTATTATTATTATAAATGCCAAAGTTTGTGAGTATGTATACCTATAATTATTATGGATGTATGAATAATGTTTGTTACTCTTACTCGTAAAAATAACTTGGCATGGATTTAGATGAAACTTGGCACGTAGATAGATCATACCCTGGAATGACATAGGCTACTTTTTATCTCGGGAAAGCGGGGCTGAAGCTAGTAAAATATATAAACGTTATATAAAAATAAGGAAAACGTGACTGACTGATCGACGCACAGCTCAAACAGAACACTGGAAGGATTGGGCTGTTTGGCATACATACCTATTATAGCATAGAGTACATAATATACTACGTACAACCTATAGATTTTATATATGACGTAGGCCTCCGCTAAGAAATATTTTTTGAAAATTCAACCCTTAAAAAGGTAAAATAGTTGATAGCGGGTGAAACCGCGGGGCAGAAAGCTAGTATAATTATCGTTCGCAATGTACCTCTTACGTATTGATGTGGGGGTAATTTTCCGTCCAACACTTCAGTCCTAAGCGTGCGGTACTTGAATAAAACTTTATCTTGAACTACCCTCAAACCAACTGAGAACTGCTGCGGCGAATAATACCTCAAAAAAAAGTAGTCAAATCAAAATCCAAAACTCATTTATTCAGTTTAGGCCCTAATAAGGCACTTATGAACGTCAACAGTTACAGTTTTACAATAGACTCTACTACCGGTTCCACATACACTACACAGTAGTCCGTCATCTGCCACGGAAGAATCACCATCGAAACTATAGTGACGTCCATAATTCATAAAATAAATTCGAATATTTTCATTTGTGAGCAATATCATACCAACCCAGCAGTTACTAGAACAACGAGCGCACAACGAACAAGAGTGATCAATAGTTGATTTACCAGGTATTTGTAAATTAATGTTTATGTTACTAGGAAAAATGATATCTATACTAATAATAAAGCTGAAGAGTTTGTATGTTTATCGAAGGTTTTAAGCTAATTTCTATGCCGGGAACACGAGTGAAGCCGCGAGGAACAGCTAGTAGTTTTATAAAAGACTAGCTGTTCCGCGCGGTTTCACTCGCGTTCCCGGGATAAAAAGTAGCCTATAACCTTCGGGAATAATGTAGCCTCCTATTAGTGAAAGAATTTTTCAAATCGGTTCAATAGTTTCGGAGCCTATTAAATGCAAACAAACAATCAAATCTTTCCTCTTTATAATATTAGTATAGACTAGCTGTTCTCCGCGGCTTCACTCGGATAATGTAGCTTCCTATTAGTGAAATAATTTTTCGAATCGGACCAGTATAGCTCCGGAGATTAGCGCGTTCAAACAAACAAACTATTCAGCTTTATTATTAGAATAGATATGTAAATATGGAATTTAAGTGATTGAAAAGCATCACATGTTTATAATAAGGTATATAAATATTGGATAGGATATTGTGATTAGTCTAAAAATATGTCAGTTTGTATATCGGGGGTCCGTTATCCATATTTGGGCAGGTGCGTGAAACCGAATGACATGTGAGGCGGTGCGGGCGGTGAACCTGCGCACGCGCCCCTTGTTCTTATGTTTCTACTTCCGGAACGACGCACTCGCGGAAGTGGTGGCGGGACGATAAAAACAACAGACGGGGTTAGAAATGGTTTCACGGTTCATTTCACTAAATATTTACATCATAGCTCTAGAGTATGATTCAAAGTGTATGAAAAGTTAAAAAAAGACACGATTTCTGAGTTAGTCTCATTTTTTTGTTCATATTTATAAGTTCTTCCGCCACATAAGGTAAGTAGTAAAATGGTGTCATCGTGAAATCCTCCACAAACCGTTATCTGATGCCAAACTAAGCAAAGCTTGTACTATGGAAATCTACTAGGCACCTGTAACCTAATTTGCAATTGTGCGAAAATGATGTTTAGTAAACGACAATTATGTTATAGTTGGCATGGTGACCGGAGATGCGGTGTGCTTCCGAGAGGTGGCGCGGCCGCGGCGCAAGAGTCGGACGCTTTCACCGCGGCCGCACCAGCACCGGCGTGCGCGCACATCAGCTCTGCATCGCACCTGTACTGTATACACGCACGGTGTTGTCGCACTTCTGTTGACCATTGATTAGGTCATGTTAATAATGTAGATTGTAGTAGAGGACGTTTTAAAATTATAGCATTATTTACATAGTTTATTAATCAACTTTATTTTAACACTATTGTTATGATAGGATTCGATTCGAAAAATGAAACACATAGTATTTTCAAAATTGCCACATTATTAATTCAAGAAACTAGACAAATCCAGGTCCACGTAAATAAATCATAAGAAAAACAAATATTTTCCAACATCAGCATTCAGAACAAAATCTCACGCAACTTTCACCGGGTCGTGTACGGAGTCCAGCGTGCGCGCGCGCAATACCTACCGCGATCGCCTCGTCAGTTGTAAAACACCCGCGCCGCGAGTCGAGCGCCCGTCGCGCCGTCCGCACTCCGCCCAGTAATGTGCCGCGATGTCCGACCCGGAGCAATCCTCGACCGAGAGACTCGACTACACCACCAGAGCGACCGCCACCGTCTCCAGCCTCAAGTCCGAGGACTCCACCGAACAACTCATCTGTAAAACGCCCCAGAAGAAGACCAAGAAGATTAAGGAAAAAGAACAGAGTGTTACTTCGAAAAGCGTAGAAGCGGGGAGTGATGAAGCTAATAATAGCAGGAAAAGACTAGTGGTGTTTCTAGGGTTGGGACAGGTGGTGCTAGGTGCGTTGTTAGTGGGTGCTGGTGCGTTGGCGGTAGTGAAGGGGGCGGCCCTGTCCAGGGTAGGGGCTGGCCTGTGGGCTGGATGTGTGGCCGTAGTTGCGGGAGTGGTCGGAGTCCTCGCCGGCATCAATGATTGTTACGGATTGAATGGAGCAGGCAATACGTAAGTTTTGTTTACCTTTCCATACTTCAGTTAGGGAAACCACTGGATGTGGGTAGCGTAAGACCGGCCATCGTGGAGATCCTTGGGCCTTTGTTTTTTGTTTTTCCTTTAGGCTAGTTGTGTCGTATGGCGCGCAAAAAATAAAATATTTTTCCTTCTTTCTTTCTTTCATTCTTTGTCCAGCAGTGGACGTATTTCGGCTGATATGATGATGACTATAATTAGAAGATAAGCGTATGTTTGTTGCTGAGGTGGTGTTGTGAAAACATGCTAGACATTATTCCAAATGATGATTTTGTTGGTACGGCAGCTGTTGTTATGTCAATCAATTTCAGATTAAATACTTACCTACCTACTTACTAGTTTTAATCCTATGTTCTAATTAAGGGGGAACGTTCGGTTGGAGCGCGCAATTCAAATTTTATCACGTTTTTTGCAAATTGCAGCTCAGTTATAGTAACATTTTCATGAAATAGTCGTATATGTCAGTAATATACCTTGGAGGAATATGTTGATGATTTATTTTGTTATTAATCAGTAAATATACTACCATTCTTCTCGCAAATAACATGTTGATAACTTACGACCTATAACTGAGTTGCAATTAGCAAAAAACTTGATAAAATTTGAATTTCGCGCTCCAACCGAAGGTATACCCTTAACAGAACACGCTACTTTGAAATAATATTTTATATGCGTGTATTCAAGTTTCAGTACTTCCTAGAATGATCAGTCTAAATATTCTTATTGATAAGAGCACAATTTCAAATAATGACACTGAAAGCACGTGCCCTATCTAAACGTGTTATTTCCTAATAAGCCCTTACCGCATTGTTACATTTTCCATCAATTTCTCGGTTCGTTTCGTTTCCTTTTCTTACAATTACAGTAATTAACCACAGTTGTGGCTGTCTTGTCAGTCTAACAACTGATTTATAGCCGGTTTCCGTGCAACTCGATCGTTATGTAATATATTAATATCAAGAAATGAGGACATAGAATAAATAGTTAGATTTGTTCCGCGGCAGGTTGCTTGCTATCAGATTGACGCTTCACATTAACATCCGATATATATTACAATACAATTTGAATTAATTCAAGAACTCGCTAATCTAAGCATTTGAATAATTAAAACGAGCGTTGGAATTTATCTAAAACTTTCTTCATACATAAAACATCTTTTTAGCATATTCTAATATGAATTTGGACGAAAATTTAATTGGAACATTAGCTTAACATTTTTATTTATAATAATTATGATATAGACCCATGAATATCATTAAGCCATTTTTTATGGTTTATCTTCTATAAATCGTATGGTGTGTAATGCAATAGGCTAGTTGACACTGTCAAAAATAAATGACCAAACACTAACCAATACATAAAACATCTAAAAACACGTGGAAACATCAAATTTGTTATACATTTAATGCTTTGTATGATTTTTAATTACCAGTAGGACCGCAAGGGTAGATCATTTGATGCTGTGAAACTATGACGTCATAGTGTAGTATTTCATACAAAATTCCATATAAACTATCGTTTCGACATTTATTAAAAAGTAGCTGATTTGATATGTCAGGAAACTACTCTATTTTTTAATTCCTTTCTATCATCAGCTTCAGCACATTTATAATCAACGTGTAAATAGGTTTAGGACATTTTCTCATTTCACTTTTTCCGATAAGAAATACAAGTCATTCTTAAAATAGGATAGTTGACTGACTTATCAAATCAGCTACTTTTTAATAAATGTCAAAACGATAGTTTATATGGAATTTTGTATGAAATATTACACTATGACGTCATAGTTTCACAGCATCAAATGATTTACTCTTAGTGGTTATACTGCAATGGTAATTAAAAATCATAAAATGCATTAAATGTACAACATATTTGATGTTTCCACGTGTTTTTAGATGTTTTATGTGTTTGGTCATTTATTTTTGACACTGTAAACTACCCTATTGAGACAATGATCTTAATTTTTCACCTTGTAACAGCTTTGCAGCAGCTCTGTCGACTCATAAAGTGCAAGGAAATTATTTGCATTCAGAAATAAAATTCACATTACGTATCTGGTCATGTGCTTACATAAGTTTGTCCGTTATTCGTAGCTAGTTTGTGTACATTAAGGTATATGTTACTGAAAGTCCACGATTAGCTTTCTCCTCGGCCAATACTTGTGTGGTAGGTATCCACTATCTCGTGTGCTATGCTATGTTGTGCCTACAGTGCGATGCGGTTTCATAACTCGATGAGGTTTTATACCAGAAAACTGTTTTTCAGTTACCGTTTTGGAACTGTATCTTATTTCTGATGTACATCACTCGTTACTTTAATAATAATTTATATCTATACTAATAATAAAGCTGAAGAGTTTGTTTGTTTGAATGCGCTAATCTCCGGAGTTACTGATCCGATTCGAAAAATTATTTCACTAACAGGAAGCTACATTATCTCCAAACGTTACAGCTACTTTTATCCAGAGAACGCTATGTGCCAAGTTTAATCCAAATCCGTTTAGTAGTTTTTACGTGAAAGAGTAACAAACACTCATAAACTTTCGCATTTATAATATTAGTATATATAGTATTTGAGCAGCGTCCATGTTTTTAGAATGTCTTCTAACAGATTCTACATTATTTTTATTTTCTTTCTCAGCATCTTATATCTTCCTTATCGATAATCAGAATTTGAAAAAATCAATGAGAAATTAACTTATGATTGACAATGCACTTTCCACTTAGTTAGTTCCCCTGTATTGCGTGATGTGACTAGAACAAGAAGTGCATCTTGCGTCGCGAGCACTTCCCTCGTGCGCACCGGAGCGGCGCGGGCGCATGTTCCGCTGCTTGCGCATGCGCGTGCGCGTGCGCGTGCAAGATGCATTTGTGCACACAACTACTGACACTGTTTTATTGTGTTTAGTCAACATTATTATCACTATTGACGCCGCGACAACCCACTCAGTCTCGTCCCGTTCAAGCGGCCCGAGCTGCCATTAGCCCCCAATTAGTCGTAACTCGTACAAAGTCCTCTTCTTCCCCCGGTAACGCCCTGAGCCGAGGTACGTACCCCACTCGGGGGTGCCCTTAGGCGTGGTTACCTAAATGTTACCCGGCTGAGAGCTTTCTGCGCTCGCCGATTGTCCGGTAAGGTTGGAGCAGCCAAAAATAAATCACTATTGAGGCTTAATTGCGCTTTTATTGCCTTCTAGGCATTGTAATACGGTTGAATCTCGTAAGTTTAAGGCGATGATAGCTCAGTGGTAGTGACGTCGAATGCCGAGACAAAGGTCGCGGGTTCGAATCCTACAATGAGCTTGAGCTTTCGGTGAAGGAAAACATGTTGAGGAAACCATAGCATGGTGGTAGGGTATTTGTAGTACCCGCCTGGCTGGCTACCACTCTCAAGTTGAAAATCTGTCGCCAAGTACCTTTCGGTGTGTTCCGACAGCTGCACTTGAGAGCCAGTTCCTTTCTAGGCTTTGTGTGCTTACCATCATCGGCCACATCATCACTGACCACGGTGAGATTGTGGTCAACCACAGGCCTACACATAGTAAAAAAAAAAAAAGTTTTCCGGATCTGAGGTACACATATGTAAATTCGATGACAATTCAGTATATTGTGTTATTGAGCTGGTCTGATTATGGTCTGAGGACAAAAAAGCTTGTCAATGATTTTTTTTAATTAATACCTGTATCCTACGATTTCTACATATACCTAAGTAATAATTCAGAAAACTATAATTTTACTCCTAAATCTTCAGTGATACACTGTTTGCATGTAGGAAGGTCATTTATATAAATTAAAAATAGGAAAGGACCTAAAATAGATCCTTGCGGCACACCTATATGCACAGGAGAACCAGATGATTTAACTCTATTAACATCAACACTTTGATTTCTATTCCCAAGATAGGATATCATCAGATCAAGTGCTGCACCCTTAACTCCATAATAATCCAGTTTACGTATGAGCGTCCGGTGATCAACGCAATCAAAAGCTTTAGATAAATCACAGAAGACTCCAATAACATTCTGTGACTTTTCCCAAGCGCTAAATTTATTTCTCAAAAGTGCTACCCCGGCATCAAACAAAAGTTGGTGAATCAGTAGGTATTTTTTTAAAATTTATTAAAGGAAAACTTACAGCTAGGTTTAATGAGTAAGGATACAAAATAATAATATGCAAAAGGCCAATTAAAAGTTTTCACATAATAATGTAGGCATGAGAGAAAAATAAAGAAGATACAGTAATCGACGACAGAGATAACTTATAAAAATTAAATTAAATAAGAAACTATAAGCAAGGAATTTAACAAAATACTGGATATTATACTATTAATTGACATGACCAGTTATACACAAATAACAGTAGTACAATTAAAAATAAAACCTATAAAACCAATTTAAAAAAAAGCCGACACAAGAAGGAAAAATTATAACATTAACATATTTAAAAAAGTTATCAGCCAACGCCTTTCTAAGTTTTGAAACTGAGGAGTTGAACAGATCAACGTCAGTCTCAGCAGCAAACGCATTATAGCACCTGCCCGCCCTAATCATCCCTTACATCATCTCTCACTCAGGGGCGGATTTGCTGTCTTAGCCGCCCTAGGCTCATGTAGTACCACCCGCCCCTGCCGCCCCTAGGCCGCGGCCTATACGGCCTATTGACAAATCCAGGACTGCTCTCACTCCTTTACACTCATATCTTACTTACTTCTCTCTTTCTGTCTCTATGTGAAATGAATATACCTAAAGGAGGACCTGATTTTCACCTAATGTACTATTCAGTGCAATGCGTGTCACTAGTTGAAATACAGCGAACATAATTATGTCTGTGTGTAGGTAATACCGTTTCATTCTCGTCGTTTACTTCCTGTGTTATTAAACCACATAATGTCCGTTGTGACTTCTTTTCATATAAATTGTACACAGTGTGTTTTTGCTCATTTTGATGGCCTAGAACATTTCGGTTCAAAATTAAAGCCACCACAGACAAAGTAAATTTGCATCTAAAATTGAATTGATACTGATTGATTCCTAATTGTTTAGTCCTGATGTCTGGCCACTTATAATGTTTGGTTCTTTATTATTTCGTTCGACAAATTGACTGACAGTAATTGAACTGTTTCAGAGACAAATCCTAACAAAACACAAACAGTAACTCATTTATTCAGTTTAGGCCCTAATAAGGCACTTATGAATGTCAACAGTTACAGTTTTATAATAGACTCTACCGGTTCCACATACACTTGAACTGAGGAGACTGTGGCAAAATACTCAGCAAGGCTTATTATGCAACACTATCATAAACTACTATTTTTAAACATCTTTATGTAACCGTTGATAATGTTGGTTATAGGAAACCAATCCAAATGCAAAAGTTTGTGAGTATGGATGTAAGGATGAATGTTTGTTACTTTCACGTAAAAACTACAGAACGGATTTGGATGAAACTTGGCACATACCCTGGAATAACATATAGGCAACCTTTTATCCCGGGAAAACGTAAGATACCTCGTGAACGCGGGTGAAACCGCGGGGCGAAAGCTAGTCTATACTAATATTATAAAGAGGAAAGATTTGATTGTTTGTATGTTTGTTTGCATTGAATAGGCTCCGAAACTACTGAGCCGATTTGAAAAATTCTTTCACTAATAGGAATCTACATTATTCCCGAAGGTTATAGGCTACTTATTATCCTGGGAACGCGAGTGAAACCGCGAGGAACAGCTTGTAGCTAATAAAGTTGAAAGAACCTTCAGTGTAACATTTTCAAAATTTCTAAAATATAATATGTAAATATACCGATTAGTAGAAAATTCTTCATAGAATAGCAAAATTATTTAGCGGTCTAGACCTAAATGTCCTAACAGTGAAGATATTCTTGCATTTGACATATTCAGTTAGCAACTACCTTTTAGTCATGAAGTGAGAAATGGTTTAATTTGGTTTCAGTGTTTGCAACATGGAGACAGTTGTCCCCTCATATACTTACTCATATTCTCTACACATATGCACACCCCCCCCCCCTCCACACATACACGACCCTTCAGCGCCGCAGGTCGTGGGTTCGATTCCCATTCTAGAGACTAGGTGTAATTATCTATTTAAGCATGTATTTACAAAAAAAAAGTAGTTCATGTAGTATATCAATTATCTGGTTACCACAGTACAAACTCTGCTTAGTTTGGGATCAGATAACAGTGTGTGAAGAATTTCCCAGGATATTTATATTTATTTAGTTATTTGTCTGAAATATGGTACAAAAATAGCTGAAGGACATTTATAATGTGGCTAAAACATGTTTCACCAATTATGAGAATGCTTCAGGCGAGATGAACTTTTAGTGAAAAATACGGTATTGGTGACGATACTGTTGTTTACGAACTAAATAAACTTAATCTCACTATATCTCTTTCTTGTATTAGAAAGGGATGCAAGATATTTTAGTCCTGTCAGTTTAATCCGATCACACATTTCACGTGAATTTAAGCGCGATCTTTATTGGTCACGACTATTTACCCGTACATTACGACGGCATGGACTAAACTGACAGCATTAAAAATGTTCTATCTTTTTTCAATAAGGTTAAAATGAAAGAGAGGTGACTTGTCTAATATTAGTTAAGTTCGTAAACAACAGAATCGACACCAATATGTCATTTATAAGAAAAACAAGCTTTTTTTTAAGTATGAATATAATACACCTCTTTTCGTTAGGGGTTAAAAATTACGCACAGTATTACAAACAGGACTTTAAAAGTATTAATAATAACTGTGTACGAACTCTAATCTGTCAGTTTTGATATCAGCGAAAGTGTAGCTAGCATGTAAAATATCATGGTACCGCAGATTTTTTCACTGACTTCAAAACTGTCAGTTTAGAGTTCCTACCGGACTTTTTGGCGGGAACTTGCGAAGTGACGTTGCGTTTTAATTTTATTTTCATAAAATAGTGTATTTTTTGAGTTTTATTGAATATTATCGGTGGTATTTTGTCCAATAAAGATCAATACAAGTGCACCAGTAAAGTGAAATGAAATGATTACGTGTATAGTGGCTTTTCAAGTTGTCTCAAGAAGTCCATGAAAAGTTTTAGTAGAACTGCTACCATTGTACTAAAACCTAACTGAAGATGATCAAATAAGACAAGGCTGTATGGCTCTGTACCTTTGCCTTTTTAAAAAAAACAACAACAGAGTTCCTACCTATATAGTTACTATTTTATACTTGTTAGTGTTTTTTTGCCATTTCCATCAACAGATCCTGAAATTGATAATGGGACCATCTCAGGAGTATAGGTACTATCTTTTGAATAAAAAAAAAAATATTAAAATCGGTTCACAAGTTTGAAGTCGGTTAATAAAAAAGAGGAAAAAAAAAATCACGATAAGTAAGTCGCAAGACGTGAAGTTATGTGAATAGATAAAATAATTCTCGTATACTTAAGTAGCGCATCTTTTGCTTTCACCAGCATCTCACTGCAATGATGCGATCTTACGTCACCTGCCACGGAAATGTGTGTCATACCGACGCGTAATTTAGGTTGATTTTTGAACAATAAATTAAATTATCTTATTAAGACGCTTAGTTTATTTTAATTGAAATGCCATGTTTTATTGATTTTGTATGGCTAATATATTTTTTAATTTGGATTTTTGTAAATAAAATGATTAATTCCTGAATATTTAAATTAAATTAAAATCTAAGGCGATGATAGCTCAGTGGTAGTGACGTTGAAAGCCGTGACTGTGAGGTCGTGGGTTCTAATCCTACAATGAGCTTGCGCTTTCGGTGAAGGAAAACATCGTGAGGAAAACATAGCATAGGGGGTGGGTGGTAGGATATTTTTTAGTACCCGTCTGGCTGGCTACCGCCCTTAAGTTGAAAATCTGTCGCCAAGCACCTACACGTGTGTTCCGACAATAATTCTTGGCATTGTAACAGGTCGACAACACATTGACAATACCTCTGGCGATAGGCGAGGGTACTCACGAAAGAAAGATAAAAGCAATATTTATTGAGCCAACATACAATAAATAAAAATATCATAGAGAATATTATAACTAACTAATAAATAAGACTTACCTATAAATAATAGTGTGTTGCGTGGGGTCAAAAGGTAATTACCTCAGTATTAAGCTACAATAGGGCCCTGGCCTACGCGTATTTGTCAATCTTCTAATTAAAAAAAGATGGCATAAAGATAGTAAAATATAAAGTCTAAATAAGCGCCTTCAATCAAACATGAATCTCACAATCGGCCGATCTTAGGCAGCTGTCCGACTCCCAACGATGAGCGAGAAGCGAAGCTAGAAACTAGAAACGAGTTGGCGAGCAGGCGAGAAGCGAGTTCCGATAGTTTTGTCGCTAGGCTATTAGTGAGTATACGTAGACGACGGGCGATTACTCGCACCACTGGCTTGGCGAGCGCTCTAGGTAGAAATAACCACTGGATGGTCTCTTGGCGTGTGTTCTCTCTGAGTGCCAAGCGAGCATCGCTGCGCGAGTATCATCCTTGATAGCTCTTGTCGCTCAGCGACAAACTAGTGGAGCGAGCCCTCGCCGGCACTGTGAACAGTCAGCGATCAACTATTAATATATGCATCCATCTCTATTGTTTATACGGAATGTACATATCTTATTGTTCGTTTCTTGAGCGAGAAAATAGCCGATAGTTACTCGCTTCCTCGCTGGCGGTGGGACAACTGCCTTTGTATTCGGCACTTTGTTCTTACCGAGTAATATGCACGCGTCGCCGCAGGGCACGGCTAGTATTATTTATTATAATGAAGTCCATGTAGAATCCGAGAGAAAGTGAGTGTAGTGTTGATGTGAGATTTGTATCATTTAATTATCTACTGTCATGTATCATTGCCGCTGACGGCCGCGTGATATGATAGGGATGTCTCTATCATTATCAATAAGTATGATGAAGCTTATAGGTACTTCTTGTTGTTTAATGGATTTTACGTGAAACAAAATGAGGCATTATTGATGTGTTTTATTCACCGACAGGAGTCCACTGCTGACCGCATTTCTGGCGCTGTCGCTGCTGTGCCTGGCGTGCGGCAACAGCGCAGCGGTGCTGGCCGCCACCGGTCTGCAGAGGGACTCGCTGCGAGCCCAGCCCGCGGTCCACTCCAGTTTTGACGTGAGTTATCCTGGGATAATTCTTCTCACACGGTTATCTGATCCCAAACTAAGCAGAGCTTGTGCTATGGACAACCAGATAACTGATATACTACATATACTACTTTTTTTTGTAAATGATTTCCGATACGACCCACGCAATCGTGGAAATATGTGGGTGGGTAGGCATTTGTCCAGCAGTGGACGTCTTTCGGCTGACATGATGAAGTCCTCATACATATATAGTTTCTTTGGTGAATGTAATGAATGCATAACTAATATTTTATTCGATTACCATCCATATAGACAACCTCATAGAAATCATTATTTTATTGTCAAAATATAAAAAAAAACAAATACTAGATATTGTCACTGAACAAGAAAGAGTGATAATTCAACTAAACAACTGTTACTACTTTTTGCCATTTTATCTAGTAGGTATTTATAGCATACAGTTTTTGCAGGGGTGCTATTCTGTAAGACAATATCACAACCTCGACGACGAATTCAACGCTGTCACTGTACTCTGTCTCTATCGTTTACTAAGCCATCACGTGAGAAGTCCGTTGTACGCGACAGCGTTGCGCGAGCTCGCCGACGAATGAAACGTTAGAGAATAGCATAGCTGATCGTAATAATGCGCGCGCAGTTTTCGGGCTTTCAGCAACAAACACGCGCGTGACCAATCACGCACGGCTACCAGGTTAAGCAACATGAACCCTGAACATTATTTGGACATTGTATCTGTAACGTCTTCAATACTTATTGAGTTTACGAAGCCAGTATTTCATACAGATAATGTAGAGCGATTAAATTGACTTGTATTTTGTGGCAATATCACAGGATATTGCTACAAAATAACAAGCCAATTTCAATAGAGGTTTTACGCTGAACTTCCTATCTATATCTGTAATAATAATAAAGCTGAAGAGTTTGTTTGTTTGAATGCGCTTATCTCCGGAGTTACTGGTCCGATTCGAAAAATTATTTCATTAATAGGAAGCTACATTATCCCCGAAGGTTATAGGCTACTTTTTAACCCGAGAACGCGAGTGAAGCCGCGGGGAACGGCTAGTTTATTATAACTTCGTTATACAGGATTTACGGTGTGTTTCAATGAACGAATACCCTTTTTTGAGGAACTGTCCTCTGCGGCTTCACTCGCGTTCCTATAACCTATAAAACCTGATAAAATGTTGTCTATATATACCCTTCGGGAATAATGTAGTTTCCTATTATGTAGATCCAGAGATTAGCGCGTCCAAACAAACTCTACAAATTGAAATTAAATTTACCAGAAAAAGAAATAATATTCATTTTATCTATTGGTCTTCTTTGGCCTCAAGATTTCCTTATGTACCTACTGTTCTAGTCGAACGAAACACACAGATCTATAAACAATCTAATTTACTACAATGTCCAGTGTGACCAATCTAATTACATGACAAAAACTAAAGAAGGAATGTTACAAAAACTCAGGCGTCGTCGGTCATAGTATTGTGAAGTAAAGCCTATAATCTGACTTTATATTAAACGATTTATTATGCACCAGTAACAATCAGTTGGGCAAGTGTTGCCCGCTTGGCGAAATATGCACCTGTTGCAAATATTTGATACTTCAAATTAGTGATGTTTGCAAAACATATTGGTACCGCTTTGTAACGCGTGCCTTGAATTGTTTTTTATCGACTGTTTTTTTTGGTACACGAAATATGATGCCGAAAGACTAAATAGCGGGTTAATATGATTGTTTTTTAACCTCCGACGTAAAAACGACGGGGTTTTATATTGAGAAAATCCGCTCAGCCGTTTGAAAATTATCACCAATTTTCTAGTGAAAAAAAAAACAGATCTCAGGATTTGTAGGACAGACTTACCTATAACATTTTTGTATTCGTGTCAAACTTACAGCTTTTCCGATATATCTACGTATAAAAAGACACAGAAAAAAAATTATACCATAAAATATCTTACACACAAACAAAAAAAAAGATTGTGTACATATTTTTTATTGTCGTCAATTATTCTACGATAAGCTTATTATTTGCATCAATTTGTTGGACGTAACAAATTGCTGGACAAGGCAACATAACGTTGAGTCATATTTCAAACCCATCTTAGGGTCATTAATAGATTTAAGGTGTTGCTACATCTTTAGTATCTCACGCGTTGTCAATTGTTTATCTGTAGTTCAATGGACGGTCGTGATTAATTTATGTACGACGAAAAGTTATCCATCTTCTTTTGTTAAGAAATAATGAAATGTCTTGTTTAGTATTTGATAATAACTTGTGCTTTTTGTCATTTTGTATAAGGCATAATTTTCATTGTGCCTTCCGCTGACTTACGCTTAGATCTTTTAAACTACTCAACAGATTTTAATGCTTTTTTAGCAATAGATAGAGTGATTTAAGAGGAAGGTTTATATGTATAATACATGCATACTATACTAAAGAAAAGCCGTGCGAAGCCGGGGCGGGTCGCTAGTTATGAATATGAAAATATTAGGTACTATCTGACGGTCGAGGACCGACCTTCTGCGGTCCGCCTGTTGCCTCCTGGTATATGGGGACGGACAAAATAGTACAGTACAGATTAATGCTAAATTATTACCTTCAGCTGCGAAATCTTTTTAAGAAACTGCACAAAACTTTTTACTGTAGACTTTTATTTAAAACTCGTAGAATTCACGATACTTCGAAATGCGGTCGAATAAATATTTGATAAACAAATACATATATTGCGAGAGCATTTGTTTTAGCGGCTTGACATGCGAAGGCCGCCGGGTTTGCTTGACATCGTGATTACATACTCACACATATATGCTTTATGGGAACCGCAGAGCTTGTGGCATAACCCTGAACGCATTAAGCGTTCAAATGTTTATTGAACGTATTTAAACATAGAAGACCTTATTAAACGCTATTTGACGCCATCTACTTATTCACATAAAGTATGCCACGTTGTTTGCCAATGACTAGTGGCGTAGATACCGTGGGGCAGTGCCCCGGGGCCCCCAAGTTCTAGGGGTCCTTTGGCATCCATGAACGACGTTCGAAAAAGTGACAATATCCTACTTGAATAAATAATTTTCGAGTTTTAACTTAAATATATTTAGATTTACATTTAGATACTGTTGTAGTCAGCTAAAAAGAAACTCAACGTTGCGTGTGAACAATTTGTAAAGTTATGAAGTAATTTTAGTAACTGTTAGGTAATAAAATTGTATTTCTTACTTCAGTATGGTTCCCGTTATGCAATAAAAGGTTTAAAAACACGTTTTATGTTCCAACTAAGTACTAGTGGCATAACACTTATTGTAGAACGTTACTACACGCTTTTTGTAAAGAACGCATGTCAAATCTACGCTTGTAATGAAATTAAATGAAATATTATTCATTGAAATAGACCTTCACGGGCACTCAGACTCTAAAGCACAGTTCGGAAGGTAGCTTTTGCTGAGAAGAGCCGGCAATAAACTCAGCAATTACTCTTTTCAAAATAAACTTCATAATTTATTGTGTGTGTGTATTATGAAAGTCTGATCAAAAGTTTTCTCCGTACTAAAGAGAACAGAACAGAAAAGACTTATGAAGCGTTATTAAACTACACGACGCAATGAGTATACCTATATATTAAGTAGATGATACGAGTTTAAGGCGATGATAGCTCAGTGGTAGTGACATCGGATGCCGCGACGAAGGTAGTGAGTTCGAATCCTACAATGAGCTTGAGCTTTCGGTGAAGGAAAACATCGTGAGGAAACCATAGCTTGGTGGTAGGGTTCTTTGTAGTACCCGTCTGGATGGCTACCGCCCTCAAGTTGAAAATGTCGCCAAGCACCTACCGGTGTGTTCCGGCAATTGCACTTGAGAGCCAGTTCCCTTTTAGGCTTTGCGAGCTTATCACCTATGGACACCTCATCGCTGGCCACGGCGAGGTTTTCAGATATCAGCAAAATCATAGTAAAAATCTTTTTTTTTTCTGTTCAAATCTTCAAGCCCTTATTCGCCATTTACGAATGGTTACAATGATGTAACCATTCGTGACCACCTCTAATGACGGGCCATCATCTATATGTTTATCATAGTCGCTCGGTACCTTGACCCGTAGATTGCGTGCGTGATCCGAGCAAATTACTGCTTCGTACAGACATTGATCTGCATTTAGTGTACAGGCTTACCATGAGAATTGCCTCAGTGACCCTTAGATGCCTTAGACCTTTGAAAAGTGACTCATTTGCGTTATGAGTATTAATATTGCGTAAATAAACAAAGGAAAAATAAAGCTCATAATCTCTAAGGCCTCCCCCTCGCCCGGTAATGCCCTGAACCGAGGTTCGTACCCCATTCAGGGGTGCGCTCAGGCGTGGTTATCTAAATGTTGCCCGGCTGAGAGCCCTCTGCGCTCGCCGATTTGTGAGGTTACCTACGGTCCTTTAAAAAAAAATCTCTAAGAAATCCACTGTGTTGCCAGTGAGTCGTGGGTTCGATTCCCATCCAGGACAAATATTTGTGTACATGTCTGTTTGTCCTAAGTCTGAGTGTAGTTATCTATATAAGTATTTACAAAAGAAGTAGTATGTATATCAGTTATCTGGTTTCCATAGTACAAGCTCTGCTTAGTTTGGGATCAGATAACCGTATGTGAAGAATGTCCCAGTATTATTTATTTAAATACGTGTATTGAAGAATACCGAAGGCGAAGAATCAATGCGTTGAATTTTCATACCGAGGGAGCAAGCCAGATGGGTGCTAAAATTCAAAATCAAAATCAAATCTCATTTATTCAGTTTAGGCCCTAATAAGGCACTTATGAATGTCAAAAGTTACAGTTTTACAATAGACTCTACTACCGGTTCGGAATACACTTGAACTGAGAAGTCTCCGGCAAGAAACTCAGCAAGGCTTCTTTTCTTCAATTACCCACTATACTATGATTTCGTCACTGTAGGTACTAAAGGCTGCCACTACCACCAGCCCATCATCATCGGCCACGGTAAAATTGTGGTCAAACACAAGCCTTTACATTGTAAAAAGTGAGCAAATTCACTTCACTGACCATGGTGAGATTGTGTTCAACCTATGAACAGTAAAAAAAAACGTTTGCATAAATAAAACGAGGCAAAATGTTAATATATAAAACGATAGCGTGACTGATTGATTGACTGACTGATCTATCAACACACAGCTTAAACCACTGGACTGATCGGGCTGACATTTGGCATGGCTAAGAAAATATTTTTTAAATTCAGCTACTGAGGGGTTAAAATATGGCATCGCGGGTGAAACCGCGGGGCGGAAAGCTAGTCGTTAATAAAACATTAAGGTGAATCGGCCGAGAAGCCCGCGAAATTCAGTTTTTTTTAGGTTTTTTTCAAATTACAGCTAAGTATTGACTGTTCGTATCTCAACTATGGTAATTAACGGTACGGTTACCTACTATGTATAAAATTCTTAACGTCTTTTACATAGAGGTCATTATAGTGTTTTATTTTCACAGATAACTGGTACATAATTAGGGTTCCGTTCCTTAAGGACAATACGGAGACCTATTGCTGTCACTATGCTGTCAAAATTCTCTAGCTAACTCGTAAACTAAATTCAGATAATGAATTTGAATTAAAAAGGACTTCAAATTTTCTGTATAATAACTTAGCTTACTAATATATTATTAAATCAGTCAAATAATGGGAAACACTAACTTCCATGTATTTAAATAACAAACTTATACTCAAAACTCATTTATTCAGTTTAGGCCCTGATAAGGCACTTATGAATTTCGATAGTTACAATAGGGTAGTTGACACTGTCAAAAATAAATGACCAAACTAACCAATGCATAAAACATCTAAAAACACGTGGAAATATGAAATATGTTGTACATTTAATGCTTTTTAATTACCAGTGGAACCACTAAGAGTAGATGATTTGATGCTGTAAAACTATGACGTCATAATGTAATATTTCATACAAAATTCCTTATAAACTATCGTTTTGACATTTATTAAAAAGTAGCTGATTTGATGTGTCAGTCAACTACCCTATTATTACAATAGACTCTACCACCGGTTCCACTTACACTTAAACTGAGAACACTCCGGCAATAGATAACTGGAAACAAAAGTTTAGTTATTAAAAAACTACATAGATTTTTATAAAAAAAAAAATCTTGGTCATACGTACGGAATCTTCAATGAGCGAGGCATGTCTGACACTTACCCGTTTTTAAATGTAAACGACACCGTTTGATGGTCGTTGGAGTATGTATGTGATTTGACCTTTACGAGATGACTATCGGTTTGTGTAAACAGATAAGTGTTCTAATGATTGGTAGAATTGTATTTGTACAACGTAGTTTTAAACATCATATATGAGTGGCTGAATTTTAAGGCGATGATAGCTCAGTGGTAGTGACGTCGGATGCCGCGACGAAGGTCGTGGGTTCGAATCCTACAATGAGCTTGAGCTTTCGGTGAAGGAAAACATCGTGAGGAAACCATAGCACGGTGGTAGGGTACTTTGTAGTACCCGCCTGGCTGGCTACCACCCTCAAGTTGAAAATTTGTCGCCAAGCACCTACCGGTGTGTTCCGGCAATTGCACTTCCAATTTGCCTTCTCGGCATTGTAACAGGTGAAGCAACACATTGGCAATATCTCTGGTATTGCCAATGGCGATAGGCGACGGTAACCACTTACTATCAGCTGGGCCGTATGCTTGCTTGCTACCTTAGTAGTATAAAAAAAAATATGTGAGACGCATTTTGACGTATGTCGATTGATTATTCTATATATTCATTATGCTTTTGAAACTATTTAAATCCTTACATTGGTTCCATAATATTATAAATTTGAAAGTTTGCGAGGATTTATTTTTATTATGTTTGTCACGTAAAAACTATTGAACGGATTTGCATGAAACTTGGCACATAAATAGAATAGGGATATGACTAAAAATATCGAATTAATCAATAGTTCCGAAAACAAAAAATAACGAAGGTACAGTGCGTTAAAATTTCGCGTGACGTCACATCTTAGTAACTATTATTTCTCAGTAACCAATGTAATGTTCTATAATATTTTGAACTTAAAATAAATACATAGATACATCTATAGCCATAACTCTAAGTCGCTAATCTCAAAATTACGATTCATAAACACATGAAATTGACGTTACAATTTAAAACGCACGAAACATTCCAACTGCTGACTATTCACCTTAAGATGTGTATCAACAGCCTAACAACATTTGTAATTCTCTTATCTCTTGTAGTAGTTGACGGTCGCGGGTCATTGACCGCTATTTTTGCATGTGTTCGTGTATAACTGTATTACAATGGACAACTACAGCGTACTGGCTGAACATTAAACTGAAGCAAACCTTTTAAAAGCAAACAAAGTTGTCTGTGGTTAACAATGCAAGGTATTTAAGGTGGAGGCGTCGGTTGGAGCGCGAAATTTATATATTATCACGTTTTTTGCAAATTGCAGCTCAGTTATAGGTCGTAAGTTATCAACATCTTATTTGCGAGAAGAATGGTAGTATATTTACTGATTAAAAACAAAAGAAATCATCAACATATTCCTCCAAGGTATATTAGTAACATTTTCATGAAATAGTCGTATATGTCAGTATATACTACCATTCTTCTCGCAAATAACATGTTGATAACTTACGACCTGCAATTTGCAAAAAACGTGATAAAATTTGAATTTCGCGCTCCAACCGACGCCTCCACCATAACGTTTATTATTTGTGGTTGTGTTAGTGGACGCAATTATGATGACAATACAGGGAAATGGAAAAAAAACCGGCCAAGTGCGAGTCGGACTCGCGCACAATGGGTTCCGTACCATTATATATAAAAACGGCAAAAAAATCACGTTTGTTGTATTTAAATATTTATTTTATTCTGTTTCTTAGTATTTGTTGTTATAGCGGGAACAGAAATATATCATCTGTGAAAATTTCAACTGTAACGGTTCATGAGATAGATACAGCCTGGTGACAGACGGAGAGACAGACAGACAGCGGAGTCTTAGTAATAGCGTATCGTTTTAGCCTTTGAGTACGGAACCCTAAAACGGCAACACTGTTCCCACGTGAGGGAAATCAAAAGAGATGGGACGACTGACTCAAGAGAAATTTTAAAAAGGTTTTTGACGAAAAGCTAATTTAGGTAGTTTGTTTACATTTTGCATACATGTAAAATTATGTTTGAAAAAACGTTTTATATTAATTATAGCATATTATGTGTTTTTTAGGTAGAGAAATCTCAACTTATACAAAAGTTTTAATATTCCTGAAATTTTTAATTTAAAACAATATTTTGAACTATATGGTAAACTGAAAATCACCGCTTGTTTGTATGTCAGTGCATATTGCCACCATGCTAAATTTGTTACAATTTGCCAAACATATATTTTTTAAATTGTTTTGCAGTAAGTATTAGCAAGGAGTTAGTTACTGTCATGTGTAGTTTGGCAATTAATTATTTTTATATAAAATGAAATATTATGCATTCAAATAGACCTTCACAGGCACTTATGAATTGTCAGACTCTAATGCACGGTTCGGAAGGTAGCTTTTGCTGAGAAGAGCCGGCAATAAACTCAGCAATTACTCTTTTCAAAATTTAATCTGAATTTTTGTCCACAGGACGAAATAGAAGCATGGACCCCGGTGCTGACGAACATCGCACTCCTCATCATCGCATCCGTGCACTGCCTGGTATGCATCATCAGCATCTACCACCTGTCCAAGCGGATCTGCCCCTGCTTCAGACCGAAACAAGCGTTCGACCATAACCAGTTCGACCCGGCCTTCAAGGCGGTCCAGCCTTTTGTGATCCACGTCAACGAGGTCAAGCAGGTCCAGGATGCGGAGAAGGTTAGGAATCATGAGCTCTGCAAGGAGCTGGAGGTGAAGCTGCAAGGGGAACCGCTGAAGAAGAAGAAGGTGAGGTTCTATTTGTGGACGTCAACTGTAATTAACCACTAAGTTATATTACTACGCATGGACGTATAAAAAAAGACGGACGCCATTTTACGAACCAGCAAACTGAAGCACCATAGTAAGCCGGCCGTCTTGTACATACAATGCGACACGCACACACTCTCACCATAGTAAGCCAGTCGGTCGCCATTACGTCGCGAGCAACTCTGGGACTCACACATGGACGCGTCGCCGCCATTGCTATGCTTCACTTTATGTTTAGGCCATACTCTGTCCGTCTTTTTTTATACGTCCATGTTACTACGTATAAAGAAACTATCCTAAGCAAAGGTCATATTCGTATGAAAACTCTTACAGGTATGGGCATTGTAGAGAGAGTTTATTGAAAATCGTACTGGCATTTATAGGTAGAACACAACAATAAAGTGCTATTGTGAAGAATGTTAAATAAAAAAACTTTTTAACAAAAAATAGAACCGACTTCAAAACACTAAAACGCATAAAATAACCACGTAGGAACTCTCAGCGAAAGTGTAGTTTATGTTCCATGGAAAATATCATGGTACCGCTGACTTCAAAACAATGTCAGGTTGATTAGAGTTCCTACATGGTTATTTTATGCTTTTTAGTGTTTTGAAGTCGGTTCTATTTTTTGTTAAAAAGTTTTTTATTTTTCAATTTAGTTTCTTATGTTTTATCACTAACCTAGTATAATCGTTGTACCTTCCATCATCACATCAAATGATATAACTAACGGTCTAAAAGGTCCTATTGAAAGAATTATCCCCTAACCTAACCGTTAAGGAGTTGTACCTTCCATCATCAGCTCAGCAACGTAAATGATGACTACCAGACGCAAATATCTGAATAGCTTTAAAAAGTATATGAAAAACATTGTAAGTCCCTATAAAATTTGAAGAGTTCCCTCGATTTCTCCAGGATTCCATTATCAGATCCTGACTTGATGACCATGGGCACCAACTGTAAAGTATACCCTTTCAAACAAAAAAAGAATTTTCCAAATCAGTCCACGCGTCTTCGAGTAATCGGGGCACATACATAAAAATAAAAAAAGAGATTCCGACGAATTGAGAACCTCTTCCTTGTTGAAGTCGTTTAAAAAGACAGTGTTGCGATTTAACTCTGGAGTTATTTATTGTCTAGTATTAGGTATAAAGAGTAGAATAAGGACGTCGAGGATGAAGCCTGTCTCCGTCTTGGGCGGCTTGAAGGCCTCGCTTCACTCAGGATCCAATATGCCGCCCGTGACATACCTACCTTTGTGCATAATCTACTATTATTTACGTTACACGTCAATGTTTGTGTCACCGAATTACATATGTGTACCAAATTTCAACTCAATAGGACCAGTAGTTTCGGAGCAAATTGGTAGACGGACACACTAGTGATCCTAAAAGGATTCCGTTTTTTCCATTAAAAAAAATGTGTACTTGAAAGCTAGCCCCCTATATAACAAAGTGGCAATAATAGCTTAGATCCGCAAATAATTGCCATTACCTGTACACTTAGATTAATGATAGCTTTCAACAAGATGCCGCCAGCGTGATAATAAAATGCTGCTACTAATACTTCGCCGATCGGCGTACTTTGTCGTAGTCGTGTCAGTTTTGCTGCATCATAATAATAATATCCTGGGACATTCTTCACACACGGTTATCTGATACCAAAGTAAGCAGAGCTTTTACTATGCAAACCAGATAACTAATTTTTTTTTTTGTAATTACATACTAACACTCAGACTTAGAACAAATGTTTGTCATGGATGAGAATCGAATCCACAACCTGCGGCGTGATCTTAACCAACCAAGGTTTGTCAAGCCAGTTGGCGCAGTTGGTTAAGACACTACCTGTAGCGTTGCTGGTTGTGGGTTCGAATCCTATCCAGGACAAACATTTGTGTGCATGAACATGTCTGTTTGTCCTGAGTCTGGGTGTAATTATCTATATAAGTATATATTTACAAAAAAGAGTAGTATATGTAGTAAATTAGTTATCTGGTGTCCATAGTACAAGCTCTGCTTAGTTTGGGATCAGTTAACCATATGTGAAGAATGTCCCAGGATATTATTATTAAAATTATTAACCACATCAGCTCGCCCATTGAGATAACGTATGACAATGACGTGACCCAACCCGTAACAATATCTAGGCAGGACGTTATCTGTATTTATCATTACTCTAAGGTACAATTAGGCACGACGACACCGTCACAGAGTCATTATACAATACTGTTACTTAATTCATGAATTAAATTGCCATCGTGATTCTATTATACAGAACAATGTGAATGTACTTGTGATTAGTTTTATTAAGCATAATAATACTTAATTATTGGGCTATAACTCACTATGGGATGGTTTGGTCTACTTGCCCGCCAAGTGCGAAACTAACATGTAACTAGTAATTAGTAAAATACTAGCTTTTCCCCGCAGTTCCTCCCGCGTTCCTGGGATAAAAATTAGCCTATAATATTTACCATTAAACGATCGCTTTAGAAATCTACTATGGTTACTGGGAATACAGTCCACTCTATCAGTACATAACAAACTCATGGTGTATTGTTCGATTTTAAAACCTATTTGGCTTTACGGCATACAGCTATGGTCAAGCCTGCAAGTCAAACATTCAAAGCCTACAAAGAGTTCAGAATAGCATTCTGCGGACCATCATTAGTGCACCCTGTTATACACGCGCAACCGAATTCCATGATTACTTGGCCATCCCAACTGTTACAGAAGAAATTGAGCGCTATAAAAATAGTCACAAAAAGCGCCTAATAAATCACCCTAATCCCCTTGCTACTGATTTGGGCCCTAACACTCTAAAACATCAAGACCACGCAACAAATCTGATTATAGTCAAGAGACTGATCGCAGATACATAGTAGAAGAAAACCACCTAACCTATATCTATGCCAAAAACCATTGCTCCATTTCAGCGTGAAAGACAAACACACACTTTTAAATTTGGGTTATACAATACCTACGTGATATCCATACTACTATTATAAATGCGAAAGTTACTCTGTTTGTATGTTTGTTTGATACCTTTTCACGCCTAAACCACTAAACCGAACGCGATGAAAGTCACACAGATAGTCTTATGATATGGAGAAAGACATAGGTTACTTTTTATCCCGGGAACGCAGGTGAATCCGCGGGGGACAGGTAGTATTCCATAAACCTTAAAAACATCATGTTATTTTATTAGATCCTGAGATAAGAGTGTTGAAACAACCCTTGCATTATCTAAGCTAGATAATGATTAGATACTTTTCCCTTCAAAACCATACCAGGTGTAAGGGTGGATGGATTCTGTACACCATTTGGACTCTTCAGCGATATAATAGGGTAGTTGACACTGTCAAAAATAAATGACCAATGCATAAAACATCTAAAAACACGTGGAAACAACAAATATGTTGCACATTTAATGCTTTTTATGATTTTTAATTACCAGTGGAACCACTAAGAGTAGATGATTTGATGCTGTGAAACTATGACGTCATAGTGTAATATTTCATACAAAATTCCTTATAAACTATCGTTTTGACATTTATTAAAAAGTAGCTAGGGTAGTTGACTGACATATAGATAGGTCTTACGTCCGTCTTTTAAGAAAATAATATAATTATTATTTTCAGGAGGAGGCAGAGTTCGGCAGCGCTAATAGTAAGGAGAAGCTGGTGACGCGATGGCTGGGGCGGCACCAGGGGGCGCTGTCTGTGCGCCGGCCCCCCGCCCCCGCCGCTGGCCCCCACGCCCCCGCCGGCGCAGTGCGCAAGCCTAGGAAGACCCACGCGCCCGTCGTGCTGCTGCCCGCGCATCCCGCTAGCACGGTTAGTACCTCATAACTTTTATAGGGTAGTAAGTCTCCAGAACAGAATTCTATCAGTATCCTGTATAAAATCAAAACTCATTTATTCAGTTTAGGCCCTAATATGGCACTTATGAATGTCAAAAGTTACAGTTTTACAATAGACTCTACCACCGGTTCCACATACACTTGAACTGAGAAGAATCCGGCAAGAAACTCTGCAGGCTTAATTCTTTTGTGGATGTCTTATAGGTACGAGGATAAAATTAATTTATCATTAATTGCTGCTATCTTTACTGTATTTACTTCAAGTTATTCAAACAAATCACAGGCAATTTGTTTTCCGCTAGAAAAGACATCAACGCGTTGCGTATTAAATGTTGGGCGTATTTTGTAATATGGATATTAATAAAAACATGAAATAATAAAAGACTTTGTATGCAAAAAAGTGTAATGTAAGATCTTATGTTGGTACGTTTCATTATTACAACATAACTTCTAAATGCGTTAACAAACTGTCAAAAAAGGAACATCATAATGTCATTTTGTAATGACAACAAACACTTTTTTGTTCACTTATTATCATCATCATCATATCAGCCGAAAGACGTCCACTGCTGGACAAAGGCCTCCCCCAAAGATCTCCACGATGGCCGGTCTTGCGCTAGCTGCATCCAGCGGTTTCCCGCGACCCTAACAAGATCGTCAGTCCACCTTGTGGGGGGCCTGCCCACGCTACGTCTTCCGATTCGTGGTCGCCACTCGAGAACCTTTCTGCCCCAGCGGCCGTCGGTTCTACGAGCGATGTGCCCCGCCCACTGCCACTTAAGTTTGGCAATTCTTCGGGCTATGTCGGTAACTTTGGTTTGCCTGCGGATCTCATCATTTCTGATCCGATCTCGCAGGGAAACTCCGAGCATAGCCCTCTCCATTACTCTTATTATATTTTTTCGATATTTCAATGTATTTTTTTTATGGCTAAATAAACAGTTTGTAAGTATACTGTTGGCATAGGTATTAGTTTCACTTCGACATACCAAACTTGTGTAAATAATCGACGATAGAACTATGTCACTTTACCATCTCATCGCTTTAGGCACCTGTTCTACTGTCAGAGAGGGAGCAATAGATATAAGAAAGATGTACAATGCGAAAAGAATATCAAACAACCCTTTGTCAGTTTGACAGGTTCCCAACAAACTTCATTGTTTACGCTAACGTCACCAGTTAGCTGCCAACAGCTGACCCTCGACCTAACCTCCCTACTTCCCCCCCAGTATGGGTCACACAGTGCATTATGCAATATTGAACTGAACTATCACGAAGACATTGGTGCCGATTCTGTTGTTTACGAACTAAAATAAATTTAATCTCACTATATCTCTTTCTAATAGTAAATATAAGAAAGGGATGCAAGATATTTTAGTCCTGTCAGTTTAATCCGATCACACATTTCAACGTGAATTTAAGCGCGATCTTTATTGGTCACGACTATTTACCCGTACATTACGACGGCATGGATTAAATTGACAGCATTAAAAATGTTCTATCTATTTTCAATAAGGTTAACTTGAAAGAGAGGTGACTTGTCTAATATTAGTTATGTTCGTAAACAACAGAATCGGCACCAATGTTTGTTTATGAAAAATACGTGCGCGTACATGTATTGTTGCGTTAGTCTTTTGTTTGTTTTGTAATTTGTAAGGGTCGGTTGCATAAAGCGCGATCATAGTATGGTTATAGTTAACTTTAACCGCCGAAAGAAAGCAAACTGGGTTGCTCGTGTCACTTTAACTAAAATTTTAACCGTAACCATAACCGAGCGAGGGAGATCGGTCAAAGTGACTCTACGGTCAAATCATGGTCATGGTTATAGTAATGTTAAAGTTACTTGACTATAACTTTAACTAAACTTTACCTTGATTGTCCATTTGTATGTATTTGTGTATTAGTATGTAGTGTATTAATATTTTATATATTTGTGTAGTTTATTTACTTTTAAGTATTTCTATGTTTTGTTCTATCTAGTTATGTATTTTCTTCTACTTTCACACACTGTGTCTACATTTATTTATATATTTTCCAGTCGCAGGGTTGCTGGAAGAAATTTCTATTAGAAATAAGCAGTCCCTTTGTACATTTGTATCTTTTATGTTTTTTTATTATTACTTGTGTGTGTGTACATAAATAAATAAATAAAATTATGAGCAAGCGACCCTAAGTCGAGCTCAGACATTTAGCTTAGGCGCTGATGAGCTATGAACGGAGTTGAATCTACGATTGGTCATTTAAATATAGTGCAGTGCTTTAAATACTCAATACATAATATGAAAAGCTGAGACATCATCGGAAATCACGAAAAAAAAATACGTTAAAAATGAATATTTGTCAGTGTACTTACATTTTGAAGATAGTTCATAATATATATCGCGAAATTGTAAACTGTCGAAGAATTGTGAGCTGTACCATACTGCTTACAGTATAACGTATTATTTTACGATAGTCTATAATTTATCCAAGTCAAACCGTTAAACTATGAACTGGCTTCATATTTGAGTGCAACCTAGCGCGCTGATTAGTCAAACGGCATATTGACCCGCGCATCTTTGGTGTATGTCAAAGATGGGTGATGATAAACAAACGGCTGTTTTAAATCCTACTTTCTACTAATATTATAAATGCGAAAGTTTGTGAGTATGTACGTATGTATGTTTGTTTGTTGTTCTTTCACGTAAAAACTACTAAACAGATTTGGATGAAACTTGGCACATAGATAAATCATACCCTGGAATAACATATAGGCTACTTTTTATCCCGGAAAAACATGCGATACCTCGGGACGCGGGTGAAACCGCGGGGCGGAAAATAATTGTTTAATCAATTATATTGATCAATTTACTCAAATGTGCATTTACTTTATTTGACTCCGAGACGGACGAATCAAGGACGATTCACAATTTTACGAGTGATAAAACGAACGGATTGTGAACTCTGTTTGTGTGCAGGTAATTCACATTTTGACGAATGTATTGTGAACTATCGTAAATTAATACGGTGACAAATATAAATCTATACTTATAATAAATCTGTAGAGAGGTCAATTCTGTACATGAAATATATTTTCAAAATAACTATCAGGGGGTGATTAGTGATCGATACTGATGCCAAAAATGCAATCAGTAAAATTTTAGTCTGTCTGTCTGTCTGTCTGTATGTTCCTTATAGAAACAAAAACTACTCGACGGATTTTAACGAAACTTGGTACAATTATTCTTCATGCTCCTGGGCAGGTTATAGTATACTTTTCATCACGCTACAATCAATAGGAGCAGAGTAGTGAAGGGAAATGTTGGGAAAACGGGAGAAGTTACTCCATTTTTTAAGCTTCCGTCGCGTGTGCAGCCTTAATGGTTAAAGATACATAGAAATCATGTATGACGGAAATATTCTACATAAAATTGTCTAAAAAATATCCCGAACAGCATATGTCTATCTTTTATGGTTGACTCACAAGAACACGTGTAACTCCTGATAGCTTAGCAGTTCGGAGCATTCTGATTATATTTGTTTACTCTTACGTTTATAATACTCTCACTCATCCCTAATTTAAAAAAGTTAACATTATTACCTAAAAGAATCATAGAAATCGGTATAGAAACACCAAACTTATGCATGAAATAAGCCATCGCGCCGTCGCACGTGAATACTGAATCATGCTATAAGGATTATTTTTGTGTAACGGTTGCCGCACTCGACACGGGTCGCGGCGGCGGTAGGGTATAAAAAGGCGGGAGGTCCGAGAGCGATCTCGGGGCACAGCTATAATATTCTGCGGTTCCTTATTGCGATATTTTTAACAGTATTGTGGATTGACATATTACCTATATTTCCCTACTAAAATACGAAAGTTAATCTGTCTGTCACATCAAAACCACTGAACCATGAGGAAGGACATATGCTACTTTTTTACGAAAAACGACGAAAACGCGGACGAAGTCGCGGGCAAAAGCTAGTAATACATAACACTTCAAAGTAGCCATGAAATAAACTCCTGTCCAATGCGATAAAACATAATAACCAAACGTGGTAATTCCACATTATTGTTAGAATTCTAATAAAACTAAAATAAATACATAAAAACCCGCGCGGTTGCGCAAATCAAAGCGGTAGGCTCGCTTGCTGGTGCGTTTGATTGATTCCGCATAGCTTGCGACTCCGATCTCTTCCTGAACGGACGGACGTACTGTCTAGTTAACTGATTTATATATTGCTTGTTTATTAGCAACTTGTAGGCTTGTTATGCAGAGTTCGTTCTATGTTTAGGTAGAAAGCAGGGGAGAGCTTTGTACAGGTGCCAGAACATTAAATCATGTGCCAAAATATTATTGTTACATAATAATGGGAGATATGAGAAAGGGATAAAAAAAAGTAACAGCTGCGAGAATAATGAAAAAGCAAATAAGCAAAGTTTAAGTTTATTTTTAAATGAGTTTTACGTCCTTGGGGTGGAATTAGAAAAAGTTTATGTACTTTACAGTTTGAGCTATGCGTTGATATGTCAATCAGTTGATTTAAAAGAGATACCGTATGTCACATGTACAGACTATAGTCTAAAAATTCTAAATAAAAATAATGTAATTAAATATTTTGGACATTATTTCTAAAGAAGTGCTACCACAGAGAAAATAATATACTATGTGCTACTTACTTTTAATTACGGGAACGTGATGAATTTGCGAGGGACGATACAATATAATAAGTTTACCACAAATATTTTGAACAAAACAAAAGATTTTCCTTAAAATCAGTCACAGAAGAGAAACCTAAACAAGTAACACGTTTGTTATCGAATGCCCGTCGCGTCGTGTCGGCGCGTGCGCAGTACGCTCCTGTGATCCGCATGTACCGAGCTGTTTACTCCGCTTTTAGCGCTTTTTACCCGGATCTCAGGTTTCTACTATATTTTAACCACGAATAATCAAAAAAATCAAAATCAAAAGTCATTTATTCAGTTTAGGCCCTAATAAGGCACTTATGAATGTCAACAGTTACAGTTTTACAATAGACTCTACTACCGGTTCTTGTATTACTACCTTTTTGTAGTACTACCTCCTTCAAACAGATAACCTGTCACCACCGTTACTAAACACCTAGCGGTGTATTCTGGAACATTCTTTTTTTTTAATTTTTTTTTTTATGGCAATTGTCCGTTTGGACATTTCTGCCAATGTCAAAGTTTGAAAACGGGGAAACAGGATTAGAATTAAAAATATGCCTAGCTTCGGAAATTTGGAAGGAGATCAGGGAAGTAAAATAAATGTAAGGAGGGATAGGGTGAGAGAAGAAAAGATTTTATAATTTTATGTCATTAAATAAAATAAAAGTAGATATAATATTATAAATTTCACTACAATTGTAAGACAGTAAGGATGATATAGGGACACGGAGGGATATTAAACTGTCTAGGAAAGAAGGCAGGTCATAATTTTGGCAAGCAAAAAAAATATGATTGACATCACCCACATCTGCACCACACAAACTTTCTTTTGTTATAACACGAAGTATGGCCAATAAGCGTACGGCCAGTTCCTTTATATGCTTTATGTGTTTTCCACCTTTGACAAAAGTAATTACCATGATAGGGTTATGGTGAAATAACTATCGCATTAAAAAAAAATATAGCGTGACTATAGCTACCTCATTATTAGAGCCAGAACCAAGAAAACCAAGAATTTTCCAGAACTAATATTTTGCTTTTTACGATCGATCAAAACAGTAAAACACTTGAATTCGCATGATGAGTTCCGTAGCGGCGCGGCGTAGGCGCAAGTGCATAGCGGCGCACTAGCTTTTTTGCCCGACTCCGCTCGTTCCGCTCTCATAGTCAGACAGAAGCAAATAGTTGAGCGTGACTGCAGATTTAAAATATCTCGACGATCAAACGTGCTCGGACGGACTACTAATTGGAACTATTACACTTAGCCATGAGACTTTATAAATAACAGCTGTTCCCCGCGGCTTCACTTGCGTTATCGGGATAAAAAGTAGCCTATAACCTTCGCGGATAATGTAGCTTCCTATTAGTGAAAGAATTTTTCGAATCGGACCAGTAACTCCGTGCGTTCAAACAAACAAACTCTTCAGCTTAATTTTTAGTATAGATAAAACTTATTTGACATACTTTGTTCTTTTATTGTGGAAAATTGCGGTCATATAAACATTGGCTAACACGTAAACGGTACTCCTGGTGGTAAGTGGTTGCCGTAGCATATACTTATACGCGAATCACTTACGCGTTACCGACCCTCTGAAAATGAGCTCTAGGAGCCTGTGTACATTAATATTTTTTTAAGTGAAAATGTGACTCATATTGGCATATGACGGATTGGCAAAGAAAGGATTTTTGAAATTTCAAACCCTAAGGAGGTAAGGGGATCTCAGGTGAATCAGCGGGCATATGATTTTGTTAGATATAATCTTGAATCCGGCCTTGAAATCTATTTACTAGAGTTTTTAACGTAATTATTTTTTTACGACATTATTTATATAAACTGGCTTTAAAATGTCAAAGTAATAAATCAATCTTTCATGTTTAAAATTTGGGCAAGCTAAGGTCCAAGTGGCGCAACATTAAAACTAAAATATTTACTACAACTTAAAATTCAGTGTATATTAAATGTAAGTATTTTTAAAGGAACTAATTTTATTTATCGCTTTTGTTTCCTTTAAGGGTATACCTTCGGTTGGAGCGAGAAATTGGAGACTGACATATACGACTATTTCATGAAAATGTTACTAATATACCTGGAGGAATATGTTGATGATTTCTTTTGTTATTAATCAGTCAATATACTACCATTCTTCTCGCAAATAACATGTTGATAACTTACGACCTATAACTGAACTGCAATTAGCAAAAAACTAGATAAAATTTGAATTTCGCGCTCCAACCGAACGTTCCCCCTTAAACTCAAAAATCAATTCAGTTTAGGCCATGATAAGGCTACACTACTGAGAAGACTCCGGCAAGAAAGTCAGCTAGGCTTATTACTTTTGCTTATAAATTGGCTGAAATATGACGTTGATTGTTGATTTAAGCATTTTAAACTACTCATTAGACAGCCGTACTCGTTTTGCTAGAAAGAGATGGGAATAAATCTTTGATGGCTTATATTTTGGTTATTTTTATCGTTATCTAAAATTTTTTTTTTCCTACTGCTTCTTATATGAATGCGCTTTTAATAAAGCAAAAAAATATCATGCATATTCCCTATTATGTACTTCAGACAAGCGTTGAATTTTCAGAAAGTGAAAGTATCTTTATTTCCATAATTTAGTGTAACAAATCAATCAAAAAGTTATTTAATCGACACACTATTACAGCTCATTATCAAGTTAAAATCGGACACCGGACATGTGTGGCCATTAAATCAGCGAGATAGATATTAAGAACGATTAGCGATTGAGGATCCTTGGCACGAATACCGGAGCAGGTGTGGCGCAGACTGGCTTGTGTGTGCGTACAACATAATAATATGTGCTGTGCTTATACATATGGGTGCCATGTCGTGTGTTAAGGACATGTGTGTATCAGAGGGCCTACTCCGAAAAACGATACACGATAGTGCGATCATCGTTGTCAAATTACTAACCAATAGAATTTCACAAAATTTATGTCTCGTGAGTTTGCTGCAATTTTATCTATACTAATATTATAAAGAGGAAAGATTTGATTGTTTGTTTGTTTGCATTGAATAGGCTCCGAAACTACTGAACCGATTTGAAAAATTATTTCACTAATAGGAAGCTACATTATTCCCGATGGTTATAAGCTACTTTTTATCCCGGGAACGCGAGTGAAACTGCGCGTAACAGCTAGTTGGTTAATAATTTGATAACGATGATCGAACTATCGTGTATCGTTTTTTGGAGTAGGCCCTCAGTTTTGTTACAAGATAAATATAATTTAAGGTGAATGCTTCGTCAGTTATAGGTCGTAAGTTATCAACATGTTATTTGCGACAAGAATGGTAGTATATTTACTGATTAATAACAAAAGAAATCATCAACATATTCCTCCAAGGTATATCTCGTAGTGGATATACGACTATTTTATGAAAAACTTGACTTTTTACCACAAATGTAACCCCGTGAAATATTTTGACGATTTATTTTATTATTAATCAGTAAATATACTACCATTCTTATCGCAAATCACATGTTGACAAGTTTACGACCTATAACTGAGCTGCAATTAGCAAAAAACGTAATAAAATTTGAATTTCGCTTGCTACCTTGAAGCATCCCCCTTATGTTAGGATTTATACATCTATAAGGGTCGGTTGCATAAAACGCGGTCATAGTAATAATAGTAGTTAGGTTACGGTTATAGTTAACTTTAACCGCCGAAAGAAAGCAAACTGGGTTGCTCGTGACACTTTAACTAAAATTTTAACCGTAACCATAACCGACCGAGGGAGACCGGACATCGTCAAAGTGACTCTACGGTCAAATAAATAAATAAATAATAAATAAATATTTGGGACATTCTTCACACACGGTTATCTGATCCCAAACTAAGCAGAGCTTGTACTATGGAAACCAGATAACTGATATACTACATATACTACTTTTTTTGTTTTTGTAAATACATACTTATATAGATAATTACACCCAGCCACAGGACAAACAGACATGTTCATGCACACAAATGTGTGTCCTGGATGGGAATCGAACCCATGACCAGCGGCGTGATAGATGGTGTCTTAACCAACTGCGCCAACTGGCTTGTCAAAGCATGGTAATAGTTAACTTTGACTATAACTAAAATGTACGAGCAACCGGCCCTTAGAGTATCCCACACAAATACTGTCATAAAATCCACTCACACAATTAAACTTAATCTTAACTATAATAATTGTCCGCCATTTATATACTTACAATGGAAAACTAGAACATTGCGATGCGTTCACGCAGCTTCTGTATTTCGACAATTATAACTATATTGTAACAGAATTAAGGTTGATTTTGACTTGAGACTCGTGGATTATTGTTCAGAGTATGCGTACCCTGGTTGCCATGGTTACTGGAGCGAGTATAACATAAAATGAAATGCTATGATGTATGTTACAATACAACGCATCGGTTAGTTTGTATCACTTAATTATGGTAAACTGAAATAGAAGATCCCTTTTGCGATGTACGAATATCAAATAGATAAATCTATTACCATCGTTGTTATTTGTCATAGTAATTAAGACTCTGTTTTTTTTTTTAAAGTTGGTAGCCTCTGATGGCTCCAACCTTACCGGACAATCGGCGAGCGCAGAGAGCTCTCAGCCGGGTAACATTTAGGTAACCACGCCTGAGGGCACCCCCGAGTGGGGTACGAACCTCGGCTCAGGGCGTTACCGGGGGAAGGGGAGGACTTTGTACGAGTTACGACTAATTGGGGGCGGTCGGATTACTAATGGCAGCTCGGGCCGCTTGAACGGGACGAGACTGAGTGGGACGTCGAGGCGGTCCTCGCCGTCGAGGACGGTAGCGTAACCGGTTTTAAGACTCTGTTCAGTATAATATAAAGTGTATTTTTATTTTTACACGACTTACAGGTGAATAATATAAGTAATTTTTTTTTTATTTCACAAGATTTTTTTTTTATTCAGAAAGCAATTTGTTAGACAAGCCAGTTGGCGCAGTTGGTTAAGACACCACCTATCGCGCCGCAGGTCCTTCCCATCCAGGCCTAACATTTGTGTACATGAACATGTCTGTTTGTCCTGAGTCTGGGTACAATTATCTATATAAGTATATATTTACAATAAAAAGTAGTATATGTAGTATATCAGTTACCTGGTTTCCATAGTACAAGCTCTGCTTAGTTTGGGCTCAGATAACCGTGTGTGAAGAAAGAATGTCCCGGGATATTATTATTATTTACTAAAATAAGTGTTCACATATTTATGATCCGTCAAAATAATCTTTATCATTAATATACTATACATGACTTCACTGAATATTTCTTATAAAAACATGTAATACACGAGTAATCTACGTTTCACGAACAACCACAGTCGGCTCGTTTGATCTGTCGTTAGATGCGCGTGCGCTCGCCGGAAACATTGCAATTATCCCATTAATGCGCTGAATCCTCCGTCTAATGCCTGTTCCCACAGACTTATAGTAGACTAGATACCGCATGCTGTCTGTCTATTTTATTATTTATTATTGTATTGTACTATGTCTTTAGAAAGAAATATCCACAAAAGAAGCCTTGCTGAGTTTCTTGGCCCTGTCATGTCGTAAAATTATCGCTATACATATTGGAGGTGACCTGACATGGCAGGTGGATGGATGAGGACAACGGAGAGTAGTGCATCTTAGGAAAGACTTATCTTCAGCCTTAGAGCAATACTGGCCACCGGCAGACTCGAGGTGGCACGTTGCTCTAAGGCTGAGATCTATAGTGCGTGCTTAGACTTTGCTAAGTCTTCAGCAGTAGAGATATAGAAGTCAAGTGGCAAATCGTAAATTCTAAAATGGAGCTTTATAAACTGAAATAAAACTTATCAATGTGTGTGAACGAATCAATGCGTCAATGAGGATATATCATTTCATCGTAGGTAAGAAGTGGCACGCACGGTTTCATAATGCTGTATCTAGCTCACTATAGACCTATGCCTGTAGCAATCAAATGATTTAAAAGGGCCATTACAGTGGAATAAAATGCAATACATTTCTTTATGAACGTGATAAATACGGTAAATGAGAGAAGATGGGCCATAAACGTGGTTCTATTGATGTTTATGGTTCGCGATTGTGAAGAAACGTCGTTAAATTAATGCATGTAATTTGTGAATTCAACTTTCTTGGTGGTATGATGTTTAGAGTAAATTAAAAATAAATTCTAACGCGTGGTTTTGCCCGTGCTCTCAACACTGAGGTATAATACTACGTATAGAGAAGACACCATTATGTTCCGTTCAAGTGCAGCCATCCGGCCGCACTTCACTTGGTTGCTTATACACGAAACGCGTAAGTGCCATGAACTATGTATAGGCCTGTGTTTGACCACGTTCTCACCGTGGTCAGTGATGATGTGGCTGATGATGGTAAGCACGCAAAGCCTAGAAAGGAACTGGCTCTCAAGTGCAGCTGTCGGAACTCACCGAAAGGTGCTTGGCGACAGATTTTCAACTTGAGGGTGGTAGCCAGCCAGGCGGGTACTACAAAGTACCCTACCACCGTGCTATGGTTTCCTCACGATGTTTTCCTTCACCGAAAGCTCAAGGTCATTGTAGGATTCGAACCCGGGACCTTCGTCTCGGTATCCGACGTCACTACCACTGAGCTATCATCGCCTTAAAAAAATCACAGCGCTTACGACTTTTAGTCACGACAAAACTAAACCATAAAAGCGTTCTAGCGCTAAGTGTTTAAACTGTCTGTTTAGACAACTAATTATTGTTTCAGCGCTGCAGTGAATATTAACAAAATGGAACATGACCTTACTTAGGATAGCTTCTCTATACGTAGCTAATATACCTCAGTGGCTCTCAAGGGATCTTGTTTTCACTAGGTAAAAAGTATCCCATGAACTTTTGTATGGTTCATGTTGAGATTTTGTGCTAAGATAAACGTAATGCGACAAGGACAAATTTTCGTCGAAAGTGACATAAATGACTATAGTTTTTTTTGTGTTACAAAGGTCAAGAGGCTATACGTACAGTCAGCGACAAAGTGCCTGTTCACTTTAGTACCATGTTAAAATATGTTTTCATATCCAGTCAGGCGTCGGCGTCTGACAGCGGAGGTCTCTGATAGCTGGCTAGCTAGCTAGTTAACTTTGTTTTTCCACATGAAATTTTCAAAATAAGTTCCCAGAAACAAAAGCGTTTGAATGCCGTCACACGGTTGTCCACTATAAAGGGAAATCTATTAAGCTGTATTCTGTAGTCAGGGCTACTGTCATTAAGACTAATAACTCTTGTTTAATGATTTTTGCCAAAAAGTATAATGATGTTTAGTTTTAGTGGGGATTTCTAACAATCGTTCTACAAATCATAGTCTGTCTTAATTTGGGACTACCTCGTGCGTGCGTATTATGGCTTACTATCTGTGAGTATTTAGAGAAAATTTATGTAGAGTTAAGAAGATTAGAGCTCTAAGTTGTTTTTTTTTTCGTAGGGGCATTGAATTAAAAAAAAGTCGTGTAAAGTGAACCTGTATACCTGTATAGATCACTCGTATATCTGTCTGTCTGTCCGAAAATATTGGACTTGATTGAGTTGAAATTTGGTACACGTATGTAAATCGGTGACACAAACACGGACGTGTAACGTAAATAAATGAATTTCAAACATGGGGTCACTTTTGGGGTTAAATTAGAATATTAATAAAAAAAGTTTTGCAAACTATAAGTAGGTGAATTAAAAAAATTCGTACAACTAACATCACCTTTAAGAGGTTTTGCCTTATCTACCAATGAACCTATAAACTGTACAGAATAGGTACCTACCTATAAGTATAACGTCATATTTTTTTTTTATTAGTTATTTAATAAATATAAATATCCTCGGACATTCTTCACACACGGTTATCTGATCCCAAACTAAGCAGAGCTTGTACTATGGACAACCAGATAACTGATATACTACTTTTTTTTTTGTAAATACATACTTATATAGATAATTACACCCAGACACAGGACAAACAGACATGTTCATGCATACAAATGTTTGTCCTGGATGGGAATATAACCCATGACCAGCGGCTTGATAGGTGGTGTCTTAACCAACTGCGCCAACTGGCTTGTCAATTTTTATTTACTTGCACATTTGCCAATAATAAATAAACATAAATAAATGTGAGAAAATCCAATTCGCAATACCACCCAATGTGAAATGAAGATGTCAGAATTAGAATAACAAATCTAATGAGAAAGTTTCCGCAGCCCTTTACTCAATTCAGCTAATATAATACGAATTGTTTGCAAATAATAACTACTTGTAATGTATTTATTCAGTATGCCTGTGCTCGTCCGCTCGGAACCATAATGTATGAGATTTCTCCCTATATGCTTGATGTAGATAAGCTGTCATATATCTCAGATGTCCGGTCTTGTCATGAATTGATGCTGCTGGCTTTAAGTTTATGGAAATATCACTTATATTGTGGAGAATTAGCATTTGAAATTGCTAGCCTGATGGCTTCATCGACCTTACCGGATAAATCGGAGCGCAGAGGGCTCTCAACTCTCCCTGAAAGCCTAGAAGGGAACTGGCTCTCAAGTGCAGCTGTCGGAAGACACTGGAAGGTGCATGAACGACAGATTTTCAACTTGAACCAGCTAGCTGATTACAACAAAGTACCCTACCACCGTGTGGTTTCCTCAAGATGTTTTCCTTCAGTAAAAGTTCAAGCTCATTGTAGGATTAGAACCCGCGACCTTCGTGTCGGTAGTCTTCGTCACTACCACTGAGATATTATCACCTGTATATTATTATTAATGATAGGTTTAGCTGGACCTATATATAATATGTTACTATGTATACTGGGTGATTTTGGGTAGAAATCTTTTTGAACCAATGTTCAATTAGAGGACTAAAACCATAATTAGGTGCAAACTTATTTAAACTAATTCGGATAATAACAAAAATAAGTAAAGAAAACCAATATAAAAAGCTACGAATTATTCAATTACAAAACTCTTACGTTATATAAAAGAAACAACGTTACCGGTTCAATTAAATTATTTTTAAAAGTAAATGTAGCGTTTACGTTGCGTAAACGCACAACGCAGCGATCGCGACATAAACAAATAAATAGTCGTTCGATACGAACTGATAAGATCAAATAAATATAAGTGCTCAATAGCTCGATATGAAACGTTTGTTTAAATTGACTTCAAAACATGGTCAAAGAATTGCTACATAGTTATTTTATACGTGTTTTTGATGGTGGTTCTTTTTATTTTTTCTACGGCATAAAATAAGTTACCTAATTTATTTTTAAACAATATTTACAACAAATATACGAACTACATATAAAAAATTACCTCGAGGCATGTGCTGCTGCCGATCAACGGTAAGGTTCCCAGAAGGCTGGCAGCGTTTCCTCTTTGGATGGCCAAGCTAACGCGTTGGCGGAAAATGCTCCCCGCCCGCCGGTCCCCTGTAAACCTTGTTGAAGATAATGTTCAAGAAAATCGGCGATTCTCGGACCCCCAATGACCCATGGTCTCGACCACAAAAGGAAAAAAATCCATTTATTGTAAAAAAATATTTAATTTGCGACAAATCCTAGTCTATTCTGATATAAACTATATTTTATAGCTTTGTATGAAATAGGTACTGAGTGACATAATTTTACAGCATCAAATAATCGACTCAAATTGTTCAACGGCAATTAATAATCGTAAACAAACATTAAATTTACAACATAACAATTTGATATTTCCGTGTGTTCTCAGATATTTTATACACAGGTTAATGTTAGATCGTTTGTCTTGAATACTGGTAAAATACTGATTATGAAATATCCTATACTAATTAAAAAAGATGGTTGTTTTAGTACCAAATGTAACAAAGACTATATAATCATCAAAATAGATTATTTATATTAGGAATTCCCAAAATATGTAAGCTATCTATAACGCTATAAGATCCATCTAAGCTGATACAAGTACTCTTCCATTATGACTCGGAAGAGCACCTATAATTTACACTTCGTGTGAATCGATAGTTATCTCGATTATCGAACTCTTACGTCACAAATCAGGGCTACCCCTAAAGGGGCTACCATAATGCCGGTGTCATTCAGCTATTTTTGTTATGTCAATTCTATAAAACAGTCAGGCGGTCCACTTGATGCCAATATTAGTTCAATTTTATTTATTTACTAGCTGTCCCCCGCGGTTCCACCCGCGTTTCCAAATAAAAAGAAGCCTATGCAACCTGATCTAGATAAGGCAACATAATAATTGTCCATGGGAAAAACAGTTTTCTCTTAAATATATTCCAACATGCTTAAAAGTTTGTCCTTGTGCTTTATTTATATTGACTTCAGACGATAGGTAGGTAATTTCACAGGAAATGGTACCTATTCGTTTAAATCTATATGGTAAATCTGTGGGTATCATCGGAATGCGAGGTATCAGTACTGTTTGCCCAACTGCTGGCTCAGTCAAAACCAATCGCTACTATGACAGAAATCTAGAAATTTTACTTGAAGTCTGGTACCATTACATAAATTTGGTGGTCTAATATCTATTTAACATGCATTGTCCTGAATGACTGTCTGACGCATCAACGCATAGCCTAAACCGCTGATCGTAGAGACCTGAAATTTAGAGGGTGTGTTCTTCGTATGAAGTAGGCATCCTATAAGAAAGGATCTTCCGAAATCCTTAGGGGTTGAAAAACTGGGACAAAGTTTGTATGGAACAACGTGATTCCTTGGTCCAATCTACTTCAAATTTTGCATAAACATTCTTTAAGATAATTGATGGAAGACGTGTTTTGTATTTTATTGAAACTCATCGCCTATCGGGGTTAAAAAAGGGTAGAAAGTTATTTTGGGGGTGATTTGCATCGAAGTTGATATCAATACTGCTTTTGAACTCACATAAAAGCTTGGTGCAATGCATATGACGAACAATTGGGATGAATTTGCTGTTATGTCTCATGACCGTCTTGGCAACAATCATGGGACAAAAGAAAAGTATAAATTAGATGTTACAACACTCTACATTTCTGCGAGTTAGTTGCAGCCGGTCAAATATATCCATTTGTATTTGAAGTATATCGAAATGGAAACCAGTATGCCAAATTTGGTACAGAAGACCAACCCATCAAAAGGTTACGTTTTTCCCAAGATCTTTCTTATGGTCACTTTGATGCCTACGCTGATGCCGATGGTGATAATAACACTGATCAGCGTCCAATAGCCAATCTAAATATATAAAACTTTTAACAAAAATTTGAACCGATATCATGGTACCGCAGATTTATTTCGCTTACTTCAAAACTATCATATTAGAGTTCCTAAATAGTTATTTTCTGCTTTTTAGTGCCTTTGAAGGCGGTTCTATTTTTTGTTAAAAGTTTTTTATTTTTCAATTTTGAATCTCTTATGTGTAATCAATGACTCTCAAGGTCACTGACCTAGGATAAGCATATTAGCGTTGTAGTTTCCATCATCGTTCATATATCATTTAAAGAATTATCCCCTAACTCCTAACCTAAGGAGTTGTACCTTCCATCATCAGCTCAGCAACATAAGATGAGACGCAAATATCTGAATAGCTTTAGAAAGTATGATGAAAAACATTGTAAGTGCCTATAAAATTTAAAGAGTTCCCTCGATTTGTCCAGGATCCTATCATCAGATCCTGACTTGGTGATCATGGGACCACTTGTGAAGTATATCCTTTCAAACAAAAAATAATTTTCCTAATCGGTCCAGGCCTTCGAGTATTCGGGGAACATACAAAAAAAAAGATTTCAACGAATTGATAACCTCCGCTTGAAGTTGGTTAATTGACTGACTGATCGCGGGTGGCATCGCGGGTGGAAAGCTATTTAGCATTAAATAATAAAGCTGAAAAGTTTGTTTGTTTGTTTGAACGCGCGAATCTCCGGAGTTACTGGTCCGATTCGAAAACTACGCTGTCGGCTGGTAGTTTAGCCATTATTTTGTCGTTGATGGCGTCAACGCTTATATTTCTGGCAGCTAATTAAATTAAATTGCCCTCTCACACATCCATTAATGTTTTTTTTGGTCGATATTGGCTATATCCGGATATACTCTACAGATCAGGTCTTCAATGTTGGTCACGATTTTACCAAGGTCTTTGTCAATTGCTATTTTTTTATCTGATTCAGGTACTTTCCCATCCCCGATTAAATGGAGCTTTATTGGGAAATCTGTGCTTCCTCTACCCAAGTGACTCCTCATTTTGGTATACAGTTTCAATAATTCAACAGACTTTCATAATGAGGAAGATTTTAAGTAAGATTTAATAATATATGCTTTAGTTTCCCTAACAGGCAACGTTTATCTGAAATCACCAGAAAACATCAAAGTTATTCCACCCATGGCTATTTGTGCATTTTATAATTCTGAGAGTTCTATCTAAAGCCTCTAGATGAGCTCTATGAGTCATGTGCACTCATCCCATATTATTAGGTTTGCATCTTGTAAAACCTTGCCCAATGCTCCATTTTTACGTATAGAGCGTACGCTGTCTTTTTCAAGAAATACCGTAAGGGTCTGTTTAGAAGTGAAATGAGCCGTCCTTCTACCTGTCAATAGTGTAGCAGCAATAAATATCTGATGATGCGACAGCAATGGCTAATTTCGTTGACTTCAAAACTATCAGATTAGAGTTCTTACATAGTTATTTTATACTTATTAGTGCCTTTGTGGTTTTTTTTTTGTTAAAATTTATTTTATTTTTCATTTTTTAGTTTCTTATGTGTAATCAATGACTCTCAAGGTCACTGACCTAGGATAAGCATATTAGCGTTGTACTTTCCATCATCGTTCCTATAATATTTAAAGATTTATCCCCTAACTCCTACCCGTTAAGGAGTTGTACCTTCCATCATCAGCTCAGCAACATGTGACGACTACCAGACGCAAATATCTGAATAGTTTTAGAAAATATATGAAAAACATTGTTAGTGCCTATAAAATTTGAAGAGTTCCCTCGATTTCTTCAAGATCCCATCATCAGACCCTGACTTGGTGACCATGTGACCACCTGTATGTATAGTTTCCAAATCGGGTCAGGCATCTTCGAGTAATCGAGGAACATACATAAAAAAAGATTCCGACGAATTGATAACCTCGTCTTGATGACAGTTAAAAATAACAAAAAACTGTTACCTAGGCGACCGCTGTCATCCATTGACAACCGCGTCGCATCGCTCACCCATGCTATACATGCTCCCGCTTAACGTTCTTTTTATCATTGCTCAGCTCCTGAGGGTCGTAGCGTGATGTTCTATAGCCTATAACCTTCCTTAATAAATGGGCTTTCAATTGCAAAAAGGTTTTTCCATATCCCACTGGCACATCCAGAGATTAGCGCGTTCAAACAAACAAACAAACAAACAAACAAACAAACAAACAAACTCTTCAGCTTTATTATTAGTATAGATTACTAAAGGCCACAGCTTAGAAAATAATACAATGAGGAATACCAACAAAAAAATCTAATTAGTCCATCAGTTAGACTATCTAAAAATATTGGATACATATTTTTTATTTTGATCCGAAAACAAAAAATAACGAAGATACAGTGCGTTAAAATTTTCCGGTCTGCAAAAAGTGTACTAGAAAGTAGTTGTACGATGACGTCACAAGCCCCAATCCTGCACTTTGATGGGACTTATCTTTGTAATTTCTTATGGATTTGATAAAATAAAAAATACGTATCCAATATTTTTTGATAATCTAACTGACGGACTAATTACATTTTTTTGTTGGTATTCCTCATTACTTATGATTTATTATAATGAAACTATCAGCATATTACAATGTCTTTATGATGAACAAAGTATATATTGTGAACAGTTTAATTTAGTGGAGAAAAGTATGTCTGTAACTAAGCGATATCTATGCCAAATGGCGGAAACAAAAACAATGTGGTGCCTATAATATAGGTGCTATAGTCAGCCCATCGCATTTCTCTGAATAAACGCAGAACCCACACCATATCTACAACAAGCAAATAAGTTTTAATAATTAAACTTTACTACAACATAAAAAAAAAACACACCTTCCATCCCATAAACTCCGCATTTACAATCCGTTAATCAGCTACAAACGTCCAAAGAAAGAGAACTAACACATGATATGACGAGAAAACCCTACAGTAATCCACCTGAATGAGTAACCTAACAAGGTAAAAAAACATGGAGTCGCCTCGGGCGGTAGAAACGTCCGCAATTACAGACCAGCCAGTACTTTCACCGACGGTTTATGGAGATGGCCGGTAGAAATCGGAGAGCGCAATTATGCAGGTAGGCACCAATAAAACGTATAGTGTAAACGCTCAATGCGAATGTTTACTGCGGTTAGCCGGCTACTATTTCCAGTGAATGAACACCAGTTTGATCCTGGAGGTTGTCTGGAAGTGAATAGATGGGAGGTCTTTTATACACTTGCTGATGAGACCTATAGAAATATAAACGTTGCGCTGTGAAGAATAGAAATGTCAAAGGAAAATATGGACAAGAAGGGAAGCTTTTCTAGATATCTAAATATACTGAATAAAATTTGAGTGCACAAAATATTCGAAATCTCAAAATTACTGCAATATTCACTGTATTTCTACTGTGGTAACCTTGCCTGTGAATTTAACAGTTGATCGGACGCTTACTAGAATTTTTACATTGCGAGTGCTAATTATGTGAAGAAAAGATATTTTACTTTCTTTGGGTAAAAAATTGAATGCAAAAAAAGGGAGTTATGCGCCAGAAAGAGAAACGTTTTAGGCTATATTTTCGTTAGGTAATGAGCCTTCTATATGGTAATACCATTACTTATTCTATGGTATTGTATCGAATCATCGCATGGTGCACTTATTTTGATGATAATCTCGGATTCGAACTATATAATGATTAATGCAATGAATAGAATATCATGTGTACATGCTCCAATTAAATATATAAAAGTATCAAACGCCGTTTGTCTGTCACGTATCAAATAGACTGCAGTCCAATTAAGGTCTCAATGGGGGCATGTAGCGTAGAACATCAAAAAATAAGTAACATTGTCTCGTGATTTTTGCTAATTGATTTATTCATGAATAATAACAATGTTTGTGATGGGATGTTGTATTGTTTGTGACTCAAAGATATAAAATTTTGTTTGTTTTAACTATCTTGTAGAATAAGTTATCTTTAGTTTAGGATATGACTATATGTTATGAGAAATTTAAAACTGTAGGTATCTTTCTTTACTTGTATAATAGATTAGCTGTTCTCCGTGGTTTCACCCGCGTTCCCTGTTTTTTTTCTGCACGAAACCTTAATTAGTTTTCTAAAATAAACGTAGCTTAAATTCCTCCTTATTAGGTACATTATGCTATCTGCCAATGACAAACATACTCACTCACAAACGTTCGCATTTATAACATCATAATCCTACTATTATGAGTTCCATGTATCCGATTACTATTTCAATGAGGATTAGATAATAAAAAAAAAACCAATAAGTCTTATGACATCTTCAAGTCATAAACTCTTTATTTGCTCTTTATTTTGAGGCGATGATAGCTCAGTGGTAGTGACGTCGGATGCCGCGACGAAGGTCGTGGGTTCGAATCCTACAATGAGCTTGAGCTTTCGGTGAAGGAAATCATCGTGAGGAAACCATAGCACGGTGGTAGGGTACTTTGTAGTACCCGTCTGGCTGGCTACCACCCTCAAGTTGAAAATCTGTCGCCAAGCACCTACCGGTGTGTTCCGGCAATTGCACTTGAGAGCCAGTAATTGCCTTCTCGGCATTGTAACAGGTCGGCAACACATTGGCAATACCTCTGGTATCTGGCGACGGTAACCACTTACCATCAGATGGACCGCCTGCCTGCTTGTCAACTTTCTGACATGAAAAAAAAATATATATATAAGCTATAGAATAACTAATTGACTCAGGCGTGACCTTGCGGAAATCCATTATAAGATAAAACAGAAGACAAATGGAAATGGATCTCCTTCTCTGTCAAGTCCCACACAAGTAAACTTAACAGGAAATCGACACGTGTTTCGCTTCTTCACGAAGCATCATCACTATTACTAGTTATTACTAGGAATTAGTTACTAAATATTTGTCTTCTGTTTAATCCGAAGCTATAGAATATCTTATGGCTAATAGTTTGCACGTAGCAGTGCGTACAAATGGCGAACTGCAACAAACCAATCAATACAATACAAATAAACAATAGAGAGGGCAATGACCGCGCGAGCCGACTCTGGGAAAGCCGCGAGACTAAGCTCTCCAACAAATTTGATCGACTCAAGACAGTCCTAGATTATTATTTATTTATCATGTCAGCCGAAAGACTTCCACTGCTGGACAAAAACCTCTCCAAACGATCTCCACGATAGCCGCTCTTGTGCTACCCGCAAAGGTGGACCGATGATCTTGTTAGGGTCGTGGGAAACCGCTAGATGCGGGTAGCGTAAGACCGGCCATCGTGGAGATCCTTGGGGGAGGCTTTTGTCCAGCAGTAGACGTCTTTCGGCTGACATGATGATGATGAAGCAGTCAATTATTTATAGGCATTTATTTCCAATTTAACAAGATCTTACAATATACAGGTTAATTCTTATACAATTTTCATGTAATACCTACATCAATTTTGATCGTTAAAAAATTTTTTTTTTCGCAATTTCAATCTTGATCCTTTAGTAAAAGTTGTTAATAATGGTGAATAACTACTTTCACCATAACACGATATGTCATTTGGATGATGCAAGTTTAGTCTATATTTCAGATTCTAATTCCAAAACAACAAATTAATTTAAATTCAACATTATCACTACCTTAATACTTTTATCACGATTTAATTATTAAAGGAAACTAATTATTTACATCAAAACTAATACTAATACTAAAAAAAAGAAAAAAGAAAAGCTATTTACAGTAGATATTATTAAAAGTATTTCTAAAAGTCGCTAGTTTCATGCAAAATCATAGCCACCCTACGCGTCGCGTACTGAAACTTTTTGCCGCCCATTCATAGGCGAGTTACAAAAACCGGCGCGCGCGCAACAAAGGGATCTACGAGGCCTTCGACGCGCACTCCCGCGAACCAATGAGTAGAACTAATTAATTGATGATACACAAACACAATGTACAATTATTGTTATCAATGAGTATGTGAGTTCTACTCACGTATTATTCGCTCAGTAGGGTTAATTTTGACATATTTGCAGCATAATAGTATGTTTCGAAATAGCATTTCGCCTAAAATTGGGCTATATTACGAAACTCCATATAAATCTGTCAAATTAGATGAAACAAAAACGTGAGGAATAGCACGGTGGTAGGGTACTTTACCCGCCTGGCTGGCTACCACCCTAAAGTTGACAATTTGTCGCCAAGCACCTACCGGTGTGTTCCGGCAATTGCATATGAGAGCCAGTTGCCTTCTCGGTATTGTAACAGGTCGGCAACACATTGGCAATTCCTGTGGTATTGCAAATGGCGATAGGCGACGGTAACCACTTACCATCAGATGATATGCTTGCTTGCTACCTTAGTAGTATAAAAAAAACAATAGATAGTTGACAGGTCGATGAAATGCCATCCGATTTATATGCATAAGAGTGTTGATAGTGCCGAAACTAGCCCTGTATGCGCCCGCGATCTCCCTCGGTCGGTTATGATTAAGGTTGAAATTTTAGTTAAAGTGACACGAGCTACCTAATTTGCTTTCTTTTGGCATTTAAAGTTAACTGTAACCGACCCTTATTAAAAGTTATGAAATACAAAGGTTATTCTATTTTTAACATTGTAATGTACCAATACAAATATTTTATGACACGTAATACAAATGTAATCATGAATGCATTACGCGAATGTAACATAACGATGTAACATTGCCTTAAATTATGTGTTACACAATACATGTTTATTTTTGGATGTGTGCCTCGTGGCTGGCGTCTAATGTCCACTAATAACTTATGTAATGATTAAATTAACTTAATAATATATACGGAGTTCAATTATTATGGAACCTGCATACCCGAAGGCAATTTCAAATTGTTGGTTACTTCCTGACAAAGGTGCCAGTTTTGTCTTATAAAAGAGTTTGGATATTAAAATTGAGCCGAGAAGTAAGTATAAACTAGTATAAAGTAACAAAAAAAATCTGCATCAAAATAGGTATGCCATGATTATAAGAAATTATATACTATCGCGAAAATGGACGCGATGATAGTATGGCGAACCGGAAGTCGTAGGCCTTTATCTTGTGAGGGTCCCGGGAAACCGCTGGATACGGGTAGCGCAAGACTACCGCGCCCAGCGTGGAGATCTGCGGGGGAGGCCTTTGTCCAGCAGTGGACGTCTTTCGGCTGACATGATGAGATGATATTTACCCGTAATTTATTTAGGCGTGACCAATAAAGATCGCGCTTAAATTCACGTTGAAATATGTGATCGGATTAAACTGACAGGACTAAAATATCTTGCATCCCTTACTTTTATTTACTATTAGAAAGAGATATAGTGAGATTAAATTTATTTAGTTCGTAAACAACAGAATCGGCACCAATGTATTCCTCTATCTATTTATTTTGATAAGCTATTTGACATGAATTTGAAATTTGATTTGAATGTAACATAACGATGTAACATTGCCTTAAATTATGTGTTACACAATACATGTTTATTTTTGGATGTGTGCCTCGTGGCTGGCGTCTAATGTCCACTAATAACTTATGTAATGATTAAATTAACTTAATAATATATACGGAGTTCAATTATTATGGAACCTGCATACCCGAAGGCAATTTCAAATTGTTGGTTACTTCCTGACAAAGGTGCCAGTTTTGTCTTATAAAAGAGTTTGGATATTAAAATTGAGCCGAGAAGTAAGTATAAACTAGTATAAAGTAACAAAAAAAATCTGCATCAAAATAGGTATGCCATGATTATAAGAAATTATATACTATCGCGAAAATGGACGCGATGATAGTATGGCGAACCGGAAGTCGTAGGCCTTTATCTTGTGAGGGTCCCGGGAAACCGCTGGATACGGGTAGCGCAAGACTACCGCGCCCAGCGTGGAGATCTGCGGGGGAGGCCTTTGTCCAGCAGTGGACGTCTTTCGGCTGACATGATGAGATGATAGCATGTAAGAAGAAATTTGGGGGTTCTAATCCTATAATGACCTTGAATTTAAAAACTATTAAAGCATCTTGAGAAAACCATAGCACAGTACTTTGTTTAACTCTAGTAGCTGGCTGCCACTTCCCTTGTACTTTAAGGCTTTATGTGCCTTATCGTCATAGTGAGATTGTGTAAAACGCAATGCTTTAAAAAACTAAATTTAAATATTTTAAGACGCTTACTTCGAATCGCGTATCACGATTACTTTGAATCGCGAATCACGCTTACTTCGAATTGCGTATCACGCTTACTTTGAATCGCGTATCACGCTTACCTCCAATCGCGTATCACGTTTACTTCCAATCGCGTATCACGCTTACTTCGAATCGCGTATCACACTTACTTCGAATCGCGTATCACGCTTACTTCAACTCGCGTATGACGCTTACTTCGAATCGTGTAAGCATAGTTTACGGCACGTTTAATTATTCGCAAGAGAACGCAATCGAGGCTTGAAAGCGTATTTTTATTTACATTTTGTCATAACGCATACCTTATACGTTTAATTTCAACATGTCGCGCCATTGTTTCAATGCGAGATCCAGTTGATTTTATTGTATTTACTTGGTCTAGTTCCCGCTATTTTGTCATCTAATGCACAGACACTTGTGATTTCGTTTGTTTTACTAATCCTTTTATGTTTCAGAATAGAATATCTTTAAATTATTTTTTGTTATGTCAGAGACGCGTGTCTTTTTATAACACTAGATGACACTTATTTTTGAGATTTTTGGTCTTGGTATTTATTGGTGTAGATTCTGTTGTTTACGAACTTAACTAATATTAGACAAGTTACCTCTCTTTCAAGTTAACCTTATTGAAAAAAGATAGAACATTTTTAATGCTGTCAGTTTAATCCATGCCGTCGTAATGTACGGGTATTTACCCGTAATTTATTTAGGCGTGACCAATAAAGATCGCGCTTAAATTCACGTTGAAATATGTGATCGGATTAAACTGACAGGACTAAAATATCTTGCATCCCTTACTTTTATTTACTATTAGAAAGAGATATAGTGAGATTAAATTTATTTAGTTCGTAAACAACAGAATCGGCACCAATGTATTCCTCTATCTATTTATTTTGATAAGCTATTTGACATGAATTTGATTCTACTAATATTATAAATCCGAACGTTTGTGAGTATAGATGTATGGATATATGTTTGTTACTCTTTCACGCAAAAAACACTGCACGGATTTGGATGAAATTTGGAACACAGATAGTTTATAACCTAGATTAACACATAGGATACTTTAAATCCCGGAAAAACGTCAACATTTTTTATTTCAACTCAATATTATTTAGCTGATCGATTCTTAATCGCTGGTCAAGTCTATATAAAGTTATTCTAGTATTTCGTTCTCATTTGACATTAGTCTAGTTTCCATGTTGTATTTACATAAAGACTTGTAAACTAGGACTATCAGTGTCAAGTTTGCGAGGCAGTGGTCCGCAGTCCGTCCGCACGCGATCTATACATGCGAGTGTAAGGGCTCTGTTCCACTGACGACAAGTTGCAACTACTTAGTTTGCTATGTAAGCTATAAAAATATTCTACGTTGTTTCAAAAAATTACTCCAATGTTTCAATGTCAAATTATTTCAATTGATTATGTAATAGTAACAAGCTTCTGTCCTAACAGTATTTTTATTAGTATTAAGCTTTTATTTTATTTTTTTGAATGTTGATTATGTATCATGGTATTCCTGATGTACAAAAAAGTGTTATCTTTCTATCTAAAAGTATCATATTATTCGAGGTAACGAGGTAACCTAGTAACTTTTTCCAATTTTGATCAGCTATATTATGAAGCTAAAAATGATTAAGTTTAAATTGGATGTACGGTAGGTTAATAGGATCAATTAAATTACTAATGGATGAACTGTCTAGACATCGCATCTTAACAACCTACATTTATGTCAATACTTTGTGAAAAAAATCCTATGCTTTTGACGAATTGAATATACCTTTAACCAATAACATTTAGCCTTTCATGCGGTTCTATATAACTTGCAGTGATGTAAAAAAGATCGTTTCCGCCTAGCCAGCCATTGGTCAGACTTATCCCTAAGGCAGGGCGCACGCCGTCCGGTATGTCGCCGGACCGCTTTCCGTTTCTACGACAAGTGAGAGTGGGCCTTAAACCCGTGTCTACGACTCAATTATAGCGCGGCCCGTGGGTGTTAAAATCTTCTACTTTACTTTATTTACTCTCTTGTTTGATATCATTAATATGGAGATCCAGTTTTACTAGAGAAAGGTGGAATAGCCGTAGCATGTGGCTATTAAATATTAAAGAGAATTCTACTAATATTACAAATGCGAAAGTTTGTGAGTATGTTGAAATTTGGTATGGATATAGGTGACACCTTGGATTAACACATCCCGAATTTCCCAATTTTTGTTTCCCTAAAAACCTATTAGCTAAATAGATTTGTGTATGATATGGGTAGGTTTGATCTATGAAGATATTCTCGGAATGCGTCTTACATATCACATACCTACTTCATAAATTGTATTGTGTTGTCTTTTTGCTTTATATATTTTAATGGGGTAAAGACAGTGCCGGTTTTAGCTCTACCAGCACCCTGGGCGAGATGTGATAACCCCCCCACCCCCTTCTCCCGCCAACAAAAGGGATTTTAAGCCATTATAGCCATTTTATCTTTAGACTTGAGAATTTATTTATTTATTTAGACTCGAGATAGCAGGACTCGCTCATGAGCGACCGGAAATAAAGGTGGGCCTGGCGCCCCTTTACATCTGGCGCCCTGGGCGATCGCCCTACCGCGCCCTACCCTAACGCCGGTACTGGGTAAAGAAAATCCGTTCGTTCTCCAACTGCTAAGATATTGATGCCGATTCTGTTGTTTAAAACGTAACTAATATTAGTCCAGTCACCTCTCTTTCATGTTAACCTTATTGAAAAAAGGTAGAACATTTTGAATGCTGTCAGTTTAGTCCATGCCGTCGTAATATACGGGTATGATCGTGACCAATATAGAGTCTCGTTGAGATAAGTGTTCGGACTAATATGACAGAACTAAAATATCTTTCATCCTTTTCTTATATTTTTTGTTAGAAAGAGATATAGTCAGATTTTTGTTTATATTTGTAATCTACGGAATCGGGGCCAATATAAGCTGTTATCGATAATAAATTATTTTATTATCACAGTTTTTTTCTAATTCGTCCCAGATTTTAACGCTTTGATTTAAAATTAAAGAAATAAAATAAATCAAAAAGCCGAAATGTAGGTTCCTAACAATCTACACATCAATATAATTGTCTCGAACACCGCCTCGACTCCGCAACCATAAATTTTAAACTCGTGAGAATTTTGTTACCCACTTCGTCTGACATGGTTTCAGATAACTTCATTATTTAGCACAAGCTTTCGCCCCGCGGTTTCACCCGAGTTCCCGAGGTATCATAAGTTTTACCGGGATAAAAAGTAACCTATATGTGATTCCAGGGTATGATCAATCTATATGCCAAGTTTCATCCAAATGCGTTCAGTAGTTTTTATGTGAAAGAGTAATAAATATACATCCATACTCACAAACTTTCGCACTTGTAATATTACTGGCTATTCCCCGCGGCTTCACTCGTGTTCCCGGGATAAAAAATAGGGTATAACCTTCGGGGATAATCTACCTTCCTATTAGTAAAGAATTTATTGAATCAGACAAGCCAAACTCCGGAGATTAGCGCGTTCAAACAAACAAACTATTCAGCTTTAATATTAGTATAGATAGATATAGTAGGATTTCTGTATATATTTTGGTTATGTGTGTAATATTTTTGTGCTTTGTTTCAGGTAAGTTCGAGATGCTCGAATATCTAATTGTGATTTTTACGTAAGTAGTAATGATAAGAGGCCAGTCGACAGTGTCAAAAATAAATCATTAAACACTAACCAACGCATAAAACATTTAAAAACACGTGGAAACATCAAATTATGTTGTACATTTTGATGCTTTACATGATTTTTAATTACCGGTAGAACCACTAAGGTCCAATTGCACCACCGTCGTATAACACTAACCCCCGGGTTAAATATGTAAATTTGACAGATTCTCTATACAAATTCTGTCACATAGCCATATTTAACCCGTGAGTTAGTGCTATACGACGTTGGTGCAATTGGGCCTAAGAGATCTGATGCAGTGAATCTATGACGTCATAACTCATAGTGTAGTATTTCATACAAAACTCCCTTTAAAACATGGTTTTGACATTTAATAAAAAGTTGCTGAATTGATATGTCAGTCAAATAGTTTATTGAACTTTACATTATGGTGATTACAGGTTACAGGTAATATTGTAACAGACAAACAGGTGGCCATTTTTATATGGATTTAATCTTTTTGAAACCTATGTTTGTTTAGATATTTTGATAAATCTTTTACTATGACAACAATTCTGTAATAGCGAAAAAAAATATCTCACAAAAAACAAGCCCTGCAGGGCTATCGTATAACTTGACACCGATAGCGATGGCTCTCGTAATCAGCATATTCAAATTCAAATTCAAATTCAAAAGTGTCTTTATTAAATGAACTCATTGCAAGTATTTTTAATCGTCAAATATGTAAATATAAAAAATATGTTTATAAAAAAACTATAAAAAATAAAATATAAAAAATAACAATATGATAATAATAATAACAAAATTCATAATAATAGTAAACAGCATGTGAAGCGAGCAACTCATAGAAATGCGTTCTTATATCCTCTATAAAATCAGAAACTTTATAGTACCCTTTTTTGTACAACTTATCTTTAATTAGCTTTTTAAATTTTAACACGGACTATTCTTGAATTTCTTTGGGTACTTTGTTAAAGAAGCGTATACATTGCCCCTTAAAAGAATCCCTAACTTTGCTCAAACGAGTTAAAGGTACAGCAAGTTTATCCCTATTTCTAGTGATTAAACTATGAGTGTCGCTATTTTTGGGAAAGTTATGAATGTTTTTCCGAACATAAATTAAGTTTTTATATATGTACTGTGACGAAACTGTCATTATATTTATAGTTTTAAATTTATTTCTTAGGGAGTCTCTGGGACTTAAATTATATATAGCGCGAATAGCCCTCTTCTGCAGAATAAAGATTCTATTGATGTCGGCACCGCTACCCCAAAGGAGGATGCCGTATAGGATATAATTTGGGTATTGTCTATCTTAGGTGAGCAACAATGAAACTGCCATTGTAATTACTTCTCTTAACAATTAATCAATTGACATTAGCCATCGGAATTAAAAAAGATATACAATACCAAAAATAAAAGACGATTACAAGAGCTATCGCTATCGGAATCCAATTCCGAGACAGTTACATAATCGCCCTGCTGGATTTAATAAAAAAAAACAAAGGAGCTATAATTGCATGAAACTTGGTATGAATTTAAAAAAAACAACAGCAAACATAAAAACATAATAGTACTTATGAAATTTAAGCAAAAATTATATAATTATATAGATTACAATCCTAATTACATTTCGATAAATAAAAGCACATTTCAACAGCAATGTGCATTGCGATTTCGTAAGAATAAGCGAAATGCTGTAAAAACCGCAGGGAACTGCGTTGCGCTGCGCATGCGGCTGAAATGTAGCGCAATTACACTGATAGCTAGTAAAGGGACCTTCATATCAACATGTGGGAAACGCTGCGGACATTAATTTACTTAGCGCTAGCGAAATTATCAGGCACACTATTTTCGATTGAGTCTGGTCAGACTTAGTTTTTTTTAAACCTGAAGGGCTTTAGCTTTACGCGGACAATTCGGCTAGCGCAGATGGCTCTTAGCTGATGCATTTATGACACGCGTGTACGGGTATAGATGCCGCCATATTTAATACTATGTGCTAACTTTATTGCAATAATCGATTGAAATCATCACTGACCACGGTGAGCTTGTAACGTTGATGGAACCCTTACTGAAATTTATACATTGCACTTTTAAATGAAAAAGCTGATGCAAAATTCTAACGTTAGGGGTACGAATCATGTACTAAGTCCATGATATCTGATGTCACTCAGGTATTTTTTTTTATGTTTTAATATAAACATTTTACTTCTAAACATCATTACTTAGTGCTTCCATCTCCTTTTACGGACACCTCCATTATTCTACATGCTCTTCATTCGCGCACTTACAATCTGTTAGTGTGAAACAGCTTTACATTCGCACAGCGTTTGCAAGTGTACACGGTTACTAAACAAATGTGTGGAATTGATACAAAGGGCGATGCTTTTTACAGAAAGTATTGCTATATTTGTGGTTAGAAATATACTCGTACGTACCCCGACTCTTACGTTTTTGACGTCTACGAATAGGTGTGTTAATATATCAGTCTTACATACAAAAACAGTCAAAGGCCCAGAGCTATAAAGCCTTGTGATATATTTTTTTTCTTATTTATTCTTAATTTTTACTATAAGTGTTTAATTTGTTCCTGAGATAATAAATAGCCCGTAGCACTTAGAGATAATGTAACCTTCCTATTAGTGATTTTTTCTGTTCCAAACATACAATCTTCACCTGATTAAAATATTAGTGTAAAAGCAAATTTGTCTGCAGCCATATTTTTTTATCTAGGGAGGCAGATCAATAAGAGACCTTAATGAGCTTATTCTTAAAAAAAACAGTCCATTCTTGTGTGCTGATGAAGTTTAAAAAAAAATAACTGTTTAGGCCATTACTGTTGTTAAATATTAGTTTCTATTGACTCGAAATTGTTTCTTTAAAATAGGCAGTTACGTGTTACTTCTACCTATAAGTAAAATTTTAGCAATTATAGATAGTATTACGTTTGTAATAGAGACTATATTCCCGTAACATGCGTTTTATATCTTCGATTGACCGGTCAACGGTATTTGACGGTTATGACTTAAAATATTAATGATTGAATGATGACACACATATCATTGTACTAGATATGATCAAAAGGTCGCGGGTTCGATGCCGTTAATTGGATACGTTTGTTATGATCCTGGCTTAGGTGCCTAGTTGAAAACGAGTTATAAATGCTGTCAGTCGTATTTAATTGTGGAGAATATTTTATTGTTTTCACTTTATAATTTAACTAGTAACAGCCCCGGCTTCGCACGGTGTAGAACTTGCTCGCCGAGTTTTATTCACGCGGAATCTTTTTTTCCTACATCTACAACAATCATTTAAGTAAATTTATACACCTAAACCTTTCTCATGAATCACTCTGTCTATTGGTGAAAACTGTATGAACTGTAAGGGGGTGTGAGGGGGGGGGTGAAAAATAATGAAAAGTTCTTAGTGATCAGAAACACACTTTAGTTGAGAAATCCACTCAAAAACTAGAATAATGCGATGCGACATAAGTACAACATTGTAGTGATGTTACGAAATAACTTCGTACATAAGTTTTAGAAACTAGGAATGTACGAAATAATCTGAGTTGTAAAGCGATTGGTTTGATGTGACTCGCGGCGCGGCGTGAACTTTAGCCGCGTTGCACAACCCACCAATGACCGCTTGCTATTACCTAGGGTTGCCTCATAACAAATATCGCATAAAGAATAGTAGTATTTTTACATGGCTGTCAATAAAAGAGATTTAATGGTTTTCAGGATTCATGTGTGTACGTTTCTTAATTCCAACATAACTTTTAAATGTTTTAACAAAAGTTGTGAATTATTTTGTAATTCCGTGTGATGTAAACTGACAAAATGTCAAAAATACGATTACAATTTGTGTTATTTTATGATAACAGTTATTTTAAATATCTGTCGCTTTCTTGACCTTAATATTATATTACAAAGTACTCACAATTTTATTTTAAAAATTATGTTTCTTTCTTTCTTTTATTATTATTAGTTTCAAATACACTAAAAGCTATCGATAGGTAACGAGATTGCCATTTTTTGAGTCTTTTCAGATTGTATTTAAAGGTTTTTACTGAAATCCTTTTATACCATTTATTTTAAAACATACTTTGACAGGAAAAATAACACACTGAGAAGTCAAAGATTAAATTGGTGGCAACCCTAACTGTTTCGTGCTGTGCGCAAGCGCACCTGCGGGCAACAGACCCGTAATAACCATCAAAACATTACAGATATGCGCGTGCGTTATCCAAAATTATTGTAACTACATAATGTGTACCGATGTTGTATGCCGATCACATTTAGAGGTAGCATGTTGGAATTGTTCGCTTATTACTGATTTAATTTTATTTATTTTATTCATATTATATGTCTGTTTGTTCTGAGTCTATAATTACTTATCTATTTAAGGGGGAGGCTTCGGTTGGAGCGCGAAATTAAAATTTTGTCACGTTTTTTGCAAATTGCAGCTCAGTTATAGGTTTTTTTTTTTTAAAGGACTAAAGTTGGTAGCCTCAGATGGCTGCAACAACCTTACCGGACAAAACAGTTATAGGTTGTAAGTTATCAACATGTTATTTGCGAGAAGAATGGTAATATATTTACTTACTAATAACAAAAGAAATCATCAACATATTCCTCCAAGGTATATTACTGAAATATACGACTATTTCATGAAAATGTTACTAATATACTTTATTAATCAGTAAATATACTACCATTCTTGTCGCAAATAAGATGTTGATAACTTACGACCTATAACTGAGCTGCAATTTGCAAAAAACGTGATAAATTTTGAATTTCGCGCTCCAACCGACGCCTCCACCTTAAGTATATATTTACAAAAAGAAGTAGTATATATAGTATATCAGATATCTGGTTTCCATAGTACAAGCTCTGTTTAGTTTGGGATCAGAATAACCGTGTGTGAAGAATGTCCCAGGATATTTATTATTTTATTTCTCTAGCTCTAGCGAACCAGAGACGTGGTCGCTTACGATGGGCCTCATAAGAAGGCTCAAGGTCACCCAAAGAGCAATGGAGAGGGCTATGCTTGGAGTTTCCCTGCGAGATCGATTCAGAAATGATGAGATCCGCAGACGAATCAAAGTAACCGACATAGCCCGAAGAATTGGCAAACTTAAGTGTAAGTGGGGTAAAAAAGGTACCATTTCAAAATATTCTACTTCTCCCTACTTTATAAATTTGAAATGTTATATAGATTTAAGGATATGAAGATGTTTGTGTCTCTTTCACGTAAAAAATACTGAAATAAGCTAGTCCTTTAATATAAGGAATGTGTGTACAAAGATTCCAGTTTCTAGATCTTTGCACACCCGAGGGTTCATCTGTCAGTCAGTTAGTTTCTCCTTATATTATACTAGCCGTTCCCTGCGGTTTCACCCGCGTTTCATGGATCAAAAGTAGCCTATGTCCTTCTGCATATCATATACTATCGGCGTGACAAATTTAATCGCGATCGGTTCAACGGTTTAGGCGTCAAAAGGTAACAAACAAACAGGTACTTTCGCTATTATAATATTAGTATGGATGTAGTTGTATAGTTAGAAACTATAACTATATCTTTATGAAACACTCTTATGTGTTCTACGTATCAGCAGCATTAAATAAATAAATGATTTTGCCGTCGTAAGCGAAAGCGCTCGTAGCACTCCTGTCGTGACGCAATGTAAAAGACTTCTACACACAGTGGTTACATTTATTTAATAGGGTAGTTGACTGACATATCAAATCAGCTACTTTTTAATAAATGTCAAAACGATCGTTTAAATGGAATTTTGTATGAAATATTACACTATGACGTCATAGTTTCACAGCATCAAATCATCTACTCTTAGTGGTTCCACTGGTAATTAAAAATCATGAAATGTACAAAATATTTGATGTTTCCACGTTTTTTTAGATGTTTTATGCATTAGTTAGTGTTTGGTCATTTATTTTTGACACTGTCAACTACCCTAATCTTCGCCCCACGATTTCACTCGCGTTCTCGAGTGATAAAAAGTAGCCAATGTGTTAATCCAGGGTGTCAGCTACATCTATACTAAATTTCATCAAAATTGGTCTGGCCGTTTGAGCGTGAAGATGTAAAACACTTTGGCATCCCAATATCCTACTTACTCGTATAAATGCGAAAGTTTGTGAGTATTGATGTATTGATGAATGTTTGTTACTCTTTCACATAAAAACTTTAAGGTGATGATAGCTCAGTGGTAGTGACGTCGGATGCCGAGACGAAGGTCCCGGGTTCGAATCCTACAATGAGCATGAGCTTTCGGTGAAGGAAAACATCGTGAGGAGACCATAGCACGGTGGTAGGGTACTTTGTAGTGCCCGCCTGGCTGGCTACCACCCTCAAGTAGAAAATCTATCGCCAAGCACCTTTCGGTGTGTTCCGACAGCTGCACTTGAGAGCCATTTCCTTTCTAGGCTTTGTGTGCCTCATCATCGGCCACATCATCACCGACCACGGTGAGATTGTGGTCAAACACAGGCCTATACGTAGTAAAAAAAAAAAAAAAAAAAACTACTGAACCGATTTGGATGAAAATTGGCACGTATATAGATCATACCCTAGAATAACATATAGGCTACTTTTTATGTGGGTGAAACCGCGGGGCGAAAGCTAGTTTATAATATAAGTAGGACTATCGTCTAAATACTGAAAGGTTATTCGACCTGTTGCGTACTACAACAGATTTGTAAGGGCTTGAAGGTCTATACATCCAAACATCTCGAAGACTCGGCATGAAATCATCATTAGTCTCAAAGCGGCCGGCGCCCGCGCTGAATACAAAAGTGTGCGCCCGCGCCGCCGTTCCCATTCTACATTGTTTGTGAAATATTTAGTAGTTTTGTGCAGAAACGTCTGGAAACTTCTAGCTTTATAGCTGTCACGACGTTAGTACGCTCGCCGACAAATGGGCGACCTATGCTTTTTTAAATTATATTTTAGTCAAAAATCAAATTCAAAAACTCATTTATTCAGTTTAGGCCCTGATAAGGCACTTATGATTGTCGATAGTTACAATCATTACAATAGACTCTACCACCGGTTCCACATACACTTGAACTTAGAAGACTCCGGCAACAAACTCAGCAAGGCTTCATTTTTTTGTGGATCTTTCTTTTGTGGAGTCTCTTGGTAAAGCAATAAAATCATAAATTAATACGATAAAATGGAAAGTACTGATTTATTGACTGAATGTCTCATCAACACCTAAACTATACCTAGATAATATAAGGCTACGGTTGCTTTTTAAAGGGGGGAAAACGTAACATAACTTCAGCCAGTTCGCTTATAGGCTTCGTATGCTTACCACACTAGAACACGGTGAGATTGTGGTCAAATACAAACCAATAATGATATTTAACACTTATGTACGTACTGATACGAAGGCAGCGTAGGTACAGCACATAGATCATACACTATATACTGTACAGCACGAGTAGTTAGGGCCGTCCCTTTCACCTGCGCGTGCGCCGCTCCGCACGCCTGCATTCTAGACCACCGGCTACACGATCTCATGGCGCCAACACACTTATAAATGCTCTACGCTAGACCCAAATAGCCACTAATTTATTATTTTGTCAGGGATTTTATTTACAAATTCATTGATAAAATTTGAAAATACCATATAATTCACTGAAAAAATTTGATAGCCATTTCTTTTTTTTTACTATGTTTAGGCGTTTGTTTGACCACAATCTCACCGTGGTCAGTGATGATGTGGCTAAAAGTGGTAAACACACAAGACTCATTCTTTTATTCTTATACTAGCCCGTGGTTTCACCCGCGTTACCGATGTATCTTATAATTTTGCGGGATTCAAAGTATCCTATGTTTTAAACTAGGTTATAAACTATCTGTGTTGCAAATTTCATTTAGATGCGTTTAGTAGTTTTTGCGTTAAAGAGTAACAAACATCCTTCCATACTCACAAACTTTAGCATTTATGATACTGTTGCATAATAGGGGTTATTAAATACGAGTGTGAGTTTAAGTACCGAGCCGTAGGCGAGGTTCTTAATAGTATCACACGAGTTTTTAATACCTAATTATGTGCAGTATCATACAGTACTTTATCTAAACTCATATAAATAATGTAATTTCAAAAAATAGAAAAATCCATAGTATTTTTCTACCAACTTTAAAAAAAAAATAACTATTTTTGTGACATTTTTGGTCAAAAATCATATTTGTAGGCAAAACAATAAAATAAACAGACACAATAATCATATACCTAATCAAATCCGTGTTGCCAACTCCCAAAAATTCTTACCTCTAAAGTTCAAGTCAACAAATTTGTCACATTGTCATCACATTGAATTGATACTGATTGATTATACTATTGATAGGTCCAAAGTGTACTTTAATAGAAAAAAAAATATTTTATAGCATTATCTTGGGAACACAACTGTACTATAATGAATCATTATACACGGGTGTGCCTAAAGTGGGTCATTAAAGTACTGATTTTGATTTCATAATAAGAACATTACGACATGAGAGTAGATAAATAAATAAATATCCTCGGACATTCTTCACACACGGTTATCTGATCCCAAACTAAGCAGAGCTTGTACTATGGAAGCCAGATAACTGATATACTACATATACTACTTTTTTGTAAATACATACTTATATAGATAATTACACCCAGACTTAGGACAAACAGTTGTTCATGCACACAAATGTTTGTCCTGGATGGGAATCGAACCCATGACCAGTGGCGTGATAGGTGGTGTCTTAACCAACTACGCCAACTGGCTTGTCAAATAATATTAGTGGTGTAAAATATAGTTAACGACTTATTCTCAGACCTACACAAAAAAAACATTAAAATCAGTTAAGCCGTCTCGGAGGTTTGTTGACATACACTGTGACACGAGAATTTTATATATTATATAAAGTGTATGCCGTTCACATACAAGCAACATAGTAATTACATGTCGCAACCGACATACCTACTATAAAACGTTTAGGTTAATTTCACAACGATTAGGTCTAAATTGGCTTGCACAATTTGTGTGTCCTAAGATCATGTAAACAACTTAATTTATAGGAAGAGTTTTTAACCAGGGTGCTGGGGTCATTTCATTTCTCGAAGGCAAATTAAAATAAAATTAAAAATTCACGAAAATGGTGCCGATTCTGTTGTTTACGAACTAAAATAAATTTAATCTCACTATATCTCTTTCTAATAGTAAATATAAGAAAGGGATGCAAGATATTTTAGTCCTGTCAGTTTAATCCGATCACACATTTCAACGTGAATTTAAGCGCGATCTTTATTGGTCACGACTATTTACCCGTACATTACGACGGTATGGATTAAACTGACAGCATTAAAAATGTTCTATCTTTTTTCAATAAGGTTAAAATGAAAGAGAGGTGACTTGTCTAATATTAGTTAAGTTCGTAAACAACAGAATCGGCACCACTGTCTCTTACAATGTACGGCATATATAAGACTACGTTTGTGACACTTGTTAACTCTGGTCTAATCTCAAAAACTACAAATCTTATATCGACAAGATCTTCAATAAAGTATGCCTAAGAAAATACAGAATGTTTCCGAGAAACAGATTAGTCGAACATCGAAATTAGATTAGTCTCCCATTACTAACATAAATCAGAAACGCATTCCGCACTTTGCGTATAACTTGAATATATCAAAGCCGAAAAATTAAGCAGATATTACGAGTAACTGCCAGCTTTTAAAAGCCCAATTGTAGCTTTTAAAAGTTAAAAACAGGTATGCCTTTTCATATATCATTAATAAATAATTTTGAAGCATCGAAACAATCATGTCACTGAATCAAAATAACAATGGAAAAATTAAAGATAAAACATTTGCGATAAAATAATTCAATATTATCGTAATATATCAAAGGTTGGTATGCGCTAATGGCAATGAAATCCTAAGGTGTGCAATACAATACAATAATAATGAGATATTTGTATAAACGCGCTGCGCTGCGCGTGCGCCGGGGAGGCGACGGGCGGGGAACTGTTATTTCTCACGCCCATTGTATGTAGAGATAACAATACAAGCTGTTATTTTATCTTTTAAATTACTTTTTACTTCAAATACTTCCTTTCCAAAACTTAATTTTATCAAATTTGGTATAGATTTTCCATGACAACTCATACACTCATGTTGTCTCTGATGTTGGGATTTCTATAAAACTAGTTGTTCCCCGCGGTTTCACTCGCGTTCCCTGGATAAAAAGTAGCCTATAACCTTTGGGGATAATGTAGCGTTCTATTAGTGAAGACATTTTTAAATTCGATCCAGTAACTCTGGAGGTTAGCGCGTTTAAATAAACAAACAAACTTATCAGCCTAAAATTATGACATATATTTCATACAAAACTCCATATTATACTATCGTTTTGACGTTTATTAAAAATTAGCTGATTTGATATGTCATCAAAAACCCTAATAGATATCGATATGGTATAAATTATAAAATGTAGCATCACTTAAATAATCGTTTATTTAGTAAAACGTACTTTAGTACAATTTTAAGGCAAATAAAAAACGTTTTCCTTAACAAAAATTTACCTAAATATCTGTTTATTTATCTATAATAATTATGTAAATCCGGTGAGATTTCAAGCACGGCATACTTATGCGTCTAGCTTAGATATATTGGCGTCACAAAAGAAATTCGTCACCCAAAACACATGTTAGAGAAAGTGTACCTACCTGCCTATTTACTTCATTTTTGTGATATGTAAATATTTTATTTCGCATTTTTGTAGGTGTTCGCAATTCTTTTAATATTTAGTAATTTCGAAACTATACAAACAAACTATTTTACTAATATTATATGTATGGATGAATGTTTGTTACTCTTTCACATAAAAACTACTGAACCGACTTAGATAAAACTTGGCACATAGATGGATCATACTCTGGAATAACATATAGGTTACTTTTTATTCCGGGAAAACTTAAGATACCTCGGGAACGCGGGTGAAACCGCGAGCGGAAGCTAGTTTTGAAACATGTATTTATATTTGAGACATACTATATAGTCTTAAAGTCCTCCCCCTCCCCCGGTAACGCCCTGAGCCGAGGTTCGTACCCCATTCGGGGGTGCCCTCAGGCGTTGTTACCTAAATATTACCCGGCTGAGAGCCCTCTGCGCTCGCCGATTTGTCCGGTAAGGTTGTTGCAGCCATCTGAGGCTACCAACTTTAGTCCTTTCAAAAAAAAAAAAAAATAGTCTAATTTATCATGCTATCTGTACACAATTTTGCAGTTTGTGTAATGTTTATTTGGAAACGTTGCCGGAGGGCGCGGGCGGTGGCCGATGGAAAGGTCGCTGTTACCTGCCAAACCAATAATACACTGTTTTTAGTCGTGCAATCGACTATTATACGCCAACTTATCATTTTACCATTGTCTTACATGATTGGATTTTGTTTTTTATGCCGTAACTGGCTCTCCACCCAGCATTCACCTATTTGACCCAAGAGAATGATACGTTCCACAAGGAATATCTGCGTAAAATTTTATGCATTTAGAAGTCAGTTAAAAAGCTGAAGAGTTTGTTTGAACGGAGTCAGTCAGTGGCCCAATTTGAAAAATTAATTCACTAATAGGAAGCTACATTATCCTCGAAGGTTATAGGCTACTTTTTAACTGCTGGGAACAGCTAGTACATATATAGGACTATAGCATAATTTGACACCAAATTATGACCAACATTTCGAAAATTCGATACAACTTAACAAAAACACAAAAAAATGTCGTAAGCAGCCAACAAACTGTTATAACAAAAATGTTAGTAAAAAGCTACTTTCTCTCGCGACAAAACAATCTAAAACATACGAAATCGGAGATCAAAGCAGTCGCTGAGAAAGTATTGACACGGTTTTATCGATACATATTCGATTAATATAATAATAGCATCGATACAGGTGGTGACTGGTGACACTTGTCAGTGGTTGTTGAATGTAATGTCGTGCACAAAACTCTTTTAGTAATGTTGTAAGCCCTTTCAATAATGTGTACAGTTACAAATATTCGACTTAATTCTTCGATTAAATTGGGGTTTCAATATGATAAAAGGCGGTGGCATCGATCTGATTGCCAGCGCACGCGCACCTCAGTTGTATGACAGAACTATTTGCATTGAGAGTTTTATACAAAATAACTTCTGTTGTTTTGTCCGGTAAGGTTGTTGCAGCCATCTGAGGCTACCAACTTAGCACTTTAAAAAAAAAAAAAAAATATAACTTCTGTTGATTTATAATGTTGAATATGTGTGTGCCCGCCGTTTATTTGCTGTTTTGAATGAATTGGTATTAGTCGTATACGGACTCTATCAGAGCAAGTCTTAGTGGTTTCATTACGTTTTCCATGTGTCTGAGTACTATATTCTTATCCCTTTTACTCTTTAGCGAATCTTAGACAGTGTGGTCACTAGGAGAGTGCATTTCTGACAGCTGTTAATAATCTGACATTAGTTTTGCGTAGGAGTTCTTCAAATAGCGTAAGATGGTATTATTTTTGAAGCTTCTGTTTATACATAAAAATCTGTTGTCGGGTTTTGGAAATTTATTCCCTAAGGGAGTATAATAGGGTATAGCAATCTTTCTCACATTTTTCATGAACATTTAGATTTGATATCGATACTACATCAAAATAAAATGTTAATTAAATTTAGTGTCGGTTATTTTTGTTAAAATAATTTTGCATAACGATTCGTTCTCATTTATCTGTCAATAACTGTCTTGAATGAATGTTTAATGAAGATTGATACTATATCGTGGCAGTTTTAATTAACTTTAAAGTGAAATATAGATTGGGAAATAGATTGCTAAGGTTAAAGTGACCTACAAACATCCTACAAACTATTGTCGCATTAGTTCAATATAAAATATCCTGGGACATTCTTCACATGGTTAACTGATCCCAAACTAAGCAGAGCTTGTACTATGGAAACCAGATAACGAATATACTACATATACTACTTATTTTTTTGGAAATACGTACTTATATAGATAATTACAATGGATGGGAATCGAACCCACGACCAGCGGCGTTACAGGTAGTGTCTTAACCATCTGCGCCTTCTGGTTTGTCATATTAGGTATATCTTATGCCCGGTTTCCGCCGCGAAACGGAAATAGCTAAGCAGAACGGACTCATTTTAAATGAAATAGGTTTACATTGCCACGAACAAAGAGTTTTGTCTGCTGATGTTGTTTTGTTATGGAAAATGAGTGGAAGAGCTGAGCGAGTTCATTTCAACTCTTTCTGCTCGCTCAGTCTTTACCACTCGACTATTTATTGGTGGAAATACAAGTAGGTAGGTACCTATGATGTTTACTCTTGAGAGTTATTGTCGAGTTTTCAAGTTGATAAATATGCTATGACCACTCGCGGTGGCTTTAAATAAATATCCTGGGATATTCTTCACACACGGCTATCTGATCCCAAACAAAGCAGAGCTTGTACTATGGAAACCAGATAACTGATATACTACATAATATCATGGACTCAGAAAGTCGATTCCTAAATCATGCCTGGAACATTCTTCATAGACGGTTATCTGATCCCAATCGAAGTAGGTAGAGCTTGTAATTTGGAAACCAGACAACTAATATAGGTACTGCATGTACAACTTTTTTCTAATAATAATTTTGCCTCTCTGTTTTCAATCTCATGATAAATTGAAGTGTCCGCCGGCTCACAAACAAGTGGTATGTTTCAAAGACAACTTGACAGTATGATGTAAGTACTTTTAAAAGTAAGCCACGAAATAAACATGTTTAGCTTTATCACTAATACATTGTGTAACATCCGGTTCCGGTTACTTTATCTGTGGTATCATTCACTTACAATCACTACAATATTGCTAATAGTATGTGTAAATAAAGTGCTAGCTTATAAACATTATATCATGCTTATAATAAACAAACCAGCCTGGCGTCGCTGTCCGTATTTGGCCCAACAATTTTGTTGGCATATGGCTTTTGTTTATAACAAGTAGTTTCCGTTACGCTTTTATTATTTTTAAATGTTATTTAAATTTCAACCTTGACAGGAAAATATAAGAATTATAATAATAATGTTTTTAAAGTCAATAAGGACAAGATTCGCCTGTATTTTGAGTTTTATTGAATATTATCGGTGGTATTTTGTACAATAAAGTGCATCACTGAAGTGAAATGAAATGATTAAGTGTATAGTGGCTTTTCAAGTTGTCTCAAAAAGTGTGTGAAGAGTTTTATTAGAACGGCTACCATTGTACTAAAACCTGACTAAACTGACTGACTATGACTTGAAGATGATTTTGCATGACATGAATTTAACATGAAGAATATACAATACATGACTTACTACACTTGAAACTGGCAAAATTCACAAAGTGTGATGCCAAAATGAAAAAAATAAATAATCAAACCAAAACTAGGGACACTCGGAAAATTTGATGGTATTATAAGAAAATCTACGGGTGACTCCTGGCACTAACAGCTTGTTATTTAATAAATAAGATAACGTTCATGCTTCTGATGCTTTTAATTACATAAATAAACTATGTTGTTTTCCCCGTTAATGGCTACCACGCCAAAATCAATTAACATTAATATGGGCCATTCCACAGATAATAAATGTGAACTAAATATTACAGGCGCTGCCTTATGCTAATTTAGTTTTAAAATACTTGAGAGGCGCGTGATAACGTTGCAGATAATTGTCTTACTAATGAGTAGGAGATAGCGAAAGTTCTTGCGATTCAAAAGAAACAAGCGTTTAATCTGTTTATTTAAATTTATGCTAATAATGCCGACGTACCGTGCTGACTATCTGACCATAAATTAACAGTCATAAGATAAATTAAATATTAAAACAATATGCTTAAAATGAACAAATAATATCCTGTACACAAAGTGATGTTGTCTTTTTGTTTTTTTTTGTAAATACATTATATAGATAGTTACACCCAGAATCATGACAAACAGACTTGTTCATGCATATAAATGTTTGTCTTGCAAGGGAATAGAACCCACGACCTACGGCGCGATAGGTGGTGTCGAACTATACCTATAGTTCCGTCAATATTAGCAATATCGGAGCGATTGTGATGTGTTTCTCTTCTTCGTGGTTATATCCCTCCGCCTAAAAACCTACATTTTCCATTGTACCTACTACATATTCGTAATCCGCGGATGTTCCAAGATGTCTGCGCAATCTGATGAACATCAATGACAGTGTGACAGCGTGGCGGAGTTGCGCAAGAGTCGCCGACCTTACATACTGCAGCTAGGCTGAGCTGCGTGTCGCAATGCTTCTTACTGCATTTTACCTTTACTTTGAAACCTATATTTGGCTAAATATTTTAATTGGTTATAAGCTGTAATAAGTATAACAATTTTATATTACTTCATGTACCTACACATATATACATATTGTACTTATTAAAATTTCGAAACATATATTTCTAAATAAATTCCTTCATTTCTTATACAGAATGATTGTGTGTTGAAAGGGCATTGAAGTACCTTATACAGTTCATCATCATGTCAGCCGAAAGACGTCCACTGCTTGACAAAGGCCTCTCCCAAGGATCTCCACGGTGTGCGACGGCCGGTCTTGCGCTACCCGCATCCAGCGGTTTCCCGCGACCCTCACAAGATCGTCGGTACACCTTGTGGGGGGCACGCTGCTTGCCCACGCTGCGTCTTACGGTTCGTGGTCGCCACTCCAGAACCTTTCAGCCCCAGCGGCCGTTGGTTTTACGAACGATGTGCCCCGCCACTTAAGATTGGCATTCTTATACAGTTTATAAACAAATATTTTTGAGTACAAATTGAGCATCTATTAATCTCTCGAAGTAGCTAGTCGTACTGCTCTTTCAGTGAAAGAGCTATGCTATGGCTACACCTCTCTCAAAATAACGTCACATTTAAAGGAGTTTACAACATAATTCAGGTTAGACTTTCATAAAATGTAATTATCATTTAGCATTGTCGTAGGCTGCGGTCTCTTCCATTCTGCCTCATAAATTACATTTTGATCCATCAAAGCACTGTTCTACTGTGTTACAGTTATATAGGTTCCTACAAAGTGAATTTATTTATCTACAATTTATACTTTACTAACTGTTCCCTGCGATAAAAAGTAGCATATAACCTTCGGGAATAATGTAGCTTCCTATTAGTGAAATATGTTTTCAAATCCAACTGGAAGATCCAGAGATTATCGCGTTGAAACAAACTCTTCAGCTTTATTATTAGTAATTATAGATGTTTCAAGAGCCGGGTGGTGTTTTGTTTAGATACGCTGACTACATGTCACAGGTATGGATTCAGCTCCTACCTAAAACAGACATTTGTATTATAACTTTTTATCTGACTATTTTAAAACACTCTGATTCGGAAACGAAAACTTACTGATGTCGACTCCGTTCCCGACGAGTAGTCAAAGGCTATTTTAAATAGCAGTCGGATACCCGAAAAGATTCTAAAGCGAAAAGATGGAGTGCGTTTACAATGAAATTAAAATAGTAATTGCAGGAATTTGTCTCGGAAATTTTCGAATCCGTTTCCGATGTCGAATCCCAGTGTTATAAAATAGCCTTGCAGATGACCTTGTGTAAAAAACATCCAACATCAGCTATCAATAACACTGGGATAACATAAGTTTCTATAAGATTACGTGATTCAATAAAGTTCCCATGTCTTTATAAAATGCCATCTGACGATGTGAAGGCGGTAGGTGCATAGTTTCCCATCATTTCTCAAGCTGTAAGGAAGCGGCGCATGCGCATAAATCATATCACTTTGCCCGCCTATCGCCTTCCTAATGACCGGCTATCGTGCTTACACTAAGCTGTACTTTATAACTGTTATGAAATTTTTTTTTATTAGTAATGTAGCAAACAAGCTAGGCCCACCTGATATTAAGCGGTTATCACTTGCGCGTTCTCAACCCTGCAAGAATCTCATCACACCCTTCCTGGAGAAACCCATGATGTAGTCTCTTGGGGAAAGAGATACAATCAGGAGTACTGAAAGCAAAGTGCAAAATACTAAAAAAAAAATAGAATACTGAACTCTAGAAAACAGATTTTTAACAGTAAACATAGACTTTTCACTATAAACTAAATGCTTTATAAATACCCTGTAGAATAATCTAGATTATATCAGTAACCGTATAATGTAATTGTTATTTATTAGACCAGTGAGGCAGGCTGTCGGGCAACCTGTCGGGCATAGCTGGGCGTCTCCGTCGCCGACGCACCTTGCGTCAAGGCTGCTCTGATGCTGTTGCATTCTGTTTTCTAACACTGCTTGTACACTGTGCTTAGATTTGGCTACTGTTTTAGTAACAAGAGGAAGCGGTTTTGATTAACTGATAAATTGTTGGATTGCATACAATCCCCTCCTTTATTATTAAGGTTAAGACCGCACCCGATGATTGGGTCTACAAACACCTTGTTGGACCTGTTAAAAGGTGGTCTAAATATTTCCAGGAGCAAATTATTTTTCGTATTTACAAAAAATAATGGATGGCTCTGCTGTTAAAATTTTTTAGATTTTGTTCGCGAAATCAATTAAAAAATGTGACTTTCTGGAAATATTAAATTTTGCTCCGGTTGGAAATCCAGATATTGTTTTGTGGAATGTATGACTTGGAATTATTTAAACATTAGAAACTCGCTCATTCACCTATAATGCAGCCACAGTCTTAAAATCTAAACAGGTTGCAGAGTTATTTCTCATTCAAACAAACCTTAGTAAATGTATCAAGGAGGTTCACTACAACTTCGTACAACCGATCACAAGTACCGAGATTACAGACGCTATACCACTATGGTATGTAATGAAGAGAAAATAAAGTTCTAAATGGGTTGGTTGAATGTGGTGAAAAAAGGCTGGCTAATGATGATGATGATGACATAAGGAAGTCAGTTCAGAGCTCGTGAGGTTTTGCCTTCATTTCTAATGGAAATGATAAGCATTTATGGAGATGTGTGAATATTACTTGCTGAGAATGTGTGTGAGGCCGCCATGTTTACTTATGTTGGAAACGAGAAATAGAAGAAAAGTCAATAGGTACCTATCGAAATAAGACGTGCTGAATTCAGTCTAATTTAAATAATAGTATCTAGATCACCGAGCTCTGCTCGTTTTTTTGGTAAATCGTGTTTTCTAAAAATGAAACATAACTATATCGATTTATCGCCCCCGAAACCCCATGCATACTAAATTTCATAAAAATCGTTGGAGCCTTTTCTGAGTTTCAGATTATATATAGCAGAGAAATTCAAAGATTTGTCCACCCACCCGTGTGAAGCTGGGGCGGGTCGCTTGTTATGAATATTTCACTAAAATAAATAGAAATAAATATCCTGAGACATTTCTTCACACACGGTTATCTGATCCCAAACTAAGCAGAGCTTGTACTATCGACAAAGTTGAAGCATGATCACCTTAAGGGTGTATTTTGTGTGCAGTGACCAGTGGCTACCTGTGTCTCACACAATATAACCAGACAATGCGCTTGTCATAAAATAGTAGATTGTCATTGTCAGTAAATTGTCTAGACAAAAGATTTTACAAGAGGCCGTTTTATTGTCAACAATGGACAGGGCTAACTATGATTACTGGCTGCAAGCGAAAAGGTCTAAAAACTGATCATGCTTCAACTTTGTTGATGGTACCTACTATGGAAACCAGATAACTGATACACTACATATAGGTATACTACGTTTTTTTTTGTAAATACAGGACAAACACACATGTTCATGCACACAAATGTTTGTCCTGGATGGGAATCGAACCCACAACCTCCGGCGCAATAGGAGGTGTCTTAACCAACTACCTGCTATGGTAAACTATCCATTAAACACACACAGAATAAAAGTGATTAGACTAGTAAATAATGAAAATTTTCATGGGAAAAACCTTGTCATAGAAAAGTAATATTTAATTTTGGAACCTTAACCCATCTCCATTAACATGGAGGCAAAGATTGTTCCCACAATAACTCAGATACGCTTTATTTATACTCGTATACCTATCAATGAATGTGAAGGTCAATCACCCAATAGTAAGGATGTAACGGATTTTAATATTACTATTACATAAAGCTATTACGCAATACATATAGGATACTAGCTGTCCCCCGCGGTTTTACCCGCATCCCCGGCATGAAAAGTAGCTTATGTCCTCCATATCATAGACTATCTGCGTGCCAAATTTCATCGCGATCAATTCAGTGATTTAGGCGTGAAAAGGTAAAACAAACATAAAAACAGAGTAACTTTCACATTTATAATATTACTAGCTTCCGCTCCACGGTTTCACCCGCGTTCCCGAGTGATCTTATATTTTCCCGGAATTAAAAGTATCTTATGAATTAATTCAGGTTATAAACTATCTGTGTTCCAAATTTCATCCAAATCCGTAGAGTAGTTTTTGCGTAAAAGAGTAACAAACATACTCACAAACTTTCGCATATATAAATTTTAGTAGGATTATACCTAACATTGTATTGTATACAACTTTTTGCAGCATTAATTGAGTCTGAGGCCGACAGCATTCCTCTACAGGCGCGGTCATAAAAATATTGACATCAGTCTGCGGTTAAATTCGTAATTGATCAATATTAATGCGAATAAAGATTGGTAGGTAGTTATTGGTGCCGATTCTGTTGTTTACGAACTAAATAAATTTTATCTCACCACATCTCTTTCTTATAGTAAATATAAGAAAGGGATGCAACATATTTTAGTCCTGTCAGTTTAATCCGATCACACATTTCAACGGGAATTTAAGCGCGATCTTTATTGGTCACGACTATTTACCCGTACATTACGACGGTATGGATTAAACTGACAGCATTAAAAATGTTCTATCTTTTTTCAATAAGGTTAAAATGAAAGAGAGGTGACTTATCTAATATTAGTTAAGTTCGTAAACAACAGAATCGGCACCATTATATGACATTATTTTAACCGCAAGGAAACGCTTGGTGCCATGTTATTTTGTTGAACATGTTGATAGTGATAATTATCTACTTATTGGCTAACTTATAACATAACCATTTTCCTTTCTCATAATATCTTGTTTATGAATTACTAGCTGTTCCGCGCGGTTTCACTCGCGTTCCCGGGATAAAAAGTAGCCTATAACCTTCGGGGATAATGTGGCTTCCTATTAGTGAAAGAATTTTTGGAATCGGAACTCCAGAGATTAGCGCGTTCAAACAAACTTCAGCCTTGTTATTAGTATAGACAAGATGAAATTGTTTCAATGATGGTTATTCCTATTCCTAACTAAGTAATATTATAAATCTGAAAGTGTTTGGTGTGTCCGCCTTTAACGCAGCAACGAATCGACATGATATAGGTATTTTGCATTGCGGTTAATGGCCGAAGGAACGCGAGTGAAACCGCGAGGCGGAAGCTAGCATGGAATAAATGAAGGACTAATGAAAAATTACAAGAAGATAGCGAAATTTTAGGCAGATGTAAGGAACATCAATCGATTGAAACCCTTATTTTTCTGCATGAATAGGATAGTTTCCTGACATATCAAATCCCGCCTGGCTGGCTACCACCCTCAAGTTGAAAATTTGTCGCCAAGCACCTACGGTGTGTTCTGGCAATTGCACTTGAGACCCAATTTGCCTTCTCGGCATTGTAACAGGTCAGCAACACATTGGCAATATCTCTGGTATTGCCAATGGCGATAGGCGACGGTAACCACTTACCATCAGGTGGGCCGTATGCTTGCTTGCTACCTTAGTAGTATTAAAAAAAAACCAGCTACTTTTTAATATGTCAAAACGACAGTTTATATGGAATTTTGTATGAAATAACTACACTATGACGTCATAGTTTCACAGCATCAAATGATCTAGTCTTAGTGGTTCTACTGGTAATATTTGATGTTTCCACGTGCAGTTAGTTGTTTTATGCATTGGTTAGTGTTGGTCATTTATTTTTGACAGTGTCAACTACCCTATTGCGGAAGTATCTTCAGATAGAAATCAAGTTAGGAATCCTACTTTCGAATGAAAAGAATACGATTATGTATTCCAAAGACCCAGCTAGTTTAGATTTATCTGCATTGCATAGAATGTTGTCACTGATTTGGCACTGCTATAGCGGTCAGTGGGGAAGGACGCGTTTGGCAACAACACACGACCTGCTTAATTTTAGGTATTAATCCCCTTTATCTGACTAAATTGGCTGCCATTTTTATTGCTAGGAACGATATTTGAAGCTGTTTGTTTATGCTTGAAGCACTCTGCAAACTATACAATAAATAACATAAAATTAAAATAAAATTAACTTAGATACGACAGTATTTCTAACTTTAAGGGCCATTTAAAATCGTCCCAATACTGTCAGATAAGTGGTCAGACAAGTCGATGTGAACACCTAACTGTTTTCTTAGGGCTTCGTTTCGGACACATTTCATCATTATGTGGCATTAATGCTGCGTAGATGCAGTCTTCATTTACTGGAATTCTGTTCCGATCGATGCAGGTAGCGCAAAACCGGCCATCGTGGAGATCCTTGGGGGAGGCCTTTGTCCAGCAGTGAACGTCTTTCGGCTGACATGATGATGATGATGTTCCGATCGACCACCGATTCCAAATGGAAGATTAAAATTGGAAAAATGAGCTATTCGACTTGGAAAACTGTCTTTATTCTGACCACAGCCAGCATAGCGATTGTCTATCTCCGATTCCGATTACTAGGTCCCTCGTAATTATCTTAAAATTTTGGTATTGTCTGTCTTTCGATGACTAATTTCAAATGATTAATTATTATGAGAAGTAATTACAATCGCAGTTTAGTTGTTGTTCACCTAAGATAGACAATACTAAAATTATATGATGATGGACCTCGTAATCGGAATCGGAGATAGACAATCGCCATGCAGCTCTGAATAACCCTGGATAATTAAGTTTCTAGAGACTAGAAACATACCCTGCGATTTAGCTGTGCGTTGAATATTATAGTCAGTCCCATTCCCATCTTAAATTACAAAGATTTGCGAGTTTCGACCTTTGGTCCTATAAATTAACATACCTACGCAGTTAGAATTTATCTAGACAAGATTATCAACAAGTTAAAATAACAAAACCAGGAAATCGTTACACATAATTCTAGATCAAATAATGTAGAATTTAATGCCTCATTTACACAAATCGTGCTGTGAATTATGCAGTGCGCCCGTCTCTGTGTCAGCGTTTAGGAAGTGGCTCTTAGACTAGGCTCTTGGCCTACATTCCATTGTTTTAACTTTAGCTGTGACATCAGGCGGTTTGGTGCAATCTGTGACTTTGGGCTTGGTACTGCGATGCTGGTAAATTCATTGTATTGTTTTTTGTTGCGCTGGAATTTATGCTAGAGGCGGATGTCAAAGATTTTATGCATTCAAATGCTAATATTTAAGGTGCTTGGTGACAGATTTTAAACTCGAGGATGGTAGCCAGCCAGGGTATTTACAACCTTCCTATGGTTGATGTTTTCCTTCACCGAAAGTTCGAGCTCATTGTAGGATTGGAACCAGCGACCTTCGTCCGGCATTCGACGTCACTACCACTGAGCTATTATCGTCTTAAATAATGATGTTGTTTTGTTTGTCCCCAGCTGGGCCGCGTGCCGGTGAGCGTGATGGTCCCCCAGCGGTACGCCACGCTGCCCCTGCCGCCCGGACACTACGCGCCGCCCCCCGCGCCTCTCTACTACCCTGTGCACGACACCGTAAGTACCCTTCAATCTTTGTCATTTTTACTCAATACTTATGCTGTTTTAAGCTGTGTATATTAGAAGAAGAAACGATTAATTAATATTGTGTATCCAGCGCGTCCGACGGCGCGGGCGTCGTTCCCCGCGCGCGGGTGCAGTCGCGGTGGGCGGCCGGCGGCGGCGCGAGTGCGCGCGGGCCGACCGCGAACGCGACACGCAGCTCGCGCGCTCGCTCGAGCGGATTCACCGCAAGCGACGAGCGGACCGCGATCGCATATCTGACGCGGATCTCAAGAGAACGTACACGGGGCTCGACAGGTAGGCAGGATACCATTTTAAAGTCAAAATAAATCGTATTGTAATTGTAATAGAAGCTTCAATTTTTCCAAGCGCATTTCCATGCGCATGGGGCATGAAAATTAGAACTTAATATTATAAATGCAAGAGTGAATTTGTTTTGTTATCTTTTCACGCCAACCACTGAACCGATCAAGATGATAGTAGGCACATAGCCTGAAACCGCGCGGGACAGCTAGTGCGTACATACCTATAACATTAATTACCTTTTTTCACATGAACTAGCAACCATAATCTCACCATGATAAGCAATGAGAAGGTCGTAAGCACATACAGTCTATAAAATTCTCACTCTCAAGTGTGACACACCGTTAAACACACCTCAACCTATTATTCCAGGGCATACGCGGAGCAGTTCATAGCAGTTTGTGACGAGAGCCGGCACGCAGCCGAGCACCACGACTCGCTGGCTAGCACCTCCGCTACCAGTGACACCACACAATCACACGAATTACCATGAACACCTTACACCCATTCGAAAGAAGAAAGCGTGTGGTCTGAGTAGTGTAGGACTTCTATACTGCTTTAGTCCACCTTGACGACTGTTTGATGGCATTAAATAGATTGGAATTCAGAAATCATGTTAGGTGAATATCGCCAACGGACTGATACCTACAGACAAAAACGCTTACGGCTATCATTTAGGGCGCACATTATAATGACATGTGTTTCTAATGCTGTATGAAAAACGCTGTAACTCGGGCTGCACTCTTGGAATTCATTTCTACAAACTGTTCTTTAGTTTTTTTTATTTTGATTACAATCAATTAGGTTTAATAAATATTTAGTAACCTTCTACACATAAAAATCAATGATAGACTGAGCATTGTTTATAAAGAGAGCTCCTTTTATGGTGCTATGTATTAAATAGATTAAGACTTTTCTTTCACAAAGACACGATCGAAATCTGTAAATTTAGAATAGGGTCTTAGGAATTTCTAATTTAAAACAAGAGCACCAACTTTATTTATTTTCTTAAGAAATGTAATATAATAATAAGCAAGTATTTTCATATGATTATAGAAACTTGAATACTCGTAGTGAATAAATACTAACATATTATTTTAAAAATATGATACCAAACTAAACTTAGTTTCTATTTTGTTAAAATTGTAAATAGATTGTACTAACAGTGGAAATAAATACAGTGCGTAAAGTTGCTAGTAATCGTTAAAATGATTCAGCAAATATAAATAAGCATCCCATGATGATAAATATGGAAATACTCGAGCGTGTCAGATATAGATACTGTATGCCCCCATGCACGGTGTCTCTGACTGATGACGTAAGTAGATTAATCTGCTGCTTTGCACGGGTGGCGAAACGCACGGAAGGGTTAAAAATGAGGAAAAATTACTCAAGCGCGTCATTCACAAGGGATGTTAAGTGAACCCTAGCGGAGCTCCCATTGAAAAGATTGACGAGTTGTTGGTGGTTCGTAGTGCAAATTTAAATCCTCCTTGTCCGGTTTGGGTGGCGTGGAGTTCTTGACATTTTCCATCAAATTAAAAAAAAATATCGAGCACGCTTGAGAATATGGAGGGGACGTTTTTGTGCGCTTACGTCACGCTCAAATCGTCAGACTATTGAAATGTATACTATACACTGTTCGGCATGTAATTAACCCACCATACCTTAGTCTGACGCACGCGATTATTACCAATTATCGTTTTTTTTACCATTCGGATCGGCTGCCCTACACGCTACACTGCACAAGATACAAGGTATCTCATCTCACCATATCTTAATCTGCCGCGCTTGAGTAAATCCCAAAATCCCCTCTTGAGTTCGCCCACTAACACTACTATAAAATATGTACCATCCACTACAATATAGGCTTTTTTATTTATTTCTATCTCAGTTCTCTTTTTTAATTTGAGAATATTTTACTAACACGACATTTTGTAATATCGTCAAATATCTGTGTTATACGCTAATTTCTAAGTCTTACTTGTATTTACAATAGTTTGATTACTTTGATAGAGATGTTTATATTGAACATAACCTACTTACACAAACAAACAAACAAACAACCTCTCACCCCAAACGCATATACCGTCTCCGTTCCGTCGTGGGTAAAAAAAATAGAAATTTAAATTAGTTTTTCGATCGACCCTTGCGCCTAAAAACGTAGTGATTATATTCTCTTTGGATTTAAGGATTTTTTTCACCTGCCTACCCGCCTGTCAAACATTAAACGGTCAAATATTTATGGTGCTTTAGATTATGTTGTAAAAATATCCATAAATATTCTCAAATGATAAATTTTAGGTATGTCATCATAATTATTCTGTTCGTCTGTGATTTTAACTGACGAACAAAAAATACTAGGTACCTAGAATGATGTATGTAACTATTTTTTAAATATAAACTTCTCTATCAAGTAAGTTAGTTTTAAGTTGGTTTTAAGTTTTCAACGATTATTAGTTTTAAAAAAAACTTGTATATAGTATGAAATCACAGTCCTATGTACCTAAACGGTGCCAAATCATCATCGAGCGATACTATTGGGATTTTGTAAATAAATATAATAATTATTACATCAAAATTTTGCTCAATTCGTCTGTATACTTGTACATATATTTTTTAATTCTTAATTTTAAGCACCTTAATATACTGTAAGAGTAGTAACACCGGTATTTCATTAATTAATTTATGTATGATGTAATAAAAAAAAAGTCTTAATCAATGCTTTTGAGTCTCGTCCTGGCAGGGAACTCTTAAAAAATTACAAATTCTAGGAGCAGGCTCGTGTTAGCAGGACCACCTAAGAACCATTATAACTTTGAACCAATAAGGGCCGACAGAAATCGCTGTTGAAAAATTTTCTGCAATATTTACCCAAAATAGCTCAGAATTCAAATTCCAGGAGGGGTCGTACTCAAATGACTAAAATTTGCTGATATTGATACTTTTTGAAGCATCGGACTTCGAACTCTAAGCGATTTTACCATCGGGGCACACATCCCTCGCTAAGCATCTCTAGTGGAAAGCCACCTTAATAATGTCAATCATAAATGAAACTTTTTAATTAATTAGATAATAATAAAGCTAAAGAGTTTGTTTATTTGAATGCGCTAATCTCCGGAGTTACTGGTCCGATTTAAAATTTTCTTTCACTAATAGGAAGGTACATCCCCGAAGATTTCGGGCTACTTTTTATATCGGGAACGCGAGTGAAACTGCGGGGAACAGCTAGTGTATTATAAATTAAAGGTATTCTTGTTACCATTAATTTTATTGAATTGCTACTGAATATCTTTTAATTAGTTATAATTTATTTTTAATGCACTTTTCATAAAAGACACAAATTATGATAACTTTTTATTAGATAAGGTATGGTAATATTAGGTCTGTCAATCTGAAGCAGCCATGTCAAACTCAAAGTCTCTGGTAAGCTAAAAGCATGAAGACCATAGACTAGGACTACTGAAAATCTTAATGAAAAAAAGTAACTACTAATATAGGACAAACAACTTACGTCGGTCATCAAAAATGGTGGCGTATGGACTTGTACTTGCAGCACGGCCGTTTTAACATGCTCAAGAGCCTTTTTATCTGGCTCTTTTCATAATTGATTCGAGCCGCAGTAAAATGCTGAGTGAGCCGCACGTTTGGCATGGCTGGTCTAAAGGTATATTTCCACTGAAGCACTTAAAATAAGATTTGTATTTGAACTCCGCTCCACTTTAAAGGTAGCACGCCCAAAATTTTCCCACATTTATAGTCTATGGGTGGATTGTACATTTTATAGTTAAAAAAATGTAAATAAAAATGTATATTTAAGTCCATTTATATGTTTACCACTCTTTATACATGTATAGGGAGGCGGTAAACGAAATAATACTTTATTTTAGTATAGAATGCTATAGAGTTAGCATGTATAAAGTTAGATGGACAATTATTTATTTAAATTGGCAATTATTATATTGCTTGTAAATTGATACGATTAAATGTATGTTTTTTGTAATACCTTTTATTGTTGTTTTATTCTAAAGAGACTTAATACATTCATTTGTTCCTGATATGTCAACTGAAACTGTCACTGCGCAGCACCCTTACTAGAGTTAAATAGAGTTTAAAACTCATTGTCGCTGAGCGCTGACACTCTTCCCGGGGCTGCACTTGGGCGCGCGCTGGTCAGACGGAGTTCACTTTCCGAAGAGCTCTCGAGGGAATCCCCTCCTTCACCTTCTACGCCTGGATATAAAATGAAGATATTTTATACATGGCGATGATATCACAGTAGTAGTGACGTCGAATGCTGAGTCGAAGGTCGCGGGTTAGAATCCAATGCGCTTGAGCATTCAGTGAAGGAAAACATCGTGAGGAAACCATAGCACGGTGGTAGGGTACTTTGTAGTACCCGCATGGCTGGCTACCATCCTCAAGCTGAAAATCTGTCGTCAAGCACCTTCCGGTGTGTTCCGACATCTCCACCAGTTCCCTTCTAGGTTTTGAGTGCTTACCACCATCGGCCACATCATCACTGACTACGGTGAGATGTGGTCAAACACAGGCCAAAAAAAGATATTTTATAAAAAGCAGTCACCAAAAAGCCGGCTGGTAAACTTGCCGGCTACCATCTTCAAGATGATAATATTGAGAGCCAGTTGATTCCCTTCTAGGCTTTGTCCCTATGCTTTCCACCTTTAGCCACTTTATCACTGACAATCATTTAAACATATGCTTAATTTAACGATCACGAAATTCTGTCTTCCGAGAGTTATATTGGAAATCCCACTGTTATTTCTCGTCTAAAGAACCTAGTTCCATACCTTCAATGAGATCAGCGAACTCATCATCATCAGCAGTAGCGAGGGTCCGGGTAGCGGGCCGCGGTCGAGGCCGGGACCACCGAGATGGCACGTCACCGCCTACAACATGTTAACAAAGAAAGACATTTATTTTGGACTCACACAAAAACACAACTGTAGGCAATGTGGACCAAAAAAGCATATGGTGCAACACTAAATGCTACAGCGCTGGTTTTCAGATCTATTATTATAATATAAATGTTCGTATCGGTTTGCAATAATACTTTTTAAACTCTCGCGAACACAATTCATGTTTATAGTAATGTAACGGGTCGATTCGCGCATAGAATACACTCCACTCGTGACCACGATCAATGCAACTTGATCGAAACGTCGAGGTTAGTCAAAATTATATTTTGATAATATTCTATGCGCGAATAGACCCGTTACATTACTATAAACAAAAATAAATGTTCGCGCCGAAGGTATTTGCATTTTATTCCAGATGGATATAAATGTAGGTACTTTTAAATTTCTCTATTCAAATTGATTTTGCTATATGATTACAAGCTTTAGTACTGGACCATCGTCGGTTGCGCACAGTCGCGTGTGCTCTGGTCTATCAAGGAGCTTACCACGTCACCGCTCCTCTGGAGCTAGTGCATCATCTGTACGACGTCATCCACTCTTACATTACCGCAGAGAATCGAGCTCTCCCGCGCCTGATCTACTCCAAATCGGAGGTGAGTGGTTGTGTAGCTTTTCCTTGATTAAATACCTGCCTCGTGCTAATTTTAAAGTATAGTAAGTAGCCTTTGGTGACACAGTTGATCAATTTAACATCAACGCGTCAAACAATGACATAACATAAAAATTTGGCTATCTCACTTCATTACCGAGTTCGGTTTAGGGTTTTCACAAAAGGATAGATCAATTACATGACAGTGGGAAATAATGGTTCCCAAATTAGTTTGAATACTTACTGGTGCCGATTCTGTTGTTTACGAACTCAAATAAATTTAATCTCACTATATCTCTTTCTAATAGTAAATATAAGAAAGGGATGCAAGATTATTTAGTACTGTCAGTTTAATCCGATCACACATTTCAACGTGAATTTAAGCGCGGTCCTTATTGGTCACGACTATTTACCCGTACATTACGACGGTATGGATTAAACTGACAGCATTAAAAATGTTCTATCTTTTTTCAATAAGGTTAACATGAAAGAGAGGTGGCTTGTCTAATATTAGTTAAGTTCGTAAACAACAGAATCGGCACCACTGTAAAATTTATCGAATTAAAAATTACACTATTTTGGTTTTACATCATCCTCTTTTTTGGACGGTGAATGGTTCTACTGGTAATTTGAACAATAAATAATAATAATTTTGATCAGCTACAACCAGAATCTGATAAATGCTGGTTACAAGTGTTGATTTTGGTATGATTAGGAGTTTCTTTCTGCTGATTTACGTCTGTGAGCCACTGTTTCTTTCAACAGCTCGCATGCTGATTTCCTAACGCTGACGGGTTTTACATTAACTTTATTATGGAGATGTACCTATAGGTTATTTGATGGTAAAGTTTCGTTGCTTACCATAGATTTGTCTGTCGGAGAAGTCAGAGTCGGAGCGCGAGTCATCCTCGTCGCGGATGTCGTCGAGAGAGTCCCGCGCTGCCATACTGCCAAACGCACGGCGACCTTCCGCCGCCCCTGTACCTATTTTTATCATTTATTTAAACAACTATATTTCAAACAACTCGAGATTTGCAGCAGAAACTATGCAATTTGACAACGACGGAATTAACGAGACGCAGATTCGCGAGTTATGTCTGGAACCGTCTTTCATTGTAGACTGTATAAAATGAATAACATTAAAACATAGATAAGAGCACTCGATTAAGACAGTTTTCATACAAGGCGATGATAGCTCAGTGGTAGTGACGTCGGATACTGAGACGAAAGTCCCGGGTTCGAATCCTACAATGAACTTGAGCTTTCGGTGAAGGAAAACATCGTGAGGAAACCATAGCACGGTGGTAGGGTACTTTGTAGTACCCGCCTGGCTGGCTACCACCCTCAAGTTGAAAATCTGTCGCCAAGCACCTTTCGGTGTGTTCCGACAGCTGCACTTGAGAGCCAGTTCCATTCTAGGCTTTGTGTGCTTACCATCATCGGCCACATCATCACTGACCACGGTGAGATTGTGGTCAAACACAGGCCTATATATAGTAAAAAAAAAAAAAAAAAACAAATAAAACTAAATCAAAATCCTCAGAGAATAAACTAACCTGCAGTCTTGATCCTCAACCTCGTCTTAGGTCTAGTAGCTGGCCGCGGCTGCTTCACTTCACTGAGATCTTTTTCATCATCAGTGGAGTCCTCATCTATAAAATGTTAGTACCTGTTTAGTCTGTGAAAAATGTCTTTCACTTTTCTCTTGAACAAAAACGACAGGCCTAAGAAATACTTATTGGGTAGCACGTGTTTTGGAAAAAGTAACTTCTATATATAAATTCCCTTCTAGGCTTTATGCGCTTACCACCATCGGCTACATTAGAAATTGGAACTTGAAGTGAAAAGAAGTCAGCAATGCTACTACTTAGATAATTACCAGAGTCGCTTAGTTTCCCCAAAACATCTTCAGCTTCGTACTTATGAATGAGCTGCATGATTGCTGCTTGTTGCTCTTCTGCAGCCTGACAAATGTCCAAAAAAAAAACACATTTAGAAGTCTATATGATATGCATGTATTAAGGTTCAATGTTCCATGGAGCAAGTTTCCCTTATCTAATCAAACAGTAATATTTAAGTTTTTAATTGTTATATCTACAAAGATTTTGATGCAGCCTTAGATTAGGAGAGGTTCATCTATGCGATTTTCATATCGGAAATATATTTAGATTTTTTTTCAACACTTGAAAACTAGTACTACTTACTCAGAGACTGTAGATCTGTGCTGGCTGAACCGTTGCTCCATATCTTCAATACGTACCTGAAGGCAGCCGTGTTTCCCGAGAGATGGAAAACCACTCGTGTCGTGCCGGTACCGAAAGGAGGTATAAGCAGCGAAAACGTAAGTGGATACAGACCTATTGCAGTACTGTCGTCACCGGCTAAAGTGTTGGAGTGCGCTATTCATAACAGCATTTTTAAGCAAGTGAGAGCGCAACTCTCAGATGCACAGCACGGGTTTCGACCAATGAGGAGCACCACCAGTAACTTGCTGAGTTACATGGCTCATGTGCTGCCGATTGTGGACAGCGGGGGGCAAGCCGACGCTGCTTATTTCGACTTCAAAAAAGCATTCGACTTAGTCGATAATGACGTGTTGCTCAAGAAGTTAGCAGCTGTTGGTTTTACCCCACATCTACTTCATTTCTTCACCAGCTACATGAGAGATAGGCAGCAATACGTAGAGCACGAGGGACATAAGTCAGAGCCGTACTTTACGTGGTCTGGTGTGAGCCAAGGAAGTAATCTCGGACCTCTGCAATTTATACTTATGATAAACGATTTGCCAAAAGCCGTTAAAGATGCAAATTGTTTATTATTTGCAGACGATCTCAAGTTATCCTTGGCAGTAAAGGGTCACGATGACTGTGAACGGTTACAGAAGGCTATAGATAGCGTAGTTACTTGGAGCAAGGATAACCTTCTACAATTTAACGCCCAAAAATGTGTCACGATCAGTTTTTCGCGTGCTCGTAGCCCTATTGTACATAGTTACAACGTTGATGGGATGCCGATGGTCAGGGTCACAGAGGTCAGAGACTTAGGAGTTAGTCTTAGCGCGGGGCTAACTTTTCGTGATCACATAGTTAAGTGCTGTAAAAAGGCCTACAGAAACTTAGGCTTTATGATACGTACTGTTCGTGGTTTCACAAATATTACGGCGATTATCGCTTTATATAACACTCTGGTGAGAAGCCAACTTGAATGTAATGCAGTCATCTGGGCCCCACATGAGACTAAATATAGTATCATGTTGGAGCGAATACAAAACAAATTTGTTAGATTTTTATATTTGAGGCTCTACGGAGTATACCCTTTTTACCCGCTTATGTATCCTACCTTGTTTATATTAGGCATGGTTGGATATAACGAGCTGAGAGTTAGGCGTGAGTTCGCACTTGTCTCTTATTTATTTAAATTAATTAGAGGCAAGATACATAACGCCAACATATTAGAGTTAGTGTGTTTTAGCGTGCCGGACAGATATGTGTGGCGGCGACGTCGGCCTCAGCTGCTGGCTGTGCCTCGTGGCCGCACTAATCTGGTAAATGAGGCGCCCCTGACGCGAGCACTTCGCACTCTTAACCTTGTGTCAGAGGACATAGATATATTTCAGTGTGCACTGAGTGAATTCACAAAGATCACTTTTTATATATTATGTTATAGAGTTTAGGATATGCTGCACTGTCGAATTAGGTATTGCCTGTAATGATAGTTGTAAGTTTTGGAATAAATAAATAAATAAATAAATAAATAAATAAATAAATAGTTATTTAACGAAACAATAATTTAGTTTTAATCTTTCTTGTTTTTAATATAACTATAGGAATTTACCTCAGCCTGAGCACTTTCTAGCACGCTCAGTTGATGCTTGAGTGCTTCCACGCAGCGATACCTCAGTACGTACTGATCCCACAGTTGCTCTATCTCGTTCTCCAAGGCTGTTAACTCACCTTGGTATGCTGGCCTGATGAAAATCAACAATTTAAAGCTCCCTAAACAACAAATTATTTAGAAAAATAATGGATTGAATATTTTCATACAAGATTTGTATGACTTTCTGAAAGTATTTGATTACGAAGCATGTGTAATAAATTTACTATACACGATTCTGAAGATAAATAAAGAACTTCCATTAAGTATAACATTCCATTAAATCGATATGAGGCAAATATACGAACAAAACACAACTTCACAATTGATTTTTCAAACATTTATAATAGGCGTGCCACAAGGCGCCACATTTGAACCGCCACTATTTCTTACGTGCTTACTTGATCTTTTGGACAGTATGCAAGCGTTTCTCAGCCCTCTGTAATTCAGCCTTCCTTCTCTCAAGTTTGGCGTCGAGAGCAGCCTCGCTAGCAGCCACGTTGTCAATCTGCTCCCGACCTGAAGACACTTTATTCTCTACCGAGTCTAATGCGCGGCGAAGGCAGGCTTCCATCGCTGACATGTCTAGAGGGCGAGATAGAGCTTGCTCGCGTAGTTCCTATTATGAGGAAAGGTTAGTTTTTAAAAGTATACCACTTTAATTTTATTGCCTTTAAACGTGATTTTACCTTGTTTTCTGCTTCTTTAGCGAGAAGGTCGAAAAGAAAAGCTCCTTGCGCAGTTATATCTGTTGCTAATGCTCTAGCTTGTTTAATTTCTCCCAACTGTAACATGGTCGATAACTTCAAGATAGATAATAAGTACCTTACTTACTTAATTCACTAAATATTAATTCTCTTGTTAAATGTCTAATGTTTTAAAAAAACAACATCTAGCTAGCGAGGTATCAGCGACAAAAGCGGCCTTGTCAACTCTTTTGAGAGAACTCATTTAAAAAAATATATCATATTACTTACTCGACTGCTAACATCGTAGGTCATAGATTTTGAGTCAGGCTGGTTATCATCAGGAGGAGGCGCTTCCAGTGCAGTACGGAGCAATGAAGCCACCTTCAGAAGCTCCTTGACTGCCCACCCATCCGCCCCGTAGACTTTCTTACCATTCAGTTTAAGGTTCGCTCGAGAATGCTGAAGAGTAAATTACTTTAGAAGTTTACATTTTTATGGAAATCATAAGTAGATAGATTTAAAACTTTGTAGTAGGTAAGCGCCTGGTTAGCTGGTAGTAAGTTAAAAATCTGTCGCTAAGGTAACAGTATGTTCTGAACTGACAGTTGCACTGGAGAGCCAGTTCCCTTCTAGCAGCTGCTTACCGCACACAAAGTCGGTCACATCATCACTGACCACGGTGAGATTGTGGTCAAACACAAGTCTTATACATTGTAAAAAAAGATATAGCTACTCACAAACAAGGCGGTGGCATGCGTTACCAACGCAACCCTGTGCTCCATGGTATCCCGACCGCCGGCCAAGTTCGCGTCCGGCTCCACACGGGCAGCCAACCAGCGGAGGCACTCCTCCACCAGCTCCCAGTTAGGAGTCCTAAAGCTCTCCAGAGATATCTGCTTGGGAAAACCTAGGACACGCATCGCTTCGCTGAAATCTGAACCAAAGAATTGAGTTTTATGCTAAAGTAAATCGAATTTTTAAATAGGTTTTTCTTGTATACCTAATTGAGCGGCCACAAAATCACTATAAGCATAGAGTAAATAATATAGGTGGCAGTGGGCGGGGCACATCACTCGTAGAAACGACGGCCGCTGGGGCAGAAAGGTTCTCGAGTGGCGACCACGAACCGAAAGACGCAGCGTGGGCAGGCCCCCCACAAGGTGGACCGACGATCTTGTTAGGGTCGCGGGAAACCGCTGGATGCGGCTAGCGCAAGACCGGCCATCGTGGAGATCCTTGGCCTTTGTCCAGCAGTGTACGTCTTTCCGCTGATATGATGATGATGATGATGAAATAATATAGGTACTTATGTGATGATGTGGCCGAGGGTAAGCACAAAAAGATGAGCTCCCTTGATATTGTAGCAGAGATTTAGGTACACAATAAGTACTAAATTTTTTGTTCTAAATCATTTTAAATAACTCTCACAATGAAATTTGGCACGCAGATAGCCTATGATATGGAAAAGGACATAGTAAAAGTAGCTGACACCCTGGATTAATACAAAGTTACTTTTTATCTCGGGAACGCGGGTGAAACCGTGATGATAAACAGTAAGGAAATAATAAAAATAGTTTACCAAATAATTTTAAAAGTTTACGATGCTCTTTCTAGGTAACTAGATGTTAGATTACCTTCAAAAACTTTCTTTAGGTACCAAAGAAACTTTTCAGTTAGAGAGAGTAATCATGTCTTTGTACTTACTTCTTAGATCCCTATAAGACATGATTATCAATTAGCTGAAATTGATTTATGGACGAAATCAAGGCGAAAGACACAAGTATTACGTATCAATTTTATTATATTCTCTTTGGAAATTACATTTTATTACCATGGAAATTACGACGTTACGTCAGTTTTGTTTTGTTTACGTTGCGTTGCCATAGCAACTAAATTGAACTGAATTGCCATTTCAAAAAATCTTCAAACTGAAAACAATTGAATCTTTAATTTGAGATCTATTTCCTGATGCAATGCGACAAGGAACTTTTGGCACGTGGCCGTGGTGGTCAAAATCGGAACTATCTTGGAAGAGTCACTTTTTGAGAGTTCGCTCGGTCCGCTTATCATTGTTGTAGGTATGTTGTGTTATTTTTTGCTTATTATTCACCAAATAATATGCCGAAAGTAATACGAAGTGGTGTCAGAGAGATAGTGTTAAAAGTTAAAGAGCGCCCTCCTGCCGATGTCATTCAACTGCCATGGATCTTTTGGCAGTTGAATGACTGTATATTTGAACTGAACTTATTATAATAATCTAAAGTCTAAATGATATAAAATAGTATACACGGTGCCGATTCTGTTGTTTACTAACTTAACTAATATTAAACAAGTCACCTCTCTTTCATTTTAAACTTATTGAAAGTAGATAGAAAATTTTTAATCCTGTCAGTTTAATCCATGCCGTCGTAATGTACGGGTAAACAGTCGTGACCCATAAAGATCGCGCTTAAATTCACGTTGAAATATGTGATCGGATTAAACTGACAGGACTATAATATCTTGCATCCCTTTCTTATATTTACTATTAGAAAGAGATATAGTGAGATTAAATTTATTTAAAATTCGTAAACAACAGAATCGGCACCATTGAGTAGAGTAGAACCTATACTTAAAATTTTATTTATATGAAGGAAAGAAGTAAAATTTTTGTAGGTACTGATTTATGGATTCACGCGGTCCTATACAATTTCCATCGGTGTTGTTGTCGTTAGCCTCAAGAACATCGAGCATACTGACATAGAAAAAAAAAACACAAGTTTTTCAAGCATTTCAGTTTATTATACCTATTACTATGGGGTTACATATAATTACTATTTGGTTACATTTACCATGTGGTTACATTTACTAAAGGCTAGAGCCTGTAGGTACCTCTGATTATTATTATATATAAGCTAATCATTTTATTATGTAATTACTTAATTAATATACTTCTCTTATATTATACCTACTGTTCATTATTAACATATAATTTATGAAATCAATAAATTGGGCACACTTACACACATACAATCCTAGATTGTTATGCGATTATTTAGTTTAACTGTTTTAATAATATTAATATGATTTATACAGGCTGTTATATATTATAGAATAGAATAGAATACACTTTATTGTTTACACCACAAATACCTATATTATACTGAATAGTTCGCAACAGTATCATCACAAGCCGTTTAGTATTCTTTGTATGAAATTCCCTACTGCGACGCATATTTATCACCTCGCTTCGGGACCAGCTCACGAACGGCTTCGCCGAGCTATCGGCTAGCCGTCAAGGAGCGGTAAGCGCAGCGTCGCCGTCATCGCCCAGCTTCGCGTAGCTGATGCGGTTTTGTTACGTGCTTACGTTACGTTGACGCCTGGTTGACGGCGCAGCAAAAAGCGATACGGTGACGATATCGGTTGATAAGTGTCCTCACTCCCTTATCCTACAAAATTTCAGGAGTCCGAAACGAATTACGAAGTTATGATAGAAGTTTAGAATAAATCTCTGGCAAAAGCTTGAAATCGATAATTATTTTAGTACTCGAGTAATTTTTTATTTTTTTATTTTTTATGTAATTAACTATTACGGTAGGACACCAATTACGATAAATAAGTATATTATCTCTACACTTCAATACCTTTTCGGCTAACTATTCCCCCCCAAAATTAAATAAATAAATAGGCATTACATAATTACATAAATTATCTTATTTAAATATACATAGATAGGTACTATATTTTTTCTTAATTAGTGGTCTTATTTCGTGGAACTGATTTATATTCATGAACTATACTAATATACTTAACCATTAATTTAATTCTATAATACCTGCCACCAACAACACTTCCAAAGTTAAGTATAGTATAGTTTCTAGAATGTATTTACTATATGCTCTTACGTCTGCAGCATTGAAACCACGTAATTAAAAATAATATTTTAGCAGCTTTTTTTATATTAGCAGTTACAGTGTCGCCACTGGGGTAGAGCGAAATTTTTTTTGTTTATTTGGTCGTCAAAATTAGGTACAATAAGCATACTAGTTTTAATAATAATTAATGAAAACTAGCCATTGAACCTTTCTAGGCGAAGAAACAACATGCTTCATTTTTACAAAGAACGTATAAAAAGAAAAAAAATATATTACTGTTAGATATTAGACAATTATAAAATTTCATTTAAACTCTACAATTGTTAATTTTTGAAATAAAAGTTATTTTTTTTAAAGTTTGTATTCTATTATTTGTGAAATATAATTGACGTGTACCAAAGGGTGGTAAAGGAATTTCGCTCCACCTTGATTGAGGACTTAGCCCGCCGCGGCGCAGATCACATTATTAATGCATTTAGTTATTTACAATACGCAAAATATTTAAAGCGTTTTCTTATATTATATTAACTTCTAAAACTACTACAAATATTCATAATATAGCTATAATATAATAGAATAGTACTATCTTTTTTTTTGCCCTTGCGATGCAAATCGATTTATATGTACAGACATTACTTTAACTTATATACCTACAGAATAATATAACAATAACAACAAAATAATAATAATCAATTTAATATTTAGAACGTTATATCTACCTGCTACGTTACGCTACGCTAGTACGGTGACGCCTGCAGCATTGAAACCGCGTAATTGCAAATGACATTTAGCAGGCGCTTCTATTAAATATATACGCAAGTTTCTACTAGCTTATTAATATTTACTTTATGTGACATACACTTCCTGACACCGATATCGGCCCCACCCTGCGTTTTAGCATTGATTAATTACTGAATTCGGAATTTAAAAAAATAACATACGAAAAAGATGCCAAATGTGCCAGCTTCAAAACTGCATGAAAACTTTTGCTCAACTTAAAATTTATTTTTAGCTAGCAGAAGTCAAAACTTATGTAATACGTAAGATGGGTTAATAAATGTGTCTGGAAGCATTTTTAATACGTGATCCTATTTTAGTTATTTTGAGTGTATTTAACTGTTCTCAACGGAGGTCGAAAATTTAATTCAGTACTGTCAGTAAATTGGTTAGCAAAACCATGGTTAATAGTACTAATTAGATATCTTAACTCTATATACTGTATACTGATTAAAAATAAACAAAAATTTTAAACACATCAATTATATATTTACCTAACATTATAAACTATCAAAACAGTTAAACTATAGGCTAAGCATTCCAAGGACTTTGTTCAAACATTTGCCAAATCACTTGTCATATAGAATGCCCAGCCAACATGTATGCCCAATTTAATAAAAGAATCATAAATCCACCACAGGTGCCTGCCTCATAGTGCGCTTAAGAGAGTCTTCACGTTTGACAGCCACTCGCAGTCGGGCAGATTTCAAATGCCTGAAACATAAAAATAATATTCTGGGACACTATTCACACATGGCTATCTGATTCATAAAATTCTTATATTTTCCTGTCAAGGTTGAAATTTAAATAACATTTAAAAATAATAAAAGCGTAACGGAAACTACTTGTTATAAACAAAAGCCATATGACAACAAAATTGTTGGGCCAAATACGGACAGCGACGCCAGACTGGATAACTAAGCATAGCTTGTACTATGGACACCCAAATAACTGATATATACATATTACATACATATTTTTTTTTGTATAATCCCTATACATTCCTAAACATATGTACATTTATACTAACAAGTGAACTTAAATAAACCTCGAATAAGACACCAAAAAACGAAAAAAACTTATTCAATATCGGTTCATCCATTCAGGTGCTAAGATGCCACAGACAGAAACTTATAACACCCCTCTTTTTTGTCGTGGGTTAATAAATGAGTTTAGAGTTTAAGTAACTGACCTTTGTCGGATCCTCTCTTCAGTCTCAGGAGAGGGTTGTCGCTTGGTAATGCATGCATCTCGGATTATATTGCGCAGTTTCTGCATGCAATCAGCTAAGTTCAGCTGCTGCGAGCGAGTCACGTCTGAACGGATGATGAGGTAACCTTCTTTGGTTAGCTTCTTGCCATGCTGTAGGAAGCAGGAAAATTAAGAAATTATGTTACCAAATATGGTAAAAAATAAATAGTATCCTGGGACATTCTTCTCACACTCCATGTCATCACCTACCTACACACTACCATAGACCAAGGCAAGCCCTCAGCGAGCCGGATGACCCTATTACATTAGCTCAGATCGAAGCTGACGAAGCTCGTAAAAGTACACAACACACTACACACAACCGATCACGCTACCGTCCTCGGCGGCCGCCTCGAGGACCGCCGCGACGTCCCACTCAGTCTCGTCCCGTCAAGCGGCCCGAGCTGCCATTAGTAATCCGACCGCCCCCAATTAGTCGTAACTCGTACAAAGTCCTCCCCCTCCCCCGGTAACGCCCTGAGCCGAGGTTCGTACCCCATTCGGGGGTACCCTCAGGCGTTGTTACCTAAATATTACCCGGCTGAGAGCCCTCTGCGCTCACCGATTTGTCCGGTAAGGTTTTTGCAGCCATCTGAGGATACCAACTTTAGTACTTTAAAAAAAAAAATCCATGTCATCACAAACTAAGCAGAGCTTGTACTACGTCATGGGAACCAAATTGCTGATCTAGTTACTCCCACGCTATGATATCGGCCATACAATTCGGTGGAACGCTACAATATCTCAAGTGATTATAGTATCTATTCCAATGATAAAGAGTTGTAATTGTAATGACAAAAATAATTTGATGTTTGTCAAGCGTATAAGCGTTCCTTGGATTTGTTCCTTCGATACCTATCTGTACTTTAGTACTATATTCATTAATCTGTGGTTAGACCCAAGCTTAGATGAAGAATTTTTTACTTTTTGCTACTTGGCGGACTGTTTCAAATACCTCGGTAATTTCCACGGACGCAACTATCGACACAGACATAACCCAGCGAATTAACACAAGATGGGTGAAATGGAAAGAGCTAACAGAAGTACTGTGCGACAAAAGAATGCCTGTACACATCAAAGGCAAAGTCTATAAAACCGCCATACGACCAGCTTTAACGTACGGCGCCGAGTGCTGGCCCCTCAAAAAACTAACTGGTAGCTTCCGGGTAAAACCGATTCAAGAGAAGGCCGACTCAGATGGTACAGGCATGTAATGCGTCGCCCACCTGAACATATGACCCGACAAGTACTCAAAATGTCCCCTGCGCCAAAAAAAGCGAGGAAGACCCCATCTCACATGGACGGCCGCCGTGAAGAAGGATATGAAGGATGCAGGTGTCACATCTGAGACGACCCGGGACAGAGCGTCCTGGCGAAGGGTGACTAGGAGAGCCGACCCCAAATGACGGGATAAGGCTTGGCAGAGAGAGAGACTACTATAATAAACTTGAGCTGCAAAAATAAACTTTGCATGCCAGAACTGGCAGAATATGTTGATCCTTTATAAAAATTATATCATTATTACCATATTCTTGCAAATAAAAATCTTTATCTTTATAAGATAAAAGGTATTGATGAGTACTGCCTAATAACCTGTATATCACACATACACATAAATAGTCTACTGGACGTTTTTTTTGCCATATCAAAATTTTTAAGAATTATTGTACTCATTATGAACTACTTTTACAATGGGACTAACCCTGGAATCACGAATTTTTTTCAAACTTTTCATAATCCTTAAAAATTTTGAGATGGCAAAAAAAACATCCAGTAGACTATTTATAAACAACTAGCCATTCCCCATTTCATTTTTTTTTTTGCGGATCTCATCATTTCATTGAAGAATTGCCAAACTGAAGTGGCAGTGGGCGGGGCACATCGCTCGTAGAACCGACGGCCGCTGGGGCAGAAGCGTTCTCGAGTGGCGACCACGAACCGGAAGACGCAGCGTGGGCAGGCCCCCCACAAGGTGGACCGACGATCTTGTGAGGGTCGCGGGAAACCGCTGGATGCGGGTAGCGCAAGACCGGCCATTGTGGAGATCCTTGGGGGAGGCTTTTGTCCAGCAGTGGACGTCTTTCGGCTGACATGATGATGAGCCATTCCCCGCGGTTTCACCCACATTCCCGGGATAAAAAAAGTTGCCTATAACCCAATAGCTGGGAGTTACATATTATAATTAACATGGTATTATAGTATCGAAACTTGAAAAATTATGATATGAGTGATGATAGTTACCATTTCTAATATCTTCTCTTTGACCTCTGGATGAATCCAATCAGCTTCATGAGGTTTGAACCTCAAATCTACTTTTGTGTGAACCTGAAATGTACAGTTCATATATTTATAGCTCTCTGTATAAAATTAAACATAAAGATTTAACTTTTTTATGAGAAAACAGAAAAAGTTAGTATATTAGTAGGTATCAGTGGCGAGGGTAAGCCGTTCAGGTAATTTTATACTTAATTACAGTGTATTTTAATGTGCAACTAAAATTACTTTTATCACTCGTGTAGAGGACAGTCTGTCCGATATCTCATTTACAGTTCAGGATGTAGAAAAAAATATCACCTTACGATGGTAACATGATTTAAATGAACACACAAGGTAACTGGGGTGTCATGTCACCCCATAATAATAAATTGAATAAAAAACTTTTGTTTAATGAAAAATAAAACTTTTTATTCTTGATACAAACTAAAGGAACATTCTTCTTGAGATCAATGAGTAACTAAATTAAATAAGATTAAAAAAAATAATGTTTTTGGAAATTTATATACAATTGCGACAAATTTCCACACGATGTTCAGGGCACACGGGTTTTTTGCATTTTGAACAAAAAATCTTAACTTTTTTGTCGTTCTTTCGAGGACACAACGCACATCGAGCTTGCTTCTTCAATTTGGCGGGGGGTTCACTTGCTGGAACTTGTTCGGAGACATTTAGAATGGCCCTTATATTTGCCGTTAGTTGTTGAGGTAAGTTTGATTCCAGACGTCGTTTCAAAAACGGCTCGGCTAACTGCAATGCTAGTTTTTTTAGAAAATTACTTCTAAATTTATTAGCTGGCATGTTCGGATGCTTAAATCGACGTGTTGCAGCTCCCACCGCGCAACGGGTACTGATGGCTCACGGTCAAATAAAAGAATACACAAAATGCTAGAGCGAGACAGCAATTTTTTTTCGATAAATCGGCGCGTGATTGCTCGCGTGGGGTGTTGGGGCACCCCTGTTACCATCGTAAGGTTAAATTTAAGGTTACAATCATCTCCCGGTCCAGACTTAATACCAAGCTGCATCCTAAGGAACTGTGTTCAGACACTTGCTCCTGCTCTAACAGTATTGATGATGAGGTCTTTTGAAAGTGGATATCTGCCTCAAGACTGGAAGCATGCAATATTTACACCAATCTACAAAAAAGGAGATAAGACCCAGCCTCAGAACTTTCGTCCCATCAGCCTCACTAGTATTATAGTCAAAATTATGGAAAAAATTATAAGTAAACAAGTTACTCAATTTCTTAACAGAGAATGCGTAATATCTACCAAACAGCACAGATTTGTTGAGAAAAGATCGACCATAAAAAACCTCCTTTCATGCCTGCACTCATGGATTAAGGAACTTGACATCAACAATCCTTTAGATGTTGTCTATCTAGACTTCGAACACGCAATTGATAAAGTCCCTCATGAACGTCTATTAGTTAAACTTGACCACTTTGGAGTGCGTGGCAAGCTTCTAAGATGGATCGAAAACTATTTGTCGGATAGAACATTCCAAGTGCGAAGTGGTTGTACCCTTTCTCAGCGGAAACTAGTGCTTAGTGGTGTTCCTCAAGGCTCAGTGCTTTCTGCTCATCTTTTTGGGATTTTCATTTCTGACTTAGTGGAACTTATAGAGTCTCAATCTGCCTTTTTCGCTGACGGTGGAAAGTTTTTTGCTAACCCACTCATCAATTCGGGACAGTTGCAAGAAGATCTCAACCGTATTCAAAGCTGGACTAATGACTGGATAATTAAATTAAATGTTTCTAAATGCAGTGTGCTTCACCTAGGGAAAACCAATCCGAGAAATGACTACATTCTAGATGGGAACCCAATACTATCTACTGATACTCAGAAAGACCTTGGAGTATTGATTACTTCTAACTTAAAGTGGGAAGAGCACATAACCTCAATAGTAAGGAAAGCTAACTCATTTGTATATATCATCCGTAAATCCTTCCAAGCGATGACAATAGAACTCTTCATCAAAATCTACAAAACATATATAAGACCATTGCTTGAATATGGATTCCAAGTTTGGAGCCCCTACTTTCACAAAGATATCAATTTGCTTGAGAGCATCCAAAGGAAAGCTACCAAAATACCTGCAGCCCTCCATCATAAGTCCTATGAAGATAGGCTTCGCATCTTGCGCCTCACTACTCTCGAGGAAAGACGCCTTCGTGGCGATCTCATTGAAACATACAAAATCCTCAATCGAAATTATAACCTTCCCCACTTACATGACATATTTGTAATGAATGTGTGCGTTAAATCGTCCCGTGGGCATCAGTACAAAATAAGTCGTGCACCATCTAAGACAAACACTGCATACCACTTTCTCAGTAACAGAGTGGTATGTAATTGGAATCAACTACCAGAAGAAGTGGTTTCTGCTACTTCAATTAACTCTTTTAAAAACAAATTAGACAATTGGACAAGGACTAAAAAGCTTAAAAGTGAACTATGAAGTGCGAAATGACTTTCAACACTGTGTGATATAGGCACATCAGCTACCAAGCTGCTCGTCTATAAATAAATAAATAAATTTTATATAAAAGTGGCTTCGAAATGATGAATCTGCGGGACTGGGATTTCTAAAAGGTAAACCGATGGGAATCAGCTTGTATGGACCCATCGCCACTGGTAAGTTGGTTAATTGGTGGATGGTTAATTATTATATACATTATAATTGGATTATTGTTATTCGAAGTAAAGTGTTTTACTCAATATTATGAGTGCTTTATATGTAAAAAAAAAATATCTGTCATGAATTCTTGACTGATTTAGTCTTTATCTACCTAGAGATTAAGGCGCTGTGCAAATCTGTGTCTTGTGTGGGATACAAGCTACCAGTGACTATGAAATCAGCCCTCCCTGTGTCTGCTACTTGACACAACAACTCAATTTCTTGTGATGGTGTGTCCCATATATATAGTATAGTGTTGAAGTGCCTAATGATATTCATACATACCTTGTTAACATTCTGTCCACCCGGACCAGAGCTAGCACTGTATGAGATGTCTAACTTATCAATAGGAATATACCCAGAGAACTTGTCATTAGGATCAGCAGTCTGGAAATATTAAGACAATCAAAAGGTTGAATAAATAACAACAATTTGTTCTAGCTTATGAAAGCATCTTACTAGGTTTATGACTGCTTTTGCCAGAAGGTAAAACAAAGGGATAAACATATGGAAAAACTGTGCCTAAATTGCCTATCGATAGATTTTATACATGAGACAGCCAGGTTCTACAAAGAAGGTACAATAATCTAAATTTCTTCTTACTTACAAACGAGGGTGTAGTCAGTTTCAAAGAACTATTAGGGTACAAAGTTTCCAAAGAAATAGAGCTCTTGTACGCCATTGGTCTTTTTGTCATCGTATTGTAAAATGCACTATGCACCATTTTTTTGATTAAATTATACCGTAACGGAGCGAACGCCATTGTAGAAATAATTAAATATCCTACACTGATTGAATAAACAAATACCGCATTAAATATTAGGAAAATTCAAGTAAATATCTTTTTATAACCTCGAAGCTCGAAACGCAAACTTGACGCAAACTAGGGGTGCACGGTATAAAAATCGATATTTGATAAAATATCGCTTCTACCCGATATTATGGAATCCTCTAGTATCGATATTTACATTCAATATTTTTCATGCGATATACCAATATCGTGAGATGAGAAATTATAAAGCTAATTCCATTTCTTTTTTTATACAAACTGATTCCTATGTTTACGATTGGCAGCTTGAGTAAAAATAAAACATAAATACATTAATTGTACGTTACAAACATTTTGTTTAATACAGTTTACGAAATGCATATAACAGTGTGTATAACGAACGATATATAAAAACGGCTACTATTTAATTGTATACAAGAAGCAAGTTAGCAGATTTAACGAAAACCCATTAGAAGTGTGGGTACAAAGTACCTACCTACAGTTTCCAGTATAAAATGTAGCATTTAAATATTTAATTAAGGTGGTCTGAAAGTATTTTCTCATAGGCTGGCAAAAGTATAAATACATAAAATAGACTCGTTTCTTCACCCTAGCTGTTTTTGTTACTAATGTTAACCTGCCCTATCTAATAAATCCTTATCCCTATTTAATATTCTAGACTAGTTAAATACAAACAAATTACTTACGATAAAAACTCGATATAACTTGTAGCATATATCGCAAAGATTCGATAGAAACATACGATATATTATGTCGATATTTTTTATATGAGCATCCCTATCGCAAACGATTTGACAAGGATGGGTTTGACGACCGACCGCAGTGTTGCCAACCAACGGTCGGACGGGTATTATTTACGTGTATTAGTATTTATTATCTTGTGCCTGGTGTTATGCAAAGAAAATAATTGACGACAGGTAAAAGATTTCGGGCTATGGAAAAGGGCTAGATATCCCTAAAAAAATTAAAAATTGTGATGACACGAAACTACTAAATCGGTCCTGGAATAAGAGATAGGATATAATCTTAATCCCGGGAAAAGATAAGATCCCACGGAACGCTTAGGTATTATATGTATAGGTAAATAATATGAATATATTCTATAAGAAATAGTATCAACTCGGTAAAAGCAGTGTTTAACCAGGGTTAATAGTCAGACTTTATCTCGGAAACTACTAGGCAGGCATATAGGTATTTTTTTTATTCGAAAATACCTAGTTAAAAAATTACTGAAATTAAGTATATTATAGACTAGCTGTTCCCCGCGTTCCTGGATAACCGAGCTTTGCTCGGTATTGTTCGGTAAATCGTATTTTTAAAAATGAAACCTAGCTAGATCAATTTATCGCCCCGAAACCCCCTGCATCCTATTGTTTATAAATCTGTTCCCTGCATACTAAATTTCATGATAATCGTTGGATCGTTTCCGAGATTCAGATACAAGCAATTACGTATACCTAAGATACGATTAGTGTAGATATACGTACAAACTCAGAGTAATTAATAAATTAAATAGGTTTAAGCACAGAATAAGAAAATGTATAAATAAATAAGTTCGGAGAATGTACACGTATCCAAGTCTATTGTACTACTCGTGGGGCGTAGTTTTGATTTCAACGATATTATAATGAATGATTCTAATTATCTACGACCGTTCCGAGACCAAGGTAAGTTAAAAGTTATTATTCTGAACTTATAAAAGTATTGCAGATTTTATTTTCACGTCTAGAAAAACATGAGGCATAAAATGCGAACGCATGTCACGCTCCAGATAATTTAATTAGGATCTCGTTCCGCTTAGCAGCGTCCTCTCACGTTTCTACGAGACTATTCGGACTGTAAATATTCCACCATTTTTAGCCTGTCGCTGTTCACAGAACCATATAACTATAGGTCTAATTATTTAAAAGTTAAATTAATTTTTATAAGACCCTGCTTTAATGTTCTCAGCTTTCTTTTCATTAGAATACATTTTATTTTACCCGCCGCCGCCACCTTACAAATTGCGCTCCAATTAAGTATGCTATCGCCTTCATTTGACATTTGCATGCAAATTGTTAACGTCAAACGTTAAGAATAGATACGTATAACGTCAAATCAAAGGAAACATAACTGAATTCATAATCAGAGTTATTTTATTTAAATAGGTACTGTATGTTCGTGATGTCATGGATATGGACGCCAACTGAAAATCAGCGCAAGGGTTGGTTCTCTAATTAACCTTTGCACAATGCTGAGTCGGGGCCTATTCCGGGCATCACGCAACATTTCATTATTAGTATGTTACTCTGTTTGTACTTTTTTTTATTGTTCAATGTATTATACTGTATGTCAATAAATGTTATTTCTTTCTTTCTAAATATGCCTAATTTTTATGTTGCTATGCTTTAAAATAGTGTTAGATCGCATAAAAATTCATGAATGTAGGTATAAAAAAAAAACAAGGAAAATAATAGTTGACTCATAAAGACAAATAAATATAGATAAGAATCTTGATATAATTAGTATTTTTTTTAAATTATCTTATATTAACTATATTATGAAAATATTAAGACTATTTTTCTACCATTCGATAATTATTTTACTCGTGACAAAGTAAATATTGTCTAATTGAGTGAGGCGTTAGAAATCACCATTAAATGATTAATTATTGAGATTAATTCGCATTAACGTTACTGTCTCGGATCTAATCGAACACCAGCTCACGCAAGAATTTTATCATCGATCTTTGCCGTGCCGATGGTGATGTTGCAGTGTGGCGATTTTAGTTCAGCTATTGGCTGAAAACTCAATTATTTGACCACTGAAATTTTGTATGTACAATATTACTATCATAGACTATTGCTACTATCCAAAAAGTTAGGTACCTTTACCCATATGTAAACTTTTTCTGATTTACACAGAACCTAATTTAGCACCTATTTATGGGTAATCGTCTCTTATCCTTATCCAAAAGACATCAAACAATAATTCATCACACATAATAATTAAAACCCATTAAAAAAATATGTTGTCATAAATCCGTTCCGCATAACTCATGCTTATTTCCACTTATTTCTTGCATTGGAATATTTTACTGTACCGGCTATAATTTTGTAACAAAATGACAGTTGCTAGAGGAACCCAGTCGCTGACAGAACGTGACGCAGTCATTAGTGTTTCCTTCGCAATACGAAGATTTTTCAGCTAAAACATGTAACATAGTATAAGTGTGATTCTCACATCTACCGACTCTGAAAACACCCGACGTTCGGCATTGCAAAAAACAATTCAGTGTCAAAATATCAGCTTAATTATCTTAGTTAAAATTAAGAAAAATATTATCAAAACCCGTGTCAAGTCTATAACGTTTTTTGATTTTAAGGACAATTCTAAGGTCTGAGGAAACATTTGGAAAACACAAGGTCTGTTAGTTTTAAACATTGACATGGCATGTTATCAAATGGAATCTAACAATCTTAGGTACTCATAGAGAATTTAATGTAGGTAATGACGTTTGGTTGACATTCAAATTCAAGCTTCACTTGAGTTATTGTTGTCTGGAGTAATATACAATAACAGGAGTGTACAGTGATTTGGTTCCGAAAGTAATTTATATTGGTTGGTACCATCGTACCATTAAGGAACTGTAAGCATGATCAAACCTTTTTACTTGTAGCCAGTTATCATAGTGCGCCCTGTCCATTGTTTAGAATAAAAACCCTCTTTTGTAAAATTATTTGTTTTGACTACATTTATGACAAATCCATTGTCTGCCGTCTACACACAAAATGTGTTAGTAAACTGTTCATGTCATGCTTGAAGTTTGTTAGTTGTACATACCTACTTGTTTAAATATAATTTCATCTGAAGTCTTGGAATTTACTGCACCATACTCGCATTACAATGGTGCCGCGACTGCTTTCATCAATTATGATAATGCACATCGGAGGTGCGCGGGCGCACGAGACCGCACGCTACCGAACGACGCGACGCGACGGCTTTCCGAATTCCGAACACACGGACTTAACGATGCTTATCATCATAAATTCGACGATTATAATTATAATTTCATGAGATTTGATACAAGATTGCTATATTTGCTGTTGTTATCCTTTGCTTCTTTATGAGATTCTTACGAATGTGACAAGTATTTCGTTGTTTATAAGGCATTGAGTCAGGCAATTTCGCGTGCGTTACTGAGATATTATGCTTGTTTATTTAAGTATACAGCACATGTTAAGCTGATTATCGGAACTTCATAGTGAAAGTAGGTTAGATAAGGTTTTTTTAACTATAATGAGTATTCATGATTTGTATTCAAAATACGTTTCCAAATATCTCTAAATAACATATTTAGGCAATATGAAATTACAAATTAAATTATTTCCAGTTTAACTTACCTGATAGGCTTAACTGTAAAACTCGGCTTTATATAGAAGTTTATAAATTTGGTAATTCCTGGCTTGAACTTTCCATAAATATAGTTCACAGTTAGTGTATAAAATAATGTTAAAATTTGCCTCAAGCCTCAGGTAATTTATTTACATAAAGTTACCCATCCGTTTTCATGCTTTTACAAATAATCATAGAAACATTTCCACGAACATATCATAATGAAACAAAGTGAAAGCGCATAATTAAGTTAAAATTGTGAACATTAAACATTCTTAATTAAATCGCGCACATACCGAAATTGTTCAAGTTGCGCTTGCGCCGACTTCACGCTCTTCTTCATCGGCCTACAATGAAACCACAAATATTGTTGGATCTCTGAAAACATAATAGTTCCCACCTCTTTGTTCACTTACCCAAACTTCTGAGAGAGGCAAGGAAGCTCAAGTAAAACTGGTGTTATAATTACACTTCATTTTACAAGTTTAACGGGATACGAGGTTACAGTCCGCTAATTGGTGCTTGATCTTGATGAAGATGTATACCACTTACCGCTAGCCGCTTTCTGAAAACATTGTGTATATTGTTAATAATATACTATCAAATACAAATAAGTAATACTGTAATAGATTAATAATGACACGAACACAATTCTATAGAAATATACTAATAATTTTCCGACCGGTATTTTCTGTAACTTAAATATAAAAATATCAGCATATAACAATATGAAACAAACATAATAAGAAACATTATTTTCAGCTTATAGAAATATAGAGTAAAATTTCTACTCTATTACTTAATTGTATACGTAATAAAGCGATTGACTTCATGTGACGTTTGATGGCCAATCATTGACAAATATTGATGTAAATTCAGAAATTACCATAAAGGAAATTACCTACCTACTTCTTCTTTGTCTTCAATATGGCAACATTCACAACTAAATCCTTTATCCTTGACTTATGTTGCCAGTTTCAAGTTATGTTTAGTATTTTAAGTTGGTAGACAATAAAAAATACTCTCAGCAAGTCTGATGTTTAATTAATTTGTACCGATTTAGATGGCAATTAATTAAGTGCCTATAAAATTCAATAGCTTGTGTTAATTACTGTGCGATCGCCGCCATGCATTTCAATGCAACATTTTTATATGCGCCTGAAAATCTTTGATTGAAGTATACAAGTTGTCCCACGAGTTCTTGGGATGAAAGTCTGATAACACTCAGGCATAATGTAGCTTCCTATTAGTGAAATAATTTTTAGATTCGGATTAATAGTTCCGGAGATTACATATAAGTAGGTACCTAAGTACACTTTAGGGACTATAGCTGGTAATGAAACTCTTGATTTGTGGTATCAGAACGGAATATTTTTTTTTTTTTTTTTGAAAGCACATGAATGTGTTAGCCAGAGGTGGCTATAACACCCTTACGCGGACAACTCGGTGAGCGCTGAGGGCTCTCAACCGGATAAAATAATTTTAGGTAACTGCGCCTGGGGGCACCCCCCGTGGGGTACGGACTTCGGCTCAGGGCGTTACCGGGGGGAGGGGGAGGACATAGTACGAGTTACGACTAATTAGGGGCGGTCGGATTACTGGGAGCAGCTCGGGCCGCTTGAACGGGACGAACATACCGCATAGCAACAGATACCATTAATACCGTTCAGCATAACCATAACCAAAACGTTACCAAGGAGCATGACGTCATCAAACACGGTAAGGTTTTGAGGTAAAAAAAGAAGTAGAATTTTCAAAACAGTAAGTACCTACTTGTTGCTTTCTTTAAAATTATTCATAGGTACTTATTTTAATATCAGTCACATCACATGCAATCAAGTACCTAGTTATTAAGGGAGTAAGTTCATGCCTTGAATTACATTGTCTGTCAATACTTTAGTACATATTTTATTAATATGTGCTGTTAATGAATTGGCAATAAATTGAAAAGCCTATGAAAAATGCAGGAGATTTTCATGGAATTGAAAAAAAATCAGGAGCATATCCAAAAATCATGGAATCTCCTGGAAAAGAAGGAGAATTTGCAGCTCCGCTCACGCTACCCTCAGCTTGTGGCTCGGACGCGGCCACTCAAACGCTCAGTGCGCGCCGTTGCTATACAAAATGTATGGAGAAACGCGTTCGCAGCTAGTGGCGGCCACTAGTGGCTTAATGTGCGGGGGCACTAAGACACAAACCCGCTGAATAACCGCCGAGTGCGAGAATACGCGCTATCAAAACTACATCTAGAGCCGCTAAACTGAAACAGAGATAATCTTTGTTCATTCTCTTGCGTTAGACGTTTCACCGGTGTTAGGATACGTCACAGATTTAAAGTAAGCTGGATATTGCCGCCCAAGCGTGACCAGAAAATAGGTGCAATGCCTTCCGTGCTTCTACTTTAGTTCGCGAAGTTGAAAATTTTATTTATTTATTTAATTTAATTATGACTGCAGGATAACTACAATACAAAATAACTACAATAATTATATATTTAATATATTCTACATAAAAAAACAACAAGTAGAATAAATAATAAAGAGAATTGAACAATTATATAAAATGACGAATAGATTAGGGCATAGGTTGGGAACCTTTTATGGATTATCGCCCCCTTTACCTACATAATAATTAATTAAATGTTTTAATGTTTATTTTATGGAGATACTTGGTGAAGGTCTTTGTCCAGCAGTGGACGTCTTTCGGCTGGTATGATGATGATGTTTATTAAATCAGAAACTTAGGCTGAATTCCCTACGCTTGTTTTGCACTACGCAACACACTACGCAAATACATTTTCACGAAACATTTGTGCCGATTCTGTTGTTTACGAACTAAATAAATTCAATCTCACTATATCTCTTTCTAATAGTAAATATAAGAAAGGGATGCAAGATATTTTAGTCCTGTCAGTTCAGTCCGATCACATATTTCAACGTGAATTTAAGCGCGATCTTTATTGGTCACGACTATTACCCGTACATTACGACGGCATGGATTAAACTGACAGCATTAAAAATGTTCTGTCTTTTTCAATAAGGTTAACTTGAAAGAGAGGTGACTTGTCTAATATTAGTTAAGTTCGTAAACAACAGAATCGACACCATTATTGTGTACCTACATGTAGTGTGTAGTATGTAGGTGTCCAGTAGCCAAGTTTAGGTGAAACACCTGCTGGAGATCCAGCTTTATGTACTTAGGCATTACAAATCCAGGGTAGGGCACCCCCCCTGGGGGCCCTGAGACGTGGCATTGACAAGATGCACAACTCACAAATAACAAATAATCTATAGTAGAAACTAGTAGAAATAGCTCAATATTTAATTCAAAATATAACGCTTAGATATGTCTTGAGAATGGGCTTACATTGATGTGATCATAGGCCGTAAACATGACGATTGATGACTTCGCACGTTATGTGCCGCTTTAATTTACAATCTGACGACGTCTCAGAATGCATGGCGAGGTGCCAGAGTGGGTACCTCTCGTGATGTGATGACATTTTGAAATTACATACTTAAGGCTCGCTGGAGCACGCAATCAACTAATAATAGTGGGAAACTTCCAACAATGAAATTATTGGTTGGCAGTAAAAAGGTACTTTACCTAGTTTTACAATAGTTAAAAAAAATATTAAAACAAGACTTTTTTGTGATGTTTATGATTTCAATATTTTATTTCATATATTTTTCAAATGGTTCCAATTCCACAAAATTACAACTGTTGTCATCCAATTTCGATTCAGTTAAAGTTCGTTTCCAATCCAATTCTAATTTTACTAAAAAACGGTATTCCACTAAATAAACGAAACCGAACCACTATAGGATTACAGATAAATTGTAATCGTTGTTGCCCTTGGTAACCGAAAAAATTCTAATCCAATCAAATGTGTCAAATGTTTAGTGGAATACCAATTGATCAAACGTCAACTTTAACTCAACCATGATTGGATCTCGATCGTTGTCCGATTATTAGTAGAATACGAAAACATGCTAAAGTATTTGAGCTGTGATTCAATAGTAATCTAGGTAATCAAAATTATTTTGTAGAATTGGCCAGTAGAGGTAGTTACCTGCTTACTTGTCAACATATCCTGAATTTGAGATACCGATCTAGGTACATATAACATGTAGGTAGGTATATCTAACATTAACCAAGTCATAACAATCGTGATGTATTGTGATCAATCAATTCATAACATGGGCGGTGCAAGATCCTCGCCTGACCGCCAATTAGCATTGTTTGACGCAATATGGTCACGTCATCCATCCAGCCAGTCCATCCATGATAGGTAAGACATTACGGAAAAAGTAAGTTATGCAGGCAGTAGATTGAACATACGGTGGAGTCTTCTGATCTAGACTGGGTCCCACAGGCTTTTTTAATACATATATGTTTTAATTAAGATATTCAAAGTAATTAATTAAGAGAGGTAGCGATTTTACGCATGAAGAGCAGCTCGACTGGGGAAGTACCTCCACCTTACAGAATACCGCAGCCAAATAACCTGGTTGTGTTCCTGCGCGTGAGTAAGGTCGTCAGAGCTCATCGGACGGGGGGAAGGGTCGGCAATGCGCGAGTGGTACCCGGTCGCGTATTATTATTATTATGGTCTCTTTCCTGGGTGTCGCTAGCGTCCATAGGCTACGGTAATCGCTTACCATCAGGAGTGCCGTATGCTTGTTTGCCGTGTGTTGTATAAAAATATAAATAAATGTTTAAAGTTTTTGATGCTCTATAATTTTCGTATACAGCCTGACATTGGTTCTTATTTTTTTATAGGTATGTACTATCTATCGCTTGGGATATCGCCAAGAATAGCAGTCAGTACCTACCTATTCCAATTAGCTAATTACATTACGTATGGCCTTTCAAAAAAGGTTGCTTTCTATAAAAAAAAACTTTAGGTACGAAAGGAACTAATATTATAATTTCCAAGAACAATATTCTTTGCACTCGCAATACGAGGAATATTCGCTAGATTTCTCATTGTTCTTATTCAGTTGAAATGAGCATTCACCGCAATTTCTACTTCGTTAACTTAGCCGTAAAACTTACCGCTAATTTATGATCTAAGTTACTTAGAAACACTTAACTCAGCTAACATGTTCTCTCAGTTAAATGTATGCAAATCGCTTTGAATATGAGTCGATCGTGGATTTGCTTTCCATACTTACGGCTGTGCGAGAAAGTACCTACCTGATAATATGATATTTTAAATAATGATTTACATAATAATATTAGGTACCTACGTCCTACCCAGTAAATTCAATCAAAGAATATTGTAGGTAATTCAATAATGTCATATGGTTCATTTTCATATCGCATCAAGCTATAACGTAAACAGTGTACCTAGCTGAATGCTAAATTCGGGACTCAAGGTGCTCAAGATCCTGGAAATTTTATTAATTATCATTTTACAAACATAGATGGCAGGACTATCGGTTATCGCAACGATAATATTATATCAGAAAATTCGCGATCATTGATGCAGTTTAAACGGCACTGACTGGGTCTAATATTTGCTTTCGCCTTGCCTTTATTACTTAATTAAAAATATATATGTAAATTAAAATGTAAATTTGCTATTAAAAGAAAAAATAATAATGCGTAGAATAGAGTAGATGAATCTTTTTGAACTTTCACGGGAAAATAACCATGCGAAATAGCTTTCAACTTATTGGCCGATAAAAAACCAACTCAGTTCTTATTGGATGAAATAGTAACGGGGTCTTCCGCAGCTAAGTTCACTCGCGTCATCTCGAGCAAACGTTCAGCGCCATCTTCAATTCACTCAGTCCGCCGCGAACAGCTGTGGGGGAAGCGTCGTCGCCGTATCGAATCCCATTATATTCTCATACCGGTATTAACCGAGCCGGTTTACAAAATATTAGGTATATAGTAGCTTTAAATATTATAAATCAGTGTCAAGTTAATTGATGATCAGTGTGGACGTTCGCTAATTGCGACTAGATTAACAGTGCATCTGTGGTTTGATCTCGCGATCTTCGTGACTGCATTTCTTTGGTGGTGTGAGCTCGCTGAAGTGTAAAAAGGTGAGTTTTTATGTTAAGTTTTGCGAGAATTGCGCCGCGTCCCGGTCGGTCTCGCTCGGCGGGCAGTCGGCAGGGGCATGTAGGGGAGCTAGCGACTCCCGCGAATCGATTGTCCCGGCATGGGATGGGTAGGTATAGGTACTTACAAACATCGCTCCTAGGGCTCAACACCCTCGCTCTGTCATGCCCACAGCGAGGTGTATGTATCGTCGTTTCGCTTGCCCTGATCTTGAACTAGCTAGACGTGGTCGGTCGGTTTTGTTATGAATATGAATTATTTATAAACACTTGTATGCATCGATGTGTAACGAAAGTGTTTTTTCAGCTTGCTCGAAAAAAGCAAACAATTTTTAGGTACCTAGTTAGTGAGATGTTATTTATGTCTAAAGTCTCGCCGGAAACCCAATCCCTAAGATCCCTGTGGCGAGAGTTCATGGCAACTACCCTCTAAGTTCAAGACTGCTTTATTTTTGGTTTGAGTTCAATGAATTCAAATATTAACTTTGTCTACAAATATCTATCCTACATTTCTATACAAATCAACATTTCTACCCTTTCCTGGAATATCTAGATTATATTTTTGACCTATTATACCTACCTACCTACCCACAAACGTAACACATTATAGAGATTTCTTCCCCGGGATTTCGATATTTCTACTGTTCCAATATTCTGGTATCGATTTTTCGGAATCCCGGGATTTCGACCTTTCTACGGTTCTAATATTCTGGTATCGGTTTTTCGGAATCCCGGGATTTATGATTACTGTCAAACAAAAAAGAATCTGGTAAAATAAATAATTCCAATATGTACCTACCTATGCCTGTGCTATCAACTTAAAAGATAACTTATTTTTAATATATCGTTGAAATTTCCGTCATATTTTTAAGTCTTATTACTGAAGTCCATAGTCACATCGATTCTGAACATAAATCATCGAAATCGGTTCATACCTATTATAGGTTTGTACCACCTACCCGAACTCTGTTTTTTTTATGAGTACCTACATATTCAAATTACGGTAATCTTTACAAACAAAACAATGCCATGCCAAAAGCATAATCAATCATTCTCACTCGTCTGATATCATCAATCTTCAATTGCACTGCAAACGTTATTCGAATTAAAACTACTTTAGACAGCGGAAAAGTAGAAATAGATGTTCTTGTATATTAATCATTACATATCTTACAGATAATTGTCTATGTAGGTAGCCTAGTGTAACGAACTAAATATTTAATAAATGCGGTTATTATTCATGATTTATTCTTATACCTACATTTATTTGAATAATGTCTAGTGTTGGTCTAGTAAAATAAGGTGCGATCTCGCTATAAAACCTAATGAAACCTCTTACTTTTTGAAAGTAAGCGTAAAAATATCAGTACATATTCTTTCTTATAATTTAAAATATATGTACTAATATCTGTCTGTACATAGTAATAATATGAATAAATTAATTTACTTTATACCCATTAATTATAAATTCTTGATTAATGTACCTAAACAATTTGAGAGTCCTAAGAAATTTACAGTCGTTTAGAAACCATTTGAACCTCCTAATCTTACATCCTCGTACATACCTTCGAGTTACACAAACCAACAAAAAATTAATAGATGCAGAACGCCTTTCAATTCATTAATTTGTATTGATACGCGTCGCAGGCGCATAGGAAACCGCGTCCTCCTCGTCAGTATCATGTGTCGATCTAATGAAGTGTTGGCATCACATTACCGGACCGGCCCTTATGGGACATTTATTGCACTTATTGAGACAATTACAGTCTCTATTACATTTATTTTATAGTTAAACCAGACGCTTCGTCGCAAGACGTCCTTTGTTTGAAATTTCTTAGAGCACAAAGTAAGAAAATCTTAGGCTGAGATCTATAGAGCATAGGTACTTAGACTTTGCTCAGATAATACCGTACAAAGTCTGTATTTAAAATGCAATCTTCGAATCTCTCTGAGTGTGTGCTAAGCAAAGCCTAAGTGCACCTAATCGACGACTTACCAAAAACTTGGCTACAAATTAAAACACACAAATATTTACTAAAGTCTGAGCAAAGTCTAAGCACGCTCTATAGATCTCAGCCTTAGTGTATTGTTATTAACTTTGTGACAAATCATGTCCTGACCTAAGTCTGTATTATGATCTGTTCTAATTGACATGAGCCCACTGGGTAAGTTTCGTTGAAGGACCTACCTCGTAGCTCTTTAAAAGGTAAAATTCAAAGCAAATATTGTAAAGTTGTCCTCTATGTTCCAGAATTATACTAAACTAGCTGTTCCCCGCGGCTTCACTCGCGTTCCCTGGATAAAAAGTAGCCTATACCTTCGGGAATAATGTAATGTACACCTAAAAGAATTTTTGGAATCGGACTAATAACTTCGGAGATTAGCGCGTTCAAACAAACACACTCTTCAGCTTTATTATTAGTGTAGATTAGTGTTATTGACTGCCCATAAGGAAGAAAATAAATGCTTGTAGTTCTAAAATTAAAACTCTACTCCATCTTCCGTTTTCCGGCTAACAATATGCCTTCTAGACATTTTATTAGCATACATTATCGTAGTCTCCGGGCACTTAAACACATTTTATGTCCAATAAGGCTTCTAAATTATAATTTCTACAGTTCGTTGAACTATGAGTCATTTGTGAATCATTTCCAGTACTCTTGGACGAATCGATAGGATGAAAGTTTCGTCTAGACAAACTGGAACTGCAAAGTACAGTTTCCAGCTATGCAGATAAACTCGGGTGACATCTTCAACAGTTTCGAACTGTCTAGAATGTACGATAGTTTAACTGGCATTGAAATGTACTACTGTTCTAGTACCTATAGTTCAACAGAGTATATAATAGGGATGATGTCTAAAAAAAATCTAATTAGTCCGTCACTGGTGTCGATTCTGTTGTTTACGAACTTAACTAATATTAGACAAGTCACCTCTCTTTCAAGTTAACCTTATTGAAAAAAGACAGAACATTTTTAATGCTGTCAGTTTAATCCATGCCGTCGTAATGTACGGGTAAATAGTCGTGACCAATAAAGATCGCGCTTAAATTCACGTTGAAATATGTGATCTGATTAAACTGACAGGACTAAAATATCTTGCATTCCTTTCTTTTATTTACTATTAGAAAGAGATATAGTGAGATTAAATTTATTTAGTTTATAAACAACAGAATCTGCACCATTGTCAGTTAGTTTACCATAAATATTGATCACATTTTTTCTTTAGTTATGAAAACAAAAAATTACGAAGTGCGTTAACTTGTCACGTGACGTCACGTCTTGAGGTTTAAGAAATTTAAGAAAGTCTTTACAGAGGGATGACGGCACAAGCCCCAATTTTTTATTGATTTGATAATAAAAAAATACGTATCCAATGTTTTTTGTTAACCTAACTGACGGACTAAACAGTATTAATTATTTTTTTAATTTTTACCCAGTCATCATCCCTATTGTAACTGTAGTATATTAACCTGACAACTCTGTTTGGTCATTGGTGTAACCTTCTTTCCAGTGTGATTAACATATAAGAGAACTATTCCCTAACTCGCTTGTCTGATCAGTCCAGGGCATAGGCGAGAGTCCTCTTGACCTATTGATATTGTCCAATAGAGGCACAATTACTAAAAAAAATATGATAATTTTCACTTCCTGCAATCTTAAACCTTTTCTATTTAGATCTTCTTTAGATAGTAATTAAAGGAATGGCCACTTAATTTGCTTAAATTTTGTATTTTTCTAGATGACCCTAGTCTTATACGGTTGTTAAAAAAACATAATGGCTCAAACTTTTACATTCTGACATTTGAGAAATCGCTTCTTTGATGATGATGACTATCAATAATTAAAATTAAGTACAAATATTGTGTGCAAATAACGGTTGCCTTGTACCCATTTAATAATGCTTAGTAAGCGTACAAGTACAACTCATCATTTTATACTAGTATATTATTGCGAGGTGAAAGGCAAGTAAAGTTTGAAAATAAACGGAAGTACTTAAAGAATGCGTTCGAAAACATCATTGCTTTACTTTCCCAAATCCGTGATAGACACGCCACTACTCCGACTTTCCACCGGCGAAGATGTTATCTGTTTTATAAAAATGAGCTCATTTTGCTGTGAGCAACACATAGGTATGTAGCATTTCAGTAATTAAGCGCGCTTTGGTTTAATTATTCTGTTACGCAGACACCGGAACGCGTTTCCGAACGCGCCGCTGCTGCCATAGTTCTTAGTGTTCTTATTTTGAAAATTTGATTTTTTAATGGTATTTTTTATTGTGTGCCGTAGACTAGATGCGGATCTTTTTCCTTTGATAGTTTCCATAAAATTATTCGTACAATGCATATAGGTACTGTAATTTGCGTGTGATTGTTAAGGTGATTCCTTCGGTTGGAGCACGAAATTCAAATTTTATTACGTTTTTTGCTAATTGCAGCTCAGTTATAGGTCAACATGTTATTTGCACCAAGAATGGTAGTATATTTACTGATTAATAACAAAAGAAATCATCAATATATGTCACAGAGTTAAATTTGTTGTAAAAAGTAACGTTTTCATGAAATAGTCTTAGGTATATGGTATATGTCAGTAATATACCTTGGAGGAATATGTTGTCGCAAATAACATGTTGACAACTTTCGACCTATAACTGAGCTGCAATTAGCAAAAAACGTGATAAAATTTGAATTTCGCGCTCCAACCGAAGGAATCACCTTAAAATGAGATACATTTCCGAGTATCTCCAAACGTCCGCAGAGTGTGATACATGTTGATTGACATATCGGGCTATTATCAAAACATGTCGGATATGTTATCGCTTACGTTTATCGGTCGAGCGCATCTATTACCTCGCTTATTAGCATTTTCGAGAGGCTTTCGTTGCGAAGCCTCTTATTTGGATGACGTTAGGTTATCAAAAATTATTATTGCCAATGTGTTGAGTAATTCCTTTATCAATTTTCATTTAGGTTTTTGCTGCAACATTAATTAGATTTTCAGTAACCGTATTACATTTAATTAATAAATTTCATAAATGGTAGTGGTGGGATTTATGGAATTTATAACACTTATGATTTAGACTATCACTTTCCTGTTAATTGTAATGTAATTTATGGATTTATTTTACCTATTAAAAGTATTCCATTGTGTTTTCAAATTTTGTTTTCCGGTAAGTAAATTTGAATTCCCGGGATTTGTTAATAGATAAATCCCGGGATTGGAAACCCTAGCTAGGCCCAACACTGTGGAAGATCTATATTAAACTTACTAATTACTGCGTTTAGGAGCTATTTTAAATCGGCTAGTCATCCCAAGAATTTAAAAAAAATGAATGTATTCCATGTTCTCTGTTGTCTATGCGAGAATAATACAAGGGCGACCCGGATGATGTTAATGAATTTCAAAGAAAAATACATCTTATTGCTTTAGTATTAGGTTCATCAATTAATTATTTTTGATGATACAGATGAATAAAAAAGAAATTATTTCATTTTGACGGTACTTTGTATTTGGAATTTAGTACCTATCGTTAATGATTTTTTTTATTAACTATAGTAAATACGATGATGTTAAACAAATGTATTTGTTGAAACGAATTATATTATAATATCGTAGAGGGACAATGTAAGGCGTGCGTGACAGACATCCGTTCATTGTTGCATTGCATTAGTGTGTTACAAAGTAATGTTTCATAATAATAAAAATAAATATGCACAAATTGATATTTTATATAATTCCAGTTGTTGCACAAAAATATTAAATTGTTAAAAAAAGCCAAGTCATTTCATGTCGATGGAGAAAACGTAAACGGGTACTTATCCTATATTTCTTTATTGAAAAAAAATAACAATTTATTTACAGCAACTCGCGCAGTAAGAAATATATGTAATATTACACAGGTAAACTAACTATGTACATACTTTGAAAACCACTTCGGATATAATGTATGTGTTAATATTGTCATTTGCAGTTTGCGAATCCAAATGTCAATTGTAACATTAATGTAAATGTCAGAATTTGCGAAATATTAACGTGTTAGCGATAAAATTCATATCAGCATCGATTAAGCATAATAGATTTAAAATATTTCAAAACTAGCTGACCCGGCAGACGTCGTCCTGCCCTGAGGACAAAAATAAATCTGGGACCTACCTACATATCCCTACCTACCTCTACCTACCCCTATCTAACTATACCTTACCTAGACCCTACCTACCCCTACCTGCCCCTACCTATCCTATGCCCTGAGGACAAAAATAAATCTGGGACCTACCTACCTATCCCTACCTACCCCTACCTAACTACCTACCTTACCTAGGTAAGGTTACCTAGGTAGGGTCTAGACCCTACCTACCCCTACCTGCCCCTACCTACCCCTACCTATCCTATGTCCTTCTCCTGGTTCTAAGCTACCTCCCCACCAATTTTCAGCCAAATCAGTTCAGCCGTTCTTGAGTTATAAATAGTGTAACTAACACGACTTTCTTTTATATATATAGATAAGGCTTAGTGGTCTGTTAAATTCTTGGGTAAGAACGTTATCAGCCTCATTTCATAACCTATAGCTACAGTAAGCTATATAATCGTTCTATAACGAACCATTTCAATGAACGTAAAATAGTAACATTAAACGCATATCTACATATATTTTTTCTACAACTTTTAAATTACAAATTGTAACATAGACTTTATGTTATTGAAATAAAGGTTATTTTTAACCATTGTCAAGTATTATTTACACAAGTGTCAGCCGCAGGCGGCGCCGATGTCTACACGTCATGCATATTAGTTTCACTATGACATTATCATAGTCTTTCCGTTTAAACACGCATTAGGTTGAGGAAATTTAATTGTGATTGCTAATTGAGTGTTAATAAGGTCGAATGCTGTGTCTACTATTTAGAATCATGTTTAACAATTCATTTAATAAGGATACTGTAGGCATAATAACTCAATGGCGCAGTTGGCGCAGTTGGTTAAGACACCACCTATCACGCCGCTGGTCATGGGTTCGATTCCCATCCAGGACAAACATTTGTGTGCATGAACATGTCTGTTTGTCATGTGTCTGGGTGTAATTATCTATATAAGTATGTATTTACAAAAAAGTAGTATATGTAGTATATCAGTTATCTGGTTTCCATAGTACAAGCTCTGCTTAGTTTGGGATCAGATAACCGTGTGTGAGGAATGTCCCAGGATATTTATTTATTATTTATTAATAGGTAAAAATGAGGATTGTCACAAGTTCTATGCTTATTAATAATTTAACTTATACCTGCTGCTGTCAGTAATATTAACATGCCTAAGCCACCCCATACCATCTAGTCTTACCCAATGAACTAGAAATTAGTGGACAACTCACTCGATTAGAATATGGAGAGAGGAGCCTTCATATACCCTCTAACCCAAGGGTTCCCAATCTTTTTCAGCCCGGCGCAGTTACAAATTTAGTATTTTGTCACGGCACCCGACCTAGCTAGGGTCGCTATTTGAAAAAAATACAGTCGATAGAGGATCGACTCACGGCGCCCCTCTTTACCTTCTACGGCGCACCAGGGCTGCTCTAACCATTATCTGGGTCAAACCTGCGAAATAGTAGCCAAGATCCGAACACGGAAGGAAGCAGGGGATACAATTTTTATCAAACACAACTAAGCACCATCCCAGTAAACCACCCCTTTTGTGTTGGGGGACAAAGATAAAGAATATTGCAATCTCCTTTTCGTTCTTGGTATTAAATATTCCGGCTAATGATAGTCTTACGATACAGTCATTAGCAAGAATCGATACACCATTTAAAGCTTTCAAAATACGATCTAGCTTTATCTGGACGTGGAATGGAACCGATAAATATCCAATGCCTTTTACGTATGTAAAAAAGTTAAAACAAAGCCATCTTTGCAGTTGGCAACACTGATTGGTGCAGTGGGTTTAAATTTAGAATGGCGACATGGTCTCTGGATTGTTGTGTGGTTTTCCTTTTTGGAATGCCATCTTGTTGACTCGTGTTTTACAATCATTTACAGTTGTAAGTAGTGTTTAATTGCGAAAAGTGGTTGTGAGCTAAAATTTATTACCTAACTATAACCGCAAAAACGTTATCCTTTACAGCTTAGCTTAAATAGTAGTTCTGCCTACCTTCCTTTAATTACTGTCCCTTCACATTATTTTAGCTAAATCCCAATTGTCTGGGCTCAATTCTCCAAGTCTGATATTTTTTACCTCATCATTCAATAAAAATCCCTGAAACTGACCATTAACTCCATCTCAAGGTATTACTTCAAAATACATTGGAATTTTAGTCAATAGGCTTTATCAACAGAGTCGGCATATGTGTCGTCCATATATCCCGTCGTCGGCGCATGCGCACAATGCATCATTTTAGCATGAATGCCTTCATTGTGATGCTGACTGCATCGCCTTGTAGGGGGCGGGATAGGACGGGAACGTGTTTTTTATGTCGTGACGGGTTGAACGTAAAACGATTTAAAAGGTTTTTTTAATGGCCAGATAAAGCTTTCGTGCCTTCGATAGTGGTAATGTTGAATGAAGTTATTATACAACTAGATGTTAGTAATTTTATATTATAGTGTCTGTAGCTATGTAAATGATAATGTATGTCTCAATACAGGTGTAATTATAGAAATAATGGGCATTATTAGTCGGGCGTATTGGGTTGGGAACGCTTTACCTACATCTAAAAATCTAATGAACGATAACCATAATTAGTACCAATATCATGTCTTTTGATAATTATCAAACAAAATAGGTAATAAACTGCTCTTTCCATGGTTTAACGACTTGCCGTGACTATATGGCGTTTGTTTTGATGGCACTCGACACGATATCAACATAACCAGTCCATTGGCCTTTATAATCGCTCTCGATTTAATAAAATTGCATTAGAAAACACCAATACTTAAGTAACGCCATGTTTTTTTTATCTATTTTATTGATGTTGAAATTATGTTTCTCCGTTTGGCAGTGAAAGTTTATGTAGATTTTTGGTATAAGTATAATTATACCTATTTATTCGAATTTAGAATGTATATATTAATAATTTTCTTTATTTTTATGTGATTAGGGATCAAAACAGTTATGAGTATGTTATGATAGACGGCGTCTCTTTACTCTTAATTCAGTAATTTATTTATTTCAATATCCTTTTCGCGTTTCGTTTTCACTTCGATTTTTTGTAGGTAATATAAAATGAAACTACACGCAGTTTCGTGTCGTGTTATTAAGCCATCGCTGCGCTGCTTGACGGCGCTCGATGGCGACAGTGTCAAGGTCATGGGCGCAGCGCGTCGAATGAGAAGTGCGTTTACTTTTTTTTCTTCTAATTTTGGGCGTACAGCAGCTGCGTCGTCGGCTGAATGAATACATGTTTTATTTTGAGTCGTGGATCTTCTTGTTACTCATATCTTTAAACATATGTTTAGTAATTTTAATAAATAAGAATATTTATGGTATAAACGCTTATCGACAGAAGGTTTCATAAAATAGATGTACGTACACACGGCCACAGATCAAGCTACACACTGCGGCACCTTATGCGGTTGTAATAGGCGCTATTTTGCAAGAAAAATGTGTAGCTTGATCTGTGGCCGTGTGTACAAGAATTCAAATCTCTGGTAGCCATGCCAAGCTACATTTAAACGAAAGTTCTTTGTCTAGCCTGTTCAAATCTACCGCTAGATGCCAGTTTTTCCAGAGACTTCGTAGGACAAACGCTAGTATGTTTATCTCGGACCTATCCCAACCGAGTCGATATTATGTTTAATTTAAATATAGCCGCATGCGCCTATCTACAACTATCGCCCAAAATAGATGCGCCCGATGGCATGTCAGGATTTTATATTTGACATGGAGCTATGCTATTCGTACAGTAAGTATTTTCCATAATATTACTTTTGTATCATGAATGACTGTATCTCGAAATTCTCGAACTTGGCGTATTTTTTTACACAAATGTTAGTAGTGGGATCATATTTATAAATGTAGTACACGTACACGTTTTGTTATAATTAGTGTTGTGTTTGTAACTTCATATTTTATAGACTACTTACCAATTTATGTATTTTAAAACATTTCTTTTTCATACTTCTTTTTCATAAACAACATTATGCTGAGTTGGAGGACCAATTTGTGGTAATTCATTATTTTTAAAATGTTAAATTATATATTTTCTATATCTGTTGTTTTGTCACGAATAAATATATTTCTTTCTATCTTACTTAGGTACTACTTATGTGTACCAAGGCAAGCCCTCAGCGAGCCGGATGACCCCATAACATTAGCTCAGATCGAAGCTGACGAAGCCCGTAAAAGTACACAACACACTACACAAAACCGATTACGCTACCGTCCGCCGCGACGTCCCACTCAGTCTCATCCCGTTCAAGCGGCCCGAGCTGCCATTAGTAATCCGACCGCCCCCAATTAGTCGTAACTCGTACTAAGTCCTCCCCTTCCCCCGGTAACGCCCTGAGCCGAGGTTCGTACCCCACTCGGGGGTGCCCTCAGGCGTGGTTACCTAAATGTTACCCGGCTGAGAGCCCTCTGCGCTCACCGATTGTCCGGTAAGGTTGGAGCAGCCATCAGAGCCAACTTTAGTCCTTTAAAAAAAAAAAAAAGAAAAATGTGTGCTTATGTCCAATAATCAATCTTCAATTGAATGAATCTAAAATACTAAAATACCTTCACATCTTACCATCGAAATCGTAGGTAGACTAAATGCCACATCCCAAAATGATTTACATACACACAAGCATCCATGTTGCATAGTTTGGATATTAATTTGATGACAAACAAATGTTACATGTAGTTTGTAGACGAAACTTAAATAAAGTTTAAATAATTGCTGTTTTGTTTTATTATTAACAGCATTGTATTTTTGGAAGTCTTATTTGACAGTTTATCGTTTTCTGTGGTAAGTCATGATGTGGCAATACTCGGAAGAAGTAAAAATAAGGCCATAGGTCATTTTTGAAAAGCATTGTTTCAAGTTGCTGTAACAATTTTAGATTTGTACAAAAAACGCTATAATAAATCTGGTACACTTAGTTTCAAATATCAAAGTATGCATTAAAAACATAAATTGAGGAAATATAAATCCGTATACAGCATATAAAATGTCAAAGTTGCAAAATTACCTAATAAATTTATAGCTTTGTTATAAAAAAAAAACAAGTGTTACTGCTAACAGCTGTCCATAGCACAATTGGGATGATTTACATAAACGAAAAGATATTTCCGGATTCAACTTTGAAATAAAATATCTCATTTTCATAAAATCAAGCGAGATTAGATAGAAACTTTCTAAGTCTATGTATTTAAATAATGTTTTTAGTTTCTGCTCCACCTAGGTTTTTATCCATTCCAGCCGTGCGTAACGAGCGAGACATTAACATCTGCCTATCCGTCTGTCACGCCCCGGTAACTCGGAAACTGGTAATTTGTTGCTAAGTAACTTTTGGGATTTTTAGTTATAGTTACAAAGAGCCTTTTTCTTGGAGGTTTGAATTTTCTTTTTTCCTTTAGAGTTAAATAAATTAAAAAATTTGACAGCATACGGGTGGCTAGCACCTTAAGTGTCCATTAAAAAAAATATTACCATTAGTTTTGATCAAAGCAGGGCTAAAGAACATCTCTAATAAAATTATACATATATATACGTACCTAAATCGCTAGGTACCGATTATAATTATAACTTGAGAAAGTTCCTAAGCTACATAAATATTTGAAAATGAAATGAAATAAAAAAAAATAACGATTTTCGTTATATTTGTCACAAAATAAATCAATTTTTGCATTCTACGAAGCTTAGCCCGCAAAGAACTTGGCTCCATTTTTAACATTTTTATTTACACTGCGACGTACTTCGATCAACAACGTTGATCGAAGGCGACGTATCAAGATTTAATGTCAGTTTAAAAGTAAAAGAGAAATCAATAACATAGAATTTACTATGCATAGGCACATATTACAAATATTCTCCATAATTGTAAAATTGTGGTATAGGCCTGTGTTGACCACAACCTCACCGTGACATGATGTGATGATGTGACCTGTGGGTGATAAACACAATGTCTAGAATGTAACTGGCTCTCAGGTGCAGCAATCTGAATACACCGGTAGTTGCAGTATATTATTAGCTAAATAGTAAATTAAATATATCTGTGGTTAGTGTCCGTACTCGTACATTTTTGCAATGTCGGATTCGCGTGGAGCCGCCAGCGAAGCGGGTCGTTGAACCCGCGCGTAACGGCGCTTCATATTCGCGTGTTATGATTATCGCACGTTTAGGGTTCACTTGGACCTAGTGAGCGACTACCAGGTAGTCACACACTAACTACCTACAATAAGTAGGTATATTGGACAAGGGAGTCAGCACACTTATCAACTCTGAAAAAGATCGTCACCGTATCGCCATTCGCCACGTCAACCAGGCGTCAATCTAAGCACGTAAGAAAAGAGCATGAGCTACGCGAAGCTAGGAGACGACGACGGCGACGCCTAGCCGTAAGCTCGGCGAAGCCGTTCGTGAGCTTATCCCGAGGCGAGGCGATTAGTGTGCGTTGCAGTAGGGAGTTTCATATAAAGAATACTAAACGGCTCGAGTTGATACGATGGCGATCCTTTTGCGAGTTGATATGTGTACTACAACCTTTAGTGGGTTAACAAAAATGCTTCATTCAAAATGAACAGTTAAGCGGGCGCCAACAATAAGAGTAAGTAAGTACCTACATTTCATTTACTCACTCATTCAACACAACATTGCTTCAATCTCAGCTTCAATAATATCATTCTTTGACAACTAGGTCATAACGGGACAGAATCAGTGGTGTCGATTCTGTTGTTTACGAACTTAACTAATATTAGACAAGTCACCACTCTTTCAAGTTAACCTTATTGAAAAAAGACAAAACATTTTTAATGCTGTCATGCCATGCGGTCGTAATAGTACGGGTATATAGTCGTGACCAATAAAGATCGCGCTTAAATTCACGGACTAAAATGGAGGACTAAAATATCTTGAGTAATTCCACTTTGCCCCACCAAGCCCGCCACCCTGGTGTGGCTAAGTGGACTGCCTAAAATTTTGCAGTGGAATATGCCCCACTATTCTGATTTGATGGGGCGGATAACACTAGCATAAACACTTTGTGGATTCTGCCCCACTAGGGTTGGCACCTCAGGATTTGTGTATGAAGGTTAACATGTATTTTTACATTTGTTTGTAAAAAAAATAAATGTATACCTATATCTGTAACCATACGACTCGTAGCTAATTTTATGAGCTTATAATTACAAGTATTTATTTACTTTTTCGAAGCCGGGATAAAATGATATAGATTTTTTTTTAAACTTAAATCCTTCCGATATTTTTATTACTTTCGAATGCATTTCAACGCATTTTTTTATTATTTAATAAGTATTTGATTTATTTAAAGATAAAAAATAATAATATGACAATAATACAAGTACATATCACAAGACTTAATAACTAGACTTAATAAATTAACATAAAACTATAACTCTCATAAAGCGTTTCTGAACGCATTCTTTCACAATCTGTGGTTACGTTACGTTTCGATACTAGTAATATAGTATTTACGATTTCTTTTAATAATTATTATTTAAATTATCCCTTTAGTAATAGTGTTCTCGTACATTATTCTTCGTTTTTTGTTATTTAATAGTTATCAACAGTGATAATGTATCAATTTCTGGGCAAACATCTAAATATATTTTTAAATCATTTAATGTTTGCAACGGATGGATCGGAACGTAAATGGAATACAAATAGCAAATGTCACAGCTATGTCAGACTAAATTGAATAAATACAGCAAAACTATATAATGTATTTATTTAAATCCAGGAAGATTTAATATGTGACAGTTTTTTACAAAAGTAGAACCTTAATACACTGTTTAAATAACCATTTTGATGTATTTAGATTTACGTTTGCTTGTCTCAGACTTGTCAAATCCTAACGTCAGTGGTTACATTTTTTTTTTTTACAAACAAATGTAAAAATACATGTTAACCTTCATACACAAATCCTGAGGTGCCAACCCTAGTGGGGCAGAATCCACAAAGTGTTTATGCTAGTGTTATCCGCCCCATCAAATCAGAATAGTGGGGCATATTCCACTGCAAAATTTTAGGCAGTCCACTTTGCCACACCAGGGTGGCGGGCTTGGTGGGGCAAAGTGGAATTACTCAATAACAGAATCGGCACCAGTACCTTGTTTTCTTGATGTTTGTTTGAAATAAATGGCACTGAACTTTTCTTTTAAAACAATTGCCTTTTTTCTAATTCGTATTTTTTAATCCCCGACGCGAAAACGACGGGCTGTTATAAGTTTGACATGTCTTAACAACGGGGTGTGTGTGTCTCTGGCCTCATAGCTCCTGAACGGATGGACCGATTTGGATTTAGTTTTTTTTTATTGAAAGGTGACTTAATCGAGAGTGTTGTTAGCTATGTTTCAAGAAAATCCGCTCGGCCGTTTGAAAATTATCACCAATTTTCTAGTGGGTTTTGGGGGTTTCTTTAAATTTGCAATTTTAGTTATTGTGATTAGCGAGCCAGGATTATGACTATAGATTTATTTATGTATTCAATTTGGTTCCTTTCTGACAAATGTCTGTTATTTATTGACAAGGAACAACGAATATAGGTATAGGTATACATGTATAATAAGCTTTAAGATAAGGAACCAAAAGATTTCAAAAGTTTCAAAAGCATAAAGACATACATCTCGGACGCTAATCACAAAATTCCTTTCAATACATACCTACCTACAATAACTAAAACCGAAAAAATATCCGTAAAAAAAATTAAAAAGTTAGTAGTCGATTTTCATTGGAAATCTGTAAAACTTCACATTTACCCCATAGCCTAAACTACCTGTAACTTTCCTACCTAGTTTCTACCTAAAAAAAAAACTAACCTATGCCACATATTCTACAAATAAAATACGAGTTACAAAACAGTTACTACCATTATAAGATTGATCTTGCATTGTACCGCAGTACACTAACCATGGTCAATACCAGTTACACATGTACTTACGGTATTTGATACCGATGCCCGAGATACCGGTTCTATAACCGGTTTACCGGTGAAAAAATATAACAACACAAGATTTTGCTCGACCGCATGTAATCATGTCGCGGTAATCATTATTCGAAGCATTTTGCGAGTAAGATTTTTTCTTTCAAACTAAGATGGCACCCTAGTACCGTGCTATGGTTTCCTCACGATGTTTGCCTTCACCGAAAGCTCAAGCTTTTCGAACCCGGGACCTTCGTCTCTGCATCCGACGTCACTACCACTGAGCTATCATCGCTTTTCGCCCCCGCGAATGATCCCTTATTTTACCATCCAAATGTGTTCAGCAATTTAATAACAAATTAATGTGTTAGGTTAGTTTTTTGTAAGATGAACAAAAATATAAAAATTGCATATACATACCTACATAGTTTTACTTTTTAAATGCTATTTCACGGGTTGATTGAATGTCCTTATTGTCACATTTAATTTTGTGACAATTTAACTAATGTTTCAAAATCAAAATCAATCAAAACTCATTTATTCAGTTTAGGCCCTAATAAGGCACTTATGAATGTCAACAGTTACAGTTTTACAATAGACTCTACTTAATTAGTAGTATTTAGTTAGTTTAAAAATTGTTAACTAATTTTAATTTACAGTTTACAAGTTGCCTAGTTATGTAGGTACCTACCTAGAGTACAATACAATAACATTATAATTTGGAACTTTTCCAATGATTTACAAACAATCGATAACATTTTAAAATCGGGTTAGATTTAAATCAATTTGGTACGTTCAAGTAAGAAAGTGAACTTGATAGCCGACTCGCCCGGCCACTCGGCACTCGCCCACGCTGCGTATTGTTTATTTATATTATTATATCTATAAAATAAAGCGGCTTCAGCGAGTTTGCCCGGCCGTAGACCTTTGAACCGAGCAGCTTGCCGCCTGATTGATAAGGTTATTTATAGGTCCTTGGGCTCTAAAAAGGAAGCACTCGTTGAATCATAATGAGTTCCTATTATGAATTGAATTCAAAATCGTAAAATGGCCGCTTTTTATGCAATTCAGAATATGATCCTAATACGATTCTGTATCTGCAATTCATTTCTTTGACAGTTTTCTATAGAGTTTCGTAAAATGGTTCACTAAATCCGAATTGCTTTTACGTCAAATAGTAGAATCATAAGAAGATACTGAGAACTATCTTTTTACAAATCAACTTAGAGATTTTGTTAAAAATCAATGAATATTTAGGAATTAAATATGTAATTTTAACGTCTATAACCCATTTTATGGACAGTTTAAAGGTTTTGGCTTACAAATAAGTTCATTACCACCAGTTTTGTGAACCTCATTCTTACCATCGTAATTTTTACAAGTTGTCTTAATATTATAATGAGCTATAGGTACCTACCTACCCATAGGGTGTTTTAGGGTTCAATAGCAATAGGGTGATTTATTATAGCCTGAGCCTATAGGTAACCCTCTTCAATAAACAGTATATTTAAGGCAATAATAGATTTTTAAATCAGACTGAATCAGTGTGTTCTAACATATCAACGCCTTACTTATAACATTAGTAGGTAGGTACCTATTACATACATACATTGGTACATTGGATGCATATCTTTTCAGTATAAACTAATTATTGCCAAGGGGAACAGACTACCTACAGCGTAAATAGGATGAGCTTCAGATGGTCTGAGCAATAATTCCTACTACCTGTCCCGCAGTTCACTTGCTTTCCCAGGATAAAAAGTAGCCTATATGTCATCTATCTTTATTCTAAGTTTCAATCTAAATGATAGTACCTTTATAATATTAAAACCATACCCAGGTTGATAGTTTGTGCAAAAAAAATACATTATTATGAGCATATCTGTGATGTCTTTGATTAAATTAGCGGAACTGCATGATGTCATGATAGGCTAAAGGTATCCATATGTGAGAGTCAAGGATAGATGAGACCAGAGAGACATCCTCATGATATAAGAATTATCATTGGTCATTTATTTAGTTAGGATAAATAAAAGAATGTAAATAAACAGCATAAACATTTATTACAGTATCATTGTTTCATCTTTCTGTAGTTTAGTGTAATTATTAATACTAAGGCAAGAATCAGCCAGTATGCGTATACAGCTCCCAGAAACTGCATATAATAATGATATGTGGGTATATTAAACTGTGACACTAATTACAGCATGACTGCATCATTATGTAACTGTCATGTTAATTATAACATTTTACTTTCTTGATAATTCTATGGACCATTAATCATCTTCTTCGGGTAACCTGAAAGTTAGTAAAATTATAGTTAGTTAAATTAATTGATGGAATATGCACATTATCAGTAATATCATCTTTAACATAATAACAAGAGGAAGTTTATAAAAAGGTCTTTGCTTTGTGCAATAATAGTATAACATTAATGAAATTATTATACATATGTTTAACAAATAAAATGGTTCTATTCTAATGGGTACCTCAGTATTTAGATCATAATATCGAATTACTAATGGTAAAATCATTTTTGAATAACTGGTAAGTACCTACCAAGTATCAAGCTTGACTGACGATTTAAGAAATAATAACTTGAATGTTTGTTGGAATATCCTCGTAACGACTTATCAAAAGTATGAAATACTATAAGTAGGAGATAAACTTACTTTAGGTATGCGAGATTCCTCGCCTTTTCATTTCAAAAATCTTGACGTTCTAAAAGATTCTTCCGTGTTATTCGTCCAATACTGATATTGTCTTCCTTTTACATTTTTACGTAAATAATTACAGTACTATAGGTATAATAATTTTCATATTTTCCTTAAATTATTGAAAGACTATTATTTTAATGATATACTATAATTTTTAAATATTTATTTTGTACTCTATCAAAACATCCAATATAAAGTTTGACCGACCGACCACAGACAAGATAAAAATATATTGTCATTGATTGATACCAGTCGAAGAAGAAAATATTTTTATAATCAATTAAAATGTCGGTTTGGGTACCCAAATCCAATCAAATAGATGCTATGAAGCAACATTCGATCGGTTTTTAATTATAATACAAAAAAAAACATAGTTATTCAGTCTTAATTTAACCAAAACTAAATAGAAAGAATAACCGGTAAAGTTACGGTTTTAATTATTGTAGTCTAGTAACATTAATTCAAAACAGAATCTGTTTATGAATTGAATTGCGCATAAATGGCGACTATTTTACCAAAAAATAGATGAATTGCATGAGATCTGCTGTGAATTCAGGAAATGAATTCCTTTTAGCAATATTGCGTAATCCTTCCTTTTTAGACGCCCTTATGAATCATTTTATTGACAAGACAAGAATTTCGAGGTCGATAACATTTTGAATTGTTAGAAATATGTTTTTTTTAAGGTCCATCTTTCTCGTTTTAAGATCATATCCGATTGCATTCTTATTTCAAATTATCGGGTTACTTACGTTTTGACAGCGCTATTTATCGGACAGCGAAGTGTCAGAGACCTTTTTCCACTGGTAGAAGTACCAAAGTTGGTTCTTTTTTATACGGTATCATTATGTCTTCATATTTAAAAAATAATTGTATATAAATTAAGTAAGTAAACGTGTTATCAATTAATAAAATAAAATTTAATGAGGTTTTAAAGATTTGCATTGCCGTTAGCTGCCGATCGGTGTTGATTGATTTACGATTAACTTAGCTAATCGATTTATCCTAGATAATCCGATGACCTGTACGTGGTTTATGTAATTTATGTCGAAAATGGTTCCATTTTCAGTGAAGCAAGGTTGAGTGATTAAATCCCATGATGATTTTTTTGATAAAAATCATTAAATCAAAATCGGAGAAGAAAATATGGCAACATTGCTTGTCCCTTGCAAAGATTTTATAAGATGCAAAATAATTCCATCGAAAAAGCTGCAAATATTTACAAGCCCATTAAAATGATCAAACATCTGGCTTATTTTCGATCAACGTTAGCTCAAAATAATTACCTAAACAAGATTATTTTTAAACCATATTAGTTATACTTATATTGTTAAACTCAGTAAGTGGTCGGTCAACGTACCCACTGTAGGTTACTTATAATTAACCACCAGCAAATATTAAACAAACCATATTTCTACACATGTAAGTACCTACTCCTTAAAAAGTTACGATTCATGCTTTTAAATTTATTTTTAATTTTTCTGCATTGCAAAAAGAATCTTATGACTTATTCCAAAGGGGTCTAATTAGTTTTTCGAATTGACTAGTCAAGCTAAACTACTTTTAAATGGTTATCGGATGAGAGTATGAGAGTAGTAGGCGAGTGCTTAGGCGAGCGTGTAAGAAGCTCTGTTAGCAAGGACAACTAGTTCAAAGGCACCATGAGGACGGTTCGAACCTCGGCTTGGGCCTTGGTTAGAAATGTAAAAGAGGTTACTTTCTTCTCATCATTAACTAGCCGTTCCCCGCGGCTTCACTCGCGTTCCCGGGATAAAAAGTAGCCTATATCCTTCGGGGATAATGTAGCTTTCTATTAGTGAAATAATTTTTCAAATCGGACCAGTAACTCCGGAGATTAGCACATTCAAACAAACAAACTTCCCTAGGTAAAAGTAGTCTGTATGTTATTCCAGGGTATATTTATGTGCCAAGTTTCACTCAAATCTATTAATTAGTTTTTACGTGAAAGAGTAACAAACATTCATACATACTCACAAATTTTCACATTTGTAATATTATAAGGATATATAGATTCATGGGTTTAACGAAAGATTCGTCTGAAAGCCCGCCCCAAATTAGAATTTACATGAAAATTTCGTCATTTCATGCAGTTTGCTTAAAACGAAGGGTAGGTAAATAATGGTCCTTTATAATAATAATAATGCGGCTCGCGTTAGGTAGCTGGCTCAAGGGCCTAATTCAGAAGGCAGTGCTCCTGGAGACGGCACGCATAGTGAGGAAGTTTCTCTGTCTGGAACCTTAACCATCGGTATCTAGGACCCTGTTCCCGATGCCGGTTGGATTCTGTTTTTTATATTTTTAAATGTATTTTTTTATAGATTATATTTAAAAATGTAATTTAAAAGATATATATTTAATAAATGAGATAATAACAAAACATTATGAGTTCATTTTATAAAAATATTGTAAAAAAATTATCATATGCTTATTGATAGGGTTAGTTTTTTTATAATATTTTTGATTTTTGATATTAATGTTGTAAAAAAAACTAATTTTAAGGAATAATATAAATAAAGATGATAATAATAATAATCTTTATTTCAGCCAAAAAATCCATCTACAGATATAATACTAATAATACAAAAACAAAATAGATAAGACCTAAACAGATCTATGGTCTGGTCACTTTCGGTTCTCAAGCTGGTGCACAGATATCCAATACCTATATATCGAGCTGTCCAAGCCTGCGCTCACCGTTTGGAGTATGCTATTTCCAGAGCATCGCAATCTCTCCCAAAAGGAACTTACTCTTTATGTGTACGCAGTTAGTTAATATCTTGTCAACATTAATTGCGTTCAAAACAATGACTCACTGCACCGATATGAAACTTCCTTAATGAACGAGTTATTTATATTTAAACCTACTTATTTTATCCTGATATACTTATTCCTTAAATACATACACGTTTAGTTCTTAATATATATGTTAACGGAAAAGTATCTAGTCCGTCATTGTATACATTTCCTACGAAATCCATACATTTCCTAAATATCTATCGGAGTACTACATTCGGTATATTTGTAAGGATAGCGGTATTTGGGGGGTTGTAAGTGAAAGGTACTTTTGTGCGAATACTTGCTATTCTATGCAAAATAAAAAAAATAACCCCAACCTATTTTTTTTCAATAGTTTCTATATATTTCCAAGTATCATTATTGAATTATAATTTCTTAGGGGAAATACACAGGAATTGTATACAATTCCTATATTTCATGCATTTCCGGTGACATATACAATATACGGAACTTAACGCCATCTAGTGGCGAAAGCCTTGAACTGTCGTATGGTTTGAGTATGAATCGATCTTATTTGAAACTTAATAAACTAAAATAGCTATAGCTAGTCAGATATTGTATAAAAATATTTGAAAAACGTAAGCTTGTAGATTTTTTCGGCAGTTCTTCGCAGTTGAAAACTGTCCTCTGAACTGGAGGTCTACTCTTTTTCAACAATAAACGAAGTTTCGATCGTTAACGCGAGTTACCTACCACGGTTCCATTCGTTAAGAAACTTGTTCATAAGTGACTGACTTTGCCTATGGCTATGGCTTTATACATTACTAGCTATTCCAAGCGGTTTCACCCACGTTCGCGGCATAAAAAGTAGCCTATAACCTTCAGGGATAATGTAGCTTCCTATTAGTGAAATAATTTTTCAAATAGGACCAGTAACTCCGGAGATTAGCGCGTTCAAACAAACTCTTCAGCTTTATTTTTAGTATGTACGGGCACATAAATTGTGAAGCCCCAGGCAAGAACTCATTGCTTAAGTATCTATTAATTACCCTTAAACAACATGGTCCCTAATTACATGAACACATTATGTACGTATTGATAAACAATAGGCTAGATGACAGTGTCAAAAATAAATGACCAAACACTAACCAAAGCATAAAACATCTGAAAACACGCGGAAACATCAAATATGTTGTACATTTAATTTCTATGATTTTTAAGTACCATTAGAACCACTAAGAGTAGATCATTTGATGCTGTGAAACGATGACGTCATAGCTTAGTATTTCATACAATATTCCATGTAACCGATCGTTTTGACATTTATTAAAGAGTAGCTGATTTGATAAGTCAGTCATCTACCCTATTATTATCAACCGATGAGGCTATTGCTTTCATGTCATGTTTAGACAACTATCAGTTTGTAGACTGTCTATTATTCAATATCTAATGGTTGTTTGTTTATTATTGAAACGTTGCTCCAACATGATGCTAATTTAGGTACAATATGGTGCCGATTCTGTTGTTTACGAATTAGTTCTAATATTACTCGTAGTCACGTCACCTCTCCTTCATGTAAACCTTATTGAAAAAGGATATATTTTTTAATGCTGTCAGATTAGTGCATGTCATTGTAATTTACGGGTAAATGGTCCAGTTGTGACAAATATAGATTGCGCTTAAATTCACATTGAAATAAGTGATCGGACTAATCTAACAGAACTAAAATATCTTTCATCCCTAATGTAAATTTGTTTATTATGTAATCAAAAGAATCGGGGCCGTATCATTTTGGTCCTTTGTGGTAAATCAGTCCAATATCCAAGCAATATGAGTCTGCAATGTGTTATTTTTGAGAAGCATACGGCCTATCTGATGGGAAACGGTTACCATAGCCTATAGATAGACGCTGATACAACATATGTAACGCGCGTTGTCAGCCGTGCAAAAATCTCATCGCACCCCTCTGCGCGAATGTCTCCGGCCCTTATAACAAGCGAGACAGTAGAGGCGCAATTTTAGTAAGAAAGACGATTCCCTTTCTAATAGATTTCAGAATGTATATTAATATACAAATAAGAGCCCAAATAAGAGTAAGTTAGTTAGTTAGTTTTAAAGAGGGGTATATTCACGATTTTTTTCTGATGTTACTAATGAAAAATCCCAATGTTTAAAAAAACTATTCCCCGTCACATTTTCGCTAGTTTAACATATATTTTTTACAAATCTCTTGCAACCTAGAATGCTGAGATAAACTTAATAAAGAATCATCATTTCTCGGATATCGTCGCCTTATGAACAGCATGGCGTATCATATCACCAACTGAGCGTCTGCAGTAGTTACCCTACCGGTCATTCGTTCACCGAGATCACTAAAGATTTCAGGAAGCTTCATTCTCAATAAAAACTACATCTAAAATAGATTCAGTGTTATCCAGAAACCTTCTTATACTTATAGCAGAACATTTATAAAAGTCAGATTGCATGAGTCACATAAAAAGACCATATCTGGGTACAGTTGCCAATTTTAGAACGCACTACATGAAAATTCCTTGCGAACCGCGTAGTTCCACGCCTATTTTGTATTATAATAAGGCTGGTTGCTTGTCCTGTGTCCTAGACACACCTTGACCTACTGTCTGGCCTTGTGGCCATAAAATCTATGCTATGATTGATCTACTTCATGTGACGTAGATACCTCAATACTTACTGCGTCATGCAAGTCCCAGACAAAACGCAATAGCTGGCAATACATAAGCGTAAAAGCAGCTGAAAGCTCGTCGTATGTTATGTAGGTACGTCATGGGGTCACGTACCTAGTACGCAGTAAAACGACGCGTTTACTAACCCTGGATGATTTTGAATTCGGATCTCTTCATGCAGGTTTATTCTTCATCATTATCCCAGAGAGCTATAGGCTGCTTTTTATCTAAGAACACGAGTAAAACCGCGGGAAACAGTTTGTATTTCATATTTTTTATAATTTAAGGCTCAGTGACGTCGGATGCCGCGACATAGGAAGTCTTATTTAGAAAACATGATTTACAAAAAACAATCCGAGCAATGCTCGGGCATCCAGGTATTAGGTAAAAAACATGACTTTCCAAAAAAAACCGAGCAATGCTCGGGCATCCAGGTATTAGGTAAAAAACATGACTTACCAAAAAAACACGAGCAATGCTCGGGCATCCAGGTATTAACACCTAAAAACGCAATCTAATCTTGGATTTAATCCATTCCACATCCACACGGCTGCTGTGCAGTACACAGGCAGGACGCAACCGTCACGGTCTGCTCCCAAGGCCTCGCCACTGGGTCAAAGGCACCGCACCTAGTCATTGTGTATCATGTTACTGGTTGCCTTTGTGACTTGCTTGTTCGATTGCCTTAATTAGATCATTATTTTTTTTTCTCATGATAGGCTTGTCAATAACAATCTTACCACTGGAAGTGATTTGGCTAAAGGAGGAACTGGCTCTCGTGCAACTGACAACAGTATGCGCGGAATTGCGGCAGATTTTAAAGCCGATGGTTCCTCACGATTATTTGTTTTACTGAAAGCTCGGACTCTTTTCTTTTTTTGAAAGGACTAAAGTTGCTAGCCTCTGATGGCTGCAACAACCGGCGAGCGCAGAAGGCTCTCACCCGGGTAATATTTCGGTAACAACGCCTGAGAGCACCCTCGAATGGGGTACGAACCTCGGCTCAGGGTGTTACCGGGGGAGGTGGAGGACTTTGTACGAGTTACGACTAATTGGGGAGCTCGGACTCATTTTAAGTCTCCATTTCACGATTTATAACCGTTGCTATCATCAATCGATGATATTCTATCGATGATTCTATCGAAAGAACATTTAGCACTACTCAACTGCCCTCAAAATCCTACTAATACAAATGCAAAAGTTTATGAGTGTGTATGTTTGTTACTTCTCACTGTCACGCTTAAGCGGCTGGACCAATTTTGATGAAATTCAGTATGGAGATAGCTGACATTCTGGATTAACACATAAGCAAATTTTCATCCGTCGGGAAAGCGAGTGAAACCGCGGGGCGGTTATAAGTGTACCTTGTATTACGTCCAATAAATAAATATTAATTTCTCATGTAAGTGAATCTGATTCTTGTGAGAAATAAAGTCTCAAATCTGATGACAATATTCTCAGCATCAAACATTTGAACTTGAAAAGCAAGTTTCTTCTTTAGGCTTAGAATGCTTAGTTACTTGCCATCGGGATTCACTACCTAATCGCTTGATTGTAAAATGTTAGATCATCATATTTGCAAAGGAAGATAATTAGATGAGTGAACTACATGGATGATGTAACCGCTGGTCGAATTTTCATTTTTATCGAGACTTAACAGGCCAGTTGGCGCAGTTGGTTAAGACGCCACCTATCGCGCCGCTGGTCGTGGGTTCGATTCCCATCCAGGACAAACATTTGTGTGCATGAACATGTCTGTTTGTCCCGAGTCTGTGTAATTATCTATATAAGTATGTATTTACAAAAAAAGTAGTATGTGTAGTATTTCAGTTGTCTAGTCTCCATAGTACAAGCTTTGCTCAGTTTGGGATCAGATAACCGTGTGTGAAGAATGTCCCAAGATATATATTTATTATTAACATTTAGAAATACATGAAAATGTTCAGTAGGTCATTTGTGAGCCCAACCCTGTGTTGTTAGTAGGTGCAGGAGGGGCTCATGTCATGAAGCATGCGAGGCCCAATAGTGTGCCCTACCCTTCAGCTCATGCTTGCGAACAATATCACTCACAACCCTGGAAGTAGGGTGCGCCATCATGAATGTAGTTAATGATATAGCCTGCAGTAACTCCTCTAAAATTATTGCATTCTTTTTGAAAATAGCTGTTTTTCTAGGGATATTAATCAAGAAAAAATGTGTCAGGACTATTGTGGATCTAATAAAGAGTACCTAGTTCTGAATTTCCGTATTTCTGCCATTTAACGAAACTTTAAAGATTTTGTGGCAGTCGGCGGGGCACATCCCTCGTAGAACCGACGGCCGCTGGGACAGAAAAGTTCTCGAGTGGCGACCACGAACCATAAGAGGCAGTGTGGGCAGGCCCCTTACAAGGTGGACCGATGATCTTGTGAGGGTTGCGGGAAACCGCTGGATGCGGGTAGCGCAAGACCGGCCATCGTGTAGATCCTTGGGGGAGCAGAGGACGTCTTTCAGCTGACATGATGAACGAAACCACAATTTTGATGTGAAATCAGATAAAGAATTTACAAAATTCAAAAGTCGTTTCTACCCATATAAAAATCATTCAAACATCAACAAACTAAATCATTGCAGTCCTGTCTAAACAAAAGCCATTACAATCTCGTCCGTAACACGGAAGCGAGCTGTAGATAAACAACCGGACAGGCGTAATCCGGCGGTCCACGGTGCAGTAAACTAGGCCAATGACTCGTCTAGACGGTGTCAAGTGATGACCCTTACGATGAACAGATTAGACAGATGAGTTATCAAGATGTGTGGAACTAGCTGCGCGCATCGTTGATTCTAATTTGTATTAATTGCTCTTTCAATTTACACGTCATCTTATGTTAATTTTATTTGACACCAATGATTGATGTCTTAGTCTTTAGTACAGACCTTAAAGGATTTTTTTACAATGATCAATCTTTTGCTTTCCTCGCCCATTTAGTTCCTTACAACAATAGCCACAAGGTGGACCGATGATCTTGTGAGGGTCGCGGGAAACTCTGGCTGGGGAGGCTTTTGTCCAGCAGTGGACGTCTTTCGGCTGTCATGATGATGATGAACAATAGCCACCAAAGATTGTTGGGTTTTGGGCTTTCCAAATTTAAATTCACCCGCCAACTCCTCGCGACACCGCATGGTGGCGCACCAATCGACCAATCGACTGACGTCGCTGTCAGACGCGCGTAATTTGTATTCGAGTGCAAGAATAAATATGTAAAAACTATAAATAACATTAAAAGTTCAGTGAAGTGCCACCTAATAAGTTGCCTAAGGACAGACCACCGTTTCATCTAATTGTGGAGGCTGTTCCACAATTCTGGACGCAGTTGGGAGACCTTAAGCACATCCAGGCGGGTGACGTACATATTATCTGTTCATTTATCTCTTGCCCATGCTAATAGTTCAATTCAATAATTTTATTTCACACATGGTGTATCGTACACACCATTTTTGGTCATTCGAACCCGGATCAACCAGTTACAAAGTCAGGAATTATCAAAGAAATTCAATAAAAAATACATTACAAATCATACCTATTTGTATCAATTACACATAATTTACAATAGGTGGAAGCATCATACACACAAATACATACTCTAACAAGACTGTTTGTTATAATTTTGTTGTGTATTTTAGCTGAAAACGCATATTTTCAATAATAATTCAAAAATATAATTTTGTTCCTTGTGTCAACTCATACATAGTGCGTACGTGCCGGCCGGTCATCGGTACAGTCCGCTACCGCCATTACGTGCGACTGTCAATTTATATTTTAATTAAATTAATTTTGCATTTCATATTTTTTTTAAATATTTTTTCAATCGAGTTTATTTTGAGGTGAAATTTAATCAAAATGTCTCGACCTCAAAGTGTTAAGGCCAGTAAAAGTGATGTCTCTGATGATAGTGATGATTTTGACAAATTGTTACAACCATTAAATATTGCTCAGGAAATGTTCTTTACGCGATTACAGTCAGTATTCGAGATGTCAAAGAGTGTGGTTGAGAAACCAGACCAGTTTGATATTTTTAGGGCACGAGTGCGTGATCTTCCTATGTTACGTGATAAGTTCGAACAAAATATATCGCAAATAATTCAGATAAAAAAGTCTGCGAACCCAACTTTTGTTCCCACTTATAAGGAGATAGACGCATTTGATAAAATGTACTATAATATTCAATCTGTTGCGGATAGTATCAACACACAGCATCCACAGGGTAGCAGTCGCGTAAAAACGAGATTACCTAAATTAGAAATATTTCATTTTGATAGTAAGCTTGAGAATTGGCCTACATTTAGAGACACTTTCACCAGTTTAGTTCATAAATGTTCAGATATTTCAAACATTGAAAAGTTATACTATCTCTTAACAGCTGTGAGTGGATCTGCTTTGACCGTCGTGAAGTCGCTACCGGTCACAGCTGATAATTATCCGTTAGTATGGAGTGCTTTAGTCAAGCGGTACGAAAATAAGCGGGCTCTTGCGACCATTTATTTAGACAAACTATTCAATTTCAAACCTTTAATATGTGAATCGGCCGCGGGCTTGAACTCTTTCTTACAGACATTTCAAGAAAGTGTTAAGGCTCTTCAGCTATTAAATATACCTGATCTAGCGAGTTTTGTTTTGTTTTACATCTCGTTACGTAATCTCGATCCTACCACGAGACGCGAATTCGAATTAAACTCGAAGCAAGGGGTAGTACCTGAGTTCAAGGATTTAATGGCTTTTATAGAAAACCATGTCAATGTGTTGGAAATGTCTGATTGTAAACCCAATTCAAATAAAATTTCAAACATAAATAATAATAAATTAAGTCAAAATAAATTCAATTCAAGTCAGAATTTTTCGAAAGCTGACTCTATTAAAGCAACTAATCAAAAGACGACTTTATCATCGTCAGTTGCGAGTACAGATCAACCCTGTGACTCAATTAAATCCAGGGATTGTTTCTATTGTAAGAAACCGCATTCCATTTACAGATGTAATGAGTACATTGATCTTTCGCCGGCACAACGTCTAAACAAAATCAAGCAATTAAAATTGTGTGAAAATTGCCTTCGTGATCATGCTTTAAAAGACTGTCCGTCGAAGATTCGATGTACCATTTGTAAAAATATGCACCATCACACTTTGCATATTGACTCGGGTTCTAGTGCAGTTTCTAGTGCAGTTAGTAGTACTTTGAGTTCAAATAGCAATGGTGTCGCTGTTTCACTTGCTTGCTCAACTGTTTCAACAGTGCTTTTAGGTACTGCTATTATACACGTCGCAGACTGTTGGGGCCAGTACCATACCGTACGTGCTATAATAGACAGTGGGGCTATGACGGGCTATATGACCCGAGATTGCGCGAATCGGCTCGGACTTACCCGACGCAAGTGTGAGTTTCAACCAATAGGTTTGGGTGGAAACCCAGTACAAGACTTCGGTGTCTCAACTTGTACTATCAAACCTCGGAATAGTAATTGTCCTATTTTGAATACTGATATTATTATCGTGCAAAATATAGCCGGTGATTTACCGACCACGCAGTTATCAAATACGGTTATAAATCAATTTCAAAACCTCGTCTTGGCGGATCCATGTTTTTATAAACCAGCTCCTGTAGACGTGCTGATTGGTGGTGATCTGTTTCCTTATATCTATAACGGTGAACGTGTTATCTCAGAGAATGATGGTGTTCCTGTAGCTATGAACTCCATTTTTGGATACGTGATCGCAGGACAGACTTCGGTGCATAGTTCAGATCAGACAGTCACAGCTACGTTTTCGGAAGTGAATCAGACAGGTCGTACCAAATTTTGTGGACTGTCAACGAATATTGATCAGATTATGTCAAATTTTTGGGAACTGGAAAATATACAGTCTGCTATAGAGCCAAACCCAGACGATGTTCTGGCCGAGGAATTGTTTGCAGCTAGTTATAGGCGCGATAGTACCGGTAGATATATAATACAATATCCTTTCCGACCTAATTTCGAGTTGGGTGATTCTCATCAGACTGCGGTTCGTAGGTTTGTCAATCTAGAATCCAAACTCGAACGTCAACCGCTATTAAAGTTTGAATATCACAAATTCATGCAAGAATATGAAAGTCTTGGGCATATGACTTGTCTAGGTACAATGCAAAACGTGGATTCAAAATATATTATCCCGCATTTTTGCATTTTAAAGCCTTCGAGTACGACCACGAAACTCCGTGTAGTATTCGACGCGTCAGCCAAGACCTCAAATGGTCTGTCCCTGAATTCGGTCGTTCTCCCAGGTCCGAAACTTCAGGCAGATTTAAATCAACAGCTGATTAACTTTCGTTTGAATGAGATCTGTTTATCCGCGGACATTTGTAAAATGTACCGACAGATTCTCATCGATCAGAGTCAACGTGATTATCAGCATATTCTTTGGCGAACTTCACCAACTCAACCAATCCAGATTTACCAACTCAACACCGTGACATACGGGGTGGCCAGCAGTCCATATTTGGCTATCAAAGTTTTGCAGACGCTTGCTGAGAACGAGGCTGAAAATTATCCAAGAGCTACTGCGGTGCTGAAGCAGGCTTTCTTCATGGATGATTTTATTTGGTCTGTTTCCTCAGTACAGGAAGCTGCTGAACTACAAGACGAGCTTATGGCGCTACTGCAGAGTGGTGGCTTCATATTAAGAAAGTGGTCTAGTAACTGTGCCCAGGTCTTGCAGCGGTTGCCAGCTGAACATCGGGAGACTCCCGTCGAATTCAGTGATGATCAAAACTTTTCTATTAAGGTCCTCGGTCTTCAATGGTTACCGGCTTCGGATTCATTTTCATTTTCGACGACTCCGATGAACCCTGTTGTCACAAAGCGAACAGTTTTATCGCAGATTGGAAGATTATTTGATCCGCTTGGTTTTGTTGCTCCTTGTGTGTTTTTCGCCAAGTGTTTCATGCAGAAACTATGGGCTCTCAATTTAGGATGGGACCAGAGCTTGCCTGCAGACATGGAAGAACAATGGTTAGCCTTCGTTAACGAACTACCCTTGTTATCTGATTTTAAACACGAACGTCATGTAGCTGTCGCAAATAAAACTTACATTCAAATTCTAGGTTTTTGCGATGCGTCAAGCCACGGTTATGCTGCTGTCGTATATTTACGTTCTACAAACGATGCCGGCATGAGTAAAGTCAGTTTACTTATTGCTAAATCAAAAGTAGCTCCATTAAAGACTATTTCTACTCCACGTTTAGAGTTAATGGCAGCACATCTTTTGTCTAAATTAATCAAATATGTCAAGTCTATTTTAAAGGATCAACTTCCTATTAACGAGACACTGCTGTTCACTGATTCTTCAGTGGTCTTAGCTTGGCTCAACGCACCTTGTTATAATTTGAAGGTTTTTGTCGCTACTCGCGTGGCCAAGATATTGGAAGCGGTATCTCGAGAATGCTGGTACCACGTGAGTGGCGCATGTAACCCAGCTGATATTTGTTCCCGCGGCGCAGCCCCGTCTGTGTTGTTGGCGATGCATGAATGGCTTAACGGACCTCATTGGCTTTCTCTAGTCAAGTCTCGCTGGCCAGTTAAGACCATCGATGAATTCAGAGATATCAGTCCTCCAGAACTAAAGCCTCAAATTACTACTTTAGTTGCTGTGGATACTCATCAATCAAAGAGTTTACTTTACGACTTGACCGAAAAGTATTCTAGTTTTGACAAACTTATTAATGTCGTTGCCAGGTGCTTTCAATTTATTCAAAACTGTAAGGTTTCAAAAGCAAAACGGCAAGCACTTTCCCTTAGTGACATTCGTAAAGCACATGATGTTATAGTTAAATGTGTTCAGAATCACCATTTTGCGGCAGATGTTACAGCTTTGTCAAAAGGCGTGCATTGCTCTCAGGCACTGAGAAAGTTACACCCTTTCCTGGACCCAAACTGTTTCCTCAGGGTGGGGGGTAGACTTTCCCAGTCCAACTTAACTTATGACAAAAAGCACCCTCTACTTTTACCTAAGTGTTCTAATTTCACTAAAATTCTAATTGACTATTATCACAAATTGCATCTGCATGTTGGTCCTCGAACACTTCAAAGTATTTTAAGTCAAAAGTACTGGATCATATCAGCTCGAAATGCAATTCGTTCTCGTACGATTCGATGCATATCTTGTTTTAAAGTCTCACCATCAACTCGACAGCCCCTCATGGGTGAGTTACCTAAGTATCGATCTCAAGATACACACGTATTTCACACTGTTGGAATAGACATTGGCGGTCCCTTTTATTCAAAGGAATCAAATCGGAGGAACGCCAAAATTTCCAAATCGTACTTGTGTGTGTTCGTCTGTTGTTCAACCCGAGCAGTACATTTGGAGGTTCTGTCGTCCTTGAGTACTGAATGTTTCCTGGCCACCTTTGATCGTTTTACGGCCAGACGCGGTTTGTGTCGTACGATAATTTCTGATAATGCCACGAATTTTGTATCAGCTGGCAAGCATCTCACAGAAGTTTCAAAGTTTCTTAACTCACATGGAGATTACTTGACCAGTAAAATTACTGACCGGGGAGTTGAGTGGAAACATAATCCTCCCACAGGAAGCCATTTTGGTGGGATTTACGAATCTGCCATCAAATCGGCGAAACTACATTTAAAGCGTACAATAGGTACTAGGGCGTTATCATTTGAAGAGTTAACGACAGTCTTCTCTCGAGTTGAGGCTGTACTAAACTCGAGACCTTTGTGTCCATTATCAAACGATCCAACAGAGTTTGAAGTTTTAACTCCATCACATTTTCTAATAGGTCGAGATCTTTTATCAGTACCTGAATACGATCTCACTGATTTATCTATTACTCGACTCAATCGTTGGCAAGCCACCCAGCAGCTTTCCCAGCAATTCTGGAAGCGCTGGAGATTAGACTTTCTTCATACATTGCAACAACGTCAGAAATGGTTTGACAACTGTCAGAATCTGAAAATCGGAGATCTTGTTCTTTTACATTCTGATGCTCCACCTCTGCAGTGGCATTTAGCTAGAGTTACTAAAATATATCCGGGACCTGATGGTATTGTGCGCGTTGTTAGTGTTCGCACAGAGAACAGCGAGTTTACTCGTCCGGTTGTCAAACTTAGTCCTCTCCCTTTGGAGCAGGACACAAATTAATTCATTTATAATTTACTATTTTTACTCACATAACTTTCCTGGTAAAACTTATGTGAGAAATTACTTTAAAATACAGTCCACACTCTACCACACAACATACTTTACCTGCATATTCAAACACTACATGTATCAAACACTTACATTACATATTTCAACCTCCTGGTTTGGTAACTGGGAAATCCTGGTGGATTTCGGTGGGGGGAATGTTGGGTTTTGGGCTTTCCAAATTTAAATTCACCCGCCAACTCCTCGCGACACCGCATGGTGGCGCACCAATCGACCAATCGACTGACGTCGCTGTCAGACGCGCGTAATTTGTATTCGAGTGCAAGAATAAATATGTAAAAACTATAAATAACATTAAAAGTTCAGTGAAGTGCCACCTAATAAGTTGCCTAAGGACAGACCACCGTTTCATCTAATTGTGGAGGCTGTTCCACAATTCTGGACGCAGTTGGGAGACCTTAAGCACATCCAGGCGGGTGACGTACATATTATCTGTTCATTTATCTCTTGCCCATGCTAATAGTTCAATTCAATAATTTTATTTCACACATGGTGTATCGTACACACCAAAGATTAAACCATAAATCTATACTAATAATAAAGCTGAAGAGTTTGTTTGTTTATTTGTTTGAACGTGCTAATCCCTGAAGTTACTGCTCCGATTTGAAAAATTCTTTCACTAATAGGAAGCTATATTATCCCTGAAGGTTAAAGGCAACTTTTTTTTATCCCGGGAACGCGAGTGAACTTAGATTTTATATAATTCTGTAATGTATGATAAGAAAGATTAAATTCAATACTTGCAATTAATCGTACAACCGTCAACGCTAGTTTAAATACATTTTTCAGAGCCTCTACATCAAACCTCACCTAAAGGTGGTTGGTTAAACTTGAACAGCTTTTCTTTCCTTCTACTGATTCAGACCGGGGTAGTTATACCATTTCCTTGATTTGCTATCACTAACCAGTCCTGCAAACTTCATTATAGATAAGATTTATAGATCCTCTCACTCATACTTGTTACTCTTGATCCTGCGGGCAGTCTTAGATCATGAAAATGGTTTACTTGACCATTAAACTAGTAGTACTAGTACCTACTGGTTAGAGCTTTTTTTCTTAAATGCTACAAGTTTAACTTGTTAATTGGTAAGTTACGATTTGAACGACTAGTTTAAAAATGAATAAATAAGTTTTTAATTTTTGACTCGATTTAGTTTTTATTTCAGGGTATGCGTACGTCTATTACTGTGCATATTTCTCGAACCAACTATTAGTTATTAAACGTTCCAACAGTAAATATTGTATGTATACACTTATCATTACCTTATTGTGACAAATACAGTTCCTATAGTATTTCGAGATTTTATTGTCGAAATTCCATCACTTTGACATGTTTTTCACAATTAATTATATTATTATCAATTAAAATCTTAAATGTAGTGTTAAACATATGTATGATTGCCATGTGAATCATACAGATCATTAACACCTCATGGACATCATTTTTACAGTTACCTAGATGATCTTATAAAACTTATCATTGTTGTCAATCTACAATTCTAATTATACCTGCTGTGAATTTGTGCCGTGTATTTTATTAAAAGTTGGTTGATTATAAACCCATTTCAATAAAGTTACATAATATTTCAAAGAATAACTTTTGTTCTTGCATCCATTACTAAAGATTTTGACAAATGAATGGACGGTCGCTACGCTCGCTAGCCGACGGCTTTCGGTCCATCTTTTTGCTTTATTTTCATCTGTCTGTGAACCGAAACAAATGAAATGTCTTCTACAAATCTCACGGTTGTCATCGCACAAATCAACCGGCTATAATTTGCAAGTAACTTGTTTCTCACGTAAATATGCTTTGCTGTTTGGTGAAATAAATTAGAACTAGTTTCTAGAAGTTTATTGTGTTCAGCTTGTTTTGCATTCCTAAAAACTTGTCTAACTCCTGCGCATCAGATAACTGCACCTGGCATTCTTAGTTCCTGCTTCTATCGGAATAATTAATAAAAATAGATTTTCATCTTATTGAACCGGTTTGACCGTGGCTAGATAAAGTTTAGAAATCTAAAAATATCTAGACAAAATGTTGCATTTTACATGCACCTTTGAAGTGGTATATTCAAAGACAGGCCAGAGACAATTTAGTAATTTCTTAGCCTAAACTCTGTTTAAGGTTTTGTTTATCCTGGCTTAAACCAAAATTTCGTCTAGCTTGGGGTCCCATTTATATCTAGTGTTAGATTACGACCACCGAAACTGTATCAAATATGGCACAGACATTTATCATTGTATTATGAATTGACTAATATTAGTCTATACTCTGAATATCTATACTAATAATAAAGCTGAAGAGTTTGTTTGTTTCTAAATCTCCGGAGTTACTGTTCCGATTATAAAAAATCTTTCACTAATAGGAAGCTACATTATCCCCGAAGGTTATAGGCTACTTGTTATCCCGGGAACGTGAGTGAAGCCGTGGGGAACAGCTAGTATTAAATATTAGTTAGAATCTGCACCAATATCGTTGTAAATAACTGTCAGATAGAAAGTAGATATTTATAATCCCGTTTGTTCACCAGGCACAATGAACGGTCTCAATGGTCACAGCAACGGCGAGGTGAACGGCGCCGGTGACATCATCACCCAGAACCAGCAGCGCGGCTGGTGGACCATCGGGCTCATTAACTCGCGGTACCGGTACCTCACCGCCGAGACCTTCGGCTTCAAGATCAACGCCAACGGCACTAGCTTGAAGAAGAAACAGATATGGACTCTGGAACCCGCATCGGGGAACACTAATGACAGTAAGTGGTTTTCGATTTTTTGTAAATTCTGTCTTATCGCCTGTTATTATTGGCTAATTTCCTGTAAGGAACTTTGGTTTTAAGGATGATCAAGGTTTTTTTATGATGGTTCATGGATGAACTTGAGCTGTGAGGAAACCATAGCACGGCGGTAGAGTACTTTATACTACCCGCCTGGCTGGCTACCAGCCTCAAGTTGAAAATTTGCCGCCAAGCACTTTCCGGTGTGTTCCGACAGCTGCACTTGAGAGCTGGTTCCCTTCTAGGCTTTGTGTGCTTACCACCATCGGCCACATCATCACTTACCACTGTGAGATTATGGTCAAACACAAGTCTGTACATTCTGAGTTTCTGTGTCTTTATTGATCTTTTCCATTATTAATTTAATTGTTCATCTTTACTTAAATAACAGTTTAATTTTTAACCACTGAACCCAGTAAATTTCCAATTTGTACTGTAAATCAAATTACAGTACGAATATTGGAAATAACACCTTACACATGGTCCCTTTGGCCACCCTCGGCGCACTAATTGAGGCAAAAACCTCCCTCGCGTCCAATCCACACAAATGTGATAAAGGGTCCTTAATTTAAATTCTGAACATGGAGCCACTGTTACAGCGGATTTCGTCAATAACTTACTATACAGCATTAGTCCAAGTACTCGTTTTATGTTGGTATATTTTTTGTCTCTACTATAACTTTTATCAAAAAGTAATTCATCAATCATTTAAATATCAGTTCCTATAAATCTATTATTTTTCACAAGTATTTATGTTACCCATTTGAATTTTGTACGTATATCTTCCGTTTATGAAATCATCAAAAATAAACTTCATAGATCGCTTTCTAGTGTTAATATCTCATACACAAGTAACTAAAGCATACAAAATAGTCCATATCTACTCATAAAAATACTTAATAACATCGATACGTCAATATCAATACTGCAAAATAAACATCAGCTGTTTATACCATTTGATGAAACCCGCAACAAAAGTCCACGTAATAACATTCACTTGTATTGACAACTGTACTGGCCTAGCATTCATTGAACACGTTTCGTAGCCCAAACAAGCCACCCCATCGATTCCGGCGTCCCGATCCAATCAGACAGGGGTCTGCACCCCTCATTGTCAAGGTCTTCACAACAGCTGGTTCTGCCCACACTCTATACAATATTGATTCCGAGTTACAGCTCTACAAAGTTTGTTATTGGACTGGTATTTTAGGGATAACTGATGCGATAATTTTAAATGTTATTTTTCAATCTTTTTTGCGTCTTTGAAATGTTATTAATTGCGTGAATTAAAAGGATCAAAATTTAATGGTGTATTCGTAGATGTAAAAGAATCATTTATAATAAATAGAACCAATGGTATATATAACACATAGTTGTGTATGTTAAGTCTCATAAGTGCTTTATTAGGGCCTAAACTGAATAAATGAATGTTGAGTTTGACATAGAACTGAGTCACTATAATAATACATAAACTCAAATTTAATACTCATTAAGGAAAATTATGTATGTTACTAATTAATTCTACCATAAAGGTTCGTACAATGAAAATCTATACATATTTGATATTAACATCAAAGGCATTGTAGGGTACCTATTATAAGTCAGTAGTCTGTATTATAAGGTCTGTCTAACCTAACCTTCCTAAAGCAAATAGTTCCTTTGTTGCAGATATAACTCGCTTTGAAGATGGAACTAATATTAAGGTTAATTAGATAATGGTGCCAATTTTGCTGCTTACAAACTAGACTAAACTAGCCTCACATAATCGCTTTCTAAAAAATAAACAGGAAAAGGATATAAGTGTAGATTAAGACTTGTCTAATTAGTCAGATTGCTTGTATCAACGTAAATTTTGTGACCGATCTTCATTTTGCCGCTGATCATGGGTTCGATCCCCATCCAGGACAAACATTTGTGTGCATGAACATGTCTGTTTGTCCTGTGTCTGGGTGTAATTATTTATATAAGTATGTATTTACCAAAAAAAAAGTAGTTTAAGTAGTATATCAGTTATCTGGTTTCCATAGTACGAGCTCTGCTTAGTTTGGGATCAGATAACCGTGTGTGAAGTATCCCACCCAGGATATTATTATTTTCCCGTAAATAACTGTCTAATGGATTAATTTGACAGCTTAGAATATATACTATCCTTTTTCAATAATTTTTGTAAGAAAGAGATGGGACGTGATTAGAATTTTAGTTTATTAATAACAGAATTGATACCCATGACTATAACTGTCTGTACATTACTCGAGTACTTCTATGAAGCTAAAATTCTAAATGAACGGCATCTAATGTAGATCTTATTGAGAAATTAATCAATCAAGAGCATTTATGTTTGTTCATGTCATTATTGGAGCTAAAGAAAGTTATGGACATTATCTCTTGGGTTTATTTTATAATTTATTTACTTACCAATTAGCTGTTATAGCAGTTCTAAAACTGGTGACAATGATTGTTTTAGGTTAACGAACATTTGCAATGAATTCATAATAATGTACCAGTTATTGCGGTAAATGTTTCTACCAGCAGAATCGATTTAGGTTATATCATTCTTTCCTTAGTCGCTATCATATAAGGAACTTTGTTTAGTTATTAAGGCGATGCTATACGAGAAATTATGATTATAAAATGCGTTTTTCTCTGTATTCTATGTTCCAAGAGATTTCGAAAAAAATATATGTTAATCTAGAGAATATGTACGGGGAATAGTTTTTTTTAAATTGGGATTTTTCATTAGTAACGTCACAATAAAATCGTGAATATGCTCCTTTTTTAAACTAAGATTGCATTTTTCTCTTATTTGGGCCATCCAAATAACTTGAAAAATATTAACATACATTTTGAAATCCATTAGAAAGGGAATAGTTTTTTTACTTTTTATCCATCCACCTCGACATGAGCTCTGGCGACTTTACTCACGCGCAGAAACACAACATAAAGGTACCTTGTCTTCTTTATTCAAAAATGTGTAAACCCCGTTTTAGTGAAAGAACTTTATGCTCACATAAACTGATGCATAATTAGACACCCGTCTTTATGCAAGATCTTACCGTACAGCTCGTGTTCTGTCCGAGTAAGTGCAGCATGTACCACGTCCGTTACTCAGTCGGCAGACAAACAAACCGATGCTCCGGATTAAATAGATTAATGGCACCAGATAATTGTCGTGTCGAAACATCACCGTTCGCCGTACCGTTCGAGAGCCCGTTTAGAATATTCATGGGCAGGTAATTAGCCTTATATGCCTGTACGCTTGTACTTTGACTTAGAAATTTATTGGTTCTGGTTATTAAGATTAGAGACGGAATATACAGATGATTCTAATTATCTATAAGGGAAAATAAAGATTAATATTTGGTTTTTAGATTCAATATTATACTAAAGAATACATGGTTGTAGTAGCTTCTCTATGCACTTGCAGCCCCCTGGCCAAGTGATAATTGTATGAAGTTTATGTATATTTAAAACAAAAATACATAAATTCAAAAAAAGATCCACCAAAAAAAAGAAGCCTTGCTGAGTTTCTTGCCGGAGTCTTCTCAGTTCAAGTGTATTCCGAACCGGTAGTAGAGTTTATTGTAAAACTGTATGTAACTGTTGACATTCATAGGGGCCTAAATTTAATAAATGAGTTTTGATTTTGATACTGAAAGGGAACAATTTATAAATATTATCTAAACTGTATTAGAAATAATTGTTCTCAATTAAGTGGACGAAAGTCTTTCATGAATGGACTAAACATATAGGACAGTGGATTTTCGCATTTCTATTAGTGCGGATCTACCTATAATTGCGGATATTATTCTAAAAAAAAATATAACAGATTCTTTTGAACCTTAAATATTTAAGATTCTATACAATGATGAGTCCTTTGACTCGCTCTAAGTAACTTTAATAGCTCTTTTACTATACATATCTCCATTATCCTGGTATAAATATGACGAGATCTAATCATCTGAACATTCTGGCATTCGCAAACCAACAGATTCTTCTTCAACTGCTTCGTCTAACTGATGATCATTGCTAACTACTTTATATTTTCTGCAGGCATGATCTACCTTCGCTCCCACCTGGACAAATACCTGGCCGTGGACTCGTTTGGCAATGTCACCTGCGAATCTGAAGAGAAAGAGCCTGGAAGCAAGTTCCATATCAGGTAAATTGATCATGATATTCTTTATTATAAGTCAGCTAGTTATGACTTCAGTAAAGCATTACTCCTGGTATTACCTTCTTTCTTAGTCAATGAAGAGGAGTTTGGATTCGTGATATATTACCTAAAAGAAAGTGTTTTATAAATATATTTCCTATAACTTATCATAAATTACAGGAGGTTTTAAGGCGATGATAGCTCAGTGGTAGTGACGTCGGATGCCGAGACGAAGGTCGTGGGTTCGAATCCTACAATGAGCTTGATCTTTCGGTGAAGGAAAACATCGTGAGGAAACCATAGCACAGTGGTAGGGTACTTTTAATACCCGTCTGGCAGGCTGGCTACCACCCTGAAGTTGAATATCTGTCGCCAAGCACCTACCGGTGTGTTCCGGCAATTGCACTTGAGAGCCAGTTGCCTTCTTAGCATTGTAATAGGTCGGCAACACAATCCTCTGGTATTGCAAATGGCGATAGGGGACGGTAACCACATACCATCAGGTGGACCGCCTGCCTGCTTGTCAACCTTCTTAACATAAAAAAAACTCCTTTTAAACAAATATTGGCCTTTGATTAATAGATCTCGCACTCTTCCTAAAGCCTTATCTCTGATATTGATACACTAAACGTATTATATCTCTTTGGATACACTTTGAAAAATCATAAATTTCTAAATATCAAGATGCTATTTTCAGATTTAACGTCAAGCGTATGTATATGTCTTTATATGATAATGCATTTATGTTGTTAGGACGAGGGTGCGCGGGTAGAGTGCTTTCAGGAAATGTCAGACTGGATACAATCTTTTGTGTTGTCTGTTTGTGATCAGAATGTACGATAGATGGAATTCCATTTCATTTAATACATTTCTATTCGGTACTTTTACTAGTTTTTGTAACTTTATTCTTAACATTCTTTTAGATTGTCAAAAATCTATTTTCACGTTTTGATTGTATTTTAATTACTCTATCGCTCTTATTACGTGTGGTTTATATGAAGTCTAGCAAAATTCAGGTTTTAAATCTATGTCACTTTCCTTCAAGAAATTAACCTCACGTAATATGACTAAAATAAAAAAATTAAAGAAACCCCCCGACACTCACTAGAAAATTGGTCATAATTTTCAAACGGTTGAGCGGATTTTCTTGAAACAGCTAAGAACAGCTCGATTAAGACACCTTTCAAACAAAAAAATCTAAATTCAAAATCGGTCCATCCGTTCAGGAGTTATGAGGCCACAGAGCCCACAGACAGAAACACACACAGACAGACAGACACGTCAAAAACAGTAGGTATGAGACAGCTATTTTGGAAAAAATAAAAAAGCATTGAATTTGGCTGTGAAAACGTTTCCTGATGATTTTACGAAGTGTTATTTCATTCCACGCTGCGAAATATTTTTATAGATCTTTTGCTTCAACTGGCAAAAAAATACCGGATATAACAAATCATTTGTTCTCACACCCTCGCGATATCGCATACTAATCCCAGACTGACTCACCGGAAGTGAGGTTTTTGAACGCGCGCGCAGTATATTTATTTTGATTTAATGGCGTGTACGCACCATTCCTGGCGTTGATTCGCAATTATACTGCACTTGGTGTTGTTTGTTCATAAATTATTTATATGAGTGTGTTGGCCTATGAGTTAAACTTGTTTCTTCTAAGGCTTTGAATCTAAGCAATAAAAAAAGTCTATGAATGCTGCTTGCCTTCCATACTTATCTCCTTCTACCTATAGCTCTTTTTTTAACACGATTTGACGAAGAAAAATGAGTGCAATAATTTCAGGGTTCATGTGTATGTTTATCCTGCTTAAACCTAATATAAGAAATATAAAAAACGAAATATAAAAAGGAACTAAAGTTGGTAGCCTCTGATGGCTGCTCCAACCTTACCGGAACAATCGGAAGCGCTGAGGGCTCTCAGCCGGGTAACATTTAGGTAACCACGCCTGAGGGCACCCCTGAGTGGGGTACGAACCTCGGCTCAGGGCGTTACCGGGGGAAGGGGAGGACTTAGTACGAGTTACGACTAATTTGGGGCGATCGGATTACTAATGGCAGCTCGGGCCGCTTGAACGGGACGATACTGAGTGGGACGTCGCGGCGGTCCTCGCCGTCGACGGTAGCGTGATCGGTTTTGTGTAGTGTGTTGTGTACTTTTACGGGCTTCGTCAGCTTCGATCTGAGCTAATGTTATGGGGTCATCCGGCTCGCTGAGGGCTGCTTAAACCTATTTAGAAGTATGTGGTATTGTTAAAATCCTTATGTAATTCGGGATGACAGCGGTACATTACCTGCAATGTGTAATTTTGATAGCAAGCATTTAGATCACTTTTTTTAACGTAGTTTTCGTGTTACTGTAAAATTCGGATCTTTAATTCTCTCAAGATTCAAACATAATAATATACTCATTCTAAACTGCTATCTCATGATTAGCTAGACAGTTACTCTCTAAAAAATAACAACAATGGTGCGCCGATTCTGTTGTTTACGAACTAAATAAATTTAATCTCACTATATCTCTTTCTAATAGTAAATATAAGAAAGGGATGCAAGATATTTTAGTCCTGTCAGTTTAATCCGATCACATATTTCAAGGTGAATTTAAGCGCGATCTTTATTGGTCACGACTATTTACCCGTACATTACGACGGCATGGATTAAACTGACAGCATTAAAAATGTTCTGTCTTTTTTCAATAAGGTTAACTTGAAAGAGAGGTGACTTGTCTAATATTAGTTAAGTTCGTAAACAACAGAATCGACACCAATATGTGTTTGCTTTATAGAATTTTATAGATATTTTCATCATTCATTGTCTATATATACAGTTGCTTTACATATAATTCTACTATTGTTCTTTTTCTATCTATCTATACTAATAATAAAGCTGAAGAGTTTGTTTGTTTGAACGCGCTAATCTCTGGTGTTTTAGTGGTCCGATTCGAAAAAATATTTCACTAATAGGAAGCTACATTATCCCCGAAGGTTATAGGCTACTTTTTATCCCGGGAATGCGAGTGAAACTGCCGGGAACAGCTAGTCAATCATAAATCCCTTTCGTTTCTGATTATTGTTTGCCAATAGGCTAGTTGACAGTGTCAAAAATAAATGACCAAACACTATCAAATGAATAAAACATGTAAAAACACGTGGAAACATCTAATATGTTGTACATTTAATGCTTTTTATGATTTTTACTAGTAGAACTGCTAAGAGTAGATCATTTGACTCTGTGAAACTATGACGTCATATAAATATCGTTTTGAAAGTAGCTGATTTGATATGTCAGGAAACTACCCTATAGTTACCATTAATAGGGTAGTTGACTGACACATCAAATCAGCTACTTTTTAATAAATGCCAAAACGATAGTTTATAATGAATTTTTTTATGAAATATTACATTATGACGTCATAGTTTCACAGCATCAAATCATCTACTCTTAGTGGTTCCACTGGTAATTAAAAATCATAAAAAGCATTAAATGTACAACATATTTGATATTTCCACGTGTTTTTAGATGTTTTATGCATTGGTTAGTGTTAGGTCATTTATTTTTGACAGTGTCAACTACCCTATTGTTACCATTAATTGTTTATCGAAAACCATTTACTTATTGAAAGCACTTTTCTCAGATAAACAGTAAGCTGTATGAGTCATTTGCTGAAAATAAATGTCCTGAAAGTGATGAGTCAGTTAAGGGGGGACTTTCGGTTGGAGCGCGAAATTCAAATTTTATCAGGTTTTTTGCTAATTGCAGCTCAGTTATACATGTTATTTGCATTATATTAGTAACATTACTGACATATACGACTATTTCATGAAAATGTTACTAATATACCTTGGAGGAATATTTTGATGATTTCTTTTGTTATTAATCAGTAAATATACTACCATTATTCTCGCAAATAACATGTTGATAACTTACGACCTATAACTGAGCTGCAATTAGAAAAAAACCTGATAAAATTTGAATTTCGCGCTCCAACCGAAGGTATACCCTTAACTTGTGTTCTGAATCACTCACATAAATAACCTAAGTTTCGGTAACTTGGCCAACATTCAGAATATTCACATGGGTATGTATTTTGGTGGAGTGTTTGCGAGTAACACAAATGTGCGGCTTCAATTACTTTTGATTTATGTTACTGCTCTTTTTTAGCTTTGTATTTTTTTTTATTTATGTTATTCTGCTGTACGGTTTTTCATCATCTCCCCTGAAAATCCTACTGCTATTTTAAATCCGAAAGTTTGTGAGTATTTATGTATCTTTGTTGCTCCTTCACGTAAAAACTACTGAACGGATGTGTATGAAACTTGGCACATAGATAGATCATACCCTGGAATAACATATTGGCAACTTTTTATCCCGGGAAAACATAAGGTACCTCGGGAACGCGGGTGAAACCGCGGGGGGCAGCTAGTTATATACTAGCTGCCCCCCGCGGTTATGGACATAATGGAAATTACTGACTAGTCTATACATACATTAACTTCATAAAATTGATTTTCCATTGCAGTTTTTGATTTTCCATTGCAGTTTTTGATTTTCCACAAAATATGATTACTGTGTCATCCATATTCTGCTGTACGGTTCCTCGTTTCTTAATTATCCCCTCTGGAAATTGGGCATTATGGGAATAGGGAATATGCATGACCTTAATAAAAGCTCATACCTTTAAGAAGCAGTAGGATTAGATAGATAGATAAAACTTTATTTTACATAAATCAACATTTCAAAATAACAAATAAAAGCTTAATATTATGTATGTACAATGGGCGGTCTTATCGTTAAGAAGCGATCTCTTCCAGACAGCCTTTGGATGGATAGAAATTTATTATATACTATAAACTAAAAAAATACTATTAAAATAAACGAGATATAAGCCATCAAACATCTTTTCCTATTCAGCAAAACGGAATTTAGCATGGAGTTTATATCGACGTCATAGTATATAATGTCCGATCTCGCTGTCTAATTAGTAGTTTAAAATGCTTATATCTTACGTGATTCTCGGCCGAATTTATTTCTAATTTCACTTTTTGTCATCTTTTTTACGGTATTTTCATATTTTGTTAAGAAATGCGATAAAAAAGTCATGCATATTCCTTATTGCTCACTAGTTTATGCATTAACTTCACAATATTGATTTTTAACTGCATTTCTTACTGCGTCGTCTAAAATTACCCGACTTGATACTGCAGAAATAATAGCCAGCTACATAATATAAGCCATTTTAACCTTAACAAACAAATATATCCCCTAAATTATTGATCCATCCGAAACTTCTACAAGTTCTACTACATTTGAGGGGCCAAATTTTGGGGTTGATCCTTCTGGGTCCTACGTATACAGCAATATTGAACTCTACTGTGATGTGTTAAAGTTTAATACTCTTTGTAGAGTTGATAAAGGGGATAGAGCCTAAAAGTTAGCAGTTATTTTAATGAACGCGTGCCACGATTATGTCCTTTAAATTGCTTAGATACCCTTACACTGATAAAGGTATGCGAAAGATGACATTATACTGAGATCTATAGAGCGTACTTAGACTTTGCTCAGACTTTACCGTACAAAGTCGGTATTTAAAATCCAATCTTCGAATCTCTCTGAGTGTGTGCTAAGCAAAGCCTAAGTGCACCTAATCGACGACGTACCAAAAACTTGGCTACAAATTAAAACGCACAAATATTTACTTTATAATGTAGGTTTATATATACCCTAAGTAAAGTCTGAGCAGAGTCTAAGCACGCTCTATAGATCTCAGCCTTAGAGTGTTATTTGATATGAACAGCATTTAATTATTCTTCAATAGCATACACCATAATGAATACGATAAATATTCCCACTTTACTAGTTTATAAAGATAATCCCGCTTCAGTCGTTTTCTTTGCATTTGTATTTACAAACGCAGCATCGGTTTTTATTACGGACTTGCCCGAAGATTTCTATCGTGAATCAAAAAAGTATTATATACATGTGCAAGCAAATCTTATATACCTTATTTCGCTCTATTCAAGATATTCGACGTTTTCGTGACATTTTCTTGGATGATAATTTGATGTTTCATTCTGTACATATTTTATCGCTTTAGTACCTAATGGCTTATTAATGATAGGCTTCTCTGTTAGACCTTCAACTGTACTCAGTTTTGTAATGTCACTGTTAAATGTCGAATCGTCATTTGGTCGTCTAGCATAGTCTGCTTGTTTTAATCTATCTATCTATGCTAATAATAAAGCTGAAGAGTTTGTTTGATCGCGCTAATCTCTGGTGTTACGTGTCCGATTCGAAAAATTCTTTCACTAATAGGAAGCTACATTATACCCGAAGATTATAGGTTACTTTTTATCTCTGAAACGCGAGTGAAACCGCGGGGAACAAATAGTGTTTTATAAAGTACGTTTGGTTTAATGAGTGATCCAAATATTGAGCTGTCATGTTCTGTCTCAAGGTTTTCAGTCAGTATTTTCTACTAGGTACTTTGTTAGAAAACTTAACGGTACATATATAGACCATCTCCTAAGTGGGGAGAACAGTTTGAACAACTGAGAACCCCTGTGCTCGAGCCGTGGTGCATTTTAATTATCTCCACCACGAGGGGTAAATGTTGTCTTACTCTCGTCGTGCCATTGTTTTCTTTTTCAATGTCTCTGAATACGCTGCCATTTTGCAACTTTTGTCATTTGCGTAGGAAGACTTGGTATTTTTATATCTAAACTGTTCCCCACGGTTTCAGTCGCGTTCCCGGTATAAAAAGTAGCTTATAACCTTCGGAGATAATGTAGCTTCCTATTAGAGAAACTATTTTTCAAATCGAAGCAGTAACTCCAGAGATTAGCGCGTTCAAACAAACTCTTCAGCTTTATTCTTAGTATAGATAGCATTCTAGGACAATGTTTTGAGCTTTAGGAAGTTCTAATTATTCGTAGTATTTTAAATACATGGGAATTACAATGATTTTTTATAGGTGTTAAAAACAGACTGAAATGAAGGTACTAAGATCTCAGTAATAATGATTTCCAAAATAAAGACGCAAATTTTACTGTAGTGACTATGGTTATTTACTGTGATAAAATCATTAAAGTTATTAATTAAATAAGGATAAACTTGCTATACTTGTAACTCGTTTGAGCAAAGTTAGGGATTCTTTTAAGGGGCAATGTATACGCTTCTTTAACAAAGTACCCAAAGAAATTCAAGAATTGTCCGTGTTAAAATTTAAAAAGGTAATTAAAGATAAGTTGTACAAAAAAGGGTACTATAAAGTTTCTGATTTTATAGAGGACAAGAACGCATTTCAATGAGTTGTTCGCTTCACATGCTATTTATTGTTATTATAATTTTTGTTATTATTATTGTTAATTTTAATATTTTATTTTATTTTCTATAGTTTATTTTTATATACATATTTTTTATTTTTACAAATTTGACGATTAAAAATACTTGCAATGAGTTCATTTAATAAAGACACTTTTGAATTTGAATTTTGAATTTAAAAACGTATTATCGATATTATAATTCGTAAACAAACCATAGCCAATGAACTGAAATCTTAATTGGTCACAACACAATGAACTCCTTGCAGCTCCTTAATGAAATAATCGTCTGGCATTCGTAATTGGCATGCCGATGGTGCCAACAGCTTTTTGCTCGTCACTAACTGACCGGCATACTGGTCACGCACTCCGTTCGACTCGTTTGACGTCATAAGTAGCGCCATAATTATGGTTTTGATAGATATTGGTGCTGATTTAAATCATGTTACATCTCTTTTTAAAAGCAGTATTGAAAAAGGATAGAAGTCAAATTATTCTCTGCTATTGTCATTTTACCTATTTTTATTCTTTCAGCTTTACAGCTTTTACAAGATTATTTAGTTAACAAGTAAGGTACGGAGTCATTCGCGGAGAGCATCATCGAGGATTTACATTCATTTTCATTGTAAAATCAAAAAAAAACGGGGCCTAAATTAAGGCCGAGATTGAGATCTAAACTTTGTGACATGTTGCGAATCAAACTATGTATCCAAAGCTGATATTTAAACTAAAAAATATTTATTCAGTGTAGGTGCTGATAAGGCACTTATGAACGGCAAGAAACCCAGCACAATGCACATGTTTTCACAATCTCCTTTGTCCCCAGTGTATCAGAAGACAACAGCGGTCGCTGGGCGCTGCGAAATGTGGAGCGCGGCTACTTCCTGGGATCCAGCTCTGATAAGCTCACCTGCACGGCTAAGGTGCCGGGAGATGCTGAGCTATGGCACGTGCACCTTGCTGCGAGGCCTCAGGTACGGTCTGCATTTAAGGCGACGATATCCGAGAAATGATGATTCTAAAATGCATTTTTCTCTTATTTTTTGTTCCAAGAGATTTGGAAAAAATATATATACGTTAAACTAGAGAATATACCTATAAATGTGACGGGGAACAGTTTTTTTTTAAATGGGCATTTTTCATTAGTATGTCAGAAAAAAATCGTGAATATGCCCCTTTTTAAAACTAAGAATGATTTTTTCTCTTATTTGGGCCATGCAAATAACTTGAAAATATTAACATACATTCTGAAATCCAATAGAAAGAGAATAGTTTTCTTACTTCTTTTAAAAAAGCCTTAGTTTAAAAAAAAATAACGTATTTTTGACTAAAATTGCGTCTCTCCTGTCTCGCTTGTCTCCGGAGAGCTTCCACTTATATAAATGCTGGAACTAGACAAGAAACGTCTTACCCTGCGCTTATTATACGCCACTATAATCACAAAATATCAGAGAAATGTGAAATGAATGCAATCACGCAATTATATTCAGTTGCATCTCGTTCCGACCGCGACACGGTATCAATCCACCAGCAAATGTGTCATTATGTCTTACGCTTTGGAATGTATGTGATGAGGGAATTATGTGAAATTGATGTCACTAGAGAGAGAAACGAATGAGTTTAAATTATATGGAGAAGTTAAAAGTAAGTTTCAAACATGTCACATGATTTCTTAGTAGATTACGCTTCACGATTATGAATTATATTTATTATTTTTAAATGATTATTAAAATCAGAAATTTACCCCAGGATTTTTTGTTAATTTCTATTAGTTGAATATCTGAAGCTGTCTGTCCCCCGCCGTTTCACCCACGTGCCCGGTATAAAAAGTAGCCTTCGGTTCAGGAAATATTTTTTCGAATCCATCTGGGCCTTAGGGCAAATCAACCACTGAAATGAAATGAAATATTATTTATTCAAATAGACCTTCACAGGCACTTATGAATAGCCAGACTCTAATGCACGGTTCGGAAGGTAGCTTTTGCTGAGAAGAGCCGGCAATAAACTCAGCAATTACTCTTTTCAAAATAAACTTCATAATTTAGGTACATAAAATATATCCTGCAAGAGCGAGCGCTACACCCAAGCCTTTTTGTCATTTAAATATTCGTTAATATTGTAATAAGCCTTCTTTACTAAAACGGTCAATATGTTCCTTAAATTTATGTGAAGACAAATTTTAAAGTGGAAGAGCTTTCATATTATAAAAGCGTGTACACAGACCTAAAAACAAACCATGCACTTTTTGGAGTCTATAAGCAGAATTTACAAGTTTATGCTTATTTCTAGTATTGATACAATGCACGTCGCTTTGTATCAATACTATACTGGCTGTGACATACGGACGGCAAGACAGACAAACAAGTGATCCTATAAGGGTTCCGTTTTTCCTTTTGAGGTACGTAAAAGCATTCCATTCCTCCCTATCTTTCCACCATCAAACGAATACTTTAGATTCTTCAACTGTCCTCATACCTTGAGGTTTAACAAGGAACGTTATTCCCAGGTGAACTTGCGGTCCATCGGTCGCAAGCGGTTCGCTCACCTGTCAGAGTCCCTGGATGAGATCCACGTGGACGCCAACGTGCCCTGGGGCGAGGACACGCTGTTCACGCTCGAGTTCAGGGCTGATGAGGGCGGCAAGTACGCGCTACACACCTGTAACAATAAATACTTAAGTGCTGGAGGAAAGGTGAGTCAGAAATATTATATATTTTTTTTTTATGTCAGAAAGTTAACAAGCAGGCAGGCGGTCCACCTGATGGTAAGTGGTTACCGTTGCCTATCGCCATATGCAATACCAGAGGTATTGCCAATGTGTTGCCGACCTGTTACAATGCCGAGAAGGCAATTACTGGCTCTCAAGTGCAATTGCCGGAACACACCGGTAGGTGGCGACAGATTTTCAACTTGAGTGTGGTAGCCAGCCAGACGTGTACTACAAAGTACCCTAGCACCGTGCTATGGTTTTCTCACGATGTTTTCCTTCACCGAAAGCTCAAGCTCATTGTAGGATTCGAACCCACGACCTTCGTCGCGGCATCCGACGTCACTACCACTGAGCTATCATCGCCTCAAAAATCGCTTTTCTGCGGTATATGGATTCTTTTATTTTGGACAGGCCAGGGATGGCGAACTTTTACGTATCAACGTGCCAATTTTCTAAAGAAATGTTTAATGAGCTCATAGACTTTTGATTTTGTATTTATTTGGAAAATAATAAATAGCAGGGGCGTAGCTACCGCCGTATCTGCCGTATCAATTATACGGGGCCCGGGGCACAGAGGGCCCCGACGTGCGTCATAGAGGCAAAAGCATTAAAAAAACCAAAGTCATCATCAGCTATAAATGATTTAATAAATCAGTTTGCCGAAAAAAAGGCAAGGAGAGTGTATATTTAATTTGAATTGTTTGAAAAAAAAAAAAAACTAATTTTATGCAAACATTTTTTTTTTCTTAATAATCTTTACCATTCATAAGGGCCCCCAAACATTTTTTATACGGGACCCCGAAGGGCCACGCTACGCCACTGATAAATAGGTACTATCAACCTACTTCACACTTTTTTTTGTAGTGCATTATGAATTTTGTGATCAGCGACGTGCCCAGTGCGTGTCGTTATAGGCATTCAGTGTAACCTATCCCAAAGTTATCGTTAATCATAGATTAAACAAATGAACTTTATTGCAAATACATAAGGCTCATTATCATAACTCTCTCAGTGCTCAAGTATTCCTTTATAACAGCTGCTAGCTAATTGTTACAAAACGACATTAGGTGTAGTGTAGGTCGCATTCTATCGATGGAAAAAAAGCTTACAATCTCGAAGACAGCGCAGTGTTTACAGCACACAATAGCGTTTGTTATTGCAAATTGGTAACGCAAAGCACGGCACAGTTGGAGAGTGTCATACGATTGCATATAATACGGTCATGTTAGATGTAGTATTTGCAAACAATAGACCGGGAGCCGGGACACGTCCGCGTCGTGCTTTTAGCTCAAGATGCGAAGGCACATCCATATACTATCAAGCAATCAACAGGACATGTAGATTTTTTTATGTTGTCGAACGCAATGCGTATGTGATGTCTTAAACGATAGTTCGACCATCGTTATTAAATACACCAATTAACCAATAGAATTGCAGCAAACTGCTCATATTATAAATGCGAATAGAGTGAGAAAGTATGTTTGTTACTGAATGCTTTACGCTCAAACGGCCAGACAAATTTTGATGAAATTTGTTATAGATGCAGCTGACACCCTGGATTAACACATAGGCTACTTTTTATCCCTCAGGAACATAAGATCCCTTGGAAACGCGTGTGAAAATGATCAAAATATCAGACCCTCTGGTGTCAGAAGACACCGGTAAGTGCTTGGCGACATCTTTTCTACTGGATGATGGTGGTAATCAGCCAGGCGTGCATCGTACCGTAAGATTTCCTCACGATGTTTTCCTTCACCGAAAGCTCAAGTTCATTCTTGGATTAGATCCCCCGGGAACACGTAAACCAGTACCGGCGTTAGGGTAGGGCGCGGTAGGGCGATCGCCCAGGGCGCCAGATGTAAAGGGGCGCCAGGCCCACCTGGCAGTTATTTCCGGTCGCTCATGAGCGAGTCCTGCTATCTCGAGTCTAAATAAATAAATAAATTCTCAAGTCTAAAGATAAAATGGCTATAATGGCTTAAAATCCCTTTTGTTGGCGGGATAAGGGGGGTTATCACATCTCGCCCAGGGTGCTGGTAGAGCTAAAACCGGCACTGACGTAAACTAGTACTATTATAATGTCTACCAGCGTAGTATATGGCCAGAAAGATATTTCGCTTCGATGAGCGTTGTCGTGGGAAAAAATTGTGCATATTAAGCAGCCCGTCCGCCGGTTGCGTGAGATCGGCGGATCTTGACAGGTATGCGTCAAATCACTGCGCCTGCGACTGTTGGCGTGCCGGTCGACAAATTGACAACTAAGAGTTATTGGAAATGCACACTTATTGTTAGCACGTACTTCTATTATGCAGTTTAAGCATCTTTTAAAGTATACCGTGTTATATCCATACTGTTCCCGGCGTTCCCGGTAAAAAAGTAGCCTATGTCCTAGGCTTACTGCGTGCCTAACATTTTATGGAGGAACAAGGTGGATGATTCCTCCATTGAAAAGGGAAGATCTTCCGCCAGGCTGGGTCATCGTGCCTGGGGACCGCGGTCCAACTGTTGATGTTGGAATCTTGTATATATGCTAGTGCGCGAACAAACTTCACTAGCGCGATGTAGATTTGTATGTAGATAGTTCTGTTTGTAGTGTTGATCTATTGCAGCGCCATCTATCCATTCGGTGTCTGAACTATGTAGCTGACAGGGGTCGCTACAATTTTATCGCAGTCGGTTCTGCTGTTTAGGCATGAAAAGGTAACAGACAAACAAACAGAGCTAGCTACTTACGCATTTATAATATATGTCTGTATAGATTTTCCTTTGCTGCGGCTTTGTTTGACCACAATCTCAACGTGGTCAGTGATGATGTGGCCGATGATCGTAAACACACAAAGCCTAGAAGGGAACTGGCTCTCGTGCAGCTGTCGGAACACACCGGAAGGTGCTTGTCGACAGATTTTCAACATGAGGCTGGTAGCCAGCTAGGCGGGTACTACAAAGTGCCCTACCACCGTGCTATGGTTTCCTTCACTCAAGCTCATTGATATGTCAAGAAAAAAATTTTTGCCTATTCCTTAAGTTATAAAGCTTGATTGTCTATTCCTTAAGTTAATTCAAATTTTCCTCCATCCCCAGCTTCAAGACACATGTACCACTGCATGCCTGTTCAGCGCGGAGTACCACGCGGGAGCCCTGGCGCTGCGCGACGGCTCCGGCGCTTACCTGGCGCCCATCGGCTCCAAGGCAGTCCTCAAGACACGCTCCACAGGCGTCACCAGGGACGAACTGTTCTCGCTTGAGGACAGTCTGCCGCAAGCTGCCTTCGTCGCTGCATTGAACGAGAAATACGTTTCTGTTAAACAAGGTAAGATTTTATTACTGTTTTTTTTAAGGAGTTCCTTATCGCACTAAGGGTCTGTGACCGCAAAAAGAGGAATAATCATCGACAATAAGGGTCTCATTAACTGGTCGATGATCGACGCTACAAAGCAAAATTAGCGTCGACAATTATAAGTAGATCCTCGTTCATTATTTTGCAGTAGCTTTGGCAGTAGTACAAACTAATGTCAATAGATGGCGTTATTGCCTATGATTTTGTATTGATGAAATCTTACTCCTCGATAGGATATTAAGTTGTCTACGAAAGAATCCTTATTGGTACTCGTCGGACCTACTTGATACATACATATAAGGTTAGGGTTAAAGTGAAAGGAACTCCGTTCCATCACTTCCAACCGGGTGTCCATAAGACACCTCTCAATTTTATTTATTGCGTTATTGATAAATAGCACAATTAGTATCCCACTTTCGCTGGGATATCACGCAGACATGTTACCAGCTATAGGTACTTTTCTTAATAAGACATACTAAACATCAAATAAAAACTACCAAAAAACAATTCCCACGTGAGTGGCAGGCTCTATGACACCATACAATCTGCTCGTCGAGAATCACGCACCGTCACTCAGACAGACAGATAGATTGACAATATTTCCTATAGCGTGCAATGGTGAAAGTTAATTACGCTTTGATTGCGGCCCGTGGGCCAGGAATACGGATGCAAATCATTACAATAATGTTTCCTGTGTCTCGCTTTGCCATTTTGTAGAAGATGTGTTGCAGAAGCTAAATTTGAGATTGAAACTAGTTTTATTTTAATCACGTTTGGGACTCTACCGCGTATTTTTAGTGACTCTACCGTATATCTTTAGTGACTCTAAGCCATCGTCATTTACGGGTATATAATAATTTGATTATATTTTTATTGTATGTAACAAGTAAGTAGTTGGACTTATTAGACAGGCAGGACTCGACCGGGATATAACTTTCGGGGATTATGTAGATTCCTATTATTAGTGAATTTTTCGAATCCGACTGGTAGATCCAGAGATTAGCGAGTTCAAACAAATAAATTCTTCAGTTTTATTAGTACACTAGCTGTTCCGCGCGGTTTCACTCGCGTACCCGGGATAAAATGTAGCCTATAACCTTCAGGAATAATGTAGCTTCCTATTAGTGAAATATTTTTTCAAATCGGTTCAGTAGTTTCGGAGCCTATTCAATGCAAACAAACAATCAAATCTTTCCTCTTTATAATATTAGTATAGATAGACTAACTGTCTCCCGCGGTTTCACGGGGGAAAAGTCTTACTGATTTTATTAGTGTTTGCATCAATTTTGCTGAACCTATATTTTGTTGGTACTTGCGGCGCATTGTTCTGAGAATCCATCCGTCCTCCCATTGTGCTGAGTTTCGCTTAATAACCCACATTGTTCCATGATATTGGGTTAAAACTTGTTGTCGTGTTCGTTTTGCAATATTGCAACTGCTATTTTATGCTTTGGAACACGGAGAAGATAGTATTTTTTCGTCCTTTGGAGACATCTTTGAAATAAAAGGATTAAGATCATTCTATCTACGTTCATGTTAGCCATTATTTTTTATACAATGACGTCGTCATTCGCATACAACCCCCTCCCCAATGAGATTAACAACCATACTCATACGCAGGAACACAAAATTCATTTATTTGTTTATGGTATCCTGAAAGGTAGAGGACTTCCTAGTCAGGCTGTTCTTTGAGCGAAAGAACACTATGCTACTCTACCTCTCTTTAAGGCCGGCCGTATATTATAAAAACATGATATCTGACGCCCGCCGAAAGGCACTCTGCTCATTTTTGTTCGAGACCCCGCATACTATCAGAATTCTGACGTGTCCGTCGTACGCTTCATATTCTAACAGAAGAGAAATAGAGAAACAGAAAAATTCTCATAATAATGCCGGCCTAGATGCTGTAGACCATAGATTTAAAATTGTTTATACTGTAAAACTATAGGCTCGCAAAAAATACAGTTTATGGACAACCTTAAATAAAGCGGTGAATTCACAGTCCGTTGTAGGTATATATCATCTGTGTCACGTCCTGAATAGACTGTGAATGTGAATTGGACGCTTCCAAAACTTTTAGAACATCGATTGAAAGTATTTTAGCTAAAATAAATTTATAAATGATTCAAGTTTTTCTAAGAAAAATTTGTAGCGGTACCAGGCGTCTAGAAATGTCCAAGAGGCTTCATAATACCTATAACAGGGCGTCGACCCTCCCTGACCTCACGTAACTACTCGGGCTTCTTTGATGCCCACTGCAGCCTTGTAGCTTGGGGAGTCTTGGTCTGGGGCCATTGACTCCCCACGTCTTGAGAAAGCCTTTGTTATAGCAAAGGTTATAGATACTTCTTTAGGAATCGTTTTTTTGTGTTTAGTAAAAAAGAGTTGTGTTGGCAGTAAAAAATGGCGATTATGTGTATTATAGATCAAATCAAATCAAAATCAAAAACCCATTTATTCAGTTTAGGCCCTAATAAGGCACTTATGAACATCAACAGTTACAGTTTTACAATAGACTCTACTACCGGTTCGGAATACACTTGAACTGAGAAGACTCCGGCAAAAAACTCAGCAAGGCGTTTTTTTTTTGGTGGATCTTTTTTTTTTTTTTATTATGTAGGTAATTACAGTTTTTGTCTTAAATATATATAAACTTCATACAATTATCACTTGTGGAGGGGGCTGCAAGTGCAGAGAGAAGCTACTACAACCATGTATTCTTGTCTTCTAAGTAATGAGCCACCTTATAGTAGGCCTTGTCGATCAACTTATGTTTAACATGCTCTTTGAATTTATTATAAGACATCTTAGAACAGAAGACTATAACTACTGTATTTTTAGGTTTCCGTACCTCAAAAGGTACAAACGGAACCTTTATAGGATCACTTACCACCAGGTGGGCCGTATCCTTGTTTGCTGCCTTAGTGGAATAAAAAAGGGTATAAATAAAAGCTCCAAAAAATAATTTGAATATGAGCTCAAAATATGAAATTTACTGCTTAATATACTAATTTTCCGAAAACTTATATGCGAATACGAATAAAGAAACGACCGAATAAAATACCGAACTTCCGAAAAAACAATTGTTTTCGCAAACTTAATATTTTTTTCGGAAGTTCATTTTTAACGCAGTTTAGTTAGTATTACAGTCGAACACAAATAGTAGGAAGTTAATTTGTTTTTCAGAAGCTTTATTATTTTCCAAAAAAAAACCCGTGTGTTTACGCGAGTCTAACTTGCACTTGCCGGTGCTATGAATTTATAACATAAGATACCAGTATGCCAATCAGTTACAAGTGAAGACAATGAGGAATACCAACAAAAAAATCTAATTAGTCCGTCAGTTAGATTATCAAAAAATATTGGATACGTATTTTTTATTTTATCAAATCAATAAGAAATTACAAAGATAAGTCCCAATAAAGTGCAGGATTGGGGCTTGCGACGTCATTGTACAACTACTTTTTAGTACACTTTTTGCAGACCGGAAAATTTTAACGCACTGTATCTTCGTTATTTTTTGTTTTCGGATCAAAATAAAAAATACGTATCCAATATTTTTTGATAATCTAACTGACGGACTAATTAGATTTTTTTGTTGGTATTCCTCAAATCAATCAATCAATCAAAAACTCATTTATTCAATTTAGGCCCTGGTAAGGCACTTATGAACGTCAATAGTTACAAACATTACAATAGACTCTACCACCGGTTCGGAATACACTTGAACTGAGACCTCATTTAACATACCTACAAAAATAATATAAAATAACAACATATCGAGATACATTACTATTTGTTATGTCGATAAGAAAGCTTGAAGGGCGATGCGTCGTCACGCGCTGCGATAAGCTTTGGAATAATTATGTAAAGCCTTACTTACTAAGCGGAAGCGAGTCAGTTAATATAACTGTAACTTGAAATCACAAACTAACTTAAAAAGTATAAAATATTTTATTCAGACCTAATAATGAATCTAATAATGAGTTATTTAAAATAACCCCAAAAATTGTCCCCACTAGGCTCACTGTAGCGGTTATTTGAACAAAAATCTCCTACCTATGTTTCTTCAATATTTTTTATAAGAGAGGTGACGTGAAAAAATATAGCAACATTTTTAGTTTCAGATTAGTCCATGTCATCGTAATGTACTATACGGCCACAGATCAAGCTACACATTTTTGTTGCAAAATAGCGCCTATTACAACCGCATAAGGTAGGTACCGCAGTGTGTAGCTTAATCTGTGGCCGTGTGTACGAGTAAATTCACATTGAAATAAGTAATCGGACTAATCTAATAGGACTAAAATATCTTTCATCCCTTTCTTACATTGCATATTAGAAAGAGATATAGTGAGATTAAATTTGTTTAGTTTGTATCTAACAGAATCAGGGCCAGTGTCTCTAACAGAATTCACCCCGCTCCCAGCAATGTGGTAATGGCGCATCCGTTGAATTGTATGAGGTTTTAATGATGCAGTATAAACGTATTGCGTCACAGAATAGATGCACACTAAACCTTACCAGTCTCATTACCCGCTTCCGCTTGCTATTGAAACCGCGGGCTTCGTCTAACTACGTCACGACGACGATTTTAGATATGCCTGGAAACGTACGACCGTCGTACGACGCGATAGATAATAGCGCAGCAGATACTCGCAGTCACGATTCTGTATTTTCGCATGTTATGATCTGATTTTCGCATGGTTACATTATTTGGCTATTCTAAGCGCGTGGGAAAATCTTGGCCTCAATAGGTTCGGAAATTATGCGATGATCCAGTGATAGTAACGTCGAATACCGTAACGAAAGTCGCGGGGAATCCAACAGTGAGCTTGAGCTTTTAGTGAAGGAAAACTTCGTGAAACCATAGCACCTTAGCACCCATAGGTATGATTAGAAATCATCATATCAGCAGAAAGATATCCACTGCTGGACAAAGGCCTCCCCCAAGGATCTCCACGATGGCCGGTCTTGCGCTACCCGCATCCAGCGGTTTCCCGCAACCCCCACAAGATCGTCGGTCCACCTTCGTCGCCACTCGAGAACCTTTTTGCCCCAGCGGCAATTGGTTCTACGAGCGATGTGCCCCGCCCACAGCCACTTCAGTTTTTCTTATGATTAGAAATTACAATGCAAAAAAGGAGTCTCTTCAAGAGGGACATTCTTCACACACGGTTATCTGATTCCAAACTAAGCAGAGCTTGTACTATGGAAACCAGATAACTGATATACTACATATACTACTTTTTTTTTTGTAAATACATACTTATATAAATAATTACACCCAGACACAGGACAAACAGACATGTTCATACACACAAATGTTTGTCCTGGATGGGAATCGAACCCATGACCAGCGGCGTGATAGGTGGTGTCTTAACCAACTGCGCCAACTGGCTTGTCAATATATCAATATGTCAATAATAGTTACTGTTTACTTCTCAAGTTCGTGTCAGACACAGTTCCCACAAAAAATTACCGATCAAAACATTGCGTGTCGCACGTTACCATTTTTTAGTGACAAACGATGACAACTGAACCTTTAAAATTACAAATTGGTGTCAATATAATGAGTTAATTATAGACTTCAATATTGTTAACGTAATATCGATCAGTGTGGGCGCGCGCGCAGTTATTCTGGTGCAAAAAACGAATTGTAAGAGTTGTGCTTTCTATCGTTTCTACTCCACGGATGCCTGGCTTCAGTGACGTGACGTGGAATCTGTCAGTGTCAGTGCACGTGTCGGCCAGTAAACTTTTATAGTACTATTATTGATGTCCGCTTGCTATTAACGCTTCATGCTACATGGAGGTGGCAATTAATGCTTGCTTGTGATGTGCGTGTACATCTTAATTTGATAGCTCTTAAATCATGTTTAGGTTTATAAATAGCTTTCAAGTGTTTCTAAAGAATTACTCTTACTGATATGACCATCTTAAGATTCTAGATTAAGTTTTTCTGTGCATTCTTTGTTGTAAGAGATTTGTAAAAAATATATGTTAAACTAGAGAATATGTGACGAGGAATAGTTTTTTTTTTAATTGAATTTTTCATAAGTAACGTCAGAAAAAAATCGGCTTATTTTTTTTTTATTTCATAAATCCGTCTTTTTTTACTAAAATTGCGCTACTCCTGTCTTGCTTGTCCCCGTCAGTTTAATAAGGGACGGAGTCATTCGCGGAGATCCTCCTCTTAATTATTATGTGAAGTCATCATTTACAAATGATGATGTAGGAATAAGGGCGCAATTAAATTAAAGAACGTACATATGTGTGACTAAAATCAGTACCGGGCTACTGGCACAAGTGACTCTGAACTCTATTGTCACTATTGAAGTGTCTATGCGGAACCACATCCGAAAAACTATGGTGGATATGAATGGCTTGTATTACATGGCCCAGTATTCTTGGGTGGCTTTACACGCTGATTCGACGAAACTCCGTCTAGATTTATACGTCTATGGATGAAGGCTGTATTTATTCTGTCACCAAGAATTTAGGAACCGAATAATGGGAGTCAGCAGCTTCTGCAGTGAGATTATGGCGAATCCCAATTATAATATAATACGTTTTTTAAAAAGTGAGTTTCTTTGTTACCTCTTGACGCCTCAACAGCATTAATCCTGATGAAATTTGGTACGCACATAGCTTATGGCATGGAGAAAAACATGGGCTACTTTTTACCCCGGGTTACTTGCGGGAACTGCTAGTACTCCAAAGTTTCGAGACACTGAGTGGTCTCACCTTGAGGAAATGCCATGCAGGTCGATGGCAAAAACACAGTGCAATCTCCATGGGTGCGGAAATTATGCCGTGATAAAATTACTATGTAATCATATTGTATGCGTGTGAGCAGATTCCGATTGTATTTATATCGACCTAGACAACACTGTAGAACTCATTGAGTGAGTAGGTATGTCGCAGAGGTTGAACTTTAGGGAAAATGTTATGTGTGCTTACCACCTTCAGTCACGTCGTCAATTTCTATGATTGTGGTCAAACACAGGTGAAAAAAAATCCTCTAAAAAGGAAAAAATATCTCATCATCAACTAGAAAAGAGATGATGATCTTCAAAAGACTGTTTTTTTTAATCTCTAAGAACACTCGATTAAGACACCTTTCAAATAAAAAAAAATAATCAAAATCGGTTCATCCGTTCAGGAGCTATAATGCTACAGACAAACACAGATACACGTTACAAACATATAACACTAGAGCTCTATTATTTATGTTCTACAGCAAACAAAACCACCGGCTTAATCGATTACAAATCGATATTCACATGGAAATTCTCCATCGAAATCAACATGCTCTTATTGACAGTTCTCGCGCAGTCATCGATGTCACATCTCCGTTATATATATTACTAGCTGTTCCCCGCGGCTTCACTCGCGTTCCCGGGATAAAAAGTCATAAAAATCAATTATTAAATAGTTAGTTGCCACTGTTGCCAGGTTCACATAGGTATAGAGTCTATTGTAAAACTGTAACTGTTGACATTCATAAGTGCCTTATTAGGGCCTAAACTGAATAAATGAGTTTTGATTTAATTTATAACCTTCGGGAATAATGTAGCTTCCTATTAGTGAAAGAATTTTTCAAATCGGACCAGTAATACCAGAGATCAGTGCGTTGAAACAAACAGACTCTTCACTCTATTATTGGTATCTTAGATTCAGTTAATAAAGAATATCGGAACAGTCTCCTCTAACAAAGTATCTTTGTGTAGCTAACAGAACAGCGCAGCGGTTAGCGGTACCCGGGACGTGCGCCCGCGCCGGTCGTCGCCCGATCATGCGCTACAATGCACTCTAAGATCTATTAGGGTTGCAGCTTGCTAGTTAACTATTAGCTTTATAATTGCATGTTATTTTGTCGTAAAGCTGATGAAAGCTAATGGTATATGGCAGCTTCAGGTTTCAGAGGCGTCGAAGGTCGCGGGTTCGAATCCTACATTTGACTTGAGCTTTAGATGGAAAAAACCATAGCACGGTGTTAGGGTACTTTCTACTACCTACCTGGTTGGCTAACACCCTCAAGATGAAAATCTGTCGCCTAGTACTTTTCGGTGTTCCGACAGTTGCACTTGAGCGCCAGTTCCCTTCTAAGCTTTGTGTGCTTACCACCATCGGCCACATCATCACTGACCACGATGAGATTGTGGTTAGACACAACTATACAAAAACTACAGCATCTAAGAAAAAAGAACCGCCAAAAAAGTATGAAATAAATATGTAGGAACACCAATGTGGCACTGTTTTGAAGTCAGCGAAAGTGTAGCTCGTGTTCCATGGAAAATAACATAGTACCGCAGATTTTTTTCGCTGACTTCAAAACAGTGTCAGATTATTTTTAGTTTGCGATTTTCCTGGGATCCCATCATCAGATCCTGACTTTGTCATAATGGGACCATCTCAGGAATAAGTAAAATCGGTCGATTATTGGCAGAGATAGAACCTCCTTTATTGAAGTCGGTTAAAAATTTGTATTTGTAAAAGATGCCATTAATAGTTTTCTGCATTAATATAAATGTAGCCATCCCTAGCGCAGTTGCGCACGATTGCGCGTCGTTCGCGCGGCAAATGTTGAGCGAGAACATATAAAATGTCTGCTAGATAAACTCCCTTTGTCGTACTCTCGCCGCAAATGCCGGGGAAAGGTGTATTGTACGCTTTGAATGCGGAAACCGTGCTGTCGTCGGAGATATAGAGATACCTATCGATAAATAGTTTGAGAAATGACAGAGAGTGACAAGCTATATACCTACATGTAGTACTAATAATGTCGTTTATAAAATTGATTTCTTTATGAATTATTTTCGGTACTTCTATTTATTCATCTCATCCTATTTGATGATGGTTTTCTCGTCTGTTCAGGTTGTACATAATTAACGCTTGAAATTAAAGTCAATTCGATAGATAAAGTAGGTACCTACATGTGAAAAAAACTTCAAACAGTCTGGAGTCAAGCCGATGGAGCCCCGATGGTTCCTAAGATTGAGCTTTGGCCCATAACCGGACCACATATTTGTTTGTATGTGAAGGATTTGGGATTATTCCTAAAAAAGAGTTTAAAACTTCATTTTATTTTTCTTGCAATACTATTTTCTTTCGGAGATAAGGAGTCAATCCATTAAAGATACTCTTTACCAGTAGCCATTTCATAGATATATGAAAATTAACCATATGTATGACATTGCAATACGGTTTATCTGAATATACATACTGAATCATAGATTAAACAGATAAACTGGGGGACTAAAACGGCCGCTCGAGCAATATTGCTATGCAATTCATATCTCGAATTTACAGCAGGGGGCTAAAACGGCCGCTCCAGGAATATTGCTATGCAATTCATATATCGAATTTGCAGCAGAGCCAAATGTTTTTTTAAATATTTTTTGGTGAAAATGAAAATCATTAGATAGATAGATAATGCTTTATTGTCACACCACAGAAAATTAAAAATTATATATAAAAAAATCAATCAATCAATAAATCATTTTAATCAATTAAATTTCAATTTAGACAAATAACACCATAATTTGCTGTAAAATCGAGATATGAATAGCATAGCAATATTGCTCGAGCGGCCGTTTTAACTCCCCTTTATTGAAAATATATAGGCTCATTTCCATATCTGGCTACTGTCACTCGCACCATGCTACACTGTAAATAGTGTAATTCACTTAACCACACAGTTCCGTAAACCAACAAATCCTTCCTGATCACTGACTCCATAAAGTTTGTTTGCTAATGACTATAAGCTACGGTACTACGTCTTGCGTGTCAACATCTCAAGAGCAAGCTAAGTGCACGGCTAAGCTAATAGAAAACGGCTCACCGCACTAATAGTTTATTTGAGTGTTGGAAATAGTTTGCAGAGAGCTCTTATAGGTGATCAGTCTTTTTTAGACATTTATCTACTCTCATATCGTAATGTTCTTATTATGAAATCAAAAACAGTACTTTAATGACCCACTTTACGCATACCCGTGTATAATGAAATTAAAAAATTATATTATAGCACAGTTTTCTTCCCAAGATAATGCTATAAAATAACTTTTTTTTATTAAAGTACAAGTATATGGACATGTCTGGCCACTCACAATGTTTTTTGGGTTTTAATACTTCAATCGACTGTCAGTCAACTTGTCAAACGAAATAATAAAGAAAAAAACATTTTATGTGGCCAGACATGACTAAACAATTAAACGTAGTATTATATTCTCTTTGTAAACAATTAGGAATCAATCAGTATCAATTCAATTTTAGATGCAAAATTTACTCTGTGGTCGCGTATGCGATAGGGAGTTTTTCCCAACACGGATTTGGGCGCCATGATGATTAATGTTTGTTTATTTTATTGTTTTTTTTGCATACATATTTTATTTTGGTCAAAAATGACAGTAAAATAGCAGTGATACTAAGGTGAAATACACTTGGATCTGAAATTGTGGAGGCGGCAATGGAAATGACGAATAATCGATACCAGCGTGAGTCATGAAAACTTATGACAAAATTTAATCGATTTTTTACCTTTAAATTACATTATTACATGAGTTTAGATAAAGTAAGGTATTAAAAACTCGTGTGATAATATTAAGAACCTCGCCTTCGGCTCGGTACTTAAACTCACACTCGTGTTTAATAACCCCTATTATGCAACAGTATCATAAACTACTATTTTCAAGTAATTTTAGAGTTTACTTTAAAAGAAAATAGTTAAGAGTGAAAAATAAAAATAATTGGTCTAGCATCTTTTATTCAGTTCCATCTTCAGATCAGCTCAATGACATATTATTGTATTGTTAGGTATTATTATTTATTCTAGTATAATTCACTTCTTAAAATTTGACATGAAGATAAATCGGACTGATGAATTCAAAGTTTGCTAACTGCACTAGGTATTATGTATTCTGTGGTTTTTTTATTTTTTTGCATTCGCACATTCGCATTCTAATAAAGGTACCTAGTCCGAGGGTCGCGGCCGAGGCGTCAGTAGACCCGGCCGCGCGCTTCAGACGCGGGCGTCAGCCGCGCGCGTCTGACGCGAGGCACGGAAGTGGCTTCATACATTCCCATATGTTGACTATGGCCGCGCGCGTCAGCCGCGAGCCGCGAGCCTCGGAAGCCTACCTTAAACATCTGAAACTCAAAAATCATTTACACTCCTTACTACTTCTGGTGTCGATGAAAGCAGACGATAATAAGTAAACATCTTTTCCAGGTGTCGACGTAACAGCCAACCAGGACGAGATCTCGTCGCACGAGACCTTCCAGCTGGAGTTCGACTGGGCGACGCGGCGCTGGTACATCCGCACCATGCAGGACCGGTACTGGACTCTCGAGACTGGCGGCGGGATCCAAGCTAGCGGGGATAACAGGTCAGTACCGTACCTTGTCATACTCTAGGCACTTCATATCAGGCGTCGGCGTCTGACAGCGGAGGTCACTGATAGCTGGCTAGCTAGTTAACTTTGTTTTTCCACATGAAATTTTCAAAAGAAGTTCCCAGAAACAAAAGCGTTTAAATGCCGTCACACGGTTGTCCACTATAAAGGGAAATCTATTAAGCTGTATTAAATGGTGGCGACGCCAGACTGGATATGGAACTAATTTAATTACCTCCAGGGCCAGGTTGCGCGGTCAGCGCCTATTATGCCGCAGATCATGTGCTATATAGCATTACTAATAGGGATAATGACTAAAAAGATCTAATTAGTCCGTCAGTTAGATTACCAAAAAATATTGGACGCATATTTTCTTTAGTTCCGAAAACAAAAAATAACGAAGATACAGTGCGTTAAAATTGCGCGTCACGTCACGTCTTATTACACTTTTTACAGACAAGTGACGTCACAAGCCCCCACTCCTGAACTTTGATGCGTATCCAATACTTTTTGATAACTGACGGACTAAACAGAATTAATTATTTTTTATTTTTAGTTGCAGTTTAATATTACAATTGAATATTTTTTATGCAAAATTCGGTGATTGCATACAATTGAAACATGAACTAAACTGCAACATATATTTTTTTGTAGGACTGTGTCTAAAATCGTATTTTGTGCGATTTGACCCCCGTTCTGGCTTTAACATAGTGTTGTTATTCCCAGGTCTTCAAACGCCCTGTTCGAGCTGGACTGGCAGGGCGACGGCGCGGTCGCGTTCCGCGCCAACAACGGCAAGTACTTGATGACCAAGCGCTCAGGACATCTGTACGCGAACGCTGACACCATCGACGATAACTGCAAATACTACTTCTATCTTATCAATAGGTAACTAACTATAATTTAACTTTTAACAAAAAAAGTAAAACCTCAAAAACAATAAAATTAAATGGAATCACCTTGGAGCTATTCTAAAGATAACCAAAAAAAAAACCTACCAATATTGTGTGGCACTTCCTGGCCGGGCCACCATCACGGATCTGAATTCGAAGTCTATCGCTAATTTGTCCTATTTTGTCCTCGAATATCAGAATTTGTCGCGCCCTGGTTCAAAAGTTATCATAAGGGTATTTAAAAAAAAACAGACAACGGTCTTGGAATTCAGATTCGTGATGGTAGCCCAGCCAGTAAGTGCCACACTAATATTATAAATGCGAAAGTTTGTGAGTCTCTTTCACGTAAAAACTACTTAACGGATTTGGATGAAACTTGGCACATAGATAGATCATACCCCGGAATAACATATAGGCTACTTTTTATCCAGGGAAAACATAAGATACCTCGGGAACGTAGGTGAAACCGCGGGGCGGAAGCTAGTATGTATTCTGATTGTGCAGCGAAGTTATTTCATTTGTAACTTCTCTCCACAGGCCGATCTTGGTGCTGAAGTGCGAGCAAGGGTTCGTGGGCCCCAAGGGGGTGCGGCTCGAGTGCAACAAGGCCAACTACGAGACGATACAGGTGGTGCGAGGCCCTAAGGGAGCCGTCTACTTTAAAGGTATGTCCTTTACTTTATCTATTAAAGAAGCTTTCGTCAGCCTTCAACTGAGCCGTCTGTCCATCCCTCCGTTAAAAAAGAACAATAAATTGAAGGATTAGACGTTACTCAGGAGGGGGGGGAATGCACCCATTGCCATCCCCCCTGTGGATCCGAGCCTCAACGAGCTGTATCTCATGAGCTGTAATACGTAGATTTTTACAGAATATTGCTGTTGCCTCTATTAACAATAAATTATAAAAACAAAGTTATTCAACGAAATTTTTACTCGTTCTTAACAATTGCTGTATCTCATGCACCATAAACAAAATATATTATAATAAATTACCATCGCCTTAATTGCAGGCCAAAACGGTAAATACTGGCACGCGGACAGCGAGAGTGTAACCTGTGATGCTGACACGGCGCAAGGGTTCCACCTCGAGCTGCGGGAACCCACCCGCCTCGCCATCCGCACCGCCGGCGCGGGTTCCGCAGGCTCCTACCTCGCCGCCACCAAGAACGGAAACTTCCGTCTCGCCGGGCCAGACCTCACCCAGGCCACGCACTGGGAATACTAGCTTCCCTTCACTAAGAACGTGGATCATGTTTGTTCCACATAACTACGTTTAGGTCTATGGTTCCACATCATTCAATTTTTTTTTCGATTTTTTATTGTCATTTGCGTTTGGAATTTCAACTGTAAGTTCATGCGTTTAGGTTTATTTTGTTCGTTCATGTCATTGTTCCTATGTAGTTTTTGTGCTCGCGTTTAATTTAATATCATTCATTATATTTATTCCCAAGTAATTTTCATCAAAAAAGTTATTTTTGTGGAACAAACATACCAAGAATCAGATTGAAAGAATTCCTGCGTTCAAAAACAATATCATGGCAGAAATCTACAATCAATACATAAAAAAAAATAACAACGCGCGAGTGAATCTCGTAAAAATCCTGTTCACAATACTCTTCCATATCTATTGTAACTAATCAATCCGCTCGTCTTTTTTTGAGTGTCGCAGTCTGCTAGATTGGCGTGGGACTTAATTAAATGTCGAAGATTAATTGACGTAAACAAGCGCGAGCGACCGCCTCCGTTTGACGCCATTTCGGTTTTCCTACGGCGGCCATTTCGTGAGAACAAAATGGCGGACCGAACGATCCAATCAGCTGATTCTGAACAGAATCCGCTGCCAATGGCAAAATTATTATCAAAATGGGAATGTCGGACAATGTCTTGCATTGTCCTCATGCATTTCAGTAAAAAAAAAATGTTATACTTTCTTCGCGAAATGACCGATGACTGAGGCGTCCCTCGCAATTGCATTTAATACGATTAAGGTATTTACTATCGTGCGGAATGTCGTGCGAATGTGATCTAATAATATCGCTTCACTATATATTTTTTGTAATCGTAGCATTTCTCACTATTGGCAGATCCGCCGCCACATTGCTTATCGAATTATATATTTTTTATTTTTTTTTACCTTCTCTGACCGTCGCTCGTATCGCTTGAATTATTTATTTTAGATGTATGACGGTATTTTAAAAAAAGTATGAAAGACATGGGAATTATTATTGTCAAAGTATTTATTGGATATTGCAGTCTAGTCTATACTTTTTGATTTCCAGTACTATGTAATACCGACGCAGTAGTTTAGAAAGTTAACACCGTGAGACTGAAGTCTACAAACCATCATACATTGGTGCCGATTTGTTTACGAACTAAATAAATTTAATCTCACTATATCTCTTTCTAATAGTAAATATAAGAAAGGGATGCAAGATATTTTAGTCCTGTCAGTTTAATCTGATCACACATTTCAACGTGAATTTAAGCGCGATCTTTATTGGTCACGACTATTTACCCGTACATTACGACGGCATGGATTAAACTGACAGCATTAAAAATATTCTGTCTTTTTTCAATAAGGTTAACTTGAAAGAGAGGTGACTTGTCTAATATTAGTTAAGTTCGTAAACAACAGAATCGACACCATTAAATTGTTTACACAGTAATTAATTTAAGTTTAAAGTGGGATGACGCAATACCAGACAAGTGCAGGTAGGTTTGAGGTAACATGCATCTGGGTCTGGCTTATAACTATCGTGTAAACTAGTAAGTTATTGATAAGTAACATTGTAGGATAAGCTTTGAGAATGCCGCTTCCGACTATGTAATCGTCCATTCCATGCTTTTTAGTATAAACGACATGGGATTTTTGAGAACATTTTTACATGAACTTTTTTGTATTTGGTGCGCGTGTCTTGTATATGATACTCCCCATGTTTTAACTGTGTATTTGAATTATCCATGTACTTACAGCGTTGTGGGAAGCGTTGATATCTCCTAAGAATTTTTATAATGAACAAAATGAGAAAATGATTTTTTTACTAAGGATAACGTACGCGATACGCCGATACTGAAACTAATACGGATAACATCTTTGTAAACTATTATTAAATAAATTATAATCATATTGTAATGTGATGTTTCATTTTGTACCCAAATAATACACCATTATGTTGAAAAACTTATATATTTTAATTAAATAGTTACATTCTTTACAGTTTCTCCCTAGCTAGTGACACATTGGATTAGCATCGATGCATTTTATTGGTCAAAATTAATATATTAAAAAATAATTTATCTACAATAACTGATAAACAAAATTAATAACCATTTGAACCTGCTAGTAAATAAAGCAAAAAAAAACAAACGATACATGTTGCCAGTGAGAAAAAGTGAATAAATAAAATGTCAAAAACTATGAACCTTACATTAATTATTGCTATTGTATTGGTGTTAGGATATTTTAATTGTAAAGTGGCAAGTCATAAATGCTCTTCCCAGCTAAAATACAAAGTCGAGAAGTAAAACTCACTATAATTCCCTCACTGGCAACACACACGCAAATTAAACTAAACGTACATAATTTACCTTAACACGAACAATACTACGTCAATAATGAGGGTAGTAAAATAAAGTACACATAATTATATAGATATAAGTATATAAAAGTGGAATATTTTGTTCAAGACAAACACACAAAGAAGCGCGGTGTCGGACAGGACGCGGTATTCGTAAACATAGAATACTCGTCTACGGGTTAGATTTCACACACTTTGTTTACGTCAAAACGTTATAATAAAAAATAAAAACTAGATCGTCGCATGCGCAAGTCCAAACGCTATTCGATATTCGATCTAGCGTAAAACGAAGACACCAAACGTGAAAATAAAAAGCGTGTGTGTTCCTAAGGCATATACACACTGCAGTAATGGTAAACCGCAATACTAAATGCGCATACCTTAAAAATAAATAAATGTAATCATTGTATATTAATAATAATATTCTGGGACATTCCTCACACACGGTTATCTGATCCCAAACTAAGCAGAGCTTGTACTATGGAAACCAGATAACTGATATACTACATATACTACTTTTTTTTTTGTAAATACATACCTATACTTATATAGATAATTACACCCAGACACAGGACAAACAGACATGTTCATGCACACAAATGTTTGTCCTGGATGGGAATCGAACCCATGACCAGCGGCGTGATAGGTGGTGTCTTAACCAATTGCGCCAACTGGCTTGTCATATACCTTGTTGTTGTATTATACCTTAGGAAACTTTTACGCGTGTAGAGAAGGCAATAGATGTACCGTTGAATTGAGAGAAACTGCGATAGCATAGGAAATAATTATAATTTAATTCTTCTTTCGAACGAAAACCTTAACTAAATAGGTATGATTTTTAGTTCGGAAAAGATTACCTGTTAAAGAAATGTACCCGAAACACTAGAAAAGAGGTCTCACTAGATCTTTCAAACGAGCGGATTTTCTTGAAACAGCTAAGACACATTTCAAATGAAAAAAACAATCAAAATCGTTTCATCCGTTCAAGAGCTATGATTCCACAGACAGATACACACAACAAACTTATAACAGAAAGGAGAGGCCTTTTCGTCGAGGATTAAAAAAAAACTCAAACTAATTGTCCGTGCATCACCCGTGGCTTCAGCTGAAAATCAGCGCTGTAGTTTCTGCAGCACATGCTGAGCTGGGGCCTTTTGGACTCAATATAGCACAATGTCGTAATTGTAAAATATTTATATTTTGTGAATGTCTAATTTAATTGTATTGTGCTATTTTGTTATGTCTAATAAATGTTTTTCTTTCTTTCTTTTCTTTCTTTCTTTCTTAATTGAGGTTAGTTACAACTGACTATCACCGAGGAAACTCAGCAAAACTTTTTAATGGAACTATTTTCAATTTCTTCACGGTACACCTATGAAACCTTATTAATGCAATATTGCGAGTATTTCAAACAAATGTTGGAGGGCGACACACATACCGTACAAGTACTATTAAGCTAAGGCACGATCGACAACTCTATACCATAAACCGTAATCGCGTTTACCGAGTACGTGTATACTATACTCAATTTTTGAAATTATAAAACGTAAACATTAACAAAAAATAAAAATTGGTCATAATTTTCAATCGGCTGGGCGGATTTTCTTGAAACATAGCGTTAAGAACACTCTCGATTAAGACACCTTTTAAAAACAAAATCAAAATCGGTCCATCCATTCAGGGGCTATGATGCCTCAGACAGACACACAACTACTTTTTTGTTAAAATTTTATCAAAACAACAAAAATTTTAATTTCAAAACGCCTCGTCGAAGCATCTCGTGACCAGATGCTGGCGTATACTTGGGTCAGAGAATCAGCATTGCCATCCAAAGTGGCAATGCCGCTAGTATTTTAGGAACGATGCCTTCTGACAGCGACTTTTTCATTTAGTTTAGTCCTTTTTATCTATGTAGTTTTTAGTTTTTTAATGTGACATAAATATAGAAGCTTCGTAGCTTTTTGTGGCATCGTTGCCACAAAAATTGAGTATAGTTAATTTTAAAGTGTTATTTATCAAATTTACCTTTAAAGTGAACGCACACTTATCCGAGCCGAACGCGTCGAACGAATCGAAGTCAAGGAGGCCTCGCACACACGTATTGGATAATTCGATGCGGGCAGGTGAGAGATAATAATGTAAAGAATTCTAAAATACGTTTCGTTCGATTCGTGTGCGTTCACCTTTAATGCGTATCAAAGGAGACTAGACAAATACTATATTTTTAATTGGTATATGCTTTATAAAAAAACAATGTAAAAGCAGTAAAATAAAACAGTTCTTTAAAATAGGTTGCATGTCATAAATAACACTAAATTCACGAACTCCTAACTGAATACGTCTCACCCGAAATTATTTCACTTATTTAGTCATTTGTTGTTAGAAAACATGTTGATACCTTTAGCAGGTAGACAAAACACTTATTTTAGGTATATTCTAGCAGGGAAAGACCTTGCATGCTACACTATTAACGTTGTAGCATGGTGCAAGTGACAGTAGCCAGAGAGATACGAAAATGAGCCAATGTCTTTGCAATACAGTTCATCTGTTTAATCTATGATTCAGTATGTATATTCAGATGAACCTCATTGCAATGCCATATGGTTCATTTCTCTCTCGCTACTGTCACCCTCACCCGCACCATGCTACAACGTAAATAGTGTAGGTAGGTAGGGAATTTCGATCATGTAACCGCCACCTCGAGAAGCTGACGCATACTGCATTTTTATTGGTTAAATGGATTGTCTTGCGTAGACACATCTCGATTATAGCCTTGGCAACATTTTACAATACCTAGAAGGCAAATATAAATCGAAAGTGTAGTCTTAAGGGTAAACCTTCGGTTGGAGCGTTTTTTGCTAATTAATTTTGTTATTAATCAGTAAATATACTACCATTCTTGTCGCAAATAACATGTTGATAACTTACGACTTATAACTGAGCTGCAATTAGCAAAAAACGTGATAAAATTTGAATTTAACGCCCCAACAGAAGCCTCCACCTTAACTATGTTGCAGTAGTGCCTACGATAACATGGCGCGCCCCTCCAAAGTTCAAAACGTATGAAATGTATTTGTAAAAGTATTTACAGACTCACGACGCATGTGTGGTCTACTACTGATACGGCCGTCATACAAAAATAAATGCAAGGATTTGTTGCTCGACTAGCGGCGCCATTAATCGCTCATTATTATTAGTATAGCGCTGCACTGACTATGACACGTCTGTTGTGTTGCTAGGGCGGTTATTTATGATTAGTTGACCAAAAAATCTGGTAATAAGTGAGATACTGAAGACGGCCTGCTACTGGACGAATACTTACACCTACATACAAACTCTTTCGTATATAAGGATGTAACTACAGACATTGAAACAGTAATTTGGAGGGGCGCGCCATGTTAACGTAGTTTATCTCTAACACGATTTCGAAAGACATTGGTGCCGATTCTGTTGTTCACGAACTTAACTAACATTAGACAAGTCAACTCTCTTTCATGTTAACCTTATTGAAAAAAGATAGAACATTTTTAATGCTGTCAGTTTAATCCATGCCGTCGAAATGTACGGGTAAATAGTCGTGACCAATAAAAATAAAGATCGCGCTTAAATTCACGTTGAAATATGTGATCCGATTAAACTGACAGGACTAAAATATCTTGCATCCCTTTCAAGTATTTACTATTAGAAAGAGATATAGTGAGATTAAATTTATTTAGTTCGTAAACAACAGAATCGGCACCATTACATACTAAAATGTAATTTCCACATGCTTTCTAACAAATTACCAAACGGTACCCATTCAAAACTGTATATCTCATTAGGGACCATTTTAAATTGTTTAAAAATGGCCTTGAGTGTACACAGATTTTGAATGAATACCAGTTACTCGCCTAATGTATTACTATGGATGCTAAGATACAATGTTATTTTGAGTACGTTTAGATTTGAGAGGGTAATAGCATTTTGTAACGAGTGATTGCTTGTGTACCTGGTAGGTAAACCTTATCGAACCGGTGAATAGTCAAATTTTTTTTTTTATGAATATTACATTCAATTTAATTTATTATGTCAATTATAATATTATTAAAATTATTTGTTTTTGCTGTGAATCTTATATAATAACAAAAAATTAATAAAATAAAATTTCTTTTTAAAAACATTTTACAAATAAATGAAGTGTCCGTCTGTCATTAAAAAATAAAGGCTCCTTCTTTCTACTACTACTTCTTTTTTAATACCTGTTTGTCCGGGCTAATCTCAATACGGCTGAATCAATTTTGAAGGAACTTTCCAGAATAATCTAGGCTACTTTTTGTTCCGGAGACCGGGTGAAACTGCGCGACATTGTAAAATCAAATTGCAGCCAACTTTTCATAGCATAGTCTTTCTTAAATCATTTATTTTAATACTTTAGTATTTTCACTGTCATAATGTTTATCTCATATCTAAACGTACGCAATAGAGGCGAACTACATTATTAATAAACGTCTTCACAGCGCAGCGTTTTCCAGTCTATAGAAAAAACTTTTTAATTTACAATGGTGCCGATTCTGTTGTTTACAAATTAAACTAATATTAGTCACGTCACTTCTCTTTCATGTAAGCCTTATTGAGAAAAGATGGCAACAATTTCAATGCTGTCAGATTAGTCCATGCAATCGTAATGTACCAATATAGATCGCGCTTAAATTCACGTTGAAATAAGTATTTCTAATCTGACAGGACTAAAATATATTTCATCCCTTATATTTTTCGTTAGAAAGAGATATAGTGATATTAAATTCATTTTTAACCCCCGACGCAAACAGAGAGGGGTGTTATAAGTTTAACATGTCTGTCTGTGTATCGTAGCTCCCAAACGGATAAACCGATTTTCGTTTAGTTTTTTTTGTGTCACAGATAATTTTATCCCGAGTGTTTTTAGCCATGTTTCATGAAAATCTGTTACGCCTTTTGGAAATTATCACCAGTTTACTAGTCAGTGTCGGGGGTTTCTTAATTTTTTTCATATTGTATCCAACAAAATCGGCCATTATCGTGTATCTATTCTGTCTTAATTTTACTTTCTGTTAACCTACCACCACGTAAAATAGTATTTTTAGTCCAAAATTTATTTATATTAATAATTATTTATATATGACATGATTACGGTCACCGTTCACATAAAAAAAAATACAATTATTAATTATATACATACATTTTTTAAAATAATAAATTGGTAATCGCAAGGGGATTTCATTTGTATCGCGTTGAAATATAGTCTATTTTACAATATGCCGATGACGCGTGTAACAAGGATTCCGTCACTTACAGCCAGTGGGATTTATTAAAAATGCAAGTCAAAAGACTTCCCAAACTAAGTTGTCTAAATATTTGAAATCGTATAAAAATATTATTTTACAAATTGACATCAAAAGGAGGGTATATATGAATCATTGAGCAACTAACCCCGAGAGGATTACTAGTCCGTCCGATTCCACAACAAATGAACAAATAAATATCAGAGCTTGATGACCAGAAGCTGCTATTTGCTATTTAAAAAAAAAACTTCATAAAAAATATCGTTTTCGGCTTTTTGGCGTTTTCGTTTTATTTTCATGAAAACGTGTATTTTGAGTTTTATTGAATATTATCGGTGGTATTTTGTCCAATAAAAATCAATACAAGTGCACTAGTGAAGTGAAATGAAATGATTACGTGTATAGTGGCTTTTCAAGTTGTCTCAAGAAGTCCGTGAAAAGTTTTAGTAGAACGGCTACCATCGTACTAAAACCTAACTTAAATAGTCAGTGTCTATGACTTCAAGATGATTTAACTTGACTTGACGAGAAATAAATACATGAAGAATATAAAATACATAATGTACTCCACTCGACACTGGCAAAATACACGAAGTGTGCGTTTTGACATTTAAAGTTGCTGATTTGATATGTCAAGACACTACCCTATTGGTGGAATCAATTTCGAACAAACCAGAGTCTTCACTTCTCTTGGGATTAGTTCCTCGAAGATACGAAAACAATAATGATGGCAAATAATACATTTGAGGCAATCACTATAAAAACATGAGTTTCGTCAATAGTTTACCCCACTGGCGTTCAAGATGACGGAGTGACGACGTAGCGTGACGTGACGTGACGTGACGACCGCGTTAGCTTGGGGCGTGCTGCCGATCTACCTGGTAGCTTCTACCCTGTAAATAATAACCATTCTAATATTATAAATGCGAACGTTTGTGATTATGGATAGATGGATCGATGTTTGTTACTCTTTCACGCAAAACTACTGAACGGATTTGGTTGAAATTTGGAACATAGAGTTATATAACCTGGAGACAAGTTTATAACCTGGATTAACACAGGATACTTTTTATTCCGGGAAAACATAAGATCCTCAGGAACGCGGGTAAAACCGCGGGACGGAAGCTAGTTTTAAATTATAATGAATTAATGGTATGAATGGTAATTTAAAATTTGGTATGGAGGTAGCTGACACTCTGGATTCATTCCGGATTAGGCAACTTTTTATCCCTTGGGAACGGGTGAAACCGCGGGACGGATGCTAGTAATAACATAAATGCGAAAATTTGTGAATATGGATGGATGTATGGACGTTTATTACTCTTTCACGTAAAAACTACTGAAAGGATTTGGATGAAACTTTGCAAATAGATAGATCATACCCTGGAATAACATATATGCTACCTAAGATCAAACAGTTACAAATAACTATGGCATATTTACCTGTGAGCGGATGTGGCTAGGACAGGAAGGGGTTGGGCGTTTGCCTTGTATGTGTGGGTGCGTGTGGGGGGGACCAGGGGGACGCCACGCGCGCCGCTGTGGGGGCCCACGGGTCCGGCGCGGGGGACGAGCCCAGCACCGGACCGGACATCATTCCGGACGCCAATCCGGCTGCGGATCCGCCGCCGAACGCGGCCGTCGCGCTCGGGAACGAGAGCCCGGTGAGACCCATCTGTTGCTGCTTCAGCTCGTTTATCGTTAATCTTGCCTGTAAGGAAATATAAGTATAACTAGCGACCCGCCCCGGCTTCACCCGGCTTTTTTCTAATATATTATGCATGTATTATACATATAAACCTTCCTCTTGAATCACTCTATCTATTAAAAAATACCGCATCAAAATCAGTTGCGTAGTTTTAGATCTAAGCATACATAGGGACGTACAGACGAGAAGCGACTTTGTTTTATACTATGTAGTGATAGTGAAACATGGAGACTCCAAAGTAAAAAATAATTTATTCTGTTTAGGCCCTGGTAAAGGCACTTATGAATGTCGTTGCAATAGACTCTACCATCGGTTCGTAATACACTCAAACTGATAAGACAGACTGAGAAGATAAATTGAGAAGATAAACTGAGAAGACAGACCGAGCAGATAGCTTGAGAAGACAGACTAGAATGTAAATGTTATGTAATGTATATCATTTCCTTTTGAAAAGATTTATTACCAGTTCTTCTCAGGAAATGTACCGTATTAGAAATAGATTATTGACAAAAAAAACGGTTTTTACTCATGTAACTTACACCCATTAATTCCAGAAACAGAATCATTAAAACGATATAAGGGTTCCGTTTTTAACTTTTGAGTTCCAGAACCCTAAAATCATCGACATTTTTTCGAATCAAATTGATAACTTTTATTTTTAAGTCGGTTAAGAAAAGTGATGTTTACCGGTTGTGGTGGTGCGAATGCTTGTTTCTGTGCTTGCGTGTGTGTGGCGGAGGCGGAGGCGGAGGGGTCGTTGGCGAAGGGGTTGGTGGGCGCGGGCTCCGGCGGCGCCACCAGCAGCCGCTCCAGGTTCACCAGCGAGCAGTTCTCGCCGAGGAACGCCGATGGGGACTTCTTTACCGTCGCGGGGGCCACCGGGGCAGCCACCGGAGCTAGGTTGTCGCCTGAAACATATAATAATTGCCAATAAGAATTAGTAGTGAACTGTATGACTATATACTTGTACGATCTACTAACTAGCTGGTCCCGCGGCTTCACTCGCGTTCCCGGGATAAAAAGTAGCCTATAACCTTCGGAGATAATGTAGCTTCCTATTATTGAAAGAATTTTTCGAATCGGACCAGTAACTCCGGAGATTAGCGCGTTCAAACAAACTTTATTATTATTTTCATATTCTCCTACTGGTTATCGCGGGCTTTTGGTCAAACGAAAAAATTTGTAGTTTAAGGCGTATTTCTGCTTGTATTCAGAAGAAGAAAGAAAATAAATTTATTATTTTCCATTAACACACAGAAAGAGAAAAAAATAAAATATCACAAATAAAGCATAAAACAACATGTACATAAAGATGTCTTCTCTGTGTGTCGCGGAAAAAAAATAGGGCTACGACTCAGCCTATTGTTGGGGTGTTGGGATACACCTCCAACGCTGATTTTCAGTCGTCCCCTTACGAGTACGTCACGAATATCAAAGCTAAACTATAATATTAGTAACATTCTGTTTATAATTTTAAGAATGAAAGGTAAATAATTTTAAACTATACGACAAACAATTTCAACAATAAAAACAATTAAACACATGAAAAATAATAAGTTAATACTTATACACAATGAGGATTCATTTGAGCAGAAGACGTGTGTACTATAAGAATTTTCGTGCGTGAAGTGTGAATGTATGTTTGTGTGAGAAGTGTGTATGTAGTGTAGCGAGAAGTGTGTATGTTGTGTAGGGAGAAGTGTGCGAAATGTGTATGTTTGTGTGAGAAATGTGTATGTTTTTGTGAGAAATGTGTACTTTCGTGTGAGCAGTGTGTATGTTTGTGTGAGAAATGTGTATGTTTGTGTGAGAAGTGTATAATGTTTGTGTTTATTATTATTAAATTAATGTTACCTAATGCGGTGAGGTCAAAGGGGTCCGGCTCGGGGTTGTTGTTATGATTGTGGTTATGGTTGTGGTTGCGCTGCGAGAGCGCGTCGAACTGCTCCAGCTCCGAGGACGACGGTGATGACAGCACCGACAGTGGGGACTTACTCTGCAACTTCACACAACATAGGTACCATAACTAACTATATAGTATTAGACTACTGCCTGTATGATTTTTATTGAGATTTTCACACAAAAAGCCATCCAAATTTTCAACATCCCGAGGTTTATTATGAAAAAAAGAACTACATTTCGGCTATTGATTTTTATGTCACAAGGTTGACAAGCAAGCAGGCGGCACTTGATGGAAAGTGGTTACAGTCACATATCCCCATTTGCAATATCAGAAGTATTGTTAATGTGTTGCCGACCTGTTACAATGCCGAGAAGGCAACTGGCTCTCAAGTGCAATTGCCGGAACACACCGGTAGGTGCCTGGCGACACTATTATCATGTCATCTGACATAAAGTGATAGATATATTTAAAACCTAGGTTTCACAAGTTTTAAGATCAGATTTTACAGATTTAAAAAGCATCCTACCTGTTTATTATTACAAAACTAGTTTCCGCCCCGCGGTCCCACCCGTGTTCCCGAGCGATCTTATCCTGGATAAACCCATGATTGGAATGAAATTTGAAATAACCGTGACAATGGGCGGCCTTATTACTAAAAGTGAACTCTGGCAACCGAAATGTACGTAGGATTTAAATTTTTAGGCGAGATGTATACCTGTGTTGTTGGAGCCCAGGGGTCGGCGGGGGCCCAGGGGTCGCGCGCCGGGCTGTTCACGCCGGACCAACCCTCGCCCGATGTCTCCTACAATACGAATAACAGTTGCATTTTGTATTATCCACCATCCAGTATATAAAATCCAGTACGGGTTTTCTACACCTTGGTTTAGATTATTGGAGTTTTCGTAGCGATCCCTAATTTATTAAGCAAAAAAATATAGCCTATAATACTCAGTGCTAATATAGCATACTGCTGATGAAAGATTTACTTACTTAATACCAATATTTTCTCTTCATAATACACTAGGTGTTCCCCGCGATTTCACTCGCGTTCAAAAGTAGCCTGTAACCTTCGGGGATAATGTAGCTTCCTATTTGTGAAAGTTTTTCAGATCGGACCAGTAACTCCGGAGATTAGCACGTAACCCAAATGGGTGGGAATCGAACCCAGCAGGGTAATAACGACTACTAACATTTTAGATGAGAGCACTAAGCTAACAAGCATACGGCTTGGCTGATAGTAAGCGGTTACCGTAGCCTATAGACGCTTGCAACACACAAATACACACACACTGCACTTGAAGAACTATACTGTACCCATACTGGCTTATGATACGATTTTTATAGGATTCAGAAGTCAGATAACCAGAAGATGTCCCATCTTAGCTTAATTTTCGAGCTATAAATCATGTCTTCACATATAAGAATATTTCAAAAGAAAGAAAGAAACATATTTGTGACAAAAACCACAGAAAAAACCGTGAAGGAAAACATCAACATGTGTGCTTACCACCATCGGCCACATCATCACTGACCACGAAGAGATTTTTTCAAACACAGGCCTACACATAGTAAAAAAAACCCGACAAGTTCGAGTCGGACTCGCAGCACGAAAGGTTCCGTACCATTATCTATAAATATTTATTTATACACCCCTTCAATATTTATTTTAATCTATTTTTAGTATTTTTGAATGAATTGAATGAATGAATTAAATTTATTTGTTTATTTTATTTATTTATTTGTTGTTATAGCTGCAACAGAAATACATCATTTGTGAAAATTTCAACTGTCTAGCTATCACGGTTCATGATATACAGCTTGGTGACAGGCGGACAGACAGCGGAGTCTTAGTAATAGGGTCTCGTTTTACCCTTTCGGTATGGAACCCTAAAAAAAGACAAATAAAAAAATCCCATAGCATTCCTGACATAAAGCAGAGCAGTGGGTACACACAGAAGATTGTGAAATAGCTTAAAATTGCTAGCATTCTACTTGACAAACGCATCCTTACCATGGCGTCGGAGAATATACTGTATTCCGAATGCATTGGCTGGCAAAGTAAATAACTCAATGAATATATTAAACTAGCTGTTCCCCGCGGTTTCATTCACGTTCCCGGGAAAAAAGTAGTCTATAACCATCGGGGATAATGTAGCTTCCTATTAGTGGAAGAGTTTTTCGAATCGGGCGAGTAACACCGGAGATTAGCGCGATCAAACAAACAAACTCTTCAACTTTAATATTAGTAAAGATTAGGCGGGTACTACAAAGCTTCACCGTGCTATGGTTTCCTTCACCGAAACCTCAAGCTCATCGTAGGATTCGAACCCGCGACCTTCACGGCATTCGACGTCAATACCACTGAGCTATCATCGCGTCAAGTAACTTGGAGTCATTACCTGTCTCTGTTGTGGCGAGGGTACTCCCCAGGGGTCGACGAGGGGCGCGGTGGCGGTGGCGGGGGCGGGCGCGGGCGCGGGGCCCAGGTTCACGTCCAGCAGGTCCAGGAGGTGGGACTGTTGGGACGGCTCCGGCTTCTCACTACCTGGCGTTCTGTAATGTATGGCACATTTAAGAAACTAGAAACTTTAAAAAGAGTAAAACCTTCAAAGAATAAAATTTATATGGGACCACCTTCGAGCTATAATGAAACCAATGCCAATAGAATTAAAATCAGTTCATTAAAAAAAACAACCGATTTGAGAACCTCCTCTTTTTTTTTAAAGGAGGTTAGAAAGTAGTCTGTGTTACTCTCCGGGTAATAAGCTGGTGTAAAAAAATATTTTTGAAAGCGCTTCTACAAATTAATTAAAATAGGTAATTCGTCTCGGAAGTTTTCGAATCCGTTTCCGACGTCGAATCAGTGTTTTAAAATAGCCCCGCAGTAGTTTTTAGTTGAAAGAGCTTACAAACTTTCGCGTTTATAATACTAAGAAGGATTTCTATATACATATATAATTCGAGCAGCTGGCTAACAAAAGCGGACATTTCCCATTACTTGTTGTCTACGTTAGAGCACAAAAACTGAATTCGAATATCCGACTTTTTGAATCATGTTTACTACCGGTTTAAACCACTTTTGAAAAAAAAAAATCTAAAGGTAGGTATATAGAGACATGTGCTTAGAAAGTACGAATTAATAAAAAAAAAATCCATTCCGCTTCTTTCGCCAGCTCCTCATATATAAAAGCGTGTATATGTCGGTACACACACACTTAGTCCCTGTCCAGAGGGGCGCAAGCAGTCCATGCAACTGTAGACCCAGCTGCGAGGAGACCTCTCCGGAGACTCAGACACTTGCAGCCGGAGACCTTGTCTCTCCAGGAACTCTTGCACTCTGGGGATAAGGAAGGATGGGAGAGGATCATCGGGGATAGGAAATGGATAGCTTTGCACCAAAACTTACCAATCAGCACGCAAGTTTTGCGTTAGCTACTTGCTAATTGGATTAATCTCTAAAGGAATTGGGGATTCTTTTCTGGTAGGAAGCAGATATAAGAAAGGTTGGAACCTAATTATTGTTAGGTAGGTTTTCTCAGCTCGGGTGACGTGAGGAGTCAAAGGGTGTGAAGAGATTCTTGCAGGGTCGGCAACGCGCGAGTGATACCTCTGGAGTCGCAAGTATCCATAGGCTACGGTAACCACTCACCATCAGGAGGGTCGTATGCTTTTTTGCTGCCTTATGCCGCCCAAAATTATTTGATCACACAGAAATACTAAATTTAGTTCTTCATACCATTTGCCAACTCATTAAATTAGATAAAACTGTTTGAACTCGGCATTAGTAGTATAAAAAAAGTGTACTAAAGGTACCTGAAGTCATGCTGGCTCTGGCTAAGCGCGAGCTGTAGCCGCACGTCGTCGGATCGTCTCCGGCGCTCGTCCTTCTCGGCCTCCTCGCGGGACATGGCCAGCGCCAGCTGCAGCTGCAGCTCCTCCTCGCCCGCCGTCAGCGGCCGCGCCAGCTCCGCCTCCCGCCCCCCCCACTCCACCGACCTGCCTAGGGACCCTCCACCGCCGCCGCCTGCCATCGACCCGTCCAGCTGGGGAGATACAAGTTCAATTTTTCATCGTAAGTATGTACTGCCTATTTACTCACGACCGATTCGAAAGATGTTTCAAAATAGCCCAGATGATTGTGGACTTAGTCGAAACATTTAGAAAAATCTACGATTTCTATGTAGTTCAAAAATAATTCGTGGTCATTTTTTTGCACTGATTTTAGCATCAATATAATGCCATAATATTATTTTCTTATTTTGTGTTGCAATTTTAAGCTTAAATCTTGTTATGAACAAAAAAAAAACTCTTATCAAAAAGGCATTTAAAAAAAACAGTTAAATTCCGTTTTACTCCATACATTTTGAAACATCTCCTTTCTAGAAACTCAATTCCTTGAGCTAAAAGTACCTACCTCAGGATAGGATGGACTAGAGGGCATGTCGAGCGCTCCATCGCTGCCGAAAGCGCTAGCACTCTGTGCGAAGCGCTGTTTCGCTTTGAGCGCTCTCGCTCGCTCATTCTTCAATCGCTCGTCGTCTTTCAATAGATTTACTAATTGCTTCGCTTTCTCGCGTACGTTTAGACCTGGAAACAATCAATGTATGCGGTATTTATATATGAAATAAATAATACCTCTTACAATTACAGCTTTATGAAAAAAAAAGTGTATACAAAAAATTAAGGTGTATTACGAACCGGAGGCAGGGTCAAATTGTAAAGTACATATTATAAAATAAGTTATAATTTAAAGAAACATTTTTAAGGACAAGCTTCTTTTTCAGACCACCATCATCATGTCAGCCGAAAGACGTCCACTGCCTGACCAAAACCTTCCCCCAAGGATCTCCACGATGGCCGATCTTGCGTTACCCGCATTCAGCGGTTTCCCGCGACGTTTATTACATATGTGGGACTTTTTGGCGGGAACTTGCGAAGTGACGTTGCGTTTTCATTCTATTTTCACAAAATAGTGTATTTTTTGAGTTTTATTGAATATTATCGGTGGTATTTTGTCCAATAAAGATCAACACAAGTGCACCAGTGAAGTGAAGTGAAATGATTACGTGTATAGTGGCTTTTCTAGTTGTCTCAAGAAGTCCGTGAAAAGTTTTAGTAGAACGGCAACCATTGTACTAAAACCTAACCTAACTTAAACTGACTATGACTTGAAGATGTAACATGACTATAACTTTACTAACTATGAAACTTGATGATTGACGAGAATTTAATACATGAAGAATATAAAATAACTACATTGCTCAACTTGACACTGGCAAAATACACGAAGTGTGACGCCAAAAAAAAAGAAAAAAAAAGTACATATGTATGCGTGTAATTTGTGCAAGAATATCGACAAAATCTCCCAGGTAACAGGCGTGACTAATTAGCACTGAGCAGACGCGTCATTGAATCAACTGCAAATCAAATAAGTAGGCGTATTGACACATGATAGCGATAGGTAACGAGTTATTCTGTTACTGTGATATTGGTATTTCCTAAACGATTCGGTCCCCAAGGTATATTGGATCTTTGACTTTGAATTCAATCAATTTTGCACCTTATAACAACATACAATTTTAAGTATTTCATGACGGTAAATTGATGAAGAGGTAGAACGAGGCCACGGTTACATTGGCAATAACAGGGAGAAAGCCGAGAAATCAATGGGAGCATGGAGTTCTTCAGGAAGAGATTTTACCAGGATCGGCAACGCGAGATGTCCCTGGTGTTGTTGCAAGCATCTATAGGCTACGGTAACCGCTTCCCATCAAGGGGGCCGTACGCTTGCTCGAAAGTACAATGGAAAATTATTATTATGCTAGAGCTGGAAGGTGGCCATAGGAACTCCGAAATAAAACGACACAACCCCGTCGTGTTTGGGCTCATTGGAACCGTCTCAACGAGTAAATGAAGACTGTGCAAAAAACAGTACAGTCGGCAATAAAAGCCTGTACCAGACAGAATCTTGTTTAATAATCTAAAGCTATTGGTTTTCCATAACTGGTCAAACTTACCTTGATCCTTCCCCTCCTCCATATACTGGAAGTCCTTTAACGTGTGTATCGCAAATATATTCTCCTTGCACTGCATCGCAACCTTCTCACTGCCAGTCTTGATGAGGTACTCCATGAGGACCAGCGCTTTGTACACGTGCCGCCAGTTCTTGCCGTGGTCGTTCAGCCTTTTCCATATCATCTGCATGATCTCGGTGAACGCCATCACGTTGTATGTGAGGTCGGCGATCTCCGCCATAAGGGTACTTGATGGGCCCCATGGGTCGTTCGATGTCGCCTCGCGCACTTTTACCTGAAAATTAGTTTATATGAAAATGCAGCTGCAGTTTCGGAAAAGTTTGACAGTTCTTGGCTCTGAGGTTTTAAGTTTTTGGCCATAAGTATGCAAGAGGTGTTAATTGGGCAGTCTGGCAGTTTTTCTTTTTTTCATTTATGGCAGATTACAGAAAATTTTACTGTTGTTTATGGAGGAACTAGGTGGTTGATTGCTTCATTGAAAAGGGAAGATCTTTCGCTAGGCTGGGTCATCGTGCCGCGGTCCAACTGTTGATGTTGGAATCTTGTATACGTGCGAATGCGCGAACAAACTCCACTAGCGCGATGTAGGTTGTATGTAGATAGTGTAGTTATATTACAGCGCCATCTATCCATCAGTGTCTGAAATAAGTACCTGACAGGGGTCGCTACATGTTCAATTAATCGGGTACCTTTTCTTTTAAATGCTGAAAATAGGCGCACGGCACTGTCGCCTTTGGATACATAGCAATAACGGTAGGAATGCCAATGTGCTGCCGACCTTTAAACAGTCTAGGCTGTTGGTTAAAGTGCAACTTTCGATCTTTTCCTCACTATACTAAACGTAACATACATAGAACTGCAGGAACTAAGGTGTTCTTTGGTCGCAGAAGACCGATAAAGACCCAGAAAGACCTATGAAAACCTATAAAGATTATGTATAACAGAATTTAACTAGCACACAGATCTAAGGTATATGAGGCTTACCTGAGCATCAGAGTAGTTGTGCGCAAGGTTTTTAATATTTCTCCTTAGGCCCGCCACGTTTACTTGCATATCGTCCCGTCCCCGGGGCATCTGCAATGCGAACACGCAACGTTACACCTAGACGTTTATAGCTTCATATTTAAATATCGATTTCTATTCGAATAATATTTATATAGAATAAAGTTATGTCAAAAATATTAGTTGTCTTGATTTTTAAATCATTTTGGATGGTAGATTTTGTTGAAAACAACAGGCATAAAATTACCTATTCAGAGTTTATTTGAAACGTTAGTAGTTTATAAAGTATGTATACATTTTAAGACCATTTTTTTTAATTGAAAAAGGAGGTGAACGCTTTTAAAACCGCGGGAGACAGCTAGTACCTTAAAATTACAAAGACATTAAACTTTTTAAAACTAATTTCTCTTTACAAAATGTTGATCAGATTTGTCTGAAAATAAGGTAGCATATACTCATAGGGATATATTCTACGGAAAATACTGAGAAATAGAATTTCTGCAATACGGTACAATTTGGATAACAATGTATTAAGGTATATAGAGCAACATAAACAGTAAAATAAGACAATTTAAACCACCACGCCTACAGGAAGACTAAAACTATGTTCACTGACTAGAAAACGGTCCGATAAATTTATAATCGGGCGTTTACCATTTGTTTTTTAATGTTGGTAGAAATCAGTTACCCCTTAAACCAGTCTTTCTCAAAGTGGGCAATAACGCCCCCTTGTGGAAGCCTAAAGGGGGGCGTTACAGGAGCCAAAATTTTATTTGACATGGTATATTTTAAAATGAAGAAAGTTTCTAATATGGCATGCTATAATTAAATTAAAGTAACTATTGCCATTTCATTGATTGATTGAATTATTGCCATTGTGATCTATGATGTGAAAATTTTGGGGGGCGCTATAATTTATTGATTCTCAAAATGGGCGGTAGACAAAATAAGTTTGAGAACCTCTGCCTTAAGGGTAAACGTTCGGTTTTTTTTTTATTTATTTTTTTGATTAAACACAAAACAGGTTACAATCTATATTGCTTAATATATTATAATTAACAAAAATTGCTTGAGTATAACTATAACCCAAAACATGTGTTCTAAAAAGCTAAACTTTAGGTTTAAGATACAAAATACAAACGGAATGACAAAATTATTATTAATAAAAATGATATTAAAATATAACTATTACATAAAATATTTATTCAATTAATTATTACTTATTTGAATAAATATTTTATGAATCATAAATCGAAATCTTTGAGGATATTAAAGATTTGTCTCTTATATATATTGAAGTTATTGTTATATAAATCTAACGAAGGATTATCTTTGATTAACTCATTTAATTGCCGACACATACGAACAATGGGATTAAAGAAAGAGGTATTATTGCGGAAAACATTAAGGGAGAAAACATTAGGTTTACGACACCTATAATTATTTGTATTAATGTTTAAAACAGATATTAGCGAGGGAGAATCTAAATGAGAGTGCATTATTTTTTAAAGATATATAAAGTCGTTCAAAGTTCGCCTAGATTCCAAAGAGAGCACGCGAAAATGACTTAACCTATCCTTGTATGATTTTAATTTACGGTGTAGGCCATATCGAAAGCACACTATTCTAAGACAACTTCGCTGAACCCTCTCAATTCGATCGGTATGAACTTGGTAAAACGGCGACCATATAACAGCACCATATTCCAATATTGTTCGGACCAAGGTAGATAAGGCTACTAGAATTTTTAAACGGTTTTGTTATTCGAGCAATGAAACCAAGAATCTGGGAACTTCTGTTGATGATATAATCGTAATGGTTGCGGAAAGATAAGTTATCATCAAATAAAATTCCGAGATCTTTTGCAACGGACCTATGTTCTAAACTTTGATGATTAATAGTGTAATCAAAAGTAATCTTGTTAATCTTTCTTGTAAATGAAATTGTAAAACATTTTTGTACATTTAAAAACATACGGTTTTTAGTGCACCAATCACAAATGAGGACCAAGTCTTGTTGCAGAGCAATAGCGTCACGGATACTAGTTATTGCATTAAATACTTTTAAATCATCAGCATACAGTAGACAGGGGCACTTTAGACGATCAATGAGATCATTTACTTGCGGTACTCCAGAAGTGATGTTTGCAGGAGATGATACAACACCCTTGAGAGCTACTAATTGAGTTCTTTTTGCAAGATACGATTGCACCCACCGCAATAATGAGCCATGTATTCCAAAGGCGTTAAGTTTCAGACAGAGTATGTGGTGGTTCACGTGTGTGGTGGTGGTGAAGCATTTTGATAACTAACGACCTATAACTGAGCTGCAATTTGCAAGAAACGTGATAACATTTGAATTTCGCACTCCAACCGAAGCCTCCACCTTAAACAAAGCATTAGCGTTGCCTGCTTCGTAGATACATGAATATTCAGTCCGGAACTATTTATTTATGCAACCACTGTTCTGCCACATGCAAATGTACTTTACCATTGCAATAATATATTTTTTTCATATGTAATTTGGGCGACTGACCCTGAATGAAGTTAAGACCGAGGATATAGCATGTTCTGGTCTTGTAGATATCTAGGTCAGGTTAGAAAACAGACTCCAGAAATGAGTTCCAACCGCCGTTCGGTAGAAGCATACCGTATACTTAGTTAAAACACCTATCTAGATATGTTTGACAATCGCGCTGCGTCACTCAGGCATGCTGAGTGATAAAAGTTTTTGAATATCTCCCATAAAAGTAGGGGAAAAATATATTCTTCAATATGTATGGATATTAGACATTCCATCATCTCTTATCTAGAACTAAGGAACGTGGTGATCAATTGATTCACTATACTATGAAAATTATGACGTAAAAGCAATAATCATTCATAAAACTCATCACATCGTGGAAATACCAATAGTATAACATGATTTAGAACAGGAAAACACTGTATGAACGTTGTTCAAGGAAACATTTGCTATTGAAGCTGCTCATGTGTTTATTTCTAACCGAACATATGGTTCAAGGCAATGCGTTGCGTCAAAATAATTAACAATTTCATTGGGCTATTAAGCCATGTAATATAAACATCATCATGTCAGTCGAAAGACGTCCACTGCTGGCCAAAAGCCTCCCCCAAGGATCTCCACTGTCATGACATACGGCGCTGAAACGTGGACTCTCACGGTTGGGCTGGTCCACAGATTTAAAGTCGCTCAGCGAGCTATGGAAAGGGCTATACTCGGTGTCTCTTTGAAGGATCGAATCAGAAATGAGGTGATCCGACAGAGGACCAAAGTCATCGACATACCTCATCGGATTAGCAAACTGAAGTGGCAGTGGGCCGGCCATATCAGCCCAAGAACCGAAAACCGTTGGGGTAAGCGAGTTCTTGAGTGGAGACCGCGAAACGGCAAACGTAGTGTAGGACGCCCTCAGACTAGGTGGAGCGATGATCTTCGCAAGGCGGCTGGAAAGAGCTGGACGAGAGTAGCCGAGGATCGTGCTCAGTGGCGTGCAATTGGAGAGGCCTATGTCCAGCAGTGGACTAATATAGGCTGATGATGATGATGAAGGATCTCCACGATGGCAGGTCTTGCGCTACCAGCGGTTTCCCGCGACCCTCACAAGATCATCAGACCTTGTGCCTTGTTTGTTTGTTTGATCGCGCTAATCTCTAGTTACTGGTCCGATTTGAAAAATTCTTTCACTAATAGGAAGGTACATTATCTCAGAAAGTTATGTGCTACTCTGTATCTCGGGAACGCGAGTAAAACCGTGGGGAACAGCTAGTTATCAATAATATACTTTATGTAGGTATGTATATGAATAGATCGATATTCCGTGATGTTCCGATACAGGTCCATACAGTACTAATGGACTTTAGGCTCTCATATGACACCTAATTGGATCTAGTTAAGACTGACACTACTCTGCAGTCATGGCTGTATTATAGGTATTAACAATGTTCAAATAAATGATGGAATAAGTGACTATTTCTTCATCTGTATAGAAAAGGTTTTATAATAAAAAAATATTGTAATTGACTAGTCATTTATAAGTAAGGTATAATTCTGTTATCATGTCAATAATCTCAGTTTAGTTCCTGATAAGGCGCTTATTATCGTTAGAATTGAATCTACCACCGGACGTATAATTGTGAACACCGTTCGTTCATAATATATATCGCGAAATTGTAAACTGTCAGAAAATTTTAAACTGTACCATACCGCTTACAGTATAACTTATCAGTTTACAATTTCGCGAGATATTTTGTGAACTGACGGCACTCACAATGATTCGGTAACATATATATTGAGAAGACTCGGGCAAGAAACTCAGCAAAGCATCTTTTTTATGAATAATAATACTATTATTTTTTTGTTTCAAAATCCATCATAATTACCGATTATTAGTAAACGACTACGTCTAAACATAGCAAACAATGATGTCAGAAATTCTCGCTGCGATCAATTAAAAAACAAGACTATTAGGTATGTAGGTAAATTTACATACAAGAAATGAAGTTTTTAGCCACATGACTGTGTGTTTTTCTTTGCAGGGGCAAAGTCCACAAAGATTTTCATCGAAGCTGGATGTTACTTAGTTTTTTTTTAAATGTATATGACTGTCTTTGACCACAACCTCACCGTGGCTAGTGATGATGTGGTCGATGGTGGTAAGCGCACATACCAGTTGCTAACTGGATCTCAAGTGCAGCTGTCGGAACACACCTAAAGGTGTTTGGCGACAGAATTTCAGCTTGAGGGTGGTAGCCAGCCAGGGGAGTACCACACCACCGTGCTTTGGTTTCCTCACGACGTTTTCCATCGCCGAAAGCTCAAGCTCATTGTAGGATTCGAACCCGCGATTTCCTCGGCATTCGACGTCACTACCACTGAGCTATCATCGCCTTCAAAAGTTTCTGAGTTTCTTGCCGGAGTCTTATCAGTTTAAGTGTATGTGTAAAAGGTGGTAGAGTCTATTGTAAAAAATTGTAACTATCGACATTTATAAGTGCCTATTATCAATCGTATTTAATCAAACTAGCTTATTGACAGCCTTTTTCGACTGTGGCAACACTACGCTAAGGTGTCAAAAATAAGTTTCCGAATTTCAAATATTAATTAATATTATAATTATCCCATTTCAAGGTGCCCTAAACCAATTCGTCACTAAATAAGTGTTACCTAAATAATGTGCAATATAAATTAATATCTAAAATTTGTTGGATTACGAGTTCACTAATGTGAGTGAGTCATCGCAACCGTTAGTATACTTATCATAATTTACATTCAAATTCAGGCGAGTATTAAGACAATTACATTTAATTCTTTATTATATGTACGTTACTATATAGTTTCTGGTTGTAGTTGTACTTTGAGAGTCGCCTAAATTGTGTATTTTTTATCAAAAGTAAATAGTAAATACCTAGTAGTAGATAGATACTTGTTAGTAGTTTTTCACACATATCCACTCATTTTACTTACTATTCAAGCTTACTAATAACTCATAAGCATGATGATGACGCGTAAGACCTCTGTCCGTCAGGCAGAAGAGAAACTCCAGCTTACTCTTCAAGAACTTAAGTCATCTAAGGCTATGTGTGACCGACTATTATCAGAAAATGAAGATAATGAGAAGGAAGTGTTGGAACTAATTAATAATAATAAAAAGTTAAAGGCTGAGATGGCAGAGAATTATGCCCGGAGCCTAGTTGTTGAAAAGCAATGTGACCGCCTTCAGCGGGTTGTTGATGGGTTCGACCAGTGCAGCCATGAGTTTGATAATGCCCTCAGGCGCATTGCTGCATTGGAGTTGGAACTATGTGATGCTAGGAAATACATTTGCCACCTAGAAAATACTAACCAAACCACCATGGTTTCAAATAACCTTTGGGGTAGCGGTGCCGACATCAATAGAATTTTTATTCTGCAGAAGAGGGCTATTCGCGCTATATATAATTTAAGTCCCAGAGACTCCCTACGAAATAAATTTAAAACTATAAATATAATGACAGTGTCGTCACAGTACATATATGAAAACTTAATTTATGTTCGAAAAAACATTCATAACTTTCCCAAAAATAGCGACACTCATAGTTTAAACACTAGAAATAAGGATAAACTTGCTATACCTGTAACTCGTTTGAGCAAAGTTAGGGATTCTTTTAAGGGGCAATGTATACGCTTCTTTAACAAAGTACCCAAAGAAATTCAAGAATTGTCCGTGTTAAAATTTAAAAAGCTAATTAAAGATAAGTTGTACAAAAAAGGGTACTATAAAGTTTCTGATTTTATAGAGGACAAGAACGCATTTCAATGAGTTGTTCGCTTCACATGCTATTTATTGTTATTATAATTTTTGTTATTATTATTGTCATATTGTTAATTTTAATATTTTATTTTATTTTCTATAGTTTATTTTTATATACATATTTTTTATTTTTACAAATTTGACGATTAAAAATACTTGCAATGAGTTCATTTAATAAAGACACTTTTGAATTTGAATTTGAATTTAACCAGTCATTATTCGATGAATTGATTGAGTCGGCCCCGGGCATGGTTTCTGGTTCCTCAGTCTCAAATGTTGTGCCCACTGTCACTATAGATTTAACATGTAATGATTCAAATGTCTCAAACAGTACAGTGCGGTTAGTTAAATGTAGTAAGAATAAATTGAAGAAATATATAAAAATTAACAAAATGATAAAGAAAACTCAAAATTTAATTAGGAAAAACAAAGTATTTTGTAATATTAATAAATTGCGGAAGGACCGTTGTAATTTAGTAAGTGAAATTAATTTATGTCATATAAACATGGGACAAAATCTAATTAAATATGAAACTGACACAAACCACCTTCAGTCTGAAATTATTAACTTGAATGAATTATTAACATCTGTTTCAAATAAATATGAAAACTCTCAAAAAGAGATGAATGAGTACATTCTAGCTATGAATGAACTAATTAATATCTCCAAGTATAATAGTGAAAAATTTGATTCATTGATAAAAAATCAACAATGTGATTGTTATAAAAGTGTCTCGAACTGTACACAGTTGGACTGTACTCTGAGTTCATCCTTAAAATCACCGAAGGAGTTGTGTGAAGGTTCAATAAACACTTCCTTCAGTAAAAGTAAAATTAATACACCAAATGCAAATAATTATGTAATGTTTAGTGATGAAATGGGCAGAGGCATGGGATTGCAACTTAGCCAATACTTAGGGCATGCCATAACAAATACTTGTATGCCTGGCGCGTCTTATTCCCAAATTTTAGATAAAATCATAAAAACCACATTTAACAAAAATACCACCCTAATAATATTAATTGGAAGAAGAGGAAATGTTAGCAAAAATGCACTGCTAAAATACTTCCATTCAATTGAATTATTAAATGTAAAGCATATTGTTATGTTTGCATTTCCTTTTATTAAATGTTTGCCACAGACGGAAAATACAATTAGACATAATTTGAATTTGACATTACACACATTGACATGTCGTCACAATGACAAATTTCATTTCATTGATACCAATACCTTCCTTGGTAAAAATTATTTTTTGACTGTAGACAATTTTTATCTTTACAATAATCATAAGAGACTAATAGCAGAATCGCTATCATATTATTTTAGGAATCTAGCCAAATGTATGGCTACACAAACGGCTGCTTCTATTGAGCAAATTAATATTGACATTTGTTTACAGTCCTTGGAAACTTTTCCAAGCAATTTGTCATTACTGGAAAATATTCCAAATAATTTAAATTAGACCAAGAGACAATAGAGGCATCCTCTAGCACTATTTGTGAGAATAATAATAACTACTATTTGCATAAATCTGGCCCAGTAAATTTAACTAATAATATTTCTAATAGTCTAAATACATGTAAAAATTATAATAATATTAACCTGGTGCACCAAAATATTCAAGGAATAATGGGTAAGGAACTTGAACTCGAATTGTTCATGAACTGTAATAATATTAAAATTTTATGTATTACTGAACATTGGCTTAAGGCCCACCAGTTCATGTTCAGTTTTAGTAACCACCGGGTTGCAAGTTCATTCAGTAGAAAACATGCTATACATGGTGGTTCTTTAATAGTTATTCAGAATGATATAAAATTTAAAGAGCGTAATGATATTGTGAACCTGTCTATTGAATGTACTTTTGAAATAGCCTGTGTAGAGCTTGAGCAGTTCATTATAATGAGCGTATACAGACCCCCATCCGCGAGTTTTGATTTGTTTGAAAAATGTATGGATGAAACATTGTTTAGAGTAAGTAAAGCTAAAAAGAATATTATAGTTTGTGGTGATTTTAATATAAATATTTTGGATAATAATGCTTTGAGTAATAGAATTAAATCGTTATTTTTGTGTTACAATCTTGTAAATCTTTTTTTTGAACCAACTAGGGTTACTGCTACTTCAGCAACCTGCATTGATAATATATATACAAACTTGCAGTCTGTTACTAAGTCCATCTTTAGTAAAATAACTTCTGACCATTGTGGTCAGATGGTCACTTTCAATATACCTAGAACTAAGGTGATAAAAAAATATATTAAATGTGTACCTATGAGTGAAATTCGCTTAGAAAAATTTAGGAATAATATCCTGAGTAAATTACCATATTTACCTTATAATAATGATGCAAATGACCTCTATAATGAAATTTTTAATCTAACCAAAACAGAGTTTAATACAATATTTAAATCAAAAAATGTAAAACAAAAAACCCACAGTGTATTTAATGATTGGGCGACGGTGGGAATTCATAAAAGTAGACAAAGATTGTATGACCTATATGGCGAAAGGCAGTATAATCATAGTCCTGTTTTTGCGGATTATGTAAGAAATTATTCTAGATTATTTAAACGCATTTGTGCCGCGGCGAAATCTAAATATCTTAGCAATAAAATTAAAAGTAGTCAAGATAAAATTAAAATGACTTGGAAAATTATAAATAGCGAAACTGGAAAAGTTAAAACGTATAATAATGATATTCAACTCAAGATTAATGATAAAGTTATTGAATCAGACCTAGAAGTTGCTGCCGCATTTGAAACATTTTTTACAGATATTCCAGTTTCTATTACTAAATCTCTTAACACCTCTCCCACCCTCGCTGTATCTTTACTAAGGGAAAATGTTACAGAATGTACTGATGACTTTAAGTTTTCAAGTGTTACCTCTAGTGATATTATTAAAACATTCAGATCTCTAGACTTAAAAAAGACTGTTGACCTCTGGGGAATTTCTGTCAAACTTGTTAACTCTATAATTGATTGTATTGCGCCATATCTGGCTATTACCTTTAATAAGTGTATTGAATGTGGTTTATTTCCTGATCTAATGAAGTATAGTAAAGTAGTTCCCTTATTTAAAGCCGGTAGTACCGCGGACCCCACTAATTATCGACCAATTTCTATACTACCGACACTTAGTAAAGTTTTTGAGAAAATCATTCTTAATCAATTAATGATACATTTTAATAGTAATAGACTGCTTCACAGTAATCAATTCGGTTTTACAAGGGGTCGCTCAACAACCGATGCTGGTGTTGAGCTTGTTCAACATATTTTTGACGCCTGGGAAAATTCACGTGATACTTTCGGTGTTTTTTGTGACTTATCCAAGGCCTTTGACTGTGTCCATCATGAATTGCTCATCAAGAAATTACACCACTACGGTATTAGAGACACTGCACTCAGTCTTTTGAATTCATACTTGAGTGATAGGATTCAGAAGATTGATGTTAATGGCAAAGTTTCCCCTGGGTCCTTAGTTACTATGGGCGTCCCACAAGGTTCTATTCTTGGACCTTTTCTTTTTCTAGTTTACATCAACGATTTACCTTATCTTGTAGAAAAGAAAAATGAAATAGTATTGTTTGCTGATGATACTTCACTTCTTTACAAAGTGAAACGACATGATTTTAATTCTGACGATGTGAACAATGCTCTTTCAGTAGTTGTTGATTGGTTTACAGCTAATAATTTGATGCTCAATGAGAAAAAGACTAAATGTATTAGATTCAGTCTACCGAATGTAAAACACTCCGATGCCAATATTGTTATTAAGGGCGAAAAACTGGAGCTTGCTAAAAGTACTGTATTTCTAGGTATTACATTAGACGATAAGCTACAATGGGGTCCTCACATTAATAATTTAGTGAATAGACTTAGTTCTGCAGCTTATGCAGTGAAGAAAATTCGTTCTCTCACTGATGAATTAACGGCAAAATTAGTATACTTTAGTTATTTTCATAGTTTGATGTCTTACGGCATCCTCCTTTGGGGTAGCGGTGCCGACATCAATAGAATTTTTATTCTGCAGAAGAGGGCTATTCGCGCTATATATAATTTAAGTCCCAGAGACTCCCTACGAAATAAATTTAAAACTATAAATATAATGACAGTGTCGTCACAGTACATATATGAAAACTTAATTTATGTTCGAAAAAACATTCATAACTTTCCCAAAAATAGCGACACTCATAGTTTAAACACTAGAAATAAGGATAAACTTGCTATACCTGTAACTCGTTTGAGCAAAGTTAGGGATTCTTTTAAGGGGCAATGTATACGCTTCTTTAACAAAGTACCCAAAGAAATTCAAGAATTGTCCGTGTTAAAATTTAAAAAGCTAATTAAAGATAAGTTGTACAAAAAAGGGTACTATAAAGTTTCTGATTTTATAGAGGACAAGAACGCATTTCAATGAGTTGTTCGCTTCACATGCTATTTATTGTTATTATAATTTTTGTTATTATTATTGTCATATTGTTAATTTTAATATTTTATTTTATTTTCTATAGTTTATTTTTATATACATATTTTTTATTTTTACAAATTTGACGATTAAAAATACTTGCAATGAGTTCATTTAATAAAGACACTTTTGAATTTGAATTTGAATTTGACAAACACCCAACTTGGGTATCAATTTGCTCGTATTTCGGAGGTCAACGTCCGGCGGCCCGTTGATCTGCTACGAAATGTTTGTAAACTAATTCTCTGCCTGTGTAGCACTTATCTATAGGACCAAGAGTACAAAGACTTGGAACATGTAAACAAAAACGCGTGCCGGTACGCCTGCGCGTATTTTTATCTTTAGGAGTAATGACCCGCCGATTTCGAGATATTTATAAATAAATCCGCGAAATTGTCACGTCATTAGGATGGACCTTTGTTTTAACAAAGCGTGTAACATTTCATTATAATACTTGTGATGGTGACTGTATTAGTTGTTAAAGGTCAAAGTTGCGATTTTTTATCCAAACAATGCTCAAATATCATGTTTTACTAGCTATATCCCGCTGGTACGACAGCGTTTTCTTAAATTGCTTTAATTGCAAGCGACTAACAAAAAACTCCGAGAGTAGTTCTTGCCAGAGTCAGTGCCGGTTTTAGCTCTACCAGCGCCCTGGGCGAGATGTGATACCCCCCCCCCCCCTTCTCCCGCCAACAAAAGGGATTTTATCTTTAGACTTGAGAATTTATTTATTTATTTAGACTCGAGATAGCAGGACTCGCTCATGAGCGACCGGAAATAAAGGTGGGCCTGGCGCCCCTTTACATCTGGCGCCCTGGGCTATTGCCCTACCGCGACCGGCCAGAGTGATAGACTAAACAGTTGCGTCGCATTTTCTATATTAGGAATTTTCAATACTAATAATCTAGGAATTTTATATATTACTCGCTGTTCTCCGCAGTTTCTCCCACGTCCCTGGGATAAAAATAACCTATAACCTTCGGGGATAATGTAGCATCCTATTAGTGTAAGATTCATTTGAATTCGACTGGTAGACCCAGAGATTAGCGTGTTCAAACAAACAAACAAACTTTTCAGATTTATCTTTAATCTATCTATCTATACTAATAATAAAGCTGAAGAGTTTGTTTTGAACGCGCTAATCTCTGGTGTTACTGGTCCGATTCGAAAAAATATTTCACTAATAGGAAGCTACATCATCCCCGAATGTTATAGTCTACTTTCTATCCCGGGAACGCGAGTGAAGCCGCGGGGAATAGTTAGTTATTAGTATATAGATATAAAAATTGCACTTTCAGGGTCTAACATTAAACCTTATAGCAGCAATTGACATGTGTGCTGCTCTACCAGCCTACATACGTAATGCATCAATTGTCATATCACTATTTAAGGTGAACGAACACATATTCGAACCGAACGCATCGAACGAGTCAAACTAAAATAATTTTAGAATTCTTTATATGAAATCGTGTGAAACAACACACACCTGCCTGCTTCGAATCGGCGGATATGTGTGCGAGGCCTCCTTGACTTCCGATTTGTTGGGCGCGTTCGGCTCGGACATGTGTGCGTTCACCTTTATTCAGGTCTATTCCTCTATGGCATGTTACAGTTACACAGGAGCGTACAAGTGTGACGCTCGTCCTCGTCCGATCATAACTAATACCAATACGATCTGTGACGTGATCAGTGAGACCGAGGGAAACTGCCTCAACAGTGCTAAAGAAGTAATAGGTCACTTTTTATACCAAAATAAATTACTTTTTAATAAATTGTACTCTTATAACTAACTAGCTAGGGGATAAAACAAATACGCAAGCAAAATCTTATAACCAATTTAAAGTAATTTATGGCAAAGAATTTTTTTATACATACATGTTTAGCACGCTCTACAAAAATCTACTGATAAAAAAAATTATACGATATTATTTCTCGAATAAGGACCCGTTTACACGTAACGTTAATCATCAAAAAAATATAATAAAAAAAGCACTTATTTTTAAATATATCGTAACATGTAAACCAGTCCGTAAATAACATCGGATAGAAAAAAATGGAAAAAAATTGCCAACACTAAAGAGGATTAAATTGTCGGGTTACTATTTGAACTTACTTTGAAGTGCAATAAATGCTGTTTTATTTGTTTTTAGTCAAAAACAGCCAAGAATTGGAGGTTATGCTGTGAACGCTGCGTCTGTCGACAATATACATATAAAAGATATACACAAAAAACCCGTTAAACACATGCATTTTAATAATAATAAAAAATATAGAAAAAAAAAATTTCATCAGTTATTTAATTAGCACGTTTAAATTAAATTATAGTTAGTATTCAAGCAGATTGTTAGTAAAGTTAGTAAACATGTTTGTATGTTAGTAAAAGCTTCTTATAATTATACAAAGAGACATTAAGGGGATCACTAAGGTCATTCACCTTAACGATTTATCCATACAACCAAGTACTCAAAGCTTAGGCGCCCGCGGGTGCTTTATTTCTGTTTATTATTTTAAAATTATTATTAAAATCATAATTTTAACTAATACAAATTGTAAAAAAAAACTATCTACTTTTTTATGGTGTAGGTTTCACTTACAAGCCGTTTTGGCAATAATTTCCAATTTAGGTTAAAATTGCATGTGATAGGATTTTTCCAAATTCAGGGACGTTTACTTCAATTTTAATCAATACAATTGAACAAGCTGAACTAAACTAGGTATAACTTATATTTTTCTTAGGAAGAATAGACGAAAGGACCTACGTTCCAGCCTTAAAATTTTATATCAGTACATTGTTTTATAACAGGCCCAAATAACCGAAGTGATTTAATTACCTATGCTGTGATGTGACGGAAAGGATTTCTGAAATTTAACACCTAAGGGGGTAAAATAGGCAATCGCGGTTAAAACAGCGGGGCGGTATATAGGGATGATGACTGGGTAAAAAATAATTAATTCTGTTTAGTCCGTCAGTTAGGTTATCAAAAAATATTGGATACGTATTTTTAATTTTATCAAATCAATAAAAATTACAAAGATAAGTCGCATCAAAGTTCAAGAGTGGGGGGTTGTGACGTAATTTCTCTGTAAAAAGTGTACTAAGACGTGACGTCACGTGAAATTTTAACGCACGTTATTTTTTGGTAATCTAACTGACGGCCTAATTCGTTTTTTTTTGTCATCACCCCTGTTAAATGTATGTAAAGTTATTTTAATTATATTTCAGAATAAGTCTCATTGTTCTCATTCATGAGTACTGCAAAATAAACACTACAGCTTAAGGGGGAACGTTCGGTTGGAGCGCGAAATTCAAATTTTATCACGTTTTTTGCAAATTGCAGCTCAGTTATAGGTCTTAAGTTATCAATATGTTATTTGCGAGAAGAATGGTAGTATATTGACTGATTAATAACAAAATAAATCATCAACATATTCCTCCAAGGTATATTAGTAACATTTTCATCAAATAGTTGTATATGTCAGTATTATACCTTGGAGGAATATGTTGATGATTTCTTTTGTTATTAATCAGTAAATATACTACCATTCTTCTCGCAAATAACATGTTGATAACTTACGACCTATAACTGAGCTGCAATTAGCAAAAAACTTGATAAAATTTGAATTTCGCGCCCCAACCGAAGGTATACCCTTAATTAAAAATAACTATGTACACCTACATAATTGTATACTGTTAAAAAAACTATATATGTAATCTACTTATTTATTTACTTACTGTGCTATCTACAGATCCCTAATCGATGAACTGTAATCCTTATTTACACAACATATCAAAAATCACAAAACACATTCACTATCTTTCACAAAAATATTTTGAAAACAATACAGTCGTGCACAAAAGTGTCATGTCACAATCGTCAACTATAATGCCTAGAGCACACGACACAACGTCAACATGCCAATGTTAGTGGCGCACTGACGCGCGTTGCGTTTGAAGGAGCTATGTATGACTCAAACGATTCGCGTGAACTTGACAAACAAAATGTAACATAAATATTAGTGTCTATTCTGTTAGTTAATAATCTCATTCATAACTGCAAAAATAATTGTCAAATTAGTCTATGCTATTGTCATTTCCGGGTAAATTGTCTTAACCAAGAATAGCGACTAAATTTACGTCAAAACATGCAATCGACATTGACAGGACTAAATTTAGTTTAGTTTGTCAGTTACACGACGAGCTTTTTTTACTATGGTATTAGGCTTGTGTTTGACCTCAAACTTTCACTAAGTAAAGATGTGGTCGAAGGTGGTAAGGACACAAAGGATAGAAGGGATATCCAGCCATGTGGTAAATCATCAATCATGCAAACGTGTGTTATTTAAATACGATACATAACTATTTAGTCTTGATTCGCAATGAACATGTCATTATGAGCACTTGTAGAATACTAGCATGTCATAAATAAATATCTTGGGACATTCTTCACACACGGTTATCTGATCCCAAACTAAGCAGAGCTTGTACTATGGAAACCAGATAACTGATATACTACATAATATACTACTTTTTTTTTCTAAATACATACTTTATAAATAATTACACCCAGACACACAGACATGTTCATGCACACAAATGTTTGTCCTGGATGGGAATCGAACCTGTGACCAGCGGCGTGATAGGTGGTGTCTTAACCAACTGCGCCAACTGGCTTGTCATATAATTTTATTGTGTTTACTAATTTCAAAAACAAAACATAAAAAATCATAAAAGTAACGTTGCATCTACCATCAAAAATATGATAAGGGTAACGCACCTTTATCACCTTGATAAGAAGACATAACATACATCACCTTCAACGTACATACAACTGATTACTTAAAAACAACAAATATTTGAGAATAATATTTAACTGATAACCAAATAATTTGTATCTAAGCTATCGAACAAAAGACATTAATATTGGTGTCATATCTGTTGTTTACGAACTAAATAAATTTAATCTCACTATATCTCTTTCTAATAGTAAATATAAGAAAGGGATGCAAAATATTTTAGTCCTGTCAGTTTAATCCGATCACATATTTCAAGTGAATTTAAGCGCGATCTTTATTGGTCACGACTATTTACCCGTACATTACGACGGCATGGATTAAACTGACAGCATTAAAAATGTTCTGTCTTTTTTCATTAAGGTTAACTTGAAAGAGAGGTGACTTGTCTAATATTAGTTAAGTTCGTAAACAACAGAATCGACACCATTATAATAATGTTTATGTTGACGATAGACTCGTAGGTCTACTAACACCTCTAAGTCGAACAATAGACGGGGGGAGGAAGCACTAGCGATGCGACTGGGAGTTGTTGGGCGTCTAAATGTAAATGTAACGTCTATGTAGGTATTTACATGCCACTCGCTATATAACTAAGGGAACTGTACTTAGTGTAAATGTTAACGGAAAAGTATCTAGTCCGTCATTGTATACATTTCCTAGGAAATCCATACATTTCCTAAATATCTATCGGAGTACTACATTCGGTATATTTGTAAGGATAGCGGTATTTGGGGGTTGTAAGTGAAAGGTACTTTTGTGCGAATACTTGCTATTCTATGCAAAATAAAAAAAATAACCCCAACCTATTTTTTTCAATAGTTTCTATATATTTCCAAGTATCATTATTGAATTATAATTTCCTAGGGGAAATACACAGGAATGAGGAATACCAACAAAAAAATCTAATTAGTCCGTCAGTTAGATTATCAAAAAATATTGGATACGTATTTTTTATTTTGATCCGAAAACAAAAAATAACGAAAATTTTAACGCACTGTGTAACGCACGTTAAAATTTTCCGGTCTGCAAAAAGTGTACTAAAAAGTAGTTGTACAATGACGTCACAAGCCCCAATCCTGCACTTTGATGGGACTTATCTTTGTAATTTCTTATGGATTTGATAAAATAAAAAATACGTATCCAATATTTTTTGATAATCTAACTGAATGACGGCCTAATTAGATTTTTTTGTTGGTATTCCTCATTGTATACAATTCCTATATTTCATACATTTCCGGTGACATAAACAGTGCTTGGAGCAGATCATCAAATATTCCAAGATTGTATCCTCTGTGGCATGGGCAGGTAATATTTGTATGGGAGAAATATATTGTGCTTGCCGATTGTTTCGAAACTTGCTGTAAATACCAAAAAGATATTGCAAGTAGCCTAGTTCTGCTGTAAATTCAACCTACACTGATAAAAATAGAGCGAGTGAGAAAAAACATGATCTGACTTGATTATTATTACCATACGTACAATGAGGAATAACAACAAAAAATCCAATTAGTCCGTCAGTTAGATTATCAAAAAATATTGGATACGTATTTTTTATTTTATCAAATCAATAAGAAATTACAAAGATAAGTCCCATCAAAGTGCAGGATTGGGGCTTGTGACGTCATCGTACAACTACTTTTTAGTACACTTTTTGCAGACCGGAAAATTTTAACGCACTGTATCTTCGTTATTTTTTGTTTTCGGATCAAAAAAAAAAATCTAATTAGTAGATTTTTTTTTTTGTTATTCCTCAATATATATAAATTAATGAACATGAAAACAAACAACTCTACAATCTACGTGACCAATAGAAACATTATTATGGTAAGAATCGAATCCTGATGAATCGATTCACAAAAAAATCGAGGTTTAAAATATCGATATCTCAAAAATCGATCTTTTTTCGATGTTAATTTTTATTTGTATGGGAAATAAAAAAGACATCACAATAATCACTTTTATCGTTTTTTACTTTAATACGTAAATAAAAAAAGTTTGGATACTAAGCACTAAATTGTATCAATTTAGAATTTTGCTGCTGTACAACACTAAGAAAGATAGAGAAGATAGAAGAGAAAGAGAGAAAAAAATTATAAGAAAAAATCGAGTTTCGATTTTCTAGTGTTTCAGATCAATTTACTCAATCAATATTGATTAAAAAATAAACGTTTTTCTTGGCTCAAAAAATCGATTCTTCGATTAATCGATCTCAGATCTCCAACCCTACCTATATTATGGCAGCCATACATTCTCCACATACACCTCGCACAGTAGAGGTGGGTCGTAACGTCTTTTGAGCGTAATCGGTTATACGTAGTTTCGTGCATATGAGTAACTAGTTTCAAAACTGCTTATTTTTGTAACTAGTTACTTCTGTATACGGTCTTTTGGGTATGTAGGTATTATAATAATATGATTACGAAAATGTTACAGGTTTCTAGGTATTATAATACCTATGTAAGCTATGCTTGTAATTTGTTTGAGTAAATAATTTTATCAATTGAATTTCCCTTCATTATTTTCCAGGCTTAGGACTGGCTGCATTTTATTTTAAAGTTACGTCTTTGAGTGAGTGTAAACTGGGTACGTAAAATAATCGTTACATTTTTGTCCACGAAACTACGTACACGATTATCAACCTCGTAAGCAGTTACTGAAACCGACTACGTTAAATAACGCTCATCTCTATCGCACAGATCAAAGCCATTTGCGTAACACAAAGTAAATGAAATTGTTTACAAGCTTTGCTTTCAGCCGGTGACGTCACACAGGTAATCAAATCACGAGGAACGTACGATAGCGAGTTACGTTTCTATGTATCGGTTATCGTGGAAAATGTGCTTTGTATGTAAGCATATAAGGTGTAAATTAAGGAATTTAAGAATGGTTAATCCTCAATAGTAACTTTTCTATATAAAAAAACATACATCATTTGCCACAAGACGACTTGTTGATTTTTCTTTGAAAAACGGAAAAGTCAACAATTTTAATTAAAAAAATGTGCAAACCCAATACATACAATTATAATAACGATCCTACCAAATTGGGACTTAACTATTATCATAAAAATAACAGCCTATATCAGAAAAGGTAAATTACGAAGGTGCTGACTGAAATATAAACGCACATATTCACCGCAAGTTGTAGACTTGCAATTTTTCACAATGCTTTCTTATAACGTATGCATCGATTAAGGGGTTTTCAAAATTCAACATGGCTGAAAGCTAGTTTATCATAAACTAGTTGTTCCCCGCGGCTCCACTCTCGGTCCCGGGATAAAAAGTTTGTTTGAACGCGCTAATCTCCGGAATAACTGGTCCGTTTTGAAAAATTCATGCACTACTAGGAAGCTACATTTTCCCCGAAGGTTATAGGCTACTTTTTAAACGACTTCGTTTTATCTCTGGGATGTGGGTGAAACCGCGGGGAACAGCTAGTAATCTATTTACTAAAAATAAAACTAAAGAGTTTGTTTGTTTGAGCTTAAGCTCGGGAGTCACTGGTCCGATTTGAAAAAATATTTCAGTAATAGGACATTATCCCCGAAGGTTATAGGCTACTTTTTTTTATCTTGGGCTGAAACCGCGGGGGAGAACTAGTCATAATATAAGGGTAGGCCACAAATAGCAATCAAATTGCAAATAGTATCCAGAGCTCCAATTCAATCAAATTCTTATTTTGCAACCCGCAATCTGAGATCACTGATAACTTTGGAGCCATAGCATTGTAGCAGCACGATCCTAACTGTACATCTGACCGCTCGTGGTACCTTCTCCGAAAATAATCTCAGCCTCTATTACAATGTAATAAAGATCAATATGGAAAAAATAGCAGTTGGCGTGATGTTTTTAAAATGGTACGTTGTATGATAGTTGTGCGGATTGGGACTCGACAAACTGAGACGTACAATGAACTCAAGTTTGGAGTCTATGCAGGGTCGGCTCGTGGCTCGTTCATATAGGCGTAATAGGCGACGGCCTAGGGCGCTTGAATTTGGGGGCGGCAATCGGGGGCATGGCGTGCAGGTAGTGTGTTAGCGATACGACAAAATTCAACATCAATCAGAACTCCTAACTATTCATAACTCGAAAACTACAAAAAATATCCGGCACATACATTGGAGAGATTCGGGTACCTTCTTCTTAGGACTTGACAATCTTTTTGGGATAACCTGTAAAATATAATATATTTTGTCTTCAATTTTCTAAAAAGGGCGCCGTTCCAGTCTTTCGCCTAGGGCGCCAAGATTGCACGGGCCGGCGCTGAGTCTATGATACGATTATGTGTTGAACTGAGTCCATGAATTTCTATTTCAGGAGCCATGTTATTAGGAGGAATGAATTCCATGTGATAGCAATCAAAAGGATAGAGGTGTTGACTGAAATATACCCAATGCACTCCAGATGGAGAGAATTTGGGTTTAGATGATGAAAAATTTTTAGGAGGCAGCAATTTTGGTACATCAAGTATTTTATCGGAGACTATCTGTTCCCCGAGTTTTACTCGCGTTCCAGGGATTAAAAGTAGCCTATAACCTTCGGGGATAATGTAGCTTCCTATTAGTTAAAGAATTTTACAAATCGGATCAGTAACTTAGAAGATTAGCGCATTCAAACAAAGTCTTCAGCTTTATTATTAGTCTAGATAAAGATATAACAGAAATAAAACTAACAATCAAACAGTGTAACTGTTAATTTTAGTCCTTTGTCTACCCTAAACAGGTGGTATAACCAATTGTAACGTGTATAAGTGCCTTATCAGTGCAACTGATTAAATAAGTTGAGTTGACAACTATTCTAATGGCCTTGCGTGCGATATCGTTCGTCGTCAGTGCTAGACTGATACATCGACAGTGCTGGCAGCATATGACGGCAGGTAGGTCACTCCCGCGCATGACAGTGTCGACGCCTGCGCTTGCGCACGCCGCCGGCCGTTCACCTCACACATCCTATGTGCTATTCAACAATCACATGGTGTTTTATTGTTTCCGATCACAATGACTGGGTGACTGACTTTGACATACATTTGTGTGAAATATTATATGGAAAAATGTCTGATGGTGCTTGTGAGAGCTTTAGCGTTGATGTCAGGGATTCTTATACCCTTGGTGTTGCCAACGTCCATATAATATTATTTGATATATGATAGTGGATGACAATGCAAAATGATTATGACATGGAGCTGATCTGATGCTGGAGCTGGAAGGTGGCCATAGAAACTCCGCAATAAAACGACACAACCCCATCGAGTTTGGGCTCGTTTTTATTCGTATTGACGAGTACATTGATCCCATAGTAGCCAGAGTCTGATGCTGGAGCTGGAAGGTGGCCATAGGAGGTGTTTGGGCTCATTGGAGCCGTCTTAACGAGTAGTTGAAGACTGTAAAAATACAGTCAACAATAAAAGCTTGTACCGAAAATGAATTTTTTGATAGAAACTTGTTTCAGGGATAGGTTTATGGGTCGGAGAGCTACTTTAGAACGCGCTTGAAACCGGGGGCGGAAGCTTGTACCTTATTGAATAAATCATGAAGGTAATTTGATAATCATATTCAATCTTATCTGTTGAACAGGTGATTGACTATTTATCTGGACTTTATACCGGCTCATACCATAATCGTGCGTGATTCACACATTTCGAGAAAAATTAATGATGAATCAAAAACATGAGGTATCCTCGGAATGTTTAATTTATCTTCAAACAGGATATAATAAGACTAGCAGTTCCCTGCAGCTTCACTCGTGTTCCTAGGATAAAAAGTAGCCTATAACGTTGGGGGATAACGTAGCTTCCTATTAGTGAAAGAGTTTTTCGAATCGGACCGGACTCCGGAGATTAGCACGTTCAAACAAACAAAATGTAGTATAGATAAATAAGAAACGTTATATAAAGAACCTTCATGGCAAAGAACCCTTATAGGATCTATTCTTTGTCCGTCTGTCTGTGTGTCAAGACTCTTTTTTCTCAGTAACGCGTGGAGGTATCTATATCTATACTAATAATAAAGCTGAAGAGTTTGTTTGAACGCGCTAATCTCCGTAGTTACTGGTTTGATTCGAAAAATTCTTTCACTAATAGGAAGTTACATTATCCCCGAAGGTTATAGGCTACTTTTTAACCTGGGAACGCGACTGAAGCCACGGGGAACTAGTAATAATTATGATATATAGTGTAACACAAAGTTAAGATAACTTTTAAAGGAAGTTGGCGAAATCCAAATTTTACTAAACATTTCATTCATGACCAATTCTTTGACCTTTGTAATGCTAGTAAAAGTTAGTGTAAACATAGCATTTGTGTGTCTAGAAATCAATACGCCATGTATTAGGCAAGGTTCTGCCAAGGTTATTGAGTCTAACAGGTTGGCCTTGGCTGATATCTGCTGTGCATCTTGTTTATGATGAAAATGTTAATTGGCTCCAATGATTATGGATATTAACATGCCATATCATATAATGGGCAATTGCCTTTAGTGCAGATTTTGATATGCATATGCATGCATTTAATAAAATGTTAGCATTTTAGCTGCAGATTACCTATTGTGTAACAATTTTTCAGAGAAATAATTGATCATTACGCTTTGTTTTTTTTTTTATAAATAAGGATGTCTAAAAATAATAAACATCTAAGTGATAGTATAACCCTAGTGAAGGAGACGTCCTATCATCTTGTTCATGATAAATGATATCTTTGTAACCAAACAAACGTAAGTGGCATTTATTTGGCAATGAAACAACTCTTTGTGTGATATTAAATTTCTCTACGTCATATGTAGAAAATATCCATATTCCTAACACTTGAACATAAAATATGCAGCGACGCGGAAGGAACAAGCAATTTTATCGTCACGCGACGTTGACCCTTATGCATAAGGTATGTTATGGGCCACTATGAGGAAGTGACATTCTATAAAGAACTGAAGACCTTGCGGCTTGATCATCATTGTTGTGAGGATGCTGAGTGAATCTTGATGAAAGATAAAATGTATTACATTTATTTATATTAATAATGAAATAAAATATTTTATTGAAAAAGACTTTCACGTATCGGCAGTCAACTTCTTAGGGTTCCGTAACGGAAGGGTCCAAACAGAGCCCTATTGTTACTCACGTCTGTCCGCGATTAACTCAAAACTACTGAACGTATTTTCATGTGGTTTTCACCAATACAGTGATTCTTGGGTAAGGTATGGAATGAGGAGGTGAGAGACATAAATTGTGAGTTGACAAAGTATTTCTCATGCGAATGTAGGTAAATAATTAGTAGCTATATAATATTAAATAATATTTAACAAAAATGTATGGGATATATATACATTTTAACTAATTATAGGCCTGTGCTTAATCACAATCTCACCCGTGGTCAGTGAGAATGTCGCGAAGGTGGTAAGCACACAAAGCCTAGGAACTGGCTCTCAAGTGCAGCTGTCGGAACACGCCGGAAGGTGCTTGGCGACAGATTTTCCACTTGAGGGTGGTAGCCTGCCAAACCGATATCATTTACTATTCTACAGGTGCTTTGCAACAAATGGATTTTATAAAAACAAAACTAATCCAAAACAATAATGACACATAATGAATAATTATCTCATCCTATCTAGAATCATAATGAAAATGATACCTACCTAAATAATTAATGGAACATAATCTCACTGAGGTCATCAGTGTTTTTAATGAATAAAAAAAAGCCTTAGATATATGTCCTTCATGGTTACTTGCAGTTTGTTTATAAAGCTTCAATATGGGCATTTATTTTAGTCCAGGGTCTCCATACTATGGCCTGCAAGCACCACTAATTTGCCCCGCTGTAATCAGCCGAACATGTCTGTCCCATATTCTAGGTATTTGGATTGCATTGTGAAATTTAGTACACATTTTTTAAATTATCTATGATTTTAAAAACTAAAGTATATTTGCAAGGTATTGGCTCTTGAGACTTAGGCTGAGATCTATAGAGCATACTTAGACTTTACCATACAAAGTCAGTATTTAAAAGGCAATCTTCGAATCATTCTGAGTGTGTGCTAAGCAAAGTCTAAGTGCACCTAATCAACAACTTACCAAAAACTTGGCTACAAATTAAAACACACAAACATTTACTTTATTACGTAGGTTTATACCCTAAGTAAAGCTTGAGCATGCTCTATAGATTTCAGCCTTAGTACAGGAGGCAATGTGTCCCATAGGCCACAAAGTTTGGAGACCCCTAGAACTAGTGATTACTTTTTTATTGAAGTAATCAAGTTATTTGGTGTATGTTAGACAAGTCAGATGGCGAGGTGGTGATATACGTTAAAAAGTCAGGATATGCTTTAGACAATCACAAGTGTCTTATCAGGGTCTAAACTGAATAAATGAATTTGTGTTTGATATATGCGGGATTGGCAGAACAAACATTTCTTTTAAACAACACAATAAATTCAGGATATAATTATACAGTTCAGTTAAGTTGTTTGTTTATAATTTTTGAAGTTATAAACGCTTATCACTAGTTTTTGTTATACAAGTTGTATTAGAAAGAGAATAAGAGTAGTGATCAAGTGTTTATATCTATGTAGGTAAGATGCTTAAACAGTTAGTGAGTGACTTAAGGTCACTAGTTTGTAAAGAAAAAGGTTAAGGTCTAATAAGTTGGGACTTACACAATGTTGACAAGGACACTGAAAACACGGCTGTGTTAAAAAACACTCCCTTGCAAAATTAACTATACGGCACGTATTGTATACGAATAACGGTACGAGTGACTGGCGAACTATGTACCTATTTGATATCGCTATCAAGATAGTGTTTATCATCATTGACACAAAGAATCTTCACCACTCACGTCACATCACAAAGCAACCACCCAATCAACCAGCACACATTTAAGATATTAGATAAGCGATTAAAAGCATCCTAAATTAAAATTGCTTACTGCAAGCGCTACGTCAGAAGGGATTTTACACTACTCACGATTAGTCTTGTGAAGTTTCCTGAAGGGGTAAAGGTGGACTTTACACACAAATAACCGTGCCGCGATCCAATTACGATAGAAAGTTAGTGACAGGCGTAATTATGATGCAAAACACACGAAAAACTTACCAAATTGCTAAGATTGGCTCTTTATTTGTATCCTTCTTTCAGACTTATTTACGTAAATGTATATCACACATTATACTGCTGTCACGTTACACAACACGATATATCTTGATTTACTGAATAATTTAGCTAAATAAAATGTCTAAACAAAACAGTTTTTGACTATTTGACAACTATCGTTTTTATTCGTGACAAATTCAACATGTCTTCCATCCAACAGGTCATCCGGTCAATTTCGGTCATCATTGTTTTTTTTATTTTTATACCGGTGAAATTGATGCAATTTAAAATAAAATATTTAAGTAAAATTATTGTTACTCCGATTTATATATGTACAATGAAATCAATATTTTTGGAAATAAAAATAAGATATCCATTATAACTTCAAGAAGCCCTGTGATTGATATCTGTGGTAAAGTTAATAGTAGACTTGTTGTCCATGGATTGGTCAACCAAACTATTTCATCAAGTCAATTACAGTTTGTATATAGTAAAAGAGAATTTAATCAATACGTTTTAAATTTAGATACATTATAACGTTATATTCTAAGGTTTTTTTTATGTAAGTTAAAACAGCTGGCTGTTTGTCTAATTGTCTATGCATAGTTCCATTCACTTAGCTTAGAGTGAGTACTATTTTATTATTAATTTATTAGCTTGATTATTAGTCTGTGGTTAGTTCAATGGCTGCTGGCTAAGTTTTTCGTGTTGAATGAAACGGTTTTTATTTACCAAAGTTTTCGATATCCAATTTTTTCAACGTAATTAAATGATAATACAGGATAGACGATGGATATCTCAAGTTACTCCGCAAATCTTTCACACAGTGAAGATAAGGATACTTCAAAACGCGCCAAAACTTTTGTAAGTCTCTTTTTACTCTTATGATAAACTAGGTAATAGGTTATGTTTATTCTCTCAATAATAATCTTTATTATTTCAGGTTCTATCGGGGAAATGTTTTGAAAACGGCGTCGGCTGTACATGGAGACGTGGTAACAAGCTAGCAATATACTCGCGAAGTCAAACTGTTAAACAAACAGCTGCGAGCTCTACGGACAGCAAAATATTAAATATACGGCAAGAAATACTTCTTTTCAGTCCAATTCTGCGTAAATTAGTCAATGAATCAAACGGCTCGTACCTTTCTTTACAAAAAGCCGCCGAAGCCGCGAAAACTTCTGACAACCAAGTGGAGTTCTTGAAACTGTCGCGTCAATACCGCTCAATAGTACGAGTTTGTATAGAAAGTTTGCAGGAAGCCGCTTCCAAGGAAACAAATGCTGTCGAAAAGAACAGTTTACAATCTTACGTGACAATATTCTACTCAATAGAATGTATTTGGCATCTATGTGAGATTTTGTATATTGACAATATACCCGGTGATATTGTCCTGCCTTTTTTGCTTGAGTGGGTAAGATTTCACTTTCCGTGTCATGAGCAGACAGCAGCGCAGTTGCTGGAAGCCTGCGAGAGAGGTTCGGAGGACCATGAGGAGTATTGGGACACGGTTATTGGAATGTTAGTGCAAGGAAGAGTGGATGTAGCACGGGCACTGTTAAAGCTCCATTCTACAGCTGAGAGCAATGAGTTCAAGTTGGTTGATAACTCTTTGAGGAGTATGCCTGTTTACAGTGTGAGTTTATATTACTTATTGATTTTAGTTAATTGATTTATTTGTTGGTAATATGCAAGTGATTCTCTGTTCACCATCAGTGTTTGTGACACTAAGGCATAGATTCTGCTGTCAGGAGTCTCTACGCCTCTAGGAGTTCTGATTGAGTGCCATGTTATTAGTTTATCTGTACATATAAATCAAATTTTCCAGGTGTATGGAGGTATTTCAACTGGGGAGTTCACAATATCTTGGAAACATTGGCAGGCTGAGTGTCGGTCCAAGCTTAGCAGTAGAGTGCTGGCGTCACAACCCAAATTAGAGCTTATTATGAAGGTATGATGAAACAATTTATATTAAACCTTACCTTATATACAGTATTGATGGGCAGATATGATATATTGGGACTTGCAGGCTCTTATAATAAATAAATATTCTGGACATTCTTCGCACACGGTTATCTGATTCCAAACTAAGCAGAACTTATACTATGGAAACCAGATAACTGATACTATACTACATAAATTATTACACTGTAAATACATACTTCTTATAGATAATTACACTCAGAGCAAACAGACATGTTCATGCACACAAATGTTTGTTCTAGATGGGAATCGCACCCACAACCTGTGTTGCAACAGGTGGTGTCTTAACCAACTGCATCAATTGTCCTGTCAATTTAAAAATTAAAAAAGCTCTACGATAATCCTAAGTGTATATCACTTGCAATCTGAAGTCTCTTCACAAATTCATCTCATTTAAGTAGTGACATCTCTTATAGTTGATAATCGGTGACTACAACGCCTTCGAATCGATCCTGAGCACGTACACGTCGTGGTTCGACGTAGTGGGCGGGTGGGTGCTGTTCACGGCGCCGTGGTCGCGGCGGCACGAGCTGGCGGCGGCGGCGGCCGCGTGCGCCGGCATGAAGGGCTCCGTCTCGCGTTCGCCCCTCGACCTCATGGTGCGGGCGTTGATGGATGGGGATTTGCATCAGGTAAATCCTACTTATATATATTATACTAGTTGTTCCCCACGGTTTCACCCGCGTTCCCGAGGGATCTGTTTTCCCGATATAAAAAATATCCTATATGTAAATATCCTAATTATAAACTGTGTTCCAAATTTCATCCAAATCCGTTCTGTAGTTTTTGCGTGAAAGAGTCAAACTCACAAACTTTCGCTTTTTATTTATAGCTAGCTGTCTCCCGCGTTCCCGGGATAAAAAGTAGCCTATATGTTATTCCAGGGTATGATCTATCTATGTGCCAAGTTTCATCCGAATCCGTTCAGTAGTTTTTGTGTGACAACAAAGAGCAACAAACAAACATACATACATACATACAAACTTTCATGTTTATAATATCATTAGGATATTAGATATCATTAGGATATTAGATATTAGTAGGATACTGAGAAATTCCTTTTATAATAGTATTTGCTAACTATCGTCTGAAATACCAATGCAAATTCATAGTGATATCATAACATTTCAACAGGTGATACACGAAATACAGCAAATATCAGACAATGGATGGTTCGCGACGCATCTCACAGACATCCTGTTCCACTGTGGAAAGCTGAAAATATTAGACAAACATCAAAACAAGTAAGAATCGCTTCAAATAATAGACCTTTTTTTACTCATTTCATGAACTTGAGGTCATAATAGGGAATATGCATATTTTTTAAAGCTCATATGTATAAGGTAAACTATAAAAATAACCAAGATATGAGCCATCAAAGATTTATTACTATATCTTTCTAGCAAAACATTTTAGCATGGAGTTTATATGTCACATACTATGTCCGATCTCTCTGGCTAATCGCTGTCTAATTAGTAGTTTAAAATGCTTATATCTTCCGTGTTTCTTGGCCGTTTTCACTTTTTTTACGGTATTTTCATATATTTTGTTAAGAAATGCGATAAAAAAAATATCATGCATATTCCCTATTAGTAGCATTTTAAAAGAAATTCAGATCTTGACTTAACTAGCCATCCAGTGACCAGTCTTCTGGTTTGAGCTGTGCGTTGATAGATCAATCAGTCACCTTTTCCTTATATATATTTAGTTTTCTTTACTATATTTCAGTATAGCCAACCGTCTTCGCGACAGTCTAATCCTAGAATATGGTTGTCTAATAATGGAGCATAAATCCCTATGGCCAGTGGGCCTCTCGTACTTGGCCTCATGTCCACCAGAGGGCCTCCGGAGGGCCGAGTTGTTATTAGAGAGGATACCAGTCGAAACTGAGAGTAAAGCCATGCGGTTAGTCGCTGAAGCCAAGAAGTATGGACTGCATAGTGTTGGTAAGTGTTCTTTGAAAGCAGAAACTCGAATCAGTAGTTCATGACAGGATGGGTGACAGTTATTAATGTGCTTGTTTACTTTATTTTATGTTTTTATTAGCTACAGTCCCAGGATATTTTATTCTGACCAAAACAATGACAATAGTAGCGATACTTTTGTGAATTCGCTGAATAAACTCTACATGACATTCTGGAGACAATATATTACTAATAGTCTGCTAGGTACTCGCAAAATCAAGAATACAAATATTTCAATTTTTTTATCCTATAAATATCTATATTATAAATTGCATTATTATTGTGAGTTTAGATAAAGTAGTGTATGAAACTGCACTTAATCAGGTATTGAAACAATGTGATACTATTACTACTCGACAACGGATCGATTTTTAAACTCACACTCGTGTTTTAATGACCTTTATTGTGGTTTATGTAGTACGAGTATTCTGACATAATTTCATTAAAACTTAAACGAAATGACTTAATATATGAAAACTAAACTAAATGACTTAATAAATAAAAACTAAACTATATGTCTTAAAATAAATGAAAACTAAACTAATTGACCTAATAAATAAAAACTAAACTAAAGAACTGAAATAAAAAAAACGCTTCAAAATTTGGCAATGGAACCCATGATATTTGCATCTCTGAATACCTTAGCTTCTGGGCAAAAAAGTTCCTCACAGATCCCGAGAGGATTTGAATAGTTGGTATTGTTTGTATTTCAGGTGAGGGTATAAGCCGGTGCGTGTCGTCCCGTCACCTGTGCAGCGGGCGCGTGGGCGGCGCGCTGGGCTGGGCGGTCCGCGCGCGCTCAGCGCCGCACACTGAACGCGCCGCGCACGCAGCGCTGCAGCGCTACACGGCCGGCGCGCCCCTCCCCGCCGTTGACCTGCTGCTCACCGCCGGGCCCTCCATGCTCATATCTAACGCCATGCTGTTCCTCGGTAACTTCATTTTATTGCCTGTTTTTTTATAGGTACAAATTTTAATACACTGGTGTTGACAGCTTACCGAACTTGGCGGAAGAATGAAGATTATTATTATTGTTTTAGTATATCATAGTTGCAGGGTACTTTGTAGTACCCGCCTGGCTGGCCACCACCATCAGCCACTTCATCACTGACCACGGTGTGATCGAAAACAGACCAACATAGCAAAAAAAACTATAAAATACAAAAAGTTACAATAGATTATTTTTGTTTCAGGAAAATACTGTGATTTCCATCGATTGTACAAAAGCAGAGAGTTCAAGAAGGCAGCGCAGCTTCTAATCTCGTTACTAACATCGAAAATAGCTCCAGACTAGTAAGTTTTTCTTTTCCATAAATATTAATCAACAATAGCTCAAGAAGCAATGAACCTCATAAGAATGAATCAAGTTCACCCAAAGAGCAATGGAGAGGGCTACGCTCGGAGTTTCCCTGCGAGATCGAATCAGAAACGATGAGAGATCCGCAGGCGAACCAAAGTAACCGACATATCCCGAAGAATTGCCAAGGTGGATCGACGATCTTGTGAGGGTCGTGGGAAACCGCTGGATGCGGGTACCGCAAGGCCGGCCATCGTGGAGATCCTTGTGGAGGCCTTTGTTCAGCAGTGGACGTCTTTCGGCTGACATGATGATGATGATGGGAGCGGCCAGCTGCCCAAAATTTAAACCACCATAATTTGTTCACAGTTTCTGGGAAACTCTCCTATTGGACACTCTTCCACTCCTCGAGACCGACGAGCCAGTGTTCACGTCATCCGACACGTACGAGATAATGCTCTGTCTAGAACTCAAGTCAGTCAAACAGCTGGACGGAGAGAAAGCAGATCTTCTACGGCTGGCCCTTGTTAGAAACCTCGCTAGAACCTCTTTGGCTGAAGGCGATGAAGAATTAAGTGATTAGTTTATTATGTGATATATACCATATACTGGTGTTGAATGTGGTTTACAAATGAAAATTTCATCTTTTTCTAAAGATATGGTCTTGATTACTGGACATCCGATTATAGATCAAGTTACAGCTCTAATTGCAGATTTAAAGATGTTTTGATTGCAAAAACAGGTTAGATACGACAAGACCGACCCCCCCACCATATTTCATGTTTAAGTAATTTCTAAATGACTAAGATTTGAGCCTTTATGTCGTCATTCCCCGCTACCCTCTAATGTTGCAGGATAGGACAGTTATCAGTTATAATTTGACGGCTTAATTATTTTCTATCCTTTTTAAATAATGTGTGTAAGAAAGGGATCGAAACAAAATTTGCACCAGTATAGGTAAATAAATTGTCAAACAAAATGCATCTAATTATCATTTTTTTGTAACAAATCAATGAGTGAATGTTTTAGTCATTAACTAAACTAATAAAAAACGGTTAATAAATTAAGAAATCAGTGTGAATGTGTTTAACACACATATGAGCATGTTTTGTTATAAGCAATAAAAATAATTAAATTTTTTATGGATTGTTTTTTTTTCATACAATATTGTTTCACTGGGCATAAGGTGTCTCATTTTTAACCAGAAATGTTTTTGGGATCTGCATGAAAAATCCGTTGAGGTTATAATGCAGAATAGCTAGTTTTATACAACATTAGCAATTATCCTAATTGCTACTAAAATTATAAATGTGGGAGATAGTATGTTTGTTGCTTTTTCATGCTCAAATGGCTGGACCAATTTTGGTATGGATTAACACATAGGTTACTTTTTATCCCTCAGGAATGCAGATAAAACTGGACAGCTATGGTAGAATAAATTAATAAAATTATTATTTATCATAGCAAAACCTTTAATAAGCATTTTCCAACATTATTGGGAGAACTTACAAAGCAGTTATCCAAATCAAAATGAGTTATACATTTTAGACAACTTGAGTAGGAATCAAACAAGGTTGCATACACACTAAAGTAAGATTTAGATCTTAATATTAACACTAACAGTGTAGTTTCTTAATTATCCGTCCCGTAAGACCGTTTATTTGGTACACAAAGCACTAATAACATGCGCAGTAGGCCAGAAAGTGTAGTCCAAAAGTTATAGTAAGCAAGGGACCGCAACAAACTACTGCAGGAACAAAAAAATTATACTAAACTAGTTTGTAACTTATTTAATATTAAAAATATAATAAAAATGTCTTCATCACATTATCTGCCATTTGAACCATAGTCACACAACAAAGAAACAGATGATGTAAAAACAATAAAAAAATTGTGGGCTCTATTCTAATAGATCACAATTAAAAATCACAGTCAAAAATACTAATTAACTTACAAATATATTAATTACTATTTTTTGTTAGCATAAAATGTCTCCATTGACTGAAGCTCCTCAATATTATAGTTCAAAATCTTATCATAGCCTTGGTAGTGAAATTTTCCATAAAAGAGTTTACCTTTTAGCATACATGGAAACCATAATTTATCATCTAGCCACATATCGTCGAATGGTATACGGTCATAAGTAAACCATTTCGGTAGCATTTCTTCAGTTTCCATTGGCGTTCCTTCAAAAACATTGGTGGAAAACACCCTGACATCCATCATCAATTGTTCTCCTTCAAAAGTGAACTCCAAGTGGCCAATGTTCTTCAAATCACTAGTTTTCACGCTCAAACAACATTCTTCTTTCAATTCGCGCGATGCGGCTTCAATTATTGTCTCGTTTTGTTCCACTTTGCCGCCAAAACCATTCCATTTGTTAACGCCAAAACCACGCTTTTTCAGGCCTAAAAGTATTTGGTTTTCATTACGTACAAACACTAGAGTATATAGTTTCTTTAGTAGCATTTTTTAATATTGATACTATGTACTTTTTAAGTCATCAATACACAAATATTAATATACTGTCAGAATACAAGTACAAACTACCAAGAGAATTATCGATACAATTATACAAGTAAACTTTTGTACCTAATTCGTACGTATCGTATTTGAATTATCGTATATTTTTTTGTTTTTTTTTTTAATGGCAATCATCCGTTTAGACATTTCTGCCAATGTCAAAGTGAATTATTTTTCGTTCGTAGTGCTAAGAGCGTTGCCAGATCAGATCGTATGTGGCAAAACCCGCAAAACTAAACGGACTGGCAAATCGTACGAAAATAACCCTAAAATGGTACAATTTGTTTTCAAATATACCTTTATAATTCTTATCCCAATGACAACGATTGAATTTTATTATTGTAGTTGGATTGTAATTTTTATTTTTACTATAAGTAAAAAAAAAATATTTGTAAACAAGTCACTTTGAAAAAGGTAAATATATTATTATGGACAATACTCAAAAGGTACGAAGAACGTATTTTTCGTACCCTTTTGGCAATACTGTTTTGGTAAATTGACAGATCAATGCTGCCATCCTTGAATAGGAAAAAAATAAAATTGTAGGTAGGTACGATCTTGTGAGGGTCACGGGAATCCGCTGGATACGGGTAGCGCAAGACCGGCTATCATGGCGACCCTTGGGCAGATATGATGAAATCATAAGATGAAAATCAAACCTCATTTATTCAGTTTAGACCCCGACAATAATTAGGCCGGCGATTCCTCTGGAACGCGGGTAACGCTGCGGGATGAACTGCCCTTGTGCCTAATTACCAACTTTAAAAATCTACCCAATCTGAACTGAATCGTTACGTATAGAAAAGTTATTTGACAGAAAAACAATTCAATTTAAGTCATGTTGAATAGCTAATAAAGTTGATAATATGCCCCGTTAACTTGTAGTTGAAACGACCCATTCAAATACAACCCTTATGTGAAATGAGGGTAGTAACTCCAATAGTTTGACCTTCATTAGCGCTCTAGGATCTAAACTTAATGACTTTTAGGAACAGATTACAAAAGCCTGGTAATTTCCCTAGCGCTCTGGCCTTGCACTAATTGAAATTGAAGTAGGTACCTACCTAGTTTTCAGCATAATTCTTCGTAAGCTTCTAGGCTGCCACGGCCCGTTTGCTTTGCTTGCTTGGTTGGTATTAAAAAAGTGATAAGTCCTAAACTCAAACTTCTTTGGCCCCGGAAAGGAAACAAAACATTTGACTGAGCCCTAAAATAATATACTTATATTGTTTTTTACTTTTCGTAATTTTTCATTTTGTTAAGCTTCATGACCATTATTTTCGCGGATAATCAGACCCCTCGGACCCCTACGGCATCGCGAGGCAAAGTTTCAGAATGCCTGTCTACGGTCAGTGATAATCCATCTGTAATCGAAAATAACGATTAAATATCGAATCGTAGGTTAAACGGAGTAAATAAGTTGTTATATCAGAGATAACAAATAAGTAATATAGGTGATACGAAACTAATTGTGTATGTTAATTGATAACGCAATCTTAAGCTCGCATTGCACCGCGGTTCGGCCCGTATAACCTGCATCTTTTTAACTAGCAGGATATTGACAAAAATTAATAAAAAACACACTTTGATGAATGGTTTTTAATTAATTACATACATCATGTTTGTTGGAAGGAATTTTATGATTCGCGTTTGAGACGTACCTACATTAATTGATTTATTGTATGTATTATATAATACTTTTTAGTCCATTGAAATCGATCAGAATACCTACGTCGATTCCTAAATGACGGACATTTTGTAATAATACATTTATTCTTTGATAATACCTAATCTATCAAAAAATTTCGTCAGCGCGATATAGCACTTTGCTGCGCCATCTATCCATCGGTGTGTGAACTACGTAGTTGATAGGTCGTTACAGCATTTTGTTTCGCAGTAATAAATAAATATAAATAAATAAATATCCTTCACACACGGTTATCTGATCCCAAACTAAGCAGAGTTTGTACTATGGAAACCAGATAACTGATATACTACATATACTACTTTTTTTTTTGTAAATACATAAATACATTCTTATATAGATAATTACACCCAGACTCAGGATAAACAGACATGTTAATTCACACAAATGTTTGTCCTGGATGGGTCGAACCCATGACCAGCGGCGTGATAGGTGGTGTCTTAACCAACTGCGCCAACTGGCTTGTCGAAAGTAGCTCGTAAATTGACAAGCGGGCAGACGTATTATTAGATTTTATAAACAAACATACTTATCAACTTATCTATTCAATATTATTGCTGCTATAAAACATATTAATATAAATTTTAATCTAGTCAGTGAGTTTGTACCGAGAGTGCGTGTTTTTGTGATAGATAAAATATACCTACGTAGGTATAGGGAAATCCTAATAAGGTAAGTCGTTTGTTAATCACTTTGATAATGATTTTACACGTTGCATTTCGTATAGTGTTAAAATAAAATATTTTAATTATGTAAATTTATATTTTTAAAAACTTACCTACTATAGATTTGTTATGTTGAATAAATAAATAATTATGCTTAAAGCTCGTTTCAGACGACGCTATAATATTATAGCATATATAGCTCATAGCACGACAATATCGCGCGCCATAAATTGTTGAAAGAAAGAAATAACATTTATTCTAGACAACACACAACATTACTTTATGACATACAGTATAATACATTGAAGAATAAAAAAAAAAAAAAAAAAAATGTTATGGACACGTTCACACTGTACTGTATGTACTAATTGGCTTGCTATACACTTTATAGCGCTATAGTACCTATAGCATAGTATAGCGTCGTCTGAAATGAGCTTAGTTATGTTGAATCCCTGCTTTATTATTATTTTAATTATTTTAATATTATAAAATTAAATGCGAAAGTAACTCTGTCTGTCTGTCTGTTACGCTTTCCCGCTTAAACCTCTCTACTGATTTTGATGAAATTTTGCACAGACAATCTTTAGACCCTGAGAAAGGACACCTTTTATCCCGGGAACGCGAGTGAAACCGCGGGTACAGCTAGTAAATTAATATTTTGGGCCGTGGTTAACCATAACCTCCTTGCTCACCTTGTTCAGTGATAATGTGTCCGATGGTGGTACCTATTAAGCCATGGGCACCGCCAGGATTTCTTTCAGGGGGTGCATAACATTAAGACGCCTTCAGTTTCTATTCAAACATAATTAATAAAGAATTAAAAAATCGATTTATTTTCTTTCCTGCATGCAACTGCCCATGTATTAAGCACACAACGACTCAAAGGGAAGTGGCTCTCAAGCTCAGCCTCGCAACACACAGAAAGTTGCTTGGCGATATATTTTCAACTTATAGAATATAATTTTTTATTTGTTGCATACTAGGCCTAAAATGTATATAAACCACAAAGTAGGTATCTACCACCATGGTTTAGTTTCCAAATGATGTTTTTCTTCACCAAAAACTCTTGGCATTCGACGTCACCACCTCCTGATATATAAAATAATAGTCTACTTTCAGTACCATGACATGTCTGGATCATGGATGTCCAGATTACAGTCAAGGCCCAGCCGGGGTGCGGTTCACGGCTCTCATCACACAGTTGTTGGCAGCACAGTGCCTCATCAGCGAGCCCTGGCCTAAAGACAGCTCCTATAATGTTTCAAGTAAGGGTTTGCTGCAAAAAACTACCTTATTATCTACGTGATACAGTTTATGGGGGATGTTCCAATGTGGTTGGGGGAATAGTTGATTATTTCTTTTGTTGTTAATCAGTAGGTAAATATACTAGGTACCATTCCTGTCGCGAATCACATTTTAACAAACATCAAATCTATTACTGTGCTGCAAAACGAAAAGAAATAATAATATCGCGTACTACCTTGGAGTACTTTAAAGAAAGTCTTGTCATACTCAGATTTGAAATATATTCAAGAGAAATGCCTTTCCACGTTCTAAAAAAATTATGTAGTTATACTCGTACCATATACTCGTCATAACATACCTAATATTTCCTTGACCGACATAATTTAAACTAAAATAGCTTTCCGCATCGCAGTTACACCCGCGATCCTTGGGTTACGTTACGTTATTGGAGTTTTCGTAGGGATACCTTATTTTTCTCAAAATAAAATATAGCTTTATATTACTGAGTGATAATATGGCAGTCTACTGGTGAAAGAAATTTAAAATAGGTCCACTAGTTTTTGAGTGTATTTATTACAAACGAAAAAAAAATATTTTTATTATTGGTGTAGAAAATACTCATTAATTTACAGATGGTGATAGTTTCGACTTCATCATCATCGGCTCGGGTACAGCAGGCTCCTTGCTCGCCAATCGACTGACAGAAATCGAAGACTGGAAGGTGCTGCTCATAGAAGCTGGTGGAGATCCACCGATGGAAGCTATTGTTAGTAAAAACGTTTTTATCTTTAGGGGTAAATTTTGATAAATACCTTTCTTGCTCCCCTGAACTTCTGTGCAAAATGTCTTGCTTCCACATTCTACCGGCTTAGGCTGTGCATTACTAATGAGTTAACCAAGGATTTATACCGGGTTTAAAACTTTTGGAAAAGGTTACACTGAATGCTTATAACAACATTATAAAAATCAATTATGTCAGAAGTCAGGGGTTACAGATATCGTAATTTTTGAGCGCGCAATGTACCTAGGTAGGTACGTTACGCTATCATACACGACACGTGCAGTCTCGCGTATTGTATAATGATTTTATAGTATAATAAGTCCAAAAATGTTGAAAAAAAAAAACGTATAGTTCATGAAAAGTTCGACTAAAAATTCAAAGTTTATTATTTCTACTTACATACAAAAACTTTCCCATGAATGGCAATATTTAATTGAATATATGATTTCACGTGTTTTCAGATCCCAAATTTCTCTGGTACGACTCATAGAAGTAAATATTCATATCAATATTATTCTGAAGAAGACCAGAGCATTAATAGAGGCTGTGTAGCCCAAAGATCATTTTGGCCGAGGGGTAGAATGCTTGGGGGTACAGGTTCCATGAATGGTCTACTACATATGCGCGGTAGTCCAGGAGACTACGCACCTTGGCATCTGAAGAAAGACGACGGTTGGGACTGGCCAACAATAAGAAAATACTTCATGAAAAGCGAAAAGATGATTGACCCCTTCATTCTTAATAATCTTGAACTTAGAAAAGATCACGGTGTCGATGGAGAATTTGTTATCGATCAATTAAATTTCACTCACGTTGAGGTTGTCGATAAACTAACTGAAGCTTATAAAGAGATGGGGTTAAAGTATCTGGACGATTTAAACGGTGATGCACAAATGGGTGTAGGGAAAATAAGAGGCAGCAATCACAAAGGCAAGAGAGTCAGCACTGCTACAGCTTTCTTGAATCCTGTTAGGGAGCGTAAGAATTTATATGTTTTAAAAAATGCATTCGTTTACGAGTTACTGTTTAATGAAAACAAAAAAGCTACAGGAGTTAAAGTTACGTTTAGAGACAGTGAAGCCGGAGTATTTAATGCAACGAAAGAAATCATTCTTAGCGCTGGTGCAGTAGGTAGTCCTGTACTACTTATGATATCAGGTATTGGACCAAGGAAACGTCTAAAAGAGTTAGGTTTTAAAGTTGTATCTGACTTACCTGTTGGAGGTAATCTTCAAGACCATGTTAGAATACCAATTCCTGTAACCATAGATACTGGTGCTAAAAAAAAAGATAAAAATTATTGGGAAAACGCTGTGGCACAATACTTACTTGAACAGGATGGCCCGCATGCAACTAACTATGACCAGCCTAATATAAACGCATTTCTGTCAGTACCCGACGGCAAAGAGTTACCTGATGTACAAATAGATCATAATTACTTTGTACCAAACACATCTTATATTAATTCAATGTGCAAAAATGTATTATCTTACAAAGAAGAAATTTGCAAACAGTTTGCTGAATTTAATACTGATAAGGAAATGCTAATATTCTTTGTTTCACTCTGCAGACCGTATTCAAAAGGTAACGTAACGTTACGCGGTGTTAATGCTGTGGAGCATCCAAAAATATATCCTAAATATTTCAGTGATAAACGAGATATGGAAACCTTTGTGAGCAGCCTTAAACGTGTTACTGAAATTATAGACACTCCAACGTTTAAAGGGATGAAAGCTGAATTGAAAAGGTTAAAATACGCTGACTGTGATCCTTTTGAGTTTGCTAGCGATGAATACTGGGAATGTATGGCTAGGACAGTGACCTATAACGTTTATCATCCTGTGGGAACAGCTAAAATGGGTTCAGCAAATGACCCTGAATCTGTAGTCAATAGTAAACTGAAAGTGTATGGCGTGAAAGGCCTGAGAGTGGTGGATGCAAGTATTATGCCGACAATACCCAGTGTCAATACTAATGCTGCAGTTATGATGATTGCTGAACGAGCTGCTGACTTCATCAAGGAAGAGTATGGGGTTTTAAGAAATAAAAAAGATGAACTATAAATTGTTCATTTAACATTTAATATAAATTATATTACATAAATAAAACTTTGTTCTTCATACAAAACTTAATATTTTTCTATTCAGAAGGTTGATAAGTTAAACCACCTGATAGTAAGTTGATACCGTCGTCTATAGACTTCTGAAGTACCAAGAAGGTAACTGGCTCTCAAGGGCAATTGCCGGAATGCACCGGTAGGTGCTTGGCGATAGATTTTCAACTTGAGGGTGGTAGCCAGCTACCTGCCACCGTGGTATGATTTGACCGCGGTCCCCAGGCACGATGACCCAGCCTGGCGGAAGATCTTCCCTTTTCAATGGAGGAATCATCCACCTTGTTCCTCCATAGATTCTTTAAATTCTATAGACATAGACAAACGTCACAGGGACGTCTGAATGACAGTACCTATACTTTCGCAGTAAACAAACTAAAATGCGTATGTATTTCTAGAGATGTTAATTTATGTGTACAATTATTTATATAGCATTCTATTAAATATAATAATAAATGAAGTGCAGGCTACTGTTAAAGTTTTAGATCGAGGCATTCTGCCTTTGGAGAAAAATTCAATTGCTGTACAATTTTATATGGATATAGAAAACATGGATCGCTTAAATCCTTGTCTACTACATTCGAGGTCTAAAAGGTGCTGTCTTTTAGATGGCAAAGAAAGAAACTGCAACATAATGTCAATATATGGTGAAAATATTGGTGTAATCGAACCAAGAGACCGAAAAACTATCATATACGTTTACCCTACGATAAATCAACACGATCAGATTGGTTTTTGTGATTTCATTTTAGAATATCGCTGCGGTAACAAATTGATAAAAAAACAAGAAATCAATGTACCGTTTGATACCAGATTGAATAGTCAAACTCAATTCTTAGTTAGTAGTTATGTAGATAAAAGAAAAATAACAGAATGTGATACTTTAGACGAAGATTCTTTAAATGACTGCAATCCAGTAGATTGTGACTTCAAGTATTCTGGTAAGAAACCTTTTTATGATGTGACAATAAATCATTGTGTACGAGTACCTACCTGTATCACAAATCCTAGTAAAGATCTGCCAGATATAGTTTACGTACCAAAAGGAAATACTTGTAGAGATTTAGATAACACATTTTCTGTTACTGATATTTTTGCAATATCATCCAAACTGGGCGTTGTGACAGAATCTACGATTAATAACGAGAGTCTAAAAATGCAAGTTATATCAAATTGTTCAACAATATCGCAGAATTTAAATTTTCTACTGGACATGATGTGCGGAAAGCTGTCGCCAATCTTATGTGATACATCGGACTTTAAAAGATGTTCCATATCAGCTTTGCTGTCCATATTAGCATGTATTGCTGGCTTGTGTGCTGTAATATTGTCTTTCTTTTGCTGCCTTAACACCATTATATGGTTTCATAGAAAATGGTCAAGGGGCGAATTACCTAATATCCTTAAGAAACTGAAAAACAAATTAAAAATTTCAAAGTCAGTTTTTAAATCTAAGAAATCTCACGTTGATACTGAAGTGAGAAATACGTTGCTTCGAGAAGTAATAATAAAGGACTTGCCTTTGGAAATGAGGAACAGTTGCGTGGACGTTTGTGATAGGATGAGCAGAGTTAGGTGGAAGAGGAAGTATAGGTCGACGGAGCTGGAAAACGAAGTCAATATTCTGGACGTAGATAACGTGGTATCTACCACCACATCGACTATGTCAATTTACGGTGAAGGTGATAATGAGAGGCTGTTGAAATGAAATAAATGAATCACATTATGTCCTATTTTAATTTAATAGCTGTCCCTAAAAATAGCGTAAGTATTCCAGCGTATGGTCTATCATGATAGAGATAGATGGGGTTCATAAACGTCTTGCTATCGAATGCATTAGGAATGCTATCAATGCACACGAAAAGATACAGCAGGAGATTTTAGGGACAAATCAAAAAATGAAATAATCAGAAAATACCATTATACGTAATTATATTCTCTGTGATAATACCCAGTGCCGATTTTGGCTCTACCAGCACCCTGGGCGAGATGTGATAACTCCCCCCCCCCCACCCTTCTCCCGCCAACAAAAGGGATTTTAAGCCATTATAGCCATTTTATCTTTAGACTTGAGAATTTATTTATTTAGACACGAGATAGCAGGACTCGCTCATGAGCGACCGGAAATAAAGGTGGGCCTGGCGCCCCTTTACATATGGCACCCTGGGCGATCGCCCTACCGCGCCCTACCCTAACGCCGGAACTGATAATACCTTCTATAAATAAATAAATATGCTGGGACATTCTTCACACACGGATAACTGATCCTAAACTAAGCAGAGCTTGTACTATGGAAACCAGACTAATTATACTAGATGTATCTACTCCTGTTTTTTGGTAAATACATAGGTACTTAAACATATCACTCGGTCTTAGTCCACGTTTTCAAGAATATACAAGAAGACAGAATTCAACAATAAATAATGTATTCGGGGCACTATACATACATTTTAATTACCATAAACAAATTTGGGTTAGATTAAAAAAATACTTATGAACTAAACATGTACATGGAAACCTCTCCAAGCGAATTTGACTCGCCCTTGTCCGGTTTATTTGGGTTCAAATACAAATACCTGTATGTAGAATGTCCCAAGATATTACTATTGATTTATTCCACTGCTGCTCTGACTACGTATAGCATTATTAGTAATTTTATTTTGGCATTTTATTATAATATGTAAATTTTGAAGCAACAGTCGTTTTGTTTTGCTTCCTACACTGTTTAATAATATCACGCGGTAATACCCAGCGGTGTCACCCGTTTTTAACCCCCGACAAAAAAGAGGGGTATTATAAGATTTTATAGTGTGTATTTGTGTATCTGTGGCATCATAGCTCTTGAATGCAAGGATCGATTTTAATATAAAGGTGTTTTATTCGGGAGTTATTATATTAGCTATGTTACAAGAAAATCCGCTCAGCCGTTTTTGTAGATTATCACCAATTTTCTAGTGAGATTCTGATGTTTCTTGATTTTTTTAATTTTAGATCTTATTACTTTATAAGAAGCGATGCGTGTGCACAGCAAGCTACGCATCATCGGCGATGCATCGTGGTCTGCTACTGTCTTCAGGATACTGTTCCGGCTGCCCCGCATTCCTCAACAGGGATACCGTTTTTTCACGGGTTATAAGACTCAAAATCATCCGAGCGAGCCTGCGCGAACATCCCCGAACACGATAGAATCGAGTTCTATAATAGGGATGTGAATGACTGGGTAAAAAATAATTAATTCTATTTAGTCCGTCAGTTAGGTTATCAAAAAATATTGGATACGTATTTTTTATTTTATCAAATCAATAAAAACTTACAAAGATAGGTCGCATCAAAGTTCAGGAGTGGGGGTTTGTGACGTCACTTCTCTGTAAAAAGTTTACTAAAACGTGACGTCACGCGATATTCATACGCACTGTATCTTCGTTATTTTTTGTTTTCAGAACTAAAGAAAAAACATGTGTCCAATATTTTTTGGTAATCTAACTGACGGACAAATTTGTTTTTTTAGTCATCTCCCCTATTGAGTTGTTCAATTAAAACAAACGCATTGCTAAATCTATTAGCCGGTAGATTTGATAACGAACGTAATGGTGCTATAATAAAGATTACAATCGAATAACAATGAATAATTCAACAATCGAGAATAAATCGGCCGAATGCCAAAATGTGTGGGGTTCAAAAATATTTGTACAATGATAAACACACGTTCGGTTCCATTTTAAGGTGAATGGACGGCTTTTTGAATTCTTAACAAATATTTTTTGCGGTTTAATTTATTACTTAGATTGTAAGTAAGTATCTATTGAATGGAATTTTGTTATTAGCGTCGAGACCTATGTATGTCAGTTGATTATTCTATGTATTAATTATGCTTTAGTAACTAATTTAATAGTTTCCTTACATTGTTTCCTTATCAATAAATAACGGGTTTTTGTCAGAAAGGCACCAATATACAATTCTATAATATTTTGAATGCAAAATGAATACACAGATTTATAAATGTTTAGTAATCTGAGAATTAATACATAGTAAATCTATAGCCATAATATGAGTCGCTAATCACAAAATTATGACTGACTGACTCACAGGAGCTTGAAATTGACGAAATAAATTAAGAAGCACGAAACATTATTTTGTTAAAATTTTAAACTGCAGACTTTTCACCTTAACATATACTTTTTTTTATTACACAACTAGCTATGTTGTTCCTTATATAACATATGCTATATGCAAGTGAAAGTCCTGTCAAAATCGGTCCAGCTGTGTTGGAGATTAGCCGGAACAAACAGACAAAAATTTTAATCATCAATAAATCAACTTCTTGTCTTATGATGACAGGTAGTAGCGACAACAACATACTATTTTTTAGGGGAACCCTAAAAAGAAAAAACGAAACCCACAGGACTTTTCACTTTGTTGTCCGTCTGTTGACTGTCTGCAGTGGAGATTGTCCTTTAATCCGGGTCTCTGATTTAAAATTCCTACATTTTATTTTTATTTTATTAAAAAACTATCTGAGGTTTTTTGTATCTTAAAGTATGTAGGTACTTTGCGGTTAATTATGATAAGATAAAAGTACTAGTGCATGCTAACAAAAAACTTGACTCATTGCAATGAATAATCCTCATTATAAATGCTATAGTTTGTGTGTATGTTTATTTTATATATGCGCTGTAGTCTCTCACATAACGCATATCGATGGTGATGATGATGATTTTTATATGCTGTGCATACGGTTTGTGTTAGCACCATTATATTTTGGTAGCCATGCCATATTACAACTTAGCATTTAGTACCTATTTGTATTGTGGGGTTGCGGTAGCACATAGTATTCTAAATCGTGGGGTCGCGAAAGCAGTTAGTAGTCGGTATTATGAGGTCGCGATAGCACTAAGTATTCTGAATCGTGGGGTCGCGATAGCAGTTAGTATTCGGTATCGTGGGGTCGCGTTAGTAGTGAGTATACATAAGAAGCCTTGCTGAGTTTCTTGCCAGAGTCTTCTCAATTCAAGTATATGTGGAACCGGTGGTAGAGTCTATTGTAATAATTTTAACTATCGACATTCATAAGTGCCGTAACAGGGCGTAAACTTCATAAATTACATTTGAGTTTGAGTTTTATCTCGAGTAAACGAATAGTCTTCATAATTTTTTTTTTTTTTTTTTTTTTTTAATTATAATCCTAAATATATAAAATGAAATCTTGGCTGATTTATCAACGCACAGCTCAAAGCATAACATATCGGGCTGAAATTAGGCGTATAGATAGTTATTATAACTTATCTGCTATGATAGGATTTTTGAAAATTAAACCCTTCAGGGGGTAAAAAAAAATAACCGTTAAAATTTTTAAATGCGATCTATCCGCCTTAAAAATCTCAGTCCCCGTATAAATACTTCGGGCAACAATTTTATTTCGCATTGAATTTGTGAATACTCGTCGAATCTTGTTGTTGATAGGTTTATAAAAGTTCAAGTTCAAGACATGACGTCATCAAAAATTTACTATATTATAATATTCGTGTTTTGTATAATTGTTACAGGTAAGTGACAATTGTTTGTGCATACATAACTGGACCCTGCAAAACCAGATACATTATTAACTAGCTTCCGCCTCACGGTTTCACCCGCTTTCCCGAGGGATATTATGTTTTCCCGGGATAAAAAGTAATCTGTATATTATTCCAGAGTATGATCTATCGATGTACCGAGTTTTGTTCAAATCCGTTCAGTGGTTTTTACGTGAAAGAGTAACAAACAATACATCCACATATCCATACAGTGCCGGTTTTAGCTCTACCAGCGCCCTGGGCGAGATGTGATAACCCCCCCCCCTTCTCCCGCCAACAAAAGGGATTTTAAGCCATTATAGCCATTTTATCTTTAGACTTGAGAATTTATTTATTTATTTAGACTCGAGATAGCAGGACTCGCTCATGAGCGACCGGAAAAAGGTGGGCCTGGCCCCCCCTATTACATCTGGCGCCCTGGGCGATCGCCCTACCGCGCCCTACCCTAACGCCGGTACTGTATCCATACATACATCCATACTCACAAACTTTAGCATTTATAATATTACTAGGAAGTTTAAATCGCTCAAGTAGAAATCTGTCGCTAAGCGTCTACCGGTGTATTCCGATAGCTGCACTTGAGAGCCAGTTCTCTTCGGCCATATCATCACTATTTTTAATTTTTCTGTATAGGCCTGTGTGACCACGTTTAGATTGTGTCTATACTGAAAAATAAAAAAATTCAAAAAACCCCGAATCCACTAGAAAAGAGGGAGCTAAGCACACTCTTGATTAAGACACTTTTAAACGAAATAAACAGACTCAAAATCGATTTATCAGTTCAGTATGATGCCACAGACAGACACACAGATACTCTCGATATAGGGTTAGCCGTTTCAGAGATTAGTCCAGTATTAACACTGTGTCAGAAATACAGAAGGCTTTCACTTTACTACTGCACATTAGTGAAAATGTGGGTAAGATGAAGAACCTCGACGGACGTCATACTTGTGAATTGATCAAAGAACATAGATATTAATTTATTAGCAGCCGCAACATGTTCAACAGAAGGCAAGAGGTTCAGATTCGACTACAAGTACTATCCGGCGGCGGACGGCTGGTTCAAGCTGCACCGCGTGCCAGCCAACTGGCATGAAGCTCGCCTCAGGTGTGATCTTGAAGGTAAATTTGACCTAACTGGAGTATTTATTAGAATGTACTCCCCTTCCATTCAGCCCTTTATCCGTAATATCGGTATTCACTCCCCTCTTACTCATATCAACTTTCACACAAACCTCCATCTCTTTTTCGGTCTTCCTGTCCTTATCCATCAACTTTCCCTGACTGTGCCCCTGGTACCCACCATTATTTATTTGTTTCAATGAAATATAAATAAAACATGTCAAAGTAGGTACCTACCTAGACCTACCTCAAAATATTATACACATGTTGCTAATTTTAAAGAGGTCTTTTGACGCCTCTTTCGAAGAACCCCATAATGAGTAAATTAAAAGATTGAGTTGACCCCACAGTTCTATTGTTCAGGTGGTGTTCTGGCATCACCATTGAATGGAGACCTCCTGGACGCGATGAAAACGGTGATGTGGATCAACGAAGTGCAGCAGTATGCAGTGTATACCGGGGTTCATGCCACCTTCTCTCGGGGAGATTTCTTTTCCGTTGAAGGTATGAAAGTGAAAAGTTCCATCCAAAGAGCAGCATATTCAAATTGTTAGTATTGGGATTCTTGGCCTCGAAATATCGAGCAATGTTCAGTTTCGGGGTTATCTGGAAGGTAAGGCCAAGTTGGCCTCTAAAAAGCTTGGAGTGCTCAATAAGGCGAGACAGTATTTCACACCAGCCCTTCAATGAGGAATAACAACAAAAAAATCTAATTAATCAGTCAGTTAGATTATCAAAAAATATTAGATACATATTTTTTATTTAGATCCGAAAACAAAAAATAACGAAGATACAGTGCGTTAAAATTTTCCGGTCTGCAAAAAGTGTACTAAAAAGTAGTTGTACAATGACGTCACAAGCCCCAATCCTGGACTTTGATGGGACTTATCTTTGTAATTTCATATTGATTTGATAAAATAAAAAATACGTATTCAATATTTTTTGATAATCTAACTGACGGAGTAATTAGATTTTGTTGTTGTTATTCCTCATTGTGTATAAGTCAAGCCACACGTGGAATATTGTTCTCACTTTTGGGCGGTGTGCATGCTCGCTTACCCGTATATTATAAAAAGAAAAAACCTATTCTAGAGGATATGAAAAAAATTGTACAAGAACGAAATAAACAAATACAATAAAAAAAAATGCCATAAGCACTGCTATGTATTCCTGCTGTGACCTTGCCCGTGACCTTTGTGAGTCGATTGACCACTTACTAGAGTTTTTACAATGCAATTTTAATTAAAAACAAATTATTATTTTTTTATATGACATTGAGCGTAAAGTTAAGTAAAACTGACGCAAAATTCAAGCGCTAAGGGGTTTAGAATCATGTACTGAATACATATGATGTTATTGATTAATATTCTTCATTTTCGTATGTTTAATGAGGTTCGTTTCAATAATAAGGCGGTGACAGCTCAGTGGTAGTGTCATCAAATGCCGAGAGGAAGGTCACGGGTTTGAATGGTAATGAAAAACATCGTAAGGAAACCATTGAAAGCGGTTTTAGAAACCCTCAAGTTGAAAATCTGTCTCCAAGCACCTATTGGTGTAGGTATTCCGACAGCTGCACTTGAGAGTAATTGTCTTTTAAGGCTTTGAGTGCTTACCACTATCAGCACCATCATCACTGACCACGGTGAGATTGTAGTCAAACATAGGCCTATACATAGTAACAAAATATATTTCAGGAGTTCCATTGTCCAAACTTCACGTGAAATGGGCGCCAAATGAGCCGAACAATTTAGAAGATGCTGAGAGCTGCCTAGTATTCTTCGCTAACGGGACCTTAGCTGACGTCAAATGCGCTGGTGTCTTCCCTTATATTTGTTATAGAAATGATACCAATTTGGTAATAAACCGCTGTGGGACTACCGACGATGGTGAGTTCATTAGAAAACTCCTATTATAATTATTAAAAAAGTTTAAAATAATTTGTAGCTGCAAGGCCAATGCGTCGGGTATACCCCAACTGCGAGTCTAGAAATTCTACAAGGGCCTAAGTGAAAGAAGGCATAATTTCCTATGTGCGTGTAAGCATCATGCACTGCCTCAATTTTGATGATCTATTTATAACATACAAAAACTACAAATGTTTGTTTCTTGGCTTCCTTAAACCAAACGTTGGTTTGTATGGGAGTTGCACATTTCTCAGTTCAACGTAAAGAACTGCTAATTAACAATAATTAATTACCTAATATTATTATTTACCTACGTACAATAATCAGGCAGCCAGAATAGCGCGATCGATACACCAACTCACATCGTTCTATCAATGCACATGATATTCTGGGTTACAGTTTATTTTGTTATCTTCAAATAACATTGTAATTTTTTGTTTGCCTTTGCCCAATTAAACCTGTCATTACTCTAATTACAGAGTACAACCTGGATCCAAGGACCGGCAGCTGTTACAAGTTCCACCCCTTAGCCCAGCCATGGTCACGAGCCTTCATGATCTGTGCTGCTGAAGGAGGATATCTTACCATCATCAACGGTGAAGTGGAGTCGCAAGTGATTCGAGACCTCTTCGCTAAGTATCCTGATGATGTTCAACAAGCAACGCCACATAAGGGCGTCGCAGCTATTGGATTCCATGACTGGGGAGAGCATGGCTCCTGGCGGACTGTCCACGGTAGGTTTGTCTGTGAGGACTAATGACCCAAAATATTAATTTATGTTGGAAAAAGCTTATGTCCACCTTCATCTTCTTTCTTAAACAAGCTGGAAATTAAATCAGCTATATTTTGTGATAATTAATATTCTGAATATTTCAGGGGAGACACTTCAAACTGCTGGCTTTGACAAATTTGAATCACACCAACCGGACAACGCGACCGCAGGCGAATTTTGCGGGAGCATCTTCCGTTCAGGACTATTAAACGACGTCTGGTGCGACGCGCACTTGTCTTTCATCTGTGAGAAAGACCCTCTTAGTTTTATTGATGACAGTCACATAATAAATTGAAAGTGATTTAGTACCTACCTTTTTATTTTTGTGCAAATTTAATTGAGCCTTTTAATATTTTGGTGGGTTTTCTTCAAATATTAAATGTGCCGCGTGACGCTCATGGACGCCATGAGACGTGAAGACAAATATTTTTTTATTTAGGAATTTTATGCCCCATTAAAATACTTGACCTACAAGAAACAAAATATGCTGAGATGAAATGAAATTTATTTGCTAAGTAAAAAAGGTAAATATGTTTATGACTTTGTGCATGTTTTCAAACTAAACTAAACTAAACTAAACTGAATCTTTGATAAATCGTATTGTCTATTAATAAGCCGGTATACCGGTTCGGAAAGTTTGTTTTGCTAAGAAGAGAAGAGCCACCAATAAACTTAGCAATTGACTTGTTTCTTAATAAAAATATGGTTACAATATCGTTCCAAGTTTCACTGGAGGACAAGGGAAAATCCAGGATTTCAAATTGGGTGGAGCGTTCGGCCACGTTATAAGTTGTTCACAAAATTTAAGTAAGAGGAACAAGCAGACGTGATAGACTACGACCAGAGTGCTCTTGCACGCCAAGCTTTACACTTTCGAAAATAATCGACTATAATATGGGACTATCTTGGAGCTAGAACCCAACGCGAAAAGAATTATTGATTTTAATAATTCTTTTATAAGCGAAACAGTGGAACATCCACCTTAAAATTCCCAGTCCCCGTATAAATACTTCGGGCGACAATTTTATTTCGCATTGAATTTGTGAATACTCGTCGAATGTTGTTGTTGATCGGTTTCTAAAAGTTCAAGTTCAAGACATGACGTCACCAAAAAAATATTTTATTGTAATATTCGTGTTTTGTACAATTGTTACAGGTAAGTGAAATTTTTTTATGAATTTTAAATGTCGCTTTTTGGCACGATGAAAGTAAACTTGGGCCCAATTTCACCATAGTCCTTGTAGACCATCTCCATTCCATTTTTTTATACTAGGTACTAAGCCAGTAAATAAGTATACGGTCTACCTGATGGTAAGTGGTTACCGTATTCTGTCATGTAGTAATATTTACCCGTGGGTTAGTGCTATAATTACGTCATTGATGAAAGCTGAAACATTGGGATATTTTACAGTAGGCATAGTTTAGTGAAGATCCCAGCGATATATGATTAGTAGTTGAGATTATACTGGGTGTTTTATTAGGTGTTAGAAGCACAGAAAGCTCCATAGAGTAATCAACCCAAGAGGAGCAATGACCCTTGGTCCCTTGGCTATGTGATGATCCTACAAATGATGTGTCAAAAATGTATCGTGAATGCGAATAAAATGTGATATAGCCTACATTAAGGGTATACCTTCGGTTGGAGCGCGAAATTCAAATTTTATCACGTTTTTTGCAAATTGCAGCTCAGTTATAGGTCGTAAGTTATCAACATGTTATTTGCGAGAAGAATGGTAGTATATTTACTGATTAATAACAAAAGAAATCATCAACATATTCCTCCAAGGTATATTACTGACATATACGACTATTTCATGAAAATGTTACGTTCCCCCTTTAGCCTACAATTATTTTAACCCGTAACGTTCTTTTTAACCCCCGATGCAAAAACGACGTGGTGTTATAAGTTTGACGTGTCTGTCTGTCTGTGTTTGTGTCTGTGGCCTCATAGCTCCTAAACGGCTTTAGTTTTTTTTGTTTGAAAGGTGACTTAATCGAGAGTGCTCTTAGCTATGTTTCATGAAAATCCGCTCAGCCGTTTGAAAATTATCACCGATTTTCAAGTGAGTTTCGGAGGTTTCTTAAAATTTTTTATTTTAGTTATTTTAAGCGTTATATAACTGAATGAGCTACCTTTTTAAGTACAGTACCTCGTTCAGCGTCTGGTTGAGACTGTTTTAGTGCCCTCGAGCTCTGTTATATGCATGCGCAAAATCACTCATGTGTTGTGGGAATCGTACGGACCAGCAATAATTCCACTCCTGGGTTGATTCCTCTATGGATCATCTCACTCAACCACCACACATTAGCGAAATGTAAACCGCGGCATGCATTTGATGAACTGATCAGTAAATACTACTACAATCCATTGTATTACTATAACAATAATTATTAGTCTTTGGTTTAAAAAAAACAGTCAAAAGCTCAGAGCCATACAGCCTTGTCAAATGACTAGGACGAAAGTTTAGTGTTCACAGGCTTTAAGCATATGAGTAAATAAATAGTATTTTAAGCATCTCTGGTGGCGAGCAAAAAATAAAATGAGTTTCTTCCTCTTTTTCTTTCTTTGAAAATGTAAATTATTTTAGCAGCCGCAACATGTTCAACAGAAGGCAAGAGGTTCAGATTCGACTACAAGTACTATCCGGGGGCGGACGGCTGGTTCAAGCTGCACCGCGTGCCAGCCAACTGGCATGAAGCTCGCCTCAGGTGCGATCTTGAAGGTAAACTGACTATCTGGTGGATCTAATGGCGTAGCTAGCATGGGCACATGGGTGGCACCCGGCGCGGATATTGTAGGTGAAAAAACTAAAAAAAAAAATGAAGTAATAATTTATGTTTTATTCAAATATTTGAAATATTTTTTATATATTATTTTTATTAATCAACGAGGTGTGAAACACGAGTTTTTATAGGCACTACTGATGTTCTAAGTCGGGTGTCACCCCGGTGCAGCTCGCCACCAAGCATCAACACTGACCACCAATAATAGGCCTATAAAAATAATAATGGGAGTAGTGAAATTTTATTGCCTGATTTTTACCTACCAATCATTCATCATTCTCTATTCATAACACCCTGACATTGGCAGAAATATGTAAAATAAATAAGAAATATAAGTAGAACATCTATCTCATTCAAAATATTAATTTCTTTGAAGACCTCATAAGTAAACAAAGAGATAGAAGAGTTGACCCCACAGTTCTATTGTTCAGGTGGTGTTCTGGCGTCACCATTGAATGGAGATCTCCTGGACGCGATGAAGACGGTGATGTGGATCAACGAAGTGCAGCAGTATGCAGTGTACACCGGGGTTCATGCCACCTTCTCTCGGGGAGATTTCTTTTCCATTGAAGGTATGAAAGTGCAAGTCCATCCAAATCGATTCAGCGACATATACCTATATTTACACTTTTAGTATACTATTTTAGAGGATATGGGAAAATGTAAGTGTACAAGAACGTACCTAAAAATATACGATGTATCACGAATACCTAAAAAATACTGACATATTTCTACTGTGGCAACCTTGCTCGTGAACTTTGTGAGTTGATTGACCGCTTACTGGTCGCTCGCACACTTATTCGAACCGAACGCGTCGAACGAAACGAATTTATACGAACTCCTATGGGGCCATTTATTTATTACGTAAGACTATTTTCGCTAGTTTAAGTTCCCCTCCCCCCTATTACAAGAAAAAATAAGAATAGGCCGACCCCCTCCCCCCCTGTTAAATATTTATTACGTAAGAATCTAAAGGAAAAACAAACGCAAACAAGTGACGACTAGTCCACAAGCAGGGAATTCCTGGGAGGTGCAGTGCGGGTGGCGTAGGTTCGTTGCCTTGCGCATTTTTTTTGATCTTACGTACTAACTATCGAGTCTCCCTCCCACCCCTTTATAAGAACCCCCCCCCCCGGAAATCGTCTTACGTAATAAATGGTCCTTATGAAATCTCGCACAACTGCCTGCATCGAAGCGTCCGATATGTGTGTCCTTGACTTCGATTCGTTCGACGCGTTCGGCTCGGATAAGTTTGCGTTCACCTTTACAATGCAATTGAAATTAAAAGCGCTAAGGTACAAAATCATGTACTGAATACATAATACGTACATACATGTTTTCCTTACGATATCACTTACAACTTGTGTAATGTGGTTTCATATTATTGACTAATCTTCTTCGTTTTCAAAGGTTTCAAATCATGGAATCAATTATACATGATAAGTACTGATTTAAAGTGATGCTATACGCAAATGACCTTGCCCATTTGAAAAAAACACCGTGCAACTATCTCTCTCGCTCCTCGAACAATTCTTGACAAGGTTTTATAAGGTATTCCTACCTATAGGTATATCGTAGTATAGTACAATATATTGTTGAAATGAAATAATTGGAGTCCTTGAAAAGTTCAACTGCGGTGGTGCATAGCATTTTCAGGCGATGATAGCTCAGTGGTAGTGACGTCGGATGCCGAGACGAAGGTCCCGGGTTCGAATCCTACAATGAGCTTGAGCTTTCGGTGAAGGAAAACATCGTGAGGAAACCATAGCACGGTGGTAGGGTACTTTGTAGTGCCCGTCTGGCTGGCTACCACCCTCAAGTTGATAATCTGTCGCCAAGCACCTTTCGGTGTGTTCCGACAGCTGCAATTGAGAGCCAGTTCCTTTCTAGGCTTTGTGTGCTTACCATCATCGGCCACATCATCACTGATCAAAGTGAGATTGTGGCCAAACACAGGCCTAAAAAAAAAAAATCCAAGTTGCTTGCTTACAAATTATGAATTACTTTGATTATGTTTTACGTTATCAATAACACCACGTTGGAGCAGAGCAGGTAAACGGCATCCTGTATAAGGTGGTGATAGTTCAGTGGTGTCGTCAAATGCCGAGACGAAGGTCGCCGGTTTGAATCCTACAATGAGCTTGAGCTTTCGTTGAAAGAAAACATTGTAGAAAAACAATAGCACGGTGGTAAAACACTTTGTAGTACCCGCTTGGCTGGCTACTACCCTCAAGTTGAAAATCAGTCTCCAATCATCTACCAGTGTGTTCTGACAGGTACTATTAGTTTAGGTGCTGACTACCATCAGCCACATCATTACTGACCACAGTAACATTGTAGTTAAACACAAGCCTAGTAAAAAAATATATTTCAGGAGTGCCATTGTCCAAACTTCACGTGAAATGGGCGCCAAATGAGCCGAACAATTTAGAAGATGCTGAGAGCTGCCTAGTATTCTTCGCTAACGGGACCTTAGCTGACGTCAAATGCGCTGGTGTCTTCCCTTATATTTGTTATAGAAATGATACCAATTTGGTGCTAAACCGCTGCGGGACTACCGACAATGGTGAGTTTTTTCATTAAAAATCTAAAAATAGTCTCATAAAACTGATAACGAACTATTGCAGATTTTGTTCCCTTCAAGCCAAAAAGTTTGAACGAATTGAAGGCTTTACGCTGGGCATATCCCAACCGTGAGTCTACAAATTCTACAAGGAACTAGTGATAGTGATATGTGAAAAAAGGCATATTTTTTTGTGTGTTACAGTTTACAATCAGTAATGAAAAATGGTCATTAACTTTTCGAATTTTGTTGTATTCAAATAAGATTGTAATTTTTTCGTACATGCTTTTTCCACTAACCTTTAACCAATTAAACCTGTCATCACCCAAATTACAGAGTACAACCTGGATCCAAGGACCGGCAGCTGTTACAAGTTCCACCGCTTAGGCCAGCCATGGTCGCGAGCTTTCATGACCTGTGCTGCTGAAGGAGGATATCTTAGCATTATCAACAATGAAGTGGAGTCGAAAGTGCTTCAAGAACTTTTCGCTAAGAATCCTGACAATGTTCTACAAGCAACCCCACATAAGGGCATTGCAGCTATTGGGTTCCATGACTGGGAAGAACATGGCTCCTGGCGGACTATCCACGGTAAGTTTATCAATGAGATTGAGGAGATTTGAGGCTAAAGACTCAAAATATCCATGTTAGAAAACTATAGACTGTGGTGAAGATGACAAGTAATCGGCTTTCTAACTTAACGTGATGTTTTAAAACTCTTTAGATAAGGAGTGGTACATTGAAAGGTAGATACTATTACTTTTGGTAATTTAGTGAAGGAAGAAATTACGGAAAACCCGTAATGGTGCAATTCTGTCGCCAAGCAGAGAGGTAGACTAAAACGATCTTTCGCTTAAAGAGCTACTCCACTTGAGAAAAGCTGCCAGAGTTGCCAGATCTCATTGGGGAGGCATTTCAGTAGTTGCACATGAGAGTCAGTTCAATTCTCTATTCTGGTTTGTAAGCCACATTAACTGTAAACACAAGCCTTTTGCCTACACGTTGCTGAAATAACTGAACTTATTTTAGATTGTGCTTCTTTAATTAATTGACTCAGGCGTGACCTTGCGGAAATCCATTATAAGATTATACAAAGGACAAATATTTAGTAACTAGTTCCACTAGATCTCCTTTGTCGAGTCCCATACAAGGAAACTCAACAGGAAATCGACACGAGTTTCATTTGTCCAATCTACTACAGCCTGATGACTCTTATCAGGCTGTAGTAGATGTCATCAACTCGACGAACGCGCAAAAGCAGAACTTCGCAGAAGTGATGAGTTTCCTTGTGTGGGCCTCGACAGAGAAGGAGATCTAGCTTCTTAGTTAAACAAGCATGAATTGAAATCAGCTATATTTTGTGGTATTGATTGAATATTTTGACATTTCAGGGGAGACACTTAAAAATGCTGGCTTCGACAAATTTGAACCACACCAACCGGACAACGCGACCACAGGTGAATTTTGCGGGAGCATCTTCCGTTCAGGACTGTTAAACGACGTCTGGTGCAACGAGCATGTGTCTTTCATCTGCGAGAAAGACCCTCTTAGCCTTAATGATGATCGTCATTGATTAAACTGAAAGTAATTTAGTACCTTTTGTTTTTGTGCAAATTCAATTGAGCGTTTTAGTATTTTGGTGGGCCATTTTTCAAAAGATGAAACAGAAAGACAAATATTTAATAACTAATTCCCCTGGATCTCCTTCTCTGTCAAGTCCCACACAAGGAAACTTAACAGGAAATCGACACGTGTTTCGTTTAGCATAAGCATACTTACGATAGAATTACCAATTCTTGCTAATTGTAGAATTACATTTTTGGATCGTATGAACACTTATCAACGTTTTATTAAAGAAAATACATGCACGTACGTGCATATTATGTGCATATATTTACATTTTTTTTTTGAAAATCATCATGTTATCTTCTGTATATATAACAATGTATGGGTAAATGTGTTGCTAAGAGAAAAACTCAATAATGGCTGGACCAATTCGGCATTTTTTTATCACATTTTATTTACTTTCACCTGTCCCGTTGTCTGTAATGGAATCTTGCAAGTTCACTTACCGGTTTCCGATTGAGCTGAAATTTTGCATGCGCATGTAAATCGCGTGACAATGCAATATTATTATGAACTGGAAGGTGGCCATAGGAACTCCAAAATAAAACGGTTGTGTCGTTTTATTTTGGAGTTCCTTCCTTCCGTGTTGGGCTCGTTTGATTCGCCTTAACGAGTAGTTGAAGACTGTGCAAAACAAAAGTACAGTCTGCAATAAAAGCTTGTACGAAAAATTTCATTTTTGACAGAAACTTGTTTAAATATTAATTTAAATCCTATGAGCTGATTCGGGAACAATTAAAAGTGCCTTTTTATATTGTATTTATGTATGAAATTGAAATCGTAACAGACGACTGTCGACACAACTAGTTTTTATTATAAATAAGACAAATTAACATTAATTTGTATAATCATCCCATTTCTATTTATTTGTTATCAATTTCAACAAGGATATTCAGTATAAATGCTGGTAAAGTAAAAACAAAATTCAGAAGTTTGAATTAGTTGATAGAGGAAATGGTTAGTCCTGTTTCTTAATAATAAAAATAACAATGGAGGTAAGTGAAAAATAAAATATTTTATTAGATTAAAGAACTAAATGTAGTCGTCAGAAAATCTGACATATATATTTAGTTATAAGTGGGTAAAACCGTTACTATAAATGAAATAAATAAGTATCCTGGGACATTCTTCACTCATGGTTATCTGATCCCAAACTAAGCAGAGCTTGTACTATGGAAACCAGATAACTGATATACTAAATATACTACTTACATAGATAATTACACCCAGACTCAGGACAAACATATTTATGTGTATGCACATAAATGTTTGTCCTGGTTGGGAATCGAACCCACGACCAGCAGCGCGATAGGTGGTGTTTTAACCAACTGCGCCAACCGGCCTGTCAATAGGCACACAATTATCTGATCATCGTTTTGTAATTTTAACTAATAGAATATCATTATGTTCACATCTGCTCAGATTTCCTCAGCTATCATTTCTTTTTTACTATGGGTAAGGTTCCATATACAGTTGTGCTATTCCTTAAAGCTCATTTCAGACGACGCTATACTATTGTGCTATAAAGTATAGCAAGGAAGGACCTCATGCTATACTATATAGCATAGCGTTCACATGTTTATATATTTGTTACTTATGACGTGTACTCGCTGTGCTATATAGCATAGCATGAACTCTGCGTATCGCACCAATTTATAGCGTATAGTAAGCCAATAATATATAGTACAGTACAGTGTGAACGTGGCCATAACAATGTAAGGAACGCAATATTGTCGTGCTATGAGCTATATACTATATGCTAGTATAGTATAGCGTCGTCTGAAATGAGCTTAACGTGGTAAACACATACGCTAGTACCTAAGGATATGAGGACTAAAGACAGCAATCCGTTTCCAGTATGCAATGAACGCGTCAGCTGCGGTCTCTAGCATTGTCAATATGCAGAGTATTTTGAGAACCGTAGCAACCTATCAAATCATGGCATACATGTTTCCTAAACAGACTGCCATATATGGTAAGGAAATATAACATTTCGTTTCCCACGGCTTCACTCGCGTTCCCAGGATAGAAACAGTTATAGTTACAGGATAGATAGTTTTCAGCAATAGATAGTGATTCAAGGGGAAGGTTTATATCAATAAATAAATATCCTGGAATATTCTTCACACACGGTTATCTGATCCCAAACTAAGCAGAGCTTGTACTATGGAAACCAGATAACTACATATACTACTTTTTTTTGTAAATATATACTTATATAGATAAATACACCCACACAGATAATAATATCTACATGCATATAGTACAGAAAAGCCGGTCGGGTCGCTAGTCCCAAATAAAAAAAAATAATGAAATATACAAGTTACGAGCAACTGTTCTTTAAGTTATAAAAGTAATTAACCAGCAGCTTATAGAAACTGTTTCAGTTGAACAACTAATCTATAGTAATATAATTAATTCTTTAACGTTCAGATAATGACACCTTCGACTTTATTATTGTTGGCGCTGGAACATCTGGAAGCGTTATTGCTAATAGACTTACAGAAGAAAAAAAGTTCAAGGTGCTGCTTATTGAAGCTGGTGACGATCCACCTCTGGAGACTAGTGTGAGTAAAGAAAACGCTAAATCTTTAAACTAACCTAACGTTAAAATTATTTTTTAAAATAAAATGAGCTTGATTTTCGATTTACATTCTGGGACGAGTAAAGTAATGTAGAAACAAATTACACGCCTATCTAGCATTGAAAGAATCCAAATTATAGTTCTCGAGAAATATTGACGCTGGAAGTAAATTCCACTCTTTTGGTATTCGCATAATAAATAAAGAAGCAAAACGTTTTCCTAAATTGCAGGATGTCAACAATGTGCGGAACTGCGAGTAACATTTTTATGGGCATCTTAATTATTGAAAAACTGGTGAAAGTAGAATTAAATCGAACAAACTATCACGATTAACAGTTTTTATACGTCCCTAACCCAGAGGCATCTTATGTACCCCCTGACCTATCGATTTGATGATTTCTCTGTAAGTTCGACTGCTCAAACTTGACGGTTTGTTCTACTAGTTGTTGTAGATTAGTGGTCTCAGAAAAATGTCAATAAAGAATGCAACAATGCTTGATAAAGACAAATATTATTTTGCAGATTCCAGGACTATTAGGTACATTGATGAAATCCCATTTCGACTGGAACTACACCACAGAATATGATAAGTATGGTTGTCATAGAAAACCCTTGACACTCGGTCTCGGAAAGTGTCTTGGAGGCTGCAGTTCAATAAATTACATGCATTATAATAGAGGAAACCCTTGTGATTACAAAAGATGGGCCGATGCAGTCGAAAGTGACAGTTGGACTTGGGAAAGCGTTGTTCCATATTTTAAGAAAGCTGAAAAACTTGAAGATCCTGTCATCCTCAATAACAGTAATAAGTATGGTACTAAAGGATATTTAGAAATATCAAGACAATTCAGTAAAAGAAATGAGGTTATTGACCAATACTTAGAGGCTTTTGGAGAACTAGGTAACAAAGCAGTCACAGAAAAAACCACACAGTCACAGTTAAAATTACAAAACGATGATCAGATAATTGTGTGCCTATTGACAGGCCGGTTGGCGCAGTTGGTTAAAACACCACCTATCGCGCTGCTGGTCGTGGGTTCGATTCCCAACCAGGACAAACATTTATGTGCATACACATAAATATGTTTGTGATGATGTTTTAAAACTCTTTAGATAAGGAGTGGTACATTGAAAGGTAGATACTATTACTTTTGGTAATTTAGTGAAGGAAGAAATTACGGAAAACCCGTAATGGTGCAATTCTGTCGCCAAGCAGAGAGGTAGACTAAAACGATCTTTCGCTTAAAGAGCTACTCCACTTGAGAAAAGCTGCCAGAGTTGCCAGATCTCATTGGGGAGGCATTTCAGTAGTTGCACATGAGAGTCAGTTCAATTCTCTATTCTGGTTTGTAAGCCACATTAACTGTAAACACAAGCCTTTTGCCTACACGTTGCTGAAATAACTGAACTTATTTTAGATTGTGCTTCTTTAATTAATTGACTCAGGCGTGACCTTGCGGAAATCCATTATAAGATTATACAAAGGACAAATATTTAGTAACTAGTTCCACTAGATCTCCTTTGTCGAGTCCCATACAAGGAAACTCAACAGGAAATCGACACGAGTTTCATTTGTCCAATCTACTACAGCCTGATGACTCTTATCAGGCTGTAGTAGATGTCATCAACTCGACGAACGCGCAAAAGCAGAACTTCGCAGAAGTGATGAGTTTCCTTGTGTGGGCCTCGACAGAGAAGGAGATCTAGCTTCTTAGTTAAACAAGCATGAATTGAAATCAGCTATATTTTGTGGTATTGATTGAATATTTTGACATTTCAGGGGAGACACTTAAAAATGCTGGCTTCGACAAATTTGAACCACACCAACCGGACAACGCGACCACAGGTGAATTTTGCGGGAGCATCTTCCGTTCAGGACTGTTAAACGACGTCTGGTGCAACGAGCATGTGTCTTTCATCTGCGAGAAAGACCCTCTTAGCCTTAATGATGATCGTCATTGATTAAACTGAAAGTAATTTAGTACCTTTTGTTTTTGTGCAAATTCAATTGAGCGTTTTAGTATTTTGGTGGGCCATTTTTCAAAAGATGAAACAGAAAGACAAATATTTAATAACTAATTCCCCTGGATCTCCTTCTCTGTCAAGTCCCACACAAGGAAACTTAACAGGAAATCGACACGTGTTTCGTTTAGCATAAGCATACTTACGATAGAATTACCAATTCTTGCTAATTGTAGAATTACATTTTTGGATCGTATGAACACTTATCAACGTTTTATTAAAGAAAATACATGCACGTACGTGCATATTATGTGCATATATTTACATTTTTTTTTGAAAATCATCATGTTATCTTCTGTATATATAACAATGTATGGGTAAATGTGTTGCTAAGAGAAAAACTCAATAATGGCTGGACCAATTCGGCATTTTTTTATCACATTTTATTTACTTTCACCTGTCCCGTTGTCTGTAATGGAATCTTGCAAGTTCACTTACCGGTTTCCGATTGAGCTGAAATTTTGCATGCGCATGTAAATCGCGTGACAATGCAATATTATTATGAACTGGAAGGTGGCCATAGGAACTCCAAAATAAAACGGTTGTGTCGTTTTATTTTGGAGTTCCTTCCTTCCGTGTTGGGCTCGTTTGATTCGCCTTAACGAGTAGTTGAAGACTGTGCAAAACAAAAGTACAGTCTGCAATAAAAGCTTGTACGAAAAATTTCATTTTTGACAGAAACTTGTTTAAATATTAATTTAAATCCTATGAGCTGATTCGGGAACAATTAAAAGTGCCTTTTTATATTGTATTTATGTATGAAATTGAAATCGTAACAGACGACTGTCGACACAACTAGTTTTTATTATAAATAAGACAAATTAACATTAATTTGTATAATCATCCCATTTCTATTTATTTGTTATCAATTTCAACAAGGATATTCAGTATAAATGCTGGTAAAGTAAAAACAAAATTCAGAAGTTTGAATTAGTTGATAGAGGAAATGGTTAGTCCTGTTTCTTAATAATAAAAATAACAATGGAGGTAAGTGAAAAATAAAATATTTTATTAGATTAAAGAACTAAATGTAGTCGTCAGAAAATCTGACATATATATTTAGTTATAAGTGGGTAAAACCGTTACTATAAATGAAATAAATAAGTATCCTGGGACATTCTTCACTCATGGTTATCTGATCCCAAACTAAGCAGAGCTTGTACTATGGAAACCAGATAACTGATATACTAAATATACTACTTACATAGATAATTACACCCAGACTCAGGACAAACATATTTATGTGTATGCACATAAATGTTTGTCCTGGTTGGGAATCGAACCCACGACCAGCAGCGCGATAGGTGGTGTTTTAACCAACTGCGCCAACCGGCCTGTCAATAGGCACACAATTATCTGATCATCGTTTTGTAATTTTAACTAATAGAATATCATTATGTTCACATCTGCTCAGATTTCCTCAGCTATCATTTCTTTTTTACTATGGGTAAGGTTCCATATACAGTTGTGCTATTCCTTAAAGCTCATTTCAGACGACGCTATACTATTGTGCTATAAAGTATAGCAAGGAAGGACCTCATGCTATACTATATAGCATAGCGTTCACATGTTTATATATTTGTTACTTATGACGTGTACTCGCTGTGCTATATAGCATAGCATGAACTCTGCGTATCGCACCAATTTATAGCGTATAGTAAGCCAATAATATATAGTACAGTACAGTGTGAACGTGGCCATAACAATGTAAGGAACGCAATATTGTCGTGCTATGAGCTATATACTATATGCTAGTATAGTATAGCGTCGTCTGAAATGAGCTTAACGTGGTAAACACATACGCTAGTACCTAAGGATATGAGGACTAAAGACAGCAATCCGTTTCCAGTATGCAATGAACGCGTCAGCTGCGGTCTCTAGCATTGTCAATATGCAGAGTATTTTGAGAACCGTAGCAACCTATCAAATCATGGCATACATGTTTCCTAAACAGACTGCCATATATGGTAAGGAAATATAACATTTCGTTTCCCACGGCTTCACTCGCGTTCCCAGGATAGAAACAGTTATAGTTACAGGATAGATAGTTTTCAGCAATAGATAGTGATTCAAGGGGAAGGTTTATATCAATAAATAAATATCCTGGAATATTCTTCACACACGGTTATCTGATCCCAAACTAAGCAGAGCTTGTACTATGGAAACCAGATAACTACATATACTACTTTTTTTTGTAAATATATACTTATATAGATAAATACACCCACACAGATAATAATATCTACATGCATATAGTACAGAAAAGCCGGTCGGGTCGCTAGTCCCAAATAAAAAAAAATAATGAAATATACAAGTTACGAGCAACTGTTCTTTAAGTTATAAAAGTAATTAACCAGCAGCTTATAGAAACTGTTTCAGTTGAACAACTAATCTATAGTAATATAATTAATTCTTTAACGTTCAGATAATGACACCTTCGACTTTATTATTGTTGGCGCTGGAACATCTGGAAGCGTTATTGCTAATAGACTTACAGAAGAAAAAAAGTTCAAGGTGCTGCTTATTGAAGCTGGTGACGATCCACCTCTGGAGACTAGTGTGAGTAAAGAAAACGCTAAATCTTTAAACTAACCTAACGTTAAAATTATTTTTTAAAATAAAATGAGCTTGATTTTCGATTTACATTCTGGGACGAGTAAAGTAATGTAGAAACAAATTACACGCCTATCTAGCATTGAAAGAATCCAAATTATAGTTCTCGAGAAATATTGACGCTGGAAGTAAATTCCACTCTTTTGGTATTCGCATAATAAATAAAGAAGCAAAACGTTTTCCTAAATTGCAGGATGTCAACAATGTGCGGAACTGCGAGTAACATTTTTATGGGCATCTTAATTATTGAAAAACTGGTGAAAGTAGAATTAAATCGAACAAACTATCACGATTAACAGTTTTTATACGTCCCTAACCCAGAGGCATCTTATGTACCCCCTGACCTATCGATTTGATGATTTCTCTGTAAGTTCGACTGCTCAAACTTGACGGTTTGTTCTACTAGTTGTTGTAGATTAGTGGTCTCAGAAAAATGTCAATAAAGAATGCAACAATGCTTGATAAAGACAAATATTATTTTGCAGATTCCAGGACTATTAGGTACATTGATGAAATCCCATTTCGACTGGAACTACACCACAGAATATGATAAGTATGGTTGTCATAGAAAACCCTTGACACTCGGTCTCGGAAAGTGTCTTGGAGGCTGCAGTTCAATAAATTACATGCATTATAATAGAGGAAACCCTTGTGATTACAAAAGATGGGCCGATGCAGTCGAAAGTGACAGTTGGACTTGGGAAAGCGTTGTTCCATATTTTAAGAAAGCTGAAAAACTTGAAGATCCTGTCATCCTCAATAACAGTAATAAGTATGGTACTAAAGGATATTTAGAAATATCAAGACAATTCAGTAAAAGAAATGAGGTTATTGACCAATACTTAGAGGCTTTTGGAGAACTAGGTAACAAAGCAGTCACAGAAATTGGTGGAAACCAATTTGTTGGTTATGCACGAAGTATGCTAACGTTAACTGATGGCGTCAGACGTTCTACAGCAAATTGCTACCTAACACCAGCAAAAAATCGTCCCAATTTACATGTCGCAAAGAATTCACTGGCTATAAAAATACTGTTCGATAGTGATAAAAAAGCTATTGGTCTCAAAGTTATTACAGAAGATAAAAGCACTATAAGAATTAGGGTCAACAAAGAAATTATAGTATCAGCAGGCGCTATTAATTCACCTAAATTGTTAATGTTGTCAGGAATTGGACCAAAAAAACATTTGAAAGATAAGAAAATCAAACTAATTGTTGATCTACCTGTGGGTGAAAATCACCAAGATCATATTGGCGTTATAATAGGCCATAAGACAGAAAAAGCGAAACCATTGAAACGTTTTGATTCAAGAGAATTTCCAGCAGCCACAATGGTTGGTTATGTACCATTAAATAAATCTGCCGAATACCCAGACTATAAAACAGTTAGTTACATAACTGATAATTTACAAAATCTATTAAAATATGTTTCGTTTTGTTACAAATTGAATGATAAAATTACTGATCATTTTTTCAAAGCTAGCCAAGGAAGGTATATTATGTTTACTTTGGTTAGTGATGTGTACCCCAGTTCTCGAGGAAGAGTTCTATTGAATACTACAAACCCTTACGATGCTCCAATACTTCAAAACAATTACCTTTCCGAAAAGACCGATGTCGGTAAACAACTAGAATATATAGAAGATTTCCTTCAAATACAAAACACGACATTCTTTAAGGAGATTGAAGCAGAAATGTTGGATCCTCCCTGTGAATATTGTGACAAATTCAAACGAGGTTGTAAAGAATGGTGGGAATGCTACATCATATGCATGATGACACCTTTAGGTCACAACAGTGGTACTTGTATGATGGGATCCGTAGTAGATAGTCAATTACGTGTTTTAGGAGTAAAAGGGCTAAGGGTAGCTGATGCCAGTATCATACCAGCCAGCCCTAGTGGAACATACGGTCCAGCTGTGATGATTGGAGAGAAAATTTCTGATATTATTAAGCAAGATTATTTGTAATGCAATCATAAGTTTGACATTAAAACTATTCTTGGTAATAATGTTTTTATTTTATCAACTGTACCTACTGTTATTGATGACACAATTATTATTAATATAATACATAATACGCATTTTAAATTTAAAGATCACTAACACTTAGGATTCGATACGTCACATATCGATACGAATATAGTTGAATCTCGAATAACACCATCTCTAGTTTACAGTATCATTGTAAACGGGCCTAATAAGATATTGACAAGATATTTATTTGTGTAGTGAAATTATGAAAGTAAAGAACATCTATATATATAAAAGAAAGTCGTGTTAGTTACACCATATATAACTCAAGAACGGCTGAACTGATTTGGCTGAAAATTGGTGGGGAGGTAGGTTAGAACCAGGAGAAGGACATAGGTAGGTAGGGGTAGGTATAGGTAGGTAGGGGCAGGTAGAGGTAGGTAGGAGTATGTAGACGTAGGTAGGTTTTTTTAATTCTCAGGAGGCTTACCATCAACTTTTAGATAGCCATTCAGTTCCGATGCAATCCAGTCTAGGTACCTAAACAGATCTGCTAAAATTCGTACCATGAAGCTAATAAAAAAGAATCGCGTTTGGTCGGAATGAATGAACGATATTGTCTCTGATCCGGGTTTTGCTAGAAAGTGAAGATGCTATACGGTAATTACATAAGTCTGTCTCTTTTACTCTGAGTCAATGCGATACGTTTAAAAACCTAAATGTGTGATTTTGCGGTAAGTTACGGTTATTTTTAAATGCTATTTACGAAAAAATAAAAATAAATAACGTCTCAAAGTATCAAATAATATTCTTTTAAATAATTCTAGCAATCAATGAATTACTGTGCATAACATTAAATAACAAATAAGAATGTTGACTTATCTTAAAAAATATTACTACCACGATATTTTAGAACGGAAAACTTGCGATCGGATACATGCACTTGTCGTATAAAAAGTATACACGTTTTGACTTTTGTGTCATAATTTTCTTAAAGTATTATGGATTATTGAGTGATTATAATTTAGAGAAAAATATTCTCAATAGTACCTATGTATATATTAAATACCTAACGGTATCATACTTGGAACTATGTAAGTATTTCTATAGACTCGTATATACATTTTAGATCTTAAATTGCAGCAATGTATCCAAATAGTTAACAGTGACACACACATACAAATGGCAAAGCGGTAAAGAAAGTTTCAAATTTAATCTAGAAAGTAAGATGTAACTTATCGTAGAATGATAGGTACTTTGATTTGGCAAGTACCTACCTATAATATACAATATTTACAACAAATATACAAACTCTACATGCCGCTGGCAAGTGAGATGGCGCAAGTGTATCAACAAATGTGGCATCCCACACCAACGACTTACCGACAACTTATCTAATTTCGCGTTATTCTTTATTATATACTAGCGACCCGCCCCGGCTCGCACGGTTTTTCTCGGCTTTTCTGTACTATATTATGCATGTATTATACATATAAACCTTCCTCTTGAATCACTATCTATTAAAAAAAACCGCATCAAAATCCGTTGCGTAGTTTAAAAAATCTAAGCATACATAGGGATAGACAGAAAGGAAGTGACTTTGTTTTATACTATGTAGTGATAGTGAATCAAAAGTAATATTTGTTTGCTCTTGACATCATTGGAAGAATCAACAACAGTCAAATGAAAGAGCATTTATTTAGAAATTGTAAATTTAAATGAAATTCAAACAATGGTGTTAGTAATTTTGTGAAGTTTGTTTAATAACATAATATTTTCACGTTACAAACTTTGTACGTAGCTGCAAAATTGTATTACCTATGTCTCTAAGTATATTTTACCTTTTCCACGTATACAAAAAAATTACTCTATAACAGGCAGGGAGGCAGGCAGCTTGTCCAGGCACAAATATTTATAATCTTGAGTTGTTCTCAGAGAGCGTAGGACAAGCCTCTTTCCAAAATTTATTCACTTTATTCTACGGAGTCTGATCGCGCACACTTGCTAGCTGTCTCCTATATGGCTGTCTCTGAACGGGACTCGAGCAAGGACTCAGGTCCACTGGTTGCAAGTCATTCTATCCACAAATATCGGGCGGGACTATGTTAGATGTTTTTCACTTTCTCGCTTCGAGCCGCGCGACCGTGTAGGTATTCGTCTTCGTCTTGGTTCTAGGATCAATTTATCCTCATCGCTGGTGATCACTTCGGCGAGCTTGGGCACCGTGGCCTTTGGTACTCTCTAACGTCGGCCGATTCTAAGGCTTGAGGCTTGCTGATTTGCTCGAACACTTAAAAACTTATTGAGGTTTCGGGGAACCGGCGGGCGGGGAGCTTTTTCCGCCAACGTGTTAGCTTGGTTATTCAAAGAGGAAACGCTGCCAGACTTCTGTTGATCGGCAGCAGCGGCCGTCTCGAGGATTTTTTTATATGTAGTTTGTATATTTGTTGTAGGTAAATGTAAATAACTTATTTTTAACATTATGGCACATGATTTAATTAATCAAAATACCTGAAACTATGTATTATTATCAGTTTTTACAATTTAAATTAGAAAGCAATTCAGTTTTGACAAGAAAATAGTAACTTTTTTTGGTTCGCTTATATTGACACTTGAACGGTCCAAAGTAGGTTGACATCTCACCTCATGGTACGAAAAATGAATGAACGAAAAGAGTTTACGTATCAATTGCGAACCAACTACGATCATGATATTACTGGATCGCTATAATGATGTCATGGTATGAAATAGCGAAGCAACTCATTTTAGGTTTGCATTTGGATCGCAATAAGAGTTGATGGTAAGCCCCCAGGGCAGGACAATGGCTGCCGGGTCAGCTAGTATTTAATAAAGAAAAATAGTTTGCAGTTTTGTTATACACATTTTAACATAACAATCTACATATATAATTATATTGATGACTGCGTTTCGTTTATTAATGGTTTTCTGATGGTATATCGGAGACCAAACTAGTGGGGCTCTTCTCACATATAAAAGCAACTTTCACGTGGCACCAGATATCATCAAGAGCAGCCGTTCTGAAGATGGAGCCACAGGACTCACCAAATCCATTCTGAGTTGCATTATCTGGTTGACCTCTAGACCACTTAGCGTAGCCGGCTTGTTCGAGAGTTTGTCCTGAAATTTAAAAAATCTTTATTAAAAAAAAAGACTTAAGACAACAAAAAATAAAAATAACAAAAAATTATAATGATAATCATAGAAGTAAAATCATCAAACGCGTACGCGTACGTAAAACGTAATGGGACCATAAACCTGACAAGACTGACAGATTATTTAGAATTATCGTTTAGTAATGTTTAGAGTTTGAAAATGATATGAAATTATTTTGTGATTATTGTTCTGTATCAGAACTTGCAAAGTTAGCAAGCATACAGATAAAGATCCCGGGAACGCGGGTGAAGCGGAGGGAACCAAAGCTGATTACCAATATGTATAGATTTAGAATTTGAAATCTTACCATGAATGGTGAACCATTTTCCAGGTACACCCCAATCGTGGAATCCAATGAGTGCAGAGTCTTTATACACAGTTGTAACGAGCACCTCTCGTGGGTACTTTGCAAATAGCTTCGCTAATACCTGGGCTTCTTCTTCACTGTTGATGATAGCTAAATATCCACCTTCAGCGACACAGATCATGTAAGCTCTCGCCCAAACCTCAGCAGATACGTGGAATTTGTAGCAGCTTCCAGTCTTTGCTTCTAAAGAGTATTCTGTGAGAAAGATTATAAAGATGATTTAAAAAGTCTGCTCAAAGGAGTTTTGCATCCAATAGTGATGTAAAATAACGGATGGTAGAGTTAATTCTCCTTAAAGTTAGAGAAGAAGGAAGCAAAGATAGATATACCTAACGGTATAACTTTGTTTCGCATAACTTTTTTAATACTAATTTACTTTGGCATAATGTGTTAGGCATAACTTTTAATGACATAATACTGTTTTACGTTCTAATAATTCTTCTAATTTTTAATAATGCCTACCTAGGCATAATGGTTTTTTGGGCTACATTTTATGCATATCGATAGAGAACTGATATATACATATTTCATTACAATTTCCAGAGGGAAAAATTTTGAAGAATGTACGCAGAAACTATTTTATTTTATCATTCTTTCATCCATTACCACTACTCTTGGATTCATCGTTCCTTAGGCGAACAGTAATAGAGTGGAACTCACTTCTATGGTTAACGTTTTCTAACTCATAACCTAGATGTCTTCAAGGCCAGAGAGAATAGTCAATTTTTGGATACGTATGACATCCTTAGGATAGTCAATGCCCAATTTACATAAAGAAAATTTACCAGGGTCCAATGTGCCACAGGTGTTCGGCAGTAAATTTTCAGTTTTCTTGAAGCACATGTAAGGGAAGATGTCAGTACACTTGACGTCAGCCATGGTTCCGTTAGCCAGCAACATGAGGCAGTCCTCGCTGTTTTCGAAGTTGTCTGGCTCGTTAGGTGCCCATGTGACTGGTATCTTGGACAATGGCACTCCTGGAAATTTGCCATAGGTATTTTTAGTAAACATTAATTAATTAAATTTTTTTTTTCGGGGGAAAATCCTCACAAAATACCCAACCGCCCCGGGGGGAGCAGCCAGGTTATGCCGGACTCGCACCGGCTAAAACCCCACGGTGGTCGCCATCTACGCTATAGAGCCGTCTACATCTTTATGCTAGAATAATATGTTCATATATCTACTCCCATATTATAGGTATAGATCTATATTAAATTTGGCTTGGGCAGAAAGGTTCTCGAGTGGCGACCACGAACCGGAAGAGGCAGCGTGGGCAGGCCGCAACCGCTGGATGCGGGTAGCACAAGACCGGACATCGTGGAGATCCTTTGTCCAGCTGTGGACGTCTTTCGGCTGATATGATGATATTAAATTTATACATTTTTATGTAATTACCGATACGCCTATAAACTGTTAGCAGTTGGGCAAAAGAAAGTGGGCTAGAGCCACTAGGTGACTTCGAATTAGGGCAGTCCAATGTGGAAGTCACTTATTATTATGTTGTAGCAATATTATATGGTTATAATATATTAGTGACATATTATAATGATAAGATAGTGAGATACTCGTACCTTCGATAGAGAGGTAAACTCCTTTATAGAATATTGAATGTATTCCAGTAAACACTCCGCAAGACTGTACGTGATTATCAGCGAACAAGCTTTTCATTACTTTAAGGAATTTTGAGTTTGTTGGTGATGCCAGCTCTGCACCTAAAGTAGAAATTAAATAAATATTTATTACAATGGATTTAGATTCGCCAATACTGGGCGTAAGTTTCATTAGTAAATTATAACAGAAACATAGACTAATGACCGGGGGCCAATTTCGCTAAATTATAACGGTTGAAATCCAATTTCGATTCAGTTAAAGTTCGTTTCCAATCCAATTCTAATTTTACTAAAAAACGATAATCCAATAAATAAACGAAACCGAACCACGATTGGATTACGATTAGATTTTAAGAGTTGTTGCCCTTGGTAACTGAAACAATTCTAATCCAATCAAATGTGTCAAATGTTTAGTGGAATACCACTTGACCGAACGTAAACTTTAACTCAACCATGATTGGATCTCGATCGTTGTCAGATTATTAGTGGAATACGAAAACGTTCAAAAGCCGTCATTCAGCTGCGATCCAATTGTAATCTAATCAAAATTAATTAGTGGAATTGGCCCCCTGGTCGCCGCTTGTCGAGTACAAGTAGTAGTAACAACCCTATGTGGTGTAACGTTGATGTGCCGCGTAATATTAGAGAATTCAAAGAGTTATGGTATCCAGTTGGAACGCATCAAAGACCAGACATTAATCTAAGGATAAAAGTAGGTATAATTCTAGATGTTTCATACTATGTAGGTACCTATCGTTAAATCATCGTGTAACCATAATGTTGATAGCATTATGGATGATGTTACCACAAAAGAATTCACTAATACAGAAGACTCCGATATACCTACTAGGTGTAAGGGAAATCGTTTATAAACTCAGATATACCCACCAGGTATAAGGGAAATCATTTATAAACTCAGATATATTACCAGGTGTAAGGGAAATCATTTATAAACTCAGATATATTACCAGGTGTAAGGGAAATCATTTATAAACTCAGATATATTACCAGGTGTAAGGGAAATCATTTATAAACTTAGATATATTACCAGGTGTAAGGGAAATCATTTATAAACTCAGATATACCTATCGGAGTATGTACAGCCAATTGTCTATTGATAATACTGAAGAAAAATAAGTGTTCTGTCAGAGTCAAGAAAACAAGAGAAAAATATGTGAAAATATGGTTGAATTATAAAATGATTATTTATATTAAAATATAACAGTAATATCTATTTATACCACTTTATTAGACTTCCTACTCCAACATAAGGTTATGGGCTATTAAAATAATAACGAGTAGGTAAGTTTTTGAAAATATTAAAAGAAAATATGAATTACACTAACGTACATTTTCTGCCGATATTGAAAGGCGAAAATTATTCAAATTGGAAATTTCGTGTAAAGTCGTTACTAGAAGACAAACAAGTTTTAAAAATACTAGAATACGGTGACATTAAAATTAATAAAGATGAAAAATTTAAAGCCGATAGGTAATTCTAAAGCTAAAGCTATTATAATTCAATGTGTATCCGATAAGCATTTGTCTATAATACAAGAATGCACGAACGCAAAAGATATGTTTGTAAAGTTAGACGGCGTATTTCAAAGAAAAAGTGTTTTTACGAAAATAACATTAAATAAGAAATTATTATGTATAAAATTACAACGGAATGATACATTAGACGAACATTTTCAAAAATTTGATAACATTGTATTTGAAATTGAAAATATAGATAAAAAACTAGATGATTCTGATAAAATTTGTCATTTATTATTAACTTTAAATGAAGAATACGAACACGTTATCACCGCTATTGAGACAATTAATACAGATATAACATTAGAATTTGTTAAATCTTACTATCTATCTACTTGACGAAGAAATAAAAATAAAAAATTAAAATGGTAATGAGACAAATCCACAACAAATATTTAAAGCATCAGGTTCTGGCATAAACTACAATTATAATTATACAAGAAATAGATTTCCCATTAGAACAAGATATAGAGGATGTAATCGAAGAGGTTATACTTATAGAAGAGGAAATAAAGAAAATGCAAATATTTTTTTAGCACTGACAGCATCTACTACAAATGAAAATTCATTTATTTTAGACAGTGGTGCAACTAATCATATGGTGACTAACAAAATTGAAAAATATATGACTAAAATTCAAATATTAGATAAACCAATGACTGTTGTTATTGCAGACGGTAAAGGATTAACAGCAAATAAAAAATACCACTTTATTAGACTTCCTACTCCAACAATACCTACCAGGTGTAAGGGAAATCGTTTATAAACTCAGATATACCCACTAGGTGTAAAGGAAATCGTTTATAAACTCAGATATATTACCAGGTGTAAGGGAAATCATTTATAAACTCAGATATATTACCAGGTGTAAGGGAAATCGTTTATAAACTCAGATATATTACCAGGTGTAAGGGAAATCGTTTATAAACTCAGATATATTACCAGGTGTAAGGGAAATCGTTTATAAACTCAGATATACCCACTAGGTGTAAGGGAAATCGTTTATAAACTCAGATATATTACCACGTGTAAGGGAAATCGTTTATAAACTCAGATATATTACCAGGTGTAAGGGAAATCGTTTATAAACTCAGATATATTACCAGGTGTAAGGGAAATCGTTTATAAACTCAGATATATTACCAGGTGTAAGGGAAATCGTTTATAAACTCAGATATATTACCAGGTGTAAGGGAAATCGTTTATAAACTCAGATATATTACCAGGTGTAAGGGAAATCGTAACGAAAACTGATACCATGGATTCGAAACACAATTCGTCCACAACGTTAGAATTAATATGTGATGTTTCATGACTTTGTATATGGTATCTATCAGTAATCCTTCAAAGTTTCAGGTGCCTGAGCAAATACCAGTAAGTACGAAGTTATGACAATTACGACATCTTAGAAATACTGTATGTTTACTCCATTGACTTTGCCTATGAGTTTAAGTTAATAGGTTGCTAACTTATATGATTAAATTGCAATTTCAAGTGAAAATTAATTATTTTAGATTGTTATCTACATGAACAAAGAAGAATCGAATCCATGGTGTCAGTTTCCGTTACGATGTCAAGGATGAAATGAAATGAAAATATACTGTATTGTACACCATAGAAAGAAAAATATATATATTAAATAACAGGTACAAACAGGCAACCTTTGGGTAACTGGACGATTTGATGTTTTACCTTGAGTATTAATAAAAGCTCCGAAAAATAATTTGAATATGAGCATACTCAAAATATGAAATTTACTGCTTAATATACTAATTTTCCGAAAACTTATATGCGAATACAAATAAAGAAACGACCGAAAAAAAAAAACTGAACTTGCAAAAAAATTACTTAGTTTTCGAAAACAAAAAAAGCCTAACCTAACCTAACGCTCCGGTAAGTAGTTATTTTAATTAAAATAGAGAGTTCAATAGTTATTCTATAACCAACAGTAGTCATTAAGTTGGTTTTTATAGAGCTTAAGAAAACTATTATTTTAGCAGAACAATTGTTTTTTCGGAAGTTCAGTATTAACGCAGTTTAGTTAGTATTACAGTCAAACACAAATAGTAGGAAGTTAATTTGTTTTTCAGAAGCTTTATTATTTCCCTTTTCAAACGACTTCAAAAAGAAGGTTCTCAATTCGTCAGATTTTTTTTTTACCTTCATAGTGACATCTGAGACGTGCCTCGTGCCATGTAACAGGCACTTGATGTAGCTTGATTGAACCGTTCAACTCCGGGAAGTATTTGTAATCAAATCTAAGCAAACCATCTGTAGAATCAAAATTAGACATACAATTTATCCTGTTGGGCATCGGCCATCTGACAGCGGAGGTCACTGATAGCTGGCTAGCTAGTTAATTTTGATTTTCCACATGAAATTTTCAAAATAAGTTCCCAGAAACAAAAGCGGCTAAATGCCGTCACACGGTTGTACACTATAAAGTGAAATCTGTTAAAGCTATTATCACAAGGACAGGGACGCCCAACAGGTTATAAAAAAATAAAATAAGATAGGGGTGGTACAGTCAAGTGTAACTCCTGACATATATAGGCCTTATCAGGGCCTGAACTATATAAATTAGTTTGAATACAAAGAATTCGTCGACAATTTCCAACCCGATGGCAAAATTAAATAAATTGAAAGTAAAAATATTTTTAAAAAAAACTATCTTTGAATAAAAATCCTTCGTTTGAAAAGTGGGTTCGATTCCCATCTAGGACAAACATTTGTGTGCATAAACATGTCTGTTTGTCCTGAGTGTGGGTGTATTTATTTATTACATATTATGTATGTATTAAAAAAATGTATATTAAGTATATACTTATATCAGTTATCTGGTATCCATAGTACAAGTTCTACTTAGTTTGGGATCAGATAGCCGTGTGTGAAGAATGTCCCAGGATTTTTAGAAATACCTATAGATTATATTTTAGAAGTATTCAAAAATAACTTACCTGCACTAAATGTACAATAAAATATCACTAAATAAATATATTTTTTCATTAAATACATGTCGTCGACTCGGAAATAGCCTTTCAAACAAAACAATATTTACTTAATTAATAATTAATGGACAGTATTTGTGTTTGAATGAGCATTTTATTGTCAATTTTATTGTTTTTATATTATATAGTGAAAACCACAATTACCACATTGATTCGTCCCACATACTTTATGATAACATGTCTACTAGTCATGAAAATACCCACTTCCTACATTGTTTACTATAGGCTATTTAAATAATAAATAAATGGCCTTCTTCTTCTTCAGTTATCTGATCCCAAACTAAGCAGAACTTGTACTATGGAAACCAGATAACTGATATACTACATATACTACTTTTTTTTGTAAATACATACAAATAGACTATTACACCAAGACACAAGACAAACAGACACGTTCATGCACACAAAATGTTTGTCCTGGATGGGAATCGTACCCATGACTAGCGGCACTGGCTTGTCGACACTATAACACACACACGTTCACACATGTCACTATAACCATGACTACCAATTATAAAGTGGTAAAGTGTCAGTTCGATTCTATGAAGTAATCTCTGGAGTTAATGTTCCGATTCTAAAAATTCTTTCACCAATAGAAAACTACATTATTCCCAAATGCTATATATAGGCTACATTTGATCCCAGGAACGAAGGTGAAACCGCGGAAACCGGCTAGTCTTGTATAAAGCCAGTATAATCTTGTATAATCCTTACTTCCTTACTAATATTTATATACTAGCTGTCTACCCCGCGGTTTTACCCGCGTTACCTAGCTACATTTTATCCCGAGAACGTGGGTTAAAAATAATACGCATATATATATATATATATATAAGCGCGCAATGTACGAGTATATAAATAATCTAGTTAGGTATAAAATCTGTATTTACATTTTGGTAACATTTTCATGAAATAGTCGTATATGTCAGTAGTATACCTTGGAGGAATATGTTGATGATTTCTTTTGTTATTATTCAATAAATATAATACCATTATTGTCGCAAATAACATGTTGATAAGTTACGACCTTTAACTGAGCTGCAATTAGCAAAAAACGTGATAAAATTTGAATTTCGCGCTCCAACCGAAGGTATCACCTTAAAAGGCATCAAGCAATTACCGGCATGGGGGCCAATTCTGATAAATTACAACGGTTGACTTCAAATTTCGTTTCAGTTAGAGTTCGTTTCCAATCCAATTTTAATTTAATAAACAAAGGTATTCCACTAAATAAACGAAACCGAACCACGATTGGATTATTATGATTAGAGTGTAATCCTTGATAACCGAAACATCGTTCGTTCATCGTTGTCAGATTTATTAGTGGAATGCGAAAACGTGCAAAAGTCGTCATTCAGCTGCGATCCAATAGTAATCTAATTAAATTTATATAGTGGAATTGGCCCCCTGTTCCTTAGTAATAGCAGCGTCACGTTAACGTCAAAAAATAAAAAAACAAATTTAAAGACATATTTAGAAATGTATCCTTATCATACTGTTCCTCATATTATTACTGATATATGGACTTTTTTTCACAGATGAACGCCAGATTTTGATGGCACTTAGTATCGTTCAGTAATCCGTTTCTCACTATGCTGCCGCAATACTCTTCTCCCTTCCAGATTCTTTGCTTCCAGTTATCCGGCTGTCCAGTCGTCCAGCTGGCGAAGCCAGCATTTTTAAGTGTTTCACCTGAAAATAGCATACCTAAATGTTTTCGCTCTTTGAGATATGAAATCACAATGTGGCTACATACCTAGATATACAAGTATTTTTTATATGAATGTTATATGCTTTGCAACTTGCAAACTGACCATCCACCCACCACCCTCAAGCTGAAATTCAGTCATCAAGCACTTGAGAGCCATTTGCTTTCTTGGCATTGTAACAGGTCGGCAACACAATGACAATTACCTCTGGTATTGCAAATGGCGATAGGTGACGGTAACCACTTACCATCAGATGGACCTTCTGCTGGTCAACCTTCTGACATAAAAAAAGCCATGTTAAACATAAACACCGAGTTGATGGCCTAATACCATGAATTGTTCGCCACGTTCCATGTTCGTCCCAATCATGAAATCCAATAAAAGCCTCTTCGGTATTCCGTGCCACAATGTTTTTCCGATTTTTTTCGAAGAGTTCCTTGAATACTTGGGACTCCATTGCACTGTTGACGACACCCAAATGACCTCCTTCAGCTCCACAAGTCATGTACGCTCGAGACCAAGTCTGGCCTATGACGTGGAGTTTGTAGCAGCTGCCAGTTCTAGTGTCCAGCCCATATTCTGGAAAATTTAAAAACTTATAAGTTTTTGGGGGTGATGATTCAAAAACTTCTTCAATAATAAATATTTTTAATTTGATGATATTGACACAAACCGTTATCAGTAGTTCCGCATACATTCTTGACTTTGTCTGCGTCTTTCTTGTAACATAAATAAGGGAAAACATCTGTACACTTGACGTCAGCCATGGTTCCGTTAGCGAGCATCATGAGACAACTCTCGCTGTCCTCAAAATTGTCCGGCTCGTTTGGTGCCCAAGTCGCAGGAATCAGGGAGAGGGGCACACCTGTCATATACATTTAGTATTATCTCAAGCTTCATAAATTTTACACTAAAAATATTGCTGATAACCAAACCTTCGATAGAAAAATAATCGCCTTTTGATATAGTGGCGTGGATACCAGAATATATTCCGCAATGGACATGGACATGATTTGCCATCATTTCCTTCATAGCATTCAGAAGGCTGGCATTCAAAGGTGATGCTAATACAGCTCCTGAAAATGATACGTTGTCTAAATACCAAATATAATTCCAATCATGAATGCTGTGAGATTAATTTTATTTACCTTCAAGGCTACATCGCAGTCGTGCTTCAGCCCAGTTGGCTGGCACGAGGTGCAGCTTCAACCAGCCCCCAGCCTCCGGATAAAACTTGTAACTAAACCCCAACTGGTCTTCGCCTGTGAAATATATATATACATTATGCATGATACACGGTGAAAAATATGTATAATAATTTATTTATAATAACAAAATAATTGAAATATTAAATTAAAATTAAAAAAAGTGAAAAATATTATATTTGGATAAGCTATGATGTTTTGGGTAGGCAGTCCATCTACTGCGGTAGTCAAATGAATAACTAAAATTAAAAATTTAATTACACTCCCAAAACTCGCTAAAAAATTGGTGAGAATTTCCTAACGGCTGGGCGGATTTTCTTTAAAAAAAAATATCTAAGAACATTTTCGATTGGATTGATTTGATTTAAATTGTTAATATCATCATGAGAACACCGTTTTACTGAATTGTTGTCGTGTGAAATGGATAATAGTAGAAAGCTATAGCTATGCGCATGCGAAACCTTTCAATACATTTATTGTTGACTTGAATTAATGACTGACTGATCTATCGCGCACCTTGCTCATGTTTGTACGAAAGCCAGGGGGCTTACCATCAACTCTTATTGCGATCCAAATGCAAACCTAAATTGAGTTGCTTCGCTATTTCATACCATGACATCATTATAGCGATCCAGTAATATTATGATCCTAGTTGGTTCGCAATTGATACGTAAACTCTTTTCGTTCATTCATTTTTCGTACCATGAGGTGAGATGTCAACCTACTTTGGACCGTTCAAGTGTCAATATAAGCGAACCAAAAAAAGTTACCTACTATTTTCTTGTCAAAACTGAATTGCTTTCTAATTTAAATTGTAAAAACTGATAATAATACATAGTTTCAGGTATTTTGATTTATTAAATCATGTACCATAATGTTAAAAATAAGTTATTTACATTTACCTACAACAAATATACAAACTACATATAAAAAAATCCTCGAGACGGCCGCTGCTGCTGCCGATCAACACAAATCTGGCAGCGTTTCCTCTTTGAATAACCAAGCTAACACGTTGGCGGAAAAAGCTCCCCGCCCGCCGGTCCCCCGAAACCTCAATAAGTTTTTAAGTGTTCGAGCAAATCAGCAAGCCTCAAGCCTTAGAATCGGCCGACGTTAGAGAGTACCAAAGGCCACGGTGCCCAAGCTCGCCGAAGTGATCACCAGCGATGAGGATAAATTGATCCTAGAACCAAGACGAAGACGAATACCTACACGGTCGCGCGGCTCGAAGCGAGAAAGTGAAAAACATCTAACATAGTCCCGCCCGATATTTGTGGATAGAATGACTTGCAACCAGTGGACCTGAGTCCTTGCTCGAGTCCCGTTCAGAGACAGCCATATAGGAGACAGCTAGCAAGTGTGCGCGATCAGACTCCGTAGAATAAAGTGAATAAATTTTGCAAAGAGGCTTGTCCTACGCTCTCTGAGAACAACTCAAGATTATAAATATTTGTGCCTGGACAAGCTGCCTGCCTCCCTGCCTGTTATAGAGTATTTTTTTTTGTATACGTGGAAAAGGTAAAATATACTTAGAGACATAGGTAATACAATTTTGCAGCTACGTACAAAGTTTGTAACGTGAAAATATTATGTTATTAAACAAACTTCACAAAATTACTAACACCATTGTTTGAATTTAATTTATATTTCCAATTTCTAAATAAATGCTCTTTCATTTGACCGTTGTTGATTCTTCCAATGATGTCAAGAGCAAACAAATATTACTTTTGATTCACTATCACTACATAGTATAAAACAAAGTCGCTTCCTGTCTGTCTATCCCTATGTATGCTTAGATTTTTTAAACTACGCAACGGATTTTGATGCGGTTTTTTTTTAATAGATAGTGATTCAAGAGGAACGTTTATATGTATAATACATGCATAATATAGTACAGAAAAGCCGAGAAAAACCGTGCGAGCCGGGGCGGGTCGCTAGTATATAATAAAGAATAACGCGAAATTAGATAAGTTGTCGGTAAGTCGTTGGTGTGGGATGCCACATTTGTTGATACACTTGCGCCATCTCACTTGCCAGCGGCATGTAGAGTTGCAGGAGCGGCTGCGGCTGGTGCGGAAAATTCCAAATCCAAAAAATACGCTTCTATTGGCCCAAATAATTTTTTTTTGCCTTTTGCGGTCGAGACCATGGGTCCTTGGGGGTTCGAGGCTCGCCGATTTTCTCGAACATTATCTTCAAAATTAATTGAGGTCACAGGGGACCGGCGGGCGGGGAGCTTTTTCCGCCAACGCGTTAGCTTGGCCATACAAAGAGGGAACGCTGCCAGCCATCTGGGAACCTTGCCGTTGATTGGCAGCAGCGGCCGCCTCGAGGAAATTTTTTATATATAGTTTGTATATTTGTTGTAAATATTGTATATTATAGGTAGGTACTTGCCAAATCAAAGTACCTATCATTCTACGATAAGTTACATCTTACTTTCTAGATTAAATTTGAAACTTTCTTTACCGCTTTGCCATTTGTATGTGTGTGTCACTGTTAACTATTTGGATACATTGCTGCAATTTAAGATCTAAAATGTATATACGAGTCTATAGAAATACTTACATAGTTCCAAGTATGATACCGTTAGGTATTTAATATATACATAGGTACTATTGAGAATATTTTTCTCTAAATTATAATCACTCAATAATCCATAATACTTTAAGAAAATTATGACACAAAAGTCAAAACGTGTATACTTTTTATACGACAAGTGCATGTATCCGATCGCAAGTTTTCCGTTCTAAAATATCGTGGTAGTAATATTTTTTAAGATAAGTCTTCATTCTTATTTGTTATTTAATGTTATGCACAGTAATTCATTGATTGCTAGAATTATTTAAAAGAATATTATTTGATACTTTGAGACGTTATTTAGTTTTATTTTTTCGTAAATAGCATTTAAAAATAACCGTAACTTACCGCAAAATCACACATTTAGGTTTTTAAACGTATCGCATTGACTCAGAGTAAAAGAGACAGACTTATGTAATTACCGTATAGCATCTTCACTTTCTAGCAAAACCCGGATCAGAGACAATATCGTTCATTCATTCCGACCAAACGCGATTCTTTTTTATGAGCTTCATGGTACGAATTTTAGCAGACCTGTTTAGGTACCTAGACTGGATTGCATCGGAACTGAATGGCTATCTAAAAGTTGATGGTAAGCCTCCAGTAGTCTCAACTCAATAGGTTATTTATTATTATTACTTTCTACTTTCTTTCTTTCGCCTGTATTTATGCTCAGGTTTATTTTATTTTTGTGGTTTTATTGTTAATAATTTGTAAAAAACTAATTAAAAAAATAAATAAATATAATATACATAATATTTAAAAAATGTAGCCTTGTTGAGTTTCTTGCCGGCTCTTCTCAGTTAAAGGCCCACCGAACCGGTGGTAAATTCTGTACATTTGACCTTCATAAGTCCCACCTGGAGCCCACCTGGGGCCTAAATTGAATAAATGGCGTTGACTTTGACTTTATCAATGCACAGCTCAAACTACTGGACGGATTAGGCTGTTTGGCATACACATAGCTAATAAGACGTTAAGAAAGGATTTTTGAAAATTCAACCTCTTTGGATAATACCAACTTACCTGTCACTACAGCAGCGAGCAGCAGCACTGAACAAACACGAAGAGCTTTATGTAACATTGTTCAAGTTTATAATAATCGACAATGCGAATGTATTCGTTTAATTTGAATTTGATATTTATATGGGATCACGAGCGAGATATTTATTTTAAAAGATACCCTTTGACCGAAAAATATTTAATTTATTATCAATTAAATTCAAGATAAATGAAGCAAGCGACATTACTCCAGCAAAATTTATGAATTAAGTATATTATCTATAATAGTTGTTTCCTGCGGTTTCACTTGCGTTCCTGGTATAAAAAGTACCAAGCCATTGCACTCTTTCTTATCCCAGAAAGAAAAAAAATTAAAAATATTTATTGACTCAACATACAATAAAACAACTGAATATGACATAATATGTTATGGAGGAACAAGGTGGATGATTCCTCCATTGAAAAGAAAAGATCTTCCGCCAGGCTGGGTCATCGTTCCTGGGGACCGCAGTCCTACTGTTGTTGTTGGAATCTTGTATATATTCGTATCTGCGAACAAACTCCACTAGCGCGATGTAGATTTGTATGTAGATAGTTCTGTTTGTAGTGTTGATCTATTGCAGCGCCATCTATCCATTTGGCGTCTGAACTATGTAGCTGACAAGGGTCGCTACAATGTAGTGATTTTTACATGTCTAGATATTAGGATATTAGTAATTGGATAAAATTGTTTTATTCGTTAATGATGCCGATTCTGTTGTTTACGAACTTAACTAATATTAGACAAGTCACCTCTCTTTCAAGTTAACCTTATTGAAAAAAGACAGAACATTTTTAATGCTGTCAGTTTAATCCATGCCGTCGTAATGTACGGGTAAATAGTCGTGACCAATAAAGATCGCGCTTAAATTCACGTTGAAATATGTGATCGCACTAAACTGAGAGGACTAAAATATCTTGCATTCCTTTCTTATATTTACTATTAGAAAGAGATTTATAGTGAGATTAAATTCATTTAGTTCGTAAACAACAGAATCGGCACCATTATCCTACTTATTAACCTACTAAACTTTATATTATAAATGCGAAAGTTTGTGAATATGGATATATGGATTAAAGTTTGTTACTCTTTCACGTATAAACTACTGAACGGATTTGAATGAAACTTGGCACATAGATAGATCATATCCTGGAATAACATACATACTCACAAACTTTCGCGTTTATAATATTAGCAGGATAGTAAAATAAATGTGAAAGTTTGTAGGGATGTGAAGATGTGAGGTTGGGAAGATGTTTATTATTCTTTCACGCAAACATAGATAGATATACACTGGAATAATATATAGGCTACTTTTTATCCTGGGATCTCCTAGGATCCTCCGGTAACGCGGTTGAAACCCTGGGGCGCAAGCTAGTACAAAATAAGAGCATATTTGTCTTATTTTTGTAAAATAAGAGCATATTTGGCTCGCGATAAAGTCCTCTTAAATAGGTTCAGTGCAAAATTATCACAAACATACATTTTATCAAATACCTATTGTTATGTGACTACTGTGGAAATCCAGCGTTCTTTATCACGAAGATGTCATTGTACCGAACACAAACAAAATGCGTTATAATTTTATACAGATACTAGATGTTCCGCGCGGTTTCACTCGCGTTCCCGGGATAAAAAGTAGCCTATAACCTTCGGGAATAATGTAGCTTTCTATTAGTGAAAGAATTTTTCAAATCAGTTCAGTAGTTTCGGAGCCTATTCAATGCAAACAAACAAACAAACAAACAAACAATCAAATCTTTCCTCTTTATAATACTAATATTATAAAGATAATATATACTAATATAGAAGTATAGATAATGAGACTATTTTATTTAAGGCGACGATATCAGAGAAATGATGATTCTAGATTAAGTTTTTCTCGGCATTCTTTGTTGAAAGAAATTTGTAAAAAATATATATTAAACTAGAGAATATGGGACGAGGAACAGTTTTTTTTTAAATTGGGACTTTTCATTAGTAACGTCAGAAAAAAATCGTTAATATGCCCCTTGTAAAACTAAGGAAGCATTTTTATCTTATTTGGGCCATCCAAATAACTTGAAAAATATTAACATACATTCTGAAATCTATTAGAGGGAATGGATTTCTTACTTTAAAAAAAAAAGACTGTTTTTTTTAAATAACACAAAACCGTCTTTTTTACTAAAATTTCGTCTCTCCTGTCCTGCCTTACTTATCTCCGTCAGTTTAGTACGGTACGTAGAAATGCGCGGAGAACCTCCTCTTAATTACAAAATGTTGTCAGATATAATTAATTAAAGACAGTTTTGTGAAGTTCGAATGTATCTCAAACTCATTTATTCAGTTTAGGCGCTAATAAGGCACTTATGAATGTCAATAGTTACAATTTTTACAATAGACTACCACCGGTTCGGAATACACTTAAACTGAGAAGACTCCGGCAAGAAATTCGGCAAACAGGTACTGGTCCGATTCTAATAATTCTTTCACTAATAGAAATATACATTATCCCCTAGTACTATAGGCTAATTTTATTACTAGGTACGCTGGTGAATCCGCGGGAAATCGCACGCTACATTAAACTTGAAACTATTGAAAAATAAACTAACTATAATTCGGTCAAAGGGTATCTTTTAAAATAGAGCTCGTGGTCCCATATAAATATCAATTTCAAATTAAACGAATTCATTCGCATTGTAAATAGTTTATTAAAAACTTGAACAATGTTACATAAAGCTCTTCGTGTTTGTTCAGTGGTGCTGCTCGCTGCTGTAGTGACAGGTAAGTTGGTATTATCCAAAGAGGTTAAAAAGGTATAATTATATCAGGTTTATCAATTATAATTACTATAATTTCTAAGGCGATGATAGCTCTTATTTAGCTCTATAATTGAGCAAGATTCTACGGTGAAAAAAAAAAATAGTCAAAAATTTGTTGTTTCGAAAATAATTTTTTAAAAAGATTTTTTCACACAATAAGGATACAAAATATGCTCTTATATAAGTTTATTAAATTATCTATCGTAATAATACATAAAAATATAGTGTTATCGATCAAAAAGTAGCAAAATCATATCACCAAAGTTCTTGACCCGCCGTTTCGAAGAAACGTGACGTCATCTTCTACGATTTTCTACTTTATTGTTTTAAGGTCGTTATTTTGCTGTCATATAAATTTGAATCTACATTTCATTGAGATTACATTGAAATTTAAATAACAAAGGTAGCTGTAATAGATAATTAAAAAAAAAAACATATTTGCAGGCGCTCGGTGACTCGAAATGTCTATATACGGTTGCCGACACACGGCACGAATTCGCGTTAAGATGGCCGACGCTTGACATACATCTTTACTTTTTACAAACTCAGGAAAGATTTGAAATAACTACATTATTAATGTTACTTTACTATATTTCATAGAGGGGAAGGCGTTTAGGTCTGACTACAACTACTACCCGAAGGTGTTAAGTTGGTTCAAACTGCACGATTCGCCAACCAACTGGACTGAAGCACGTCTGCAATGTGCTCATGAAGGTAAATATTTACAACTCACTGTATTCATGCGGTACGGAATAATCGTGTCGGAGCCAGCATCAACCAATGGGAGCAAAGAATAATCCTCCGTCCGTTATGTATCTACTTGCAATTTTGTTTGATTGAAGATTGATTTTATTCCCAATAGCAAAGCACTATAGTTAGAATGCCCACAAATCTATGAGAACATGTAGTAACAGAAAAACAAAACATTGAATTATCAAAAGTCAGATTCAATACAATTTAGTCGCGGTTTTTTCTCAGCGCTACGACATGGGGTTCTTCAAAAGGGGCGTGAAAAAAGGCTTCAAGGTCGGTAACACGTCGCCAATCTCCTGGTATTGCAAATGTCCATAGGCGGCGGTGAGCACTTACCATCAGGTGGACCATTAGCCTGCTTGTCAATCTAATGACATAGTTTTTTTTAAATATTTTTTTTATCTTCAAGTTGACATTACAGATTCTTATTAATATTCCACTCCTGTTTGTTCCGCAGCCACGATGTTCTCCTTCGCCCAGCGCGTCTTTTGTCTTTCACCTTGCTCATCACAATTTATTGAAGCTGCATATTATATCTTATAGTTCGTCTCCAGCATAATACCACATAATGCTGAATCTTGGTCCCTTCGCTGCATTAATAAAATCCGATAAACTTACTAATCTCAGAATAATTACAATGGTAATAAAAGAATAAAAAATGTTAATGAAAATCAGTTGTATTCTATTCCCATCTTACAAATTAAGTTGTTAGCATGCGAGGTGAGAGGAAATGACTGTCGCTGCGATTCAGGATAAAAAAAAATATTGACCCAAAATTTTGCTTTAATGGAGAAGGCAAATAAATATCTTACGAATTGTATAATTTTCAGGTGCTATATTAGCATCACCGTTGAACACAAAGCTCCGGAATGCTATGATGGAGGTGATGGGTGATCAAGTGCATCGCGGAGTATTCTCCGGAATCCACGCTACCATATCAGAAGGAAAATATTTCTCCATCGAAGGTGTGAAGTTACAACATATTATTATATTTAACCATACTATACCTGCTTAAAATAAAAATGATAAAATCATTATTATTTATTTTCATGTCACAGGAGTGCCTCTGTCCGAGATTCCTGTTGTTTGGGCACCAAATGAACCGGACAACTTCGAGAACAGCGAGAGTTGTCTCATGATGCTCGCTAACGGAGCCATGGCTTACGTCAATTGTACAGAAGACTTTCCTTACGTGTGTTACAAGAAAGACGATGGTAGAGTAAATTGTAATGTAACTATCGACGTTCATAAGTGCTTTATCAGGGGCTAAACTGAATAAATGAGTTTTGAGTATGAGACGTTTGTAACCGCCACGCTGATAAAGGTGATGTCTTATACCGTCATCCTAAATTATTTCCTACAAAATATTGAAAGGCTCAGTGGTAGTGACATCGAAAGCCGTGATGAAGGTTGCAGGTTCAGAATTTATTCAGTCTAGGCCCTAGCATGGCACTTATTACAATCAACTTGAGCTTTCGGGGAATCAAAACGTAGTAAGCCATGAAGTATCTGCCTGGCTGGCCCTTAAGAAGTTGAAAATTTGTCGCCAAGCACCTACTAGTGTGGTCTTCTTCTACGTATCTGGCTGACTGGCACTACTACCACCCTTAAGTTGACAATTTGTCGCCAAGCACCTACTAGTGTGGCCTTCTTCTATAGAGCCAGTTCCCTTCTAGGCTTACCTTTGGCAACATCGTCGCTGACCTCAGTAAGATTATGATCAAACACAGGCTTACGTTTAAGAATAAAACATTAAAATAAAAACATCAAAGAGCCCTTCAAAAGTTCAGAAATTTATTGTTGATGTAATTTTCTCAGGATACCAGCTGGATTCTAGAACTGGCAGCTACTATAACTTTCACAGCATAGGCCAAACCTGGTCTGAAGCTTACATGACGTGTGCCGATGAAGGAGGGTATCTTACTATCATTAACAGCGAGTTGGAGTACCAGGTCCTGAATGAGATTTACTCTTTCCGAACAACGTCATAAGATCATTTTATCCAGATTCTCTGTTTATTGGATTCCACGATTGGGGAGACCATAACACATGGCGGACAGTTCATGGTAGGACAACTGATATTATTTCCATCACTTTATTCAAACATAGGCTATTTAAAAAATAGGTACTTTTCAATAACCATCTGACTCACGCACCGAGGGTTTCGTACAGATAAGTTAGATTGAAGAACAATTAATTACTAATAGAGGTTCTCAATCATCAAGTGCTACAAATTATAAACTTTTGGATTTATTTTTTTACTTGTGCCGTGAAACCTTGTTTCTTGCTAAATTTCATAATCGTAGGACATCCGTAGATATAGGTTTTGATTTACTTAGTACTTAGACGACAGATGGATAGACAAACAGACCGACAGAAATTATTTTTTTTCCTTAAAAACATATTATTTTTAGGTGAAACACTCCAAGAAGCTGGATTCGAGAAATGGAAAGTAGGTGAACCAAACAATCAGGGAGGTAATGAGTATTGTGGTATTATGTTCAGAAACGGATTATTGAATGATGGCGAGTGCGAGTCAAAACTCGCTTTCATTTGTGAGAAAAGGCCAACTAGCAACGCCGTCTGCAGCGATAATAGCGCCAGCGGCAGGACTCGGTGACAAGAGAGAAACTTCTGATGATGTTGTTAATTTAATAAATAGTATGGATGGCCGAGCTTTGCTCGTTCTTTTTTTTAAACGACGTTTTCTAAAAATGAACCTAGCTAAATCAATTTATCTCCCCCGAAACCGTCTGCATACAAAATTTCATGAAAATCGTTGGAGACGTTTCCGATTATATTATATATATATTTACAAGAATTGCTCGTTTAAAGGTATTAGATTAATAAAAAATAATATCCTAAAATATTCTTCACACACGGTTATCTGATCAAAAACTAAGCAGAGCTATGGAAACCAAAATCAAAATCAAAACTCATTTATTCAGTTTAGGCCCTAATAAGGCACTTATGAATGTCAAAAGTTACAGTTTTACAATAGTCTCTACTACCAACCAAACAACTGATATATGTATGTATGTACTTATTTTTGTATATAATTTTTTATGTAGATAATTACATCAGGACTCAGGAGACATGTTCATGCACAAAAACAAATGTTTACCCTGGATGGAAATTTAATTTATGTAAAGCTACCACGCCAACCTGATGATTACAATATTTACGATAAACTGGCTTGGCATCACTGACAGGCCAATTGGACACCTGGACAACGTAAGTTGTACGGTGTGATAGGTATAAACCTACACCGTAGGTCGTGGGTTCGATTCGCGAGTATGTCCATACTACACGGATCTGACTTTAGGGGCGGTCCAGAATCGCTTGTTATTGTTTTGTTTGTGCCTACATGACGTCATTCTACGACGGCCAACTCGAAGTGAAGGGTTATCGGCAGCAGTGGCCGCCACAACTTTTTTTTTTAAAAATTATTTAGAAATTATTTATATCATCCTCATCATCATATAAGCCGAAATCATCCAGCGGTTTCCCGCGACCCTCACATGATCGTCGGTCAATCTTGAGCGGGGAGTTACCTAAAACACTGCCAAGCGGAAGCGTGCCAAGAAGGCTGGCAGCATTGCCCCGCTGAAAAGCAATGCTAATTCTTAGTGCAAAGTACATGCCACCCCTCTTGTGACGAGAGGCCTGTGTATTAGTCGATAGGATACCTCTTTGAATAAAAGATAAGCCTCCGGTCCCCAAGGCCCCAGAGTCTAATAATAACAGTAATTATTGAAACGAATTAAATTTGGTTATTAAAACATTTTATTAGAAACCTTTAAGTATATGGATACACTTAACAAAAAATAGGTACCTACTTACAGTTTAATAGATTTTTATCACAACTTTAGGGAATGTTTCACTGATGTCAGTTTATTGTCATCATTAAGTTTCGAGACTGTTGTCATCTGCATTGTCAAAAATTTATGTGGTCAATGTTGATTGCATGTGTCCTGCCATCGACCTGCCAGCGACAGTGGCTAGCTGGCACTAGTCACTGTCGCTGTTAATACTAGTTGGACTTTTCTCACAAATGAAAGCGAGGTTTATGCTGCACGGTGCATCATTCAATAATCCAGTTCTGTATACAGTTCCACAATACTCATTGTTACCCGCATTGTTAGGCTCACCTGGCTGCCATTTATCGAAACCAGCAACTTGGAGTGTTTCACCTGAAAATTTTTGATCATTTATTTAAAGCTTAACTTTTATATTCCATCGTTAAATCAAAATGGGGGTTGCTCATGAAGCGATTTAAAACAAGTGATTTAAAAAAAAAGTTTTCGTACCGTGAATTGTCCGCCATGTATTATGGTCGCTCCAATCGTATAATCCAATAAACAGAGCGTCTGAAAAGCTTGATCTTATGACGTTGTTCGGATACTTAGAGAACAGGTCCTTGATAACCTGGGACTCCACCTCGCTGTTAATTATAGTAAGATGCCCTCCTTCAGCGGCACACGTCATGAAGGCTCGGGACCAGGTCTGGCCTATGCGGTGAAACTTGTAGCAGTTGCCTGTTCTAGAGTCTAGGTGGTATTCTGAGAAAATTGCACAAATGATTTATTGCTTGATTAATAATGATTCCCTGGAAGTGAATGATAGGATGACGCAAACACATACCACTATCAGAGGTCCCACAGCTACCCACGACAATATCGACGTCTTTTTTGTAACAAACGTAAGGGAAGACTTCTGTACACTTAACGTCAGCCATGGTTCCGTTAGCTAGCATCATGAGACAACTTTCGCTGTTTTCGAAGTTGTCCGGTTCATTTGGTGCCCAAACGACAGGAATCTTAGATAGAGGCACCCCTGTGACATAAATTTGAAGAAAATATAATATCAATAATAAAGATGTTTGAATGATTATATTTTTTTTAACTACGTAGCAGAGGCTGGTGCGGACAATTCAAAAAATACGCTCCTATTGGCTCAAATTATTTATTTCTGCCTTTTGCGGTCTAGACCATGCGTCCTCTGGGGTCCGAGGCTCGCCGATTTTCTAGAACATTATCTTCAAAACTAATTAAGGTCACAGGGGACCGCCGGGCGGGGAGCTTTTTCCGCCAACGCGTTAGCTTGGCCATCCAAAGAGGGAACGCTGCCAGCCTTCTGGGTACCTTGCCGTTGATGGGCAGCAGCGGCCGCTTCGAGGATTTTTTTTAAATGTAGTTTGTATATTTGTTGTAAATAATTGTAAATATTGTATAGTTTAATAAATTAACTAAGTACGTAGCATGGTTAAATATGTGTTGTAACTTCACACCTTCGATAGAGGAATAAACTCCTTTTGCTATGGTGGCGTGAATACCGGAGAATACTCCGCAATGCACTTGATTCCCCATCACCTTCATCATAGCATTCCGGAGCTTTGCGTTCAACGGTGATGCTAATACAGAACCTGAAAATTATACAATTTTAAATTACGAGTATATTTTGTATGCTTAAATTACTGCAAAATAAATTTATTTAATCCCATGCTAATTGACTCTAACTGAATGTTTAATAACTCCAAATATAATTATTGATCATCATCAGCATCGGTACGGTTTTTGCAACGGAAAGAAGGGAGAGAGTATCTTTAAGGACCTGCATAAAGCCTTTGATACGGTCGCATACCCTATCCTAATTAATATACAGACATGAAAATGTTGGCATAAGATAAGAGGCTTTGCTCTGGATTAGTTAAAGCATTATATCACAAATAAAGTACAGTGTGTTCGTATAAATGACTATATCATTAAAGATGTAGTTTTCTCATATGGTATCCCGCAGGGTAATACACTGAGGCCTTCTTTATTTCTTGCGTATATAAATGAACGGTGATATAAATGATACATATAATAATACTGAATTTATTATGTTTGCTGAAAATTTTACTGTGTCATAGTTTTACTGTTTCACGATGAAATTAAATTGTTCACAATAATAATCTCTATTGAAGTTATTACTTAAAAAAATAAAGGCTAAATCATTATGTCTAAGTTTTATTACCACAGAATAAGTAATACTAGCGTAGCAGCAAGATAGCTCTGTCATATAAAATGAGAAACTGTAAGTATGTTAGTAGGTAATTCATATTGTAAAAGCAACAAACATATTCTATGCGTATTAAGGTCTTTTTTACCTTCAAGATCACATTGAAGACGTGCATCGGTCCAGTTGGCTGGCACGAGGTGCAGTTTGAACCAGCCCACCGCCTCCGGGAAGTACTTGTAGTCAAACCTGAACCGCTTCCCCTCTATGGAATATATTTAGTAGATGTTGAAAAGTAATCTATACTACTATATAATCTGTAGGTTCTGCCTCTACTTTATTTTGTCAAATTTTGGCATAAATATTCGTTTTATGAGTAGCTAACACAATTTTTATTTTTGTTTTATCCTAAAATATTTAAAAACATCTATACTTAAAAATAATGATTAAGTAAGAAACAATAATTAAAATTCAAGGCTTTTTTTTAAATTTAACTAAAGATTAATAAATAATGTAAATTGACACTGCCAAAAAATAGTAAAATGGATTTGGAAGCCATATTGAAAACAATGAAAACGAACATAATAATGTAATCGATTGTATTATCTACCTTTGTATAAATATGTGAGTATTATTTATTAATCGGTAATCTGTGGTCTTTGCTATGAGATAAATATAAAGTAAACAAATTGGTGCCATTAAGAAAGAAGTGAAGTGAAAAAATGATAGGCGACATATTTTTTATTTGAGGGTGGTAGCCACCCAGGCGACCACTGTGCAAAAACCGAATTTATGTATCAGTTTTTGTTAAGATATCACTTAGGTACCTAGGCAATATTTAATTAAGTATGTCAAATTTCGTAATAATGTAATGATGTCCAAAAAAGATTAATTGCATCTATAATGGATAATGCCAACTTACCTGTCACTACAGCAGCGAGCAGCAGCACTGAACAAACAAGAAGAGCTCTATGTAACATTGTTTAATAAATTATTTAAATAACGAAAGCACTCATTTAAATGAATTTACTTTCATAATGGATCACGAGTGAGATTTATATAGGTATATTGATTTACGAGTGACATTTATTTACAAGATAACCTTTGACAGAAATTATTTTGATAAACTAACAATAGTTCAAGTTAAATGTAGCGGTTGACGCAAAATACTATTTCTAATGTATTTATGTGTACTATTTTTTTTTTTTACTACGTATAGGCCTGTGTTTGACCACAATCTCACCGTGGTCAGTGATGATGTGGCCGATGATGGTAAGCACACAAAGCCTAGAAAGGAACTGGCTCTCAAGTGCAGCTGTCGGAACACACCGAAAGGTGCTTGGCGACAGATTTTCAACTTGAGGGTGGTAGCCAGCCAGGCGGGTACTACAAAGTACCCTACAACCGTGCTATGGTTTCCTCACGATGTTTTCCTTCACCGAAAGCTCAAGCTCATTGTAGGATTCGAACCCGGGACCTTTGTTTCGGCATCCGACGTCACTACCACTGAGCTATCATCGGCTTAACACTATGCTACGAATAAATAATTATTTATAAATAATTACTATGTATAAAACCTGCGTTTGACCACAATCTCATCGTGGTCAGTGATGGTGTGGCCGATGGTTGTAAGCAAGGCTCTCAAGTGCAGCTGTCGGAACACACCATTAATGTAATCGAACGTACATAAAAATCCATACAAATAATTATAAATGCGACCTAAACCGCTGAAACGAACACAATGAAATTTGGCATTCCTATGGCTTAGCATTTGGCATAGCCACAGAAAAAGGACATTGGGTACTATTAAAGTATCTAAGGGGGGTGAAACCGCGAGGAACAGCTAGTTTTATATAAAATAATGTAGATTTATTTATATTTAGTACGTTACTTTGATAATAAATTGGAAAATCCCAGATTGTTAATTATCAGAGTCCCGGAATTTACCCACCGGATAAACATTTGATAAAAAGTATAACTGTATGTTCGTGATGTCATAGATATAGGACCTGGGGCCAATTCCACTAATAAATTTTCATTAGATTACAATAGGGTAGTTGACTCACACATCAATTAATCAGCTACTTTTTAATAAATGTCAAAACGATAGTTTATAAGGAATTTTGTATGAAATATTACATTATGACGTCATAGTTTCACAGTATCAAATTTTAATCATCTACTCTTAGTGGTTCCACTGGTAATTAAAAATCATAAAAAGCATTAAATGTACAACATATTTGATATTTGCACGTGTATTTAGATGTTTTATGCATTGGTTAGTGTTTGGTCATTTATTTTTGACAGTGTCAACTACCCTATTGGATCGCAGCTGAATAACAACTTTTGCACGTTTTCGTATTCCACTAATAAATCTGACAACGATTAACGAACGATGTTCCGGTTACCAAGGGCAACAGCGATTACAATCCAATCGTGGTTCGGTTTCGTTTATTTAGTGGAATACCGTTTTTTAGTAAAATTAGATTAGAAACGAACTTTAACTGAATCGAAATTGGATGTCAACCGTTGTAATTTAGCGGAATTGGTCTCGACCTATTCTTGACATCGCGCAATATTACATTATCGTTAGTTTGTTTAGTTGTGTGTACTGTTTGTTTTTTATTTTTCAACTAGAGACCCGCCCCGGCTTCACTCGGCTTTTCTCAGGTTTTCTGTACTATAATATGCATGTATTATACATATAAACCTTCCTCTTGAATCACTCTATCTACTAAAAAAACCGCATCAAAATCCGTTGCGTAGTTTTAAAGATCGAAGCATACATAGGGACAGACAGACGGGAAGCGACTTTGTTTTATACTATGTAGTGATAGTGATTTTGTGTGTTGTCATGAATAATTTTTTTTTCTTTCTTTACTTACATAATGTATATAGTAGCTTTCCTCGCGGTTTCACTCGCGATTCCTCCGCACCATCATAGCTCCTGAACGGATGAACCGATTTTGATTCTGTTTTTTTTTTGTTAGAAAGGTGTCTTAATCGAGAGTGTTCTATGCTACTGGGTTCGGGAGTTTCTTGAAATTGTAAATTTTATTTTGTCCTTAGTGAATTTCGTGATAGAAGGTCCGTTTTTTGAACGTATATATTTTGTGTTAAAAAAATTTTAGTCAGAAGGTAGACAAGCAGACAGGCGCCGGTCTATTGAATAAAAAAAAAATCTGAAGCCGATTTCTCGCTGTTTGTAATTTTTTTTCAAAATCTGCAAATGCCGATATCAATAACTCAAATAATAAGGGATGGTCTCCTAAGAACATATTCGCGTGCCTTCAACCCTTAAGGTAGCTGTCCTTACTGACCCGTTTCAAATTTCCAACCTGTATAATAATTGTGTACTACTCTAAAATATTTTCTTCATGACCTGTATAAGGTGATTCTTTCAGCTATACCTTTTCAAATTCACGCGAGTTTTTTTTTATGTCAATAGGTTGACAAACAGGCAGACGGTCCACCTGATGGTAAGTGGTCACCGTCGCCTATAGACATTTGCAATACCAAGGGGATTTCCATCCATCATATTTCAGTCCGTTCTGAGTATCTATGTTTGCTATGTATTTACTATGTATAAAACCTGGGTTTGACCACAATCTCACCGTGGTCGGTGATGATGTGGCCGATGGTTGTAAGCAAGGCTCTCAAGTGCAGCTGTCGGAACACACCATTAATGTAATCGAACGTACATAAAAATCCATACTAATAATTATAAATGCGAAAATAACTCGGTCTGTCTGTTATCTTTTCACGCCTAAACCGCTGAAACGAACACAATGAAATTTGGCATTCCTATGAGTTAGCATTTGGCATAGCCACAGAAAAAGGACATTGGGTACTATTAAAGTATCTAAGGGGGGTGAAACCGCGAGGAACAGCTAGTTTTATATAAAATAATGTAGATTTATTTATATTTAGTACGTTACTTTGATAATAAATTGGAAAATCACAGATTGTTAATTATCAGAGTCCCGGAATTTACCCACCGGATAAACATTTGATAAAAAGTATAACTGTATGTTCGTGATGTCGTTTCAAATTTCCAACCAGACTACTCTAAAATATTTTTTTCATGACCTGTATAAGGTGATTCTTTCAGCTATACCTAGGTTGACAAACAGGCAGACGGTCCACCTGATGGTAAGTGGTCACCGTCGCCTATAGACATTTGCAATACCAAGGGGATTTCCATCCATCATATTTCAGTCCGTTCTGAGTATCTATGTTTGTCAACTATCCTATTATTGTTTTCTTGTACTTTTTTGTGTTCGTCAAATAAATATATTTTCTTTCTTTCTTCTTTCTATTTCTAACTTTGTAGTACTTTTTAGTACCCGCCGGTTTGGTTATGGCTATATAGTTTCAATAGCTGCACTTGAGAGCCAGTTCCCTTCTAGGCTTCATGTGCTTACCACCATCGGCCACATCATCACTGACCACGGTGAGATTGTGGTCAAACACACGCCTATAAATAATAATCGGGAAGTTAATTTAAAATGTTATGTTAGTACAGAAATATTCATACAAAATAAATAATTAACATCCCACTTATCTATACTATAATATAGGTATTTATCATAAATTCGTGGGATGTATTATCTTTGAACGTTATCAAAGGATTCGCTATAAAAAGCAATGAATTGACAATCAAATGTTCATTCTAAGATACTTCATTGTATATATAGGTACCTAATTAGATTTTTTGTGTCAACGATGTGTTTAATTCAAAAATGTATTTTTTTGCTATTTTATTTCTCTACAACTTCAATTGTAGGTACGTTATACAAGCTTATTTATGTTTAATTCATCTGCAGTGCTTTATTTTAGAGAAAAAAAAAAAATCTAATTTTTTTCAATACCTTACTAACCTATTGTTTTTAAATATGTGCCCTTCACAAAGACAAAAAAATAGTTTGCTCAATCAATATGTAAAGAAGTCGATTTAGAAAGGAAATAATTTTTCGTATTTGGTCGCGTAGTTAGCAAATTTTTTCGAGACCTTATTTTAGTAGACCTTAGGTATTTTTTTTCACATTTTCACCTTTTTTTTTTTTTTTAATTTTGGCATCCCACTTCGTGTATTTTGCCAGTGTCAAGTTGAGCAATGTAGGTATTTTTGTATTCTTCATGTATTAAATTCTCGTCAATCGTCAAGTTTCAAAGTTCAAGTCATGTTAAATCTTCGTCGAGTCATAGTCAGTCAGTTTAGTTAGGTTTTAGTACGATGGTAGCCGTTCTACTAAAACTTTTCATGGACTTCTTGAGACAACTTGAAAAGCCACTATACACGTAATCATTTCATTTCACTTCACTGGTACACTTGTATTGATCTTTATTGGATCTACAAAATACCACCGATAATCTATTATATAAAAGAGTAGCGGTTTTTTGGGTAAACATCCCCCTGCCCACACCGCTGAACCGATTAATGTGAAATTTGGCATGTGTATAGATTTTGTCACGTAGACCCCATTTAAGAAGCGATTTTTCGAAATTCCTTTCCGCAGCGGTGGAAACGGGCCCTTTGTGCGATTTTAAGTATCTTAATATCTCTGGAACCTTAGGGTCTAGAAGTCTGAAATTTTTAATGTAACTTTTTCAGTAAAAAATATTAGATATGGGTGCGAGCGTTTCTCAAACTTTTGTCTATGGGAGGTAAATTTAAAGAAATAAGGCATTTGCTTTGTTTCAGTTAAACCTTGATAACTTTGTGAGTTTCAATGCTACAAACTCAAAATTTATAGTGTAGGTAGTTTAATAATACTGCTAAAATGTATTTTCGGCGTTACCCAAACTTTTTTTCTTCGAGGAAGATATTACCGATGGAAATTATGCATTTTTCAAACTCTTATATCTCCGCAACGGCTGAAAATAGGCAAATGAAATTTCGTATACGCGTTATTCTATACAAATACTACAAATTTCAACTTAATGTTTGTCAAAGTTTTGCCCATAGACAAAGTAAAAATGTTGAAAATTTACTTTTAACATCCTGTTTTTCTCAGTTAATATTCATAGCAGAAGCTTGATTTTTGGAATATAAGCTTTCTACAGTATTTGTTTGGAAATGTACTGTTAAGTTTCTCAAACTGTTCATGCGGCATAAAGTTATAAAGGGTGAAATATCCAATTTTTGCACTTTAATATTTTTGTAATGGCTCAAGCTAGGGACCTTAAATTTGGAATATAAACTATTCAATACAATTGAAACAATATTCGAACCAGTGTTTCTCAAATTTTTCATAGTTGTCAATTTTATGACACCTTAAATTATTTTCTATCAACCTGTATAACGGAAGTACTATACAACTGAGAAGCATGATTTTTCGGAAATAAGCTACCCTTAGCATGCACTACAAGAATCCTAAAGCATTTTACAATACTATTTAGCAATGAAATGTTATAGAGGGTGGAAAAAATTCTTTTTGACTTTTAATATTTTTGCAATTACTTAAGCTAGGGTTCCGAAATTTTAAATGTAGACTATGTAACATAAGTGTAACAACATGCAAATCAATAATTAAAAAAAATATGATCATAGACAATTTTATGGCCTTTTTAATTTTTTTTTATCAACCTGTATAACGCAAGAAATATTCAACTAAGAAGCATGATTTTTTGGAAATAAGCTACCCATAGCAAGCACTATAAGAATCCTAAAGCATTTTGCAATACTATTTAGCAATGAAATGTTATAGAGGGTGGAAAATTGAATTTTGGCCCCTTAATATTTTTGCAATTACTTGAGCTAGGGATCTAAAATTTTGGTTATAGACCATGTAACATAATTGTAACAACATGCATATCAATCATTGAAAACTTTTTATCATAGACAATTTTATGACATTTTTAATTTTTTTTCATCAACCTGTATAACGCTTTTCCTATTCATTTAAGAACCACGAATTTCTGGTTATAAGCTACCCATAGCAAGCACTATAAGAATCCTTAAGCATTTTATAATACTATTTAGCAATGAAATGTTATAGAGGCTGAAATATTTTATTTTTGCTCTTTAATATTTTTGCAATTACTTGAGCAAAAGATCAAAAATGTTGAATATAGACTAACTAGCTTTCGCCCAGCGGTTTCACCCGCATTAGAGTTCATGAACACCCCGTACTCAATTTAACCAACCAAATAATATGTAGGTCAATTTGTCCGTTAGTATTCTCATACCTTGAAAACCACAGTACAGATTATGAAGTGCTTTTCAAAGATAGGTATCCTCTTAAGTTCAGGTTTCTAGATGAAGGTTTTAGGCTATTTAATATCCAGGGACAGGTATAGTTCTGTGACGATTGAATGCTACATAAATATATTATGCATGTGGAGTTCAGTTTTCACGTCTAAATACTTGTATTCAATAAAACTCAAAATACACGATTTTGTGAAAATAACGAAAACGCAACGTCACTTCGCAAGTTCCCGCCAAAAAGTCCATTTTCACCTTCTTAATATGTTTCGACCTGTCAACTATCTTTTGTTTCAACTAATTTGACAGATTTGTATAGAGTTTCGTCCTAATCCTTTCTCTTTGTATATCCCAATTGAAGGCTTTCGCCTCAGATTAGGTATATTGATGATATAATATCCGAAACATATTATAAAAATTGCCCTACATTTCTAAATACTCACTCAATATATAGGTACTTTTACCATAGAGGTAATAACATACTACGTAGGTATCCATGTCACCGTACCATTGTAAACGCCGTTAGTTCATAATATATATCGCAAAATTGTAAACTGTCGAAGAATTGTGAACTGTACAATTAGAACATTACTTTAAGAGAGTAGATAACCAACAGGGCGTCGAAAAGCATGTCACAGATTTAATAGATTTCCCTTTATAGTGGACAACCGTGTGATGGCATTTAAACGCTTTTGTTTCTGGGAACTTATTTTGAAAATTTCATGTGTCGCTGTCAGATGGCCGACGCCCATAGGGATATACTGTAATTATAAATTCATATCCCACAGGTGGCATAGCTTTACAGGAAAGATTTGATTACAAATTCTTTCCGGAGGTGAATGGGTCTATGAAATTACATCAGGTGCCTGTTGCGTGGCACGAGGCACGTCTCAGATGTCACTATGAAGGTAAAGCAGCCATTTTATTTTAAAATATCATATTACACTGATGGTCTAGTCTTTTTTTAGAGGTTCATTGATTTTTTAAAATTTCATGTGTCTAATATGACAGGCCAGGGGGGCAATTCCACTAATAAATTTCGATTAGATTAAAATTGGATCGCAGCTGAATGACGACTTTTGCACGTTTTCGTATTCCACTAATAAATCTGACAACGATGAACGAACGATGTTTCGGTTACCAAGGGCAACAACGATTACAATCTAATCATAATAATCCAATCGTGGTTCGGTTTCGTTTATTTAGTGGAATACCGTTTTTAGTAATCTAATTTTACTAAAAACGGTAATTGGATTGGATTGGAAACGAACTATAACTGAATCGAAATTGGATGTCAGCCGTTGTAATTTAGCAGAATTGGCCACCTGCTCCGGCATAAGACAAAATATCTTCTAATGTATGGTCTCATTTAACAACCAATACGACTAACATTTCTTATAAGACACAAGAAATTTTATTTTATTGTGCAAAAGGCCTTCTTCAACCTCAATCATTACTTTTGATGTTACAGGAGCATTACTGGCGTCACCGCTAAACTCTAAATTCCTTAAAATAATGAAAACCTTGTTCGCTGACCACCACGTACAGTCTTGCGGACTGTTTACTGGCATCCACTCAGTATTCTACAAAGGAGTGTACCTCTCTATTGAAGGTATGCCTGGATATCGTATTTGAAATTTAAACCTGTAGGTCGTGAATATAATTTTTAAGATTGAAAATGATTTTCTATTATGTTTTGCTCATGCAAACGTTTTCCACGATTCTCAGCTGACATGATGATGATGAAACGTTTACTAAAAATTAAACATAGCTAGATCGATTTATCTCCCACGAAACATCCTGCATACTAAATTTCATGAAAATCGTTGGAGCTGTTTCCGAGATTCGGATTATATATAAGTATATATTATATATATACAAGAATTGCTCGTTTCAAGGTATTAGATAGATAAACGTCTTTTTAACCCCCCACGCAATAACGAACGGGGTGTTTATAAGTTTGACGTGTCTGTCTGTAGCCTCATAGCTCCTGAACGGATGGACCGATTTTGATTTAGTTTAGACTTTTTGTTTGAAAGGTGACATAATCGAGAGTGTTCCTAGCTATGTTTCAAGAGAATCCGCTCAGCCGTTTTTTTTTTTTTTTTTTTTTTTTTTTTTTTTTTTTTTTTTTTTTTACTATGTATCGGCCTGTGTTTGACCACAATCTCACCGTGGTCAGTGATGTTGTGGCCGATGATGGTAAGCACACAAAGCCTAGAAGGGAACTGGCTCTCAAATGCAGCTGTCGGAACACACCGAAAGGTGCTTGGCGACAGAATTTCAACTTGAGGGTGGTAGCCAGCCAGGCGGGTACTTCAAAGTACCCTACCACCGTGCTATGGTTTCCTCACGATGTTTTCCTTCGCCGAAAGCTCAAGCTCATTGTAGGATTCGAACCCGGGACCTTCGTCTCGGCATCCGACGTCACTACCACTGAGCACTACAAACTCCGTTTGTAAATTATCACCAATTTTCTAGTGAGTTTCGGAGATTTATTTAAATTTTAAATTCTAGTTATTTACTAGAAGTTTCCTCACTTTCCTGTCAGTAAACGGAAGTTACGCAACTCACGAGTAAATAGGCTGCAGTATTCTGTAAGGCTGCGTTATTTTCTCAGTCGAGTCAGGTCAGGTGTTCTTCGAGGTACGTTCTCATTAACAACATGGTTCTAGGAGTGCCGTTATCGAGGATCCCAGTCACATGGGCACCGAACGAGCCGGACAACTTCGAGAACAGCGAGGACTGCCTTATGATGCTTCCTAACGGAACCATGGCTGACGTCAAGTGTACTGACATCCTCCCTTATATATGCTTCAAGAAAAATGAAGACTTATTGTTGACTAACTGCGGCACGATAGACCCAGGTGAGTGAATCATTAGGCAGAGGCTATTTATGTATTAACGCCCCGCGGTTTCTCCTATTTACTACTTATTTACCTTCTTAGGGGGTTAGATTTTCAAAAATCTTTCTTTGCGGTTGTCTACGTTATAACATTAGCAATATGTATGCCAAATTTCAGCCCGATCCGTCCAGTGGTTTGAGTTCAGTCTGTCAGTCACGCTTTTCTTCTATACATAATATTTAGATGGTATAAATTTTTTTTTTATTCAAATAGGTTTTTACGAATACCGAAATTTTGCTGAAAAGAACTTGGGGGCCAATTCCACTAATATTTTTTGATTAGATTACAATTGGATCGCAGCTGAATGACGACTTTTGCTCGTTTTCGTATTCCACTAATAAATCTGACAACGATGAACGAACGATGTTTCGGTTACCAAGGGCAACAACGATTACAATCTAATCATAATAATCCAATCGTGGTTCGGTTTCGTTTATTTAGTGGAATACCGTTTTTAGTAAAATAAGAATTGGATTGGAAACTAACTTTAACTGAATCGAAATTGGATGTAATAAGAAAATAACCATTTTAAAACAAACAATATTTAAAATCTTGTTTTAAAAAATATACTACCTCATAGTTTAGGGTCAAAAATCATTACTAATTTTGAAATTGGTTCACCAACGTCGTTTTACTTGCTGTGTGATAGAATTTTTAGCCTGTCTTTATCCTATTTTATAAAAGTTATAAATTGAACCTAAATCATAGACATAATATCGAGAAGTTATTGACTTCACATTCTTCTTCTTGTTTCAGAATACACGCTAGATGATAGATGTAATATCGAAAAGTTATTCACTTCACATTCTTCATGTGGTTTCAAAATACACGCTAGATGATAGATGTAATATCGAAAAGTTATTCACTTCACATTCTTCTTGTGGTTTCAAAATACACGCTAGATGATAGATGTAATATCGAAAAGTTATTCACTTCACATTCTTCTTGTGGTTTCAAAATACACGCTAGGTGATAGATGTAATATCGAAAAGTTATTCACTTCACATTCTTCTTGTGGTTTCAAAATACACGCTAGATGATAGATGTAATATCGAAAAGTTATTCACTTCACATTCTTCTTGTGGTTTCAAAATACACGCTAGATGATAGATGTAATATCGAAAAGTTATTCACTTCACATTCTTCTTGTGGTTTTAGAATACACGCTAGATGCTACTACTGGGAGCTGCTACAAGATCCACAGAACTAGTGAGATCTGGTCAAGGGCTTACATGATATGTGCGGCGGAAGGTGGCCATTTAGCCATCATCAACAGTGAAGAGGAAGCCCAGGTGATAAATAAGCTGTTCGGGAAGTATTCGGATAAAGAGTTTACAGCATCGTCATACAAAACTTCTCTTTTACTTGGATACCTTAATTGGGGAGATGGGAGCTGGTATACTATACATGGTACGTAAATATTTCTATACTATTTTATATTTGTTTGTTTTGTTTTAGAACTTTGCAATACATACACAAGATCAGTTTTTTTTGATAAATAGCTTCAAATTTTTCATATTTATAATTTATTTTTCAGGTGAAACTCTCAAACAAGCTGGCTACGCCAAATGGATTAATGGTCAACCTGATAATCAGACTCTGAATGGCTTTGGAGAATCCTGTGGCTCTCTCATCAAGTATAGCGGCCTTGATGACTTCTGGTGTAATGTGAAAGCGCCTTTTGTATGCGAGAAAAGCCCTGTCAGTTTGATCCCAAGTTTTTAATCATTAGTTTTTTTAATGGTTATGGATTAATCTCATAACTACATTCTATAGCCTAAAGTAAGATATATGTATAATACAACTGCTCATTTATGATTGTTGTTTGTTTTGTTTACCAAAAAACAGGCAAAGGTTCAAAGCCAGCATACCAGCCTTGACTTTTTTTATTTAATACAATGTCAATACTGTAAACAGTCTTGTTAAAGTTACCGTCTAATCAGGTAATCAGGGACGGTAACGGTTTCAGTGTCCTGAGTGTAATGAATTAAATTTATAATGTAAACTATCGCGTTTGAGTTTACAGCAATTTCGTATGGAAGAAATTAGTTCCTAAGTATTCCGCGAGAGGCGCTGGCTATGCCAGTTCCTACAGAATAACTTAAAATATATTTTTGTTAAATATTATGTTGAAATTATAATTTTATTTAATACTAGCTGACCCGGCAGACGTTGTCCTGCCCTGAGAACAAAAATAAAACTGGGACCTACAAACCTATCCCTACCTACTCCTATCTACCTCTACCTGCCACTACCTACCCCTACCTACCTTACCTACCTACCCTACCTACCTACCTACCTACCTACCTACCCTACCTACCTACCCTACCTACCTACCTACCCTACCTACCTACCCTACCTACCTACCCTACCTACCTACCCTACCTACCCTACCTACCTACCCTACCTACCCCTACCTATCTACCTACCTCTACCTGCCACTACCTACCCCTACCTACCTTACCTACCTACCCTACCTACCCCTATGTCCTTCTCCTGGCTCTAAACTACCTCCCTACCAATTTTCAGCTAAATCGGTTCAGCCGTTCTTGAGTTATAAGTGGAGTAACTAACACGACTTTCTTTTATATATATAGATATATAGATTACATTGACTCCCCCCCCGTACCCCAGTGACGCTTACATGGAGCCTACATCGCATGCTGGCTAGCTGAGCGCGGTGAGAGACAACCACGCGACTTTTTTCTAATACTTGCATTTTTAAACTCGTGATATCTTCCGAATGAAATGTCCGAATTGAATAATTCAAAAAGTTATAAAAAGGTATTAAAGCCGTCTTGAATATAAAGTAATTTATTTTGATGAGGATTAATACCAAGGTACAAATGAAGAGCCTTTTCAAGAGGCGGCATATATAAATTAATATTTTAGAATAAAAAACTGCTTACTGTGACATAACTATAATATTTAGACATATGCTGTCACGACACTTTTTGTAGATAATGATGAGTTCTGCAAAGTCGTAGTAAATGATTTTGTTCTATCATCAATAGTTTTCGCAGCGCACGCGACGTAAGGAATTTTTCAGGTCATTTTTTTACACCTTATGTTACATTATTGGAGTTTTAGTAAGGATCCCTAATTTTTTTTTAAATATAATATAGCCTATGTTACTCGGGGATAATGTAGCTTTCCAAAGGTGAAAGAATTTTTGAAATCGGTCCAGTAGTTTCGGAGCCTATTCATTACAAACAAACAAACAAACAAATCTTTCCTCTTTATAATATTAGTATAGATATATTTTTGACTATTTTATTTAACACAAACAAATAAATTGGCGAAATATATTTTGCAATCGAAGTGACCTTTCGGGGACGCGGATAAAACCGCGGGTTGAAAGCGGGTAAGTGTGTACTCTGTAAGCCCGTATTTGGCCTTTTGTTTACATGATAGGTACCTACGGGAGTTTTCGACGCTTTGTTTATTCTGCATACAAAGTGATCTACCAATTAATTAAACACCAATTAAAAACAGAGTGCGAGTACCCGCAGTACTACGCCATGAGTAGGTAAAGCAAACCAAACGAACTTCGGTCCGCTCTCATTTCGTACAACTAGTGGTTCCACTCGTACAAAAGTATTCAACAGTGTATCGATATTTTCTATTTTATAGTCATGTTTGTATTGTTGTTTGATTGATCGTCTGCAATGAAGCAAAGAGCTTATAATCACTTGCTATGAAGGGCGAACCAGGATCTCAAATTAGGGGGGGCCCTCGGTCATGTTATAAATTATTTACTAAATTAATTAAGATAGTAGTATTCCTCACAAGCAGACGAGCTAGACTTATGAGATGGTCTGACGCTCTTGGCTTTCTTGACTCATTACTCATATTTTTGTATTTCAACGACTTGTACTATATTTATCTGACGTCTTATTTAATAAATTTAAAGGAAGATAGTTAGGCTGCCCACCAATCCATATATGCAACAAGAATCCAGCAGACAGCATTGAACCACGCAGACCATATTCACCACTGTGGTTCTTCGAGTTAAATTGAACACCACCAAATGCAACATTCTTGTCCTATATTGATTGTAGCTTGGCGAGCTCTTGATCGCACGAATTCATCACATAGCCTCAAAATTCAGGGCTGGCCTTGTGGGAAGGGCTATGGCCCCCTGGGCAATTTATTTTTATTTTATATTTCATGAAATCACAAAAACAGTTATACTGCTGTCATTATCAGTACGATAACCTGACTTATTTTTTGTTACGCCTATTACTATAATATATTCTCGTTTATCGATGTTTCAACTATCGATACGGAAGCAACTCTAGGTGCAATCGTTACAGAAACCCTCGTGACGTTGCGCTGGTGCTTCAAGTACAAAGTAGGAGCACGTCTGCTGCACTATTGACATTTACTTGGATCACTTAACTTTTGGAACGGAAATGATCTAGAGATGAACAAAGCCACGTTTTAAATAGGTGTATCCATCACTATCTCTCTCCTTACAATAGAAAGAGCTGGAGCTATCTTAAAACCTAACTTTAAACCATTTTACATAATGACAATTAAGATTGCTGTTCAGATATATCAAGCCTATAATTAGACTGTTTTAAAGTGGAGCCTAAGAAAATGCGTTTCCGACCGGTTAATAATGTTTTTAAAATTGATTATCTGATTTCGATGGGCCTTTAAACGTACAGTGTTTTTAGGCATCATTTAGTGAAGAACCCTTTAATATAGGATTAACTACTTCTGAGTATAACAGGTGTTAGAATACTATCAGCAGTCGCACTTTACTTCACATTATCATGAATTTTAAATGACACCCTTTAGATAAACGCCTTTTTTATACTACTAAGGTAGCAAACCGTGGTTACCCTAGCCTATGGACGCTTGCAACACCAGGGGTATCACTCACGCGTAGTCGACCCTGCAAGAATCTATTTACACCCTTTTAGAAGAACCCCATGCTGTAGTCTCTTGGGAAAACCACGGCGGGGAGATCATTCCACAACTCGAGTGTCCGTGGTTGGAAACTCCTTTGGAACTGCAAAGTGCGAAACCATTTAGTTTCTAGTGTGTGAGGATGGACTCCCCGCCGATAGCGAGAGATACGATGCTAAAAGGTAGCCGTGACCATCAGGTCAAACAATTCCACAGAACACTGACCATTGTACAAGCGGTAGAACACTCATAAGGAGGTAAAGTCTCTCCTCAGACGGCAGGGTTTTAGGCCGCTTGTGAGCACGGGATCGTCGACAATTCTGATGGCACGCCGCTGAACCGAGTCGAAAGGTCCCAGTTGGTACGTAGGTGCCCCCGCCCAAAGATGGCAGCAGTACTCCATATGGTCAAAGTCCCCCAAAGTCTCTCCTCAGACCGAGGGGTTCTAGGCCAGATTAAATAACAAAAATTATGATTAATACCAACCAAAATATTTGTTTACTACAACAATTGATTATAATAATATTACATCTTCTCATCCACATTTTTTCGCAACCGAGAACTTCAGTGAGAGTTCATGCAGTAGGCAAGATGAGCCTTGAATATTTAAGACACCATTAAGCCAAAGCATTCACACCGGGCTAAAACATAAGCCTTAAGATTAAGAGCACAAAGTTGTACTTAGAACTGCAGTTTTTGTAACTTTTGAAAGGCATAAAGCGTCAGACGTTTATTTTAAGGCGCGGCCCATTTAGAGCTATTAACATTAAGATTGTAGGCTATTAAACTATTAGCCAATGACGGTACATTATTGGTGGAGCCACTAAGTGTTAGAGTTAGGTTATGGGTCAAAGAGTACCTAACATAGTGGACTTTAATTAATGTTGATATATTTCTATTACAATATTATATAATTAAAATCATGCTAGGTTATAATATTATAAACGTGAAAGTTTGTATGTATGTATGTGTGTATATTTGTTGCTCTTTCACGCAAAAACTACTGAACGGATTTGGATGAAACTTGGCACATAGATAATAAGATATAGGCTACTTTTTTAGCCCGGGAACACGGGTGAAACCGCGGGGGACAGCTAGTTAATCAATAAACTTTTACAACATCCTGTTACATAAATGTTCAAATTAAATAAACAAACAAAATTGTGTAAATGCTAGAATATACCTAATAAGATAATTATTAGAATCATCATCATCATGTCAGCCGAAGGACGTCGACTGCTGGACAAAAGCCTCCCCCAAGGATCTCCACGATGGCCGGTCTTGCGCTACCCACATCCAGCGGTTTCCCGCGACCCTCACAAGATCGTCGGTCCACCTTGTGGGGGGCCTGCCCACGCTGCGTCTTCCGGTCCGTGGTCGCCACTCGAGAACCCTTCTGCCCCAGTTCTACATTATTAGATTGTATTTAGGTAAAACAAGTCTTGCTAGGTTGTACACTGATTTATTTATAAAACATAATGCGAGATCTTTTAAACTTTCAAATAAAGTACCTGACAAATCTATAATTATTAATATAACAATTTATCGGTAATAGAAATCAAATTAACTAACGGTCTGCCTGAACTAAATTGAACCTGTATTTCAGGCAATTGTAGCAGTAAACCTGTCCCGTTTCCTGTTTCCTGTCCCTTTGGCTCTTTGGCTGCGGTTTCTAACGTCGCAGTCACCACTTCCGATCTCGCAAGGAGGCTTCCGGCACCAAGTGGAGACCAACAGACATCTAACTATCTACTAATATTTGAAATAAGAAGTTTGTATATATTTTTATTAGTATGTTTAGTCGAAATATTTAAAAACAACTCTTTCATCTGTCAAGTTAGTGTTTTGCAAGAGATTATTGGCCTTATTTCTACTACTCCTACTTACTGGCCGAATTTCTTACTGGCCATTCAATCTTTTTTCTTCTCTAACAAAGTGTCACTTCGATCAATTGATTTGAACAGAACAAAGTGAAAAAAACGTTTGTAAGTATTTAATTATTCTAGAGTTTGTAAGAAGATATAATTTTTGCTAGAATCGGTGGTATTACTAAGCTTGAACAATAAAACAATTAATATGCAATCTAACTTAAATCTGGTATCTGTGACGGAATTGACGGCATCAGAGAAATCTACATCAACAGTAATATCTCATCCATCCATCAGAAACAGCTCTGTGAGTCTTCACGAAAAGTTTAGTGAATTTGGAGATAGTAAATGTGGGGAGCCATTGGTTGCACAAAGATTGGTAATAGATTTCACACCTGATGAGACTTTAGACAGTGATTTTGTGCAGAAGAAGTGCTGTGCTTTCTGGAAATTGATCAGCAGTCGTCCTGAACTGAAAAAGCTGATGGCTGTGCCGGTGGGTTTTCTTCTCTTTTTTCTACTATGTAATAGGCCAGAGATCGATGGTAGTTAGTTTAATGTTTAATGTTTAATGTCCTTTATTGATAACAGTATGTTACAGGTCAATAATACAATATAATAGAATACATTAGATTATATGTCAAATTCAATAATTATAAAAAGTATTAATGCCAATTAGAATAATATTACAGTGTCAAAAACCTTAAGCTGAGAAATTATATAATATTATTAGTTATTATATATTTCTAGTGTTACAAATAAAATCCTACTGCTAATCAATTAACTCGTCAAATTTATAAAATGCCTGCTCAACTAGCCACCTTTTTAACCTAGCCTTAAATTGGGACCTGGAGCAAGAATTCAATACGTTATCTGGCAGTCTGTTGTATACCGCCGGCGCCATTACGTGCACTAGCTTTGATGTTTTTGTTAGCCTCCGCGGCACTGCCCGCAGCCTGTGCCTGTACCGTGCACCAGCGCTACACCCATTCCTATCACCGATCCGCGAGTATTGCTCAAGGTTGTCTCTAGCATACAGTGCTGCCTGAAAGCGAACCAGCGATGGAACAGTTAATATCTTCATGGTCCGAAAAAGTGGTAATGCAGATGTATCTTGTGACACTCTTGCTATTGCTCGAACTGCTCTCTTTTGCATTCGGAAGACGCGCTCCCAGTCAGCAGCACGTCCCCAGAGCTCTATGCCGTATTGTAGCAGGGAATGCACACACGCAAAGTAGCAGTTCCGGACCATTCTTTGGGGCAGGATAGCGGATATGCGCCACAACGCGAAACAGGCACGTCCGATCTTCTCACACAACCTATCGATGTGTCCTTCCCACGAGAGACTGCTATCTACCACAAAACCTAGAAATATTGTACTTGTTACCTGTTTCATCTGTGGAGCGCCATCAACCTTCACCTCGAGTGGTCTATAGGCGCGACCTGACAGGTTGAAGTGTATAAAATGAGTCTTATTTGTGTTCAGAATCAGTCCATTAACTCTGAACCACTTGTTCAGTTCACTCGCCACGTTATTCAGTTTCCGCTCCAGTTGGTCTATTGATGATGCTGTCACAACGGCAGCGACATCATCAGCATACATCAGTACGTGGCCATCATGGATATTTTTTGGTAAGTCGTTGAGGAGGAGAGTGAACATGATGTTTGAGAGTGATGAGCCCTGGGCTACTCCAATCACAGTTTTAAGCGGCTGCGATTTTACCGAGCCTCCGTTTCCTACAACTACCTGATATCGGTTCGTCATAAAGTCAGTCATTAGCTTCAGTGCAGGGCCATCGATACCATAGTGCTTCATTTTCCCGGCCAATACCTTATGGTCAGCGACGTCGAAGGCCTTAGATAGGTCACAAAAAATCACTGCGACCTGCTGCTTTCTCTCGCGAGCCTCGAGTATATGCCGAATCGCTTCTACAGCCATTGAGGTGGTCGATCGCCCGCTTCGGTACGCGTATTGCCTATCACTCAGGGATTCATTCGTTGACAGGAATTCTGTAAGACGAGTACCGATGCCGTGTTCGAAAATTTTGGCTATGGCTGGAATTATCGAAACCGGTCTGTAGCTATTCATGTCTTCTTGCTTACCTTTTCCTTTATATAAGGGAGTGACTTTGACTTGTTTTAAGGCATGAGGATATTTACCTTCTCTACAGCAAACATTATACAGGCTGGACAGAGTGTGTGCTAATGGTACAGCAGCAGTATAAAGTACTGCAATCGATGTATCATACGCGTCTCTTGATTTTTTATGGGCTACGCCAGTCTTAAGAATCCTGAGAACTTCAAGTGCATTAAACGGTCTTATCCTGAGGGACCGATCCGCGGATAATCTCGCCTCCGCCAGCGCATGCATAGCTGCAGCTACGTCAGCACGGGGCGCGCCACACGTTGTCGCTGCGGTCACAAAGTGCGCGTTCATAGCATCGACGGCATCTTCTCTACTAGGAAAACTCGACCCATCAGATCTCGTCAGCAATTCAGTGTATTCGCGGTGTCTCGTCGACCTTCCGGATTCAGATTTAACTACCTCCCACATTGACTTAATGACATTGTTGGAATTATTTATCAAATTACAGTAATAATTGCTTTTTTCATACCTAAGTAAGTCGTCATATTTACTTTGAAATTCATCAATTTTTAATAATAAATTAGAGTCATGTGGAAATTTTAACTTCATGTCTTGCATATCTAATAATAAATAATTCAAATTAATAATCTTGTCGGTTATCCAGGTTGTTTTTTTGTTGATTGGATGTACACGTTTTACCGGAAAACATACGTCAATCTTATATTTTATAATATTCACTACTTTATCAGCGAATCGATTCGGAGAATGTGAATTTTGTCGCTCAATTTCCTTCCAGTCAACACTATCGAGTGCCGCAACAAAGTTGCATTTGTTTGTGTGAGTATAGGACCTGGCGAAGCGGGCGAGCTCCGACCGCCCGCGCCGGCCCGGTACGCACGCGCACGGGATCGTAGCGCGCACAGCGTAGTGGTCGCTCAGGTAAGTGCGCACAGGTGCCGCGCTCGCAGACCCTGCCGATTCCAGATTAACGTACACATGGTCTATGCTAGTGCTCGTGGAGTCGGTCACTCTAGTGGGGAAGTCTACAATGTTACATAAATTATTGATAGATAGTAGGTCGTTCGTTTTCTTTATGTCACTATTTATTGTGTTAGTACTATTAATATTAAGATCGCCCAATATGACAAACTCGATTTCAGAATCGTTTAGCTTGTTGAGCAGGCATTCTAAAACGGGGAAATACAGTGAGGTACATGTCAAATTAGATCTATATATGCATATCACAATAAGTTTTCTATCTATAAGTTCAATGGCAGATATTTCACACACCTGCTCCACCGAAAGCTGCGTATAGCTGTCTAAATGTTTAAATTTTGTGTTCTTAGAAACATAAATGCATGACCCTCCATGGGCCACAGCCTTCCGACAATAGTATGATGCTAGTTCAAAGGAATTAATATGAATAGACTTTATCTCATGCTCTTTTAACCAATGTTCAGTAATACACAATATATCACATTTTAAATTACAATTTAACAATACTTCTAGTTGACTAGTCTTATTTTTTAGTGATGCGATATTTTGGTGGCAACAACTTACAAAGCTGGTTTCATTGGCACCGCTCACTGCCGCTGTTGTCGCTATTGGACGGGTACATTGCTGAGTATATGCATGACGCGTCGAGTCGCGCAGCTGAGCCGCCGTCTGTGTATGCGTTCCCGCGTTTACTTTGTAGACTCCGCCGCGATAGAGCGATTGCGAAAAAACCAGTCGGCAAAACGTATTCCTTGGGGCCATGCAGTTGGCGTTGCAACTTGAGCGTATATGCTTTCCGGCATGCCAATTATAAATGATGCGTGCATATCCGATTTTATTTGTCGTTTCTCGACGTAATACTTTGCTTGTATGATATTGTTCAAAAAATGTTTAAGCTTGTCTGTAGTGGTATCAATTTGAAATTGCCACGCTTGAATATAGCGCATTTTTTCCACAGCTTGGAGTCCATGGTCATCTTTTCTAACCCCTACAATGACAGGTCGTAGTTTACTCTGGCGACGACGGCCAGCCGTCAGCCATGATCCCGCGGACCCATCTTCATTTACGTCGTCGACGTGATTTCCCGCAAGTTTTATGGCCCGCTCCGACGTGTTATCGACAGGTAGTCGGTGTAGATGTTGCGGAGCGGTGTGTCGTCTCGCTCTCGCTTCCAGTAGTCGTCTTAGGCGTTCGCGATCTGCCATCCCTCTTCTTAGTAGCGCCGGCCAAGTCAGCTATCGCAGTCGCTGCATTTATACGTGCATTACGTACCTGTCGCTGTAGCGATGTCGCGGTAGACGCATTTGTCACTGACTTTCGGCCAGGTTGTTCCTGCGTTGTGGGTATCGACGCAGCGTTCTGCAGAGATTTGAGGGTACTACTCAAATTTGCCTCAGAGTTGTTGATATTGAGTTGTGAAATTAATTTAGATTGCTCACTTATTTTACATTCCAGTGCTTCAACTTTATCCACTAACGTTGATACAGTCTTTTGCAAGTCGCGTATAACATTTTCAAGCACTTTTTGGGCCATGTTGGCTTCAAAACGATTTTACAACGCGGATCAAGTTCACTCAGTCGGTAGTCGGAACGTACGTACGTACGATTAGCACACAGCACAAGGGAACTGGTACTCAAATGGAGTTTTTGGTATTGGAACATACCGGTAGCTGCTTGGAGGCAGATTTTCATACCATACCACCGTGTTATGGTTTCCTCACGATGTTTTCCTCCACCAAAACGTCAAGCATGCAAGCAGCAACTATAAATTGTAAAAAAATGCTGCATAGATTCGGTTGCCAATGTCGTATTGCAGAGTATGATGTTTTATATTCCATATTGGGCAGTTCTCATTGGTGGATTACCAACCACCGAGTGGTGCTCATAATGGATATAAAATCATAGTTATTTGGCTGCGTTTCTGTAAGGAGGTATTTCCATTGGGGCAGGAAGGTTCTCGAGTAGCGTGGGCAGGCCCCGCACAAGTTGGACCGACCATCTTGTGAGGGTCGCGAGGAACCGCTGGATGCTGGTAGCGCTAGACCGGCCATCTTGGGGAAGGCCTTTGTCCAGTAGTGAACGTCTTTCAGCTGCTATGATGGTAATGAGGTACTTCCCAAGTTAAGCTATTCTTTGGGCTAAAAGATGCCTTGCTCAGCTATTTCCATTAAATTAGACATATATATAATAAGTATACTAATAAGTTCAAAATATTCTAGAAACATGGTGATATGAGAGAGTATGATTGGACCATCACATCTACATCAAACAGTTCCAAATCAGTCAAGACCGATAGCGATGGACTTAAAAAAGAGAAGACTGCAGTTTCAATGTTGGAGTTTGTAGAAGATAAAGGTATTTACATTGATTTATATTCTACCGATAGATAAAAATGTTATGGAAACAATGTATATGAAAACAAGGATGTAACTACGCTTGGACTACACACATTGAAACAGTAATTTGGAGGGGCGCGGCATGTTAGAGTAGTTTATTTCTACACATTTTTTTCAGATTCTGGTGATGTTGATGATTTCTTTTGTTATTAATTAGTAAATATACTACATTATTGTCGCAAATCACACGATTTCATACTTACGACCTTTAACTGAGCAGCAATTAGCAAAAAAACGTAACTCATTATTGACACGATAGAGAGTGACCAAAGGTTTGGTCACGCTCTTTACACTTAAGATCAGACTCGTTCCTTCTCTTTCATTGATTTTTGCTGGTATTTATTCTTTCGCTTAGTCCTTTTAATTAATAGGGGTTCAATACGATAATATTTAAATACTGGTTCCAGGTTTAATAGATCGTACATTTGAAGCGAAAATACCTCAATCGCATTGCACTCCCGGGTCAAGGGAATATCTACAGGGTGGGACCAGTGCAGCATCAGCTAAGAAGACAAAACCTGGTATTTATCGAAACAAATTGTTAAAACGATCTTCTAAGCCAAAATTGGTTGAGCATGGTGTCAATATTTCATGGAAACATTTTTTTAAAGCATGCATTTTCACGTGTAGTTCTGAGTTTCTGAAACTAATACAAGCTCACCGTATTTTTCTGGAGCGATTATGCCCAAAAGATGCCCTATTCCTCATCGAATAGAGGATATTTTTTAATTTAAACATTTCTTCACACACGGTTCTCTGATCCCAAACTGAGCTTGTACTATGGAAACCAGTCTGATATACTATACTATACAACTTTTTTTCGTTAATACATAGCTATTTAATTAGATAAATACACCCAGACTCAGAACAAACAGACATGTTCATGCACACAAATGTTTGTCCTGGATGGGAATCCAACCCACGACCTGAGAATCTAATTATAAACTTTTTTTTCAGTTTGTTCATGCAAAGGCATGTGCAAGTCCTGCAAAAAGTCTGAAGATGACCGTCTGCCTCACTCCGTCCCCGAAGTTTCAGATATGTGCAAAATATTCGAAGAGTGGGACAGAAAACACCCAAAGTACTTCTATATTTCGTAATACTATCCTATATCTATCTATACTAATAATAATACTGAAGAGTTTGTTTGTTTGAACGCGCTAATCAGCAGGGGTACTGGCCCGATTTGAAAAATTCGTTCACTAATAGGAAGCTACATTATCCCCGAAGGTTTTTGGCTACTTATTATCCCGGTAACGCGAGTGAAAGCGCGGGGAACAGCTAGTCTGTTATAAATGTCAAAGTGAGTTTGTATGTTTGCTGGGATTTGTAATAGGTATTAAAAACCTTTATTATATGACCAACATAAAAATTTTATTGCGAAAAGAAAAATTGGTACATTTAAATCAAGACAAGTTGACCTAATTATAGGCCTGTGTTTAACAGTAATCTCACCGTGGTAATTGATGATATGGCTGAAGGTGGTAAACAGTCTAAAAGAGATGGTTCTCAAGTGCAGCTGTCGGAACACACCGGTAGGTGCTTGGCGACAGATTTTCAACTTGAGTATGGTACAGTCACTCACGATGTTTTCCTTCACCGAAATTGTTTGCAACGCCTTTTTTCAACTGTCAAAAACAGGTGTGTGTGACAAAGTATTACAAGATTTTATTTAGTTTTACCTGTCCCGATTTTTGTCATGGAATCTTGCAAGTTCAATTTGACCCACTTACCAGTTACCGATTGAGCTGAAATTTTACATGCACATGTATATCGCCTGACAATGCAATATTGTGATGAGATGGAGCTGATCTGATGCTGGAGCTCGAAGGTGGCCTTAGGAAATCCGCAATAAAAAGAAAACTCATTGGAATCGTCTTAACGAGTATTTGAAGACTGTGCAAAAAAAGTATAGTCGGCAATAAAAACTTGTACCAAAAATGAAATTTTTGACAGAATCTTGTTGAATAATAAAAACGTAATAAATGGAAGCATACTTTTTTCAGGTCTATGAAACCCCCTAGCCAACCCCCTTCCATTAGATTGTAATCTCGCCAAGGACCATACAGAGTTAATAGTTCATAATGTACTTTTTAATTTATAATGATTTATAATTATAATTATTTTAGTCTGAATGATTGTAGATTTTTGATGATTAAACTTTAATTTTAATGACAAGAAGACTTCTTTTATTATTATTTAGTAGCTTCCACCCCGCGGTTTCAGCCGCTAGGCACCGAGTTGTTTTTCCGAGATAAAGTAGCCTATATATCTCTATGTTTCATCCTAATCCGTTCAGTAGTTTTTATGTGAAAGAGTAACAAACATTCAGATTTATAACATTATAGGATAGTAGGATTTCTTTAATTGCACAATAATATTACCAAGTCAAGCTTAAAAAAGACGATACTCAAGTGTAAGTTTAGAACGTGACTAAATATACCGGTTCGTGACGCCCTTGGGACAGCCCCTTGACGCCCCGGGGCGTCGCGACGCACAGTATGGGAACCCCTGCCTATAGCATTGTAATTGAAACTATAATCACTTGAGATTTTGTATTATGACAGTCATAAAATTATTTCTGAACGAATCAATATCATTCTAAATGACAAAAGAAACAATAAACATGTCAAGTATTTTATTTATATTTTTATTTTACAGAAAATGATTAAATTGCCCAAAAGTAACAGATGCGACAAAGAAAGTGAAGTTCTGTGCAAGTAAATATATTGTTTTAATTACTATATTTACTAAAAATATTTAAAGCAGCGCGTTCAAATCTATAAAAATAGTTTTCCTTATAGCTTCCGCCGCGGTTTCACCCGCGTTCTCGCGTTATCTTATTTTTCCCGGGATACAAAGTAGTCTATAATGTTATACCAGGGTATGATTTATCTATGTGCAAAGTTTCATCCAAATCCGTTTAGTAGTTTTTACGTGAAAGAGTAACAAACATACATTCATACTCGCAAACTTTCGCATTTATAATAAGTATGATTGGTTTCCGCCGTAAGTATAAACAATTCTTCATTTTAGGTTTCATCATCATTTTTACCTTATAAAGCATGAAGAAGTTTTCCCCCGCGATTTTACCCCCATAAGATCTGATGATTGGATTTTACTTTTTTAGTGAAGCGATATTTATGTCATTATAACTATCTGTACCAAAATTTCAGATCCGACTGTCCGTCAGCGTTTCAGATTGCTGATCCGTCTAGTGGTTTTAGCTATGGGTCGATGAACCCCCGACACTGACTAGTAAATTGGTGCTAACATCCAAACGGCTGAGCGGATTTTCTTAAAACATAGTTAAGTCTTGTTTGAGAGAGTTTTGTTTGAAAGGTGTCTTACATTTTAAACAAAAAAAACTAAATCGATATCGGTCCATCCATTCAGGAGCTATGAGACCACACACACACAGATACGTCAAACTTATAGCACCCTGTCGTCTTTGCGTCGGGGGTTAAAAAAATGAGCAACAAGATCAGCATAAAGCACTCCCCTCTTTTCAGATGTCGTCCTGTATGCAAAAGCCGTAGAAGAGAATGGAAAGGGCAGATTCAAAAGTCATCAGCTGAACTACTACTAGAGAGGAAACCAATCGCTGAATGTTTTAGAAGATGGCCAACGGTTATTTTAGCCATATAATTGAGTTATGTAGGTTGTTAGAATCATAGTGGGGCGGAATTTCGAATTTAATATCACTTGGTACTATGATGAAACTATTTATACATATATACTAATTTATGAAGATGTTTTGTTAGTTTGTTAGATGTAGGAGGAAATCTTCAGAACTACCAATCCGATTCAAAAAAATATTTCATCAATTGAAAGCTATATTAGCTTTGAGTACTGTAAGCTAATTTTCATCCCGAAAACGCAAGTTAAATTGCGGGAAACAGCTAGTCATAAATAGAGCAGAAACGTGTCGTGCCGTAGCGCGTTGAGCCGTAGCGCGTTGAATCGTAGCGCGTCGATCTGTAGCGCATTGAGCTGTAGCCCGTTGAGCCGTAGCGCATCGAGCTATTAGCACGTCGAGACTCGAGTTGCAGCGCGCAGAGCCGTAGCGTGTTGAGTCGTAGCACGTTGGCCGTAGCGCGTTGAGCCGTAGCACGTCGCGTATCGCCTTTATTCGCTAGTTGACTAGATTTTTTAATAAGAAATCTTACGGCTAACATTCATAATTTCATCTTACATCTCTCTCATATCACTTTACACTATCATAACATTACTCACTTATATTATAAATGTGAAAGTTTGGATGAAGTTTGCGTGATGGAGTTACAAACATTTAGTTAGATGCTTGGATGTTGACTCAATCACGTATTAAATGTAATAATTAACACAAATAATATTCTGAATATAGGTTCTATACTGATAATATAGGTATAATTGTTTCAGAAAGTGTACCCAAACAGTCCTTGTCCACTATTCGGGCGCAAACGCATCACAATCAACGAGCGTGGCCCAGTCCACGTGGTGAGGATCTGCCAAGCACCCGTTGACGACACCGTGTATACCCCATATCTCAGATACGCTGACATAGCTAAGAAACTCGGTATGGACTCTTGCCAATGAAATACAATAATACCTACTGAAAAAATGTGACAATTTTGAACTCTGAATTCGTAAATGACACTAAGCTATCTACTATGCTCTATGTACTAATGACCCGAGCGGGCTAGCTCTAGCCCGCTCGGGTCATTAGTACATAGATCTGCTCATTTTGGTGGATGACGGTCCAAATGCAGTTTACATTTTATAGATTTCTCTTTATAGTGGACAACCGTGTGACGGCATTTAAACGCTCTTGTTTCAACGAACTTGAAAAATTTTATGTGGAAAAACAAGCTTTAGTTAGCTAGCTAGCTATCAGTGACCTCCGCTGTCAGATGGCCGACGCCCATAGGGATAAAGTTATGTCATCTGGAAATAATATCCTCCTGGCTCCACCCAACGGCAAATAAGCATACAGCCCGTCTCGTTAGCCTATGAACGCTAACTCTCTGCTGCCAACTCTTTCTAAATAACCTCCGGTGACCTTATTCATAGGAGCGTGGGGTGCAGTGCCCGAGGGTTGCCCTTTCTGCGTGTGTGGGACATGTTGCGCGTGCGACAAGCGCGACTACTTGGTGCACGATGCGGAGCGGTCCCTGCGCCGACGGGATGACATGCGGAGCTTCGACGCGCGCGTTAAGGACGACTGCCACATTATGCGAATTATGTACGACAAACCTTAATTAAATGAGTAATATTTTGCATATCAAATGAAAAATTGTCTGGGATTTGTTATAATATTTTATTGAGTAAACTAGCTTTCCGGCAGACTGTTTGCTTCCAGTTTGCCTCCCTATAATTTTTATATGGAGTGTCCATACCGCGCGTTAGTTACGCAATTTGCAGCGTCTCGCTTGCACTCATTCAGTGAGCGGCTGACTTATAGCGATCGATGTGCGCGATACATTGAGTTAGCGACCGATACGCCGGCGCTGCCACTCAGAGTCAGTCAGCGGTTAATCTGCCGCTAACCTAAGCCTGTGAGCCTAATGAGGACGCACCCTTAGGGATTGAATTTTTTAGTTTAGGATGTAGTTTTGGATTGGACATTGGAAAATAAAGCACCTAAAATAATGTAAAAATAAAAGTCAATTATTTAATATAATAATATAAATAATTTACATTCAATCTAAATTAAAAATTTATAATTGAATATATAATACTAAAAATAACCTGTCAAATTGACTAACAATTAAACATCATACGAAAATGCCACTAAATATCTAAAAATAAGTAAGTGTTAGAAAATAAGTATTTTCAAAAGAAATCATACAAATAAATTCGTACAAAATTTCTAATGGCTACATTTCTTATCAGCTGTCACAAATATAGTATTCAGGTCTCCTGAAAATAAATATTAAAAATAGTGTTTAGTAATATAATCAGTGTTACTAGGTTATCCTCTTCGGTCAAACATAGTTTAGTTTAGAAAATACTAAAAGTACGCAGCTTTATTTATGTTAAAAATTACACTGTAATCCCACCCTGGACACTTTTAATCACTCTACGATACGCTCATGCAACGAGCGGCGAGGCGGGTAAACTATCAATATTACTGTTACCCATGAAAATTCATCATCACAAACTTAAAATTAGCAACAAAGTATTAAGCAGACAAAATCCATATACATGTACCTTTTTCCTTAAATTTCTTCAAAGAATGAATAGCCGGAAATTTAATCTCACTATTTTCAATATTTTGAAGTGATTTCGGTGGGTTACATTGTGGTGATATTTTTGGCAAGTCGCCAGTGTCTTGCTCCTTCTCCTGTCAAAAGTTTTATTTTTTTAATTACATTCCAAAAACAGAAAATATAAAGTGCCTTTGCAAGAATAATTAAAAGTGGACGTGAAACCAACATTATATGTTACCATGTTTAGTCTGACTCTAGAGCTGGCAATACTCACTCAACAATTAAATAACTATTTCAAAAAATATTCAAAAGGTAGCAAACAAGCTTACGGCCCACCTGATGGTAAGCGGTTACCGTAACTTAACACCAGGGGTATAGACTCGCTCGGTTGCCGACCCAGCTAAAATCTCTTCACATCCTTCTTGAAGACCTCTATGCTGTAGTTCCTTAGCAAAACCATGGCGGGAAGTTCATTCCACAACCTGATCGTCCGCGGTTGAAACCGCACAGTGCGAGACCATTTTGGTTCATTACAAAACTACAAGGTAGATTATATGAATAATAACAGACGGAACGCCCCCCACCAGCAGCACCTAATCCTATATATGACGCGTGTGACAGCCATCGCTCTCTGGCTTACGTAGTCCAAACTAGCCTCCGCAAACTTTTTGAACCAAAAAACGCGTTACATTTAGTCGCTCGCATGCGTTATTCGAAGCAGATGAGTTTGAGCTTTCTGGGAAGCAAAACATCGTGAGGAAACCATAGCTCAGTGGTAGGGTACTTTGTGGTACCCGCCTGGCTGGCTGGTAGCCAAGCCCTCAAGTTGAAAATCTGTCGCCAAGCACCTTCCGGTGTGTTCCGACAGCTGCACTTGTGAGCCAGTTCCCTTCTAGGCTTTGTGTGCTTACCACCATCGGCCACATCATCACTGACCACTGTAAGATTGTGGTCAAACGCGGGCCTATACATAGTAAAAAAAAGATGTAAGCGATCTATTTTGACTGACAAAGACTGACCCGAAGACTGTTCCTTATTTACGCAAGCTTTCATGGAGGGACGGGTACATGAGAACCCTCTACAGCGTAGATGGCAACCACCGTGGGGTTTTAACCGGTAAGAGTCCGGTATAAGCTGACCGCTCCCCCCGGGGCGGTTGGGTTATGAAGATATCCCCACGAAAAAAAAGGAGTGACCATAGAAATTGACAGACTAACAGGTTTGACCATCATTCCCTGCAATTTTGGCTGGCTCTTCACGAATTCCCAGAATTGATGGCATCTAGCCTCAATCTCCGGGTTGTCATCCTCTGTTGGAGTGAAGTCGATGATCAGATGTTGGGGATGGAGTGGCTCACCGCTGGTCCTATCGAGATCTATTACAGGTCTCTTAATCGTCTAAAAATATGAAATATTATATTAGAGCCTTCAAGCAATCATACAAACGTTTTTCAGCTTTAGATACACATCTAGTAATAGACCAGCGAGCAATGATATATTCGTTTATTTAATATCATTGCCAGCGAGTCTAAATAAATGTTATTTGTTTATAACAACATCCATAGACTTTATTTGACTAGTAATTAGTATGTATTTACAAAAATAGTAGTTTTATGTAGTAGGTACATAAATATATCAGTTGTCTGGTTTACATAGTACAAGCTCGGCTTAGTTTAGGATCAGATAATCGTGTGCGAGAATGTCCCACTAATTGAAAGAGTGAAGGTACTGTCTATTGCTGAATATGGAATACCCAAAGAACTCCTTTAAAAACAACCAAACTAAAGATATTTGATGAAAGTTCCTACCTTAATTTTGGGTTTTGTTATGCTTGAAGAAGACGGGGATAAAAGCATATTATCACAACACTGGCAACACAGCATAGACAGGAAAAACGTCAGCCAATCGGAGACTACCTGGACATATCTCCACAAGGTCACAAACCTCTGGATTAGAGGGTGGAAGGTGTAACAGCTGATTGTAAACATTTAATACACCATTGTTTTAGTGACTGTAATAAAATGACAGGAGATGTCTTGATTTCGTTTTTCTGGGTGATTAAAGGCAAACTAAGGAAGTTGTATGTATAACATAGTTTCATGAGGCATACATAACTAAGGTTTTATTCAATTGTCTCTGGAGTTGTGATCACTACGGTACTTTTCCGAGTCGATGTCATTAATATTTTTATCTACTCTCATATCGTAATGTTCTTATTATGAAATCAAAATCAGTACTTTAATGACCCACTTTAGGCACACCCGTGTATAATGATTCATTATAGTACAGTTGTGTTCCCAAGATAATGCTATAAAATAACTTTTTTTCTATTAAAGTACACTTTGGACCTATCAATAGTATAATCAATCAGTATCAATTCAATTTGACGATGACAATGTCACAAATTTTGTAACTTGAACTTTAGAGGTAAGAATATTTGGGAGTTGGCAACACGGATTTGATTAAGTATATGATTATTGTGTCTGTTTATTTTATTGTTTTTGCCTACACATATCATTTTGACCAAAAATGTCACAAAATAGCATTTTTTTTTTTTTTTTGAAAAGTTCAGTTGGTAGAAAAATACTATCGATCTGTATATTTTTTTTTAAATTACATTATTTATATGAGTTTAGATAAAGTACTGTATGATACTGCATATAATTAGGTATTAAAAACTCGTGTGATACTATTAAGAACCTCGCCTACGGCTCGGTACTTAAACTCACACTCGTAGTTAATAACCCCTATTATGCAACAGTATCATAAACTACTATTATCTCATAGCATAGTGGTAGTCACATTATGGTTATTTATTCATCGCACTCCCCACAAGGTGGACCGACGATCTTGAGAGGGTCGCGGGAAACCGCTGAATGCGGGTAGCGCAAGACCGGCCATAGTGGAGATCCTTGGGAGAGGCGTGTGTCCAGCAGTGGATGTCTATCGGCTGGCATGATGATGATGATTCTTCGCACAACTTGGTAGTATACGTTTCGTGTATGGATTATGTAATGCTGCGGAATGTGTTATGCGGTGTCGGACACTTTGTCTTCTTCGCCACGCTCTTCATACTATAAAGTTTCTGACACCATATAATACATTGCAGCGTGGTGTGTTCCAAATGTTCCAATCAAGGGTTCACCTAAAGCTTTACGTGGAGTATCCAAACTACGTCATAATCATCTCTTCAGATGCAAAACTTATTACATCTGACCTTTGTGATACTTTCTATGGCAATATTAGTGTTAGGAGTTTTCTACCAATAAAATTCATGTCATCACAAAATCTTTTATTTCTTTACATCATCTTCATCAATCAGACTTTCAGGACGTTTTTCGCAGATGAATGCTATATTTTTGTTACACCAAATATCATTTAGCATTCCCGATCTGTACATGCTGCCGCAGAATTCTCCAGTTGTCAAGTTGTCCGGCCGACCTGATTGCCATTTATTGTAGCCAGCTGCTTGCAGCGTAGTTCCTGATGACAATCAGAAATGTGCAGAAATCGAATCAAACAAATTAATTTATTACAAAATGGAATGGAAAAGGCATTTAGTTTTTAATTGCTAAAAAAAGAATTGAATAATTGCTAAATTAAATAAAAAAAAGATGACAATACGTGAAATTAAAAATAATTTCGGCCAAGAAACACGGAAGATTTAAGCATTATAAACTACTAACATGCTACTAATTACTAGCGATATTAGACAGAGGTTAGACAGAGAGATGCGGACATTAGTATATGACGTCATATACTATGACGGCCATATAAACTCTAGAAAGAGATAGGAATACATCTTTGATGGCTTATATCTTGGTTATTTTTATAGTTATACGATTTTTTTTTCTACTGCTTCTTAAAGGAATGAGCTTTTATTCAAGCAAAAAAAAATCATGCCATTTCAGAAAACTGATTTGATAACTAACCATGTATAGTTCGCCACGTTCCACGTTCATTCCAGTCATGGAAACCAATGGATACTAAACCCTTTTCAGCAGCAGTTAAGGTGCTATCTGGATACTTGGCGAAGCTTTCCACAAGCACTTGCGCTTCTACGTCACTGTTAATAATGCTCAGGTGGCCTCCTTCAGCAGCACATGTCATGTATGCGCGTGCCCATGGCTGCCCCACGGGGTGAATTTTGTAGCAACTGCCTGTTCTTTTATCCAGTTTGTACTCTGTGGAAAAAGTGATACTTTTTATTTTTACGTCAGTGACGATGTGGCCGATGGTAGTAAGCACACAAAGCCTAGAAGGAATTGGCTCTCAATTGCAGCTATCGGAACACACCAATAGGTGCTTGGCAACAAATTTCCAACTTGAGGGTGGTAGCCAGTCAGGCGGTTAATACCAAGTAACCTCATGATATTTTCCTTCACCCAAAGCTCAAGTTCATTGTAAAATTCGAACCAGCGATCTTTGTCTCGGCATTCGACGTCACTACCACTGAGCTATCATCTCGTAGTGATGTAACTTACCAGTGTCAGGTGTTCCACATGCTGTCATGAACAATGCGCTTTTATTCTTGTAGCATATATAAGGGAAGGTGTCTGTGCATTTCACATCTGACATGGTCCCATTGAAATGTAGCATCAGACAGTTTTCACTGTTCTCATAATTGTCTGGTTCAAACGGTGCCCAAGAGATGGGTATTTTAGCAAGTGGAATTCCTAATGAAGAAACACGAGAAATTTATTAATATGGGTTTCACTTTATATCTATATCTATCTATCTATACTAATAATATAGCTGAAAAGTTTGTTTGTTTGAACGCGCTAATCTCCGGAGTTACTGGTCCAATTTGAAAAAAATATTTCACTAATAGGAAGCTACATTGTCCCCAATGGTTATAGGTTACTTTTGCAATGTAAGTGAATCCACAGGGAACATCTATCCATTATATATGACGTGCCATACCTTCAATTGAGAAGTAGTCTCCCCTAGATACAGTTGCGTGAATACCCGAGAATACTCCATAATGGTGGATTTTGTTACTTGACATCACCATCTTCATAACTCTCAAGAAATTCTCATCTAGCGGTGATGCTAGTGTGGCTCCTGAGGAAAATAGAGTTAATGTTACCTTATTACTATAAGTACAAGGTTTTATTCAAATTGTCGTGTTAGTATGTTTAGATCCAATCTTAAAAGTCACGTGATTTTCCATCCAATTGATCTGAAATTTAACATAAATATTTTGGGACATTCTTCACAAGCTCTACATAGTTTGGGATTAGTAGAGCTTGTACTATGGAAACCAGATAACTAATATGCTACATATACTACTTTTTTTGTAAATACATACTTATATAGATAATTACACAAAGACTCAGGACAAACAGACATTTTCATGCACACAAATGTTTGTAATAGATGGAAATCGAACCCACGACCAGCGGCGCTACCAACTGCGCCAATTGGCTTGTCAAAATCAAAATCAAAATCAAAAACTCATTTATTCAGTTTAGGCCCTAATAAGGCACTTATGAACGTCAACAGTTACAGTTTTACAATAGACTCTACTACCGGTTCGGAATACACTTGAACTGAGAAGACTCCGGCAAGAAACTCAGCAAGGCGTTTTTTTTTTGGTGGATCTTTTTTTTTTAAATTTATGTAGGTAATTACAGTTTTTGTCTTAAATATACATAAACTTCATACAATTATCACTTGGCCAGGGGGCTGCAAGTGCAGAGAGAAGCTACTACAACCATGTATTCTTGTCTTCTATGTAATGAGCCACCTTATAGTAGGCCTTGTCGATCAACTTATGTTTAACATGCTCTTTGAATTTATTATAAGACATCTTAGTTACTTCATATGGGATTTTATTATAAAAGCCAATGCAGTTCCCGAGAAAAGACTTATTGACTTTCGCTAGCCTGAATCTAGGTGTAACAATTTTATCTTTGTTTCTAGTATTTAGGTTATGGCGGCTACTGTTTGTGTCAAATAGATTTAAATTTTTACGGACAAACATAATATTTTCAAAAACGTATAGCGACGGTAAGGTTAATATGTCAAATTCCTTAAACCGATTTCGTAAGGATTCGCGGGGACCCAAGCAATAGATTGCACGAATGGCCCTTTTCTGCAAGATAAAGATAGATTCCAATTATGCAGCAGAGCCCCATAGTAGAAGACTGTAGGACATTATACTATGGAAATACGCAAAGTAAACCAATCTAGCTGTAGCCACATCTGTTATATTTCTAATTTTTCTAACTGCAAAAGCAGCGGATCTCAATTTACTAGCTAAGCTTTCTATATGAGGACCCCATTGTATTTTACTATCTAATGTTATGCCGAGAAAAACTGTCTTATCAACTAGTTCGAGTCTAACATCATCGACTAGGACATGACTGTCATTCCTAGCAACATTGGGGAGAGAAAACCTTATACACTTAGTTTTAGAGGAATTAAGCATGAGATTATTGGCCGCAAACCATTTCGATATAGTGGATAACGTGTTATTGAGATGCGTAAGTTCTGTGTCTTTTCTATCCACTTTAAAAATTAGCGAAGTATCATCTGCAAATAAAACTATATCGCACAATTCATTTACCATATAGGGCAGATCATTGATGTATGCCAAAAACAAAAATGGGCCTAAAATTGATCCTTGCGGTACGCCTGTTTTAACTAAAGACCCTGAAGACGTAGTACCGCTAATACCTACTTTTTGTTGGCGACTGCACAGATAAGATGTTACAAGATCTAGTGCCACTCCACGAACGCCATAGTGTTGAAGTTAATAAGCAATGTCTTATTTTGTTACACATAAGTAATCCCGATGACATTACGATATTGTGGTGTCATCAAGATGGTCTGATGATGAAGCTGGAAGGTGGCCACTGGCACTCATATAAAATGGGCGTCGTCACTAGCATTGATCTGAAAACTGTCTACGGTAAAGAAAACTCTAAAATCAAATGTCAAAAGAACTGTTTTACCTTCAAGGTCACATCTTAGTCGAGCCTCGTGCCAGTTAGCAGGAATATGGTGCAGCTTAAACCATCCTTTAGCCACCGGCTGATAGACGTAATCGAATCTAAAGTGTCTTCCTTCTGAGAATAAAAATAAAGTACTTTTTCAATTGCATGTTTTGTAAGTATCAGCACGCTCTAAGGAACTATCTCATACAATTCGAATCAATGATGTCATATTTTTTGCTGTGCCTGTATTATGGAAATAATTGGGGGTGATACATGTTCAAATAGAGGACATCTTAATCTGAATGTGATGGTGATGAGAAACATGAACAACTAAAATAAGTATGATGAACAACAAAAACTGAAATAAGTATCATGCTTCGCAAATTTATTGAATAAACTTTCTGGAGCTAATGTCATTGAAGTACTAGAGGTCCCCCGGTAACGCCTTGAGCCGAGGTTCGTACCCCATTCAGGGTCGCCCTCTGGCGTGGTTACCTATATGTTGCCCGGCCGAGAGCCCTCTGCGCTCGTCGATTTGTCCGGTAGGGTTGATGCAGCCATCAGACACTACCAACTTTAATCCTTTCCAAAAAAAAATACGTTCTAAAGATCTGGGGGCACGGCAGTGCCCCCGCCAAGTCAAGCAAAAAAGCGGCACGGCCGTACCATCCTTTTCTCGAAGCTTTAAAATATTTGGGAGTTAATTTACCTGTGATAGATGCGAAGTACAGAAGACAATAAATAATCGTCTGGATTAAATACATAACGTTATTTTATAGGAATAGTTTGTACACTACTGGTGTGTTGACAATATTTTTCCTTTATATATAACTGATATGAACTTTATGTATGATTTTACCTTGTTATTATCCTTTTACCTTATGATGCTATTATTCTATCCTTAGGTAAAAAAAACAAAAATCAAAAAATATTTACTACCTATGATCAAAAGTTTGCCTTAAGTACATAAAAAGCTCATAACATTTGTAGGTTTCTGGTGGCTCCAAATTAAGCACGCTTGATTCATGGGTACCAACTTATATCAATTACCTGTAAATATATTACATATCGCAATGATCTAATAACTACATTAAACATGATAAAACAAAAAAGATTGCCTGTATTATTTTTTTACCGGGAACATCTCGAATGGCGCTAAAGTGGATTATAAAAGGCTGATAAAAAGTGTGTGTTTTGAGTTTGAACTGAGCTATCGTCGCTTTAAAAAAAAGAAAAAAAATACATTAATGTTTTAATGTAATTGATAAATTTATTTGCATAAAATGATCTCACTCTTTGTTAATTAGCGCCCAACCTAAATCAATACAAAACCATGATTGTATTTAATTTTAAATCGCGAAACAGGATGTGGTTAGATTGAAATTAAATTAATTAATATAAATATTAACAAACACATTATTTTCAGAGCTTACATCATCTGGGGACGCGGGAGTGCCCCTCCAAGTAATTATTTAAGATTAATATAAATTGGCTTCTGAACAAAGATCTAATAATAGATTTTTCCTCATAATTATCGTCAAATAGCATTAGGTTATTTATTTTATCTACTCTCATATCGTAATGTTCTAATTATGAAATCAAAATCAGTACTTTAATGACCCACTTTATGTGTATAAAGTGGGTCATTAAAGTACTGATTATAATGTGTACCGTGTATAATGAAATTAAAAAATTATATTATAGTACCTACAGTTTTTTTCCCAAGATAATGCTATAAAATAACTTTTTTCTATTAAAGTACAAGTATTTGGACATGTCTGGCCACTTATAATGTTTTTTGGGTTTTAACACTTCAATTAATGTCAGTCAACTTGTCAAACTAAAAAATAAAGAAAAAAACATTTTATGTGGCCAGACATCAGGACTAAACAATTAGGAATCAAGCAGTATCAATTAAATTTTAGATGCAAATTTACTTACTTTGTCTGTGGTCGCGTATGCGGTAGAGATCTCAACTTAGGAGATTTTCCCCACACGGATTTGGGCGCCATGATGATGAATGTTTGTCTATTTTATTGTTTTTTTTTGCATACATATTTTATATTGGCCAAAAATGACAAAAAAATAGCAAGATACTAAGGTGAAATAAACTTGGATCTGAAATTGTGGAGGCGGCAATGGAAATGACGAATAATCGATACCCGTAAGTCATAAAAACCTATGACAAAATATTATCGATGTTTTACCTTTAAATTACATTATTTGATGAGTTTAGATAAATTACTGTATGATACTGCACATAATTAGGTATTAAAAACTCGTGTGATACTATTAAGAACCACGCCTACTGCTCGGTTCTTAAACTCACACTCGTATTTTAATAACCCCTATTATGCAACAGTATCATAAACTACTATTAATAATCCTAAATTATTATTATTTTAATATAGAGGCCCGTGATGATGTCACTGATGGTGGTAAGGACACTAAGCCTAGAAAGGAACTGATTATCAAAAGCAGCTGTCTGCTATATAGTTATATAATAATATGGTAAGCAATGTTGTGTTATATTATTCTGAAAAACAGAATTCCTCGAGACCAAAGATGAAATAAAAAAAATAGATAGGTCAGCGGTAGATACAAGAATAGTTTTTGGTGTAGGAAGATAACGGCAGAAATCAACAGTAATAATAAATAAATAAATATCCTGGGACATTCTTCACACAGGGTTATCTGATCCCAAACCCAAACTAAGCAGAGCTTGTACTATGGAATCGTACAGTATAGTGATTATGAAAAAAAACAGTTGTAGTTAAATGCTGTATTAATTATGGATAAGGACAAAAACAAGGTAAACTATACCTAATTATCACGTGTATATAAAAGGAAATATATTGTGAAATCTTCAGTACTGTTTAATATACTCCTTTAAAATAACGCCATGATTTCAGTCCTTACAATAATTTGTAGTATCTTGTACCTCACAACTGGCACAGGTAAATCTTGCTTTTTTTTATCACCAGATTTAGCATTAATACTTGACTGATGTGAACCAGTTTGAGATCCAGTCCCATCGATAAAAGAAGATGAAGCAATAACATCATGTAGATGCGAAGAATTTTAAATTAAATTAGTACCTAATTATTAAATAAAATTGTTCTCAGATGGTAAATTCAGATCTGATTATGGCTATAAAGCAGTTGGTAAAGGATGGTTTAAGCTACACCGGATTCCTGCCAATTGGCATGAAGCTGAACTCCGATGCAACCTCGAAGGTAATAAGAACTTAACTACATTCACAATCCGTATTGGAGCAATGAAAAAAATCTGTACTTTTTCTCAGGAGCGGTACTGGCGTCACCTTTAGATGTAAATCTTCTGAACACTATGAAGGCGGTGATGTCAAGTAATAACATACAATGTGGAGTGTTCACGGGTATCCACGCCACTGTATCTAGGGGAGATTACTTTTCAGTCGAAGGTACTTTCTATTCCATGTTACTTTATATTGACAGCTTTCTAGGCTTTGTGTGCTTACCATCATTGGCCACATCATCACTGACCGCGGTGAGATTGTGGTCAAACACAGGCCTTTAACTAATAATATTTGAAAGTGTCCTACATTCAAAGCATTACTATTTACCGGTTTTGTAACAAATTAATATGGCATTCTAGATTCTACTGAGGATACAGACAGATTTCTAGACCTTTTTTAGTCTTTTCTTATCATTTGTGATTGTAAACCTGACCGCTAAGAGAGAAGCTTCCAAATTATGCTGGAATCTTTCCAGCTTATGCGGTAGTTGCCATGTGCACGGTAGAAAGGACCAGGTTCTCTGTTAAGTAGCAACGCCTCACGGCTGATAGACTACCCGATATTGATTGAAATAAAGAAGGAAAGAAAGAAATATATTTATTTTGGTCTCGCACAAAAACAATAATACATTAGAAATAGTACGAGGTCCAAAAAGGCACCCATCTGAGCATAATTGCTGCAACATTGATGCAGATGCTGCAATGCTGATTTTTAGACGCGGCACAAGTTTTTGACCCTTTCTCGACATCCCCTTTGATACTGATTTGTCTAGTTTCTTAATTTATGTTTTTTTGTCAGGAGTTCCACTTGTTAATATACCCATAACATGGGCACCAAATGAGCCAGACAATTATGAGAACAGTGAGGATTGCCTGATGTTGGAAGTTAATGGAACTATGGCAGACGTAAAATGTACAGATGTTTTTCCATATATCTGTTACAAAAATAAATCTCCTTTGGTCATAACTGGATGTGGAACACCTGACGTGGGTGAGTATTTGAAATATTTGTCATATACAAGGTTATCTTTCGATGTAATAGCCAACAGAAATTATTCTACCACTGCTAGACAAAGGCCTCCCCCAAGGATCTCCACCATGGCTGGTCTTACGCTACTTGCATGCAGCGATTTCTCACGACCCTCACAAGATCATCAGTCCACATTGTGGGGGGCCTGCCCACGCTGCGTCTTCCGGTTCGTTCCTCGAGAACCGGTCAGCCCTAGCGGCCATCAGTTCTACGAATTTTTACTATTGATGAGTTTTAAAATTTGTCTTTGAAATGTATTTTTAATCACACTAATTCAAATAATTTCTTCCTTCCATGATGGTGGCCAAACGCGATATACTTGTGAATAGATGCTATTTGTGGGGCCTGTTTGAATCGTAGATCTATTTTGTAGTTTTTCCGCTGCGAGCATACTATTGGTGTCAGGGATACTAGAACGTGTACTTATATACAATTGTATCTTTTATGTTTTTTTATTGTTAATGTGTGTGTACATACATAAATAAATAAATAACGTGAAATACGTTCTAGTTTTCACGGCATCGGAACAGCAGTTTAGACGTGAAAAGCTTAAACATACATACTTTTATATTCATAACATGTAGTATTACTTCCGCATTTATAATTTTTAGTATGGAAGTAGCGATTAGTAAGGATTATAGTTTTTAAACATAATTCACGTAAGATTTACTCCACAGAGTATAAACTGGACGCAAGAACAGGTAGTTGCTATAAGGTTCACCCTGTGGGTCAGCCATGGGCACGCGCATACATGACATGTGCTGCTGAAGGAGGCTATTTGAGCATTATCAACAGTGCCGTAGAAGCGCAAGTGCTTGTGGATAGCTTCGCTAAGTATCCAGATACTGTCTTGTCTGCTGCAGAAAAGGGGCTTGTGTCCATCGGTTTCCACGACTGGGGTGAACGTGGAACATGGAGGACTATCCACGGTTTGTTCTTTTTGTACTTTAACCTTCGATCAACAATATCATAGATATCGGAACACGTACAAAATCCATGCTAAATGCTGTCCGCAGAATATATACTTTTTCAGCTGCATTTGTTTACTAACCAACGGAGATAAATGTTTTAAAACAGTTTTAAGTTCACCCTAATTACAACCATAGTACCTAGTAATAAAGTCACAAATCTTCAAAATATTATCTAATACTTACGATCATTCGAACTAAACAAAATAAGAGTCACCTCTCAAGTGAGCTGTTATTTACCGAGACGTATTTTTTGCGCCGACTCGAAATCTATGATATTGTTGATCGAAGACTTTAAGTTAAAAATAGTGGACCAATGCAGCTGCCGGAACACTATAGGTGCTTGACGATGGATTTTCAATTTCTTTGGATAGCCAAGCAGACATAACGTATTTTGAATTTAAAATCAATACAAAGATAAATCTATAACAGCCGTAACCCTGATTCGCAAATTACATCACTTTTAATGCTCATTTAATTTATTCCGGATTGTGTTTGTCATCTCAGGAACTACCCTTGAAGCAGCTGGCTACAATAAATGGCAATCAGGACGGCCGGACAACTTGACAACTGGAGAATTCTGCGGCAGCATGTACAGATCGGGATTGCTAAACGATATTTGGTGCAACAAGCGTGTGGCATTTATCTGCGAAAAAAGCCCTGAAAGTCTGATTGATGAAGATGACTTAAAGAAGTAAAACTTATTAATAAAAATATGCCCTTTTTTGCCCCATTTTGGAGCTAATACTTAATCCAATTCTGTAAATTAATAAAAAAATATATTTTGTACAGAGAATGATCATTGCTATTCAGCGTGGCAATGCTGTCAGCCTTCTTGGCTCGCTTCCGCTTGGCAGTGATTTGGGTCTTTTTTTTATTTATCAGTAGATTAGTGTAGGTAGTAAGGGTTTTAGGTATTTTATGTACATAGTTTATGTTAGTTTAGTTTAGATTATATGTATATAGTGTTTGGTATTTTACTTTTATTGACCACAGAGTACTTTATTATACAACGTGTTACGGAAAGGTCATATTCATCCGAAAGGGGTGATGATTACATCAGGTATAGATTCTCTATGCAAAGTTTCCACGCAAAATAAATTACTCAAAGAATTCATACCAAACTTTTGGTTTCGTAAGACATAACAAACGTGTCACCGCACTACGAGGGTCATTAACTTTTCACGTCATTTCCTAATATTGAAGTTAAATCTCTTTCGCGATCTGTGCGCCTGGTACACGCTGTAGTGTGACGCCGCGCCGCCCTGTGTCGGCGCGGCGGCAGCCTTTGTCGGCGCGCCGACACACGAGTATTATTAAACAACTGACGAAGCTCCGAAGCTGTGGGGAAGACCCGAAAAATAAAACTTCTACTTTTCTACTATCCTAGTAGGGTAGCTGGCCCAATTATTGTACATTTTGAATTTATTTTCGATTTTTTGTTAAAATTAATTTACTAATCAAGTCAGCCTATCGCAGTCCACTGCTGGACATAGGCCTCTCTCAAGTTGCGCCACAAACAACACAGCTACCTAATAATAATTTCAAGAAAACTGTGATAAATTTAATACATTGAAGCACACCGATTAAAGAAGAGTTAGGCCAGGGCATCAGTTAATTAATAAAACCTATGAGCTGTGTTGACAAACGAATCCGATAAGATAATTTGATGTGGACTGTGGGGGTGGTACCTACATAAGTACATAGTCTTAATTTGTAAGTATTGATTAATCAAAATAGCGACAGATAAGTTGAGTATTGATTCGATTTATTTATTTATTGAAGGCTACCAGCTAAGACTATCACTACGACTATGACTATGTACCTGCAACTGGCTCATTTACCCTTAATATCATTGTGTGTGTAAACCCCGATGAAATTAGGGTTCAGTTATTATTGTTTGCAAATGCTGTCCGAACAACTCTCGTTACTCATGAGGTCCTGGTACTTTTAACAATTTATTTCCATAGTTTAATACATTTTTGCGGCTTATTTTTTTATTGTGTTTTATTAAACAAATAAAGACTCCGTACTACCTACTAAAAGCCAAAACCCATGTCTCAGTCAAATGGGCCCGCCGACAAAATGTAAACTTCTGATACGTTTTAAATGTTTTCAGTTGTAATTTAGTGTTGTTATCATCATAATTATCCACTCATTACTGTCCCACAGCTGGGCACGGACCTCTTCTCAGAATGAGAAGGTTAAGGTTAGGTTAGTCATCACGCTGGCCTTCTGCGAGTTGTTTAGCCGTGTGCGTGTTAGAATGGCAAAAACTACCAACATAATTTAATTTTAAAATCCTATCTATTTAAATAAAAGCGGAACCCACTGCACACTAGCATTTTATTTCTACCAGGAGACACATAAGTTGCATAGAGTAAAGTTATTTAGGGTTCATTTTGAATAAATTATGTTACAAAATCTTTTTTCTGTAACATTTCTAATTGCATAATCTTTTAGTTAGTTACTTACTATGGTAATAAAAAAAATCAACATTAAAAGGATCGTTCATATCGTTATCCTTTATCCCGTTTTGTTGTTATTGTGAGGTAAAAAAAATGTGGCAGAAAGTTACTATGTGCATAATTATTAGGCACCTACATTTACATGTTCACCGAAAGTCGTGAACTAGGTACCTACTCCGTAATTCTTGTTACTTTTCTTTAAGTATTATTATTATTACCTACAGCCTAAGTTTTAAAATAATTTTCCAAGCTGCAAACAAGCATTTGCATTTGAACTTGTTTACAAACAATCCTAGTTTTTTAATTATTTAATTTAAACTAAACACAGAACCCTTTAGCATTATTTATGTACCAGGACACACATAAGTTGCGGAGGAAAGTTATTTAGGGTTCATTTGAAAATAAATTATGTTACGAAATCCTTTTTCTGTTCTAGGTTCCATTAGGTTCTTTCGCAGTATTTACCTAAGCAATTAATTTCTGGTAGAGTACCTATGTATGTCAACCAACATAAAAAAGAAATGTTGGATACTCAAATTCTGTGTCTGTGGTTTAATTTCAATGATTACGTAGATTCACACATTACATACTCCGTTATGTTTGTTATTAGATTGTTTTACGTAGATAGGTAACTAAGTATTATTTACTAGTCCCTACTAATCCCTTCATTAAGTACCTACCTAAATTCAATATCATTTTCAAGCTAACAAATGATTTACTGATGATTGATTGATGATTTGTTAATTTTTAAAGGATTTGTATTTTAGCTTGTTCACAAACATAATCAGTTTTTGTCAGAAAAAGTGAGTAACAAAATAAAATATCCGGAACCCATTATACAATAATACCAGGGGTAAGAGCATAAGAGGTTTGTTTTCACAGGTGAATGTATCGTGAGTTACCTACTTACACCGATCAGCTGACTTGGTTGCTAGTGATGTGTAAATTTCAAGTTGAAATGTTTGGGTTTTTGGTTTCATTCCTCATATCTTCCTAACCTGTAGATATAGGATTTAAAAACCTTTGCAATATAGTTTATTATGATCCAAAGAAGCCGTGCACTTGATATGTATATACCCTTTCCGTAACAGCTTGTATATTTGAAAATACTGTATATATATTTACATATATTAACTTACTTAAAATAAAATATATATACATACAAATTAAAACTATATAATCTAAACTAAACTAACATTAACTATGTACATAAAAAAATAAAAATAAAAACTTCTTACTACCTACCTACTTATAAGTAAAAAAATTGTCCCAAATCGCTGCCTAGCGGTAGCGTGCCAAGAAGGCTGGCCGCATTGCCACGCTGAATAGCAATGCTAATTCTTTGTGCAAAATACGTGCCAGCCTTCTTGTCATGAGAGGCCTGAATGAGTCGATAGGAGACCTCTTTGAACAGAAGATGAGCCTCCGGTCCCCAAGGCCCTAGAGTTTCTACCCCAAATGCCAAAAATATGTTGGTCCTCTGTAGACCAGCATATTTGCGACGCTTGAGGCACTCTTGTTGTGCAGCCGCAGCGCCGGTGTTTTAATTCCAGTAAATATAATATCTTATTAAAAAAAAACAAATAGGAACTTACATTTATCCCTGAGTGGTATAGGCTACTTTTTATCCTGGGAAAGCAGATAAACCGGGAAACAGCTAGTTATTTATCCTACACTACAAACAAAGCCAACACTTAATTAATTATCATTGAGTTTTATTACTCTGTGTAAATTTTCATGGACATTTAAAGCCATAATAGGGGAGTGTCATTATTAGCTAATACGGTTTCCAATCTTCGAAGTATTTTCATGGTGCCAATCTAAACGTGCCGTTCTATTCAGTTTTGTTTCAGATCTTGAAATAACCTATTTTTTTCCTTATCCCAGGGAACACTTTAGGTGCTGTTTCCTATTATTATTTCCGATCACGCTACCGTCCTCGACGGCGAGGACCGCCGCGACGTCCCACTCAGTCTCGTCCCCTTCAAGTGGCCCGAGCTGCCTACAGTAATCCGACCGCCCCCAATTAGTCGTAACTCGTACAAAGTCCTTCCCCTCCCCCGGTAACGCCCTGAGCCGAGGTTCGTACCCCATTCGGGGGTGCCCTCAGGCACTGTTACCTAAATATTACCCGGCTGAGAGCCCTCTGCGCTTGCCGATTTGTCCGGTAAGGTTGTTGCAGCCATCTGAGGCTACCAAATTAGTTAAAAAAAAAAAAAAAAACCTATTATTATTACGATTTAAGCTTAATATTAGGCTAATAAGTTATTTATTTTTAACTTAAACTTCTAAATTGACTATTAGTAATAATATACTGCTGGGAAAACACTTTGTTCTTGTGTTTTTTATAAAAAGTTACCTACTAACAATTTTTTTTTACAATTAATAGGCATCTATTTGACCAAAATCTAATCAAGATGAATACTGATCAGTGGTCTCGAACCTACCGACTTTTCGGTATTTCTACCGATATGGGACCGCTTCTACAGAAATGTATAGATTTTCTCACGATTTATGAAAATAACAAGGATATTCTCCCGATTATTTAAATCAATTTTACATTCTTGAACTGAGAACCCATTCCATTTCATTTATGTTTCATGGGTGTTTCCCCACCAAATATGACAGAAATAGTAATTTTCTAATACTCTTTTATCTTAGTTAATAACCAAGAATTCGGACGTTATTTTTCATTTGCGTTCTCATCAGTTTTGAAGATGAACTTTCTATGCATTTTTGAAGTATTTTTAAATGATCAAAGATGAAATATGAAAACCTAGTCAGATTGTCGTCTGATAAACAACCAAGCATACAAAACGATTATTGAATGATGCAAATTTATGATTTTGAAATAAGTTCTAAGGTGACTGCTAAGACTATGACTGTAGAGTATTGATATGATCCTAAAAAGGTTGTATTGATTTAAGCATTTTTATTAGTACACTAGCTGTCCCCCGCGGTTCCACCCGCGTTTCCAAATAAAAAGTAGCCTATGCAACCTGATCTAGATAAGGCAACATAATAATTGTCCATGGGAAAAACAGTTTTCTCTTAAATATATTCCAACATGCTTAAAAGTTTGTCCTTGTGCTTTATTTATATTTACTTCAGACGATAGGTAGGTAATTTCACAGGAAATTGTACCTATTCGTTTAAATCTATATGGTAAATCTATGGGTATCATCGGAATGCGAGGTATCAGTACTGTTTGCCCAACTGCTGGCTCAGTCAAAACCAATCGCTACTATGACAGAAATCTAGAAATTTTACTTGAAGTCTGGTACCATTACATAAATTTGGTGGTCTAATATCTATTTAACATGCATAGTCCTGAATGACTGTCTGACGGATCAACGCATAGCCTAAACCGCTGATCGTAGAGACCTGAAATTTAGAGGGTGTGTTCTTCGTATGAAGTAGGCATCCTATAAGAAAGGATCTTCCGAAATCCTTAGGGGTTGAAAAACTGGGACAAAGTTTGTATGGAACAACGTGATTCCTTGGTCCAATCTACTTCAAATTTTGCATAAACATTCTTTAAGATAATTGATGGAAGACGTGTTTTGTATTTTATTGAAACTCATCGCCTATCGGGGTTAAAAAAGGGTAGAAAGTTATTTTGGGGGTGATTTGCATCGAAGTTGATATCAATACTGCTTTTGAACTCACATAAAAGCTTGGTGCAATGCAATGCATATGACGAACAATTGGGATGAATTTGCTGTTATGTCTCATGACCGTCTTGGCAACAATCATGGGACAAAAGAAAAGTATAAATTAGATGTTACAACACTCTACATTTCTGCGAGTTAGTTGCAGCCGGTCAAATATACCCATTTGTATTTGAAGTATATCGAAATGGAAACCAGTATGCCAAATTTGGTACAGAAGACTAACCCATCAAAAGGTTACGTTTTTCCCAAGATCTTTCTTATGGTCACTTTGATGCCTACGCTGATGCCGATGGTGATAATAACACTGATCAGCGTCCAATAGCCAATCTAAATATATAAAACTTTTAACAAAAATTTGAACCGATATCATGGTACCGCAGATTTATTTCGCTTACTTCAAAACTATCATATTAGAGTTCCTAAATAGTTATTTTCTGCTTTTTAGTGCCTTTGAAGGCGGTCCTATTTTTTGTTAAAAGTTTTTTATTTTTCAATTTTGAATTTCTTATGTGTAATCAATGACTCTCAAGGTCACTGACCTAGGATAAGCATATTAGCGTTGTAGTTTCCATCATCGTTCCTATAACATTTAAAGAATTATCCCCTAACTCCTAACCATTAAGGAGTTGTACCTTCCATCATCAGCTCAGCAACATAAGATGATGACTACCAGACGCAAATATCTGAATAGCTTTAGAAAGTATGATGAAAAACATTGTAAGTGCCTATAAAATTTAAAGAGTTCCCTCGATTTGTCCAGGATCCTATCATCAGATCCATAGAACTTGTGAAGTATACCCTTTCAAACAAAAAATATTTTTCCAAATCGGTCCAGGCGTTCGAGTATTCGGGGAACATACAAAAAAAAAATATTCCGACGAATTGATAACCTCCACTTGAAGTTGGTTAATTGACTGACTGACTGACTGACTGATCGCGGGTGATATCGCGGGTGGAAAGCTATTTAGCATTCTATATTAAAGCTGAAAAGTTTATGAAAAACATTGTAAGTGCCTATAAAATTTGAAGAGTTCCCTCGATTTGTATAGGATCCTATCATCAGATCCTGACTTGGTGATCATGGGACCACTTGTGAAGTATATCCTTTCAAAAAAAAAATAATTTTCCTTATCGGTCCAGGCGTTCGAGTATTCGGGGAACATACAAAAAAAAGATTTCAACGAATTGATAACCTCCGCTTGAAGTTGGTTAATTGACTGACTGATCGCGGGTGGCATCGCGGGTGGAAAGCTATTTAGCATTAAATAATAAAGCTGAAAAGTTTGTTTGTTTGTTTGAACGCGTGAATCTCCGGAGTTACTGGTCCGATTCGAAAACTACGCTGTCGGCTGGTAGTTTAGCCATTATTTTGTCGTTGATGGCGTCAACGCTTATATTTCTGGCAGCTAATTAAATTAAATTGCCCTCTCACACATCCATTAATGTTTTTTTTGGTCGATATTGGCTATATCCGGATATACTCTACAGATCAGGTCTTCAGTGTTGGTCACAATTTCACCAACGTATTTGTCAATAGCTATTTTTTTTATCTGATTCAGGTACTTTCCCATCCCCGATTAAATGGAGCTTTATTGGGAAATCTGTGCTTCCTCTACCCAAGTGACTCCTCATTTTGGTATACAGTTTCAATAATTCAACAGATAAGCAAGATTTAATAATATCTGATCTAGTTTCCCTAACAGGCAACGTTTATCTGAAATCACCAGAAAACATCAAAGTTATTCCACCCATGGCTATTTGTGCATTTTATAATTCTGAGAGTTCTATCGAAAGCCTCTAGATGAGCTCTATGAGTCATGTGCACTCATCCCATATTATTAGGTTTGCATCTTGTAAAACCTTGCCCAATGGTCCATTTTTACGTATAGAGCGTACGCTGTCTTTTTCAAGAAATACCGTAAGAGTCTGTTTAGAAGTGAAATGAGCCGTCCTTCTACCTGTCAATAGTGTAGCAGCAATAAATATCTGATGATGCAACAGCAATGGCTAATTTCGTTGACTTCAAAACTATCAGAGTAGAGTTCTTACATAGTTATTTTATACTTATTAGTGCCTTTGTGGTTTTTTTTTGTTAAAAGTATTTCATTTTTTAGTTTCTTATGTGTAATCAATGACTCTCAAGGTCACTGACCTAGGATAAGCATATTAGCGTTGTACTTTCCATCATCGTTCCTATAATATTTAGAGATTTATCCCCTAACTCCTACCCGTTAAGGAGTTGTACCTTCCATCATCAGTTCAGCAACATGTGACGACTACCAGACGCAAATATCTGAATAGTTTTAGAAAATATATGAAAAACATTGTTAGTGCCTATAAAATTTGAAGAATTCCCTCGATTTCTTCAAGATCCCATCATCAGACCCTGACTTGGTGACCATGTGACCACCTGTATGTATAGTTTCCAAATCGGGTCAGGCATCTTCGAGTAATCGAGGAACATACATAAAAAAGATTCCGACGAATTGATAACCTCGTCTTGATGACAGTTAAAAATAACAAAAAACTGTTACCTAGGCGACCGCTGTCATCCATTGACAACCGCGTCGCATCGCTCACCCATGCTATACGTGCTCCCGCTTAACGTTCTTTTTATCATTGCTCAGCTCCTGAGGGTCGTAGCGTGATGTTCTATAGCCTATAACCTTCCTTAATAAATGGGCTTTCAATTGCAAAAAGGTTTTTCCATATCCCACTGGCAGATCCAGAGATTAGCGCGTTCAAACAAACAAACAAACAAACAAACAAACAAACAAACTCTTCAGCTTTATTATTAGTATAGATATAGTATGACACAACTTAGATGAAGCATCGGCAAAATTTGTAAAATCGATCGTTCTCGAAAAGAGTTGACAGAAAGACAACATTACTCATGTGTTAAAAATAATCGACGAAAATGATCTTGTTGAACGTTGAATGGCGCGATAATGAATGATTTTTATTAGTTGTGTAAATCGGAAGTGAAGTGTACGAAAACGACTGGCCGATGCTACATCTAAGTTGTGTCATACTGTAACAAGTTATTACAATATCACTTCTTATCCTCAGAAATTAAGCTGACGGGGTCTTTTTCACATACAAAGGAGAACAATATCACATCGCACCACACATCGTTAAGACGACCGTTTCGATTAATGGCACCACAATACTGGCCGACGCCTTCATGAGTTCCGTTGCTTGGATTCCCGTCTACCCATTTGTTAAAGCCAGCTGCTGACAGAGTTTCACCTGAAAAAAAAACAAATATTAGTTTTTTTTTAACATCGAATTTGTTGGCACAGGCACTTATAAATTGTCAGACTCTAAAGCAGAGTTTGCAAGGTTATTTCGGAACTCGGACAAAGGATAAGACTTGCTACCCAACGACCCGACTTCTGGGCACTCTACCAGTGGGCAACTTTGAGCAAATTTTTTATTTATAATATTGTATTATATATTTATTTATATATGTTATAATATACATATAATAAAGTATAATATATATTTTTAAAATGGCATACTATGTATAGTTCGCCACGATCCACGCTCTCCCCAATCTTGGAAGCCGATGTATGCGTCATCTTTGAACGATGTAGTCATGATGGTATTTTGAGGATTTTGAGCGAAGATTTCTTTAAGCACTTGCGATTCCACATCGCTGTTGACGATGCTGAGGTAGCCTCCCTCCGCAGCGCAGGTCATGTAGGCTCGCGACCACGTTGTGGCAGTGCGGTGAAACTTATAGCAACTGCCTGTTCTGCTCTCCAATTTGTACTCTGCAGAGAATGTCAAAAATTGGAATGGTTCAAATTCAAACTGATTCTATTGGAAACTGGCTAGGAAATTAGTTACACAGTTTTTTTTTTATACTACTAAGGTAGCAAGCAAGCATACGGCCCACCTGATGGTAAGTGGTTACCGTCGCCTATCGCCATTTGCAATACCAGAGATATGTGCCAATGTGTTGCTGACCTGTTACTCGTTATTGTAATACCGAGAAGGCAAACTGGCTCTCAAGGGCAATTGCCGGAACACACCGGTAGGAGCTTGGCGACAAATTTTCAACTTGAGGGTGGTAGCCAGCCTGACGGGTACTACAAAGTACCCTACCACCGTGCTATGGTTTCCTCACGATGCACAGTGTTTTATGAGACCCAAAAATCGGACATGCTTTTTTTATTTTAATTTTGGATAGATTTCATCATTATAAATGCTAGAGTAAAACTCCCACTTTTCTAAAACTTATAGTTTTTGAGAAAAAAAATATTAAAAGTCACGATTTTTTATCCTGTTAAAACTGAAAAATAATATTTATTCATAAACTAAGTTTAATATTTAAAGTTTTGATATAATAGCCGTTGGGTATTGCAAATATGCACCATTTGCTCTTTTTCCAGGTTTTAAAAGTGACTGGAATGGGAAGAATTATTGATTTTATGAGTTTTCGTTTTTATTTTTTTTCTCCTACATTAGTACGTATTAGCACGTCAAACTCACAGCAAAGCTAATTTACAATGTAGTACGTACATAAAAAAAAATCACGAAGATATACCGTGGGACTTAAAAGTTATCGTAATTTTAGTAATATTCCGTCATTCCCGATAATAGGGTTGTCGTCGAAATGATTTTTCCCGGGATTTATTTATACTCGCAAAATATAAATAAAAAAATACCCAGCTGAGGCAAAGCCTAAATGGAAGGTTTCTCATTGTCACATTATCTCTGTATTTACTTTTGAGGATTGCAAAAATATTTTGGTGATTGTAGATTTCATTATTTTTATTGGATTCCCGATTAAGTATCATATGTGGCATGGGAAGGAGTCCACCCTCGAAAGGATTTTCCTAAAACCCCATGCCAATACAAGTGATAAAGCGAAACGAGGGTAAGGCATCATGCCGTACTAGACTCGTGTTAGAGGATTCGATCCCGGGATCCCGGATCTCGGTCGTATTTTAGTCCCGAAATTTTCGGGATCAAATTTAATGAATCCCGGGATTTTCGGGATGGATAATTTTTTTAAATAAGTCAATATAATGTGCGTGTAACGACACATCGTGGTTCAAATAAGTAATTTTTGAAGTTTCTGGTCAATTTAATTTAAAAATATGAGTTCTTATAAACATTGATCTCTAAAGCATATTATTATAGTCATTTTTAAAGTTTTTCTAAAAAAGTCTAAAGAAGTTTATTGTTAGTTTCATAAATGATTTACGGAAGTGCCTAGTTTGTTTATTTTTTAAAAAGAAATTATAATTTTGTTTAACCGCCTTTTTGAAGGTTTACCTAAAACTTAAATAGGTATTCTATGTCCTCACCAAACTAAAAGATAAATAAAAAAAATGATTTTGATATGTTTTACTGTCTTTTTGTTACCACTTTTCATTACCAATACAATCCCGGGACTATCTCAGGATCCCGAGATCAGCTGTAGATAATCCCGAAATCCCGGGATTAAAAAAATCGACCGGGATCGAATCCCTCTTCTCATGATGCCACTTTGCCTCAGCAGGAGTTGACCCACCCTGCTCAGGGATGTCCGTCCGGGCTCCAACCGGAAACTTAATGTTAGGGGGATATGAGGGCGCCAACCCTCACGTTGGTCCACGAGTGGCACATGGAGTAGCGGATCACGCCCAGCCGGCAAAAATTTCAGCTAAATCGAAAATTGGTAGGCAGAACCAATGTACCTAACCTTCACCTGGGTGGTAGTGAGATTTCACTATACACAGATGAAGTTAATTACATATAAGTTTGCATAAAAGTTGAGTTATTATCCTCTGTCATGATTGCTGATGATAACGCTCCAAATCTATATTTTATAGTTGTAATTATCATGACAATAATTTTCCGGGAAAAATTATAAACGTTAAGTGACAACCCTGGGTAAAAAAATTAATTGATCATAACTTTTGAGTCCCAAGGTATATCTTCATGGTTTTTTTTTGGTGAATGAAATACATAGTGAACTAGCTTTGCTGTGAGTTTGACGTGCTAATACGTGATAATGTAGGAGAAAAAAAATAAAAACGAAAACTCATAAAATTAGTAATTCTTCCAATTCCACTCACTTTTAAAACCTGGAAAAAGAGCAAATGGTACATGTTTGTAGTGCCCTTTGGTAAGTATATGGAAATCTTAAAAAATGAACTTAGTTTTTGAATGAACATTTTTTTTTCAGATTTCCCGGGACAAAAAATTGTGATTTTTAAAAAAATATTCCTCAAAAACTATAAGTCTCAGGAAGGCGGGAGTTTTACTTTAGCATTTATAATGACGATATCTATCCAAAATTTTAGTAAAAAAGGCATGTCCGATTTTTGGGTCTCATAAAACACTGTGCGATGTTTTCCTTCACCGAAAGCTCAAGCTCATTGTAGGATTCGAACCCACGACCTTCGTCGCGGTATCCGATACTCATAGTTTAAACACTAGAAATAATGATAAACTTGCTATACCTGTAACTCGTTTGAGCAAAGTTAGGGATTCTTTTAAGGGGCAAAGTATACGCTTCTTTAACAAAGTACCCAAAGAAATTCAAGAATTGTCCGTACAAAAAAGGGTACTATAAAGTTTCTGATTTTATAGAGGACAAGAACGCATTTCAATGAGTTGTTCGCTTCACATGCTATTTATTGTTATTATAATTTTTGTTATTATTATTGTCATATTGTTAATTTTAATATTTTATTTTATTTTCTATAGTTTTTTATATACATATTTTTTATTTTTACTAATTTGACGATTAAAAATACTTGCAATAAGTTCATTTAATAAAGACACTTTTGAATTTGAATTTGAATCCGACGTCACTACCACTGAGCTATCATCGCCTTAAGTTATAATTAAACAATTATATCCCAGAATATATAAGGTTATTACCCAAGAGGTTGGGTATTATAGTTAAGGCTGAATACTATGGAAAGTGTATATATCATTATCAATAATCCTACAATGGCTTTACACAAACCATTACGAAGTTAGCGTAAATCACTTGCCTTTGCTGGCACTTGGAAACGTACTGATGTAAGGCGAAATATTTTAGTATCTACTCGAGTAATCAACATCAAAATCAAAACTGATTTATTCAGTTTAGGCCCTAATAAGGCACTTATGAATGTCAACAGTTACAGTTTTACAATAGACTCTACTACCGGTTCGGAATACACTTGAACTGAGAAGACTCCGGCAAGAAACCTAAATATATAGAAGGTTACTGATTGACTGACTGACTGACTGATCTATCACCGCACAGCTCAAACCACTAGCCTGATTAGACTGAAATTTGGCATACAGATAGCTCTTATGACGTAGGCATACGCTAAGAAAGGATTTCCGGTGGCCAATTCAGTAAAAGTTCGCTTCTAATCCAATTCTAATTTTACTAAAAAATGGTCGGTATAACCGTACCACGATTAGATTGTAATCGAAACAATTCTAATCGAATCAAATGTGTCAAATGTTTAGTGGAATACCTCTTGATCGAACGTCAACTTTAACTCAACCATGATTGGATCTAGATCGTTGTCAGATTATTATTAGTGGAATACGAATACGTGCAAAGTCGTCATTCAGCTGCGATCCAATTGTAATCTAATCAAAATTAATTTGTGGACTTGGTCCCCTTAAATTTCAACCCCTAACCCCCTTAGGGGTTGAAATTTCAGGGGATTAAGATCGCCGGATGGAAAGCTAGTGGGAAATACTCAGGTTTATTTTGAAGTGTATTTTAATGCTAAATAAATTTATTGATAATTTTTGAATGTTATGTGGAAATATTTTAGTGTTGTTTTCCACTTTAAAATATTTTTCAATGCTATTTCTGACTACTATACCCAACCAAATTCATCTTCTATAGAATAATAAAAAATAGGCAAAATTTGGACAGCATTTAGGAAACTTATGATAATCCTAATTCAAATGGCTCACCTGGGTCTGATGTCCCACATCCAGTGATGACCAAGGTAGATCTCTTTTTGTAGCAAATGTATGGGAACACATCTGTGCACTTCACATCTGCCATGGTCCCATTAACTAACATCATCAGGCAGTTCTCGCTGTTCTCATGATTATCTGGCTCGCCCGGCGCCCAGGAGATGGGTATTTTTAACATTGGAACTCCTATTACGTAGAAAACGTTAAAATGAAACATAAAACATTTTTTTTCAATTTATTTCAATAGGTTAGCGGTCGGCGGTTTTACCGACGTTTCATAGGATTATATAGTCCACTCCATATTTAAAAATGAGTAACATTCTAAAAAGTATACATTTTTATTTTCATGAACAATTCGAAATTCGAATTCAATAAACTTTTTTGTGGCCAGCATTCTAAAAGAAAAGTTTTTACTGTGTGACAATACTTATGACCTGACTAGGTATTATAGTCTAGATACCTTCGATAGAATAGTAATCGCCCTTGGAGAAGGTCGCGTGGATGCCCGTGAACACTCCACATTGCTGAATATGATTATTTGCCATCATCGCCTCCATGCCAACGAGGAGGTCTTGGTTCAAAGGTGATGCCAGTACAGCTCCTGAAAAATATACGGTAAATTTAACTCTTTATATCTAAAGTTTGGTATATAATCAACTAGCGACAAGCCCCAGCTTCGCATGGGTGTACAAATCTTTGAATTTCTCTGCTTTTCTGTACTATAATATGAATGTATTATACATATAAACCTTCCTCTTGAATCACTCTATCTATCGCTGAAAATTTCATTAAAATCCGTTGAGTAGTTTAAAAGATCTAAGCGAACAGACAACGGAAGCGACTTCATTTTATACTGAGTAAAAGATGTTAGTTTTGTTTTAGGTACCTTCAAGGTTGCATCGGAGTCGAGCTTCTTGCCAGTTAGCAGGTACACGGTGGAACTTAAGCCAGCCGTCCACGTACGAATAGTACTCGTAGTCATGTCTGAACTGTTTGCTTCCTAAAAAAACATAGTAAAAACGTGAGGATCAGTCAATAACCTTCCAATAAGTATTTAGACGATAAAAACATTATAATAATAATATATTTATTTCTTTTCTTTCATAAAGGTTACTTAATAACTATATGGAACAGAAATAATACAGTTTCCAGATTTAAACTCTTTTGTGAGAGACTGGCGTCTGTACTAGGAACTGGCCTGTATTACAGATCACCGGGCTCCCTCCCCTGGGATTAATACTGTTTTATGTGACATTAATTTAATTTAGTTTAAATAACATTAATTTAGTTATTTTAACAATAAATATATAACCAAACTCCGCTTAAAATAGGAAACTCCTTTTAAATCTATACTAATATTATAAATGCGAAATTAATTCTATTTGTTTGTTACTTTTCAGGCCTAAACTGTTGAATCGATCACGATAAAATTTGGCAAGAAAATAGCCTATGATATGGATAAAGATATAGGCTACATTTTACTCTGGAAACGCGGGTGAAACGGCGGGGTACAGCTAGTATAACATAACGTTATACAAATGTAAGCTCATCCTAACAAATATTATAACTGAGTTTGTTTGTTTGTTATATTTTCACGCCTTAACTACTGAACCGATCGCTTTGAAATTTAGCACGCAATTAGCCTATAATATAGACATACATAGGCCACTTTTTATCCCGGAAACGCTGGTGAAACCGCGGGGAATAAATTATTAGTTACAATTAGTTATAACTCAGCACGTATAAAAAAATTGCGTCGCGTATTATAGATGCAATATTGTGACTTCATCTACTTTTTATAACAAAAACAACTGAATTTTTTCTTAAAACAAAATCTACGAATATTGTCTATTGTAATTATAAGAAAAAAATTGGAAAAAAGCCAGAGACCATCCAGGTATAATAGCATGATATTGTTCAACATAAAAAAAAACTAAGATTAAAATCCGAATATAGATACTTACCAGTGACCACTGTGTAATACAGAAGGAAATAAAAACACTGGACGACAGAGATCATGTTGATGTTAAGAATCAACTAAGCTAACTCAGGCGTTTGAGAATGACTCAATTTTGACACTCTTTATATAGAGTCCAATAAAAGATAAGGGCTTAGGCATGAGTCAGTTTTAAAATACTTGTTGCTATTGCATCCTGTTCTAATTTTCCAACAATTTAATCATATAATAATAAATATTCTATAGTCATTAAATGTTAGTGACCTTATTAAAAATTTAAACCAATATAAAAGACATAGCTCTAAAATTTACAGTTTACTTCGTAGAGTGGCAAATCTTTTAGTTTCCTTGAGATAAATAAGAGCCAGAGACTAGCTGTAGTTACTCGTTTATCTAGCCACCACACTATAAATTATTAACTACTAACGGATCCCAAATAGTAGGGACTAATTGCTAACGCGACCCCATGATTTCAAATAACTACCACAAGCGCAACTTAGCTCAACGAATACTACCTAACGCGACCCGCCTAAGTGCAAACGCCTCAACAGTTTGTGTTTTTTTACTACGTAGTATGTAGTAACGATATAATCCCTTAACTTCACGGAAAAAATAAAGAAAGCTAATATATCAATGAATATGACATATTTTAATAAAAAAAAGAAATCCGTTAATAAAATGGTTTCAGATCTGAAGATATTATTGTTATATTGAAAGTTAATAGAAATTAATTAAATAATGTGTCTCAACTTAAGTATGCAAATGAGCTCCAGTTCCAAAGTTTTTTTCTAAGATGTTGGACAGCAAATAATAAAAATACTTCAATGGTTGCCTCATATCCCTGATCTTGAATAGATTTAAAAGGAGACCAACTGCAGAAAATCCATGATATACCTAGGAATTTGTCTACTGAAAAAAATATCACCAGGAAACATTGTGGAGCCAAATTATTAAAAAACAGCAGAAAAGAAAATTATCTTGTAAGTGCAGCTATATATAAGCGCAAGGTAGGCGCAAGTTTGTACACCTTAAATATCCTTCCATCATGCTATAGATCCATTTTCCTCACCAAAAAGGCCTCATTATAAAATTTAATCCAGGAACTTTGCGATAGAATTTAATGCTTTGGTCTTGGATCTATCTACTGCTGAGGTATTATCGCTTGAAATAATATATCTATACTAATAATAAAGCTGAAGAGATTGTTTGTTTGTTTGTTTGTTTGTTTGAACGCGCTAATCTCTGGATCTGCCAGTGGGATATGGAAAAACCTTTTTGCAATTGAAAGCCCATTTATTAAGGAAGGTTATAGGCTATTAAACATCACGCTACGACCCTCAGGAGCTGAGCAATGATAAAAAGAACGTTAAGCGGGAGCATGTATAGCATGGGTGAGCGATGCGACGCGGTTGTCAATGGATGACAGCGGTCGCCTAGGTAACAGTTTTTTGTTATTTTTAACTGTCATCAAGACGAGGTTATCAATTCGTCGGAATCTTTTTTTATGTATGTTCCTCGATTACTCGAAGATGCCTGACCCGATTTGGAAACTATACATACAGGTGGTCACATGGTCACCAAGTCAGGGTCTGATGATGGGATCTTGAAGAAATCGAGGGAACTCTTCAAATTTTATAGGCACTAACAATGTTTTTCATATATTTTCTAAAACTATTCAGATATTTGCGTCTGGTAGTCGTCACATGTTGCTGAGCTGATGATGGAAGGTACAACTCCTTAACGGGTAGGAGTTAGGGGATAAATCTTTAAATATTATAGGAACGATGATGGAAAGTACAACGCTAATATGCTTATCCTAGGTCAGTGACCTTGAGAGTCATTGATTACACATAAGAAACTAAAAAATTAAAAATTAAATACTTTTAACAAAAAAAAACCACAAAGGCACTAATAATTATAAAATAACTATGTAAGAACTCTAATCTGATAGTTTTGAAGACAACGAAATTAGCCATTGCTGTTGCATCATCAGATATTTATTGCTGCTACACTATTGACAGGTAGAAGGACGGCTCATTTCACTTCTAAACAGACCCTTACGGTATTTCTTGAAAAAGACAGCGTACGTTCTATACGTAAAAATGGACCATTGGGCAAGGTTTTACAAGATGCAAACCTAATAATAAGGGATGAGTGCACATGACTCATAGAGCTCATCTAGAGGCTTTAGATAGAACTCTCAGAATTATAAAATGCACAAATAGCCATGGGTGGAATAACTTTGATGTTTTCTGGTGATTTCAGATAACGTTGCCTGTTAGGGAAACTAGAGCAGATATTATTAAATCTTGCTTAAAATCTTCCTCATTATGAAAGTCTGTAATATCGACCAAAAAAAACATTAATGGATGTGTGAGAGGGCAATTTAATTTAATTAGCTGCCAGAAATATAAGCGTGGACGCCATCAACGACAAAATAATGGCTAAACTACCAGCCGACAGCGTAGTTTTCGAATCGGACCAGTAACTCCGGAGATTCGCGCGTTCAAACAAACAAACAAACTTTTCAGCTTTATTATTTAATGCTAAATAGCTTTCCACCCGCGATGCCACCCGCGATCAGTCAGTCAATTAACCAACTTCAAGCGGAGGTTATCAATTCGTTGAAATCTTTTTTTTTGTATGTTCCCCGAATACTCGAACGCCTGGACCGATTAGGAAAAATATTTTTTGTTTGAAAGGGTATACTTCACAAGTAGTCCCATGGTCACCAAGTCAGGATCTGATGATAGGATCCTGGACAAATCGAGGGAACTCTTTAAATTTTATAGGCACTTACAATGTTTTTCATCATACTTTCTAAATCTATTCAGATATTTGCGTCTGGTAGTCATCATCTTATGTTGCTGAGCTGATGATGGAAGGTACAACTCCTTAATGGTTAGGAGTTAGGGGATAATTCTTTAAATGTTTTAGGAACGATGATGGAAACTACAACGCTAATATGCTTATCCTAGGTCAGTGACCTTGAGAGTCATTGATTACACATAAGAAATTCAAAATTGAAAAATAAAAAACTTTTAACAAAAAATAGAACCGCCTTCAAAGGCACTAAAAAGCAGAAAATAACTATTTAGGAACTCTAATATGATAGTTTTGAAGTAAGCGAAATAAATCTGCGGTACCATGATATCGGTTCAAATTTTTGTTAAAAGTTTTATATATTTAGATTGGCTATTGGACGCTGATCAGTGTTATTATCACCATCGGCATCAGCGTAGGCATCAATGTGACCATAAGAAAGATCTTGGGAAAAACGTAACCTTTTGATGGGTTGGTCTTCTGTACCAAATTTGGCATACTGGTTTCCATTTCGATATACTTCAAATACAAATGGGTATATTTGACCGGCTGCAACTAACTCGCAGAAATGTAGAGTGTTGTAACTACTAATTTATACTTTTCTTTTGTCCCATGATTGTTGCCAAGACGCTCATGAGACATAACAGCAAATTCATCCCAATTGTTCGTCATATGCATTGCATTGCACCAAGCTTTTATGTGAGTTCAAAAGCAGTATTGATATCAACTTCGATGCAAATCACCCCCAAAATTACTTTCTATCCTTTTTTAACCCCGATAGGCGATGAGTTTCAATAAAATACAAAACACATCTTCCATCAATTATCTTAAAGAATGTTTTTGCAAAATTTGAAGTAGATTGGACCAAGGAATTACGTTGCTCCATACAAACTTTGTCCCAGTTTTTCAACCCCTAAGGATTTCGGAAGATCCTTTCTTATAGGATGCCTACTTAATACGAAGAACACACCCTCTAAATTTCAGGTCTCTACGATCAGTGGTTTAGGCTATGCGTTGATCCGTCAGACAGTCATTCAGGACAATGCATGTTAAATAGATATTAGACCACCAAATTTATGTAATGGTACCAGACTTCAAGTAAAATTTCTAGATTTCTGTCATAGTAGCGATTGGTTTTGACTGAGCCAGCAATTGGGCAAACAGTACTGATACCTCGCATTCCGATGATACTCACAGATTTACCATATAGATTTAAACGAATAGGTACAATTTCCTGTGAAATTACCTACCTATCGTCTGAAGTCAATATAAATAAAGCACATGGACAAACTTTTAAGCATGTTGGAATATATTTAAGAGAAAACTGTTTTTCCCATGGACAATTATTATGTTGCCTTATCTAGATCAGGTTGCATAGGCTACTTTTTATTTGGAAACGCGGGTGGAACCGCGGGGGACAGCTAGTTTTTTATAAAAAAAACAACTATACAGTATAGTATTAGATAGTAATATTTGTTTTTGTTATATAAAGTTATTACGTAAAGTTATATAATATTATGTTATCCAAAATAAAGACATTATTTTTATTATTATTATTATAAAAGAATATTTTTTTGGACATAATAAATTGTTGCATTATTCTTTACCATCATCAAATTAAACTGGTAGGATCTTTTTCACAAACGAAAGGGAACAAAATCACATCACACCAGAGATCGCTGAGGCGACCATGACGGCTGATGCCCCCGCAATACTGTCCAACGCGTGCGTATGTTTTATTCGTCGGATTTCCATCTAACCAATTACTAAAGCCAGCTGCTGAGAGAGTTTCACCTGAAACAATTTGAAAAATAACGTTAACTATAAATATACGACAAAGTACAAGTGTAGCAACTTAATTTCACGCGTTATTTATTGTGTTACTGAGCGCCAGAAGAGTAATAAAACGAATAGTAAACTATACTGTTAACAATATTATATAGAATCTCAAGTTGAAATTCTGTCACCAAGCATCTGCTGGTGTGTTTCGAAAGCTCCACTTGAGCCAATTTCCTTTTATGCTTTGTGTGCTTATCACCTTCGGCCACATGATTAACGATTATTAATCAATGTTTAAACTCTTTTTTAAAGGAAACAATGGGATATTATTAATAATAACATAAAAAAAAGGTTTTTTTCACACATTTGGCAGACAACAATCATGTGGTCATTACACACATGTCCTTGGCATTTGAAGCACGTGGTCTTTGTTTTTTTATCTTTGGAGCTTCTTTCTTCTCTTCTGTATGAAGGCGTTTGGATAGCTTCAGATACATAGATACTTACCCAAAATTCGAACTATATAAAAGGTCATGCGGGATGTTACACAACCCAAACGCGGTCTCCAAGCACAACCACACAAGATTGAGTACTGTTAGTCACTGCTCGTGACTGATTGACGAAAGTCACGTGCTTACACGAAGTTGCTAAGACAACTGGCGCGGTAAATTTAAATTTGAAAAAATTATAGGCTTTTAAGCACGGTCTGGAGTTTTTGGCATCCATGCGAGTAATTTAAGGATTAAATAGTTTACCGTGTATAGTTCGCCACGATCCACGCTCTCCCCAATCTTGGAACCCAATGAATGCGTAGTTCGGATACCAGCTACTCGTAGCCATAATGGTGTTGTGAGGATTTAAAGCGAAGATGTCTTTAAGCACTTGCGATTCCACATCGCTGTTGACGATGCTGAGGTAGCCTCCCTCCGCAGCGCAAGTCATGTAGGCTCGCGACCACGTTGTGGCAGTGCGGTGGAACTTGTAGCAACTGCCTGTCCTGATGTCTAGTTGGTACTCTGTTGAATGAATTACAACATCAAATTAGAATTATAGCTATAGTATTAAACAAATCTAATAAAATTTGGCAGAGGAATAATCTAAAAACGGAGATAAAGCATTTTTTATCATTAGTACCTGGTTGACCGAGCTTTGCTGGTTTTTTTTTAAAACGACGTTTTCTAAAAATGAAACCTAGCTAGATCGATTTATCTCCCGAAACCCACTGCATACTAAATTTCATGAAAATCGTTGGAGACGTTTCCGAGATTCATATTATATTATATATATATACAAGAATTGCTCGTTTAAAGGTATTAGATATATACTTTGTCCAAGGATAGATAAACAATTTAAAATTTATATTCTCAAATAAGCCAATAAAAATAGGACTGTAGTGACTATAACAAAGTGCCATAATATGAGTTGAATCTGCTCTAATAGATAGACCTTATGGCAGTTTTTAATATTATATTTATGACGACTATCGTAAAAAATACTTCAATAAGAAACCATTCTTACTTGGGTGGTGGAAGGTAAGTATTTCCTTTTTACTGCACCATTAACATATTGACGGCCAGGATTAAACGATGAGTTATTAGGCTTCTTACTATAACATTCTAATAAAACAGGTGGGTTACAAATACTATCACCATAACTTATTGAATGTCACTATTTAAAAAAAATACAATGTTGATAAAAATTTAAATGGCTCACCCGGGTCGGTTGTCCCACATCCAGTAATGACCAAGGACGATTTTTTCTTAAAGCAAATGTATGGGAAAACTTCTGTGCACTTCACGTCCGCCATAGTTCCATTAACTAGCAGCATCAGGCAGTTCTCGCTGTTCTCATAATTATCCGGCTCGTTGGGAGCCCAGGCGATAGGTATTTTTAAAATTGGGACTCCTATTGCAGAAAAATCTTTGAAAAATTAAGTGATTTTTGAAATAGTTGTGTGTTTGGTAACTCCCAAGTATGAATTATGTATGAAATAGCAAAAATCAAAATATAAACGTTCATGTGTGTCTTAAAACATTACAACAAGTTTGAAACACAAAATAATATAATGATAACAATAATAAAATAAAAATAGGTAATAAATATAAATAATTTATACTATTCAATATATCAAAATCAAAAACTCATTTATTCAGTTTATGCCCTGGTAAGGCACTTATGAACGTCGATAGTTACAAACATTACAACAGACTAACAATATCTTTTGAACATATCAAACGAGTCTTTCTATTTATATGGTTATGAAAAATAATGTGTTTCTATTAAATTAATACTTAGCAATATTGCTGAAACGCGACTCATATCAAACCTTCGATAGAATAGTAATCGCCCTTGGAGAAGGTCGCGTGGATGCCCGTAAACACTCCACATTGCTGAATTTTATTATTTGTCATCATAGCCTTCATGCCAGTTAGGAAGTCCGGGTTTAAAGGTGATGCAAGTACAGCTCCTGAGAAGTATATACCGTATAACTTTAACTCTTTATACCAAAGACATCTAACTGTATAGTGAATGTGATATCTTTTGTTTTACCTTCGAGGTCACATCGGAGTCGAGCTTCTTGCCAGTTTGCAGGTATACGATGGAACTTCAACCATCCGTCCACGTACGAATAGTACTCGTAGTCATATCTAAACTGTTTGCTCTCTAAAGAAACAAAAATAAGATAAAATGTGTGGATAACCATGAAGAGAAGCCAGTAACCCTAAATTAACAATAAAAATATTTTTTTAATTGGACGATGCCTAAGGTGCTTGGCATGGAGCGGGCTATGCTAGGAGTTTCTCTGATGGATAAAATCAGAAATGAAGTTATCCGGAAGAGAACCGGAGTAACCGACGTAGCCTGCAGAGTAAGCAAACTGAAGTGGCAGTGGGCTGGCCATGTTTGTCGAAGGACTGATGGCCGTTGGAGCAGACGAGTCCTGGAGTGGAGACCACGCACCGGCAAGCGTAGTGTGGGGCGCCCCCCAGCTAGGTGGACCGACGACCTAAAGAAGACGGCTGGGACAGACTGGATGCGGAATGCGGAGGACAGGGTGTTGTGGCGCAGCCTGGGAGAGGCCTATGTCCAGCAGTGGACTGCGATAGGCTGAATTGATAAGGTGCTTAAATAATTTGTTAAAACAAAATCAATGGAAGAAAGGTAAAAACTCGTAGCAATGTAGGTAGTTTACTTCTACTTATTAATAAGTCTCAAACAAAAAGCAAATGTGATAAAAACTAGCGACTGCTAGTTTATTATAGTATGGCCGATTGGCCATTGTCCCATAACGTTAGCAACATTATTTCAAAACAAAATAAGGTCTCCTTATTGTGAATAACTAAAAATCTTTAACAATTTACTTACCAGTGACCACTGTGTAATACAGAAGGAAACAAAAATACTTTACTATAGAGACCATGTTGATGCTTAAAACTAAACAGTGTTAAATTCAGGCATGAGAAAAAAAACTGTTTATATATGATCCAACAAAAGATAAGGAATTAGCTATGAGTCAGATTAAGTGCCTATATTTTTGCTATTTAGTGATAAAATTGTCATTGTTCAAGAATGTAATCATTAAAATTAGGTATACGTTACTGGATACCGTCTGGAGTTATGTTTGCATATGTTTAAAATGTGTTTTACATAGTAAATATTTTAAAATTAAATCATCAAAACCAGATTCAATATAAAAATATATATTATTTATTTATTTATGTACACACACACAAGTAATAATAAAAAATCATAAAAGATACAAATGTACAAAGTATTATATTTCATATTATATTATATTTTTACTACTTACGGCTTTCGAATCTTACTTTTCAACGATTCCTACTGAAGCTACTAAGTATCTTGCATCGTCCCCGGTGAAAGCGGAGTGTCTGCTTACAAATAATTTTACTAAACATATTCCAAATTTTTTGTTTAATTTCATTGATGCTAGCGACATTTTAAGCGCTTTCAAGTCTTTAAATTTGAAAAACACAGAAGACTTATGGGGTTTGTCAGTTAAAGTCATTGGCTCAATTATTACTAGTATTGCTCCTATTTTAGCAGGTATTTTTAATCAATGTATTGATAAAGGTTCTTTCCCTGATTTGATGAAACATAGTAAAATCGTTCCCATTTTTAAATCCGGTAGCAAAAATAATCCTTCCGATTATAGACCTATCTCAGTTCTCCCAGCGCTAAGCAAAATCTTCGAGAAAATAATGCTGAATCAATTGTTAGCTCATTTCAACAATAACCAAATTTTACATGAACACCAGTTTGGATTTACAAAAGGGCGGTCTACGACTGACGCCGGAGCTAAACTTTTGAAGTATATTTTCGAAGCCTGGGAGAACTCTCAAGATGCGGTTGGCGTATTTTGTGATCTTTCCAAGGCATTTGATTGCGTAGATCATCACACCCTACTTTTAAAACTTCGACACTATGGCGTTCGCGGAGTGGCACTAGATCTTGTAGCATCTTATCTGTGCAGTCGCCAACAAAAAGTAGGTATTAGCGGTACTACGTCCTCAGGGTCTTTAGTTAAAACAGGCGTACCGCAAGGATCAATTTTAGGCCCATTTTTGTTTTTGGCATACATCAATGATCTGCCCTATATGGTAAATGAATTGTGCGATATAGTTTTATTTGCTGATGACACTTCTCTAATCTTTAAAGTGGATAGAAAAGACACAGAACTTACGCAACTCAATAACACATTATCCTCTATATCGAAATGGTTTGCGGCCAATAATCTCATGCTTAATTCCTCTAAAACTAAGTGTATAAGGTTTACTCTCCCCAATGTTGCTAGGAATGACAGTCATGTCCTAGTCGATGATGTTAGACTCGAACTAGTTGATAGGACAGTTTTTCTCGGCATAACATTAGATAGTAAAATACAATGGGGTCCTCATATAGAAAGCTTAGCTAGTAAATTGAGTTCCGCCGCTTTTGCAGTTAGAAAAATTAGACATATAACAGATGTGGCTACAGCTAGGTTGGTTTACTTTGCGTATTTCCATAGTATAATGTCCTACAGTCTTCTGCTATGGGGCTCGGCTGCGGATTTGGAATCTATCTTTATCTTGCAGAAAAGGGCCATTCGTGCAATCTATTGCTTGGGTCCTCGCGAATCCTTACGAACTCGGTTTAAGGAATTTGACATTTTAACCTTACCGTCGCTATACGTTTTTGAAAATATTATGTTTGTCCGTAAAAATTTAAATCTATTTGACACAAACAGTAGCCGCCATAACCTAAATACAAGAAATAAAGATAAAATTGTTACACCTAGATTCAGGCTAGCGAAAGTCAATAAGTCTTTTCTCGGGAACTGCATTCGCTTTTATAATAAAATCCCATATGAAGTAACTAAGATGTCTTATAATAGATTCAAAGAGTATGTTAAACATAAGTTGATTGACAAGGCCTACTATAAGGTGGCTCATTACATAGAAGACAAGAATATATGGTTGTAGTAGCTTCCCTCTGCACTTGCAGCCCCCTGGCCAAGTGATAATTGTATGAAGTTTATGTATATTTAAAACAACAACTGTAATTACATAAATTCAAAAAAAAAAATGATCCACAAAAAAAGAAGCCTTGCTGAGTTTCTTGCCGGAGTCTTCTCAGTTCAAGTGTATTCCGAACCGGTAGTAGAGTCTAAAAATTGTAACTGTTGACATTCATAAGTGCCTTATTAGGGCCTAAACTGAATAAATGAGTTTTTGATTTTGATTTGATTTGAAAACTATATTTTAAACTAGTTTATAATTAATTAAAGATTTCTGACTAGCGGCAGAGTGCCCAGAAAGCTGTGTTTGATGTTACCGCAAAGAATTGGAATACTAATCATTTGCTCGAGATATAAGAGCTAAATCTTTTTTTAACCGACTTCAAAAAAAGGAGGAGGTTCTCAATTCGTCTGTATGTATAATATTTTTTATTGAAACGCATCAATAGCATCTAAAAAAGATACTAGAATCATAAAATTGACAGCTAACGCAACATTACAATACTAAATATATGGAATTGAACTGTCCAATGATAATTATAAATACTACTTAAGAGTGACGTTTCAGTATTTAGCCAAACAGTACTAACGGATCTCACGAAACATTATACTCATTGCTAACGCGACCCCACGATACTGAACTCTAACTGCAATCGCGACTCTACAATATAAAATTACTAAATGCTATCCGAACCCCTAAAATATACATATATAATAGTAAGTAGGTAGCTTAATAATATCATCTTTATGGCACGTGTGAGATTTTACCGAGTTTAGTTTAAAAAATTAGGGTACATACATTTAAGTAAAAACATACACACAAACTTAAAATATAAAAATAATATAAATATCCTGGGACATTGTTCACACACACATTTATATGTTGGGGCGTTAAATTCAAATTTTATCACGTTTTTTGCTAATTGCAGCTCAGTTATGGGTCGTAAGTTATCAACTTGTTATTTGCGAGAAGAATGGTAGTATATTGACTGATTAATAACAAAATTAATCATCAACATATTCCTCCAAGGTATATTACTGACATATACGACTATTTCATGAAAATGTTACTAATATACCTTGGAGGAATATGTTGATGATTTCTTTTGTTATTAATCAGTAAATATACTACCATTCTTGTCACAAATAACATGTTGATAACTTACGACCTATAACTGAGCTGCAATTAGCAAAAAACGTGATAAAATTTGAATTTAACGCTCCAACCGAACGTTTACCCTTAAGGAGAATTATTAATTATTATGAGTCAAGTATTTTGTTTACATACATTTGCACTTACATTTATTTTATCATTATTAACCGCAAAGTACCTACCTACTTTTTACACACATACAAAATCCGATAGGTTTTTAATAATATAAACATACAATTTATGTTGAATTTTTTTTACTAAATAATCATATTTTTTTTTACACTCTGAGTAGTTTACACTGTTCGCTACGGTTCTACCCGCATTCCCAGGCAACACGTCTTGTGTCAAAATATACCACGATAAGTATGGCCACAGTATGGCTCTCTCGGAATATCTGTTTTAACAATTTGATACTTGCGAAGTGACGTTGCGTTTTAGTTTTATTTTCATAAAATCAAATATTTTTTGTTTTATTGAATATTATCGGTGGTATTTTGTCCAATAAAGATCAATACAATTATAACAGTGAAGTGAAATGATTACGTGTATAGTGGCTTTTCAAGTTGTCTCAAAAAGTCTTAAATGTTTAAGTAGAATGGCAACCTCAAATGCTTACCTAATAATCTCGTTATCGCCCCGTTCATACACTTCAAAGTTTATATGAAACCATAGCACGTTTATTTTCCTCTACGTGGAGCATTAATAACATATCGAGCAATTTTGTACTGATATTACCGTCCTGAGAGCTATTTGTTTCCTCTTATTGTACTTCAAAAGTCGTGGAAAAAATGATGAAAAGTAAACAATACATAGTATAACACATATTCTTCTTTGAAATATCTATTTTGTAGTTACTGACAGCGTTGGTGATGCGTAAATTGGTATGCCCAAACGTAAAATTTAACTCAAAAATCAAAATCAAAAACTCATTTATTCAGTTTAGGCTCTAATAAGGCAAAAAAAGGAGGAGGTTCTCAATTCGTCTGTATGTATAATATTTTTTATTGAAACGCATCAATAGCATCTAAAAAAGATACTAGAATCATAAAATTGACAGCTAACGCAACATTACAATACTAAATATATGGAATTGAACTGTCCAATGATAATTATAAATACTATTTAAGAGTGACGTTTCAGTATTTAGCCAAACAGTACTAACGGATCCCACGAAACATTATACTCATTGCTAACGCGACCCCACGATACTGAACTCTAACTGCAATCGCGACTCTACAATATAAAATTACTAAATGCTATCCGAACCCCTAAAATATACATATATAATAGTAAGTAGGTAGCTTAATAATATCATCTTTATGGCACGTGTGAGATTTTACCGAGTTTACTTTAAAAATTAGGGTTTGTGTGTATTTTAGTATTTATAATTATCATTGGACAGTTCAATTCCATATATTTAGTATTGTAATGTTGCGTTAGCTGTCAATTTTATGATTCTAGTATCTTTTTTAGATGCTATTGATGCGTTTCAATAAAAAAACTCATTTATTCAGTTTAGGCTCTAATAAGGCACTTATGAATATCAAAAAGTTACAATTTTTAGACTCTACTACCGGTTCGGAATACACTTGAACTGAGAAGAGTCCGGCAAGAAACTCAGCAAGGCTTCTTTTTTTTGTGGATCTTTGAAATGATTTGAAAGTTTCAAAGTTTTGAATTGGTTCAAGAGTCTGCCCTTAAGTGACGATGGGTTAGCCATCGAACAAACGTCCCGATTTCCAATTATTGATAGCGGTGAGAGAGCGGAGCTGGTTGACGTTTCTAATAAATATTTCCTTACTAGTTCACGGAGGTGGCCTATCCAGGGTCAATAATATATTAACTGCATACAAAACACGAATAATGAAACATGTAATATTTCCACCGAAAAATAAACGAGACTATTACTATGTAGAACATGTACATGTACCTACACTAAAGTCGAAGTTTTAAAAACAAAGCCAGAATCTGATTAACATGTTTGTGTTGGAATATTTAAACATTGTTACCGAGCGTCTACACAATTTAAACACTTTGTGGCTTAAATGAAAAGCAGTAGCGGGACGTACTACGTGCTTTATTTTCCTCTATGTCTATGTAAAATATTTGACAGCGTGGGCAGACCTCCACAAGTTGGACCGACGATCTTGTGAGGGTCGCAGGAAACTGCTGGATGCGGGTAGCGCAAGACCGGCCATCGTCGAGATCTTTGGGAGGCCTTTGTCCAGCAGTGGACGTCTTTCGGATGATATGATGATGCTGTTGATATAAAACATCATATGCAGCCGTTACTCCTTTGCTGCTGAGAAGGACACACCAACAAACACACCCCCACATATTATATTAGTAAGGATTGTATTTTAAACAACGGAACCTATACTGTTAACGGGCTGTATCTAATGATTCATCAACCAACAATAAATTCAAAAGAAAGGCTACTTAAAAAAAAAGGCTTAGGTAGTTTCTTTTTAAATAACATAAAACCATCTTTTTAACTAAAATTACGTCTCTCCTGTCTCCCTCAGTTTAGTAAGGGACGGAGACATACGCAGATAGCCTCATCTTAAGTGTAGGTATATGGAACCGAGGGTAGTTGACTGACTTATCAAATCAGCTACTTTTTAATAAATGTCAAAACGATAGTTTATATAGAATTTTGTATGAAATATTACACTATGACGTCATAGTTTCACAGCATCAAATCATCGACTCTTAGTGGTTCAACTGGTAATTAAAAATCATAAAATGCATTAAATGTACAACATATTTCTGTGTACAACATTTTATGTTTTATGCATTGGTTAGTGTTTGGTCATTTATTTTTGACACTGTCAACTAGCCTATTGTAAAAATTGTAACTGTTGTTATTCATAAGTGCCTTATTAGGGCCTGAACTGAATAAATGAGTTTTGAGATTGAACCGTAACAGGTAAACAGTTGAAATTTAGAATGTGCATTTCTTGCCACTATAACAACAAATCGGCCGAAGGGTTCCGTACCATCGTACATAAATACAGCCGGTGGACAGCCGGATAGGTATACAGCGAAGGCTTAGTAATAAGGTTCCGTTGGCTCCCTAAAAAAGTTACTGAAATGAAAATCCATTTTTGTATACCTATTGAGCTTCAAGCTGCAAACTTAAGCCATATGCATAGCATTCAAAAATTCCGTACTGCAATGTTATCCATCAGGATTATCCGGTTGCCATTTAACCGAGTCAAGTCCCGGGTATTGCCGTCGCGGCCGGGTTTTATCCGGCAATGGCCAACTTTGTCTCGCCCATTACGTCCCGCAAGTTTTATGACGGAAACGTTTTTATCCGTTTACGTATAAAAATATTCTCTTTTTAACTTTATAATGAAACTGTTTTTTTAAGAAAAAAATAAATTTTGTTGCTGTTTGAAGTGTGTAGGTAGGTACTGTTAGATTTAAATTGTTGAAATATAAAGAAACTTATTGTCAAATAAATAAACTTTTCAAACTCAAATTTTAACTCATTTATTTAGTTTAGGCCCTGATAAGGCACTTATGAACGTCGATAGTTACAAATATTACAATAGACTCTACCACCTGTTCCACATACACTTAAACTGAAAAATTTATAACTTAAGCTATCTGCTAGTGGAAGTCCTGTCAAAATCAGTGTAGTTATTTTGATGATGACCTGGAACAAACAGATAGACAGAAAAGTTGGTTTTTGGTTTCGATGAGCATTAAGTTCTTGAAGTTGTTTGCATGAGAGGTTCATCAATAGGTGACAGACAAACAGAATTATATTCATATTTATAATATTATACAATCTCTACATAAAGGATACATACTATATTTATTGTCTCTAAAATCATCAATCTCCGAAGTTTCTATATGATTCTCAACAATTTTCACCAAAACATTGTTATATCTAGGATTTATCGTTGCTTTTACAGGGTGTGCTCGAGACACACAATAAAATATTATAGTGCTATAATTTTAGAACTGAACAGTGGTGATACCGACGGGGTTTCCACTCTAAATAGTATGTATAATGGAGACGCCCCGGTTTCACCCAGCTGCAATTATTTATTGCGAGTGATTTTTCCTATATTTGATGATTCTAATTCTTTCCTATCCTACATCCTAATCATTTTTCCTACTTTCCCACAAATAAGACGACAACCTTTAATTTGAAAGTATAGATGTTTGCGACTCAACCACGCATCAGCGACTGAACGGATTTGGATGAAATTCGGCACATATATAGACCATATATTGTTATTTAATAATATAAGATATTTTATCAAAATCAAAATCAAAATCAAAAACTCATTTATTCAGTTTAGGCCCTAATAAGGCACTTATGAACGTCAACAGTTACAGTTTTACAATAGACTCTACTACCGGTTCGGAATACACTTATCTCTGGAATACATAAAATTCTTCGGGAATGTGGGTGAAATTGTGGGCTAGACACTAGTCTACACAAATAAAAACTGAATTAAAGTTTATCTATACTAATCTATCTATCTATCTATACTAATCTATACTAATAATAAAGCTGAAGAGTTTGTTTGTTTGTTTGTTTGTTTGTTTGTTTGTTTGAACGCGCTAATCTCTGGATCTGCCAGTGGGATATGGAAAAACCTTTTTGCAATTGAAAGCCCATTTATTAAGGAAGGTTATAGGCTATAGAACATCACGCTACGACCCTCAGGAGCTGAGCAATGATAAAAAGAACGTTAAGCGGGAGCACGTATAGCATGGGTGAGCGATGCGACGCGGTTGTCAATGGATGACAGCGGTCGCCTAGGTAACAGTTTTTTGTTATTTTTAACTGTCATCAAGACGAGGTTATCAATTCGTCGGAATCTTTTTTATGTATGTTCCTCGATTACTCGAAGATGCCTGACCCGATTTGGAAACTATACATACAGGTGGTCACATGGTCACCAAGTCAGGGTCTGATGATGGGATCTTGAAGAAATCGAGGGAATTCTTCAAATTTTATAGGCACTAACAATGTTTTTCATATATTTTCTAAAACTATTCAGATATTTGCGTCTGGTAGTCGTCACATGTTGCTGAACTGATGATGGAAGGTACAACTCCTTAACGGGTAGGAGTTAGGGGATAAATCTCTAAATATTATAGGAACGATGATGGAAAGTACAACGCTAATATGCTTATCCTAGGTCAGTGACCTTGAGAGTCATTGATTACACATAAGAAACTAAAAAATGAAATACTTTTAACAAAAAAAAACCACAAAGGCACTAATAAGTATAAAATAACTATGTAAGAACTCTACTCTGATAGTTTTGAAGTCAACGAAATTAGCCATTGCTGTTGCATCATCAGATATTTATTGCTGCTACACTATTGACAGGTAGAAGGACGGCTCATTTCACTTCTAAACAGACTCTTACGGTATTTCTTGAAAAAGACAGCGTACGCTCTATACGTAAAAATGGACCATTGGGCAAGGTTTTACAAGATGCAAACCTAATAATATGGGATGAGTGCACATGACTCATAGAGCTCATCTAGAGGCTTTCGATAGAACTCTCAGAATTATAAAATGCACAAATAGCCATGGGTGGAATAACTTTGATGTTTTCTGGTGATTTCAGATAAACGTTGCCTGTTAGGGAAACTAGATCAGATATTATTAAATCTTGCTTATCTGTTGAATTATTGAAACTGTATACCAAAATGAGGAGTCACTTGGGTAGAGGAAGCACAGATTTCCCAATAAAGCTCCATTTAATCGGGGATGGGAAAGTACCTGAATCAGATAAAAAAAATAGCTATTGACAAATACGTTGGTGAAATTGTGACCAACACTGAAGACCTGATCTGTAGAGTATATCCGGATATAGCCAATATCGACCAAAAAAAACATTAATGGATGTGTGAGAGGGCAATTTAATTTAATTAGCTGCCAGAAATATAAGCGTTGACGCCATCAACGACAAAATAATGGCTAAACTACCAGCCGACAGCGTAGTTTTCGAATCGGACCAGTAACTCCGGAGATTCACGCGTTCAAACAAACAAACAAACTTTTCAGCTTTATTATTTAATGCTAAATAGCTTTCCACCCGCGATGCCACCCGCGATCAGTCAGTCAATTAACCAACTTCAAGCGGAGGTTATCAATTCGTTGAAATCTTTTTTTTGTATGTTCCCCGAATACTCGAACGCCTGGACCGATAAGGAAAATTATTTTTTTTTTGAAAGGATATACTTCACAAGTGGTCCCATGATCACCAAGTCAGGATCTGATGATAGGATCCTATACAAATCGAGGGAACTCTTCAAATTTTATAGGCACTTACAATGTTTTTCATAAACTTTTCAGCTTTAATATAGAATGCTAAATAGCTTTCCACCCGCGATATCACCCGCGATCAGTCAGTCAGTCAGTCAGTCAATTAACCAACTTCAAGTGGAGGTTATCAATTCGTCGGAATATTTTTTTTTTGTATGTTCCCCGAATACTCGAACGCCTGGACCGATTTGGAAAAATATTTTTTGTTTGAAAGGGTATACTTCACAAGTTCTATGGATCTGATGATAGGATCCTGGACAAATCGAGGGAACTCTTTAAATTTTATAGGCACTTACAATGTTTTTCATCATACTTTCTAAAGCTATTCAGATATTTGCGTCTGGTAGTCATCATCTTATGTTGCTGAGCTGATGATGGAAGGTACAACTCCTTAATGGTTAGGAGTTAGGGGATAATTCTTTAAATGTTATAGGAACGATGATGGAAACTACAACGCTAATATGCTTATCCTAGGTCAGTGACCTTGAGAGTCATTGATTACACATAAGAAATTCAAAATTGAAAAATAAAAAACTTTTAACAAAAAATAGGACCGCCTTCAAAGGCACTAAAAAGCAGAAAATAACTATTTAGGAACTCTAATATGATAGTTTTGAAGTAAGCGAAATAAATCTGCGGTACCATGATATCGGTTCAAATTTTTGTTAAAAGTTTTATATATTTAGATTGGCTATTGGACGCTGATCAGTGTTATTATCACCATCGGCATCAGCGTAGGCATCAAAGTGACCATAAGAAAGATCTTGGGAAAAACGTAACCTTTTGATGGGTTAGTCTTCTGTACCAAATTTGGCATACTGGTTTCCATTTCGATATACTTCAAATACAAATGGGTATATTTGACCGGCTGCAACTAACTCGCAGAAATGTAGAGTGTTGTAACATCTAATTTATACTTTTCTTTTGTCCCATGATTGTTGCCAAGACGGTCATGAGACATAACAGCAAATTCATCCCAATTGTTCGTCATATGCATTGCATTGCACCAAGCTTTTATGTGAGTTCAAAAGCAGTATTGATATCAACTTCGATGCAAATCACCCCCAAAATAACTTTCTACCCTTTTTTAACCCCGATAGGCGATGAGTTTCAATAAAATACAAAACACGTCTTCCATCAATTATCTTAAAGAATGTTTATGCAAAATTTGAAGTAGATTGGACCAAGGAATCACGTTGTTCCATACAAACTTTGTCCCAGTTTTTCAACCCCTAAGGATTTCGGAAGATCCTTTCTTATAGGATGCCTACTTCATACGAAGAACACACCCTCTAAATTTCAGGTCTCTACGATCAGCGGTTTAGGCTATGCGTTGATCCGTCAGACAGTCATTCAGGACTATGCATGTTAAATAGATATTAGACCACCAAATTTATGTAATGGTACCAGACTTCAAGTAAAATTTCTAGATTTCTGTCATAGTAGCGATTGGTTTTGACTGAGCCAGCAGTTGGGCAAACAGTACTGATACCTCGCATTCCGATGATACCCATAGATTTACCATATAGATTTAAACGAATAGGTACAATTTCCTGTGAAATTACCTACCTATCGTCTGAAGTAAATATAAATAAAGCACAAGGACAAACTTTTAAGCATGTTGGAATATATTTAAGAGAAAACTGTTTTTCCCATGGACAATTATTATGTTGCCTTATCTAGATCAGGTTGCATAGGCTACTTTTTATTTGGAAACGCGGGTGGAACCGCGGGGGACAGCTAGTAATATTATAAAGAGGAAAGATTTGATTGTTTGTTTGTATGTTTGTTTGTTTGTATTGAATAGGCTCCGAAACTACTAAACCGATTTGAAAAATTCTTTCACTAATAGGAAGCTACATTATTCCCGAAGGTTATAGGATACTTTTTATCCCGGGAACGCGAGTGAAACCGCGCGGAACAGCTTGTTACAAATAAAGTAAAAAATATGGTTTTGTTACCGACCCGCTTTCTTTGCGGCCGGTGTACGTAAGCAATCACCACCTAAGCTGCTATCTTGAAGTTTCTAATATTTCTTGTTTATGCGAGTTCTTAGTCGATCAAAGAGAACATCGTACGTGCGTGACTTCATAGCGGAAGATTTTTCCACCACGATGCGATCGGATTACTAGCAAGTATCGACCTTTATGGTTTCTAAGGAGTTTTAGGGTCCAGTAGTGCGTATAATCGTATTTTATTTTCATATCGAAAAATAGACTAGCTTCCGACCCGTGGTTTTCACCAACGTTTTTGAGGGATCTAATGTTCTTCCGGGATGAAAAGTAGTATATATTACATTAGTATATGTTATTATATGAAAAAAATCATCTAAATCCGTTTAGTAGTTTTTACGTGAAAGAGAAACAAACATACATACATACTCACAAACTTTCGCATTTGTAATACTAGTAGGGCTTAATAAAATACTTTGTTGTGTTGGGTAGTGTTGATAAGCAAACAAAATAATAATGTAATTCTCGATAACAATATACGGAACCCTTTGTACTCTTAATAGTTTTTATCGCATGAATAAGAGTTGCTATTATGTGACCCGATATCTTTTAGCCAAAGAGGCCATTCGCATAATATGCACATAAACATCATGGTGGTTCACAATAGTGGACCTTAAATTATAGTTATTGAGGCCGATAATGCATGGTCATTTACTTTTTTATGTGTTTGTCGTGGACAGATCTTAGAATTTATCACTTATACTTTACTAGCTGTTCTTCGCGGTTTCACTCTCATTCCCGGGTTAAAAAGTAACCAATACCAATCTTTGGGAATAATGTAGTTTCTTATTAGTGAAATATTTTTTCGAATCCAACTGGTAGATCCAGACATTAGCGCGTTTAAACAAACAAACTCTTCTAGATTGAAATATTTCCATACAAAATATCAAAACAATATTTAACATTTAAATAAGCTTTAACGGAAGCCTGACTGAGTACCTATATACACTTCGTTTTGCTCCTGAAATAAGATATATTATAGGATTGTTGATAATTAGAAAGAAAGAAAGAAAAAAAAAATATTTTTTGCGCGCCATACGACACAACTATCCTAAGGGAAAAACAAAAAACAAAAATTACAGTATTTCAACAAATAAATAAAAAAATAAAAAAGTATGTAAGAAACAATTCAAAGGCTTACTTTTCTAGGAAAAACAACGTGACTTGACACTGGCAGAAATATTATAAAGGATTTGGTAGCATATTATAAACACAGAAGATTATAGTAGTATCAATTAGTTTTAGTACTATTTACTAATCTGTGGTGATAATTAGCTTTACACTACAAATAGTCTATTATGTACATTATCCACAGTATTTTGCCTTATAAATCAAAATCATTCCTTATAAACAAGAGAACGAAAAAACTGTTATTTAAATCATATAGTTTTGACTCAAACCCGGGACAAAGCACCAGTTATGCAAAAGTTCCAAAGTGTCGCGATAAAAATGTCGTAACGTCACCATGACAGTATCACGTTATAAAGCTGCAGTAAACTCGTGTTTTATCATAAAATGTGTACTTTATTGCCATTATAATAACACTGTCATTATTGTATGATTTTGTATACATATATTTTTTACCAGACAAAAACCGATGCAAAATTTTAATGCACTGACCATAATCATTCTTTGATTAAAGCGTTTTATTACCAGACGAAAACCGATGCAAAGAATCATGAACATAATCCATGGTATCAGTTTTAGTAGCAATTTCAATTACACCTAGTATTTTGAAAAGATGCCGTACTCGTATAGGTCTCAAAATATACTTAAATTGTAGCAAGCAGGATAGGCCATTAGATAATTATTATGTAGTTAATAAACTCCTGAAGCTAAAAAGCTCAAGATAAGCTTAAAAGGACTTTCCATTTAAAACTTTTTAATAAACATTTAAAACGGAAGTTAAAAACTCATTATAACAATTAAGCTCTAGTATGAACTTTAGGGAAATAATTTTTATTTTGAAATATTAATGAAAGCAGATTGATCTTTTATTTTTTGGATGGAATGAAAACCGAAAATAGAGAAATGACCTTTACTCTAAATGAACTGGTGGAAACAAAGAGTTCCTTTAAATAAAAAAATAAGCATGTTACAAAATCTACATAATTTCAGAAAACTGTGCAGTAACAAAACTGACTTTTGGTACATAAAGTTGGTTCAATATCTGCGTTATACAGTTAGAGATGCTACTCACAGGACGGTAGCTTTAACAATGCCAGACGAGTACGTATGCAAATTTGCTACATAGTGGTTTGTAGGTCAGCACTCCAAACCACAGAGCATATTTACAAGGAGGTATGTTAAAGAAGCACATCGTAAGAGGTATGAAGCATGAATTTGGTAATACGTATTGTCAATAACAGTGATATTTCTATGAACATTAATATCAAAGTCAAAATATTATTCAGTTTAGGCCCTAGGTCCTATCGAAGGTATAGAAGTTACTATCGGTCCGGAAGTTAGCCATCAAATAAGAACTAACAATAAAATCAATAAGTTTGTAGATTTAAATATATATTTAACAATTTCAAAATATTTCCTGAACATCTATTTATATTTTATACAAATCCAAAAACCAAACCAAAGTAATCGACATAGCCCGAAGAATTGCCAAACTTAAGTGGCAGTGGGCGGGGCACATCGCTCGAAGAACCGACGGCCGCTGGGGCAGAAGAGTTCTCGAGTGGTGACCACGACCCGGAAGACGCAGCGTGGACAGACCCCCTACAAGGTGGACCGATGATCTTGTGAGGGTCGCGGGAAACCGCTGGATGCGGGTAGCGCAAGACCGGCCATTGTGGAGATCCTTGGGGGAGGCCTTTGTCCAGCAGTGGACGTCTTTTGGCTGACATGATGATGACTAATGAAAAAGCTGAAGAGTTTGTTTGTTTGTTTGAACGCGCTAATCTCCGGAGTTACTGGTCCGATTTGAAAAATTGTTTCACTAATAGGAAGCTACATTATCCCCGAAGGTTATAGCAGTTATAGGCTACTTTTTATTCCAGAACGCGAGTGAAACAGCGGGAAAGAGATAGTAATTCATACTAATAATAAGGCTGAAGAGTTTGTTTGAACGCGCTAATCTCTGGATCTACCAGTCGGATTCGTATTTTTTTTTTCAGTAATAGAAAGCTACTTTTTCCACAAAGGTTATAGACTACTTTTTATTTCGGGAACGTAGGTGAAACCGCGGGACACAGCTAGTAATAAATATTAGATACTACTTGTTTTGGTATACAATAATTGATGAGATAATTTTATTTATTGTTGGAAATAATGATCGACAAAATTGTAAACACATGTCTCTATATTTTAATGATCTGAAGTTGGAAAGTCAGAACACAGACTGACTACATCTTGAATTTGCATTGTTACCGTTATAATATGTTTCCACAAAGAGTATCACAATGTATGTTTTTATTGTTAGGGCAATTGGAGCTAATTTAAATTCTGGATATGAAATGCTTAAATTACTTTTACTGACAACAATGGACGTGATTCCAGACCATTATGGTCGTAGGACATAACAACTCGGAAGGGGATCGTCACCGTTTCGTTTTTCGCCGCGCCGTCTACCACGCGTCAATCACGCCAAAAGTGAATAAAATACTTATTTGAATAATAAAGTAAACAAATCTTAAGAGGAGGCTATCTGTGTATGTCTCCGTCCCTTACTAAACTGGTGGTGACAAGCGAGGCAGGAGCAACGTAATTTATGTTATTTAAAAAGAAACTAATTCTTTTTTGAAAAAAGTAAGAAAACTATTCTCTTTCTAATGGATTTCAGAATGCATGTTATTTTTTTTAAGTTATTTGGTTGGCCAAATAAGAGAAGAATGCATTCGTAGTTTAGTTCTTTTAAGAAGGTGCATATTTACGATTTTTTTCTGATATTACTAATGAATAATTCCAATTTTTTAAAAAACTATTCTCCGTCACATATTCTCTAGATTCACATATATTTTTTCCAAATCTCTTGGAACAAAGAGTACATAGAAAAACGCATTTTAGAATCATCATTTCACGTATAGCATCGCCTTAATGTTTCTGCGTCGCATGTGCACAAAAATATTGATTTATTTTCCACAATACCAGGAGTCACCCCTACACGTGTCGTGTTATTTACCTATTCTCCAAAAAGTAGTAGCACAAAGTATATAATATACTACGTACAAGTACAAGTAGTAAGTAAACATATAATAGAAGATTATTCATAACCACGAAACGTGTAGAATAAAAAAACAAAAAGACGTGAAATCTCATAAAATCGTAAGTGTTAGTCACGTAAAAACTCTTTCCTCCCCTTATGGAACTGCCTTGTCGCCTTTATTTGAGCCTTGAGAGTGCTTCAGGTCTTTTATGATATTTTCCTTGTACCCCTGTTGTAATATTCGCTTTGATCACCTTCCATGAGTTGAGTGAACGTGGAGCAAAAAAAATCGTACCTAGCACGCATATTGAATTTTTGGAGCTAAAAAATGAATTGTTCCTTTGAAGTATGTTGCCAAATGATATTTTTAGGATTGCGTACTCAAAGGTACTAACTTTAATTGTTCGTCTAATATATAACATTCTCGTGTAATATATAACAGGCTCGACCAATTTTAATGAATTTTTTTGTGGATTTTTGGTAGGTCTGTGAATCTATTAGCTTTAAGCTAGCCCTAAGCTAGAGATAATTTATATGGCAAAACAACGTTTGCCGGGTCAGCTAGTTAAACTATATTACTATTATTAAACTGTTATTGTAGCTGTGTGTTATTTTGAGGTACCTACCAAAGGTACCTCAAACATTACCAAATGAATAAAAATAAAATAGGTCATAAACTAGCGACAACAAAAATTCGAAAAAAAAATTTAATCGTTCAAAACATCAATCTTGTTCGGTCAAATTTATGAAAAAAAAAATTTTCTTTTCGAGTTTTCATGGTTAGTCCCATAAAATGTGTCTAAATATAAGTCCTTAAAATATATGTATATGCATGAACTACACATTTTATTATTATAACTATAAAATCCGGACAATTTCCCTCATAAGCCACCTCTCTAAGATCCACCATAATGCAATAGGCATCCCGGCATGATTGACGCATGCTGACCCACTAACGCTGGACTGTCTCCCATCTTCAATGCCTGTTAACCATAGTATACATCATTTACAGTACCAACATCAGTTTTGATTATAAAAAAAGTAAAAACTGCAATTAAAATTTTATTAGGTAAATTTTTTGCTAATTGCAGCTCAAAATCTGTCTGCCAAAATGAGATACGTATCTATAGATTATTGTATGTATACATAATGCTTTTTAAACTATTTAAATCCGGACATTGATTCCTTATCAATAAATAACGGACAGGAACCAATGTAAAGTTCTATAATATTGCAAAATTAATACATAGATAATTTTATAGCCATATCTCTGAGTCGCCACTCACATTTTGACTAACACGTCATCATCATCATATCAGCCGAAAGACGTCCACTGCTGGACAAAGGCCTCCTCCAAGGATCTCCACGATGGCCGGTCTTGCGCTACTCGCATCCAGCAGTTTCCCGCGACCTTCACAAGATCATCGGTCCACCTTATGCACGGGCTGCCTACGCTGCGTCTTCCGGATTGTGGTCGTGCAAAAAACGTAATAATTAAATTCGAATTTCTGGAATTTTCTTTTTGGAACATGTTTAAGGGCAATATTTACCTTGTCTACTGTTATTATTTCTAAGCACGTAGGTATATAGATTTGTATCACCGTGCCCCAGATACGTCAAATTCACCATAGACATGATAAATTGTGGCGTGACACGTCAAATACAATATGTTGACTACTATATTTCCTTATTTAAATACCATTATTGATGTGAATTTTACAGGAAAAAATAAGCAACTTTTTCATGATAATGGATTACCAAAACGAGTCTTGAGTATATATTACAGTGGCTCCTAGATTATTAGCCCACCTGGACACTGAGTGTAAATCCTACTGAAAGATTGTGAGTGGATGTATGTTTGTTACTCTTTCACGCAAAAAATACTGAACGGATTTGCATGAAATTTGGAACACAGATAGTTTATAACCTGGATTAACACATAGAATACTTTTTATCTCGGGGAAACATAAGATCCGTTACATTAAGAGAAGTTAGTGACTTATATGTAGATATACATTCATACGAGTAATAGCACCGAAAATCTAATGGTGATTACCAGGCAATAACGTTAGGGTACATTAATCACTTTAAGGATCGCTATTATGGTCTTAGTGGTACCCAAAACAATTTAGCACGGTTTTCTCCTAATTACTCTGTGGTTACGTCTATATCTGTGTACACACATGCCTTTGACAACTATATATAGGTATAAACAGGGTGACCAGTGGCGAAGGGTTCATACAAGCCGATTCCCATTGGCTTACCTTTTAGAAATCCCAGTCCCACATTTTCATCATTTCAAAGCCACTTTTATCATCCTTAAAATACATTTTAATTATAAAATTCTCGGTGTTTTTTGAACGGCTTACCCTCGCCATAATATCACCCGTCGCCACTGGTAGGTACCATAAACAAGTCGTATTTTTTTTATGTCAGAAGTATGATAAGCAGGCAGGCCTATCGCCATTTGCAATACCAGAAGTATTGCCAACGTGTTGCCAACCTGTTGCAATGCCAAGGTAACTGACTCTCAAGTGCGATTGCCGGAACACACCGGAAGGGATTTGGCTACAGATTTTCAACTTGTTTTATTTTAGAGTGTAAAATCACTAAAATATTTTCATACAAAATATCAACGAATTAGTCGATGGTAAGAGGACCGACGGGATGTCATTAATACCTTGGAGTAGAGGAAGGCCTTTGGTCTGGGATGCGACGTGTGTTGATACACTGGCACCGTCACATCTTCAGTCTACCTCCAGGGCATCTGGCGCAGCGGCATCGACAGCAGAGAGCATCAAAAGGCGCAAATATGCGGCCCTTGGTGACGGCTACATATTTGTTCCTTTTGGTGTGGAAACTCTGGGGCCTTGGGGACCCGAAGCGCGGCGATTATTTAAAGAGCTCTCGACGCGCCTCATAACGTTGTCCGGTGACCAGAGGGCTGGTACTTACCTCGGTCAAAGGATTAGCCTTGCGATCCAGCGCGGTAATGCTGCCAGCCTTCTGGGCACTTTACCCACGGGCAGCGATCTGAACTCAATATTCTATTTGTAATATTGAGTTCCTAAATATATAACGGAATAGGATATTTTGATTTTGTATATATATGATACTTCTTTAGTTTATAGTTAATATTTTAGTTTAATTTAATGTTTTCGTGTAAATAGGTAATTGTCTATACCTAATATAATAAATAAAAGATACTTTTACGAATTAGTTTATCAATAAAATACTCTAACTCATCGCTCGGGGCACATCGCTCGTAGAGCCGACGGCCGCTGGGGCAGGTCGGTTCTCGAGCGGCGACCACGACCCAGAAGACGCAGCGTGGGCAGTTTCCATCCATCTTTTAATTATATTTTTTTACTTTTAAATCTTGTTAGGAGTGTATTACAATGTTCAAGCTGTATACCGTTCGTGACCATCGATAATGGAACCCGGAACAAGATGGCTGTAAATTAAATTGTAAACTTATTTATATAAGAATTACTCACGGGATATAATTAGTTTTGTCTATTGTTCGTCATTAACATGATGTGGTGATTGGTTGGATGAGAGCCAATCATTTGAGGCATCTGAATGTATCAATGAATTGACAGGTAAGTTATTTATTGGGTATATACCACGCCAATAGTTTTGTTTTTTTTTATATAGGTAGGTACCAACATGTTATTATATTCGCAGTTTTGTTAGTTTCGAATTGATATCGTGAAATATTCTAAATATTGGTGACAATCTGTTAGTAAAAAAAAAATGTTGAAGTGCAATTCTGCACACGAAGGGTTACGTAAAATATACATTAGGTATGTGAGGATAATAGATAGCGCACAGTGACAGAGGGCACGGCAGAGGATTTAAAATGTATCAATTGAACTGAATAATTAATTATCCAATCAAAATAAGGTATATATTTCAACTAGCGATGCCCTAGAGAAAACTGCGCCGCGATGCTCCGAGGCCAATCACCGAACATTGAGATATTATACCTTTTTTCGTTTGCTTTAAATTCAATTGATCAATTTTAAAAAATACAAATCATCCTGTATGTGAAATAATTGTTTATAAAAACTGTTTCTGAAACAGATCATTTCGTTTCAGAAACACATTATTTTCCGTAAACACGCGGCATGTTTCTGTGCTCCCCATACCTAAACTTGTACTGACTGACTGAATGATTCAACAACGCAGACCGAACCGCTGGGGTCACAAACTTGAAATTTGGGTGTATTTCTTGTGAAGTATAGGCATTCACTAAAAAAGAGTTTTTCAAAAGTCCGCCCCTAAAGGGGTAAAATAGGGGATTGCGGATGAAACCGCGCGGCGTAAAGTTAGTGTAGGTATCTAAATGTAACTGAATCAATTCCATTTCTAATCAACACCGTTTGACAATTTCCAAATCAAGTGCGTATCAAATCCCTTCCAAAACCTTGACTTGAGCTTATTTGTTAATCTCTCATGAATTTACTGAACTGTAACACTTTATCGTTATGTAAATAGGTATCGTACTCTTCTTGGATTCATTAGAATTATCTCAGGGATTTGATTAATTTAAAATTTGATTAATTTACTGTAGTAAATGGAGACTGTCTCACTTACATTTTAAAATTTGTAAATCTTTAGGTCAGTAATCAAACGACATGTATTTTTTTTTGTGTGTGTAAGTGACATCGCAGCGTAAAGTTTTATTTTTTGAGAAACTTTCCCAATGATAGTTGGCGTATAGTTTATTTAAAAAAAATAGTTTTTATAACTCAATCTATATATATCTATACTAATAATAAAGCTGAAGAGTTTGTTTGTTTGTTTAAACGCGCTAATATCCGGACTTACTGGACGATTCAAAAAATTATTTCACTAATAGAAAGTTACATTATCCCCGAAGGTTATAGGCTACTTTTTATCCCGGGAATGTGGGTGCAACCGTGGGAAAAGGCCTTTATTTCGTATCTAGCGCCCTTTTCAGCTAATCGATGACTGCCAACCCATCCATATAGACTATTTACCCACGATTTGATGATGATTGTATGATTGAAGTGAATCAGTAACTTAATTTAAACACTAGACAGCTATTTAAATTAGCACAATCATTGTCAGTTGTCCGTAAACACTATGTAGCGCGTGTTTCTTTAACAAATTGCGCTGTTAGAAATGCAAAGGCACGCGCACTGTGTTTTACAGTATGATGTAGCATCGGCAAGTCGTTTTCGTACACTTCACTTCCGATTTACAAAACTAATAAAAATCATTCACTATCGCGCCTCTCGACGTTCAATAAGATCATTTTCGCCGATCATTTTTTAATTCATGAGTAATGTTGTAGGCGCACTCTTTTCGGGAACGATCGATTTTACGAATATTGCCGATGCTTCATCTAAGTTGTGTCATACTATACCTTTGGACGTGTGCGCTTTAACAAATGTCTTTGATGTTTTAACCTTTAGTTAGATCTAAAATAATGATTGTAATAATGAACTTTGCTTTATCAGTTTTAAAGGTCATTTTAAGAATCTTTTTGATCACCATAATACTAGCCTACTAATCATACTTCCTACTCATATAGGGTAGTTGACAGTGTCAAAAATAAATGACCAAACACTAACCAATGCATCAAACATCTAAAACACGTGGAAATATCAAATATGTTGTACATTTAATACATTTTAAGATTTTTAATTACCAGTGGAACCACTAAGAGTAAATGATTTGATGCTGTGAAACTATGACGTCATAATGTAATATTTCATACAAAATTCCTTATAAACTATCGTTTTGACATTTATTAAAAAGTAGCTGATTTGATGTGTCAGTCAACTACCCTATTATAAATGCGAAAGTTTGTTACTCTTTCACGCAAAAACTACTGAACGGATCTGGATGAAATTTGGAGCACAGATAGTTTATGACCTGGATTAACACATAGGATACTTTTTATACCGAGAAACCATAAGATTAATACATAAGATAATTTTAAAGGCGTTGATAGCTCAGTGGTAGTGACGTCGGATTCCGCGACGAAGGTCGTGGGTTCGAATCCTACAATGAGCTTGAGCTTTCGGTGAAGGAAAACATCGTGAGGAAACCATAGCACGGTGGTAGGGTACTTTGTAGTACCCGCCTGGCTAGCTACCACCTTCAAGTTGAAAATTTGTCCCAAGCACATACCGGTGTGTTCCGGCAATTGCACTTGAGAGCCAATTTGCCTTCTCGGCATTTTAACAGGTCAGCAATACATTGGCAATCTCTCTGGTATTGCCAATGGCAATAGGCAACGGTAACCACTTACCATCAGGTAGGCCGTAGGTATGCTTGCTTGTTACCTTAGTAAAAAAAAAAAAAAGATCACTCGGGAACGCGGGTGAAACCGCGGGGCTGAAGCTAGATTTGGATAATTATATCATGGTTATCTCTAAATCCAAACACAAAACTGATTTATTCGATACTAGCAGTTTGTCGCGGCTTTACTCGCGTTCCTGTGATCACGGGTAATATGGTTGTAGGAGCTTCTCTGTGCACTTGCATTTCTGACTATGCGAAACATTAAAAAACCATAAAAAATGCCTATGTATCTATAATAGATTTACTATCCGTTATAGAGTGATATACAATAGGGTAGTTGACTGACACATCAAATCAGCTACTTTTGAATAAATGTCAAAACGATAGTTTATATGGAATTTTGTATGAAATATTACACTATGACGTCATAGTTTCACAGCATCAAATGATCTACTCTTTGTGGTTCTACTGGTAATTAAAAATCATAAAATACATTAAATGTACAACATATTTGACGTTTCCACGTGTTTTTAGATGTTTCATGCATTGGTTAGTGTTTGGTTATTTATTTTTGACACTGTCAACTAGCCTATTCGTAAATCTACGATCGGAGCTAAGAACAATTAGATGCCACTGTATTTAAGTGAGCTAAGCTAATCTAATCCGCTAAATTATCTCAAGGAATCCACTAAAGCTAGCCATTTGTCAAATTTAATACCTCAGATTAAGTAGAGCGAGAAGGTTTACACCGTTGCAGTTTGCTTGAAGTTTGTATTGTTCTCTCACTCTATTATAAAGGCATTCTCGGAAAAAAGTTAACTATGCGTGAACAAACATATAAAAAACAGAAACATACAACCCAATTGAGAACCTCCTCATTTTTTTTTGAAGAAGGTTAAAAAGACATTCTTATCGATAGAATTTCTTATGATGAATTTTACGAGTGTTTTTTAATGAATTTCTTTTCCAGTAAATTGTCCTGTACGTTAAAATACATATCAAGTACTAGATGTTGACATTCTATTGATGAAATCGTCTATCGTATGTCAAAACGATCAGCTTTGCAATCCTGCGTGACAGTGAAATATACATCAAAATGCAGTTGTAAGAAATTAATCTGATTGACAAGAAGAAAACATCATGCACGTGACCCTTGTTGAACCATAAGACCAGTGTAACTTGAGCTTTATTGTCGGTCCATTAAATAAGGGATTGAATTTTAAAACTTATTTAGTTATTTTAGGCCTTGATAAGGAACTTAAGAATGTCAGAAGCTACAATTACAGAAAGAAACTCGACAAGGATTTTTTCTTTACTGGATCTTTTTTTTTAATTTCTCAAGAAAAATCTCATTATGGTGCATTATACTCGCAACGCTATGAAATGCCAATAATGGAGAAATATTGCGTATGTAATCTAATAGTCGTGATGTTGAAGATTCACCGATACTGATAAGAGTGCCCAACTAAAAGAAAGATTGAAGTAATAGCTGAAACTTTCAATGATAAAACAGGTTTTTTATTTTTTAGTCTCCTATTGGAGATATTGGTAATATTGATATTGGTGTCGATTCTGTTGTTTACGAACTTAACTAATATTAGACAAGTCACCTCTCTTTCAAGTTAACCTTATTGAAAAAAAGACAGAACATTTTTAATGCTGTCAATTTAATCCATGCCGTCGTAATGTACGGGTAAATAGTCGTGACCAATAAAGATCGCGCTTAAATTCACGTTGAAATATGTGATCGGATTAAACTGACAGGACTAAAATATCTTGCATCCCTTTCTTATATTTACTATTAGAAAGAGATATAGTGAGATTAAATTTATTTAGTTCGTAAACAACAGAATCGGCAACATTATCTTCGAAAAGTAAATCACTCTATTTCTGGCAAATAAATATTGCACTGCACGAAAAAAACATTAAAATTGTAGTTTTCTATTTAAAACATCTTTCCTAACGTATTGTTGCTCAAATGAGCTTCCTTTTTCAATTATAAAAATTCAAACCAACTAAACCATAATCGCTTATGCGACCTCTCTGCTAATGCAATCGCTACTTTTAAAGCCCCCATCCCTACCTAATACTCGTTCGGTCACATGTATGTACACATTTCAGCTATTTCCTCCCAGTTTCCTGTCTCACAGTGCCCGAGCAGTGAATCTGACTGACTAGTTGGCTCGCCAAACACTTTGTGACATCATGTGGTTTGTTTGCAGGGCGAAAGCACTTGTTGTAGGCATAGCGAGTTCATATTGTTAGTACTTTCTTAAAAAAAATACGACTGACGCCACCAAAAAGTTCAAAATGTTTGCTATCGTATGAAAATTATATAGCTGTTCCGCGCGGTTTCACTCGCGTTTCCGGGATAAAAAATTGCCTATAACGTTTTTTTTTTTTTTTTTTTAATTATTCGGCTCACTAACAGCTTACATTTAATACATACCAAGAAAACAACTTACATACTATAGTATACTTAAATGTAAAGCCTATTTAAAGTAAGCACGTTGTGTAAACCTTCGGGAATAATGTAATGTAAGCAAACAAACAAACAAAGAATCAAATTTTTCCTCGTTATAATATTAGTATAGAGTATATATGACGGTATTTTTGTCTCAAACTCAAACTCATTTATTCAGTTTAGGCCCTGATAAGGCATTTATGAATGTCGATAGTTACAATTATTACAAAAGACTCTACCATCGGTTCGGAATACACGTCAATTTGTAAATCAATCGACTTGATCTGTAAAACAACATAAAAAAACTGATAAACATCAAATTAAATAACTTTTAATAAAAATAATTATGTGAATGTTTTCACGATGAGGATCTGAGGGCTTACTCTGAAAACGATACAAGATAGTGCTATCATAGTTGTCAAATTATTAACCAATAGAATTGCATAATATACGTCTCATCAGTTTTCTGAAATCTTACCTACCTAACGGTTTGATGTTATTTTTTTAATTTAATTTGACTTTTTGTTATCTTTTTTACGGTATTTTCATATTTTGTTACGAAATGCGATAAAAAATCATGCATATTACCTATTACTAAAGTATGATCATTTAAGAAAATTGAAAATAATTATTTTTCAAATAACTACAAAAATAACCAAGATATATAAGCCATCAAAGATTTATCTCTATCTCTTTCTAGAAAAAAAATAGCATGTAATTCTGTATTGTTGCATGACGTCACGTAAGAAATTTTAATTAGGACGTAGGAATAGGAAACTAAAATGAAAGTTTCAAAAGCTTTTTGTTGTCCGCGTAAGGGTGTTATAGCCACCTCTGGCTAACACCTACATGTCCTTTCAAAAAAAAAAAAACCAAAGCTTTTGCGTGTCTTGGAAAGAGTTAGCGGATTAACAGACAGACAGACGTGGAGGGCGACTTCTTTTTATACTATGTAGAGAAGTAGGATGTCAGAAACAAGCTCCGTCACCCTATAATGTGTACATATCGTGATGTGTCAGTCGTTTAAAGACATTTATAAGTGGGCCTTGATGGTATAATTGTCTACATTTCCACGCCTCTATTCATGATTCTAGATATGGGTGAGTTGCACCGTCTAATTGAGGACCGGTTAATAAATCTACTGTTGAAGAGGCTCTCCGCGAATGTCTCCGTTCCTTACTAAACTGACGGAGACAAGCGAGACAGGAGAGACGAAATTTTAATAAAAAAGACGGTTTTATGATATTTAAAAAAAACAAAGTATGAAAACTATTTCCTTTTTAATGGATCTCAAAATGTATGTTAATATTTTTCAAGTTATTTGGATGGCCCAAATAAGAGAAAAATGCATTCTTAGTTTTAAAAAGGGGCATATTCACGTTTTTTTCTGACGTCACTAATGAAAAATCTCAATTTTTTAAAAAACTATTCCGCGTCACATATTCTCTAGTTTGAAATATATTTTTTACAAATCTCTTGCAACAAAGAATGCCGAGAAAAACTTAATCTAGAATCATCATTTATCGGATATCGTCGCCTGAAATATTGAAGCTTCTTAGATAGGGTAGTTGACTGACATATCAAATCAGCTACTTTTTAATAAATGTCAAAACGATCGTTTATATAGAATTTTGTATGAAATATTACATTATGACGTCATAGTTTCACAGCATATTTGATGTTTCAACGTGTTTTCAGATGTTTTATACGTTGGTTAGTGTTTGGTCATTTATTTTTGACAGTGTCAACTACCCTATTATCGAATAAAACAAATGAATCATGGATATTATTCAAGAAGCAAGATCGTGATAGTCCAAGCCTACAACAGTTTATCATTAAAATACAACGTTTCTAAGTACCCATTAAATAACCATGTTCTCTAGAGGTATTATAAACTTGTAATAGTCATAATTTAACTTCGTAATAATGCTCAGGCTCCTAAAATTTTATAGGCTTATTTAAAATTACGTGGTAAATGAAAGTTTTCTCTACATTCTTTGTTGCAAGAGATTTGTATAAATATAATCATGTTAAAAAAAGAATATTTCATTAGTAAAGTCAGAAAAATAAATTATACATAAAAACATTTTTTCTTTTATTTCGTCCATCCAAATAACTTGAAAATATTAACCTACATTATGAGATCTAATAAAAACAGAATAGTTTTATTAGTGACAGAAAAAGTTTTATATTAAATAAAAAATCTGTTTACGCATGAGAATAATGTGTTGGTCGCTGATCTTATTTCAAGATTAATTAAAAGAATATCACATAGATGAAAAAAAAATTAAGATTATGTTCCGGTCTTGTGTCATGGCCGACTAGTGATGTCCCGGTGTTTGTAGTGATGTGAAGCTACAACAATATCAAAGATAATTAAATAAATAAATATCTCAAAGATATTATATATATTAATCATATTGAATTAATCATATTTACAACAAATATACAAACTACATATAAAAAATCCTCGAGGCGGCCGCTGCTGCCGATCAACGGCAAGATTCCCAGAAAGCTGCCGGAGTTTCCTTGGATGGCCAAGGTAACGCGTTAACGGAAAAAGCTCCTCGGCCGCCGGTCCCTAATAAATATATCTAAACATCTTTTTTACTAAGACTTCCCCTCGTTTGTCTCGCTTGTTCTCGTCTGTTTTGTACGGGACGGAGTCATTCGCAAGCATCCTCTTAAAGCCTAGAAATAACGTTTCTAACATACACACGACTCTATTCATAGACTTAAGTCTGAGCTATTTGAAACCTAGCCAGATTTTAATGGTTTATGGTTGCTAGTTGGTCGTTAATGATAGTTTAGTTAAACGGTCTATTGAATCTGTCACTTTGAACTCTGATTGATTATAGTTTTATTGTCTTATTAGAATGTAGCGCTATTCTATCTGTATACCTACTGTTCAGTGCAGCGCTTTAAGGGATGGAATAGAAATATATTTTTTTCATGATTTTGCAATTGCTAGTAAAAGTTGTTCATATTGAGAAGTCCATCCATCCCTTAAAGCGCTGTAGACGACGCAATTATTCATTGACTAATCCGGCTTTCGAAAACTACTTCACCTGAAATTTGACAGGTAGGTTTTAATATGGTTAAAAGTCAGCTAAGGTCAGCTATTCTGAAAATGAACCTGAATGGGATTGTAAAGGAGAATCACTAAGAACAATGCACGGGCAAGGTCTACATTGTAGGCCTACGTTGCGATATTTTTGAGTTTTTTAGGGTTTCGTCCCCAAAGCGTGCCAGCCAACAGAACCCTATTACAAAATATTAAATTCGTGAAACTTTACGGAAAGTTCTAGCGCTGAGGGTTCTAGAATCATAATAATTCCATGGTATCAGATTTGGTCAAAATGTCACTTACACCTATTGATTAACCCTTGATCGACAGCTCGGTGCAACCGGCTGCGACTTGATGACTCGATCATTATTACCGCACACCCACTATACAAAATCAATATTAATTGGATCAGTTCACTATTAAGCGTCATAATGATTTATCATTAGTAATCATTCGGTCTAGAAAACTTGTGTTTCCTAAGTTGCGGAGTGTATCTCTACAAAGGAATGTGTTAACTTGTGGCTTATTAATTGGACCTTTTTAATTTGTGGAATTGTTTTGTCAGGTTAGTTACACTAAGGTATATTACTATGTATAGAGAAGCTATCTTAAACAAAGGTCATGCTCCGTTTTGTTAATATTCGCTGCAGCGCAGAAATAATAATTAGTCATCTAACTAGACAGTTTAAAGACGTAGCGCTAGAACGCTTTTAAGTCGAAAGCGCTGTGATTTTCTAGACTTTGGTGGTCATTCATATTTCTTTAAGTCTTGGATCAAAACCAAATATTTATTTACAAAAAAAATGGCAATAAATAACTAACTTAATTATAAATACACGAATACTTTAAAAGTACAAAGCAAGTAAAGCTTTTTAGCTTCAAAAAACTAGACGTCAAAAAAAATTACCTATATTTTTTTTCGATTTTATATTCGTGTTCTCAAACTATTCTCAACGTTGAAAGTTTAGACTAACTATTAAAAATGTTTGTAAAGAACGTAACTTGTTCAACCCTGAATAATCCTAACAAAGGAGATTTCGTGTGGCTCCAATATAAATCTGAATTAAACTCTGAGGTTTTGATCTTTGAGACTTGTTACGAAGGGTAGTGAAGCGCGAGTCTCTTTGATATTTGATTGCAAGAAGCCGTGGTATAATTATTTTCATCTGTGTCATAGTGTACTCAAAGAATACAAAATTTTACTACTTAAAGAAGGTGCACACCCCTTTTTTATGTGGTGAAATCCTCATGGATATCGAAAAATCCAAAATTTTTACGATTCCTCCAATCGACTTTATGAGATCAATACCCATGCATTTTTCGTCTCTGCCTTTTTGTGCCGAAATTTATTTACTCCGCTGTTACTTACTTGTTCAAGTTCGATGATATTAGTAACATTAGATAATATGATCAGAATTTCTTTGTCGGCTTCTTTTAGCTCATAAATTGACCATGTACTTCTGCACTGCACCAATCTCTAATAATAGCACAATTCGCTACTTCACTCCCGATAGCATGGAATGAAAGCCGAATAGAATTTCAATCAGCCTCATTAGTGGTAGCCTGGGGATTTGTATTTTATAGGTTTGGTTCCGTATTCAACGTTATTTTCTTTACCAAGAAGCAAAAACTTAAGGTGATAAAAAAAGGTTTAAAACATATTATAATAAATTATAATTTACAAAAATAGTGCATTTGAGGGGCACGCCAGTCACATCTAAATATATAAAAGGAAAGCATGACTGATTGACTGATCTATCAACAGTCAGCTCAAACTACTGGATGGATCGGGTTGAAATTTGGCATACCTACAGATAGTTATTATGACAAGGGCTAAGAAGAAAGGATTTTTAAAAATCAACCCCTAAGGGTAAAACCGTGGTACGGAGAAATATATGATTTTTATTTATTTTTGTGTACTCGTATAATATATTACTAGCAAATAAATGGCTGAAATAAAATAATTAAAAACTGTATATTTATTTAAGGATCAAAAATATTAGTGCTACTGAGTTTCGCCCCAGGGTATCACGTGCTCCCGGAATAAAAAAAACCTTATTACTCCAAGGCTCATAACTTTTATGCCGAAAATCACGTAGAGCCATTACTTCGTTGCTGTTTATAAAGAAAAATCCAACAAACAGACCTTAACATTTATATTAGTAAGGTAACCCTGTATATTAACTGACATTCGCATACTTTTCGATAAAAAATGTATTCTATAAAAACACATGTATAGCTTAAATTCGAATAACACTGGAATATGTTATTCCGGGATACTCGTGTGTGAAACACTTCAATAAATCTAAAAGCTTTATTAGTTTGTTTTCCGCAAACATGTCAAAGGCACCGCGAACAATAACAAAAAAACAGGAAAATGCAGAGGATTTCCTTATAGATTTAATACTAAATATTGTCTTTATTAAAAAGAATAATCTGTTAAACCTTGCCTTAATCTACATTAGTAATAAAGCTGAAGAGTTTGTTTGAACGCGCTAATCACCGGAGTTACTGGTCCGATTCGAAAAAAAAATTCACAAACAGGAAGCTACATTACGGGCCAGTTGGCGCAGTTGGTTAAGACACCACGTATTGCGCCGCAGGTCGTGGGTTCGATTCCCATCCAGGACAAGCATTTGTGTGCATGAACATGTCTGTTTGTCCTGAGTCTGGGTGTAATTATCTATATAAGTATGTATTTACAAAAAAAAAAAAAAAAAAAAAAAAAAAAAAAAAAAAAAAAAAAAAAAAAAAAAAAAAAAAAAGTAGTATATGTAGTATATCAGTTATCTGGTTTCCATAGTACAAGCTCTGCTTAGTTTGGGATCAGATAACCGTGTGTGAGGAACGTTCCAGGATATTTATTTATTTATTCCAGGATATTTATTATCCCCGAAGGTTATAGGCTACTTTTTATCCTGATAACGCGATTGAAACCTCGGAGAACAACTAGTGTCTTATAATATTTAAACTAGTTTTCCGCACGCTTTCCACCTTTGTTTTACCTGGAGAAATGTAGGTACCTACAGTAGGCCAGAAAATGGAATTTATTTCGATGGTAGCGTAGATATTAAAAGAGAGGCATATATGAGTTTAGTTCATCATTTTGAATTGTATTGTTTAAAATTGAAGTAAACCTTCCATAACTTTGCAAAAGAAATATACTGTCACATGTAATTTTTGACAAAACAGCTCAACAGATATAATTGAATCTTACATCAAAAACAAGAATAGTTTCTTTAACAATTTTTATCAGTTGAAATCATGAAATTAATAATAATTCTAAAATTCATAATCTCGATGCTTATAATCCCTCCCTCCCCTCTAAATCCCACCCGCGGGCGTTTAATCTTTGAGAATTTGGTTATATGGTCCAATCATCAAGGTCATTAGCCTTAGTAATCCGCTTATGTCTTTGGCTGTGGGTCACCCGAGAAATGCGAAGCCTATCTAAAATAATTACGCTGTGCTCCATTGTGCAGTCGCCGCGTTCATAACAATAAAATTAGGTACAATAGGCTAGTTGACAATGTCAAAAATAAATAAATAAATATCCTGGGACATTGTTCACACACGGTTATCTGATCCCAAACTAAGCAGAGCTTGTACTATGGACAACCAGATAACTGATATACTACATATATTACTTTTTTTTTGTAAATACATACTTATATAGATAATTACACCCAGACTCAGGACAAACAGACATGTTCATGCACACAAATGTTTGTCCTGGATGGGAATCGAACCCATGACCAGCGGCGTGATAGGTGGTGTTAACCAACTACGCCAACTGGCTTGTCAGTCAAATGACCAAACACACTGCATCAATTCAGCCAATTCAGCCTATCGCAGTCCACTGCTGGACATAGGCCTCTCCCAGGCTGCGCCACAACACCCTGTCCTCCGCTTTCCGCATCCAGTCTGTCCCAGCCGTCTTCTTTAGGTCGTCGGTCCACCTAGCTGGGATTGCATAAAACATCTAAAAACACGTGGAAACTTCAAATATGTTGTAAACACGGCCACAGATCAAGTTACACATTTTTGTTGCAAAATAGCGCCTATTACAACCGCATGAGGTGCCGCAGTGTTTAGCTTGATCTGTGGCTGTGTGTACATTCAATATTTTTTTATGATTTTTAATTACCAGTAGAACAACTAAGAGTAGATCATTTGATGCTGTGAAACTATGACGTCATAGTGTAGTATTTCATACAAAATTCCATATAAACTATAGTTTTGACATTTATTAAAAAGTAGCTGATTTGATATGTCGGGAAACTACCCTATTAGAATTTTCGGTTCTAAAATTACCTCTCATCAGTTTTATAGAACCTTATTTATTTATAACGGATCTCCAAAAAAACACTGTTTAGTATTCAAGCAGCGCAACGAGATTTGGCTCGGTTCTGTATTGAACTCGGGTTTTAATGAAACTATTAAGTCTTTGTCCTTTTTTGAGGATCCCGAATTACTCGAGCAAATTGATTTTGAATTGCTTGCACTCGGCTTATAAAATGGTTGGTTTGATTTTATTGAAATCATTTAGTGGTTAATATTGTCTATAGCTCCATACCCTTTTTATCGCTACGAGAATATTAAAGATAGAAAAACAAAATAAGAAAAGTGCGAATTGGACTTGCACACGAAGGGTTCCGTACAGTCGTACATTATTTAATTTACATTATTTTGTTGCAATAGAAATACCTACAAATTGTATGAAAATTTTATTTTCTTCCTATTATGGTTCGTACAAACGGACGGAGACTTCGTATTAGGGTTCCGTTGGCACCCTATGGGGTACAGAACCTTAAAAAGACATATTAAATTCTAATAACATAATTTTTTGTTTTTTTACGCACGTTTTGTATACGTCATACATAATTTATTACGAAGATGTTTCGTCGATGCATTATGGCATAATCTGTCATTCTCACCATTTATTTGTTCGGGTGGAGTTAGAGATGTTTTCTCTTTATTTTGTACGTCTTTAGTGCTATCACATAATTTCTACTAAGTATCTACTATAATCTATTTTGCTTATTATTTTGAACACATTTAAAAAAAATAGTTTTCTATGTATGTTTCTATATAATTAAATATTATATTTACAACATTAATATACAAAATACAAAGTACATAATATAATAACTAAAATTTAAAATTTAAGGAAACCCCCGAAACTCACTAGAATACTGGTGATGATTTACAAACGGCTGAGCGTTTTTTTTAAACATAGCTAAGCTAAGAACAGTCGCGATTAAGACACCTTTCAATCAAAAAAGCTAAATCCAAATCCATACGTTCAGGCGCTATGAGGCCAAAGACAGACACACACACACAGACAAACACACACCTCAAAGTAATAACACCCCGTTGTTTTTGCGTCGGGAGTTAAAAAATAAGTACACACTTATAAAATCTCTTGGGAAAACTACCATCATCTTCCTGCCCCTGCAAAATATGTACTCTTCAATATTCACTCCTTTCTATCTCATATCATCCTTCACACAGTCCATCCATCTCTTTTTCGGTCTAAGGCAACCTACTAAACCGTTGAGATGACAATAGGCTAATGGTAATGTCGTCATTTGTTTTCAGATCTGATCCATAATGGCTATCTCAATGAGGCATACGAAGTTGAAGGCGGAGGAGGTTGCCCTACTGGCTGGAGAGATCTCGAAACCCTCATGGGAGTCCAGGAACGAAGGCATCCATGAGAGAGTCAGTTTCGAGGACACCATATGGGGCTTTGATTTGGCCGGCGGTTCTTACTATAAGACTCCTCTAAGGGTTACCTTTGTAAGTCTTATACTATTATGCTTTTACAGACTATAAAGTATCCCTTATCACAAAGATATTTAAAGGTAATATTTTGTATCCTGATATAAACAAATATGCGTTTATCAAGATAGACTATACTGACTTTTCGATTTTAAGATATAGGTATGGGTAACATCACAAAATCAATTACTTAAGTATAGAGCTACTAGCGGAAGGGTTGCTGCGGAAATTTCCGCAACTGAACTATCGGTCGTAGTATTACAGCGCGTTACGTTCATCTGATGTTTCAAAGATTATTTAAGTGTAGTGCCACATCTGCGGAAGGATCAGCGCGGAAAGTTCCGCTAAACACACTTGTGGTTTTATGTAACATAATATGGTATATCAGCTGAACGTAACGCGCCGTAATACTAGACCGATAGTTCAGTTGCGGAAATTTCCGCAGCAACCCTTCCGCAAATGTGGCGCTACACTGTGCAAGAACTTTTTTACTTACTTCTGCTAAACTGCTGCGTTTTTGGTATCAGTGCAGTTAGAGTCCATATACAGTGTCCGGTCATGAACTAGTGATATTTTAGGTACTTATATTTGAACAGATTTTATGGGACTTTTCTTGGGACCAACACTGAAAATTAGAAAAAAAAAATTTCATACAAAACATATATCTTGTTCGGTCAAAAGTTTGAATTTTTTTTCGTGATTTCTGTGTTTTTCCCATAGTAATGTATGGTATTCAATATACACACACACTACATATTGAATATTTATTACATTCTCCAATTCGTACAGTGAATACCCCTCATGCTCATTAAATAGATTCATTAAAATATTATAGCATCTTCGTCCTATGAAACATAATCAGTATTTATTATACAATTTGTCTATTATATTTGATGTGATCATTAAATATTAATGATATATCTATACTGGTATACTGTAGTAAGTAGGATTTATAATAATAACATATTATAATCTGTGACACGTGTAAAACAAAAAAATATTTTTCCCTTATTCATTGGCAAAATATAACATCAAATAAAAGTGAGAAAATAACAATAATATTTACCAAAAAAGTGTCTACAAATAGAATTGTTTAATATTCAAACATCCTCCTTGGCAGTGTGCTCTGAAAGATTAAGTTATCATTATGTCCAAAGACTAAAATATATTTTGTTAATAAGATATTGGTGCCGAATCTGTTGTTTACGTACAAAAATAAATTTAATCTCACTATATCTCTTTCTAATAGTAAATATAAGAAAGGGATGCAAGATATTTTAGTCCTGTCAGTTTAATCCGATCACACATTTCAACGTGAATTTAAGCGCGATCTTTATTGGTCACGACTATTTACCCGTACATTACGACGGTATGGATTAAACTGACAGCATTAAAACTGTTCTGTCTTTCTTCAATAAGGTTAACTTGAAAGAGAGGTGACTTGTCTAATATTAGTTAAGTTCGTAAACAACAGAATCGACACCATAACGATTTTGGAAGTATAAACATATCTTTTTCAGTAGTACCTTTGACTACGCTTCCAGCTTTGCCTGAGATTTACAACTTTTAAGCAAACTTTTACTATAATTTGCTTCAGACCAAGACCAAAAGAAAGACGGAGTGCGCATAATCAAAGTGAAACAAACACATGTTGGTCGATCTTAGTACGTGAAATGTGAACTTACGTTGTGTGCTGTGAATGTGTAAAAATAACTGGAAAATAGACGATTTGTGAAATCAATTTTTAATTGAAATAATATACATAACCATTAATTCTTAAAACTACCTTTCTGTCCCGCGACTTCATTCGCGATCCCCTATTTTACCCCTTAGGGTCGAATCTTCAAAAAGAAAAGACTTTGCGAATGGCTATCCTTACATTACAAGCCAGTTGGCGCAGTTGGTTAAGACACCACCTATCAAGCCGCTGGTCATGGGTTCGATTCCCATCCAGGACAAACATTTGTGTGCATGAACATGTCTGTTTGTCCTGTGTCTGGGTGTAATTATCTATATAAGTATGTATTTACAAAAAAAAGTAGTATATGTAGTATATCAGTTATCTGGTTTCCATAGTACAAGCTCTGCTTAGTTTGGGATCAGATGGGGAACCGTGTGTGAGGAATGTCCGAGGATATTTATATTTATTTATTTATTTATTATAATATCTGGAAAGCAAATAGCCTAAAACAAACGAATAAAGAAAGAAAGTCACGTTAAACTTTTAGGTATAGTATGACACAACTTAGATGAAGCATCGGCAAAATTCGTAAAATCGATCGTTCCCGAAAAGAGTGCGCCTACAACATTACTCATGAGTTAAAAGACGATCGGCGAAAATCTCGTTGAACGTTGACTGGCGCGATAATGACCGATTTTTATTAGTGTTAATCGGAAGTGAAGTGTACGAAAACGGTTTGTCGATGTTACATATCTAAGTTGTGTCATACTGTACCTATATAATTTTATAAACGATGTTTTAGTTTTCATAAAACACTGATCGTCAACTAATGCATTGGCACATAAATAAAATTGTGTCATCATTTTATTATAATTAACTTTATCTCAGGTTTTTGTTGAAACAAAACAAAAATTATTTGCTACAACAGAAAAACATATCATCAATCTCTCCTTCAATAGTTTCATCAACATAATGTTAACTAAGTAAACAAAGTATAACAAACAAGGAACACTATTCGAAGTTCCATCAGATTGGATGAGATCAAAGTTGTAAGAAGTTAGGCAAGCCTGTAGTCAGCATTCATTGTGATTCTATCCTCGTCGTCGAAAACCAGAGATGGACCTACTTTGTTTTAGATCTTTTTCTTTCTATACGCTAATAATGAAGTTTGAAGTCCAATTTGGTTAAGGCGACGATATCATTTAAACCATTTATTCCACACATAATCATATTTTTAAATTAGGTGTGCAATCAACTTGTGTGTAGCTAGGTATCCAGCTCAGTGTCGCTGTGTTGAAGGCACAGCACTGATTTCCAGCTGAATCCCATCACTATTGAACAGATCCGAGAAGTGATGATTCTAGATTAAGTTTTTTCGGCATGCTTTGTTGCAAGAGATTCGTAAAAAATATATGCTAAACTAAAGAATAAGTGACGAGAAATAGTTCTTTTTTAAATTGGTATTTTTCATTGGTACGTCAGAAAAAAATCGTGAATACGCCCCCTATTAAAACTAATAATATTTTTTTTTAGGTGAAACCCGGCAGCCGAGCCGAGATGGCTAATGTCAAACCTGGAGACCTACTCCTGCGCATCAATGACATAGACACGTCAACGCTAACCATACAAGAAGCTCATGACTTGATCGTACAATCTGGAATTCATATCAGATTACATGTCACTGCGTAAGTTGAAATTTATTTCATTCATTTTTTTTTAAAAGCCACAGTAGGTATAGTGGCTGTAATAAATAGTTACAGTTTATGTTGTGTACTGTGCTCTGGTCCGGTTCATCGAATCATTAATAATTATAATTATAATCAGCCCATGGCCTTATGGCCAAGAGCCTCGACAAACACCTCAAGAGGCTCGCGTTAGGTAGCTGGCTCAAGGGCCTAATTCAGAAGGCAGTGCTCCTGGAGACGGCACGCATAGTGAGGAAGTTCCTCTGTCTGGAGCCTTAACCATCGGTATCTAGGACCCTGTTCCCGATGCCGGTTGGATTCTGTTTTTTATATTTTTAAATGTATTTTTTTAAAGATTATATTTAAAAATATAATTTACAAGATGAAATATTTAATAAATGAAATAATTAATAACTATTGTCATGTATGTCAATGTCAGTCGATACAGTCGATACAACAAGGGGCCAATTCTGCTAAATTTCAACGGTTGACATCCAATTTAGATTCAGTTAAAGTTCGTTTCCAATTCAATTCTAATTTTACTAAAAACGTTATTCCTTTAAATAAACGAAACCGAACCACGATTGGATTATTATGATTAGATTGTAATCGTTGTTCCCCTTGGCAACCGAAACATCGTTCGTTCATCGTTGTCACATTTATTAGTGGAATACGAAAACGTAAATAATTTCGTCATTCAGCTGCGATTCAATTGTAATCTAATCAAAATGTATTAGTGGAATTGGTCCCCTGAACCTTACTCTTTGATCAAAATATATATAAACTTTCCGAAGGAAACCGAAAATCAAGTAATTAAATTAACATTTTTTTGTAACTAAACAATTTTTTGTAATAGCTGAATTTTACTATAATATTATGCTAAAATATGTATATCATTGCAGACCAGAGGATATAAACGATAGCGTCTATTACTACGAAGACCCACCCGTAAGTACCTATTATTTGATTAGAGTATACTCGTAGTATACCTAAGATAGATAGATAGATAATACTTTATTGTCACACCACAAAGATTACAAATGTATACAAAAAAAAACTTAACCTAAACAATGAAAGTGTCACAATGGGCGGCCTTATCACTAAGAGTGATCTCTACCAGGCAACCTTTGGTTGGAGAGGAGCTAAAAAACAATATAAGACGGGGGTGTTCAATATGTAAAAATACGAGACAAATAAAAAAAAATACAGTATTAATAACATTAGTCTAAATCTAATCCCTAAATACCTATATACTACATAAACTACAATAAAGTTATATAATACACTAATTGCCAATACACATAATACAAATGATATATATATGTTATATATACTCATATAAATATATATATTAAGATTAAACAAACGACAAATATTTTGTAAATAATTCCGCTGGATCTCCTTCTCTGTCAAGTCCCACACAAGGAAACTCAACAGGAAATCGACGCTCGCTTCTTCACGAAGCAAGATTTAGATTTTTCTTTCTGTCTGCTGCTCCATGTGTGTGTGCTTGAGCGCGTTCGTCGAGTAGGTGACAGTGGGTCTATTACGTCCAGCTATGCTATTCTCTAACGTTTCATTCGTCGTCGAGCTCGCGCAACGATGCCGCGTACAACTGACTTCTCACGTGATCGCGTAGTAAACAATAGAGACAGAGTACACAGACAGCGTTGAATTCGTCGACGAGCTTGTGATATCGCCTTACAGAATAGCACCCCCCTTCGTGAAGAAATAAAACACGTGTCGATTTCTTGTTAAATTTCCTTGTGTGGGACTCGACAGAGAAGGAGATCCAGCGGAATTAGTTACAAAATATTTGTACTTTGTTTAATCTTATAATGGGTTTCCGCAAGGTCACTCCTGAGTCAATTAGTTATAGTCTACCTACGTCATAACTGAGTGAAAATAAAAAATACTATTATAACCCGCAGTCTAAACAACCAGTATAAAATATTTGTTGATTCATTAGAAACACATACCGCTTGACTTCCATTCAAAACAAAGGTTTCAGGTAACACTATAAATAGTAAACAGGTTCTAATATATCGAGAAAATATTTGTATTTACAGCCTTATGCGCAGGTGGTAACGTCGAAGGTTGAGCAATGGATTTTGATAAATGCACGCATTATTGTGGGCTGGATTTCTAGGATAAAGTAACCGTAGCTTAGAAAGTATCAGTGGAGTAAGATTGTCGGAGTTATTCTCAAGTTGCGGTCCCGATTCGGATGTCGAACCGATTGGGTAGTCTTCTAAAATGAATCAGACTTCAGTATGAATAGGGTATCTAATCCAAATAGCAGCAAACTTATTAAATAATAGCTTTTCACTGTCATTAACCGCGATCCGCGTGGTGTAAGGATTTTTTTGTGTGTTTTTTTTAGGTCTTCAGTTATATTACTGGAGTTTTTGTAGGGATCCCTATTTTTATTTATATTTCTTGTGTAGTCATAAACATTACTGACGGCTCTGAGTGCGGCCGTTAAGGCGATGCCTTCGGTTGGAGCGCGAAATTCAAATTTTATTACGTTTTTTGCTAATTGCAGCTCAGTTAAAGGTCGTAAGTTATCAACATGTTATTTGCGACAAGAATGGTAGTATATTTACTGATTAATAACAAAATAAATTATCAACATATTCTTCCAAGGTATATTATTAACATTTTTATGAAATAGTCGTAAATGTCAGTATACGACTATTTCATGAAAATTTGAATTTCGTTCTCCAACCGAAGGAATCACCTTAAATATTATTTTAGTTTTACCACTGTAAGAATTTAATCTGTGTCCCAAAACAATCATTAATAATTAAGCTTCCGCTCGAAAATACAGAAAGCGTTTCCGCTTATTTAGGTACTTCGGTACACACTTCGCTATTTCATTGCGATAATTACAACATGCTAGTAGTAAAGGATGTAGCTATACAAATTGTATGTCTATCCCGCTCTAATTGTTGAGTTTGTGAATCGATACCCCAAGTTAAAGCGTTTATTGTGATGAATGTGCTGTAACGATTATGTTTTTATTTATGAGACTGGAGTTATAATAATTAATATTCCTGAATAAGGTTGTGCGTATAAAGCTTACATATTGATTCTACGAAAATACTCAATTCCTAATTCGTGCTAGCTGTTATTTTTTTGCGTGGAACACAATTTTTTTCTAAATAAAAGATAATTTTTAATGCCTGGTATGACTGACTTTAAAAAATATACAAAAAAAGTTTATATCTTAATTTGTCGATTTAATTTTATTAAAATGATGCTTAACCTGGGATACCTTAAGGTAATTAGGTATAAAACCCTACCTTAAGGTATGTAAGTAGTATGTATAAACCCTATTATAATCTAAATATACGATATAAAAGTAAAAATAAATATAAAAGAAACCGCGGGGCGAAAAGCTAGTTTAGTAGCTCAAATAAAAATTAGAAGATACAAGGTTTAATGTAAGAAGTAAATCATAATCCCTAGTCCCTCATTAGAGTAAATTGTCTTAATATCTTTCATTTAAATCTGGGACTTCATTTTAATCCTGAAGGAGATGGATGTATAATTAGTGTTCTCTTTTATAGCATGGTTTATTTTTCGGGAGCTTAGGATTCAGGGTTTTATTTAAGAATGAGTACAATTAGGTAATTAATTGATTATTTATTTATTTTCGTAATGAGGAATAACAACAAGAAAATCTAATTAGTCCGTCAGTTAGATTATCAAAAAATATTGGATACGTATTTTTTATTTTATAAAATCAATAAGAAATTACAAAGATAAGTATCAAAGTGCAGGAGTGGGGGCTTGTGACGTCATCGTACAACTACTTTTTAGTACACTTTTGCAGACCGGAAATCTTTAACGCACTGTATCTTCGTTATTTTTTGTTTTCGGATCAAAATAAAAAATACGTATACAATATTTTTTGATAATCTAACTGACGGACTAATTAGATTTTTTTTGTTGTTATTCCTCATTACGTATGTGTACAACTTAGATGAAGAAAAAAAAAATTCGGCATAATTCGTAAAATCGATCGTTCCCGAAAAGAGCGCCTACAGCACATTACTCATGTGTTAAAAAATGATCGGCGAAAATGATCTTGTTGAACGTTGAATAACGCGATAATGAATGATTTTTATTAGTTGTGTAGATCCGATGCTACATCTAAGTTGTGTCATACTTGTAACACTTACTCACTAGGAAGTAGACAATGTGACAAGAGAAACGCTTGCCGATTGCAAATCAGTTTAATTTAGTATGCCTTCTTTTGGAAAAAAAACATATTTACGGCTACAAAAATAGTAACCCCCACACCCTTTTACAACTTCCGCGTCTGACATAACACGAACTGTTTTTCTAACGGCTGATGTAAAGTGTGTTTTTCTATACATTTGCTCACTCGACTTATATGATGGTAGCTACTTTGTGATTAATTCCGTATATATTTACACAGGTGGAGGATACGGAAATTGAAGATCTGAAGATCATAGAGGAGAGGCTTAGGAAACAACATGAATACAACCTTAAGAGTGTAAGTTTTATACTCTTTTTAATCTGGGCTCAAAGCTCTTATTTCATATTTAGATATTTGGTTCCTACGATTCCTGATGGATATTTTATGTCAGAAGGTTGACAAGAAGGCAGGCGGTTCACCTGATGGTAACTTTTGCAATACCAGAGTTATTGCCAATATGTTGCCGACCTGTTACAATGCCAAGAAGGCAACTGGCTCTATGTCAAAGTCAAAGCCATTTATTCAATTTAGAGGGCCTACTCTGAAAATCGATACACGATAGTCCGATCATCGTTGTCAAATATTATTAACCAATAGAATTGCTCACAATTTACATCTCGTCGGTTTGCTGTAATTCTACTATTTAATTATACTATTTGACAACGATGACTATCGTATATCGTTTTTCGGAGTAGGCCTTTAGGCCCCAGGTGGGCACTTATGAAGGTCAAAACAGAATTTACCACCGGTTCGGAACACGGCCTTTAACTCTCTCAAGTGAGATTGCCGGGACACACGGGTAAGTGCTTCGCGACAGATTTTCATCTTGAGGGTAGCAGCCAGACGAGTATTAGAAAGTACCCTACCACTGTGCTATGTTTTCCTTCACCGAAAGCTCAAGCTCATTGTAGGATTCGAAAATATCGTAGGATATAAAATAATAGGTATAGTATGACACAACTTAGATGAAGCATCGGCAAACTTCGTAAAATCGATCGTTGTCGAAAAGAGTGCGCCTACAACATTACTCATGAGTTAAAAAATGATAGGTGAAAATGATCTTGTTGAACGTTGAATGGCGCGATACTGAATTGTTTGTTTCGGAAGTGAAGTGTACGAATACGATTCGCCGATGCTACATCTAAGTTGTGTCATACTGTAATAATCTCTCACGTTTTTATTATATTACCTACCCTACTCTACCGCATTTTGCCATGTCTGTCGATCTATCAATTTATGGATGTCAGACCCCTTGAACATTTTCATTATTTGCTCTATTGACATCAAATTTCCTTCTAATATTATAAATATGATTGTTTGTATGGATAAATATTTGTCACTATTTCACGTAAAAACTACTGAACGGATTTGGATAAAACTTGGCACATAGATAGATTATACCCTGGAAAAATATATAGGCTACTTTTTATTCCGGGAAAACATAAGATACCTCGGGAACGCGGGTGCAACCGCGGTGCGGAAACTAGTATTTTTATAAAATGTAAATATAGCCAATATTTCAGTAGGTATTATTCCTTAGTTTTATTTGATTGATTTGTATAATATTTAAGTAAGTAATTCTCAGATAATTTACTTACCTTTACGTATTAGTTATATATCTTTTGAAAGTAACAGTTTAGTAACTGAAATTTTTTACCATTACCTATCAAAAACTCTAACTCAGAATCAAAACATTTCAATTTTTACAATAGACTCTACCACTGGTTCGGAATACACTTTAATGAGTTCTAAGTAGTAGGGGAGGGCCAACCTTGTTTTAATCATCATGCCCAAACCTGCCACAGGGGGTACCTGAACCTCCCTACCATTGGGAGCTTTGGGCAAAATTGACGTTTCAGAAACTCTTTTGTATCTTTGAGACTAATTACAATTTGTAGACTGTTCTTTGCAAATAATCTAGCCAAATGTACGGTGCAAATGAACAAGATACACTTTAGATTTATTAAAAAAAATGTGCTTTTTATTACCTCTTAAGTTAATAAGTGCCTATCCCACCCTACCACCCTCCCCTATCTCTTACTAATTCAAATATAATTTCTTTTTGTTAATTAAACTATTCTTATATTTTTTTAGGCACTCCATTTGAAGTTAAAATGGCCGTGGGTCAGTAAAAAGTTTCTTGTCTACAGAGAATCTAACTGCTTTATGGTGCCCAGCAAATACGAGTCTACTCGGAGGTAAATACATTAAAAAGCTATTATTTTGTTATTTTGCTTCATTTATTTAACGCACACCAGAAAATGTTTCCTTTCATTTTCTTATAGTTATTCTGAGTTTTTTAAAATATTTAAATATCCTTCGAATCCAAGAATAAATAATCTAAATATTTCAGAGACAAATATCCCGAATTACCATCTGTGAGATTGCAAGACGTTATAGTTTTTGATAAAGCCGACAATTTACCAACAATGAAAAGTAAAAACACGGTTAACAGTAAAAAGCAAAATTCTGCACAAGACAATGAAGAAGTAAGTTTACCAGAAGAAGAAGTAGTTTCAGAAGAAAATAATGGTGATAACGATAGTAGTGAAGATCTATCAAGTGAAATTAATGTTGATGATAATCAGGAAGAAGAAAGTGGAGCTATAGTTGAGGAACAACTAACAGATGATAGCAAAGATCCATCAAACTTAATGGATTACAATAATAATCGCTTAAAAGAAGAAAAGAACAATATTGTTAATGGTATCGATGAACCTGAAGAAGCGAGAAATGGTGATGAAACTGTCGAGACAGAAAATGGACCCCGAAATACAGAAATTAATGAAGCAAACGAGAAAACGAATGAAGAATTTATAAGTGCTGATAAGGATGATGAGATGATTAATGAGCTTTTAGATGATGGTGATACGACACCAAAAGCTGAAGAAGATAAGATTATCAATGGGGTTCTAAATGGTGATGATGGATCGAATTCAAGGTAAAGCGAGAACGAAAGATAAATTTTGAATTTGTGATATTATGTGATAAGTACTTTTCTTTAAATAGAATTGATTCCATTTGTTATTATATCACTATTCTTCACTATTTTATATTTTGTTAGAATTGTACTATATTTTTTTATGAAAAATCATTGTATAGGTACCCACTCATTAATTGGATTATAGCAGCTTGAATGTCTGACAAAGTACAAAGGAAAGTGTATTTTTTCTCGAACTCATTTACTTTGGCCCCATCCAAGCATTATCCATTTTAAAATCGACAATTACGAATACGAATTAAATTAACATTAATAATTAAATACTTTTTTACTACCTGTAACACGCCTTATTCAATTCGTAAGATAGTAAAATAAAAAATAAAAAACTAAAAACTTGAACATAGTAAGTATCTATGTTTTTTTTTATGTCTTAAAGTTGACAAGCAGGCAGGTGGTCCACCTGATGGTAAGTGGTTACCGTCGCCTATCGCCATTTGCAATACCGGAGGTATTACCAATGTGTTGCCGACCTGTTACAATGCCGAGAAGGCAATTACTGGCTCTCAAGTGCAATTGCCGGAAGACACCGGTAGGTGCTTGGCGACAGATTTTCAACTTGAGGGTGGTAGCCAGCCAGACGGGTACTACAAAGTACCCTACCACCGTGCTATGGTTTCCTCACGACGTTTTCCTTCACCGAAAGCTCAAGCTCATTGTAGGATTCGAACCCACGACCTTCGTCGCGGCATCCGACGTCACTACCACTGAGCTATCATCGCCTCAAGAGGCCTCTATGTGCCAAGATTCATTCAAATCCGTTCAGTAGTATTTACGTGAAAGAGTAACAATTATCCAAACATCCTCACAAACTTTCACATTAATATTATTAGTAGACGTAGTATATTATTTACTTTATGTTACTTTATGTTATTTTTTGTGTAAACTTTTTGATTCCGGACGGCATAATTTCATCATCATCATATCAGCCGAAAGACGTCTACTGCTGGACAAAGGCCTCCCCCATAATCGGCATATTTTACTGTGGTTAAAAATAAAATAAGTAGCTGTCATATTTATTTATAACCAGCATCGCATTTACCCCCTTAGGAGTTCATCATCATCATCATCAGCCTATATTAGTCCACTGCTGGACAAGGCCACTCCAATTGCACGCCACTGAGCACGATCCTCGGCTACTCTCGTCCAGTTCTTTCCAGCCGCCTTGCGAAGATCATCGCTCCACCTAGTCTGAGGGCGTCCTACACTAAGTTTGCCGATTCGCGGTCTCCACTCAAGAACTCGTTTACCCCAGCGGTTGTCGGTTCTTCGGCTGATATGGCCGGCCTACTGCCACTTCAGTTTGCTAATCCGCTGAGCTATGTCGATGACTTTGGTCCTCTGTCACCTCATTTCTGATTCGATTCTTCAAAGAGACTCCGAGCATAGCCCTTTCCATAGCTCGCTGAGCGAGCACTCCTTAGGAGTTGAATTTTCAAAAATCCTTTCTTAGCGGATGCCTACGTCATAATAGCTGTCTGTATGCAAAATTTCGGCTCGATCCATCCAGTGGTTTGACCTGTGCGTTGATAGATCAGTCTGTCCGTCACGCCTACCTTTTTTATAATTAGATTGATAGATATATAACACTTTATTGTACATAAATCAACATTTAAAAATAAAATAAAAGTTTAATATTATGAATGTATAATAAATATCCTCGGACATTCCTCACACACGGTTATCTGATCCCAAACTAAGCAGAGCTTGTACTATGGAAACCAGATAACTGATATACTACATATACTACTTTTTTTTTTGTAAATACATACTTATATAGATAATTACACCCAAACACAGGACAAACAGACATGTTCATGCACACAAATGTTTGTTCTGGATGGGAATCGAACCCATGACCAGCGGCGTGATAGGTGGTGTCTTAACCAACTGCGCCAACTGGCTTGTCGGGGCGGTCTTATCGCTAAGATTAATTAAGGCTAAGTTTAGTTAGATTAGGCACTTAGTCAAATGAAATGAAATAGGTCAACGGTCAAACAAACGCCTCATCAACTCAATAATATAGAATCGAAATACGTTAATTGTACGAGTAGCTATCAAGTGTTACGAAGCGTAGTTAGAATGTACGCTGCGCGCTTTAATAGTCGGTCTCTTTGATTTGCGGCTACAGTAATTACCCTACGACTTACAAAGGTCTTGATTACACTTGGAGTACGGTACAGTACAAAGGGAGTCACCACACTTATCAACTCGGAAAGGGATCGTCAGCGTATCGCCTTTCGCCGCGCCGTCAACCAGGCGTCAACGTAACGTAAGCACGTAACAAAAGCGCATCAGCTACGCGAAGCTAGGCGACGCTGACGCCTAGCCGTAAGCTCGGCGAAGCCGTTCGTGAGCGTCCTGAGGCAAGGCGATTAGTGTGCGTTGTAGTAGGGAGTTTCATACAAAGAATACTAAACGGCTCGAGTTGATACGGTGGTTGATATGTGTGCTACAACCTTAACAGTCACCAAACACGCTACCAAATGAATTTATTTTTAAGCTATTGCAAAGCTTCTATCGCGGGCCTTGAGCGTGGAGACCGAATCCAGAAATTCCGTAACGAAAATAACCTAACACCCCCCACTCCGACCGGCACAGCGGTGATACTTTTTAGTTTTGCCATCTATCGATGAATAGCAGAACTTTTAATGACTTTTTGAAATATCACGCTTGTCTCTTTAGTTCAGCAACTCGTCTCTAGGTGGCATTGGTTGTATCGGCGTTACTGCGCATTATCAGCTATGCAATAGCTTTACCACGGCAGTCTCCGAGTGCCACACGTCTTTTTTTTTTCTTTATAAAGGTTTGTGTTTGTCCTCAATCTTACCATGGTACAGTTCGCGTCACGTAAAAAGAACGCTGGCAGTAGGCTGCGCATTTGGCGAATTATCGGTCTATTTGATGGTATGAGGTCCGGTATACCTACCAATAATCAATATACGAGACTCAAAGAGCCAAAGGCTAGTTCTAAAATAAAATAATAGGCCTAGTTGGTTCGTGCGCGATTGTAGACAAGCGCAAACACACCTCTTCCACTTTCTTCCAGCGTTCTTTTTACATGACGCGACCTATAAGTTATGATGTATTGTGACCAAAGATGGTCTTTTTAGGGTCCCGTACCATAAGAAAAACAGGAACCCCTATAGGATAACTTCCGTTGTCCGTCTGCCTATGTCGTTACCACGGGAAAGCGAGTAATAATATAATTAGATAATATATTATACAATATTTACAATTATTTCCAACATATATACAAACTACATATAAAAAAAATCCACGAGGCGGCCGCTGCTGCCGATCAACGGCAAGGTTCCCATAATATATTATTATTTTTTCTACGAATAATTTCGCTACACTTTTATTTTCTTCGGTCATAGCACTACGAATTTGCTACGAACCTCTACGATATTGCTACGAAGCTATACGAGATTGCTACGAGGCGCTACAACGTATTACAGGCAACTAGCCATTCTCCTGCGGTTTCACTCACAATATTTTACTTTACATCCTTAGGAGTAGAATTTTGATTATATAGGGTGATTATTAATAATGATGAAATGTGCTTGGTGACAGATTTTCAACTTGAGGGTGGTAGCCAGCCAGGCGGGTACTACAAAGTACCCTACCACCGTGCTATGGTTTCTTCACGATGTTTTCCTTCACCGAAAGCTCAAGCTCATTGTAGGATTCGAACCCGGGACCTTCGTCTCGGCATCCGACGTCACTACCACTGAGCTATCATCACCATAGCATTTTACCCCCTTAGGGGTCAAATCATAATGGTTTTAGCTGTGCGTTGATAGACCAGTCAGTCAGTCAGTCACGATTTCTTTTTATATACTTAGATTCAATATTAAGGTCTCATACAAGCAAATAACATAAACGTATCAATGAGAATAAAAATAAATGTGACCTGAACACGTACGGACTGATTCAATATTTGCGTAAACGGAAAATCGGTCACATGACATCATCAGAGCTGTACGTTCATTCCTAAATAATATTCCACTAAGCGATGCCTGATTAAATTGGTGTTTGTATTAGGATTTGTTTTTGATACTTGTAACTATTTACTTATTGTTGCAAACTAATAACTTACATTTTTATAAAATTGTGTACTTTATTGCATATTGGTGCCGATTCTGTTGTTTACGAACTAAATAAATTTAATCTCACTATATCTCTTTCTAATAGTAAATATAAGAAAGGGATGCAAGATATTTTAGTCCTGTCAGTTTAATCCGATCACATATTTCAACGTGAATTTAAGCGCGATCTTTATTGGTCTCGACTACTTACCCGTACATTACGACGGTATGGATTAAACTGACAGCATTAAAATTGTTCTGTCTTTTTTCAATAAGGTTAACTTGAAAGAGAGATGACTTGTCTAATATTAGTTAAGTTCGTAAACAACAGAATCGACACCATTATCGGTGTTAAACTGAATAAATATTCTAAGGGTAGGCATAGATGTGGGCTTAAAGAGTATGAAATAAAAAAAAAATATAAAAAAAAACCAGAGAGTGTATAACTAAAATAGATACATCCACATGCGAACTAAACCTACGTAGCTACAGTTTACCAACATTGTTAAGGGCACGGTGCGTACAAACATACGAGCTATATTAAGCCTTGTTATTAACCCTGGATAGGACCTTATTGCAAATGCCTTTCGCTGCTATTTGCCGTTCGTGTCTGATCTTATTTGTTGAGTATATTGGTATTGGTTGGTTGGTATACGTTTTACAGGCGTTTTTAAATTTGGAACGTAGTGTGGAACAGTGTGACACGGATCTTTTGGCAGTTGGACATCGGCGCTTTTTAACCGACTTAAAAAGGAGGTTCTCAATTCGTCGGAATCTTTTTTTTTTATGTATGTGCCCCGATTACTCGAAGACGCCTGGACCGATTTGGAATATTCTTTTTTTGTTTGAAAGATTATACTTTCCAGTTGGTGCCGATGGTCATCAAGTAAGGATCTGATGATGGAACTGGAGATATAAAGAAAGAAAAACAGTTTATTCAGGACTGCACACAACATTACATTAATTAGGACAATAGGTACGAACAAGAAAAACGTATACAACGAAACAATAATGTAATGTTGCGTGATGCCCGGAATAGATCCCGACTCAGCATTGTGCTAACATTAATTATTTGGTTAATTAACCCTCGCGCCGATTTTCATATCGAAGAACTCTTCAAATTTTATCCCTGTTTACAATGTTTTTCATATACTTTTTAAAGCTATTCAGATATTTGCGCCTGATAGTCATCATTTACGTTGCTGAGCTGATGATGGAAGGTTCAACTCCTTAACGGTTAGGAGTTAGGGGATAATTCTTTAAATATTAAGTATAGGACCTTTTAGACCATAAATCATTTGATGTGATGATGGAAGGTACAAGGATAGCTTATACTAGGTCAGTGATAAAACAGTTCTCAGTTCTCAGTTCAAGTGTATTCCGAACCGGTAGTAGAGTCTATTGTAAAACTGTAACTTTTGACATTCATAAGTGCCTTATTAAGGCCTAAACTGAATAAATGAGTTTTGATTTTGAACATAAGAAACTAAAAATTGAACAATAATAAACTTTTACCAAAAAATAGAACCGAATTCAAAATACTAAAAAGCATCCACGGAACATAAACTACACTTTCGCTGACTTGAAAACAGTGTCAGGTTGATGAGAGTTCCTACGTGGTTATTTTATGCTTTTTGGTGTTTTGAAGTCGGTTCTATTTTTTGTTAAAAGTTTTTTTAACACATCCCTGACACCACCTTCTTATTACTTTCGGTATATTATTTAGCAAAAACAACACAACATACAACAATGATAAGCGGACAGAGCGAACTATCAAAAAGTGATTTTTCACAAGCGGCCTTAGTACACACGGCCACAGATCAAGCTACACATTTTTGTTGCAAAATAGCGCTTATTACAACCGCATAAGGTGCCGCAGTGTGTAGCTTGATCTGTGGCCGTGTGTACCTACGTTACTGCACTACCGCTACTGCCTCCGCAAAGATAACTTTATAAATATTAGAGCAAATTAAAACTAGTTTGCTCAAATAATCCCTATGTGATTTTTCATATAAAATGGTTGGCTCGGCAGCAGTGTAAGTGTTATAAAATCTCGGCATCGGGGCCCCGATCATTGATATGGCTGATACAGGGGCAGCTTCGCCCCTGACTAAATTGTTTATTTTTTATTAGTATACCTACATATTTTTTTGTGACTTTCATAAAGTTTATGAAGCAAGCTCCTTAGAAAAAATAATAATTAATATAAATATCCTGGGACATTCCTCACACACGGTTATCTGATCCCATACTAAGCAGAGCTTGTACTATGGAAACCAGATGACTGATATACTACATATACTACTTTTTTTTTGTAAATACATACTTATATAGATAATTACACTCAGATACAGGACAAACAGATATGTTCATGCACACAAATGTTTGTCCTGGATGGGAATCGAACCCATGACCAGCGGCGTGATAGGTGGTGTCTTAACCAATTGCACCAACTGGCTTGTCAACCAGTTGCACCAACTGGCTTGTCACCAATCACCAATTACAGCCAGACACAGGACAAACAGACATGTTCATGCACTCAAATGTTTTTCCTGGATGGGAATCGAACCCATGACCAGCGGCGTAATAGGTAGTGTCTTAACCAACTGCGCCAACTGGCTTGTCGACAAGAAAACATCTTGTAGGTACATTAAATATTTAAAACAACACGGCAGCCATTTTTTCAGCATTACAAATTCAAGTAAACATTGTCATAGAATATTCAAATACGGCACTTGCATAATGAGACCTTTCCTATCGAGGCTTCAGTTCAAGAGGCAATCCAACATGGCGGCCGGAAGTGCCCGGACGGGGTCCTTTCATTTCCGGTCGCCTGCTCAGTTGCCTTGACTATTCAACGGGTGAATACCTCATAATACTCGTTACATCAAAGAAGGACTCCTGTTTTGAAATTTGTGCCTGTTTTTTTTGGGTCCCGTATTTTATAATGTTGTAAAATCAATAAATTATATTGAAATAAAAATAGATATAAATAATATAATAAATTATTTTGTTTTTTTTTCTACAATTAAGAAAACATATACTCAAGAGAAATGAGTTTTTTATTTAATATGACAAACAATTTTAGCTATTCAAGAATCATCTCGCAGAGCTGAAATTTCATTAACTCTCCGTTGTAAACTTTCTAAGACGAAGAAAATATTATATTTTAATAAGCAGTCTGTTTTCCTTATGAAAATAAATTTTGTTAAGATAATGTAGGATATTTTTAAGGAGACTTCAAATACATTAAAGTCAATAAAAAATACAAAGTATTAGCATCAAAGTTCAGGAGTTGGGGCTTGTGACGTCACATCTCTGTAAAATGTGTAATAAGACGTGCGGACTGTATCTTTGTTATTTTTTGTTTTCTGAACTAAAGAAAAAATATGTGTCCAATTATTTTTGGTAATCTTACTGACAGAGGAATTAATTTTTTTCAAGTTATCACCATTATGTTTTCACCAAAAAGACCACACAGCCTGTTTGTGTGGTCTTTTATATTTTAAATATTACCTATAATTTTTAAATACAAATCTATTATGATCAAAGAGAAATAAATTTAAGATACAAAATAATTTGGTACACGTTGAATAAATATTTTTATTCTCTCTACCTGTGTATGTAAAATATAAGGGTCGTAACATTTTCACAGGCTATTTGATTTATTTGTTTAAAACGTTATTTGTACTTGCACACAGACGCGTAAACAGTGTTGGCGGAACTGCTGTATTCACAGCTTGAGCTTTCGGTGAAGGAAAAAATCGTGAGGAAACCATACCACGGCGGCAGGGTACTTTTTAGCACCTGTCTGGCTGGCTACCACCCTCAAGTCAAAATCTGTCGCCAAACACTTTCCGGTGTGTTCCGACAGCTGCACTTGAGAGCCAGTTTCTTTCTAGGCTTTGTATGCTTGTATGCTACGGTGAGATTGAGGTCAAACAAAGGTCTATACCTAATTCTTCTGTTAAGACTACAAAAGTCTGTTCTAATATCAAATTAATTACCAAATACTTTATCTGGTTATCAAAAAAAAAACTTTAAATGTAAGAATGAATAAAAAGTTTTTGAAATAATAACTGCCAGTTTTTGAAAGCCCGTTCAAAGTTATGTACTCCATTAACAAAACTATTGCATCCTTTTCATTGTATACTTATTTAAATAGTAGGTACTTGTTTATTTTTTTACAAAAGATTAACGATGATTAGGGAGAATAGTCGACCAATTTTTCGTTTTCAGAACTACCATATTTTTTTGGAAAAGGTTCAATAAATCCATGTAAGCAACACCACCTTTGTAGTCAAAATTGACTAAATAATCTTGTCAGTAGAGTTTTATTTACACAAGTTTAAGCGGTAGTGTGCAACAATATTAAAACCTTAAAAGGTTTTACCGAAAATGTATCTTTAACCTTCTGGGAATTATTCGATCAAAAAAAAATATTATTTATGTTTTCATGGAATTATGTAAATTTTATTGCGTTGACTGTTGTGGATCTTAATCATGTATAAATAACTGGACGAATTTAAATGAAACTTGACACATAGATAATTCGTACTCTACAATATAATAAACCAGCTTACCCCTGCGGTTTCATCCACGATCCCCTGTTTTAGCCTTAGGGGTTGAATTTTTAAAAATCCTTTCTTAGCAGATGCCTACGTCCTAATAGCGATCTGTATGCGAAATTTCAGACTGATCGTCCAGTGATTGGAAATATGCGTTGATAGATCAGTCAGTCAGTCACGCTCTCCTTTTATATATTTAGTTTTTTTATATATACATAGGCCTGTGTTTGACCACAATCTCACCGTGGACATGTGGCCGATGATGGTAAGCACACAAAGCCTAGAAAGGAACTGGCTCTCAAGTTTTGGTCCCAAGAAAATATACGGCTAAAACCAAGGGCGGAACTACTTAATAACTAATATATCACAAAAATGTCAGCGAACGCGAACGGAGATGACTGTTTATTGATTAATAGTGATTTAGGAGAGATAGTAGGTGGATTAGTATAGCAATTAGAGTTTGTACTAGAGTTACAGTTGAGTCAGCTGGTGATAGTTTATTTAGATATACATCTTCCCAGACTTTATGTGAGCTACGAAGGATATAAGTAGCAAAATTAAAATTAAATAAATTATGATATTAGTAAATGCTATATGCTTTAAGTTTTAATGAAGTTCAGCCGTTAAGCTGATTAAAAACTACGCTATTCTATTGTGCTATAAAGTATAGCAAAGAAGGACCTAATTTTATACTATATAGCATGGCGTTCACATACGCGATATTATCGCAAGCGTTTATAGTACACTCTAGTATTGTGTCTCGTTTCGCTTGCGGGACGGCTGGGGGTGAGGGATGAATAAGAGGGCGGCGCGTGATATAGCATAGTATGAACTCTGCGCATCGCACTAATTTATAGCGTATAGTAAGCCAATAATATATAGTACAGTACAATGTAAACGTGTCCACAACAAAATACGGAGCGCGATATTGTTGTGCTATGAGCTATATATTATATGATATTATATTATAGCGTAGTCTGAAATCAGCTTAAAGGAGCTAAATGGTCACGAGTAAACACACACACTTTCGTATTTATTTATAATGGTAGTGCCCCAAATGGTCTGTCTAATTAAAATTAAAACTCTTTGTTCTCTCAACTTTTACTCATTCAATAATGGCTTCTCCACGGTTTCACCCGCGTTCCCGAGGTACCTTATATTTCCCCGGGATAAAAAGTACATACATGCATACATTTCAGCCGAAAAACGTCCACTGCTGGACAAAGGCCTCCCCCAGGGATCTCCTGGATCATTTGGGGGGATATGCCATAATCGCCACGCTTGGCAGGCGGGTTGGCGATCGCAGTATGGTGTTATAGTTGTCAGTTATAGTATCTGGATAAAAAGTAACCTATATATTATTCCAGAGTATGATTATCTACCATGTATTAATTTTTATGTGGCTATCTACGTGGCAAATTTCATGCAAATCCGTTCAGTAGTTTTTATGTGAAAGAGTAACAAACATTTATCCATACATCCATACTCACAAACTTTATTCTAAGCGCCTAGGGTACGTAGGTACCGGATTCAGGAGATGAATCATTTGGGTAAGTACGAGGAATACTAAATTATTATAGATCCTATTTTATAATTACAAATTCCTTTTGATATCAGTCTCTAACGGTATACGATTACGGTCTATAAATAATGTGAAATTACATAATATCAGCATAACAAAATGATATATTTTGTATTTAAATAAGCCTTCACAGGCAGGTAGGAATTATTAGACTAACACGCTGTTGAGAAAATTGCTTTTGCTGAAAAAAAAAAACGGAAATATATTCAGCAATTACTAATATGAACCAGTACTAAAAAACTTTTAATAAAAAATAGTTTTTTATTTTTAAATTTTTAGTTTCTTATGTTTTATCACTAACCTAGTAAAAAATTGTAAGCCCCTATAAAATTTGAAGAGTTCCCTCGATTACTCCAGGATTCCATCATCAGATCCTGACCTGATGTCCATGGACACCAACTGTAAAGTATACCCTTTAAAAAAAAAAAAGAATTATCAAAATTAAACTGCTCTGTAAAAAGTTATGCGTGATGATACATAAAAAAAAATATATACGCGTCGACTTGAGAACCTCCTCCGATTTTTCGTCGGTTAAAAAGGGAAGATCTTCCGCCTGGCTGGATCCTGGGGACCCTAGTTTAACTATAGGTGATTTTTTTTGTCTAAATGACAATGGTCGAGAGAACTTCGCAAGCGCGATGTAGACTTTTGTGGCGCCATCTATACATCGGTGTGTGAACTATCTCAGGAGGAAACTCCGGAGTTATTGGTCTAGTTAATATTAAATGAAGGTAAAATTGCAAAATGAACTTTGTGATAGAACGCATAGGTACTCAATCTAAGTACCAAAATCATATTTTTGAAGTCTATAAGCAGAGGTCACTAACACTTTAAGCTTATTTCTATTATTGATAAGTGTTCTATATAATAAAAGTATTACTAAAAAGTCAAATAGCTTTGGATATTTGTTCTGATTGATACCTTTTACATATAAGTATCAATGCTTTACCAATTTTGTGGTGGAAAAAAAAAACATTACATATCTGACATGATTTTCTACGTCACACTGTCAAACTATAGGGTAGTTGACTGACACATCAAATCAGCTACTTTTTAATAAATGTCAAAACGATAGTTTATATGGAATTTTGTATGAAATATTACATTATGACGTCATAGTTTCATAGCATCAAATCATCTACTCTTAGTGGTTCCACTGGTAATTAAAAGTCATAATAAGCATTAAATGTACAACATATTTGATATTTCCACGTGTTTTTAGATGTTTTATGTATTGGTTAGTGTTTGGTCATTTATTTTTGACATTGTCAACTACCCTATTGCAAATCTATCCTGCTATTTAGTCAAAATTACTGAAAGAATTTTCATTATTTTTATTTTTAGTAAGAACTGTTTTGTCACGAACTTCGCACATGTGTAATTGCTTAACTCGTTAGGGCTCTAATGAGTATCGAGTAGACGCGTGGGGAATAAATAATCGATAAAATCTACTAAACGGTCATTCCCCTGTTCTGAGAGTATTAAAAGGTTTATATAATACTAGCTGACCCGGCAGGCGTTGTCCTGTCCTGAGAACAAAAATAAAACTGGGATCTACCTACCTACCTCTACCTAACTACCTACCCCTAACCTAACTACCTACCCCTATCTACCTTACCTACCTACCCCTACCTATCTACCTACCCCTACCTAACTACCTACCCCTAACCTAACTACCTACCCTTACCTACCTACCTCTACCTACCCCTACCTACCTTACCTACCTACCCTACCTACCCTACCTACCCTACCTACCCTACCTACCCTACCTACCCTACCTACCCCTACCTACCTTACCTACCCTTCCTGCCCCTACCTACTTATCCTATGTCCTTCTCCTGGCTCTAAACTACCTCCCTGCCAATTTTCAGCTAAATCGGTTCAGCCGTTCTTGAGTTATAAGTGGAGTAACTAACACGACTTTCTTTTATATATATAGATATCAAATACTATAAATAACCATTAACTTATGAATTTTGCTTTAGACAAGTTTAAATATATATAACTTTTATAGTTGTAAGTTTTATACTTTTTATTACTTTTTGAGATAGAAAATAGGAAAGGAAAGATGTTGGCCACCTTAAACGTCACGACGAACTAATAAAAAACATCATAGAAGGAAAAAGTGGAAGAGGAAGACCTAGAATGAACTACATAGACCAAGTGAAGGCAAAATTGGACGTCGTGTCGTATAAGGAAGTTCAGGAAGCAGCGATCAACAGGGAGAAATGGAGGAAGCTACACCGACAAGAGCCAAACTCTTAAATATAGAGAGAGAGAAAATTGAATAAGAGTTACAGGAAGCCCGTAAAACTCGGATTCATTGCCCTCGAGTGAATTATAAACGTAAAAATTACTTTATCGCTTAAACGACTGAATTCATTTAGATGACACTTGGCTTATAGATAGATCATACCCTGGAACAACATATAGGATACTTTTTATCTCAGAAAAATAAGTACCTACATCAGAATCCACGGAGAAACTAATTACATATAATATCACAATCGATTCAAATAAGATCAATCACCTGCCATCTAAACGTAATCAAATACAATCTCGATTTGAATATGAATGATTTATTCGATTAGACGCCAGGGCAATTCAATATAGTTTGATAGGTCATTCACCTAAAGCATTGATACTTTGAGTGTAATCGTAAGCTTTGGAGTAATTAATGAAGTTGTGCTACCTATTAGAGTTGCCCAACACGTGAAATGTCAGGTTATGGAACAAGGGATAGTTACAAACTAGTATTAAGGTAGACAGGATGATTTCGATGCGATGAGAGTACAGTCACGAGCATAAATATATTAGCATGGACAGATCAGCAATAATATCTGAATTCATGATTCATTCATTCGACTTCACATAATTATGGTGCTACTTATACCTATATATGCCTTCCATAAATGATCACACATTGTTGCTGTCGTCTTGAGAGCAGAAGTTAATGAATGAATCATGAAATCAGATATTATTGCTGATCTGTCCATGCTAATGTATTTATGCTCGTGACTGTACATCATATCAGTATTCAAATCAATATATGTCTTGATATATTTTTGGATAATTATTGTAGCTATTGAACGATTATTTACGTTCTCAGATTTATTGAGGTTCAATAATTTTGCATATTTTTTTTTCAAATACTTAATAACTATAATAAGGCGATTGAAGCCTTTGATTAAACGTTCAATCAGTCTAATTAAATTACCTATTTTATAGGTATACCTAAGTTATAAAGTAGCAACCATATTCAGGTGATTTAATTCTAAATAAAATAAAAAATAATTGGTTTTTGTAAAGATTTTATTTTTCAGGCACAATAATTCATAGGCAAATATCTTTGGCACTTCGTAGCTTATGTTAATTTATAAATATTTTGAAAATATCATAAATATATAAAATTAATTATGTATCCATAACAATTATAGGTATATAGTCTTAAGGCGTTAAAAAAGCAGTTTCTTTTCAATAAAAATAATAAATAAAACTTTGTGTTTAATATATAGTTTTTCTTTTCAAACACCACGGAGTTTTTAATGGTGGTTCAATCCTAGAACTCCTCAAGGCATGGTCTCCTCATTGGGGTGTTTTCTTTAGGCTCCGTGCAGGATAAATGCTCCATGTTTTGTTTCGTCTTCCTAAAGTACCATAGAAGTACTAAAAGGCAGACCAGGAATATAATAATGAAGAAACCCAGCATAAAGAGTAGGTATATCTAGAAAGAAAGTGATTTGTTAATATTTTTTAATCACTTAGCACGCAAAATTAGGAACATAAAGATGAAAAAAAAAAAAAAAAAACAAATGATTTGTTTTTTTTTTTTAAAGTTCTAAAGTTGTTAAGCCTCTGATGGCTGCAGCAATTAACGGACAAATCGGCGAGCGCAGAGGGCTCTCAGCCGGTTAACATTTAGGTAACCACGCTTGAGGGCACCCCCGAATGGGGTACGAACCTCGGCTCAGGGCATTATCGGGGGAGGGGGAGGACTTTGTACGAATTACGACTAATTGGGGGATTTTAATCAACTAATGTTACGTGACGTCATGAATGTAGGTACCTGCTCAGCTTACCATGTCAGGGGCCTTCAATAGGGTAGTTGACTGACATATCAAATCAGCTACTTTTTAATAAATGTCAAAACGATAGTTTACATGGAATTTTGTATGAAATATTACACTATGACGTCATAGTTTCACAGCATCAAATCGTTTACTCTTAGTGGTTCTACTGGTAATTAAAAATCATACAAAGCATTAAATATACAACATATTTGATATTTCCACGTGTTTTTAGATGTTTTATGCATTGGTTAGTGTTTGGTCATTTATTTTTGACAGTGTCAACTACCCAATTGGTACATTTTCAGTCGGACGGAACCCATAGTCTTGACATCACGAATATTGAAGATTATCAACAATGAAATACAAAAAAATCATAATTAAAAACCAACAATAGGTAATTAATTCATATAAAATCAACCAGATAGCCAAAAAACAAACAAATATATTGAGAGAAACAATAAAAAAAATCAAAGCGCCATCTTTTAGATTAGTTAAATGGTACTTATACTAGTAATTTGAATGGAAGGAACGAATATTTATGCGACTATGTATCCTATACTGAAAGGAATTTTGTGATTGACACCTGATAAGTATATCAATTGTTTATTGTACGTAGGTAGTCATCCATACATTGGTACAGTACGACACAACTTAGATGTAGCATCGGCAAAACGTTTTCGTACACTTCACTTCCGATTTACACAACTAATAAAAATAATTCATTATCGCGCCATTCAACGTTCAACATGATCATTTTCGCCGATCATTTTTTAACTCATGAGTAATGTTGTAGGCGCACTCTTTTCGGGAACGATCGATTTTACGAATTTTGCCGATGCTTCATCTTTGTTGTGTCATACTATACCTTATCAAGAAAAAGTCAAAAAGGAACCAATGTACACTTTTATAATAATACCTAATATTTTGAATGCAATATTCAAACATAGATAAAATGGCATGCGTGGCGATGGCAAGAGGCCGGATGGTATGTCTTTGATCCTATGGAGTGTCAGCATGAGTTGCAGGAGCGCCTGCGGCTGGTGCGGAAAATTCCAAATTCAAAAAATACGCTTCTATTGGCCCAAATTATTTATTTTTGCCTTTTGCGGTCGAGACCATGGGTCCTTGGGGGTCCGAGGCTCGCCGATTTTCTCAAACATTATCTTCAAAATTAATTGAGGTCACAGGGGACCGGCGGGCGGGGAGCTTTTTCCGCCAACGCGTTAGCTTGGCCATACAAAGAGGGAACGCTGCCAGCCTTCTGGGAACCTTGCCGTTGATTGGCAGCAGCGGCCGCCTCGTGGAATTTTTTTATATATAGTTTGTATATTTGTTGTAAATAATTGTAAATATTGTATTTATCCTTTGTTGCGCTAATCACAAAACAACTCATAGTCGCTTGAAATTTACGTTAAATTAGAAAGAAATATATTTATTTGTGACAAAACAACAGATATAGAAAATATATAATGTAACATGTTAAAAATAATGAATTAGAAATTCTAATTATTCATTAAAAAAACATCGGACCATTATAATATCTCAGGTGTAGGTTTATTATGTAACTTATTTATGAAAACACTTTCAAACATGCGGTTCTAGTGTTAGTCCAGAATGCCTCTGCGATAATATCAGGCAATCTGGTTCCAAGCCGTGTTATTATCGATTTAAAAGTTAGTTACTAACTGTGAGCGTTTGTCCCAAAACTAGCCCGGTGACTGTGAATTGTTATAATTTAATTTGCCTATTTTGACGAGAGGGTGTATTTTCTTAACCCACAATAAGTATTAGTTTTGACGACTTTCATCGTAAATTAATTTAGTTTTATTAGTAATATGAATCAGGGTCTAAAAGATCTGATATTGGTGCCGATTCTGTTGTTTACGAACATAACTAATATTAGTCAAGTCACCTCTCTTTCATGTTAACCTTATTGAAAAAAGATAGAACATTTTTAAAGCTGTCAGTTTAGTCCATGCCGTCGTAATATACGGGTAAATGGTCGACTGAATCTGATTAAGGATTTATAAGTCCGCGATAAGACCAGTATTAATGTATGGTTCAGAATGTTGGGCAGTAAAAGGGACGGATGAAAGAAAATTGCACGCAGCTGAGATGAGAATGATAAGATAAATAAATAAATATCCTGGGACATTCTTCACATAATTATGGTTAACTGATCCCAAACTAAGCTGAGCTTGTACTATGGAAACCAAGTAATTAATAAACTACATATACTATTTTTTTTTGTAAATACATACTTATATAGATAATTACACCCAGACTCAGGACAAACAGACATGTAATATTTGTCCTGGACGGGAATGGAACCCACGATCAGCGGCGCTACAGGTGGTGTATTAACCAACTGCGCCATCTGGCTTGTCAATAAGATGGATGTGTGGAGTAACAGAAATTGATAAAATTAAGAATCAGTACATAAAAGGAAGTTTGACAGAAGCACCAGTGAATGATAAGTTGAGAGGGAACCGTTCATCACAAAAATTGTTAGCCTTGATGTACCAAAATTACCTGTAAGAGGTTAAGGAGGAACGTTCGGTTAGAGCGCGAAATTTTATCAAGTTTTTTGCAATTTGCAGGTCAAAAGAAAGATTAATAACAAAAGAAATCATCTACATATTCCTCCTAGGTATACGAGTAACATTTTCATGAAATAGTCGTATATGTCAGTAATATACCTTGGAGGAATATGTTGATGATTTCTTTTGTTATTAATCAGTAAATATACTACCATTCTTCTCGCAAATAACATGTTGATAACTTACGACCTATAACTGAGCTGCAATTAGCAAAAAACTTGATAAACTTTGAATTTCGCACTCCAACCGAAGGTTTACCCTTAAAGGTTATTTACCAGTAATCCTGTATAATAAAGAAGCTGTAATAAATATTCTTGTGTTGTTGGCAACACCGCAACACATCAGTAGTCAATATCAAAACAGTAAGCATTAAAACAGCAGTAAAATCGTAGTTAGTATGCTCATAAAACTTGTATAAGTAGGTTATGTATAAGTATGCTTGTAGACAACAAGCGACTTTATAAGACGTTACTCACGTGTAACTTAACTAACAGACGACAAAACAAGAGAGGTACTTAAAAACACAGTACGTCAAAATAACAACCGACCTACTTTACTTAGTAGCGTAAACATTCTAACGAATGACATCATCGCGGGAAAAACAGGATTTCGCGCATGCGTCTTTTGCCCGAAAAGAATTAAAAAGAAAACAATTTATACAAATGTAAAGTAAAATTATAATTATAACTGGCTGTTGTTAATAAAAATAATAATAAGTATTCAAAAATAGAACTTACTCCAAAGTAGGCGAAAAGGGTTGTATATGGAGACATGGTGTCAATAGTAAATCCGATGGGATACTGACGTATAGCATGGGAAACAAGGCATTCTGCCAAGTAAAATTATGTAAGAATTTCTTCAATATTCGATGGCATTCTCTAACACATTGAGCGTAAATAAAAGATAATATTATGGACATTAAAATTTAAGGACCCTACTCTTTAAGTTCTGAAAGGGGTACTAAAATATATTTTTATCCTTTATGTTATATTTTTGCTCCAAGTATTTTTCAAATCCGTTTATGCGTAATTCACGTACCTATCACAAATATACACGTACACAATATGATACTTATTGGATAGGATTTACGAAATAAACTCATAACCTTATCGAATATAATCTTGTGAACCTTCTATCAACCATGAAAGGGCTCAGAATCAATAACTCCGGCTCCAGCTAATAGATGTAAGGGACTGACATATAACCGAGTGATCCCATACAGATTACACCCATGGGACGTTAAAGAAGAAATATGGGGTGTAATAATAATAAACTAGCAACACCTTTCTAACGAAAATCATTTTTCAAACTGTTTTTTTCCTTATTTTTGTGAGAACATATTAATTATTGTATTTTACTCCAAATTTTACGTGTCGCCAGTTTACTGCAATTCTATTGGTTAATAATTTGACAACGATAATTGAACAATCGTGTATCGTTCTTCGTAGTAGGCCCTCAGACCCTTAGGTCCCGCATACCACGCGCATCAGCACCCGCGTCGAACTCGTTTTGTAATTTGCATATAATTTGAGTCATTATTACCACCCAGATGCTGAAAAAAAACACTAACCAATGCATAAAACATCTAAAAACACATGGAAATATCAAATATGTTGTACATTTAATGCTTTATATGATTTTTAATTACCAGTGGAACCACTAAGAGTAGATGATTTGATGCTGTGAAACTATGACGTCATAATGTAATATTTCATACAAAATTCCTTATAAACTATCGTTTTGACATTTATTAAAAAGTAGCTGATTTGATGTGTCGGTCAACTACCCTATTGTAAATGTAACTATTGACATTAGTGCCTTATTAGGACCTAAACTGAATAAATGAGTTTTGAGTTGGAGTTTGAATAATAAAAGTTTGAACGCGCTATCTCATAAACTACCAATTGGATTCGAAAAGTACTTTCACTAATAGGAAGCTACATTATCCCCGGAACGCGAGTGAAACTGCGGGAGGCAGCTAGTTAATATATGAAAGAAAACACATGCCGATAGCTATTACGAAGAAAATGCCTGTTTCGTTCAACAACTCGTTTGTTGATAAAAATATTATGTAAATTATTCTTACAACATGTGTTACCGATTTAATGTAAAATATGACGTTATTGCAAAGCTTTTAAAGATTAATTTTCTCTGAAGGTTTTATGATGCAGCCTTCAGAAAAAACCATGTACAAAATGTCAATGAGTACCTAAATAAAATTATTATGCTACATGTTATATGTTGGATTAAAATATACAATATTTTCAACCCGGGAAAGTAAGCATTAGCTCTTTCGGAAAAGAAAGAAAAAAAAGCATACATTAGATATAACATTATTTTGTCGTTACGTCCTTACCAGGTAAAAGTATTTATATATAACTAGCTGTCACTCGCGTTCCCGGGATAAAAAGTAGCCTATAACCTTCGGGGATAATGTAGCTTCCTATTAGTTAAATCAGACAAGTCCGGAGATTAGTTCAAACACACAAACTCTTCAGCTTTATTATTAGAATAGATAATAGACTCTAGACCGCTAATTATTTAAATTTTGTAAATCACGGCTTGATAGAGTAAGGTTACTATATCCCACCAAGTGATTACAATGAGTGTTACATTCATTAATAGTCCGAAAATGTAAGTGCTATTAGGCCTCGCCCTCACCAATTGTGAAAAAAGGCCGAATACCTCGTAAATTAAAGTCCACACGAAAAATTTATGACCTGGAAATTTTACGATTTTACCGATTTACTAATGCGACGGCGACCATTGTGTTGGAAACATGAATTGGCTTACAGTTTATTATTCTGGGTATAAATGACATAGAGACGAAAACTGAAAACATGGATTCAGCGGGGCCACCGCGTAATGCAATGAACTACATTGAAATTGGCTACCATTTTCTGGAATATTTAGACCCCACGCGAGATAGGTACTGAACTAGTCAATTAATAAATTATAAAAGGTCTTTTAGACAGACTAGTTTTTTCCAAAATCGAATTGACCACCAGCACCAGAACACGATTGTAAATAAAGTGAAACAAAAGACGAAAGTGTTTGGTGTTATTTTGATAGCCTATTTTATATTGTCTTGCAGTAGGTATGAAAAGTAGAGTATTGACCTTGAGGATAAAGCTGTCTTCATCTTGGGCGGCTTGAACCCCTCGCTTCACTCAGGACATACATTATCTGCGGAAGTAAGCTCTAGGTCCCTCGTTTCGCTCAGGAACATAAGACAGACATAAGACATATTTTATCCCCTAGGAATAGAATTTTCGAAAATCCTTTGTTAGTCATCTTAGTTATCAGTATGCTAAATTTCAGCCTGATGGGACCAATGACTTGAGCTGTTCGTTGATAAATTAGTCAGTCAGTCATGCTTTCTAAAGTTTGAAAGAATTTTTAAAATTAGTTAAGTAGTCTTTGGGTTTATCCACTACAAACAAACTTACAAAATATTTTTTTTTCTTTAAAATCAGTGTAGTGTAGATATCGATTTTTATGTTCCTTGTACCTACAATTATGGTACTTAAGGGGGAACGTTCGGTTGGAGCGGGAAATTCAAATTTTATCACTTTTTTTGCAAATTGCAGCTCAGTTATAGGTCGTAAGTTATCAACATGTTATTTGCGAAAAGAATGGTAGTATATTTACTGATTAATAACAAAAGAAATCATCAACATATTCCTCCAAGGCGTATTAGTAACATTTTCATGAAATAGTCGTATATGTCAGTAATATACCTTGGAGGAACATGTTGATGATTTCTTTTGTTATTAATCAGTAAATATACTACCATTCTTCTCGCAAATAACATGTTGATAACTTACGACCTATAACTGAGCTACAATTAGCAAAAAACTTGAAAAACATTTGAATTTCGCGCACCAACCGAAGGTATACCCTTAAGTGACATCATAAATGAGAAAATTTCCAGCACATGGCGTTTAAAAAATATGAGTAGGTAGATAAAAGGTATTACGTGGAAACATGTGAAAAAAATGTTTTTTTAATATGTAGATGAGGCAACGATCCAATTTTGGTTGTAATTTCCTGTCTCTTTGATAAAAAAATATCAATATGGAAAAGAGAAAGAGATAACAAATTGTTGAGGCGCTTGAAAATCTATGAAGATTATTATAATTTTATTAGGTATAATAAAACATTTTTAATTCAAATGTTTGTTTGTGTATGAGTTTATTTATTTATATATACGCAAAGGTTGAACAGGATATAAACGGAATCAAGATATGTAGTAACATAAATAAGGCTCGGCGCAAACGGGCCACCAACTACGGCCACTGGTGGCCAGCAACAGCGACTAAACACACTATTTCATATATTTTGTATGAACGCGCCGCACACGTGTAGCCGGTGGCGGCTACTCGCTTCAGCAGCAACTCGCCACTTGTCATCGCTACGGGCCACACAAGACGCCGACACCCGCCACTGTCGCACTGCTCCACCTTCCGTGCAGTTAACCGTTAGACGTTTTAGTGGCGGCTTCCAAACACCGGTGGCTGTCGCTCGCTTCTGACACTGTTACAAATGTGGCGGTAGCGCGCGACAGCCACTGGTGGCTGTGGTTGGTGGCCCGTTTGCGCCGAGCCTAATACTTTCTATCCCGAGAAAATATTGGATACCTCAAGAAAACGAATAGCGCGCGGCGAAAGCTAGTCTATAATAAATAAAATAAATATATATCCTGGGATTTTTCACACACGGTTATCTGATCCCAAACTAAGCAGAGCTTGTACTATGGACAACCAGATATACTTACTACATATACTACTTTTTTTTATTGAAAATACCTATATAGCTAATTACACCCAGACTCAGGACAAACAGACATGTTCGTTCATGCACACAAATGTTTGTCCTGGATGTTACAACCAGCGGCACGATAGGTGGTGTATTTTATTTTTCAAATAATTCAGGGTTAAGACATGAACACAATATAAATTTTCAATTACGTCACCACAAACTAGTGATATATACGATAACATGGCGCGCCCCTCCAAATTACTATTTCAATGTGTGTAACATACCTTACGAAAGAGTTTGTATGTAGTTGTAAGCATTCGTCCAGTCGCTGGCCGTCTTCAGTATCACACAAAACTTATTATAGTATGACACAACATAGATGTAGCATCGGCAAATCGTTTTCGTACACTTCACTTCCGATTTACAGCTATACTATAATAATATTATAAAGAGGAAAGATTTGATTGTTTGTTTGTTTGCATTGAATAGGCTCCGACCGATTTGAAAAATTCTTTCACTAATAGGAAGCTACATTATTCCTGAAGGTTATAGGCTACTTTATATCCCGGGAACGCGAGTGAAACCTCGCGGAACAGCTAGTAACTAATAAAAATCATTCATTGTCGCGCCATTCAACGTTCAACAAGATCATTTTTGCCGATCATATTTTAACTCATGAGTAATTTTGTAGGCGCACTCTTTTCGGGAACGATCGATTTTACGAATTTTGCCGATACTTCATCTAAGTTGTGTCATACTTTACCAGATTTTTTGATCAACTAATAACATAACTAGCCGACTGCGTAAGACAACCCACGTGTCATTTTCATAGAGTACGACAGTGCAGCGCCATACTCAATAACGAACGTTTAATGACGCCGCTAGTCGAGCAACAAATCCTTGGATTTATTTTTGATTGACGGCCGATCAGTACGCACACATGTGTGGTAATCTGTAAATAGTTTCACAAATACATTTCAAACGTTTTGAACTTTGGAGGGGCGCGCCATGTTATCGTAGTCAATGGTGCCGATTCTGTTGTTTACGAACTTAACTAATATTAGATAAGTCACCTCTCTTTCATTTTAACCTTACTGAAAAAAGATAGAACATTTTTAATGCTGTCAGTTTAATCCATACCGTCGTAATGTACGGGTAAATAGTCGTGACCAATAAAGATCGCGCTTAAATTCACGTTGAAATGTGTGATCGGATTAAACTGACATGACTAAAATATCTTGCATCCCTTTCTTATTGAGATTGAGATTAAATTTATTTAGTTCGTAAACAACATAATCGGCACCATTCTCTACGTAAAGGTGAAACAAGTGAAACCGAATGGGTGAGTACCCAACTCGTATTTGTGACCCGTTGTTTGTTACAATGAAATACAAATACGAGGGCACTATATCTCGCCCACACAAAATCAGTGTGGGCACCTGACTAGGCCTATCTTGTTATCTCTGTCCTGTATCGAATAACACTGTGAAAAGGTACCAGGAAATCGCAGATGTAATTTTCAATTGAAGTGACTCAAAAACTGAAGGCTGATTTATCAATGAACAGCTCAAATCACTGGATGGATCGGGCAAAAATTTGGTATACATAGATTTAAAAAATTGCCTCCACGGGAATCGAACTCGTAGATTTGGAAAAAAAAATACCTTGTATAGGTACTTATATTATATATGTTTTTATATGCATAGGTACACACGGCTACAGATCAAGCTACACACTGCGACACCTTATGCGGTTGTAATAGGAGTTATTTTGCAACAAAAATGTGTAGCTTGATCTGTGGCCGTGTGTACTAGCTGGCCTGGGCACTGATAATAAAAAAACTGGGACCAAATTCAAATTCAAAAGTGTCTTTATTAAATGAACTCATTGCAAGTATTTTTAATCGTCAAATTTGTAAAAATAAAATAAAAATAAGACCTACATACCTATTTACCTACACCTACTTACCTACCTACACCTACCTACCTACATCTACCTACACCTACCCACATACACCTAGGAAATAGGGATATATAAAATAAATAGATTTAAATACCCAACTCTCCCCTACCTAGATTACTTTGTATACTCGTTGTAAATAATTAAAAATAAACTCAATATTATAATGTCAATTAAGTAAGTATTTGAAAGAAAAAATTTAATTGTCTCGAAAAAAATGTCCCTTTCCACATACTTTATTAGTACGGAATTCCGTCCTGCATAACGACCGTCCCATTAACCTCAGATTCTTTCATCCCTATGAACAATGAACGAATTTGACACGGGACTACTTTCCGCACTCTGTCCCATATCCAATAATATCTATTGTGTTTCATTTCCCTTCAGATTTCCTATAATGTAAACAATGGCCCGATTCTGTTGATTACAAACTAAACAAATGTAATCTCACTATATCTCTTTCTAACAAAAAATATAAGACAGGGATGAAAAATATTTTAGTCCCTTCAGATAAGTCCGAACACTTATTTCAACGTGAATGACCATCTACCCGTATATTAATACGGCATGGACTAATCTTACTGCATTAAAAATGTTCTATCTTTTTTCAATAAGGTAATGAAAAAGAGTTGACGTGACAATTTTTTTTATGTTCGTAAACAACAGAATCAGCACCAATATTTCATTAAGCAACGTATTTATACAAATGTTTGCGGCCAAGTGGACATTACTGTCCTATGGCGCGGCAATTTCCCGGCCAACCTCGAGGATTTGTCTCCTATCCAGTCTCCAGCTCTAGTGAAATATCAGTCTAACATAGGGTGCAGAGCGGAGCGCGCGTCCGTTCTCCGATTCAAATTTCGAAGTATCCATGCGTCCCGCGTATTTCAAATTTCGATTCAGTCTACTGATATTAAATTAACTTTTTTTTATTTATTCCAGTTGGTTTTTGTTAAGATTTTTAGACATTGTGCATTTTGTGTGACAGTCGAGTGCATTGTATTATAACTCATTATTAATTTGCTGTGTGACGTTGCTGTAGGGGTGGTCAATGCTATGTTTCGGAAATAATGAAATGTAAGTACCTACCTATTATAAGCTTACGAAATGCTCCAACACAAAATTTTTAGAATGGTTCATAATTTAAAATTATAATTTACGTTATGTGCAACTTCGATTTAAGAAATGAATTACTTCCTAGACAATTCATAAACGATCGTTACCACAAGTGTTATTATACCTATTTATTTATTGTAAAACTCAATTATCTAATGATTAAATTAATTTTTCAAAGGAAAGAAAATCGCTCCTTAAAAATAGAGACTGTGAAACAAAGTTTTAATTCGAAGTCGTCGGTATAAATTGAGTTTCTAATTTCAAAATTCGAATTTTCCTGCTTCCATTTTGTACGGGTCGTAATTAAAAGAGGATTGAAAAATAACTTTAATTAAGTTTTTCAGCTGTATTTTTAATATAAGGGTCATTGTCAAATTTTGAGCAGGTAAATTTGTCCCAGAGGAAAATATTTTAATGCTTTAGCAAAGTTATGATAATTTTAACTTTTAATAAACATTAAACAGTTTATTGAAATGATTTACTGACGATTCCTGACCACTTTTTATTATTATAAAGTGGTAAATACCGCATGCATAATATATCTAATAATCTTAAATAAAATCTAACTGCCATTTTTTTTCAATTGTTTTATAAAATTACATTAATTCCAAATTCGAATTTCTTTATGAACAAAAGGTTTGTTGGTTTCCAGCCGGAGGCAGAGGCGGCAAGCAATCATTGTCAGTGAGACTTCAATGTAAATCTTGTGTAATGAATCTAGCTCGCTCTGAAAAGAGTAATTGCTTAGGTTATCGCCTATCGAGAACTTGGTATATATTTATTTACTACTAGCTGCCTCCCGCGGTTTCACCCGCGTTCCCGAGGTACCTTATGTGTTATGTTTACGTCGAAGGTCGCGGGTTCGAATCTTACAATAGGCTTTGAGGAAAACATCGTAGCACAGGGTACTTTATGTACCCATATGAGCCTAAAATCATCATCGGTTGTATCTTTTTTTTTTAATTTGTTCACGCATAACTTTTTTGTTTATGAACTGATTTTAATCATTCTTTTTGCGTTTGGTGTAGTATAGCTCAGGGGTTCCCAAACTTTTTTGTACAGTCACGAGCATAGAAATCAGATATTATTGCTGATCTGTCCATGCTAATATATTTATGCTCGTGACTGTACTGCGAATCCCTTTACATTCTGTAATTTTTTGGGGATCCCTTGTAAAAGAAGATACTGGCGTGTAGCTTTAGAACGTGGCGTAAGTATACCGGTTCGTGACGCCCCTTGGACAGCCCCTTGACCTCCTGGTGACGATTACGGTATAGCTCCAAGGTGGCAATTTTAATTTTAAGGAGATTTCACTCTTTTTGTTAAAAGTTGATTATTTTATGCCCTATTTTAATTTTTTTAGACAAGCCAGTTGGCGCAGTTGGTTAAGACACGACCTATCACGCCGCTGGTCATGGGTTCGATTCCCATCCAGGACAAACATTTGTGTGCATGAACATGTCTGTTTGTCCTGTGTCCGGGTGTAATTATCTATATAAGTATGTATTTACAACAAAATTATGTAGTATATGTAGTATATCAGTTATCTGGTTTCCATAGTACAAGCTCTGCTTAGTTTGGGATCAGATAACCGTGTATGAAGGATGTCCCAGGGTATTTATTTTATTGTCATTGAAGGAGGTTTCACTGTTTTTGTTAAAAAATTATTATTTTATTTAATTCTGCATTGCTCATCACATAATCCTTAATACCTTAAAACCCAACATAACATTTCATTTGTAGGCTTTGTGTGCTTACCATCATCAGCCACATCATCACTAACCACGGTGAGATTGTGGTCAAACACAGGCATATACATAGTAAAAACAAAAAACATAAGAATTAACAGAATTATTCCATTATGCAAATGGAGTGGGCCCAAGCGTAAAACGATACTAGCCTAAAACCCTTCGCGGTTGGGTAATAGCAAATGGTAATACTTGGTATCTTTCAAACATGTAGGGTCACAGGTAATATTATTCGACAAAATTAGACGAATATTTAATGAACTGAAAAGGCGTATGGAAATTTTCGTGTCAATACAGTTACTTCCCAGTGGGAGTAAATGTCAAAAAGCTTGACGATGAAACCGGTTACTAGGTAGGTTTATCGCGCGATTGAAGCGTTATCATTTTTGTTTTTATTAAGGGTAAACCTTGGAAGAATATGTTGATGATTTATTTTGTTATTAATCACTAAATATACTACCATTCTTGTCGCAAATAATATGTTGATAACTTACGACCTATAACTGCGCTGCAATTGGCAAAAAACGTGATAAAATTTGAATTTCGCGCTCCAACCGACGCCTCCACCTTAATATTTGGGCTTGCGTTTGGCCCATTTAGGGTCGGTTGCATAAAGCGCGGTTATAGTTAGGTTACGGTTATACAATACAATACAATACAAAAATTCTTTATTGTTTCCACAAAAATACAAAACTATATTTATAGTATTAGTTATAGTTAACTTTAAGCCGATAGAAAGCAAACTGGCTTGCTCATGTCACTTTAAAAAAAAAACCGTAACCATAACCGACCGAGGGAGATCGGTCATCGTCACAGTGACTACAGTCAAAGCATGGTAATAGTTAAGTTAACTTTGACTATAACTTTAACGAAAATGTAGGAGCAACCGACCCTTAGTGGATGATGACAGAGCCGATGATATAGCACGCTTGCCCAGAATAAACTTATTTAATCTGACCTTGAATTTGCCGAGATAATACGAATCTGGAAACACAGACATGTAGGGTGATAGGCCAGTTAGCGCAGTTGGTTAAGACACCACCTATCGCGCCGCTGGTCGTGGGTTAGATTCCCATCCAGGACAACCATTTGTGTGCATGAACATATCTGTTTGTCCTGAGTCTGGGTGTAAATATCTATATAAGTATGTATTTACAAAAAAAAGTAGTATATGTAGTATATATATTATCTGGTTTCCATAGTACAAGCTCTGCTTAGTTTAGGATCATATAACCGTGTATGAAGAATGTCCCAGGATATTTATTTGTTTACAGACGCCGGAAGCAAAAAGTTATGTTCGTATGTTCGGTATGTAGGTACTTGTATAGTATAGCTGTACTGAGTTAGCCTGCAGCAAAGATTAGCAGTGGGAAGGCAAGCCAAGTGATCTGTCTGCACTTTGACCCTTGCCTTCATTCTGACGACATATGTAGGCGGCTTTACGGTTACTTCAAAGTACTTTGTGTAGATACAAGATAGCCTCTCACGTTAGGAGTGACATCACATGGCAAATAAGGGATTCGATGCAGGAGAGCACAGACCGCCTGTCCGCCTGTTAAGCTTTCATTTTATAACGTTGATCCATTTCTTTTTGGAAAGAATACATTTAAATACCATATTATAAATATAATTTCTCCGGCTAATGACGACGACAACAAATAATTTAATTTAATTGATTTAGTTGGTTTGGTTGGTATGGTTAATTTAATTGATTTAATTAATTCAAATTCGTTTAATTTCTTTAATTGCTTAAGTTTCAAAATTACCATAAACACACACACCCCCCCACATCCCCACACAACACACACACAAACACACCTCCCCACGTATATGTATTATCCTAATATAATGAGCATAGACCATATTTAAAATAAGGTTACCTTTAATTGGCAATAAGTTACATTAAGTTTATATTGTAAAATAAATGGATAACGCTGTTGGTTTCCTATAATAATAAATAAATAATGCAAACTACTGTTATGTTACTATCCAAACACTTATGGTAGTATCCGATTTCACCGTAAAAATCTACACTAATATCTTTTTTATGTATAGGCCTGTGTTTGACCACAATCTCACCGCGGTCAGTGATGATCTCGCCGATGGTGGTAAGCACACAAAGCCTAGAAGGCAACTGGCTCTCAAGTTTAGCTGTCGGAACACACCGGAAGGTCCTTGGCGACAAATTTTCAAGCCTGGGTAGCCAGCCAGGCGGGTACTACAAAGTACCCTGTCACCGTGCTATGGTTTCCTCACGATGTTTTCCTTCACCGAAAGCTCAAGCTCATTGTATGATTCGAACCCGCGACCTTCGTCTCGGCATCCATCATTATATGAGGAAAAGATTTGTATTTTTTGTAAACTCAAAATCTATTGGACTGACCTTAAAAACTCTTTGGCCAGTAGGTAGAATAGTAATATTATCAGTGAGTAACATTAAAAAGAAAAATTGCCAAACTGAAGTGGTAGTGGGCGGGGCACATCCCTCATAGAACTGTCATGGCCGCTAGGGCAGAAAGGTTCTCGAGGGGCAATTAAAAGGGTAGACTGACAGTCCTGTGAGGGACGTGGAAAGCCACTAGATGTGGGTAGCGCAAGACCGGCCATCGTGGAGGCCTTTGTCCAAGAGGACATCTTTCGGCTGACATGATGGCTGAATAATGTAGGTTATATTTTATACAATAGTTTTTATGTTTTGTAATATTAAATATTAAATTTGTTACCCTTTCACGTAAAAACTACTGAACGGATTTGGATGAAACTTGGCACATAGGTAGATCATACCCTGGAATAATAATATGTAGGCTACTTTTTATCTCGGGATAACAAATTACTCGGGAACGCGGTTGGTGATGCTGTACGTGAAATGATGATTCTAAAAATGCGTTTTTCTCTGTATTCTTTTTTCCAAGAGATTTGGAAAAAATATATGTTAAATTAATTAACATACATTTTGAAATCTATTAGAAAGGGAATAGTTTTCTTATTTTTTTTTTAAAATGGCTTAGTTTCTTTTTAAATAACATAAAACCGTTTTTTTTACTAAAATTGACTGTCTCCTGTCTCGCTTGTCTCCGTCAGTTAAGTAAGGGACGGAGTCATCTGCGGAGAGCCTCCTCATAGCAGAAATTAGTTATTTAACTTCAAGAAGGCTATATCAATAACAGACCGTTTCTCGCTGGTTTAGTCTCTCGAACATCCGACAGAGCCCTTTGTACCGGACTCTTGAGAGCACAATGACCCGTGCCCTTAAGGGAGGCCGAGAGCTGTTGTACCATCATGTTTCAATTGCTATGGCAAGTTGTTGGTCTTATTTTTGTTTTGTTTTCAGGAAAATTATTACAAAAATATGTCCCGTTCTTTGTTCATGAGGTAGGTCAAGTATCATTACGGACTTTTTGGCGGAAACTTGCGAAGTAACGTTGCGTTTCCGTTTTATTTTCATACTAGCGACCCACCCCAGATTCAAGCGGGTGTACAAATCATTGAATTTCTCGGCTTTTCTGTATTATAATATGTATGTATTATACATATAAACCTTCTTCTTGAATCACTCTATCTATTAAAAAAAACCGCATCAAAATCCGTTGCATGGTTTTAAAGATCTAAGCATACATACATAGGGACAGACAGCGCGAAGCGACTATGTTTTATACCATGTAGTGATAGTGATTTTTTAATATTTTTCGATAAAACAAGAATAATTCCTTATAAAGGCCATTTTAAAAGTTTCGTAGCAAGGAAATAGTTTTTATACAAAAAAAAACAATTTCAATATTCTTTTTATTTTTAACTAGGCTGTTATTTTACGTTTTTCCTTGACTATTATACCTTATTTTCTCACAAGTGTATTGAAAACATAATGAAACAGAATATTACAATGACATTTGTGAGCCCGTGTCGTAGGCGAGGGCTTACCTCCATCACCTGTTATCACCCTGAGCTAATATCATAATGTGATATCACGAAAATACTATAATTATCTAAACAATGTTATCTTTAACATTGTCATGAATAGGAATAACATTAATGCTATTTAAAAAAAAAACATTAATGGTATCGAAAAGCTAACATAACATTTATAAGTACATCTATACTAATAATAAAGCTGAATAGTTTGTTTGTTTGAACGCGATAATCTCCGGAGTTACTGGTCTGATTAAAAAAAATATAACACTAATAGGAAGCTAGATTATCCACGAAGGTTTTAGCCTACTTTTTATCACGGGAACGCGAGTGAAACCGCGGAGAACAGCTGTCTTGGAATAAAGTTAAAATTATGTACTATTTTTTCAATTTTATTTAAATCTCATTATTTCCCAAACTAATTGAGGTCACAGGGGACCGGCGGGAGGTAGTTTTCTTCCGCCAAAGCGTAAACTTGGCCATCCAAAGAGGAAACGCTTTCAGCCTTCTGGGAACCTTGCCGTTGATCGGTAGCAGCGGCCACCACTGACGGACTTTTATTAATGTAGATTATATTTTGTATAGGTATAATAAAAAAAAAAGAATAAACATTTTTTATACTCAAAAATAAGTACAAGACAAAACGAAAAAATATAGATGTTTGATATGACTCACACCTTAAGTGATATTATTTTAACTTTTTAATGTAGGTATTTGTGTCGCGACCTAAACAAATGATACCTACCTAGGTAGTTATATACTCGTAATTTGCGAAAACATTTTATTTTTGTAAAAATGAACGTCTCAATAAAATTAACTGCAAAAAGCAAATAAGATAAATAAATTCGTGGAACTTGAATTGTTATCTATACTAATATTATAAAGAGGAAAGATTTGATTGTTTGTTTGTTTGTATGTTTGTTTGCATTGAATAGGCTTCGAAACTACTGAACCGATTTGAAAAATTCTTTCACTAATAGGAAGCTGCATAATCCCCGAAGGTTATGGCTACCCGGGAACGCGAGTGAAACCGCGCGGAACAGCTAGTCTTAAATAAATAATAAGTATACAAATTAACGGATTCACGTTTTTGTAAGCATTTAACAAACATGGGTTGATAAGGTGATTTTTTATATTTTGGTCTCTATTCATACTCGGTTTTGAATCAATCTTCATCATATTCAGACTCTGAATATTCCCTGCGGAATATAGGCAAAGTTTCCTCAAAGATTTAAATATCAAACGGTAATAAACGCGAAAATATGCTATGTTGAAACAGTTTTGTTGACGAATATTTCGTCTATTATAGTCCTACAAAAAATATATTATGTTATCATTTAGTTCATCATGTTTCAATTATATTAATTATTAAACGCTGCGGAAAACCTCAAGCGGAGGAAATATACTTGTCTTGGAGATAGTTATATATTTCTTCCGTTTGGGGTCGAAACTATGGGTAGTTGGGGTCAAGATGCTCGCAGTTTGGTTAGGGAGATGTCCAGACGCCTTATTGATACCACAGGTGACCAAAGAGTTGAACATAAAAGGGAAATTGTTTGCAAACTCCGATGTAAATGAATCTTTCACCAAAAAAAGAAGATAATATTCTAGTATATTTTTTAACAATCTGTATTAGTTAAAATTATTTTTATATGAAATCGCGAGAGAGCAAGTTTTTAACAATAAAAATATTGTACCTTCGCTGAAACTTAACCGAATCTAATATAGATCTGGAAGGTTTTGCATTTGCTAAGATGAGCCGGCAATAAACTCAGCAATTGAAGATTTTAATATTCATAAGTTTCACAACTGATCACAATTCCGCGAATGTACTTAGCATTATAGAAGGCGCTATTTTGGAACATTAGGAATAATGTATACAGCCCCTTAGCCACCTCTAAACTTGTTGCAAGCTTCCACATCACAGCGTTTTAACAACATATACTGACGTTGCAACTCGTTTCAAGTCAATATATTATGTTGTTTATGTAGATTTGTAAAGTACCTATCTATTAGTTACTCATAGATGGAATACTTATCTAAAAGAAAGAAAAACTGGTCTCTCAAAAACATGAGCATTAAAAAACAGATACATTTGAAACATAATGCCCTCTACGCTCAGCGTTCCCAGGCCAAGAACTAATTTACTTCAGTTTGCCCCCTTGTCGCGTGCCATTCGACTCATTAATAGGATAGCTGAAGAAATTGATATCTTCCACTGTACGCTGCCGAAGTTTACGAAAGCCGCACAGATATGTAGTGAGAAATATTATTATACCTAAATAGATAATGAACATTATAATTACCTATGTATTTAATTTTTGTTAGTCCTAATAGCATCGTATTGGAATGTATGTGGTGATGTTATCATGTGTGTTAAATAAATAAATAATATGCAATATGGCAATAGCCAAAAAAAGCACCCATCTAAAAGTTACTGTCTTTCGTGAACTACATCAAAATGGAAATGTGAGTACAGTCTTCCAGAAAATTGGCAATTATTCGCTGAAGGCGTTGGTGGGCGTGGCCATTTCTCTTTTCATTGTGACTTGTATTTATGTGTCGTGACAAACTAATTGCTCCATGCAGTTACTGTAACGTAACGCGTCTCGATGTTTTCTTTTTTTATTTTACAAGGAACGATTTTACATTTGTAAGTACAGTCGAGTTCGGAAAAGGTTCGTCACCATTTTGCTTGCACCAGAGCAATTGACAGTTCATTTTAAACGAAATAGAATATCGCATTGATGTTTCAAAAGGTTATAAATTACCAATGAAGTTGTTATAAAGTAACCGACATAGGCCGAAGAATTGCCAAACTGAAGTAGTAGTAGGCGGGGCACATCGCTCGTAGACCACGTACCGGAAGACGCAGCGTGGGCAGGCAGCGTGCCCCCCACAAGGTGGACCGACGATCTTGTGAGGGTCGCGGGTAGCGCAAGACCGATCATCGTGGAGATCCTTGGGGGAGGCCTTTGTCCAGCAGTGAACGTTTTTCGGCTGACTTGATGATGATTAATTTGATTAAGAAATTTTCCGAACCAGACTGTACCTACCTATAAATACAGAAAGCATCGTTCCTTGTAAAACTAAAAGAAGAATACTTATAGTTTTTAATCTTGGCTTCGTTTGATCAAAACAGTGAGTATATGCAATAATAGCTGAGTGCTAGTGATGTTGAATGCCGTCATAAAGGTCGCAGTTTGGAATCCTACAGTGAGCTTGAGCTTTCGGTGAAAGAAAACATCGTGAGGAAACCATAGCACGGTGGCAATCTCACCGTAGTCAGTGATGATGTCACCAAAGCCTAGAAGGAAACTGGCTCTCAAGTGGTGACATTAATGGGAATTAATTAGTGGGGATTAAGTCTAACGCCCACTCTTGTACTGAAACGAGTTAATGAGTCAAAGAATTGCAAATACAATACTGATATACTTCGACACGTGTGAGTTCTTATTTGTTTACGCTCGCCTCAAACAGCTCAGCTTCAATTAACTCCTCCTATGTTGGTTTACTGACACTGCCATTCGAAAACCTGCTTTAGCTATACAGATATATGTATTTTATTTTTATGTATCAAGAAAAAATGGGTTAATCTAAAAAAAGGCTAAGTCTATTTGGGTAGGACCTTTTAACTAAATGAGGACGGTCTTGTCCACTCCGAACTGTTTTTTCATGGTTTTGTACTCTTTATGCCTCCATCTATGTACCCTTAAAATATTTTTTTTAATATTTCCGGTAGAAAACAACGTTCAAAAAGTCTGATTTCGTGCAATTTTCAGCTAAACTGTAACATTCAAATTCAGTTTTTTTGCTCTAGTGTAAAAAACTAGTAATGGACATGTCCGCTTTTGTTCGCCAGCTCCTCAAAATATGCCTCAGTAAATAACTAATCATTCAGTGAACCCTTCGATATCAGTTTCCGAGATTAATCGATCATTTATAACTGTTATCTATGCTACTAATAAAGCTGAAGAGTTTGTTTGTTTGAACGCGCTAATCTCTGGAACTACCAATCGGATTCGAAAAATTATTTCACTAATAAGAAACTACATTATCTTAGAGTGTTGTAGGTTACTTTTCATCCCGAGTACGTGGGTGAAACCTCGGGGGACAGCTAGTATATAAAGTGCTGTTAAAGTCTAGTAATCCTGTCATTGCTTAAGTGAGGGCGACTATACTATTTACGTTATTTACTAAGGTTCACAAATAGTAAAATAAGGTTCATCTAAATCTACATATACTGAATCATAGATTAAACAGATGAACTTTATTGCAAAGACTTATGCCTCATTTTCATCCAACTGGTCGTCGGCCATCTGACAGCGGAGGTCACTGATAGCTGGCTAGCTAGCTAGTTAACTTTGTTTTTCCACATGAAATTTTCAAAATAAGTTCAGTAACAAAAGCGTTTAAATGCCGTCACACGGTTGTCCACTATAAAATGAAATCTATTAAAGCTCCTAATATGGTGGCGTCGCCCAAGAGGTTATCTCTCTGGTTACTCTAACCCTCGCCAAGCTAAAGCGTAAATTGTGTACTTACCATCAGGAACTGCCTGTTTGTCAACCTTTTGACGTAAAAGAAACTGTCAGGAACTAATTCTCATAGCGTCCGCCCGCACTGTAAAGTAAAATATTGATGAAGGAAAAACTACCAAAATACACAAACAACATCAACCCTAACCTAAAAACTTCCAAAATAAATCGTTATCAACTTACCCTAGACCAATAAGACCCACACCCGTAGAAATCCGGGTCAGACATACACAGACAGACAGTATATTGTACCGGACCAGTTGGAATGTTAACTGAAACAAACGGTATATCCGGAATGTCAAGAATGTAAGAATATTTGAAAGCAGGAATGGAACACGAACTACTGTAATAAACATGACAATTTTATTTTGAAGAGGAGGCTATCTGCGTTTGTTTGCTAAATTGTTTCCTTACTAAACTGACAAGCGAGACAGGAGAAACGTAATTTTAGTAAAGAAGATGGTTTTATGTTATTTAAAAAGAAACTAAGCCTTTTTAAAAAAAGTAAGTAAACTATGCCCTTTCAAATGGATTTCAAAATGTATGTTAATGTTTTTCAAGTTATTTGGATGGCCCATATAAGAATGTATTCTTAGTTTTAAAAGGGGCATATTTACGATTTTTTTCTGACGTTACTAATGAAAAATCCCAATTTAAAAAAAAACTATTCCCCGTCACATATTCTCTAGTTTAACATATTTTTTTTTCAAATCTCTTGGAACAAAGAATACAGAGAAAAACTCATTTTAGAATCATCATTTCACGTATAGCATCGCCTTATGTAAGGTCTCCATTCCTATTCAAATGTTTTGTAATTCAAAATTTCATAGTGTCTTCTTTATAGACATTTTGCCAATTAAAATATTGAGAGACATACCCAGCGGGACACTCAAAGTGGCACATAATGACTAAAGCCCCAAGAGGAGATGCTCAGACTATTATTATTTTTTTATTAATTAAACTAGCTTATCTATTATTATAGCTATAATATAGCGTATCTTATGTTTTGCGGGGATAAAAAGTAGCCTGTAGTTATTCCAGGGTATGATCTATATATGTGCCAAGTTTCATCCAAATCCGTTCAGTAGTTTTTCAGTGAAAGAGTAACAAACATCCATACTCCCAAACATTCGCATTTATTATATTAGTAGGATGTAGCCATAGACGTATAAAAAAATTGGACGGAGTTTCGCCATAGCCAAAGTGAGAAATAATTCATAAGTTTATGTGTGAGTAAAATCAATACCAAGCACACACAAGTAGACAAAAGTGACACTGACATGTTGACATGACAAGTAATATTGACGACACAGGATCTCGGTGCGGAATGCAATTCGATCGGCATAGTGTGGTTTATAAGTGTGTGTGAAACTTTTAATTTACTAGAAAGCAATACACACTGGAAAGCTTGATACATGTGTATGTGTAAACCTGGATCTTTTTTAACTGAAGCAGTATCAATAGAAGGTTTTTAGAAACCATTTCGTTTGAAGCTACGTGAATAAGTCAAATTTATTCCTTTTTCATCATCATCATTGTCTTAACATTAAAACCAAATATGAGTTACTAATGACTATTTTATTTTTACTAGTGACACTGTGAGCTGTCAGTAGATCTCACTAGTTTTTGATTATTTTCTATCCCTTTACACTCTCGGCCCCTTGATATTTATCCGATGAAAAAGTTTTTCTGAAAAAAGTAACAAACAATTAGATTATAAAACCCGATATATCCACTATTTGGAAAAAAAACCAAAAGCTAAATTGACAAAAATTCCATATAACTTCAAACTTCAAACTTTATTGCTTTCATGTGTAGAAGGATGACAAATAATACATTATATAGAACAGAACATGAAACACAGCAAACAATAAAAATAAAAATAAGAACAAAAAATAAAATATTAGAATTCATTAAAATACTTAGGATTAATGTTATTATAATGTCCATTTACATTTATATAAAATAATGAAAAATTTCCTACAGTACAACAATAATAATAATTAATTAGACCACGTATTTTCCATTACATTTATCTTTAATTACAGTATATTTCATTATAATTACTGAACCTGCTCAAAAAAATTCACGAATCGGTTAAACTTATTTGAAATTGTAGTATTGAAATGAACAGTACGTTTAGTATAAATGACAATACTATAATTTGGTATCTTGAACTGATCTGATGATAAAGCCAGCAGATGTAGAGTGGGAATCTTTAGAGGCTACAAGTAAGCCCCAAGAGTTTGGGGTCATTTAATTCATTTTGATAAGTACATTCAATTCCATTTAGTCTGATGATGGAGCTAAGTTGGATAATCAAACTCTTCAGTAAGTAAAGCGTGTTTTTTTTTTAACTACGCATCATTGTCATTCATAAATGAGCCAAGGATGACTTTGATAATATCTACGTCCTCAAATTTCAAAGCATTCCAATTTTGTCCTCTTGTTTTATAAAAAAGTTTTTATATAAAGTCATCGAAACGATCTCGGAAACGCTTCGTATCGATTTTGCGAACATTTCAAGAGGTGTCAAGAGATTCTTGTCTTGAATGTGACTTGCGCAATCGATATGCTATCTTCTTTATCTTCGTTCAAAGTAATATCTTATTGGCATTGACAGTTAGACACTAGCATTATTAAAATCCGGCGAAATATAGCTGACACAAGATTTCATTTCGCATCTAAAGAACATAGTTCTTCGATTTCTTTTTTGGTGAACTTATTCATTCATTACGTAACTCTTATTTAGGACTTAACATGGCAATTAACGACATCTACCCAATCGTCTATGTAGTGTAAAATAATGAGGTTCTTCAGATTGTTCTAATAAATATATTGACTAAAAATGTTCTCTAATCTGTCACATGTGCTGCATTGGCTGTCATTGGGCTTAAATTACTGGTACATTGCTACTCTAGCTTGATGAACTAAGGCTCAATAATTTCACCAACGTCGGATAGTAACTATGGTTGCATAATTTTGCAAACTGTCGTATTTATCTTTTGGATAAAAGTTATCAGACTTGTTGAGATTGGGTAACTAAAAATTAGGTTATTGTTTTGAGACGCTGCGGGTGTTGTAAGAATGGATGATTTCTGTCTTCTTCTTTTCGCCAGACTTGGTCATTGTGGCTGGGGATCGCAGTCTAACTGTAGACGTTACAATTTATAATATATCTCAAACAAAAGTAGAAGATTTTGCCAGCGCGATGTAGATTTTTGTGACGCCATCTATCCATCGATGTGTGAACAGTAGCTGATAGGTGTCGCTAGAGCATATCTCTGCTTCTAATTACTAAGAGTCCATCCACGTTTCAATCATGTGATGCTATTAATCACGCTGTCAAAACTGATTAGTTTTATCAGTTGAGTGTTTTATTATACTTTAGTTTTAATCCCACGTCATTTTGTTTTATCAATCGCGTTAATGCTCTTGTTTGGTTTGTGTGGCAAATATTAATGAAAAGTTTATAGATACGTATGTTTGAAGCAGGTGAGTTGGAATTGGTCTTCGTTTATTTGAGCTTCCTTTTGAGGTGGAGGCGTCGGTTGGAGCGCGAAATTCAAAGTTTATCACGTTTTTTGCAAATTGCAGCTCAGTTATAGGTCATAAGTTATCAACATGATATTTGCGAGAAGAATGGTAGTATATTTACTGATTAATAACAAAAGAAATCATCAACATATTCCTCCAAGGTATATTAGTAACATTTTCATGAAATAGTCGTATATGTCAGTAATATACCTTGGAGGAATATGTTGATGATTTCTTATATTATTAATCAGTAAATATACTACCATTCTTCTCGCAAATATCATGTTGATAACTTACCACCTATAACTGAGCTGCAATTAGCAAAAAACGTGAAAATAAATGAATTTCGCGCTCCAACCGAAGGTATCACCTTAAGTTTGTCATACTCGGTATTCACTCGGACCGGTTGACAAGTAGAAAAAACAATAGCTATTTTTGCTCTATATGCTATTACTAGCTGTTCTCCGCGGTATCACTTGCGTTCCCGGGGTAAAAAGTAACCTATAACTTTTAGGCATAATGTAACTTCCTATTAGTGAAAGAATTTTTCCAATTGGACCAGTATGTTCATTCCTTAGCCGTGCGTAAGTATGAGTCAACTACGATCTTTTGCGTGCTTCCCACCTTTGGCCATATCATCACTAACCACTAATATAGAATTAGACCCAACCAAAATTTTACTCCAAAAAAACCTGTATCAAACACATTCGTTAGTAACATCGTCAAAATCAGCGCCAAATGGAAAAGTTATTACAATTTTTAACTACCCCTAACTCCACTCCCTCGCAAGCAACAAAAAATAAAAAAAAATTAAAATGCTAAGCACAAAAACATATAAAAACATCAAAACAAATTAAAAACAACATGGCGCAGCGTGTTCCGACATGTATGAGGCAATTCAATATAGGTATTCGGGGGCACGAAAAATGTTAATGTTAACAAAATATTACTTTTAATTTATCTGAAACCTATTACTGAATAAAGTAAAGAAAACATTTTATGAAAACATTGTAATAATATAGTGAAGTAAAATTGTTGCCATGGGAGAAAAAAGTAAATTTGCAAAACACAACTATGGTTTGTTTTCCTTCACCGAAAGCTCAAGCTCTTTGTAGGATTCGAACCCGCCACCTTCGCAACGGTAGACTCGTAAAAATTGTAACTATCGATATTCATAAGTGCTTTATCAGAGCATAAACTGAATAAATAAGTTTTGAGTTTGAGTTTAAGGGTATACCTTCGATTGGAGCGCGAAATTCAAATTTTATCACGTTTTTCCAAGGTATATTACTGACATATATACGACTATTTCATGAAAATGTTACTAATATACCTTGGAGGAATATGTTGATGATTTCTTTTGTTATTAATTAGTAAATATACTACCAGTCTTCTCGCAAATAACATGTTGATAACTTACGACCTATAACTGAGCTGCAATTTGCAAAAAACGTGATAAAATTTGAATTTCGCGCTCCAACCGAACGTGGGGAACGTTAAGGCGAAGAACGAACTTAAGGCGATGATAACTCAGTGGTAGTGACATAAAATACCGTTCGGAATACACTTAAACTGAGAAGACTCCGGCAAGAAACTCAGCAAGGCTTCATTTTTTTAAAACCGTCTAACTTCCTACTATTATTATAAATGCAAAAGTTTGTGAGTATGGATGTATGTTTGTTACTCTTTCACGCAAAAACTACTGAACAGATTTGGATGAAATTTGGAACACAGATAGTTTATAACCTGGATTAGCACATAGGATACTTTTTATCCCCGGAAAACATAAGATCCCACGGGAACGCGGGTGAAACTGCGGGGCGGAAGCTAGTATACAATATTATCTACACATAAATGTATTTGAGACAAAATTAACCGACCACAGTATACTTAGTAGAAAATCGAACACTCATAGTACATGTAGGGTAATAACTCAATTTAATAGTATAACAAAGTTGGCTCCTAGCTGCCGCACTCATTAGTTTTACTAACAGTGTTATTTCTTGCTGGGTAGTGTTAGAAGTATGTTGCAAGTTCTTAATTAATTATTTTATCGACCCTTGCAAGGTATCCTTAGGTCTTTCTCACATGTATGAGTAAAATGCGACAGCTGAGTTAGTGTTTCTGACAACCGATATTAATGGGTTTATCGGAACCTGATTATCTGATTTTTAATGGGTGTTTCGGTATTTTTAGGCATAATTTGGTGACTATCCCGTCGTCAAAAGAAATTGAACTGAAATGAAATAATAGTAGTTAATACAAAATAAATAATTAAACGTATTAAGTCTAGAAAAGTCATTTTTAATTTGTAAGATTGATTTAATACTTACAATCTTTAGAAGATTACAGTTTCTACAAAGTTATTTTATGCTTTAAAGTGCTTTTTAAGGTGGTTCTTTTTTATGATAAAAGTTTTTTATTTTGGATATGAAATTATCTCCCGAGAGTTTTGTATTTTAAGTGTCGTTTCTAAACAAACCGGAACAAATGAAAAATTTATGTTTATAGTAACGCGTTTCATATTCGCGTGACTGTAGGTCGTTATCACTTAAAAAGCGAGGTGCCTAGTGCCTACTCATCTGCCAGCATAACTGAGTGAGCGAGTGGTGAATTTGCTTCGCATTTCATAGAATTTCGCAACTACTTTTAATTTGTTAAATGCTAATGAATCAGTAGCATAACACTAACAATGAATGCGACTGCTAATTATTCCATCACTAATAACTAGGTCGTTTTCATTCGTTCAATGAAATATTCATTCTTTTGACTCGACAACATATTTCACTTTAGAGTCAAATTTAACTTCATGTTCTTTTTTTTTATTATTACTAAGCGCTATGAAAATTACGGCGCTAACGACTTTTTGTTGCGAAACCGAAAAAACCATACTTACGTTATAAGCGTTCTAGCGCAACGTGTTTAAACACTGTCTGGTTATATAGACGACTAATAATTACTGTTTCAGCATTGCAGCGAATATTAACATAATGGAGCTTAACCTTTACTTAGGATAGCTTCTCTATACGTAATATACCTCAGTGCTTATTTATGACATTTTTTTTTTCTAAGTATTGAGATTCTTAAGCGACAGAATTGGGTAGTTGACAGTGTCAAAAATAAATGACCAAACACTAACCAATGCATAAAACATCTAAAAACACGTGGAAACATAAAATATGTTGTACATTTAATGCATTTTATGATTTTTAATTACCAGTAGAACCACAAAGAGTAAATCATTTGATGCTGTGAAACTATGACTTCATAGTGTAATATTTCATACAAAATTCCATATAAACTATCGTTTTGACATTTATTAAAAAGTAGCTGATTGGATAAGTCAGTCAACTACCCTATTAGATAATGTACAATGTAATTTAAGTTTAAGCTTCATACTAATAAGTATCAGTTAGGTGATCTGTGTCCCATATGTTCCAAGCGTCTATAAGCTACGGCCCTAGTAGCATTTTGCGTTGGCCAACGGTGCCAACAGTTGTTTGTGACAATCTAACGAACGGCCAACAATGGCCTCACTACTAATTGGTAGGCTTTGCAACAGCAAAATCATACAAATATCTAACATAAGCCCTACTGCCGGTTTTGGTTAGATTTCCAACCAAAAATCCATACGAGCAGCCTACAATGGGCCTACTGTGGTTTCGTTCAGCATTCCCAACGGAAAATCTATACGAAAATAAAACAAAGGTCTTACCACAGTTTTCCAACCGAAAATTCATACCAGCAGCCTACAATGGCCCAACTGCAGTTTCGATCAGCGTTCCCAACAGAAAATTTATACGAACATAAAACAAAGGCCTGACCGCGGTTTTAGTTGGATTTTCAACCGAAAATCCATACGAGGGCTGCTCATACAATTATCGTCATATTTTAACAAAATAACACAAAACAATCTAATACCTAATATAATACCTAATAATCTAATACCTATATAATCTGAATCTCGGAAACGGCTCCAACAATTGTCATGAAATTTAATATGCAGAGGGTTTCGGGGGAAAAAAAAACGATCTAGCTAGGTTACATTTTTAGAAAAGGCAGTTTAAAAAAAAAAAACTAGGAAATTAGTCTCGATGAATGTAAGTAGTACGTGTAATTTACGTATCAACACGTACAGTACATCACGCTTAGTTCAAATAAATATGAGTAATTTATACTTAGTTATTTATATAACAAAAATATTATGATCCCTGAATAATTTTACATGCTTTATTACAAATGTTTTTTTCGAACATGAAAATAGGTAGTATTATGCCAACCAACAACCAACTAATTTACAAAGGGGTGCGGGCCGCGGGCGGGACGGGCGCGGGTGATGCAACCTTGACTTGACACGCGCGCGAGTCGCCAAACATTCGCCGTAGGACTGTTGATATTTTTAAAAATATCGGATTTTCGATATATCGATATTTTTAAATATATCAATATCGGAGTTTGATATATCGAAAAAAAATATCGATATTTCGATATATCGGCTTTATTTAAAAAAAATAATCGTAAGGCAGCTCAAAAATGATTACACAGTTTATAGTCCAGTATATTTATTAAGCAAATTAAATTATAAATGTATAAAAGTGTTAGGTTATAACTATATATAGTTCTTAGTAATTATTGTTTAATTTAAATAAGACAATTATGTGTACCAATATTTTTCAGTAAGAGTTTTTAAAAATACTCTTTGTTTTATATGTTCAGCTGTTTGACTACTACGATTATTAGGCACTAAAAGATTGATTGTAGAAGCAACTCGTTCAGATGCTACAGATGTAGCAGAAGAAATTAAATATTTAACAGCTATTTCTGATAGCACGGGAGTAAAATGCCTACTATCGATCCAAAATTTTAGCGATTAAATAATTAACGAAAAAAAATTAAAAATTAAAATTTATTTAAAAAAAATATCGACCATCGATATCTACATTTCAATATCGAAATATCGATATATCGTTTAAAAAAATATTAGTAATAAATATCGATATTTCGATATATCGATATTTTATCAACAGTCCTAAATTTCGCCGGCCGGCCGGCTAAATCGGCCATTTTGTATTGATAATTTTGATGTAGTTGCGTGCTTTCTGTGTGCTCACGTTTTTTTTTGTTTTTTCAAAGGATAGAAGAGATTTTTGAAGTTTATTTCTATAACACAAACAAAATAGTGTGCAAGTGAATACCTACGACCTATTCTTTTTTTAGTAATCTTGATAATGTACAAGGTGGTTGAGTTTGACGATTGTGATGGGAGTATTGGCGGTATTTTGGGTAGTTTGAGCGTCAAAGGAGTGGATTACTCGTAAACTTGAGGAGTGCCTTTAGCCTCCACATAAAATAGTTTCAAAATTCAACAAGTGTCTGATAAAGTGCCTGCCAACAAAAATATTACCAGACGATACTTGGATCATCTATCCCTTCAATCGGATTTTATATGAAACAGGTGAGTTGAGTGTTTTTTTTTACTGTCATTGTATATTAAACGGGACTATTACTATTTATTTTGTACCAGGCCCTCCTCCAAAATAAATAATGCCAGATTAAACCAAGCAAGTAGGAGTCGGACTCGAGCACTGAGGGTTCCGTGATCCATATAATTTATAAAATAATAAATCTCAACTCTAATGATAAGCATCTGTAAGCGCGGTCGAAAAAATAGATGGGTGACCGTTTTACATATACGTAATTTGTATTTGTTGTTTTACGTACAAGCCATATACTTCTCTTAAGCTTAATTTGATGGTCATTGAGTAGTCCTGGGGCGGGATTAATTTGACACCTGGAATATACAAGCTATTTTGGGAAAAGAGTTTGTACAAAAATGGTCTAAAAATTGCCATGAAATCGAGGTTACTGGTATGGAGATCCCCCTTGGGTTTTTTAATTTTTTCTCAACAATTGTTCTGTTTCGATTTATCTGGTCCTGACTACCTACCTGTGTGACATATATTTCTAATAATATTTTGTTGCTTTTTCTTGCCAAGTTCAGTGATTTGTATTTATTATAAAAATCAGTCTGACACAAGCATTAAATGTAAACGGTCAAAATCTGTGATATTAAATTAATTGATAGTACAGATCAGTTACTTGATGATAACAGAAAATAAATTCATATCACTCACAAAAACTGCAAACTTATGTTTACTTATGTTTTGTTAAATAGTATATTTATATATTTGTTGTAAATATTGTATATTATAGAATAAAGTAGTTCATAAAGATAGTGATAAAAAGTATGTTTTGATTTTACAGAAACCAGAATAATAAGTGCACCTTGTATTACATCAAAGTCAACTGGAGTAGATATGGGATCTAGGACAGCCAGCCATGGTCCTGGTAAGTCTCAATATATTAAATTAGTTATACTATAACTAAGTTATCTGTATTGCTGATAATTATTTGTGTGTATGTTTGTTACCATTCAGCACTGCAAGACTAAACAGATTTGGATGAAATTTGCTACATATAGATTTTTTTTAATGTTTTCGCGGCTCGGAATACAGTATTATATTAATTATAGTTTGTCTGTCTGTTTGGTACAAATTTTGCAATCTATTTTGAACTAACTTCCTGTTGGGCTGGAAACTTTTATATGGGATAGGTGACCGTAATAATGGCGGGGCCTTTATTTAAAAAATTGATATCTATTTTGTATCTTTCGTAAAAATATTAATTAACACAAGAAATTATTAATTACTTGCTGGCCCGGAAGACGTCCTGCTCCGCAAAAAAATATGGTACTGAAACATACCTACACCTACCTACCTATCCCTACCCACAAATTGTTTCCTGCACTTTTGATGATGATTTATGTACGTAATAGTAAAAACAATAACTATATGATAAAATTTCTTACCTACAGGTGCCGTTTGACTAAATAAACCTTTTGAAGGAGCCACAGATGCTGATATTCATGCCGTAGTTTCAAACTGGTTCCGGTTCACTAAAGATAGATGGAGGCAGAGAAAGCCGAAGATCTTTAAGAAGTACAAAGCATCGCCATATCAGGGCTAGGACTGCATAAATTATAGGAAATTTGACAGCTTCAACATGTAATGTAGTTGCATCGAACCTTGAGAATTATAAAAATTAACGAATGTAATTTGTCTTTCCTTTTAAAGGTTTTCTTCTGCTAATAAAAGGGAAAGCAAAAATGGTGCTAAGACAAGTTATGGTTAGAAATTATGACTAAACAAAAACTTGCGGTCATTTTTGCTATAGGTAGGTATCTAACCAAGTTAAATTGCTTATTGATCTTAAAAAAATATATATATATTTATATTCATATTATGAAGCCATTGTCAAGTAAATCAAATTTCCAATAAACGTCATTGCAAATTTTTTTCATTTATCACTGATATCGAAATATTATGTAATTTATTTTTGCAATTTTTTTAAGTAATTATATAATAGTGAAATTCACCAACATAATTTAACTTTTAGATCTTCCATAAAGCATTCAAATGTCTGTTATCAAATGTTAATTTGCAGTTAGATTTGAGTGATGTTAGTGAATTCAGCCATAAGACCTTTACTTTGTATGTTACAGAATTACATTTGCAACATAAGGCCTACAGCTATATTCCACGGTTGGTATACAGTGATTCTATTTTGTAGGTCCTTCCTACGCCATAACGTAGGGTTACAGTTGTTTTATCTCACGAAGACGGGTTGACCTTCCTCGAGTGTAGATGCACATGCACATTGTTGTGTGCACGGGCGGTATAGTATCGCTCTCGAAGACCAACCCGCCTGCGTAAGATAAAACATCTGTAACCCTACGTTATGGCGTAGGAAGGGCCTACAAAATAGAATCACTGTATACCAACCGTGGAATATAGCTGTAGGCCATAAGTTGCAAATGTTAATCTGGCCCAACGATGAGAAACAGTGGTTGGGCCAACGATGAGAAACAGTGGTTGGCCCAACGATGAGAAACAGTGGTTGGCCCAATGATGAGAAACAGTGGTTGGCCCAACGATGAGAAACAGTGGTTGGCCCAACGATGAGAAACAGTGGTTGGCCCAACGATGAGAAACAGTGGTTGGCCCAACATAGTCGTCCTGGTAGGCCCTATGTTGGGAGACATCGTTGGCATTACTGAAAACAGGTGTGTCACTCGCAACGGTTGACCAACGGTAGTGGTGGTTGTGCCGATCAGTGGCCCAACGAAATACCAACAAAAAATGCTACTCGGGGGTAATCGCTTAGCTGTAACATCTCAGGCCGGCTGTAACCTTGTTTCCAGACGTCTTCTAAAAAACTTCCCATTCAAACACAGGAAAACCAACAAAAAGCTTCTTAGAACTTTTTAACACTAAATTTAACTTTTAAAAATAAACAGCTATCAAAAACATTGGTAATTAACTCGTTTATGTATTCATGTTTACAGAAAAGGCAAATATGCTTAAGTGCTCACTTCGCTCAGTGACTCGTTGACGTCGCGGAATGACGTCACGGATGTTTGTATTTTGTCCCGCTTCTACATCGAGTGAATGTTTATAGGAATGCACTCATTACAGTTTATTTACGGAACAAAATGAATTGATTGGTTTATTGGAACTGTATTTGTGTTTTTGAATTTGATGGAACGTTGTTCGAATCACATTTGAATTTAAAATTGGACGATGGTCATTGATTGCCTCTGTTATGTCAAGTACCGAAGCTACCGACTACTAGTGGCGGCCACCGACCATCACGCTAAGGAATCGGCCATACAAGTCGGTGGAACGCTATAATATTTCAAGTGATTTTAGTCTCAATTACAATGGTATAGAGTTTTTATTGTAATGATAAAAATCATAATTTACAACTGATTTGACTTTGTCATTTAATAATATCTCAACTGATTATTGTCTCAATTTCACTGTTATAGAGTTTTAATTTTAATGACAAAAATAAGTAATTTTTTTTTTTTTACTATGTATAGGCCAGTGTTTGACCACAATCTCACCGTGGTCAGTGATGATGTGGCCAATGGCTTTGTGTGCTTACACACAAAGCCTAGAAAGGAACTGGCTCTCAAGTGCAGCTGTCGGAAGACACCGACGGGTGCTTGGCGGCAGATTTTCAACTTGAGGGTGGTAGCCAGCCAGGCGGGTACTACAAAGTACCTACCCTACCACCGTGCTATGGTTTCCTCACGATGTTAGCCTTCACCGAAAGCTCAAGCTCATTGTAGGATTCGAACCCGGGACCTTCGTCTCATCCGACGTCACTACCACTGAGCTATCATCGCAAAAGTGTGTGTAAGTGTGTCAAGCGTAAGCGTTCCCTCGATTCCTATGTGTACTTTAATACTATCAAAGAATAATTAATATACTACGTACTAATACTATTTTATTAATTTATGTCCCGCCACTATTGGCAGCCGTAGACCTTCATTAGCGCGGTACCAAAGGACGAGGCGTGCAACAGCCACCGGTGGCTATGGTTGGTGGCCCATCTGTGCAGAGCTTAAGAGCCCCGCTATACTTACCACAGCTATTACCAAAGAGAAAAGGTTTATTTTACCTTGCACTTTGCAGGCGACAGCGATGGGCGACGATACGTTCGCTGGGGAGTGCATCTTCTTTACAGTTAATAAATATCCTGGGACATTTCTACACACACGGTTATCTGATCCCTAACTAAGCAGAGCTTGTACTATGGAAACCAGATAACTAATATACTACATATACTACTTTTTTTTTGTAAATACATACTTATATAGATAATTACACCCAGACTCAGGACAAACAGACATGTTCATGCACACAAATGCTTGTCCTGGATGGGAATCGAACCCACGACCTGCGGCGCAATACGTGGTGTCTTAACCAACTGCGCCAACTGGCCCGTCAATGTTATAATTATTCTTTGCTTTAAGGTGATGTCACCTCGCGAAGTCTATTAAAAAGGGGGTTTTTAAACCATCATATCTCCTATATAGATACTTTTTACAATGATCTATGGCATTTTCAAGACCTTTCTGCAGCTTTTGACGGAACTCAAAACATATTTGTATATAATTAGATACATAAAAAAGAAATTCTTACAGCCAGTGATTCTCTCCATTGTCTATTTTATTTAAAATAAAAAATGTATTACAAGATTTCGAATTCTAACCCAAATAGATAGACCGATTATTTTTTAATGAATACATATAGTTCCTAAATATTTTTTTTTAATGTTTTTAAGAGTTGCGTAATTTTTAATTTACTGTAATTTTACTACATGACAGCCTTAACTTCCTACTCAGTAAGTACTCGGTTCAAATGCCTGAACTTTTCACAACTTCCCAGTTTTGCGCACGTCCCTGTCTCATCAGTGTTTGACTTAGCCAGAAGTTGTTTTGATCGAGAATACAATGAATTCTATCTTGTTTAATATTTGAGTATAGTTCCAAAAGAGTAATTAATTAAGATTGAAGTTTAATCAATGATGAGAGTGCAATGAATCGTTCTTCTTCTGATGAGCATAATAGCGTTGTTGATTAGTTTCCTTACAGTAGATTATTGTATTGGGTACCTATATTATAAACAAGAAATTATCCAAAACTTTATAGATTTTAATGCTTTTTAAATATTAGTTGGATCACTGAAAGTAGATCATTTCAGTTACAGTATAAAACACTTTTAACAAAAATAGAACTTACCTTCAAAAACACTAAAAAGTATAAAATAATAACTAGGTACTTATGGAGGAACTCTAAACTGTCAGTTTTGAAGTCAGCTACACTGTCGCTAGTGTTTTTTAAGGCGGTTCTCTTTTTGTTAAATGTTTTTTATTTAAAAAAAATAGTTTTTTTGCATTTTTTTGCCATTTTCATCAACAGATCCTGAGACTTGGTGACTATGGGACTACCATAAGAGTATTCTCTTTTCTCTCTACCTCTGGAATATTTCTTTTTTAAATCGGTTCACATAAGGCGGAGTAATGAAAAAACAGTCGAATTGAGAAACTCCTCCTTTTTTTAAGTCGGTTAAAAAGTAGCTGATTTATTATGTCAGCTTAAGGTGGAGGCTTTGGTTGGGGCGTTATATTAAAATTTTATCACGTTTCTTACAAATTTAACTTGGAGGAATGTGTTGATAATTTCTTTTGTTTTTAATCAGTAAATATACTACCATTCTTGTCGCAAATAACATGTTGATAACTTACGATCTATAACTGAGCTGCAATTAGCAAAAAACGTGATAAAATTTTAATTTAACGCTCCAACCGAAGGTTTACCCTTAAGTAGACCGAGAACGTAACACGTTCACATTATTAATGACACCAGCCTTAATTCATTACGTTTATACCCAAATCAGCTAAAGCTCTCGCCTACGCCACTACTTTTTATATAACAAGGCCTCTTTTCTTTATACTCTTGACAAAACCTAACAGCAATAATTTCTCACAATTTTTTTTACCACTAACTGTATAGTCACAGAAGGTATGGTACCTATAATATGTCGCTGCAATTTATATTCTTCGTCTTTTTACAAATGGCGTCCTGTTATTACGCTCTTAGAACGAAGGCGATTTTAAGGCGATGATAGCTCAGTGGTAGTGACGTCGGATTCCGAGACGAAGGTCCCGGGTTCGAATCCTACAATGAGCTTGAGCTTTCGGTGAAGGAAAACATCGTGAGGAAACCATAGCACGGTGGTAGGGTACTTTGTAGTACCCGCCTGGCTGGCTACCACCCTCAAGTTGAAAATCTGTCGCCAAACACCTTTCGGTGTGTTCCGACAGCTGCACTTGAGAACCAGTTCCTTTCTAGGCTTTGTGTGCTTACCACCATCGGCCACATCATCACTGACCACGGTGAGATTGTGGTCAAACACAGGCCATAGTAAAAAAAATAAAAAATACTTTCCAATTTATGCAAAAAAAAAACTTAACCTATTTTTTTATATTTGTTTTTATATTTTCTACAATTATCTCGGAATTGCATACAAATTCCTAGGAAATATTAAATTTCACAGCTTTGTGACATTACGCATATTACATATTTACGAGCGTTATTATGCAGTTTGTAAAAAGTCAAATTGCCTTCCACATATGAATGCTCTAAATCCGTACACGCACACATACGAGTAAGCACGTCATTACACCGTTAGGTACACTGAATAATTTTTATTGAATCTTTATTGATTTCACCAGTGGTGATGAATGGAGCTTCATAACGTCAATAGGACGAGCAACAATTTTTTTTTGGTTTTACCTCAGAAGCAATTACGATAAGGCCAAGGATAAAAGCGTGCTAAAGTTCACTTGCTCATGAGAATGCCTATTCAACCTGGCCTTGAAAACATAATAGGTTTTATTAGATGGCTGGAACACAGACCTTGGATGTGAGTTCCACTCCTTTGCCTCAAGTGAAAAATCAATTTCTAAGTACTTCCCGATGTATTCAGACACCTTGAGGTTCAGCATTTGAGGACTTGACCTTTCCATCATCGATGTTGTTGTGTATTATTATTATGAAATCTATGCTTCAAAATAGACAATAGTTTGAGAATACTACTTGTTAGTGAAATAAATGTGTGCGTGTATATTAAACTCTAATCGCTTAATTACGTGAGAAGGTTGTCTCGCTTGTCCGCGTCAGTTTAGTAAGGGACGTAGTCATTCACGGAGAGCAACTTCTTAAAACAAGTCTCAAACTCGGTTTTAAATATATTCGTCTATTGATAAAGAAAGAGCTGAGGATATATTCTCTAATCAATAATTTTTATTTTATTTTTTAGAATCGTCATTTCTCATATTTCGTCGAATTAAACCAAGTCACGTAACAAAACAGTAAGTGATCTTTCTGTGCGTATCTACTGTGTACACGTACTTGAGACAAAAACAAGTAATGACCCTTGAACCTAACCAGCTATTATGTATGTACTTTAGTAAGACAAATGCTTGAAACCCAAAGCGAAGAGTGCTAAGATAAATTATTCGAAATGAAAGTAATTTTTGCAGGGTTGACAACGCGCGAGTGATACCCCTGCTGTTCGTTCGTTCGAGCGTCTACAGGCTTCGGTAACCGCTTACTATCAAGCGGGCAGTAACCTTTTTTGCTACTTTAGTAGTAAAAAAGACGACTGAATTGTCTGTCTGTCACATTTTGACGTCTAAGCCGCTGAGCCGATCGCGATGAAATTTGGCACACAGATTAGCCTATAGAGAATTACTTAGGCTACTTTTTACGCCGGGAATGCAGGTGAAACCATGGGGTAAAGCTAGATATAAAGCTAGTGTTAAAGAAGAATGGGTCGGCCTACTTACTTACCCTTAAAATCTATACTCATCATTACGAACAACTTTAGCAAAAAGAAACAAGCTTTATACAAAACATCAATCTTTTTCGGTCAAAATGTATGAATAGTGTTTTTTTATGACTTCATTGTTGGTCCCTTAGTCAAAGTTGGTCATAATGATGAGTACAATAGTCCCTGAAAATTTGGCTACTCATTCTATAGTGATTTTGAAAGGGTATAGTAGGCCTAGTACCCATATCCTAACAGATCATGAATAAATACTTTAGAGTGGATAACAACACTAAAATATTTCCATAATGCACGTCTACTTGACGATTACGAATTTGTGGCGATTGCGGTAGAAACCATGGGGCCTTGGTCATCTGATACAAAATCTAACGTGGAAGACATAGGCCTCTGGGCACTTGACAGCCAGGGACTTTTTCGCCCAGAAGCTAAGCCTGACTATTCAGCGGGGCAACGCCGCCAGCATCATGGGTACCATGGATAATTTTGATGAGCTTTTATTTTAGATATATTTTAATTTTTGTTTTTTTGTACATCTAGTTAGTTTTAGTTTAGTTTATATATTATTATAGTGTAGGTTTAGATTGATTAGGAATATAAACACTCGGAACACATAAATAATAATTTCATTTTTAAATATTTCCATAATATAAAAAAAATATATCAATAAATTAGTTTAGCGTTAAAATACTCTGCAATTTAAGTCTAACTGAGTATCTTATAGATTATTAGAAAACTAATATAGCTTTTTTGCCCTGTCACTACTTTTCTGTCTTAGTAAAGACATTTATTTACCACAGATTTTCTCAAAGCCAATTTGTCATAACTTCGTTATGGTAGTGCTCAAGCACCTGAAATTTTGTAGGATTACTATTCGTAGAATTTTGGCTAAAATACCATTTCAAAATCCTGTATAAAGTATAGTTAAAATCTCGCTGCAGACTGCTGTAGGGATGTGCGCTAGTTGCGCGCGCTCAAGGCCATTATCGATAATATCGATAATCGTAAATTTGGTAATAAAATAAAAAAAAAATGTGTATTTTTTTTGTTTTTTTTTTTTTTGAAAGGACATGAAGGTGTTAGCCAGAGGTGGCTATAACACCCTTACGCGGACAACTCGGTGAGCGCTGAGGGCTCTCAACCGGACAAAAACAATTTTAGGTAACTGCGCCTGAGGGCACCCCCTGTGGGGTACGGACCTCGGCTCAGGGCGTTACCGGGGGGAGGGGGAGGACATAGTACGAGTTACGACTAATTAGGGGCGGTCGGATTACTGGGAGCAGCTCGGGCCGCTTGAATGGGACGAGACTGGGTAAGACGTCGCGACGTACCTCGCCGTCGAGGACGATACCGAGGAAGTCGGTTTTGTTGAGTGTTTTGTGTGTCGTCGTTTTGTCGAGCTGAGTCGGCTGCAATCTGGGCGAGAGTAGTGGGATCATCCGGCTCGCTGAGGGCTTGCCGTGGACGTCGGATACGCGAGATTCTAGAGGGGGTATAGGTTGCAGCCTGTACGATGAGAGGATTGGAGTGGTTGACAGCGGTGTCGAAAAAGCGGCGTGAAGCGCATTTCATAAATTGTTTGATGGTGGGGAGTCCTAAGTCGATGTGGAGGTTTTCGTTGCGCATATACCAGGGGGCGCCCGTGGCTTTGCGCATGAATCGGTTTTGTATAACCTGAAGGCTATGGATCTTGCTGGGGCTAGCCTGAGCGAACACAGGGCTAGCATAGGTCATGATTGGGCGAACGCACGCGGTATAGAGTCTAACCTTGCTTTTTAGGGCAAGTTTAGACTTGCTATTTAAAAGGAAATGAAGACGACCTAACACAAAGGCGGCTCGCGCGCGTACCCGCTTTATGTGTGCTGCAAAGGTTAATCGATCATCAAGAATCACTCCTAGATATTTGGCTTCCTTTTCCCAAGGGATCGGGTCGCCGAATAGGGTGATGGGCTTGGGTGGTGGGGGTCGGCGTCTACGGTCGGTTCTAGTGAATAGAACCGCCTGACTCTTGGTCGGATTGATTTCGATTCTCCATTTCCGAAACCAGGCGCCTAGGGCGTTGGTCGCAGATTGGAGGTTTTTGCTGATGGCTTGAGGGGATCTACCGGATGTAAAAACGGCGGTGTCGTCCGCGAATAATGCTAACTTGACTTTAGTAAATAAGGGGATGTCGCTCGTGTAGAGCGAGAAAAGTATGGGCGCTAGCACCGACCCTTGAGGGACTCCGGCACCTATGGGGTGGGGGGAGCTGAGGGCACCTGGAATTCGATATCGAAACTGGCGGTTCGACAAGTACTCTCGTAGGATGAGCACGAGTCTGTGAGGCACACCCATGGTGAATAGCTTATAGATTAAGCCATTGTGCCAAACCTTGTCGAATGCCTTTGCGACATCGAAGAACAGTGCACCCGTCATATATCCGTGTTGATATTTGGAAGAGATGTGTTCAACAATACGATGGACTTGTTGAACACAAGAGTGTTTGGTTCGAAAACCAAACTGCTCGTCGGGAATGAGTTTATTAGCATCGGCATATGCTTTAAGTCGGGAGTGGATAACTCTCTCATAAATCTTACCCATACCGTTGAGTAGACTTATGGGACGATAGCTAGAGGGCTCGGACTTGGGTTTGCCGGGTTTGGGGATCCCTATGACATGAGCATCTTTCCACTGTTGTGGGAAGATGTTACATGACAGGGCCACGTTAAATATTGATGTTAGGAGCATTATAAGGTGGGCGGGGAAGAGTTTGATCACTCTGTTAGTGATCTTGTCCGAGCCTGGGGCCTTCCGCGGGTGTAATTTCCTGATGATCGATTTGACCTCATCGGGGGTCACGGGAGGTAGTGGATCATCCTCTTCATTGAGGGGAGGGGGGGGTATAGGGAGAGCGAGTCTCCTCTCTACTTCTACATTGACTTCCTCCAGGTGACGCGGGTCAATCCGGAGGGTACTAGGAGTGCATTGTTGCTCAAGGCTTTCGGCAAGGCATTCCGTTTTCTCCTCGTCCTCAAAAGCGAGAGGGAGGTTGGGCCTGTTTAGAGGGGGCATGGGGGCTACCGTGTCCTTAGTGAAGGCACGAGAGAGTTGCCAGAAGGCAACATGGGATGGCTTTAATTCGCTAAGGGTCTGGTCCCAGCGGGATTGACGCACTTCATCAACGCGTGCCCTGACGGCCCGCTGAAGCTCTCGCAATCGGATGCGGTTTGAGTCGCTAGGATATTTATCATATGTGCGGTTGGCGGCGTTTCGCTCCCTCATCAAATCGCGTACGTCATCGGGCAGACACATGCGGAGATCACTCTCCACAGGCGCTGTCCGTGAGCAGTCAGTAATTACCGACTGCACGTGATTTGTGAGTGAGTCGATCGCGCCTACAGCCTCATCAGCGGTGGTGAGGCTATCCGGGATCTGATCTAGGTGGATGGATGAGGTAGACTTGAGGCTTTCGCCCAGCCTGTTCCAGTCCGTTATGACTTTGGTGGGAGTGGGTTGACCTGGATCTGGGGGACCTACTCGCGGTGTAAATTCTAGGATCACAGGCCTGTGGTCGGAGGTCAACTCGTGTTGCACCGTTACATCGTGCAAACGTAGGTTCACATTCTGCAGCAGTGCCACATCGAGTACGTCTGGTCTGTGAGTCACGTTATGGGGAAAGTGAGTGGGCTCTAGTGGCGCTATTATGTCGAGATTGAGAGGCTCGAGCATTTTCTCTATAATAGCACCTCTGGGATTTGTCTTGTGACAGTTCCAGAGGGTGCTTTTTGCGTTTAGGTCACCCGCCAAAATGACAGAGTTCCCCATTTTAAATATGGACTTGAGGTCACTGCTGAGTGACGTATTATCGCGGTTGGGGGATATGTAAGCCGAGACCAGAATGATGGATTGGTGTCCAGTCATGCCGAGCCTACAGGCCGAAGCTTCAATGCAACTTAGTGAGGGGGGTGGATCCATAGGGGAGCAATACAAGGACCTTTTGTAGTATATGAGGGTGTCTCCTAGGGCTGAATCGGGCCTATCATTGCGAACTATCTGATAGTTAGCAATTTTTGGATCTCTGTGACTGGGTTTGAGGAAGGTCTCTTGTATTAGGAAGATGTCAATTTGATGATTTTGCAGAAAGTCTGCTATGTCATCGCGTTGACCTTTAATGCCGTTGGCATTGAAGTATCCTATCCTAAGGGATCGGGGTTTATTCCTACTATTGTTGGGTGTATTATCCATTATGGGTTAACACGAAATTGGGCGAGGGAGGACATGATGCGCTGGAAACGCACCGCAACTGCAGCGAGGGCACGACCGTTACCCTCGTTCTGCCTAATCTGGGCCGCGAGGAGGCTGATCTCCTCGAGGTCAAAGGCTTCGGCGAAACGTTCCACCAAAGTGAAGTCCGAGTCCACGCTTTGCGGAATTTGTTTACCCCGACTAGTTGGGTTTTCGCGGGGGGTGATTGATTTTGGCACTTGGGTTTGCACGGGCGCGGCGGTAGGTGCTTGCCCAGCGGTGGGCACTAGGGTTGGGGTTGGGGGGGAGGCTAACGCTGCCTTTGCAGGTGAAAAGCCGGGAATCGATTTTTTAGGGGCGGGTAAGGGGGGAAAGTTGGAGACGTGGCTGGCCTGTTTGTTCAGTTGACCCCAGGGGGATTCCCTCTGGGGGCTTAGGACTGTGTCCTTGACTGGGCCTGGAGGAGGGGCCTTGCGGGTGGACTTTGCGGAAGGGCGGGACAGTTTTTTCGGGGCTTTGGGGCAACCGCGGTAGTTGGCGGTGTGCCCTAGGGATTGGCACAGGACACATCCCGGCTCCTCAGTGCACAGAGACCTGTCTTTGGGTCTGTCACATTGGGAAGTAGCGTGGTCCTTCAAGCACTTAACGCATCTGGGTCTTGCGAAGCAGTTGCGTGCTGAGTGCCCATAGAGTTGGCAGTTGTGACACTGCGAAGGATAATTTGCTTTGTTGGGGGGCTGGACTGTAATGCCAGAGAGATGGCATACGGTTTTAATGTTGTAGATGAGTTTAGCCTCATCTTTCTTTTCCAGAATGGCCATTACCATATCGTATGGCATGTGGCCGCGGCCTTTGTACATTCGATGTACAGCTAGGACGGGTAGGGACTGGTCAAGCAGAGATTGCTCAACCTCTTCAATAGGAATCTCCTTCGGGATTCCTTTGATGACTGCGCGAATTTCGCGATCTTCCTCGAGGGTGTATGTATGAAAGGGGACTGCCCTTTCTTTTAGAATTTTGGTCAGGGCCCTATGGTCCTGAGAAGTTTGGACGGTAACCCTGATACCGTGTTCGGTGGGTTTGGCCTGGAGGAAGGTGATGTTAAGGTTGGCGCACCAAGATGAGACCTGGGGCCACTTTCCCTTGTCCTGGATAAACAGGGGCGGGGGGGTGTCCTTCTTAGCGGGATGCTGAGAAGAAGAGGAGGGGCCTTGGGCGGGGGAGGAGCGCCCAGGATGAGAGTGCCTTCGGGAGGCGGAGGGGCCCTGATCCTCCATGGGAGGGGACATGGGCGAGTCCATGATGACGGGAGGGACGATCCTGGCGTCCATTAGTGGATTCGGGGAGGGGGCCGAAGTTTTTGGTGCCTTGGCGGCAGCGGGGGAGGGGGCAGGCTTCTTGCCACGCTTCCTCTTTCCCTTACCCACCAACACATAGTCATCCTCGGAGGAGGACGGCTGCGTGGGGGCGGCAGGGGAGGGAGGGTTGGATGCCTCTTCGGGAGAGGCGGGGGAAGCTTCGGGGGAGGAGGGTGGCTCTGACTCACTTCCAGTATCCTCGGAGCTAGAGCTGGAGTCAGCGGCTGAGTATGCCGACATCCTAGATGCGGCACGGGAGGGGGGACGGCTGGGGGCTGGGATTTGATATCCCGGGAACTTGGCTTGGAGGTACCGAAGTGCCTCCTCGTCAAGAAGAACGTCCTCAAAGGACAGGGTTGGAGGTTGGCTGGCCATGATGGCCAGCCAGGCCTTTCGGCCGGGGAACTATGCTATACGTTACACTATCGTGACTTCGTTCGCGTGGCGTTCCTGAGAGAAGAAGTCACAAGAAACTTCAGGCAGTCGCCCTAGCTAAGACCTAACAGTACGCCCCGGGTGGGATGGCCCGGAGGTGTGTAGTATCTCTCCCGACCGGGTATAGGTCGGGAGGTGTGTAAGTCCCTAGGGTGAGCCCTAAGCTTGTGCCACCTCTGCCAGTCTTATTGTGCAAGAGGGTTCCTAACCGCCCCGGTGCAGAGAGTGATATGAGCCTTTTAAGGGGCTGGCACACTCAAACAGACACCGAGGAATGGATTATGGGGATGGGTAGGGTGGGAGGGGGGTGATAGTTGGGCTCAACTAGGGGCAAACCCCAAGGCTGAGTGATCCAACCCCGGCCGATGGTTTGCTTTGTCCTGAAGGGACGCGGCAGGCGAATCGGGTCCTCGCCTCACCTGGTTTCGTTAACACCGTTAGGTTTCCACCAGGGACCACTAAAAATCGTGGTTTTATTTCCTGAAGGGACAACGACGCGAATAGCCGACGAAACAATGATAGAAATTGGTTGACACTCGCACTGAAAAGTGCGAGTTCGAACCAGAGTCGAGATAGCCTCTCTACTGTAATCAAAGTAAATACCGAGGTAATTACCAAGAAACAGTAGCGCAGGTGTCTTTCGACGAAAAAATGCTAGATAAGGGACCGAGCCAAAGCCAGGTAACAAATCGAGCGATAAATTCGTGGAAACGATACGGGTAGCACACGGAGCGCAAAGGTACGTCCGTGCAGTACGACGGATCGAATCGGAATCCGTGTATTTATTTCTATCACCCATTTATAAATATATAAAACTATCGATATCACTCATCGACTGCAGTAATGCACAGGACTACGTGTGGGCGTGGCTTGCCCATAAGGCCCGTGAGTGGGAAAGAGAGCGAAACACTCGAATGATTTAAGACCGAGTCTGCAGCGAGATTTTAACTATAGTATAGTAAAAGTAAGATACCCAGAATAACTTGATTGATATAAATTATTATGATATTGCTCATAGATGCTAATAATATATCACTAGAAACGGTCAGACTCATGTTACTACAGCAACACTAGGCCTATGGTTACTTATAAACACAGGCTGTTCTAGGACTAGGGACAATACTAAGTTAAACTAAGTTTAAGTTTGAAGTTGAGAGCAAATGCGTAATAAATGTGGAACTCACATTGAAGTCACGTAAGGATTACTATCGACCCATGGAAGTTGAAAACTTTGTTAGCTTACCAACTGTAGTTACATAGTAAGGGTGGACGGGTAAAATCACTAAAATATGTTGCGTTTAGAAAGTATTTTTGACGAATCCTTTCGTCTATTAGTCCTACGAAAAATATATGTTACAGTTTATTGAATCATTTTACGATTGTATTAATTGAAATTGAAGTAAACATCCCTGAATTTGGAAAAAAAAATATCCTATAACATGCAATTTTAATCTAAATGGGAATTTTTTGACAAAACTGCTTATCCGATGTTAATGAAACTTACACCAAAAAAAGGAGATATATTTTTTTACAATTTGTATTAGTTAAAATTATTTTTATATTACAAATTTTTATGTAATAAATAAAAATCAAGCATAAACCCAAGGCTCCTCTCTAGATCCCACCCGTGGACGCCTAAGCTTTGAGTAGATACTAATAGTCAAGGTCATTGGCGTTAGTGATCTTAATCTGTGAATGTGGGTGTGAATAATAATATGTTATATCGGTTTCAGGTACGGTTAGGGATATGAAATTGTTTCAGATTATCATTTCGAAAGTAAAAATAATATAATAAATAAATATCCTCGGACATTCTTCTCACACGGTTATCTGATCCGAAACTAAGCAGAGCTTGTACTATGGAAACCAGATAACTGATATACTACATATACAACTTTTTTTATGTAAATACATACTTATATAGATAATTACACGCAGACACAGGACAAACAGACATGTTCATGCACACAAATGTTTGTCCTGGATGGGAATCGAACCATGACCAGCGGCGTGATAGGTGGCGTCTTAACCAACTGCGCCAACTGGCTTCTCGAATAGTTTCACTTACTGATGTTAAGTAAATGACCGACTGGCTATGTCTAAGCAATAGAAATAATAAAAAAATCATAAGGTTATTGGGCTTAGTAGTCCCCTTAAGGGGGAACGTTCGGTTGGAGCGCGAAATTCAAATTTTATCACATTTTTTGCAAATTGCAGCTCAGTTATAGGTCGTAAGTTATCAACATGTTATTTGCGAGAAGAATGGTAGTATATTTACTGATTAATAATAAAAGAAATCATCAACATATTCCTCCAAGGTATTATTATACTGACATATACGACTATTTCATGAAAATGTTACTAATATACCTTGGAAGAATATGTTGATGATTTCCTTTGTTATTAATCAGTAAATATACTACCATTCTTGCCGCAAATATCAGAGAGAGAGCTGCAATTAGCAAAAAACGTGATAAAATTTGATTTTCCAACCGAACGTTTACCCTTAACAAACTTCAGTAGAAAATAGTAGGTATAATTTTTTTATTAACTTTAACGTTGTATTTTTAATTCATTATTATATATCAACTATAAAGTGGTAATTCCTTGTATAACCAAGTAAGTATCTAATAGCAACACTGCCAACTTTCTTGGCACGGTAACCTCTTTTTATTTTGAAGAAAAACTCTATAAGAAATTGATTTATGGTGCATGCACTAGTTTTCTTTCGATAAAAGCTGAAACACAGTTTTATATTTCTTTAAAATTGAGGTTTTTTCTCACATCGTGTTCCGTCTTTCTAAAACACTTTAGCGGATGATTTTACGGCATTGAAACTGGTACTGCATGTATTGTAATAAATCTTTGACCTATGAAAAAGTTGTAACAGATCGACAGAATAAATAGGTAAATATAATGATGGTGAACCGTCACATAATCCGTCGCATGGTTTAGTAAATAGTTAGCGGATAAACAGACAGACATACGTGGAGAGCGACTTCCTTTTATGACTTTGAGTGTCCTTAATAGACACAAAATTAAATAATGTTAGTACTTTGTTTGTTATTTCATAAACCTACGAACATATAAATCTAATAATATGCATAGTAAATAATCATTTTCTCGCGTCGTGAAACTAGGTATAACACTATTTAGCTAAAATAACTTCCAAGTAACAGCCATAAATCTGACAGTGGGGCGAGTGTTGCCAAGCGAGCGCTCTGTGACATACAGAAATGTGGTATGATAATATATATATACCTAGTGCCGCTAGCGCATGTCCCAACTCTATATGACAGCTGATTTTATGGTTTTATAAAGATAAAACCATAAAATCATACCAAAATAGGAAGACTATGTACAATAAATATATATATAATTGACGAGCCAGTTGGCGCAGTTGGTTAAGACACCACCTATCAAGCCGCTGGTCATGGGTTCGATTCCCATCCAGGACAAACATTTGTGTGCATTAACATGTCTGTTTGTCCTGAGTCTGGGTGTAATTATCTATATAAGTATGTATTTACAAAAAAAAGTACTATATGTAGTATATCAGTTATCTGGTTTCCATAGTACAAGCTCTGCTTAGTTTGGGATCAGATAACCGTGTGTGAACAATGTCCGATTTTGATTTAGATTTTTTTTGTTTGAAAAGTGTCTTAATCGCATATGTTCTTAGCCACGCCGTTCAGCCGTTTGAAAATTATCACAAATGGTCTAGTGAGTTTCTGTATCTTTAATTTAAGTTATTAATAAAGAAAACAATGCATTTAAAAAATCCTTTGCCTCGAGGGCAAGAAAAGAAAAAGGGCTCGAGTTGATACGGTGGCGATCCCTTTCAGAGTTGATATCGCGCCTAACAACTACAAAAAACACCGTTTCTATGTTTTAAAAAATCACATTATTTTTTTATGAATAAAGTTTAATCACAATAATTTGCTTCACTTGCACTGTATTTTTTCGTAAAGCTCATTAGTGTATAGTTAGTAAGTATACTTAAAGATGTATTCAAATTAAAATCATTCACGAAAAGGTTCGGTACTCAGCTGCAGATTTAATAAAATACGGCAGTAAATCAAATATTCACAGTCACATTCAAAAGTAAAGTTTGTAAGTAGCCAAGCACCTGAGGGCGTCACTCAAAACTTATTAATTATACCTACAAATTTATCCAGGAACAGGTAAGTTCAACATAAATTTACTCATCACTAATTGTAATGAAAACAAACTTAATATAAGTTCGCATTCGTTGTATAATTAACTTATTCGGTAACATGGTCTTGATTTCTTTGAATTTGTGAATGTTTTCATAATAGCATTCCGCTCCGCAACTTTTACGTGGAAAAAAGAGGCCAGGGTAGGTACCTCATCAAATTCGTTTCTAATGACCTCTACTATCATGTCCTGAAAAGATCTGGTCTTTGACAGGACAGTTAGCGCAGTTGGTTAAGACACTACCTATCGCACCGCAGGTCGTGGGTTCGATTCCCATCCAGGACAAACATATGTGTGCATGAACATGTCTTTTTGTCCTGAGTCTGGGTGTAATTATCTATATAAGTACCTATATATTTACAAAAAAAGGAGTATCAATTATCTGGTTTCCATAGTACAAGCTCTACTTAGTTTAGGATCAGTTAACCGTGTGTGAAGAATGTCCCAGGATATTTACTTTATTTTACTTACCAGTAACCCTGTTTATGATACTCTATTTAAGTAGGTAGCATGAAAAAGAAATGATTAAGAAATTCACGATAATAGTTTATCGTATAGAAAATTCTGTATAGAGTATTCCCCTGGGTAAATAATACAGGGTTATTCAATCTGCAATGTATTCTAGAAAATAGCAACTGCGCCAACTGGCTCGTCAATTATATATATATTTATTGTACATAGTCTTCCTATTTTGGTATGATTTTATGGTTTTATCTTTATAAAACCAGTCTGGGTGTAATTATCTATATAAGTATGTATTTACAAAAAAAAGTACTATATGTAGTATATCAGTTATCTGGTTTCCATAGTACAAGCTCTGCTTAGTTTGGGATCAGATAACCGTGTGTGAACAATGTCCGATTTTGATTTAGATTTTTTTTGTTTGAAAAGTGTCTTAATCGCATATGTTCTTAGCCATGCCGTTAAGCCGTTTGAAAATTATCACAAATGGTCTAGTCAGTTTCTGTATCTTTAATTTAAGTTATTAATAATGAAAACAATGCATTTAAAAAATCCTTTGCCCGCAAACAAAATACATCATGCATAGTATAAAATAAGATGGTGTAAAACCCAAGAGGATTGATTCTAGTATCGATCCCCGTGAGATACTGAGCGAGCTATTTTCTAGAATACATTGCAGATTGAATAACCCTGTATTATTTACCCTATACAGAATTTTCTATACGATAAACTATTATCGTGAATTTCTTAATTATTTCTTTTTCATGCTACTTAAATAGAGTATCATAAACAGGGTTACTGGTAAGTAAAATAAAGTAAATATCCTGGGACATTCTTCACACACGGTTTACTGATCCCAAACTAAGCAGAGCTTGTACTATGGAAACCAGATAACTACACAAACTATTTTTTTTTGCAAATACATACTTAAATAGATAATTACACCAAACAGACATGTTCATGCATACAAATGTTTGTCCTGGATGGGAATCGAACCCACGACCTGCGGTGCGATAGGTAGTGTCTTAACCAAAGAATAAATAATATATGTCTTAACCAACTGCGCTAACTGTCCTGTCAAACACCAGATCTTTTCAGGACATGATAGTAGAAGTCATTAGAAACAAATTTGATGAGGTACCTACCCTGGCCTCTTTTTTCCACGGAAAAGTTGCGGAGCGGAATGCTATTATGAAAACATTCACAAATTCAAAGAAATCAAGACCATGTTACCGAATAAGTTGATTATTCAACGAGTGCGAAGTTATATATTAAGTTTGTTTTCATTACAATTAGTGATGAGTAGATTTATGTTGAACTTACCTGTTCCTGGATTAATAAGTTTTGAGTGACGCCCTCAGGTGCTTGGCAACTTACAAACTTTACTTTTGAGTGTGACTATGAATATTTGATTTACTGCCGTATTTACTCTGAACAAAGTCGGAAATGGAATATTAAATTTTATTAAATCTGCAGCTGAGTACCGAACCTTTTCGTGAAAGATTTTAATTTGAATACATCTTTAAGTATACTTACTAAGAATACACTAATGAGCTTTACAAAAAAATACAGTGCAAGTGAAGCAAATTATTGTGATTTATTCATAAAAAAATAATGTTTATTTTTTATTTTTTTTTATTTATTTATTTACATAAATGTTTTATATTCGTTTTACATAATCTTTGTACCTAAAAACCCTTGGGTTTGTGCAGGCACTGCACATTCGTCTTTACAAACATTTTACTACCTTCATAAATTACACATACCAAGTTAAACCAAGAATAAAAATGTGTGTAGGTATGGAGTTTTACAAAGACTGACATGTTTATGTTCAATACAGGGTGAACGTAAAAGTATCTATAGTAAATGAATATATATAGGAGAATTATAGACAATATTTATTTTGATAATAGGTAATACTTTTTCAATGTTTGTTTTAGTTGTTTTAATGTTGTTTGTTTTATCAAATCTTTTGGAAGATTATTTAAAATTGATGGCAGTAAGCTACATAATCTTCTTTCACCATAGAAATTATTATACCGATGTGATTTTTTAAAACATAGAAACGGTGTTTTTTTTATAGTTGTTAGGCGCGATATCAACTCTGAAAGGGATCGCCACCATATCAACTCGAGCCGTTTAGTATTATTTGTACGAACTGCAACGCACACTAATCGCCTCGCCTCGGGAGAAGCTCACGAACGGCTGTCGGCGAGGCATAAGCGCAGCGTCAGTCGTCGCCTAGCTTCGCGTACCTGATGCGCTTTTGTTATGTGCTTACGTAACGAACCGAGTCATCAAATATCCTATTGGGCCATCTGACAGCTGAGGTCACTGATAGCTAGCTAGTTAACTATGTTTTTCCTCATGAAATTTTCAAAATAAGTTCCCAGAAACAAAAGCGTTTTAATGTCTGAAATAAAAATAAAAATGCCGTCACGATGTCCACTATAAAGGGAAATCTATTAAAGCTGTATTAAATCGTGGCGACGCCCAACAGGATATAGTAAAAAAAACATGGCGTATTTTATTTATGTTTGAAAATCGGATAAAACGGTTATAAAACAAGACATATACATATAGGTACCATTAGGAACCCAAGGATTATCAACAGTAAATAAAGGGATCTATAATTAAATTCTGTCTACATAATTAACATGCACAAAAGGAATTTGGGTCAATCGTAACGATATTCTATGCCTGTTGTGTGTGAGTAAGGGTTGTCAACAATTTGATTTTGCAAAAGGGATTTGAATGAGGTCCCTCTTAATGCTTGGGATTTTCGTCCCAGCAATTAATTCCGTAAACAGATTAAAAATCCATTGTGATATGGATTCCTAGAAATAACAATGGACGATTGAAATGTGGTGTTTGCGTTTTTTTCTGTTTTTGAGTAAACAAACAGTAAACACAATAAAAGTACATGAAGTAGTGTTACCAGCATGAGTTGCATAATTGTGCCAGCACCGTTATCTACAGATATATTAAAAAAAATAAACATTGAAAAGTAGTGGTAGTAAAAAGGAAACTAAAATGTTACTTAGAGTAGGTAATAATCACAAAGAGATTTCAAATAATATAGAGTATAATCAAGTTTAAAAAAAAGAGTAAAACCTCCTTTGGACCTATACCGAAGCCAATGCAAACCTCATTAATAAAATCATATTAAGCAAAAAAGTTATGCGTGAACAAACATAAAAAAAACGAATTGAGAACGAGGACGTTCATTTTTTGAAGGAGGTTAGATAAGAAAGAATTTATACAATAAGAAATACTCCTAGAATCCAAAAAAATGACATGGCCATTTCTTTCTTGAATATACCAATCCACGTGTCTATAATCTCTAAAACTATGAACTAGCTTCCGTCCCGTGGGATCTTATGTTTTCCTGGGATAAGTAACCTATAGTTATTATAGAGTATGATGTACCTATGTGCCAAGTTTCATCCAAATCTGTCTGTATTATGTCTGTTTGTCCTGTCTGGGTGTAATTATCTATATAAGTATGTATTTACTAAAAAAGTAGTATATCAGTTATCTGGTTTCCATAGTACAAGTTCTGCTTAGTTTGGGATCAGATAACCGTGTGTGAAGAAATGTCCCAGGATATTTATTTATTTAATCCGTTCAGTAGTTTTTACGTGAAAGACTAACAAAAATTCATAACAAATCCAAACATTTATTAATATTAGTAGAATAGTAGAACTAACTTTTTTTGGTTTTTATAATTCATCAACAACACGATTATAGAGCCTTCATGGTTACAATAATTTGTTTTGAAACACAACTTATTAAATTTAAGGGGGAACGTTCGGTTGGAGCGCGGAATTCAAATTTTATCACGTTTTTTGCAAATTGCAGCTCAGTTATATGTCGTAAGTTATCAACATGTTATTTGCGACAAGAATGATAGTATATTTACTGATTAATAACAAAAGAAATCATCAACATATCCCTCCAAGGTATATTAGTAACATTTTCATGAAATAGTCGTATATGTCAGTAATATACCTTGGAATAAAGAGCTAGGTAATAAAGAGCGTAAATAATCTAAAAAGGAAAACGTGACTGACTGATCTATCAACGCACAGCTCAAACCACTGGACAATGAACTCAAACCATAGTTATAATGACATAGGGGTAGCAAATGGGGCGGAAAACTCATAGGTACCTTGCCTATTATACATTCGCATAGATCGCGCGACAACCCTGACACGTGTACAGTCGCATGACAAAATCACTTTGGCGTCGTCTTTCACAAGCTTACCAGTAATGAGCGGCCATTAACTGAATCTCTTTCTATCTCACAAGTACTGGTTTTACTCAAAGCTTTTAGACATCTTACGGTGTGCTGAGAATGTGGTTGTTGTTTTATATATCTAAAAAAGTTTTAAAGGATTTTAGCCTAATGGCTTATTATGAAATCATCTCATATCGTAATGTTCTTATTATGAAATCAAAATCAGTACTTTAATGACCCACTTTAGGCACACCCGTGTATAATGATTCATTATAGTACAGTTGTGTTCCCAAGATAATGCTATAAAATAACTTTTTTTCTATTAAAGTACACTTTGGACCTATCAATAGTATAATCAATCAGTATCAATTCAATTTGACGATGACAATGTGACTAATTTGTTGACTTGAAATTTAGAGGTAAGAATTTTTGGGAGTTGGCAACACGGATTTGATTAGGTATATGATTATTGTGTCTGTTTATTTTATTGTTGTTTTTGCTTACATATATCATTTTGACCAAAAATAGTTTTTTTTTGTTTGTGCAATGTCGGTAGAAATTCAATTTTTTTAAATGACATTATTTATATGAGTTTAGATAAAGTACTGTATGATACTGCACATAATTAGGTATTAAAAACTCGTGTGATACTATTAAGAACCTCGCCTACGGCTCAAATTCAAATTCAAATTCAAATTCAAAAGTGTCTTTATTAAATGAACTCATTGCAAGTATTTTTAATCGTCAAATTTGTAAAAATAAAAAATATGTATATAAAAATAAACTATAGAAAATAAAATAAAATATTAAAATTAACAATATGACAATAATAATAACAAAAATTATAATAACAATAAATAGCATGTGAAGCGAACAACTCATTGAAATGCGTTCTTGTCCTCTATAAAATCAGAAACTTTATAGTACCCTTTTTTGTACAACTTATCTTTAATTAGCTTTTTAAATTTTAACACGGACAATTCTTGAATTTCTTTGGGTACTTTGTTAAAGAAGCGTATACATTGCCCCTTAAAAGAATCCCTAACTTTGCTCAAACGAGTTACAGGTATAGCAAGTTTATCCTTATTTCTAGTGTTTAAACTATGAGTGTCGCTATTTTTGGGAAAGTTATGAATGTTTTTTCGAACATAAATTAAGTTTTCATATATGTACTGTGACGACACTGTCATTATATTTATAGTTTTAAATTTATTTCGTAGGGAGTCTCTGGGACTTAAATTATATATAGCGCGAATAGCCCTCTTCTGCAGAATAAAAATTCTATTGATGTCGGCACCGCTACCCCAAAGGAGGATGCCGTAAGACATCAAACTATGAAAATAACTAAAGTATACTAATTTTGCCGTTAATTCATCAGTGAGAGAACGAATTTTCTTCACTGCATAAGCTGCAGAACTAAGTCTATTCACTAAATTATTAATGTGAGGACCCCATTGTAGCTTATCGTCTAATGTAATACCTAGAAATACAGTACTTTTAGCAAGCTCCAGTTTTTCGCCCTTAATAACAATATTGGCATCGGAGTGTTTTACATTCGGTAGACTGAATCTAATACATTTAGTCTTTTTCTCATTGAGCATCAAATTATTAGCTGTAAACCAATCAACAACTACTGAAAGAGCATTGTTCACATCGTCAGAATTAAAATCATGTCGTTTCACTTTGTAAAGAAGTGAAGTATCATCAGCAAACAATACTATTTCATTTTTCTTTTCTACAAGATAAGGTAAATCGTTGATGTAAACTAGAAAAAGAAAAGGTCCAAGAATAGAACCTTGTGGGACGCCCATAGTAACTAAGGACCCAGGGGAAACTTTGCCATTAACATCAATCTTCTGAATCCTATCACTCAAGTATGAATTCAAAAGACTGAGTGCAGTGTCTCTAATACCGTAGTGGTGTAATTTCTTGATGAGCAATTCATGATGGACACAGTCAAAGGCCTTGGATAAGTCACAAAAAACACCGAAAGTATCACGTGAATTTTCCCAGGCGTCAAAAATATGTTGAACAAGCTCAACACCAGCATCGGTTGTTGAGCGACCCCTTGTAAAACCGAATTGATTACTGTGAAGCAGTCTATTACTATTAAAATGTATCATTAATTGATTAAGAATGATTTTCTCAAAAACTTTACTTAGTGTCGGTAGTATAGAAATTGGTCGATAATTAGTGGGGTCCGCGGTACTACCGGCTTTAAATAAGGGAACTACTTTACTATACTTCATTAGATCAGGAAATAAACCACATTCAATACACTTATTAAAGGTAATAGCCAGATATGGCGCAATACAATCAATTATAGAGTTAACAAGTTTGACAGAAATTCCCCAGAGGTCAACAGTCTTTTTTAAGTCTAGAGATCTGAATGTTTTAATAATATCACTAGAGGTAACACTTGAAAACTTAAAGTCATCAGTACATTCTGTAACATTTTCCCTTAGTAAAGATACAGCGAGGGTGGGAGAGGTGTTAAGAGATTTAGTAATAGAAACTGGAATATCTGTAAAAAATGTTTCAAATGCGGCAGCAACTTCTAGGTCTGATTCAATAACTTTATCATTAATCTTGAGTTGAATATCATTATTATACGTTTTAACTTTTCCAGTTTCGCTATTTATAATTTTCCAAGTCATTTTAATTTTATCTTGACTACTTTTAATTTTATTGCTAAGATATTTAGATTTCGCCGCGGCACAAATGCGTTTAAATAATCTAGAATAATTTCTTACATAATCCGCAAAAACAGGACTATGATTATACTGCCTTTCGCCATATAGGTCATACAATCTTTGTCTACTTTTATGAATTCCCACCGTCGCCCAATCATTAAATACACTGTGGGTTTTTTGTTTTACATTTTTTGATTTAAATATTGTATTAAACTCTGTTTTGGTTAGATTAAAAATTTCATTATAGAGGTCATTTGCATCATTATTATAAGGTAAATATGGTAATTTACTCAGGATATTATTCCTAAATTTTTCTAAGCGAATTTCACTCATAGGTACACATTTAATATCTTTTTTTATCACCTTAGTTCTAGGTATATTGAAAGTGACCATCTGACCACAATGGTCAGAAGTTATTTTACTAAAGATGGACTTAGTAACAGACTGCAAGTTTGTATATATATTATCAATGCAGGTTGCTGAAGTAGCAGTAACCCTAGTTGGTTCAAAAAAAAGATTTACAAGATTGTAACACAAAAATAACGATTTAATTCTATTACTCAAAGCATTATTATCCAAAATATTTATATTAAAATCACCACAAACTATAATATTCTTTTTAGCTTTACTTACTCTAAACAATGTTTCATCCATACATTTTTCAAACAAATCAAAACTCGCGGATGGGGGTCTGTATACGCTCATTATAATGAACTGCTCAAGCTCTACACAGGCTATTTCAAAAGTACATTCAATAGACAGGTTCACAATATCATTACGCTCTTTAAATTTTATATCATTCTGAATAACTATTAAAGAACCACCATGTATAGCATGTTTTCTACTGAATGAACTTGCAACCCGGTGGTTACTAAAACTGAACATGAACTGGTGGGCCTTAAGCCAATGTTCAGTAATACATAAAATTTTAATATTATTACAGTTCATGAACAATTCGAGTTCAAGTTCCTTACCCATTATTCCTTGAATATTTTGGTGCACCAGGTTAATATTATTATAATTTTTACATGTATTTAGACTATTAGAAATATTATTAGTTAAATTTACTGGGCCAGATTTATGCAAATAGTAGTTATTATTATTCTCACAAATAGTGCTAGAGGATGCCTCTATTGTCTCTTGGTCTAATTTAAATTATTTGGAATATTTTCCAGTAATGACAAATTGCTTGGAAAAGTTTCCAAGGACTGTAAACAAATGTCAATATTAATTTGCTCAATAGAAGCAGCCGTTTGTGTAGCCATACATTTGGCTAGATTCCTAAAATAATATGATAGCGATTCTGCTATTAGTCTCTTATGATTATTGTAAAGATAAAAATTGTCTACAGTCAAAAAATAATTTTTACCAAGGAAGGTATTGGTATCAATGAAATGAAATTTGTCATTGTGACGACATGTCAATGTGTGTAATGTCAAATTCAAATTATGTCTAATTGTATTTTCCGTCTGTGGCAAACATTTAATAAAAGGAAATGCAAACATAACAATATGCTTTACATTTAATAATTCAATTGAATGGAAGTATTTTAGCAGTGCATTTTTGCTAACATTTCCTCTTCTTCCAATTAATATTATTAGGGTGGTATTTTTGTTAAATGTGGTTTTTATGATTTTATCTAAAATTTGGGAATAAGACGCGCCAGGCATACAAGTATTTGTTATGGCATGCCCTAAGTATTGGCTAAGTTGCAATCCCATGCCTCTGCCCATTTCATCACTAAACATTACATAATTATTTACATTTGGTGTATTAATTTTACTTTTACTGAAGGAAGTGTTTATTGAACCTTCACACAACTCCTTCGGTGATTTTAAGGATGAACTCAGAGTACAGTCCAACTGTGTACAGTTCGAGACACTTTTATAACAATCACATTGTTGATTTTTTATCAATGAATCAAATTTTTCACTATTATACTTGGAGATATTAATTAGTTCATTCATAGCTAGAATGTACTCATTCATCTCTTTTTGAGAGTTTTCATATTTATTTGAAACAGATGTTAATAATTCATTCAAGTTAATAATTTCAGACTGAAGGTGGTTTGTGTCAGTTTCATATTTAATTAGATTTTGTCCCATGTTTATATGACATAAATTAATTTCACTTACTAAATTACAACGGTCCTTCCGCAATTTATTAATATTACAAAATACTTTGTTTTTCCTAATTAAATTTTGAGTTTTCTTTATCATTTTGTTAATTTTTATATATTTCTTCAATTTATTCTTACTACATTTAACTAACCGCACTGTACTGTTTGAGACATTTGAATCATTACATGTTAAATCTATAGTGACAGTGGGCACAACATTTGAGACTGAGGAACCAGAAACCATGCCCGGGGCCGACTCAATCAATTCATCGAATAATGACTGGTTATTTGAAACCATGGTGGTTTGGTTAGTATTTTCTAGGTGGCAAATGTATTTCCTAGCATCACATAGTTCCAACTCCAATGCAGCAATGCGCCTGAGGGCATTATCAAACTCATGGCTGCACTGGTCGAACCCATCAACAACCCGCTGAAGGCGGTCACATTGCTTTTCAACAACTAGGCTCCGGGCATAATTCTCTGCCATCTCAGCCTTTAACTTTTTATTATTATTAATTAGTTCCAACACTTCCTTCTCATTATCTTCATTTTCTGATAATAGTCGGTCACACATAGCCTTAGATGACTTAAGTTCTTGAAGAGTAAGCTGGAGTTTCTCTTCTGCCTGACGGACAGAGGTCTTACGCGTCATCATCATGCTTATGAGTTATTAGTAAGCTTGAATAGTAAGTAAAATGAGTGGATATGTGTGAAAAACTACTAACAAGTATCTATCTACTACTAGGTATTTACTATTTACTTTTGATAAAAAATACACAATTTAGGCGACTCTCAAAGTACAACTACAACCAGAAACTATATAGTAACGTACATATAATAAAGAATTAAATGTAATTGTCTTAATACTCGCCTGAATTTGAATGTAAATTATGATAAGTATACTAACGGTTGCGATGACTCACTCACATTAGTGAACTCGTAATCCAACAAATTTTAGATATTAATTTATATTGCACATTATTTAGGTAACACTTATTTAGTGACGAATTGGTTTAGGGCACCTTGAAATGGGATAATTATAATATTAATTAATATTTGAAATTCGGAAACTTATTTTTGACACCTTAGCGTAGTGTTGCCACAGTCGGTCGGTACTTAAACTCACACTCGTAGTTAATAACCCCTATTATGCAACAGTATCATAAACTACTATTATTTTGTGGGGTGTGTGATTTTTTAATCTGCCTTTTCTGCTCTGCTTTGGCAGATTTAAAAAAGGAGGCTTACTTAAAGGCTACCAGACATTTTTACCTCATGCATAAACGTAATTATCATCAAATCTTTTTATTCTATTTATTTATTTTACTATAAATATAGAATATACAATCTACATAATATCAAAACACTCTCCGAGGCGTGTGCTGCTGCCGATCAACGGCAAGGTTCCCAGAAGGCTGGCATGGTTTCCACTTTCTATGGTAACCACGCCTGAGAGCATCCCCGAATGGGGTACGGACCTCGGCTCAGGGCATTACCGGAGGAATGGTAGGACATAGAAAGAGTTACGAATAATTCGGGGCGGTTGGATTACTGGTGGCAGCTCGTGTCGCTTGAAAGGGACGAGACTGGATGGGACGTCGCGACGGTCTTCGCCGTCTAGGACGATATCGTGGGAGTCGGTTTAGTTTAGGTTTTTGAGTGACTTTTTTGACACAATCTCACTAAGGTAAGTTATGGTGGCAAAGAAAAAATGCCTAGAAGGGATCTGTACTACATGGAATTCACTATAGCTTCTATCTGTGCTATTAAATCTGTGGAATACGCTACAGTATTATATCTAGGTATGCACGTCTAAAGCAAACTGGCAACAGCTGAAACCACATAAATTAGACTGGGTATACGTCCTAAAATATACATTTCAAGAGCCTATTCATGTAAAGTTATGTCAAGAGAATAATAAAAAATACTACGAAGAGAATATTTTTCGTAATTTGTGTGACAGTTTGATTAAGCCGAGGAGTCTTTTTTTCCCAAGACGCTAACCTAACTTCTATAAATAAGAGTATAACAATGCAGATTATGTCTCTTTTGGTTTTCTGCTCTCTATTCCACTTAAACACTAGTGTGCTAGTATGCTATTACATAGGTTTATAAATATTTTTTTTGATAATTGAAGTAAATTGAATGTGTCAGGTAAACATTTAAAAAAAACTATTTAATGGGCTACCCGACGAAATATGCCGTTTAAAAGTCCTATAAAGTACGCTTAAACAGTTCACAAATATAGTTTCATCGTGCAACGTTTCGATATGAAGCTAAGACTAATCAGATCAGATGGTAGAATACCTATTCTTTAATTCTTCGTAATTATATAAACTGGATTGCTAATAACGACAATCAATATAATCTTATAATAAATTCAAAGAGTATGTTAAACATAAGTTGATCGACAAGGCCTACTATAAGGTGGCTCATTTCATAGAAGACAAGAATACATGGTTGTAGTAGCTTCTCTCTGCACTTGCAGCCCCCTGGCTAAGTGATAATTGTATGAAGTTTTGTATATTTAAAACTGTAATTACGTAAATTAAAAAAAAAAAGATCCACCAAAAAAAAGAAGCCTTGCTGAGTTTCTTGCCGGAGTCTTCTCAGTTCAAGTGTATTCCGAACCGGTAGTAGAGTCTATTGTAAAACTGTAACTTTTGACATTCATAAGTGCCTTATTAGGGCCTAACCTGATAAATGAGTTTTGATTTGATTTGAATAATACCTATTGTTGACTTTTGGAACAAGCTATTTCTAACTCAGGAAATTATTTTCTCTGAATTCGAAAAACAAAATACTTACCATAAAATAAAAGTACCCTATTCTGCCTTATAGGCTGAATAGGGTACAGTACTTTTCACCCTCGTTTTCCTACGTAGTCATTATGTTAATTAATTTAATCTCAGCTTTCAACAGATTTTTTAACAGATAAACCTGACTAAACGGGGCTTTTAAATTACCAGCCAGGATCTCGATTTCACCCGCGTGCCCGGTACCTATAGGTACCAGCTACAGTGCGACAAGGATGTTTTGGAACGTGGCCAAAATCGGAACTAACGCCGCTTTCTTAGGAAGAGCACTGAGGTAGGACATTACTATATATAGAGAAGCTATCCTAAGGTAATGCTCCATTTTGTAAATATTCAATACAGCGCTGAAACAATAGATAGTCGTAAAGTGTAAAACGGCTTTAATGAACAAGAGCTTTTTTGGTATTGCTCCAAGAATATTTAATAAAATTCCAGACATTATAAAATGCCCTTAGGTACGACAATTTAAAAAGGAATTCACTAAGCTATTATTGGATAAATGTTATTAAATAATTGAAGAATTGTATATTTAATTATGTGTAATTTCTATTTCATTTTTTTTATTTTTTATTTAATGATTTTGGAATGCTATTTTAAATTAATTACCAAAACTAAATTTTGTACGTGTTTCATGACAAAACATGGCGCACAAACTACTTATTTAAGATCCATTGTACTCCTATGTTTAACAAATAAATATTTCTGATTTCGTCTAAAACACGTCGTAAAAAGTCGTAAGCGTCGTGATTTCCATGTCGCTTACGCGTTTCGTGGTGAAGTGCGGCCGGATGGCTGCACTTGAACGGCACATAGTGGTTATATTGTGGCGTCTTCTCTATACGCAGTAATATACCTCAGTGGTTGACACTTAGAAAAAGTGATAGAGTAAATTATGCGATAAAAAAATATATAATATGGGCTGTTACAAGTTTCTTTTACTTGGATAAGGAGTTTGTATGAATAAATATATATATCTTGTCTATACACATGGCTATAATATATTTTTCTATTGCTGAAAAGTGCATTAAAATCCGTTGAGTAGTTTAAAAAATCTAAGCGAACAGACAGCGGAAGCGACTTCATTTTATACTGACAAAATATTCTAAAAACATGAAAAATAAATATTTGTATCTTATCAAGCAAAAGTACCTACATCAAAAATTATATCCATTAGGTAGGTATATCCGTGCCTTCACCTCCATCCATTACCATACACAATCAACGCTTAACAGACCTTAACGTCAACGTTTTTGTGTCCTAAACGATAAAATACTTGTTTATGTTAAAATACCGCCGGAAAACGCGGACAGTAAATACGCGGCGTATTTCGCGCTATCACAACACGTAATTCCCAAATTCTCTGCCCGGGGCCATTGTCATACTAACATTTATTAAGAGATATATAAAGTTTTATTTTCTGTGGCCAAATGGGAGATATTATTACGAAAAAACAATAGGATCGTAGATTTTTTTACAAAAATTGAGTGTTGGATTGGACGTAAATATGGTTGGAAAGATTATCTAAAAATTAAAAAAAATAAGCATAAATTTTTTTTACAAATGAGTACAGAATAGATAAAATTTATACCGATTTTTTTAGGCGGCCGCTTCTAATGAACATCGGTAAGATTCCCAGCAGGCTGGCGGCGTATAAATTAATTCAAAGAATTTATGTTTTTTTACCTACTGGAAATCTAACGATTTATTAAAACATTTTTTTTTATGATTTATCAATATTTACTATGATAACATTTTACATTTGTTATAAAGCATAAAGTAGTAAATTGATAGATGTTTCTTTTTGTCATCACACGATTTGTGTATTTTGCCAGTGTCAAGTTAAGCAATTATTTTATATTCTTCATGTATTTAATTCTCGTCAAGCTATATTTTAAGTTCTAATAATGTTCGAACATTATTATTGAGAATTAAATACATGAAGAATATAAAATAATTGCTTAACTGGCTTGACACTGGCAAAATACACAAATCGTTTCAAGTCATAGTCAGTCAGTTTATGTTAGGTTATAAGATTCTGGTAGTCATTCTACTAAAACAATTCACTGACTTTTTGAGACAACTTGAAAAGCCACTGTACATAATTATTTCACTTCACTGGTGGCGTATTGGTCTTTATTGGTTAAAATACCACCGATAATCTTTACTGAGGTGAAGAGTTTGTTTGTTTAAACGCGCTAATCACTGGTGTTTTTAGTCCGACTAGAAAAATTCTTCACAAATAGAAAGAAAAAGTTATAAGCTACTCTATCCCGAGAACGCAAGTGGGACAGTTAGTATTCAATAAAACTAAAAATATGCTTTTATGAAAATAAAACGGAAACGCCTTACAAATCTTTTTTACGCCGACTCCGAGCAATCACGTCTGAACACACTAGACACATGACAAGTCAGCTGCCAGCCATCAAAAACATGAAACAGACCTATCTGACAAGTCCCTACATTCAGTGAATTTCACTTTGTTCGATGGTCCGTTTCTATTTTAGGTTTCCTAACATTTTTTTGTCTTCATGTTTTATGAAGTAAAAAAAAACTGATTGGTACTAATCTAATGTTTAATGTTATTGTTGAGACTAAGTAGTAAATGATGTTTACAAAAGAATAGGTACCTGCTACCTATTTAATTACTTACAGTAGATACTGAAGGATTCGCAAAGACATATCTGTTTCTACAAATCTAAAAGGGCTATATTCTGTAAGGCGTCGCCACCATTAGATTTCCCTTTATAGTGGACAACCGTGTGACTGCATTTAAACGCTTTTGTTTCTGGGAACTTATTTTGAAAATTTCATGTGGAAAAACAAAGTTAACTAGCTAGCTAGCCAGCTATCAGTGACCTCCGTTTTCAGATGGCCGACGCACAATAGGATATTACGAAACTCCATATCTGTATGAAACAAAAGATAGTTGAAAGGTCGATGAAATGCCACCCGAAACATATTATGAAGCTGTAAATGTGGCGATATTGACCCCCTGTACATATATCTAAACATATTTGCAAAATAATATAAATAAAACATAAAATTTCATATAATTGAAACATTTATCATAAAAAATTTAATAAATGACGCTTCAAATGTAAATAACATTAAGAAAAATCCTCTGAACATAAAATACGATTACATAAATATAATAAAGAATAGAATTTAATATAATACCATATTATAATAAATACATCGATGTAATTTCGTTTTAATGAAAAATATGGCGGTAGGTAATACGTCTAGTAAAATATTATAGTATAATGTTAAAATACGAGAATAGCTTATGAAAAATATTACGTGCCTCTAAAATGACGAAAATATTTTAATAATGTATTTCATTTTGATGACGAACAACAAAAAAATGTGATATTATACCTATTTTCTTACTTTATATACCTGAGTTTAAATACAATTTCATCATCACTAAACATGGTTAGTGATAATGGAATGAGCCTGTAAGGGAACTCGCTCTCAAGTGAAGCTGTCGGAACACACCGGAAGGTGTTTGACGATAGATTTCCAACTTATGGTTGGTAGCCAACCAGGCGGGTACTACAAAGTACCCTCCCACAGTGCAATGGTTTCCTCACGGTATTTCTCTTCACCGAAAACTCAAGCTCATAGGATTCGAACCCGCGACCTTCGTCTCGGCATTCGACGTCACTACCACTAAGCAATATTAATTAAAACACAAGATAAGATAATATTAAACTAATTTAATGTTTGAAAATAACTTTGTGTCTTTTTTCTGAGAAATAAAATGTATTTTAGAGCCAGTTCCTTTCTACTTTATATGCCTGCCACCATCTTCAATTACCACTGTAAGACTGTCAAACACAGCCCTATACATAAAAAAAGAGATTTATTCTTCAATTAAATCAAATTACCAGTTGCACAGATTGTAACACTAAAGAGAATGGTCAGAAATTGTGGTCTCACGGATACGCCACTTCTAAAAATTGCGAACCAACAAAACGCAGAGTTTGATATCGCTGTCGTAAAAACGAGTAAAATCGCTGCCAAATTGCTCGGCGCCAGTCGTACATATTGAATAAATTTACATAACGAAGCAAAAGTAATGTAGAATCAGTTCGACACAGAAACGTACTCATTATGGATACTTCAGGGAGAGCAAGTAATTTTGCTTTAAGAGTTGATAGCATCTGTGTGTGTATATCTACATAAATTATTATAATAGGGTAGGGTAGTTGACAGTGTCAAAAATAAATGATCAAACACTAACCAATGCATAAAACATCTAAAAACACGTGGAAACATCAAATATATTGTACATTTAATGCTTTTTATGATTCTTAATTACCAGTGGAACCACTAAGAGTAGATGATTTGATGCTGTGAAACTATGACGTCATAGTGTAATATTTCATACAAAATTCCATATAAACTATCGTTTTGACATTTATTGAAAAGTAGCATATTATTAGGGCTTTATAGTAGACTTTGAAACGTCCACTGCTGGACAAAGGATCTCCATGATGGGCCGGTCTTGCGCTACCCGCATCCAGCAGTTTCTCGCGACCCTCACAAGATCGTCGGTCCACCTTGTGGGCCTGCCCACGCTGCGTCTTCCGTTTCGTGGTCGCCACTCGAGAATCTTTCTGCTCCAGCGGCCATCAGTTCTACGAGCGATGTGCCCTACTGCCACTTAAGTTTGGCAATTCTTTACAGTAGGAATATAACAGCATTTTTAAGAGGTTAATCAAACTCATTATTCAGCATAGGCCCTGATAAGGCGCTTCTTCGTAGTCGTTCTCTTCATTGTTGAAGGTCGTGTCCGTCTTGAAATGCCTTTGTGACATTGGTCATAAGTTATCTCAATGCTCCCATGTCCTCGGCATTCCTCATAGCGGTCACAACTGGGAGTGCAGTGACCTGACCCGTCCAACGTCCTTTTCCTTCCACCTTTCCTATCCCAACCAGCATTTCTAGGTTATCTGGTTCTCTGCGAGCGATGTGATGAAAGGAGCTGAGAGCTTTCTGGTAGCATGTGGTAGTCTGATCTTAATGTCTGGTGATGCCATTTCAGAAAAGGAATTTCCAGAGTTTGATGACGCGCTATGTGAACTTAACTCCTGAGAATTTAGTTGTTAATTAAATCTTGTATCATTTTACTATATCAATACATACATATCATACTATTATATAACATGTCTGTTTGTCCTGAGTCTGGGTGTAATTATGTCAGTTATCTGGTTTCCATAGTACAAGCTCTGCTTAGTTTGGGATCAGATAACCGTGTGTGAGGAATGTCTCAGGATATTTATTTATAACAAATCATGAATCGAATGAATATGTGTACACAATATACTTTCAATCAACATGAAATCAATTCAATGATTGAATAATTTATATACATTCATTTTGAGCTTCAAAACAATTTTTATAAAATTCATCACTCATTTTTTGTACCTAATTTTAAATTGCAGTGTGAATGAGGCAATTGTGAGCTAAACGAATTGAATTGACGAATAAAGGACAAATTGGACATTCGTCGAGTACCTACATGTCCAACGAATATAAACGAACTTTTATGACCTATCATGAATTTTATTTTGGTACTTCTGCTTACTGACAGTTGCTGTGGGTGACGATTGGACATACAAGAATAGCTGGGGCCTACTACGAGCTCAGCCCCAATAATGGGGTTCTCAATATATTATTTACTTGTTTTTGTATTTTGGGTTCATTTTTTTGGTACTAATTATCTGCATCTAAAATCAATTTAAAAAAAAACTTTTTTAACAATTTTATATGGGACCACCTTGGAGCTGTACAGAACTCAACGCAAAAATAATTAAAATCGGTTCATAAGGAAAAATTTTATGCATAAACATAAAAAAGACATATAGTCGAATTAAGAACCTACTACTTTTGGTAAGGAGGTTAAAAATAGCAATAAAATGTTACTACTTAATTACAACATAATATCCTAACAAACATTTTATGTGAGGAAATGATTTTATTACCTCTTGACGTCTCAACGTCCCAACCAATCATGATGAAATTAGGTACACAGATAGCTTATAGCATGGAAAAAAAATATAGGCTACATTTCATCTCTTGAAACGCGGATACAACCGCGGGGAACAGCTAGTAAGTCTTAATAAGAACAAGTGTCGAGTAAATGCTAGAAATGTCTAACTTTTGGTTGCAGTTACCTAATAAACCTACCTATAAATGCCGCATTTATTACTTTAATTTGCAATGCAGTTTGCAGTTTGTAGTTTGCAGTCGTTGTATGTTCCTTGTACCATTAATGTTCGTGTACATTTTCTCGCAGTTCACTTATTAGATAGTTTGTACGTTTACAGTTTCACTGCAGTATATGTACCTACCTACCTACATGAAGGAATTTATTATCTACACTTGTTTATCAGTACATTTTGTATATAACAGACATTTGTATCGAAGAAAACAATGTACTGTTCTATGCCTTAATTAGTTTCTTGCCGGAGTCTTCTCAGTTTAAGTGTATTCCGAATCAGTGGTAGAGTCTATTGTAAAAATTGTAACTGTTGACATTCATAAGTGCCTTATTAGGGCCTTAACTGAATAAATGAGTTTTGAGTTTGAGTTTTAATATTTTGTACGCAAAATGAAAAAACTTTGAGTACTTATTTGTATGGACAAATCGTCAAGGTCATTGGCGTTAGTGATTCTCTTATTAAGCCGAAATACAACGTGGAAAATACAATAAAGCTGGATCTCCATAGAATTTGAACGCCACCCGTGGGTTGCAATATCGCATTGATGTGGGTAGATGCAACTTTATTGAATAACTTCGCCAGCACAGCAGCCACTGTTGTATAGCTCAAAGGAAAACTACTGGTGAACTTTTTATCTGCAGTTTGCAACCTTATGTATCTAGAAACATGTTAGGTAAAGACTTACTTCAATTGGTAGGAATGCAGTTTTATAACCCTGTTGGAAACTGTTTTGTACCTATAGTCCATGGTTCTATTTTCCTTTATTTACTAAAATGTCAATGAAAAATAAATGAGTCGTAATGTTGTGTCAGAGCTTCGTGGTTTTCATTTGCAGCATACTATCCACTTATAAGTTTAATTCCTAACATTTTATGTCAAAAAAGGAAAATAGAACCATGGACTATAGGTACAAAACAGTTTCCAACAAACCCTTTTTTACTTCAACCACAAAGTAAGGACTTTACTTTGTGCTTCAACATTGTAATGCTGTTTATTGTATGGTGCCATTTATATACTACTAAGGTAGCAAGCAAGCATATGGCCAACCTGATGGTAAGTGGTTACCGTCGCCTATCGCCAATGTGTTGCCGACCTTTTTACAATGCCGAGAAGGCAACTGGCTCTCAAGTGCAATTGGTGGAACACACCGGTAGGTGCTTGGCGACAAATTTTCAACTTGAGGGTGGTAGCCAGCCAGGCGGGTACTACAAAATACCCTACCAACATCCTATGGTTTCCTTCACCGAAAGCTTATTGTAGGATTCGAACCCGCAACCTTCGTCTCGGCATCCGAGACGTCACTACCACTGAGCTATCATCGCCTTAAAATTGTCTTTATCATTGTTAAAATTATCTCTCGTTTTCGAGAACAGAAAAAAGATACTTTGATGCCATAAATACTGCAATCCATTCGACGCGTGCACACAATTTTACGAAAGCTTTACGCTATGGTAAAATATAAATGAATAAACACAAGTTTTTATGAATCGATTATGTACAATTTAAATTGAATTTTTGATAAAATGAGTGTTAATTCGATTCAACATAAAAGCTATCAATTTAGAATGAAATTGAACTGTTATTAGATTTAAATTAAATAATCTGATCAGCCAAGTGTATATTTATTTTGCCATTGAATTTAAAATCTGTTCAAATAGTTTGCCCATTTTTGGATTAAGATTAAAAGGTTTCTCATCATGTTATTTACAGTAGGTAAATATAATCGATTACATTTAAAACTCGATTAGAACTTAATGCGAATGTAACGAGTTATCAAAACTAACATTAGACTGGGACTTTGTAAATTACATACAATCTAGATTATAGATAAAAAGTTTGATTAACTTTCGCAACCTAAATAGAATGTCGACAAATTACTATGAGTACTAAAATACGCTTCAACGCAAGTCAAATTAAGTACCTTTAGATTAAAAGAGTACAGAAATAACTATCTTATCACATCTCTACTCGAGTAAAGGTATTTTCAAAGATTTATGCTAACCTTAAAATTGTCATTTTTTTTTTTACGATGTATAGGCCTGTTTGACCACAATCTCACCGTGGTCAGTGATGATGTGGCCGATGATGGTAAGCACACAAAGCCTAGAAAGAAACTGGCTCTCAAGTGCAGCTGTCGGAACATACCGAAAGGTGCTTGGCGACAGATTTTCAACTTGAGGGTGGTAGCCAGCCAGGCGGGTACTACAAGGTACCCTACCACCGTGCTATGGTTTCCTCACGATGTTTTCCTTCACCGAAAGCTCAAGCTCATTGTAGGATTCGAACCCGGCACCTTCGTCTCGGCATCCGACGTCACTACCACTGAGCTAACATCGCCTTAAAAGTTCGTAATGGAAATTCTCAGGCACTGGAAAAATTAGTAAGATCACTGATAACCTATCTACACGAGCCTGAGAATTCGGGCTAAAATATCCTACCAAATCTCCCTATAAATATTTGCTTAGTTACCTACATAGACATGTTATGAGGAGACATGAAAGCCACTTAACTATAAGAGTTATGAATATAAAAGTGGATGGATAGGTCCGGGAAGAGGAAAACCGAAAGAAAGGAGTGAATGCCGATATGACGGATAGAAGTGCTGAAGAGGACAATATTGCGCCACTCCAAATGATTGGGAAAAAGGCAGGGAGATGATGTTATTTGATTAGTTCACCTATGTTTTGGACTTCAATAAAAGGAGGAAGTTCTCAATTCGGTTGTGTTTTTTTTATGTTTGTTCACGCATAATTTTTTTGCTTAATATATTAATATTATACTATAAGGTAGCTCATTACATAGAAGACAAGAATACATGGTTGTAGTAGCATCTCTCTGCACTTGCAGCCCCCTCCACAAGTGATAATTGTATAAAGTTTATGTATATTTAAAACTGTAATTACATAAATTCAAAAAAAAAAAGATTCAACAAAAAAAAGAAGCCTTGCTGAGTTTCTTGCCGGAGTCTTCTCAGTTCAAGTGTATTCCGAACCGGTAGTAGAGTCTATTGTAAAACTGTAACTTTAGACATTCATAAGTGCCTTATCAGGGCCTAAACTGAATAAATGAGTTTTGATTTTGAATAATTTATATTGTGAAAACTTATAATAGGGTAGTTGACTGACATATCAAACCAGCTACTTTTTTATAAATTTCAAAACGATAGTTTATAAGGCATTTTGTATGAAATATTATACTATGACGTCATAGTTTCATAGCATCAAATCATCTCTTAGTGGTTCCACTATAGTAATTAAAAATCATAAAAAGCATTAAATGTACAACATATTTGTTATTTCCACGTGTTTTTAGATGTTTTATGCATTGGTTAGTGTTTGGTCATTTATTTTTGACAGTGTCAACTACTCTATTCGCCATGTTTTTTTTAATTTAACAATTCTGATATTGTTTTAGGCTGTTCGTTTTCAAAATCAATGAATAATGTGCGCGAATACACCAGACAATCTTGTTCAAGTAAATTGAAGAAACAAGAAAATAAACTTAAAAAATACTTAACCATTCTCAACAAAACAGACGTAATAAAATAGCTTCAGACGAAAATAGAAGCTAAAAAGGAAGATGCCTGCATAACTTCCAACTTAGGTCTCACAAAGTTACAGGCTAACTTACAATAGACTGAAATCTTAGAATAAGAAAACGTCGGCAAGTTTAAAATAATTGTAACTATCTGCTGTGAGATATCAAAAGGCTTTCACTTTTTAGGAGTCTGACTTCTAAGAAGTATTTTTTTGTAATCTATAAATTATTCTGCGTTCCTTTATTATATTTTGAAACATTTTTATAGTGAGTTAGTTGTCCCCTTTTGAATTTGACCCCTATTTTCCGAAAATTCTATAATATTTATACATCACGATGTACTATAAGTTGATAGATGAGTTAAGGCGACGATATCCGAGAAATGATGATTCTAGATTAAGTTTTTCTCGACATTCTTTGTTGCAAGAAATTTGTAATAAATATATGTTTATTTAGAGAATATGTGACGAGGATAAGGTTTTTTTTCTATTGGATATTTTCATTAGTAAAGTCAAAAAAAATAGTAAATATGCCCCTTTTTAAAACTAAGAATGATTTTTTCTCTTATTTGGGCCATCCAAATAAATTGAAAATATTAACATACAATTTGAAATCCAATAGAAAATGGTAGATTTTTATGATATATTTTCCAATCGACATTAAATCCTTGATTTTTGTCACTCCATTTGATAAACATATTTTTATGTCCAAGAAGAGCGCTGAGAATAAAATTAGCATTTCGTTGAACTTTTATTAGGAGACGTCGTAAAACGACTGAATATCATTGTCCTCCATTTGTGCGAGAATTATAGCCATTATTTTCGTAATTTGCTTTTAATGTTTTCGACGTTTAAGCTAAGGTAATATCTATTTTCAGTGTTAATATTCGAAGAAGTAACGGGGAATATCGAAGCAAAAAATTATAGTTTATTAAATTTCGTCTCTTTGTTTTTATTTATAAAAAATATACCTAGGTATTTTCTTGGGATTTTGTATTTATGAATTACTAGCTGTATCCATCGGTTTCACCCACGTTCCTGGGATAAGTAGTCTATAGCACTAAGGGATAAATGGATAAAAAGTAGGGTATAGCACTAAGGGATAAATGACGGAAATATTTTTTCAAATCCGACTGGTTAATTTTACAAAACTTGGAGACCGTTTCCTCGTTTCACGGACGTAAGATTTTTCGAAAATACACTTCTAATGGTCTAAAATAGGATATCGCAGGTAAAACAGCGGGAAAAAGCTAGTAATTTGTTTATATTCCCTCATATTATGTTGATATCTCTAAATATTATATTATTATTATTTACAGGTAAGCTCGAGATGTGTCAGACAATTTAAATCGTAAGTGTAACTTAATAAGCATCTATTTATGGCTATATAACGACCTTTATATTAAACTACATGTTTCCCGCGGTTTCACTCGCGTTCCCGGGATAAAAAGTAGCCTATAACCTTCGGGGATAATGTAGCTTCCTATTAGTGAAAGCATTTTTCGGCGAAGCCGTTTGCTTGTCAGCTACTATAGTAGTACCTACAACGAACATTAAATCTGAATAAAATTCGACATCCCCAATAATAACCATAATGAAGCCTTATAAAAATCACATTTAATATTTTCTTCTAAAGGTATATTTTTATTTCATTGAATAAATTTGAAGATGTTAAGGGGATCACTAACGCCAATAACCTTGACAATTTTTACATACAACCAAGTACTCAAAGCTTAACGTACTCAAAGGCAGCCGCGGGTAGGATCTAAAGGGGAGCCTTGGATTTATAATTGTTTTTATTCATTATTTTTAAATTTTAACTAATACAAATTGTTAAAACATGTATCTCCTTTTTTTGGTGTAAAATTCACTTACATTGGATAAGCCGTTTTGTCGATAATTTCCCACATAAGTTAAAACATGGGATACGATTTTTTTTCGAAATTCAGAGATGCTTACTCAATGTTATGTTTAATCAATACAATTTAAATACGATGAACTAAAATATAACATATATTTTTCGTGGAACAAATAGACGAAAGGATTCGTAAAAAAACTGTCTAAACACAGCGTATTTTCGTGATTTGACGTTCCAGCCTTAAAGTGGAGGCTTCGGTTGGGGCGTTAAATTCAAATTTTATCACGTTTTTTGCTGATTGCAGCTCAGTTGTATGTCGTAAGTTATCAACATGTTATTTGCGACAAGAATGGTAGTATATTTACTGATTAATAACAAAATAAATCATCAACATATTCCTCCAAGGTATATTACTGACATATACGACTATTTCATGAAAATGTTACTTATACCATGGAGGAATGTGTTGATGATTTCTTTTGTTATTAATCAGTAAATTTACTACCATTCTCGTCGCAAATAACATGTTGATAACTTACGACCTGTATCTGAGCTGCAATTAGCAAAAAACGTGATAAAATTTGAATTTAACGCTCCAACCGAACGTTTACCCTTAAAACCGTTTCCAAGTAAGTTTGTGTCGTCACCGATAACTTTCAAAGAGTCAGAAGGTTAGTATATTGTTTTCATATAACCATACAATAGCAAATTTCATTAGAACGTACTCTTATGCGGCTTCATACTTTATTATGAGAGTAAAGTTCAAGCTACGCTTCGTGTATCTAAGCAATACGATAGACTGGTAACGAGTTGCGAGCATCGTTGAGTATAGAAATGACATTGAATAAATTTGTAAATAGAGTTAATAAGATTATAAACTTAATTATTAGTGAATTAAATTAACTATTAATTAAATTTACAAATACAATCTACATTATAATTTTTTCCCTCGAAGAGGCCGCTGCCGATCAACGGCAAGGTTTCCAACACTGGTAGCGTTTTCTCTTTAGATGGTCAAGTGATCATCATCATGTAAGCTGAAAGACGTCCACTGCTGGAAAAAGGCGGGAGGCCAAGGATCTCTACTATGGCCGGTCTTGCGCTACCCGCATCCAGCGGTTTCCCGCGACCCTCACAAGGGTCCACCGTCGGGGGGTGGGGGGTCTGCCCACGCTGCGTCGGTCAATGCCTTGGATATTATTATAATATTAAGTTATAATTTAGAACATATACCTACTCTAATATAGGTTATTAAAGCTTGGGTAAACCCATCTGTTTTTAATTAGCTGCTATTTTTAGAGTAATTACCGCTGAAGTGTCGGGTTCAAGTGTTTTGTAGCCATGTGTTTGTACATAGTATTTTATAATGGAGAGTTCCAAAATGGGATAAAAGTGCACTTGACGTGACCATCATAGTGAAGTGGTTTTATTTTCAATATTTTCGAGTAATTCTTTACTTGAAATAAACCTTTTATTTTTTATCAACTTCAAAAAGATGTCCTACACCTAAATTTAATGATTTAACCATGTTTTACTACTAAGCTGGCAATCAAAAACCTGGTGGTAAGCGGTTACATAAACATTTACTTTTACAGAAAATCAATCTTTAAAATTTGAGTTTGACTATAAAATTACATATTGGTGTCGATTCTGTTGTTTACGAACTAAATAAATGTAATCTCACTATATCTCTTTCTAATATAAGAAAGGGATGCAAGATATTTTAGTCCTGTCAGTTTAATACGATCACACATTTCAACGTGAATTTAAGCGCGATCTTTATTGGTCACGACTATTTACCCGTACATTAAGACGGTATGGATTAAACTGACAGCATTAAAAATGTTCTATCTTTTTTCAATAAGGTTGAAATGAAAGAGAGGTGACTTGTCTAATATTAGTTAAGTTCGTAAACAACAGAATCGGCACCATTATTTTCTTTATAAAAATACTAGCGACCCGCCCCGGCTTCACCCGGCTTTTCCTACTATAATATGCATGTATTATAACTACATATAAACCTTCCTCTTGAATCATTCTATCTATTAAAAAAAACCGCATCAAAATACGTTGCGTAGTTTTAAAGATATAAGCATACATAGGGACAGACAGACAGCGAAACGACTTTGTTTTATACTATGTAGTGATTTAGCTCATTAAAGGTGGAGATCTTGTTGACGTAGATTTATTCACGTGACTAACCCAAAAAAATACACCTAAAACTAATCAAACCTTAGAAGTTAAAAACTTTTACCTGACTAAACAAACACTTACAAAACTATCGAACAAAACTTTCTAATGACGCTCATTCGTCCGAACATCACCTGAATCGGGTCGTTTAACCTGATTTTTTCCGTCTACTAAATCCTTCGAAACTTACTTCTACTTCACTTTACTTGTCTTTGTAAGGGCTAAGGTTTTTAGGAATGAACGTAGTTAGTTGCCGCTCTCTTGATTTGGTTGAAAAGCTTAATTGCTTAAAAGCTTATTCCTTTAAGAAGCAGTAGGAAAAAAAATCGAATAACTATAGAAATAACCAAGATATAAGCCATCAAAGATGTATTCCTATCTCTTTCTAGCAAAACATAATTTAGCATGGAGTTTATATGACGTCACAACTTATGTCCGATCTCTCTGTCTAATCGTTGTCTATTAGTAGTTTAAAACGCTTATATCTTCCGTGTTTCTTAGCCGAAATTATTTTTAATTTCATTTTTTGTCACTTATTTTCATATTTTGTTAAGAAACGCAATAAAAAAATATGCATTATTACCATGCTCAAGTTTTATTTTAAAAACCTGTGCAGTCTCAATACCATTTAGTTCTCCCAGAGATATTTTAAAATTTATTGTTCGTAGAACAGTTTCTGAAAATATACGAGTAGAACTTGCTATTATAGTGCCATAAGGGAAATGATCTTGCTTGGCTCACATGAATTTGATCTCTATTTCACTCGCTATAAAGACTATTCATTGCTTTGAGTTTCTGGCCATATTATGGTAAAAATAATATTATTTTAAACCATCATAAAGACTAGTGGCTCATTTTACTATTTCTTTTTTTTCCTTTATTTTTATTTATTAATACAATATTTACAACTATTTACAACAAATATACAAACTACATATAAAAAAATCCTCGAGGCGGCCGATGCTGCCAATCAACGGTAAGGTTCCCAGAAGGCAGCGTTCCCTCTTTGAACGCTGCCTTCGTGGCCAAGCTAACGCGTTGGCGGAAAAAGCTCCCCGCCCGCCGGCCCCCTGTGACCTCAATTAATTTTGAAGATAATGTTCGAGAAAATCGGCGAGGCTCGGACCCCCAAGGACCCATGGTCTCGACCGCAAAAGGCAAAAATAAATAATTTGGGCCAATAGAAGCGTATTTTTTAAATTTGGAATTTTCCGCACCAGCCGCAGCCGCTCCTGCAACTCTACACGTCGCTGGCAAGTGAGATGGCGCAAGTGTATCAATACATGTGGCATCCCACACCAACGACTTACCGACACTCCATGGGATCAAAGAATAAATGAAAAATACACTTGATGTTTTGACAAGATATAAAAGGAGTTTCAAAGAACACAGTTTCTTAGAATCTCAATATATTCAGAAAGATAAGGTAGCAAAGTTGCGATAGGTTGTTATTATATCTGCTCGCTGGGGCTTAGAATAACAGCTATAGTATTCCCCTGCCTGTCGTAAAAGGTGACTTAGGGATGATGACTGGGTAAAAAGAAATTAATTCTGTTTAGTCCGTCAGTTAGGTTATGAAAAAATATTGCTTAAGTATATTTTTATTTTATCAAATCAATAAAATATTACAAAGATAAGTCACATAAAAGTTCACGAGTGGGGGCTTGTGACGTCATCTCTCTGTAAAAAGTGTACTAAGACGTGACGTCACGTGATTTTAACGCACTGTATCTTCGTTATTTTTTATTTTAGGATCTAAAGAAAAAAACATGTGTCCAATATTTTTTGGTAATTTAACTGACAGACTAATTAGATTTTTAGTCATCACCGCTATTACGTCTCACGACTTATAAACGCGTATCTCAATTTACAGACAGTTCAAAAATAATATTACAGAGGCAATATGGCTTATGCTAAATCCAAGATGTTATTTTTGTTAAATTAAATTTATGCATAATATTTTATAACTATTTTGGTGTAAATCTTCCACGAGGTTTCCCAAACATCCATATAAATAATTAAATAAATAAATAAATATTCTGGGACATTGTTCACACACGGTTATCTGATCCCAAACTAAGCAGAGCTTGTACTATGGAAACAGACAACTGATATACTACATTTTTTTTGTAACTACAAACTTAAATAGATAATTCAGCCAGATACACGACCAGACATGTTCATGCACACAAAATGTTTGTCCTGGATGGGAATCTAACTCATGACCAGCGGCGTGATAGATGGTGTCTTAACCAACTGCGCCAACTGGCTTGTCTATATCCAGCTTGACATGACATAATATCCCAGGGGTAACAGCAAATTATTATGAAGACGCTTATTAATAGAGTGGCAACATTTTTGTATCAAGGTTCTCATTTAATTTGATAGACAAGCAGGCTGGATCATATACTAGTCTCTCTTGGGAAGCGGGAATATTACACGGTCTTATTTGGTTTCTGTATTACAAGCACAATTATTAAGAAATAGTATTCAAGCTAAGCTGTAGTTTAATTTTTTTTTAAAGGACTAAAGTTGGTAGCCTCTGATGGCTGCAACAACCTTACCGGACCAATCAGCGAGCGCAGAGGGCTCTTAGCCGGGTAACATTTTACGCCTGAGGGCACCCCCAAATGGGGTACGAACCTCGGCTCAGGGCATTACCTGGGGAGGGGGAGGACTTATTGCAATCAGTTTTAAGTTAAAACCGTTTAAATATTGCGATTTATTTGAAAGCAGAGAAGTTTCACTGTAAACAAAAATATTTTCTACATAAAATTTATATATCAATTTAAAGTTTCCTTTATATTAGAATTGACTGAAACAAAGTTACGTGATCCACATATTGATAGTCGTGTGTGAAGAATGTCCCAAAAAAGATGGAGTGTTCGTTTGTAAAACCACGTTCGTGTTAGATTATTAAAATTTTATGTGCTATGAAGTAATAATGTATCGTTATTTTATTTATGAGCATTAAAGTTATGTGTCCATTAAAATTAATTAAGTGTTATGTTATAGGTACTGTGTTTAATATAACCATTGTAAATATTAAAAAAAAAAAACAAAGAGACTGTTACTGTAATGGCAAAATAATAGTTTTCTTTACTGAATGTAAGTATATGGAAGTACTTATGGTACTTGAGTCAAAAATAAAAAATAAAATATTTCGTCAGCCTGTCTGTTCCTGATAATCTCCAAAATGGCTGGGCAGATTTTGACAGGAATATCACTGGCAGATAGCTTATATTATAAAGAGTAGGCTGCTCATATTTTAAACAAATAATTAGAATTCCGCGCAGAAAATATCCTGGGAACGCGGGGGACAGCTTGCAACAGTCATGCAGGACATTTTTTGCCTCATGTAGAGATCGTAGAACATCATCATCCCCTGTTCCCAATCATTAGTGGTCGGCGTAACATGTACTCTTCCATTCAGCCCTTCTATCCATCATATCGGCATCCACTCCTTTTTTACTTATATCATATTTCACACAATCCATCCATCTCTTTTTCGGTCTCCCTCTTCTCGTATATCTATCGACTTTCATATTATAATATATTCATATTTTTTATAATATTTAATTGATACGCATCCATTAAATTAACTTTTTACTACTTTTAATAGGCTTATGCAGCAATAAATACCTTTTAATTGAAGGCAATTAGTAGTCAGCCATCTTGTCTAGGGAGCTAGTTATGAAAACGATGGCGACATTTTTTTTCAATCTTCACCAAAAATCCTACACGTGTATTAGGTACTTCAATGCCAAAAGAATTCGGCATCAAAATCTAACGTTGTGTAAAAAATACAAATAAAATATACTGATGGCAGTCGAAAAAACGTTCTATTATCGACGAAATATAGTGTATTTTTCACTGTCTCTATTTTTAATAGACCAGTAGACAGGCAATTGATTGATGGCCTAATTGAATTGTCGTAAATTGAGTGAATATGTACTTACCTACGTACCTAATAGCTATAGGTACAGCCAGGGAAAGATATTTGGGTAAATTTAATTTTACTTGAATAATGACATAATTAAGTCGGTGTTCAAAGTTTCTTTGTGCTCCCAACTTTATTCATCTAATATACTGATTATACTCTTATTTACCGATTGGTCTCCCTCGGCTAAGCTATAAGCACAGATTAACTTCCCCTACAGTTGGGTAACGAATGTATTTGTGCAGAGCAATGGCGGCCGCTGCCTGCAAACTCGCTTAGTTTGCTGACTCTAACTTTGAGGGCAGACGCGATCGTCTACGAGACTTCGTAAAAAAAACAACTTTGCATGGAATCCTACCTATAGTAAATAATCATAATAATATTAAATGAACGTATATTAAGTAGGTTCTGACACGGGCAGCATCACTTGACATCAAACGCGATGCCACACTAAAGGGAGAATCATTACCTACTCTAAGTAAAATACCGGCGGACTACAACTAATGCGGCAATAAATAAGGTACGCCTAAATCGACGTAGATATACAAGACAGTATCTTAGCAACGCACTAAGTGAGTTTGAAGTGCCTTGCCTAACTAGAGGTTGGTAGTTTCTAGGAGCTATTGTTCTAAGGTTTCCAATGTACCAAGATACCTCACAAATAGGTAGGTACGTCAATATCCTTGAAAATTGAATTTACGTGTCAATAATTGATGAATAGGCAATCTGCCAGAGTTTGTCAACACTGTATTTACAAACAGTCTGCCCGTGCTTTTGAATTATTCTGGGTTTTGCATAATACTTACTGTTTCGATAATTACAAATAGTTAAACCTATTTCGATCAATATTGTTTAATGTGTTTCCTCCAGTAAGAGACGCAAAGCTGTGCTGAGTTACTGGGCCGTAAGGATTTGAAACATGAGATTTACTTTACATGAATTTGCATTGGACAGTTTACAATTGGGACATCATAGGGACTATTTGGGACATTATTGGGACTACTTATACATATTACGATTTAATTGTAGGTATACTGGATGTTTTTTTGCCATCTCGTAAAAAAACCCCCTCGCGAATATGGTCTTAAGAGACAGTCCCTTATCATTTTGGGATATTGCTGAGATCTTGTGAGGGTTGCGGGAAACCGCTGGATGCGGGTAGTGCTCTGTCCAGCAGTGGACATCAAACATTATTGTAATGATAAATCATAAATAAATTTTATGTTTAACTTGTTAAAATTGAGAATAATATTTAATATTTATTTAATAAATTAGAACATTAAATAATAATAATATTCCAGGAACACAGAGACACCTAAAGCAAGAATAATTAATGATTTTCAATTTAAATATTAATTGTTTAAAAGGTACTGTAAATTAACATTATTGGAATTTCAAACAATTGCGAGAATTTCTACCACATTATACATTCAAATAAATAATTTAGAGCTCAAAATCCAATTTCATTATTTAATTTTTTATCAGTGGAAATATGCATTGAAAACACAAACGTGGACAGGTAGATACGTTGTGAATTTAACCGTCCAATCATTGACGTATATTCTACCGATAGACAAGAACGTTTATGAAAACAGTGTTTCCAAATACTGGACAGTATTCTCGCGATCAAAACGTTGTAAGCACCGCAAATTTCTGGGCGCTTACGCGTTTCGTTCAACAACATGCAGTACAGCTCACTTGAACACAGTGTTGGGATCGCGTTGGAATCTAGTGCGTAGTACATATTATATAGATGCATCCAATGTAGTAGGTAAAATTGCCATGCAATTATTTTACAAATCGATTGACGTGGTAAAAGGGAATTCAATTACTTTCGCCGATTTAGGTTAAGGTTGTAGGTTTTAAAACAAACTTTTATCATGAAATAGACTTTAGTTCATTGGAATAGCATACCCAAAAGCCTGGGAAGATGATTTCAAAGGAGTTACATGTTAATCCTACCATATAATATGATACTTAAATGCGAAAGTTTGTATGTATGTATCTTTGTTGCTCTTTCACGTAAAAACTAATGAACGGATTTGGATGAAACTTAGCACATAGATAGATCATACCCTAGAATAACATATAGGCTACTTTTTATCCTAGTAAATAAATAAAATAATAAACTAAAACATACACATCAATAAATTTGAAAAGTATCGTGTTTCCTTTAGCTACCAGTAGAAACTTACATACAATTTTTGTGTCTGACTGTATGAAAATGTGGTAAAACCAAAAAGCTATTTCCTACACACATTTTAATAACTTAATAAACATACTTATTCATTTTGTTTTTAATGACATAAATAAAAATAAGCTTTAAATAAAGTTGTGGTGCCAGTGGATTAATTAATTAAATCATTCGCCTGGTATACAGAGAATATGCGAAGCTCAAAAATTAATTGAAATTTCTACAAGCTTTGTACAACGGAGTACAACCTGGTTGGAAACACTGATTAATATTTCAATAGTTTGTTTAAAAGACTTGTTGTTACGTTCAGAAAATTGAATCGTAGCCAGTGACGTAGCTGTAGGTAACCAAAGGCCCTGGGGCAAACATCGGGACCCTATTTAAACTAAACTTTAAAAGATAGATAACCGCAAATAATTAGGTAATGTAGCTCTAAAACTGAGGCTTTATCATGTCAGCCTAAAGTCGTCCACTGCTGGACAAAGGCCTCCCCCAAGGATCTCCACTAAATGGATCATATTGGAGGGATATGCCATAGTCTCCACGCTTGGCAGGTGGGTTGGCAATCGCAGTATGGTGTAATAGTTCCTGCTGCCCATACCCTGGTATACCTTCCCTCAGATGACTTCTTCCCCCCCTTAGATGGGGTGGTGATATTCGTCACTCTCACCACACAGCACTGAGACTTATCTAATTATAATAACTCATAGTATACGCAAATAAATGCAATATTAATGTAGTAATGTAAAATTTAATAATTTATTGGCCAGGGGCCAAAAAGTTAAAAGTCGAAAATTCTTATAGTTTACTTAACGAGGGAAGAACATGGAGGCCGAGGCCCCCTTGAGCATGGGGGCCCCAGGGCACTGCCCCCTCCTAGCCCTACGGTAGCTACGCCACTGAATATAATATTAAGCTTATGATGAAAATCTTTCGAATTTTTATTTTCCTAATACATTTTACATTTGAAATACATTTATAAAAACTTCTGAGCAAAAAAGAAATCAAATAAAATTTATGACTCGTTTATCTAATATTTACGATGACATGCAAAGATTCTTTTTTATTGTAAAGAATATTATACTTTTATAGAAAACTAATACCTAACTCGTACAATTCATAAAAAATGACATCTGATTAAATAATATCAGGGTTCTGACATGTGCTAAATTGATATATCAATAAAGAAATAAATTGTTCCAGAAAGTTTCATTCGAGAAATTCCAAATAAATTATCTATTTTGCCTAAACCTGATATTTTTTTCTTCGATCTATGTACGGTCTAGCTCCTAGACTAACGAGTACCTAACTTAAATTTTCACGTTGAAAATATAATTTGTACCATCCAGTTAGGTAGGTCTAACTTTGAGAAAGAGGTCAATCGTCAAATCCAACTCAGCTGGGCAGAGTTCGGGAAGCTACGTAATATCTTCTCGTCCCAAATACGCAAGATCTGCCATCGTGGAGATACATGTCTTTTTCCAACAGTGATTTTGGCTGATATGATGATGATGATTCAGAATTCATTTTTAGAGACAGAATTTAGATTTCAGAATAAATTTGTTGGATTACATTATTATTATCTCTTTCTCAAAAAATCAAAAATAAATGTTAGTCCTGTCTAATTAGTCCGATGCTTAATAACTTAAGATACTTATTATAACACGATCCTTATTGCAATCCATACCATGTGACAATTTATAAGCACATTTATATAAACCTTGTTCGTAACACAATTTACGCAAAAACTAGAGAGACAACCTTTAAAATTCAGCTCTAGTGCCTTAACTAACTTTATCAAACATTATGGTCGTAAACAAAATTGAAGCCTAATTCTCTTAGTCCAGTTAAAATTGTTTTGTAGCTAAACAAAGTTGCGGCTAGCTAACCTTGCCACAAAATATTCTCGTATTCGACCTACTTTAGACCGCACTTATGCATCTTAATTTTCACATTTATATTAGTGAAATAATCTGTATTCTTATAAAATTCTAAGAGTACTTTTCCATTAGATATATGCTACCAATCTTCATCGGTCCACATAAAATAGCACTGGTGGAAACCCGTTCTACTAAGCTGTGTTTTTTATATGGCGTGATACGGATGCATGCTATGGATGCGTGCTACCGATGCATGCTACGGATGCATGCTATGGATGCGTGCTACGGATGCATGCTACGGATGCATGCTACGGATGCATGCTATGGATGCGTGCTACGGATGCATGCTACGGATGCGTGCTACGACTGCTACGGACATGCTATGAATGCGTGCTATGGATGCGTGCTATGGAAGCCCGTTCCTCTTACTTTCCCTACTGTCAATTGTTTCAATGCATCGCATTGCTTGAGCTTGAGAAAAATTACAAAGATAAGGCGCATCAAAGTACAGGACTGAGGGCTTGTAACGTCATCTCTCTGTAAAAAGTGTAATAAAACGTGATGTCACACGAAATTTTAACGTTAATCTTCGCTATTTATTGTTTTCGGAATTAAAGAAAAAAATAAAACTGACGGACTAATTAGATTTTTTTAATTATCATCCCTATTGTAGAATTGTGTATGCCAAAATTAACTGGTAGAAACGTGTGAATAGAATAGCTAACTTCATTACGTTTTCATTATTCATCTTACCATGGATGTGCTCCCTAAACTATGCTATTATATCTATTTTTATGCTATAAGAGTAACAATTTTTTTTGATCTCATCACAGAAGCTCCTAAAACCCCTCAGATGTAATAATAGTGGAGTAAATCATGCTCCAAAAACAACGCTTGCCGTTCTAATCCCGGCCTCGATCATCGATCAAATAATGGCGGATTATCGAAACTTTATTACGAACATGACCCAAGTTAAGAGTGGGAGCGAGTCGGAATTCTCGTAATTCATCAATATTATGTTTTGTTAATAGGGAACGCATTTTTTTTTGGTTTAATAAAAGCTCATTCATATAAGAAACAGTAGGAAAAAAATATCGAATAACTATGAAAATACAAGATATAAGCCATCAAAGATCTATTTTTATCTCTTTGTAGAAAAACAGAATTTAGCATGGAGTTTATATGGCCTTAATAGTATATGATGTCACATACTTTCTCCGAGCTTTCTGTCTAATCGCTGTTTAATTAGTAGTTTAAAATGCTTATATCTTCCGTGTTTTTTGGCTGATTTTAATTACATTTTTTGAAACCTTTTTTAAGATATTTTCATATCTTATTAAGAAATGAAAAAAAGTAACAATCATGCATATTTCCTATTGATGCTATGAATATTTTTGATGGTAAACTTATTTCCTCCTGTAGGAGTGATTTCGTGAAAAGGGACGGATGTGTATAACAGGAAGCTGGGGAATCACGCGCTATTTGATTTGACCAATGAGCGCGCGGGGTAGAGTTAGCTGTCAGATACCAAACCATTTTCCGAGAGGTTGGTATAGACAGTCCAGTTGGCGCAGCTGGTTAAGACGTCACCTATCACGCTGCTGGTCGTGGGTTCGATTCCCATCCAGGACAAACATTTGTGTGCATGAACATGTCTGTTTGCCCTGTGTCTGGGTGTAATTATCTGTTTAAGTATGTCTTTACAAAAAAAAAGTAGTATATGTAGTATATCAGTTATCTGGTTTCCATAGTACAAGCTCTGCTTAGTTTGGGATCAGATAATCGTGTGTGAAGAATGTCCCAGGATAATTATATTGTCAGAAACACAAATACAGCTGTTTTTACACAGTGGTAGATGCTTAGGGTAGGGTATATTTTTTTATCACCGCCATATCTTTTTATATTTCTCAACTTAAACGCTATCAGCTTATGAATTAGTACCTTATCATGAAACAACCTATTTCTAACAGATTATAATTAACTTAAACCGCAACCCGGGTACGTGCCAGTGGTATATATAACAAGGGTATAAACTCTTTGATGTTAGATCACAAACAAACGATCATAAAGTATTCGGTAACCACATGAATTGATTCATCGCTAATGAAAGCGCGTTTGGGTTTAATTATAATTAATTAATTATTGTTATAGAATAGTATACGCTATCATTATAATATAATATAGTAGTTTGAAGATTTATATCTTAAGAGGATGCTCTCTGCGAATGTCTCCGTCCCTTATTAAACTTACGGGGACAAGCGAGACAGGCCCACTTTTAGTAAAAAAGACGGTTTTATATAATTAAAAAAATAAGTCTTTTTTTTAAGTAAGAAAACTATTGCCTTTCTATTAGATCTCAGAATGTATGTTAATATTTTCAAGTGATTTGGATAGAACAAATAAGAGAAAAAATCATTACTAGTTTTAAATGGGGCATAAATTACTATGGGATATATTTTCCTCGTGATATATTCTCTAATTTAGGCTCCTGAAATTTTGTAGGATTAAATAATTATGTACCTACACTATTTACAGTATTTGGCCTAATATACCTAAACAAAATCACCTGTATTCTGGTCATACCCTTTTTTTTTTCACCCAGGGAAATCCTCTTGGATACCCGGCCGTACTCCGGGAGGAGTGGCCGGGTTATGTCAGACTCTTACTGACTAAAACCCTGGGGTGTTCCTTCTCTCGCCTTTTGCCGGCGGGGCCGCGGGACATTCCTCGAAGGTCTTTCGACCGCCTGCCCCGCCGACATTCTGGTCATATCCTAGAATAACATGTACCTAAATAGGCTACTTATCTCGAGAGAAACGTAAGATTTCTCAAGTACCCGGGAGAAGCCACGGAGCGAAATCTAGTAGAATGATAATAACAGAATCCCTGATATTAACCAAACTTTTATTTACACAAAACAAACATTTGTACAGGATCATTCTTTTTTTTAATATCACATTCGTCTGTCAGCACCCTTGAGAAATTAATAAAAGGGCGTTGTGGAAAATGGAAATGGTCGCTCCTTTTTACATTTGCCTTTTTTTCTATAATAAATGAAATGATATTCATTTCGGGCTATGTGATGACAATTTGACATGTAAAATTCTTATTATATTTTATTTTCATCTGATATAAAATCTACCGTGGAAGACATAGGCGAACGCTTGGTCTCGGCCTCTGGGGACTTGAAAGCCTGGGACTTTTTCGCTAGCTTGACTATTCAGCGGGGCAACGCCGCCAGCATCATGGGTACCATGGATATTTTTTATGAGCTTTTATTTTAGATCTTTTATTTTTGTTTGTTGTACATATAGTTAATTTTAGTTTAGATTATTATATAGGTTTAGATTTTAGGTATTAATTTAAAGTCAATGTAACAAAACCGTTATCTCATAGAAAAAAAAAAATACTGGTAGATATTATAAATGTGACAGTATTTATTGGAAATGAATTTATGTTCCATATTTATTACTAACAAACTGCCCCGCGGCGTCACCCGTATTACCCTCTTTTAACCCCTTAAGGGTGCAATTTTCAAAGATCCTTTCTTAGCGCTTCGTGGCCTATTGTCATATAACTATATGTATGCCAAATTTTAGCCAGATCCGTTGAGTGGTTGCGTGTGTTGATGAACCAGTCAGACAGTCAATCAGGACAAGTAATTATAATGATTTTGTCAAGTGGGCGAAGTATTCCAAATCCTAAAGTACAGGGAATAGCGAAAAATGCAGAAAGGAGTCTCGAAGACGATTTGAATGAAAACTAAAATTATTTGCGAAAGTTTGTGAGGATAGATGTGTAGATGTTTTTTACTCTTTCACGTAAAAACTACTGAACAGATTTGGATGAAACTTAGCAAATAGATAGAACATACCCTTTAATAACATATAAGTTACTTTTTATCCCGGAAAAACATAAGATCCCTGATCCCACGCGGGTGAAACCGCGCAGCTGAAGCTAGTCATATATATATATTTAAATATCATGTCAAAATGCTTTATGTATTTCGTGGGATTGTCATTACTCTAATATTGAGATCAAAGCGGTTCAAGAATATATTAATTAATAGTTTATTAGTTTTAGGTATTTAGTACCTAGGTTTAACGATTTTAAACCGGCTATTTGCATTTGAAAATTAAGTTTAGCAATACAGTTATAGAATAAACAATCAACCTTATTTTTAAACTAACAGAGATTAAAAAACAAATGCTGTAATTGAAAAAGTGAAGTAGTGGGTACCTAAAGGTAAGGTTTCCTCCAAAAGCGGTGCCACCATGTAGCGACCGTAATACAGCGGTGAATGAGGTCACTAGAACGTTGTCTATGTTAACCAAATGGCGCGGTTTCCTAAAGAACGGTAATTGACACCGTTACGTTACGTACTCCCATAAAAAACGTGATTTTTTGCCGTTTTTCTAATTTGGATTTTTTAAATTGGAACAGTTGCTTATATCAGATATTGCCTTGATTTATTTAAGTTAGGCAAGCAACAACTCATTGCGTGGCAATATAATATGATTTAGAGTTTCTGAAAGTTGCTACATCCATTCGATTGGCAATTTAGCGTCAATTGGGTTGGTACAGTTTAAAAATATTCAATAACATATGATTTATTTGTTATCTAATATACAAGACAGTTAAAAAAAACAAAAAAACACGACTGCGGTACGAACAAAAGATCACGATTGTTTTTTTATTATTTCTCATTACAAATTACATTTATTGTAATGAAAGATGATCTTGTTTGTTTTGAACCTTTGATTATCTTTTAAAATTCTTCATTTCGATCCCCACTAGATAGGTTTGGGAGATTTTTGAAATATACACTTGGACGCAAAGAACAAAAACCTTAATGACTAAAAACCATATTTTTTAGTTATGGTTTTTAATACAAAAAATAAATAAAAAGGTTTTACTTCTTTCTATAATTGTAATAAAATAAAATTTAATTTAATTTTTATTTTATATGGATTGCTCAAATATTTTATGAGTCATAGCATTTTTTATAAACGACCTAATATGGTGTGTGTTATAAAGACACCCGGTCTGTGCCCAGGTGTAGCAAGCATCTATAGGCTACGGTAACCGCTTACCATCGGCACGAAGTTGATTAAAGACTTTGTTGTATAAAAGAAAAAACAATAAAAAATAAATCATGATCATAACTGAGTAAATGTAACAAATAAAACCTGACTTCGTGTAACAATTATTTTCGTTTGAGTTTTTCTCTGATAGAAAGAGTCATTAATCATTCCGTCAGTTCTTAGTTCATAAACAAGGAGAAAAAATCCACCATTTTGTTTGGCGAAAATGCTCAAAGTATCTCAAAGTCGCCTCTCATGAATGTTGTATCAATTTTAAGGGTATTTGAAGTTGTAGAGTAATTTTCATTCTTGTTATAACTTTATGTGTTTGTTTTAGGCGTGTTTCATGTTCGGAACAGCGATCATGTTAAAGAATTAAATTTAATTTTAAATGTAAATAGCTTAATTTTTGAACCAAAAAGTGGGAAAGATACGGTATGTTTTGACGTCGCAAAATTGACAGGTGTCGACGTCATGTCAGGTACTTGTCAAAAACTAACAGCAAATAAAAAGCCTTGTGAAGTGCCAGGAAATCATAGATATGGCTAAGATGTAGGTATATGAGATAGGTAGTATATTCAAGCGACTTACGTTCGTGAACCGATTTTAATTTTGTCTTTATCATTTACTCTTTGAGAAATAATGTTATTTTAATTTATCGTTTGATTTAGAACTATTTCTTAGTTTACGCTCGAATATCCAATCGGCAATTCGTTGTTTTGAGAAATGGTTTAGTAAATTGTAAGAATTTTGGTTTATCCCTCTCGCTGAGACCTAGGTCCTCTTTCCGGTTTTGTTTTAATCGAAGCATATAACTTTTTGAAATCATGGAGAAAAAATATCTCATCCATGGAGAAAAAATATCTTAGTGATTTGATCATTTTTACGAGATAGATTCGTTTATTTATCAAATGCCGATGATGGTTTATTTGTACTGTGAGCTATAACTGAAATAAAAATATGCTTTAGTGAGACTTATTGATGTATTTATAGGCTCATATGTATTAAATGTGTTTTCATTTAATAAATGCTCACATTATTTTAGTATTGATTTGAGACTTCAAGGTTATTTTATTTATATACTTCGGTATAGTATGACACAACTTAGATGAAGCATCGGCAAAATTCGTAAAATCGATCGTTCCCGAAAAGAGTGCTTCAACATTACTCATGTGTTAAAAAATGATCGGCGAGAATGATCTTGTTGAACGTTGAATGGCGCGATAATGAATGATTGATATTAGTTGTGTAAATCGGAAGTGAAGTGTACGAAAACGATTTGCCGATGCTACATCTAAGTTGTGTCATACTTTACAGGGCTATTTGGGATTCACGAATCGTGAAAAAAAAATGTATACCTATGGTTTTGTAACTCAAAAGTAAAAAATGGACCCCTTATAAGACCCCTCGTGTGTCCGTCCGTCTGATACAAGCCAATTTGCTCCGAAAATACTGGACCGATTGAGTTGAAATTTGGTACATATTATGTAAGTCGGTAACTGACTTGATGGAATAAAGTTCCATCAAAATATAACGGATTATATTTAGTTTTAAACTTAGTTGAGTATAATGTAGTATATATTATGAGGAGAAATTAAACTCATATGACTAAAAGAGTTAACAATATGAAAGTTGATGGTTATACGAGAAGGGGAAAAAATTGATGGATTACTACAGTAAGAAAGGAGTGGATGCCAATATGACGGATAGAAAGGCTGAATGGAAGAATTGCGCTGATCCCTCCGCCGCCGTCGCCGGCTGGCTGGCTATCACCCTCAAGATGACAATCTGTCGCCAAGCACCTACCGGTGTGTTCCGGCAATTGCACTTGAGAGCCAGTAATTGCCTTCTCGGCATTGTAACAGGTCGGCAACACATTGACACTGGATTGGATCTGGTATTGCAAATGGCGATAGGCGACGGTAGCCACTTACCATCAGGTGGAGCGACTGCCTGCTTGTCAAACTCTTGACATAAAAAAACCCTAAATGATGGCAGGGAGAGGAGATTTAAGGCTTAAAGAAAATAACAAAGAACTAAATAAAAGTACTCATGAAAAGTATCATAAAGTGGCAAGTCTTTACAATTCTCTTAATGAGCAATTTCAATTTCTCCGCAGAAATTGTGCAAACAAGCCAAAAATTATTATTGGAAAAGGATTTAGTGACATCAATACGGACTTAGTCGAAGTTTGCTGGAACTGTTAGCTCCAGTGATTTCCGGAGTGTAAACGAACAAAGAGAAATTAAAAAGTGAAAGAGTCGACGTTGAATCAGCAGGTTTTTCTGATTGGAGCGTTCCAAATGGAGTCGTGTTATAACATAAATAGGGTACCATTTTTTGTGTCAGAAGGCTGTCAAGCTGGTCAATTTTCTGGCAAGTCCACCAGGCTAGGAATAAAAAAATAAGTTGCCACAGTCACCTATAGACATAAAAACTAATATTATAAAGAAAAAAAAAATTGCTTGTAATAAATAATCTCAAAAACTACAGCACCGATTTTAAAAATTATTTCTCCAGTAGAATGTTTTTTATTACTGAGTAACATAGACTCAAAACTATACAAAATGATTTTTTTAAAGGACTAAAGTTGGTAGCGTCTGATGGCTGCATCAACCTTAACGGACAAATCGGCGAATGCAGAAGGCTCTCAACCGGGCAACATTTATGAAAATTTTAGTTAGATGTACAAAAACTTCAATAATATGACCCAAGTTTTCAGCTTTGTCCAGATATCGTTTTAATGTAACCAAACACTATGTAGACCTGTTCAAATATTGGTCCAATCCTACAAATTATTGGATCCAGAAACCCTTTTATATATCGCATACGAATTGTAAAAGTTTGCACGAATTAAATTCGGATCCCTTTTTCCACTAGAAAGGGTCTGTAAAATCGAATAGTAAAATGTTTGCTTTAGTAAAATTTGTACAATAAAGGGTTAGAAAATTGTAGTCAAAGACCAAATATCTCCATAGATGGATGGATGGATTTGAAGAAGGCATTTGACGACAACAAATTTATTCTTTGTCTGAAAAATTCTTACTAGTTTGACATATTTTCTCGGGATAGAAAGTTTCGTTAAAGTTATTAGAGTATGATTTATTTTTGTGCCATGTTTAAATCCAAATACGTTCGTTGATGGATGAAAAGTTGAAAACTACCCACCACCCGAATCGGGACTACAACCGAGCCCAATTATTACATCAGTTTTATGATGCAAATTCGCGTTTCTTTTTTTAGAGTCTTATTCACTACTCTCATTTGCATGCTTTTAGCTCATACATAATATTTTTCGTTCCACATTTTAACTTCACTCAAGGAAACTTGAATATTACATTTCACACACGACATTATGCACTTCGAACACAAGATAGATTTGCACAGAAACACCGCTTTAAACGACACTCTTGGTTTTGTTAAAAAACGGGGGCCAATTCCACTAATTAATTTTGTTTCAATTACAATTGGATCGCAGCTGAATGACGACTTTTCAACGTTTTTATATTCCACTAATAATCTAACAACTCGAGATCCAATCTTGGTTGAGTTAAAGTTGACGTTCGATCAAGTGGTATTCCACTAAACATTTGACACATTTGATTGGATTAGAATTGTTTCGGTTACCAATGGCAACAACGATTACAATCTAATCGTGGTTCGGTTTCGTTTATTTAGTGGAATACCGTTTTTTAGTAAAATTAGAATTGGATTCGAAACGAACTTTAACTGAATTGAAATTGAATGACAACCTTTGTATTTTAGCGGAATTGGCCCCCGGATGTATAACCTCTGGCTTATCTGGCCTTTATGTCCGCTCAAAAAAAGCTCTCTCGTCGTTCACGCACATTAGAACCGCAGTCGCGTTGACAGGTTCCATTTCGATAAAACCGTCTGTTGGATTTTTTTTAAAGACACCGAGAGCCGATTTTCTCTGTTTTTATTATGCTTTGATCATTACTCACACGTTGAATCTAACGACTCAATTAATATTCACTCTCTTAGAGCCTCTTTCAGTGTTATTTCATTTATCACTTTCATTTGTTTTTCTCGATTTATTTTTATGGAGACCTATCTAACTGTCATGTTCATATTATGATTGTCCATGTGTGAGTTATCAAAAAGATGGAACAACGCAGTCGACCTTTGCTTTCAATCGGGGTATAAAAACGATTCTCGATATATTTACTTCGCTATGTCTTTTAATATGGCTTAAGATTATTTCTCTAGGAAATATATGGGAGATACCTTTTTTCACCCGCGTTCCCGAGATATCTCATGTTTTCCCGGGATAAAAAGTAGCCTATATGTTATTCCAGGGTATGATCTATCTATGTGCCAAGTTTCATCCAAATACGATCATTAGTTTTTACGTGAAAGAGTACGTATAAGGCGATGATAGCTCAGTGGTAGTGACGTCGGATGCCGCGACGAAGGTGTGGTTAGAATCCTACAATGAGCTTGAGCTTTCGGTGAAGGAAAACATCGTGAGGAAACCATAGCACGGTGGCAGTACCCGCCTGGCTGGCTACCACCCTCAAGTTGAAAATTTGTCGCCAAGCACCTACCGGTGTGTTCCGGCGATTGCACTTGTGAGCCAGTTTGCCTTCTCGGCATTTTAACAATTTAAAATCTCTGGTATTGCAAATGGCAATAGGCGACGGTAACCACTTACCATCAGGTGGGCCGTATGCTTGCTCGTAAAAAAAAGAGCAACAAACATACATACATACTCACAAACTTTCGCATTTATAGTACTAGTAGAATAATTCAGTACCTTACCTGAATACTTTAACAGACGGCTACAAAGCATTGCCAATAATTTCATTGAGAGTTTGAATTTACAATCTAAAATTACCTTTGTTTGGTAAACTTCTAGTTAAAATGGATACTAAATTAGAATCAAACAAACGTCAATCCTTGATCATCTGTGGTTGTCTAGACTCATTTTAAAAATTGTATTCAGCACATTGAATGGTAAACATCGTGTCTGTGTGTTTATTTATGCAATTCGTATAGCTGCGTTGGGCAATATTCCGAATTCGTTGAAAAACCCATTGGAATGCCTTTCCATCGATTAAATTTTGAATCAGTTTGTTGTTTTTAAAAGCTATTAATGTGCTATTTGAATTTAAGAGGCTAGTCTCCGAGCGTGGGAATTTATCATAGACTACACACATTGACATATTTTACTCACACATTTGCGTCATCATTTTAACAGAGAAATGGGTGGATTGCCACTTTCCGCGTACTACATGTTATTTAGATAATCACGGTAACCAGTACGTACCAGATCTTACATATAATAATTTTATATTAATTAGCATACACACTTAATTTTGGTTATAGTAGGAGAGCTAACTGAACTATCCTACTAACTCGTATCCCGCAAAGCTAGTAACAATTTATATGATGTTTTATTTATCATCGGTCAATGAAGAATGTACCGTTCCGGGCATCTCGCGGTAGCGTATCATCCCTTCTGGAGCACCACCACTATCTAGTCTAAAATAAAATGGACGATGGTTTGATCAGAAAATCATTTTAGCCTAGCGATTTAACACATAGGCACAACATTTTGTGTGTTATTTGTTGAAATTGAAGTTTATGAATTTTACTATTGCCTTTTTAAGGACACGAAATAATATTTAAAATAAATAACTTAATATTTTTGTATAAAATTGTATAACAAATTTCAAATATTGACTTAATTGTTTTCTCGCTGGTAGAATTGAAAAAATGTGTTTCACACGAGATATTTTGTTTTCTCGTGGCTTTAAATCACTCACTGTGCTCAATAGTCTACATTAAAATCACTCGCTATGCCCGTGATTCAATTTTTGACTACTTCTTACAAAAATAACGCAAGCAAAGTTATTTTTCGCTACGAGTGCGGATTTCAAATCATGAACTAACGAAGTATGTAGTCTAGAATTGAATCACGAGCGTAGCAAGTGATTCTAATTTTAAAATTCTTTAACTACTAACCACAGTGAGTGATTTAAAGGCACGAGATATAAAAAAAATGCTCTCGTGTGAAACATGCAACTTTTCACCTCGACCAGCGAGAAAACAATTAAGACAAAGAAACATTTAACAAAGAATAGAGATGACTTCAAAACACTACAAATCATAAAATAAACATGTTCGCTTTTTACAATTATATATAAAGATCCATTTGTGGTAAATAGTTAATGTGATATGGAAAGATGTTATTTCTTTTTACTACACTATATTTATGTTTATTAAACTTTACTTAATCCAATCTTTGAAATGATTCCCATTGTCTGAACTAGTCGGTGGCCAATCGTATCATTCGCCAAATCATTATATTCCTAACCTAACCTATATCATGATTAGACGAATTATACAGGCTGATTTTTAAATGGTATAGTAGGCCGAAATGGCATTGATGTATACCTTATACAGATCATGAAAAATCAATTTTAGAGTTTATATAATAAATCATAATAATAATTAATATCCTGGGACATTCTTCACACACGGTTAAGAGTGGAAAACAATATTACAATATTTCTATACAAACGAAAGATATCAATCAATCAATCAATAAATTAGTTCACCTGTATACATATAATAAGTCTGTAGAAAATTCGTCGAAAATTGCAAACTTTTTGAGAAAAAAAAGGAAGGAACTAATTGAGCGACACTGAAGACGAATTAATATTTTTAGTGTTGTTGTTTATCTGTATGTTTGTATGCATTAGTTTGAGTTTAAAATATTTATGACTTTCAATAATTTTGAAACATCACAGTTATGTAGGTAGTAACAATATTGACAGTCAGTCATAATGTCTTATTGAGCAGTCGCGACCCAACTTATGCAAAAAACAAAATTCATCGTCGAGCTCAAACTGGCGCGCTCTCACCTTTGATTCGAAAAAGGTACTGAAAATGTTTGATACACGCATTCGAAATAATTCAAATCAATTTCAAATAAATACGGTGACGTTCCGCCATACAAATTACTATGAAAAATGGCGGACGAATTTCATGAATATTTAAACGTAGATTATTGTTATGGTGTTAGTTTGTAAAAAAAACTGAGACGGTGAAGGTGGGTTTCATGCTTTTAAGTTTTATTTTATACAAAAAGATTTATAATAAATTCATTCGAAATAATGTAAATTTGGAAAACCGCAAAGGTCAATTTTAGGTTTTGAGATAATTTATTATGTTTTTTTTCTGGAAATGAGAAAATATTTCAAAAATATGGCTAGGTGAAGTTGTTGATATACCTGTTTAGATTTTAAAATGTCTTTGAGATGTTATTAAATGTGGGTTTTTTGCCGTTATTTTTGGGAAACCGTAACACATGTTTTAGCGTTTTTCAGGGAATGGGGTCTTAATATCATTATCTCTAATATATAAAATTCTCGTTTCACAGTGTTTGTCAACAAACTCGTTCAAATTGGCGTGACCAATGTTTATGATTTTTTTTATAGGTATATTCGGTAGGTCTGTGAATAGATTGTAAACATTTTTTTATCCCGAGAATGCGAGTGAAACCACGGGGAACAGCTAGTAAGTTTATAACTTTTTTGAGGTGAGGTTTTAACTTTTTTTTAAACACAATATATTTGAAAATGCCTTGACTCTGTGCCTTTAGGCACTCTAATAAGGTTTCTGAGCTGCAACATTTCAAAATTGAATCCCTTAGTTTATTTTTTAGGGTTCCGTACCTCAAAAGGAAAAAACGGGACCCTTATTATCACTTTGTTGTCCGTATGTCTGTCTGTCAAGACCCCCTCAGGAACGCGTGGAGGTATCAAGCTGAAATTCATATCAAATACTGTCAAATCTACTGTCCCGTAAAGTTGTGCAAAATCAAACTTCTGAGCCAATGCAATCAAAAGATACAGCCGTTTATGCTGCAAATTTTCGACACTCGCAAGGGAATCAAAACCCTTGATTTCAAGAATAATTTCCATGAACTCAGAATATTGAAATTTTGTACGAAGCAACGTCTTATAGTAGAGACAAAGAAAAAAATTCGAAAAGCATACATTTTTAGTTACACTCAATTACAGTACTAAGTTTGTACGGAACACACGGTGCGCGAGTCGGACTCACACTTGTCCGGTTTTAAATTCAGTATTTACATTATATAACCAAATAACTAATATCAAACTTCATTGTTACAGGTAACCAACCCACCTGAAGACTAACACAATTATGAGAAACTAATCTAAAATCCATCAAAATGGAGTCTACCGAAGAAGACCTCCGTAACATATGCCTGAATCTGACCAGTGAAGAAGCCATTTTAGTAGGCTGCAACTACAGCAGTGAATTTGAAAATGGAGAACTCCTTGAAAAAGTCGTATCAAGGGTGGTACCAATATTCTTCGGCTTTATCGGAATCGTTGGACTCGTTGGCAATGCATTAGTCGTTGTTGTTGTCGCTGCTAACCCTGGCATGAGATCAACTACAAATCTCCTAATTATTAACCTCGCCGTCGCTGATCTTCTGTTTGTAATATTCTGTGTACCTTTCACAGCAACAGATTATGTCATGCCAAGATGGCCATTTGGGGATTTATGGTGTAAAGTAGTACAATATTTCATTGTAGTAACCGCCCATGCGTCAGTGTACACGCTGGTACTTATGTCTCTGGACAGATTTATGGCGGTAGTGCACCCTATAGCTTCAATGTCGATACGAACAGAAAAGAATGCGCTGATAGCTATATTTTGTATATGGGTAGTTATTTTAACTACTGCGATTCCCGTGGCAATCTGTCATGGAGAACGAGAGTATTCGTACTACCATAGGAACCATTCTTCGTGTGTGTTTTTGGAAGAATTGGGATATAGCAAGTTGGGATTCCAGATGTCTTTCTTCCTGTCTTCGTACGTCATTCCCTTGGCGTTGATCAGTGTTTTGTACATGTGTATGCTGGTGCGGCTGTGGAAGAGTGCGCCAGGGGGGAGGGTATCAGCTGAGAGCCGGAGAGGGAGGAAGAAGGTCACCAGAATGGTGGTAGTTGTAGTTGTCGTGTTTGCTTTCTGCTGGTGTCCTATTCAGGTGAGGATTTTTAATAATTAGTAGCTTTAGAACATGAATTTAATCGTAGAGTAAGTTTAGTAAACTCTAGGTTTAAAATACATTCATATAATCTAGGATTTGAATCGGTACGTACCTTACAAAAAAATAAAATTGATAGATATCAGTTTTATTATTTTCGCTGTGCTCAAGTGAAAGCCTTTAGATTTGGAATTGGACACGAAATCATTTTGCCATTGGCAAACGGGTTGTTACAGGATTTTGTTTCGTTTGTTTATTTATTTATTAACTTTCTTCTATAAATAAATGACTGAAGTTAAATTTGTAAAGAAAACAAATTATTTCAGTTTGAAACTCAACTTTCATGGAATATGAATAGGATAGATTTTTTTATCTCCGTGTTTTTCTCAGCTGAAAATGTCGGTCACGTATTTTTAAGTTGTTTTAAGGTCGCTAGTGTTCGAAATCCGTTTAAGACTCAAAGCTCAGGGATTATTTCGAGAAGATTAGACTGTTGGCTTACGGGGAAAACAAAATAAAGCTGGTATTAAATTGGTCTGTTTTTTAGCAAAATTCATTGTTGTTCCGAATTTACACTCTTTTTATAATATTAGTACACTGTAGATTTTAATTCAAGCTTTAGTGAAATTACTTTGAATACATGAATCTTTTGTTTTCGTTTTTAAAACATGCTTATAAATTAACCATCTTATTTAAACAACATGTAACTTAAATGCGTGTTCATATTTAAATATATATAATAACTATTTTTAGGGTTCCGTAAAAGGAAAAAATGGAACGGAACCCTTAAGGATCACTTGTGTGTCTGTCAGTGAAAAAAATTAAAATTCAATATAGTTTATTTTGATATGGATATTTGCGTCTGTGTATACTATAGACTATTATCATAGACTATTATCTACCAGAGAAACCAATTTGTTTATTTCATACTTAAATTAAAAATGTTTCATTATCGATAATCTTCTCTACATAAGATATTTCTGCCAGTGTCAAGTCACATTGTTTTATTCTCTAGAAAAGTAAGCCTTTAATTTTATTTTTTCTTACATTCATTTTATATTAACTTTTGAAATACTGTAATTTTTATTTTTTCGTTTTTCTTTTAGGCTAGTTGCGTGTGCAAAAAATACAATATTTTTCTCTTACATAAATGAGTTATGTTCATTTAAATTAAATATGACCCTTTTAGATCCTCTAATAACAAGTAATTCTGTAAGTAAGTACAGTATGACACAACTTAGATGAAGCATCGGCAAAATTCGTAAAATCAATCATTCCCGAAAAGAATGCGCCTACAACATTACCCATGTTTATTAGTACTTTAGGCGAAAATGATCTTGTTGAACGTTGAATGGCGCGATAGTGAATGATTTTTATTCGTTGTGTAAATCGGAAGTGAAGTGTAGATATACGATTTTCCGATGCTACATCTACCTTAGTTGTGTCATACTATACTTATGTCTTATACCAAAAAATACTGCGCTCATGTATTATTCCAATTGTTCCAGATCATTCTACTAGTAAAGGCGTTGGACAAATACACTATTACGTACTTCACAGTGACAGCGCAGATAGTGTCGCACGTCCTAGCTTACATGAACAGCTGTGTCAACCCTGTCTTGTACGCGTTCCTCTCCGAGAATTTCAGGGTTGCTTTCAGGAAGGTAATTAGATTGCGTTGAACATCTGCATCTGCAACAACTGTATCAACCCTATGCTATGCACGTTTCTCTCCGAATAATTTAATGTTGCCTATTAATTTATCAATCTTCAATAAAAAACTGGAAAAATAATTCTTATTAAAAAAGAAATGTGTCAGAGCTTAAAAAAGTAGGTACAAAGAGAGAACATTAATTTAACTCTTCCCGTGTTTTTTACTTTATTTTTCTTTTATTAGAGTGAAAATATGAAAAAAACAATGGAGGTTTCGTAAATATAAAATAACATCAGAAAATACCAACAAAATAAAATTTTCTATCAAATAAGGCCACGAGGAAAAAGTCGTATATCAGTCAATTTAGTGAGAAACTTATTTATGCTGGTGCACGAGCTGAATTGAAAAATATGTTTTCTCACAATCACTAAACAGTAAACTTTATAGGTACCTAACCAAATTTAATATAATAAGGCAATATGACCTCACACGGACTTAGAATACAGGATATTTTAAAAATAACAAATAAAATAATATATCAATAAAATGGCTAACGGATGTATATGTTACCGGAAATGTATCATCATCATCATATCAGCCGAAAGACGTCCACTGCTGGACAAAGGCCTCCCCCAAGGATCTCCACGATGGCCGGTCTGGCGCTACCCGCAAATGTATGAAATATAGGAATTGTATACAATTCCTGTGTATTTCCCCTAGGAAATTATAACAATAATGATACTTGCAAATATATAGAAACTATTGAAAAAAATAGGTTGGGGTTATTTTTTTTATTTTGCATAGAATAGCAAGTATTCGCACAAAAGTACGTTTCACTTACAACCCCCAAATACCGCTATCCTTACAAATATACCGAAAGTAGTACTCCGATAGATATTTAGGAAATGTATGGATTTCCTAGGAAATGTATACAATTACGGATTAGATACTTCATCATTATTAAAACTTTCTAGTATGGCCCTAACTATGATATCGACAAAAATACGAGACTTATATTATACATTTTATGTAAATTAAAAACATAAGCTGTGGTACGGTCGGCCAATAAAGTGGTATACCACCCTAAGGTTGAATGTCGCTTGCAGATTCATATGTAATAATGATTAGTTTCACTTGCAGATCAATCTGACAACTTACAAAATTTTGTTTACTGTTTGTTACGTGACAGCTGTTCTTAGTTTGAACCTTGTTGTAATTTTCGATGGTTAGGAAACAAAATCTAAACCACTTTCTTGGCCGACCGTACCTACAGTTTTGTATGTACCAGTTTGACCTGACACATAAAATACTTACAATTTTTTTTTAGATATTTTTTATTAAAATAATCATAAAATTTGAAACCTTTGCTCCTGACCTGATAAACTCTCAACACTATAGATCACTGAAATTGAAATTATATAAAAGTAAAAACAATGATAATAAAAAAAAACAAAACAAAATTGGTATTCTAGTAAAAAATATGAAAGATAAACATTTCACAAAAAAATCAATCCAAAAAAAACTAGTCACATTTTACCGTCAATTATAGATCCAACTACATTTACACAGTCGATATAGGTAGGTACTATTTACACGACACATAAAGTGGAAAACAATACTAGCAATCTCTGGAGAGATCCTTTATCAACATTATTGACGGTACCGAGACTTCAAACACAAAATATTTTTCTTTTATTTCCACAAAACCTATACATTTTTACGATCTGGCGACATTCGCAGACGAATGAAATTCTCTGACAAATGATATTGTAAATTTATTATTTTTTATATCTAAAAAACTCATGTTTTCCGATATCTTTTTTGGGCGTTTTTTAAGTCCATGTGGGTACCTAATTAATTATGAAGTTGCCGAATCGTGATTCGGACTCGCACTCGAAAGATTCCATAACTACCATCGTATGTTAACAGAAATACACATATTTTCGGTGAAGGAAACATCGTGAGGAAACCATATAGCACAGTGATAGGGTATTTTGTAGTACCAACCTGGATGGCTACCACCCTCAAGTTGAAAATCTGTCGCCAGGCACCTTTTGGTGTGTTCCGACAGCTTCACTTGAGAGCCAGTTCAAAAAATCCGTAGTCTAACTATTACAGTTTATAAGATACAGCGATTGTTAAACCTGAAAAAAATAAACTTTTTAAAATCACTTTTTTTGTATAGGACCTTTAATGTTTAATTTTATTTTATTTTCTATTATTTTTTATTATAGCGGCAACAGAGATACACGTTCTGTGAAAATTTTGACTGTCTATCTATTACAGTTTATGAGATACATCGATTTTAATAAAGCAACGCAAGAGTCTGAAAGACCAAACCGAGAAAACATTAAATTATGAATCGTGTTGAGTGAATATCAGAATACTTTGAGATAAAAACAAATCTACAAATCATTACTTCAATAAGTAGGAGCTCAGCGTTACATACATCAAAGAGAATTTATTCTTAGAAAATAATCTCATGTTGCTACTAAAAGGAACTTGTTATTGTAACAATGTGTTGAATACATACATAAATCATCTATGCAATCTCTACATAGTGCGAGATATATTTGATTAGCTGCTCCCCGCGGCTTCACTCGCGTTCCCGGGATAAAAAGTAACCTATAACCTTCGGGAATAATGTAGCTTCCTGTTAGTGAAAGAATTTTTCGAATCCGACCAGTAACTCCGGAGATAAGTGCGTTCAAACAAACTCTTCAGCTTTATTATTAGTATAGATAGATAAACTAAAATGTAGCTCTATATATATATTTATAAAAAAAAAACAAAAACCAAAAAAAAAATGTTATCTTTTATACCTTTATATCGATTAGTACACCAAATACTCGTATAATAAATAACCTGACACTGACAACAACTAACTAACATTGATGGCGAAAACATTAGTTAATGACTCTTTTATTAGCTTTTCAAATAGAAAAAATACTTGTTGCTCTAAGAAACAGAGCCACTGTATTTTATCATTTACCGAGGAAATTCATTTCTCTCCCTTGTCCTGGAGGTTCCAAGAAATTTGTGGTGAATTGAAGGGGAAAATAAAAGAATAACAGTGTTTTTACAGCTCATTTCCCATTTTAAGATAATGATAATGAATATAATAATTTACCCGTTCAACCGGATATAATTCTTTAGGACAATGGCAAATGTAAGTCAACTGTTATAAATTAAATCGAGTACCAGAAAATGGTAGGGGACAAAAGAGAAATAAAAAAAATAGAACCGCTTTTGCAGAGGCATTAAAAAGCATAACATTAGACGATTTTTTTAAGTCTGTTAAAAATAGTAGAATTGATAAGATACTGTGGCATCTGTAAGTGGTATAATGTTTTTGATTTCTAGATTTTATTTTTAATGGCTTGAATATACCTCATGTATCAATTGACAAGCCAGTTGGCGCAGTTGGTTAAGACACCACCTATCACGCCGCTGGTCATGGGTTCGATTCCCGTCCAGGACAAACATTTGTGTGCATGAACATGTCTGTTTGTCCTGTGTCTGGGTGTAATTATCTATATATGTATGTATTTACAAAAAAAAAGTAGTATATGTAGTATATCAGTTATCTGGTTGTCCATAGTACAAGCTCTGCTTAGTTTGGGATCAGATAACCGTGTGTGAAGAATGTCCCTGGATATTTATTTATATATTATTAATTATTATTAATTATTAATTATTGTGCTTGCATATCCTACTAATATCATAAATGCGAAAGTTTGTGTGTATGTATGTATGTTTGTTGTTCTTTCACGTAAAAACTACCCAACGGATTTGGATGAAACGTAGCACATAAATAGATCGTACCCTGGAATAACATATAGGCTACTTTTTATCCCGGAAAACATGACCTCGGGAACGCGGGTGAAACCGTGGGGCGGAAGCTAGTTTAGCATATTCGCCATAGTGTAGACTAATGGCAGTCATGTAAAAGTTTGACAAATATACCATCATGTCAAAAGTATTTGTCATATACAGCAAATACACAAACACGAACGCAAAGCTATGTGAAATGTAGGCATAGAGAAATATACAAAACTTTTACCAGTTTCACACCAGACCTACGAGTATATTTTAAGTTGTAACAAATAACAAGCTGTCAATCTCATCTATTAATTCACTCGTTACAAAATGAAGTACTACATACCACAGATGTGGAATTTCTGGCAGTGTTCCAACCCATTACTCATATATATTTGCATTCTTACGTATCACTAATCGGAAAGATAATGCAAATCAACAAACCATTTTGTGAATAGAGTAGGTACAGATTTATAGAATAATAAACACGTCGAAAATTCGTGTTAAGAAAACTGATGTTATTATACTTTACAATTTCTATACTAAATGATGGGTTGTATAAGTACTAAATCGAGGATAGACCAAGATGTAGTAGTTTTAGTCTTACGTCCATAATCTATTGACTTAGCCATTAAAATATGACTGAATAACGTTCGGACTAACGCACTAACTTTCGTAATAAACAAGTATATTTTAATACTACTCTTGCCTTGTGGTTTAACCTGCGATCCCGTAGGATCTTATTTTTCCCCAGAATAAAAAGTATTCTATATATTACACCAGGGTATTCTATGTTTTCCTCGTCACATATTCTCTAGTTCAACATATATTTTTTACAAATCTCTCACAACAAATATATCGAGAAAAACTTAATCTAGAATCATAATTTCTCGGATATCGTCGCCAACCGAGAGATTTTAGTTGGGTATACCTATTACGCCGACTATTTAAAAAAAATATTATCATTAATCCTACAAACTTTCAGGAGATTTAGCACTACCATTACGAAGTTATCTTCGATTTTTCAATCCCTAGATAATCCTTGGAAAAGTATATTTCTTCCAATAAGTTTTTTCGAAATGTATTCTAAATTCAAATAAAAAGCCAGGTATCTTTTATCTGGCCAATGAAAAATCGGCCCTTGAGAAGTGTTGAAAACAGTAAGTCACATTTAGGAACGTAGTGCTTGGGCGAGATAGGGATTTTAGTACTCGAGTAGACTAATACCCAATTTTTCACTCACTTGATAAACTTCGGGTGAGCTATTCCTATTGTAAGTCTTCACAAAAACTGTTCTTATTTCAAATTAACAGCTACTAATAATTTGGTTAATATTTTTTTTTTCGATTGGATTACGATTAGATTGTAATCTTTGTTGCCCATGTTAAACGAAACAATTCTAATCCAATCCAATGTGTCTAATGTTTAGTGGAATACCAATTGATCGAACGTCAACTTTAACTCAACAATGATTGAATCTCGATCGTTGTCAGATTATTAGTGGAATATGAAAACGTGCAAAAGTCATCATTCAGCTGCGATCCACTTGTAATTGAATCAAAATTAATTTGTGGAATTGGCCCCCTGTGCGTTGATAGATCAGTCAGTCAGTCACTCTCTTCTCTTATTTAATTAGGAGATAATACTATCCAACCAGTAACGTGCCGTACCAAACCATCCAATCAGCGTCAAGGAAATAGATAATCTTCAAAGTACGTTATGCCTTCTCTGTCGACCAATATCTGTGACTGCAACCACCATACGTGTTTATTCACGCGTATATGTGTGTATTCAGGAGTTAATACAGTCAACACGTCGCAGTCATATTGCGATGCTAGGTGAATTACAATACGCCTAACTATATTACCTTCAATATCATCATGTCAGGCGAAAGACATCCACTGCTAGACAAAAACCTTCCCAAGGATCTCCTTTGACCATTTGGGGGGATGTACCATAATCGCCATGCTTTGCAGACGGGTTGGCGATCGCAGTATGGTGTCATAATACTCAGAGATAAGCTGCTGCCCGTGCCCTGGTATACCTTCTCTTCTCTTGGACGCCCCCCAAAGGGATAAGATGGGGTGGTGATATTCGTCGCCGTCACCACACGGCCTATTCTCTGGTTTATTTATACCTTAGAGGTGGAATTTTCAAAAATCCTTTCTTACTTACTTTTTATCCCGGGATCGCAGGTAAAACCGTAAGATAAGCTAGTATTTTCTTTCTTTATAACTCTCACTCAACCAAAACTTATATGGCCCAAAACGACGTGTATATATAGTGTGGATATCGATTTGACAGAAAACTGAAAAATGGGATATTACACACAAGCTGACCTTAATTGCCAACATCAGTTACCTTAACCTATGAAATATTACCCATGTAGGTAGGTATTCAGCCTATATAATAATATTGACTTTATCATTAAAGGAGACGGCTCGTTTTAGCATTGATCATTCTGAACAGTTAACAAAATGTACGTACAGTTAAGGACATAATATAAACGGACTACTATAAAAATAATTTTAAGCTACTATGGGATAATTTTATTGTTTTTCCATGACGGCATTGTCAGTTCTTTTACTTTGTTGTTTTTCACCATAAAAAATTAAGAAGTATAAAATTCAATTGTTATTGTAAAAAAAATAGGTACCTACAGTATGACACAACTTAGATGTAGCATCGGCAAATCGTTTTCGTACACTTCTCTTCCGATTTACACAACTAATAAAAATCATTCACTATCGCGCCATTCAACGTTCAACAAAATCATTTTCGCCGATCATTTTTTCACACATGAGTAATGTTCCTTTTTCGGGAACGATCGATTTTACGAACTTTGCCGATGCTTCATCTAAGTTGTGTCATACTATACCTAGTCTTTAATGATACAAAAATGTTATTAAATATGAAATTAATATTTAGTACTAGTAAGTACCTATCTATATAAATTTTTTAAACAAATTTTATTGGGGATTCAACCAGTTGTTAATTTTATTATTAAAAAAACCGTTCCGTTTTACTTCTACATACTAAATGTATTTATTCATAAAATATTAATCTCATTTAACCAGATCATAATGAGTAGCCAAAAAGAAACATTATCTTTGGAATATAGTATTTATCCAATAGTTAGGTAGGTACATTGTAATATGACGGGTTTGGAAATAAGGCTACGACGGACATACATTGTACATTGATATTATACGCTAGAAATTTCTGGAGTGAGCATTCGTAAATAAGGAAGGCATGATACAGTGTATCTCTAGCTCCGCTAGTATGCATTGTGGTATAAATTATGAGGTGCATTGTTGTATTTCTGTCTAGTTGTACATAAATTTATTACCTACATAATATATTTATAGCATTTTGAACATTTACCTTTAAGAATTCCAACAACAGATGAGACTTGGTGACAATGGGACCACTTCAGGAGAATCTTTCGAATAAAAAAGAATCGCGTAACAAACATACTACAAAAAAAACATACAGTCGCATTGGGAATCTCCTCCTTTTTTGAAGTCGGTTAAAAATGATTTCCCTCTAAATGGTTGTGAGACGACCTGCATACTAATAAAAAACAAATCTTGTGAATTATTCAGGTATATCAAACCTTTACACCTTTCCCTCTTATAATAACAAAATAATTATATACTATCTGAAAAGGGAAGATCTTCCCCTAGGCTGGGTCATCGTGGCTGGAGACCGCGGTCCAATCCAACTGTAAATGTTGGAATCTTGTATAGTATATGTCGATCGCAGAACAAACTTTGCCAGTGCGATGTAGAACCTTGTTGCGCCATCTACCTATCGGTGTGTGAGCTATATAGATAGATTTCGCAGTTTCGCAACAAGCCATTGAGAAATCTTATAAAACACTATGTGTCACCATGCATACGCTATTGGAAATTTACTATTGTACGTGTCATTTAGAAAGGTATGCCAATCAATTTCTGTTTATTCAACATAACACATTGGAATGTCAATATGCGAATGCTTATAGCACAGCACTAAAAAGCTAAGCTGCGTTGCGGCTGCTGCGTTTTTGTTTTTCCACAATGTTTGCGGAAGCTCACATGAGCGATTTTTATAGCATCATGCGCTTCAGTGGGTGTACTGCACTGACAACATTATCCCTAGTCCGTTCGATTCACGTCAATATAAATAATCTAATTTTTGTAAACATTTTTTGTTATAATGACCGATTTCCCTCGGTCGGTTATGGTTATTAAAATTTTAATCGTAATCATAACCGACCGATGGAGATCGGTCATCGTCAAAGTGATTGTACGGTCAAAGCATGGTTATAGTTATATACCCTAAATAGGTCAAGTATAATCTGATATAAGTAACCTCAGTCAAAATTATGTTTTTTTTTTTTTTTTTTTACTATATATAGGCCTGTGTTTGACCACAATCTCACCTTGGTCAGTGATGATGTGACCGATGATGGTAAGCACACAAAGCCTAGAAAGGAACTGGCTCTCAAGTGCAGCTGTCGGAACACACCGAATGTTGCTTGGCGACAGATTTTCAACTTGAGGGTGGTAGCCAGCCAGGCGGGTACTACAATACTACCCTATCACCGTGCTATGGTTTCCTCACGATGTTTTCCTTCACCGAAAGCTCAAGCTCATTGTAGGATTCGAACCCGGGACCTTCGTCTCGGTATCCGACGTCACTACCACTGAGCTATCATCGCCTTGGTAGGTATACATAAAAAGAATACGCGTCGTATTTAGGACATCCTCCTTTATTTTTAAGTCAGTTAAAAAACGTTGAAATATAAAACACCTTCCAGCACGGCAATGTCACATGTACTCATGTGGCAATGTGACATGATTATTATAAGAATTTTCATTGCGCTCACGTACGTAGGTACAGTCGTTTTTCCCTTTTGCGAGTGTTGAGTTTTATGACAGCTCTTTGACCTAATGGGTTGTATGAAGATTTCTTTGAATAGAATAGTATCTCGAATATGCTTTACAAAAAAGCTTTGCAGTCATGTATGCAAATTAAATGATTAAGTAAAGATTTTTTACAGTTTAAAATGTACCTTTTCATAAAACTCAATCGCATTCAAATAAAAACAAAAAAGACTCATTAACTTAGTTTTTTTTTTATTACGTATCCTATGTATTTTTTATCTCATGATTGTTATGATGATAAGATTATTCCCATATTTTTTTTTAAATATATATGGACATAGAAAATAAAGGAATTCCTTACAGGTAAAGAGCATGATTATCGTTTGTTTATTTTTATTTGAGGCTTATCCATTAACTTTCTATTCATTAGGTATCTACTAAAAAAGTTAGATTGAAGTTACCGGAAAACGATATTATCTGTCTTGCGTCAAAGATATTATTCTGCGAATTCAAGACAACGGCTTTTGTCTATGAACCAATAAAATCAGGCCGTAAATAGCGGCACAAAAATTTCTTGTTGAAATTAACTTTAACGTTTGAGTGGGTTTCAAAATCCAATTTCTTTTTAAACTAATAATAAAGCTGAAGAGTTTATTTGAAAGCTCTAATCTCTGGAACTAACTGTGGGATTCGAAAAATTCTTTCACTAATAGGAACGTTATCTCAGTGTGCTATATACTTTTTATTTCGGGTATGTACATGGGTGAAACCGCGTGGGACAACTAGTTAATTCATGTAGTATATGTAATCATATTATTATTTGTCATTGAAAACTAAATTAATAAGCACAATAATTACTATTAATAATAATTATGATTAATTTATTATTATTATTATTATTCAAACTCAAACTCAAAACTCACTTAGGGCCGTAAGATCAAAAAAGGTTTAAACTATCGTTTATGTAATCTAAGATAAAATATGGACTTTTTGGCGGGAACTTGCGAAGTGACGTTGCGTTTTCGTTTTATTTTCATAAAATCGTGTATTTTGAGCTTTATTGAATATTATCGGTGGTATTTTGTCCAATAAAGATCTATATACGTGCACCAGTGAAGTGAAATGAAATGATTACGTGTATAGTGGCTTTTCAAGTTGTCTCAAGAAGTCCGTGAAAAGTTTTAGTAGAACGGCTACCATTGTACTAAAACCTAACCTAAACTGACTGACCATGACTTGAACGAGAATTGAATACATGAAGAATACAAAAATAACTACATCGCTCAACTTGACATTGGCAAAATACAAAAAGTGTGATGGCCAAAAAAAAAATTATCCATGGTTTAAACTGTTCTTCAAGATCAAGTGGACAAACAAATATGGACAGATCGGTTAAACTTCGATTAATCCCATAGATATGGCACCTACTTTCTAATAAGTTTTTTTTAAGGTGAAATTTGACATTGACATTGGTGTATCAGTTTACTTCACTTCTTGATTATATGGCATTAGATGCGTTTTTTACACAATTCTGCCAGTGTCAAGGTAGTACATCTTGAGGGAAATGTCAAATTATGACAGTTTAATCCATTATCGGCAGTTTAAACCCTCAAAAAGGATAGTTTAAATGAATCGATAGTTTAAACTATCATTCATCGATCAACTGCCGTTGATCTTATGAAATAATTAGAGACGGGAGATTAAACTCTCTGTCGTTGTTTAAACTACGATTGATCTTACAGGCCTTATTCAGTGTAGGCCCTAATAAGGCACTTATGAATGTCAACAGTTACAATATTTACAATAGACTCTACCACTATTAATTATATTACCTATTAATTATAAGATATACCTATAATATTATGTAGGCCTTAGCGTTATATTATTATGATCTCAGCAAATACGAGTATACAGGCCTCCCACACGGCTGAAAATGTTGCTGTTGAAGCTTAAATAGAACCCGTTCGCGCACAATAAGTTGGCTACAACCTTATTATATTTTTAAACACTTTAAAAAAAGAAGAGATTCTAAATTCAGCTGTATGTTTTTTTTTTATATTTGTTCTTATGTTTTTTGCTTATGAACTGATTTTAATAATTATTTTTGCGTTGAGTTCTAAAAGTTTTCCTCTTTTTTTTTAAATTGATAAAAAGTGTAGAAGCATTCTCCAAGCTCGATATTGGGAATATTAGAACAAGGTAATTGGCTGTCATTTCCTCAGTCTCGCACTAAACATGTCGCAGTTATACGTCTCTTTCAAGCGTAATAATAATATTAATTTTATTTTAATTTCAAGCTTAAATAATGGTAAGCTTTTGTATTTAATTCTAGTGCAATCATATTGATCAAAACATCAGAGCAAAATACAGGGGGAAACATTTCTTACAACATTCGCAGTAAATTTCTAATTTTAGCCAAATATTCCGAGTTCTTTTATAACTTATATTTTTATGTTATGTTTAACAATATTTAATATTCTAACATTATTCTTATTATAATATTTACAATTATTTACAACAAATAAACAAACTACATATAAAAAAAATCCTCAAGGCGGTCGCTGCTGCCGATCAACGGCAAGGTTCCCAGAAGGCTAGCGTTTCCTCTTTGTTCTATATAACCATTTTACAAGATTGTATTTTAAAAGAGTAAAATGCCGTTGTTTGCTTAAGTAACGAAGTACAAATCCCACTTTATTGTATTAGTAATACAGCCCGAGTGTACGTTTCACGCTTCTTTTAAATCTATTTTATCTTGTATCGAGTAGGGGTGCCCCTGTCTTATACCTCTAGAATGCGAATTTTGTTTAAAAATACATATAGGAATACATTATAAGTGAACTTTAAAATACAGTATGTACTAAGTGCAGGAATCTTTACATAGTATAAAATGAAGTCACTTCCGCTGTCTGTAGTCTGTACGCTTAGAACTTTAAAACTACTTAACGGATTTTAATGCAATTTTCAGCAATAGATAGAATAATTCAAGAGGAAGGTGTATATGTATAATACATGCATATTATAGTACAGAAAAGTCGTGAAATTCATAGATGTGTACACCCATGCGAAGCTGGGGCGGGTCGCTAGTAACAAAATAATATGCAAATACATATTACCATGTATTTTAAAATTTAATTTGCTTGAGAACTGGTTATCTAATCATCAGCTATCGGAATACACCGGAAGGTGCTGGGCGACAGAATTTTATCTTTAGGGTGATAGCCAGCTAGGCCAGCACTATGGTTTCATCACACTGTGGGCCATATCATGGGCGCCTTAAATTTATAATTTTGAAAAAGCACATGCTAGAGTAAAAAAAAATCTTTGTCAACCCTATGAAACGCGTTCTGTTGATTGACTAAGCAAATATTTATTTCTTGCCGCGGTTTATTTTGTGTACACCATGTATCTCTCGTGATATATTCACAGAATACAGTCTGAAAGCTTGTTTCGCAATGTCTTCTGAAGAACGTAGACGTATAATCTATGTACTTTAATCTTCAAACAACATTATGTATTCGTTTCTACATTAAATATTTGTAATTTCAGAATTGTTAGCGTTTTACCATAGCTTAGGTGTTTGATATTGTTCTTGTACACACGGCCACAGATCAAGCTACACATTTTTGTTGCAAAATAGCGCCTATTGCAACCGCATAAGGTGCCGCAGTGTGTAGCTTGATCTGTGGCCGTATGTACTGCAAGCAATCTAATGTATTATACGAATTATAGCTATTAAAGTTTCAGTAGCGGTTTCTTTCGATAGCCTATGTTGGCATTACGCTTAGTCGCAGTGATTTTAATGTGTTCTTTTGCAATCTATTTAAATAAAAGAAGAAACTGACTGACTGACCCACTGAATGATCGATCAACGCACAGCCCCAACCACTGGACGGATCGGGCTGAAATTTGGCATAGAGATAGCTAGCTATCATGACGTAAGCATAGTCTAAGAAATGTTTTTTTAATTCAACCCCTAAGGGGGTAACTGCGAGGCGGAAAGCTAGTATGAAATAAATCAGTCAGTATGCTTACAATCCTGATTTGTCTCTGAAAATAACATTTCTCAGACTCAATACTAATTAATTAGAGTCTGTTATTTTTAAGTAAAAATGCATCTGTTGCGTTTAAGTGAAAAGCAGAGTTTTAGCAACTCTGCTACTAAGACGCTATTATGTCAAATCCAAATCTTAACTTTTTTAATTTATTTCCCAGGTAATGTACTGCCCTCCGCGATATAACGACGGTCTCTCGGGCCGACCACAAGCGACGAAGACTACACGAACCGGCAATGGAAACTCTTGCCACGACATCGTCTGAGAATCAGTCAGGAGTCGCACACGCTGCCAATCGGCGGAACAAGCGACCGTAGTGTAAACACTTTATTCTAACCGTGTACCTATACGCAGCTTTATCCTGACGGTGTGTACTCAGCTTTACGCGAGACTAGTCAATGTACAGAGTGTTCCAAATTGTGAGGACTAGACTGGTGATTGATAAAAAAACTTTGTAATAGAAATTGTAAATATTGTATTTCCAATTATAATTGTTGCTTGATATTTTTAACGATTTTTTTGTAGCGTAAATTAGTTTTTTATTCTTAGTTGTAAAAATTAGTGGATGAAATTCTCTCGCATTTCTGTATTTTGAGCCCAAATATGGAAGTGAGCGACGAATTTTAAGTGTATATTTGTAATATTTCACAATATTTATGTTATATAAAATACGAATTAGATTGTAGATAACATATAACGAATTATCAATGATAAATATTAGTGTTATAGCGAGTTACTGTAAATAATTAACAATAGTTGAAAATTTTATAATTGAATCTTGTATTTCAATAATTAGAAAAGGCCGATCAGTCTGTATTTAATAGGCTTCAAAGGAGTTCGTTTCAAAGACGCGATCTCAATGTAGAAATTAATCAAGTGTAGTTAAAAACTTCCCAAAGATGATTGTAAATATTATGTTTTTAATCAAATTAAATATATTAATATAGATATGCGAATAACGTTATATTATCTGTGTAATACCTACTATGTGATTTATGTAACATGCTTCATGAGAGTTAAATTCATAATAAATGTTTTAATAAAATTGTTTTTTTTTTACTACCAATTATCTCGTCGTTCAAATAATTTATATCGGGTGGGATCTAGAAGGGAGGGAGGGGAGCCTAGAGATTAGGCTTTTTATTTATTTCTTTAAACTGATTGATATAAAAATAATTTTAAAATACAAATTGTAAAAAAATATATCTCCTTTTTTTGGTGTAAGATTTATTTCCATCGGTTGAGCTGTTTTGTAAAAAATTTCACATTTAGGTTAAAATTGCATGGATAGGATTTTTTTTTTTAATTCAGTAATGTTTTCTTTAATTGTAATCAATACAATTGAAACATGATGAACTGAACTTTATAATATATATTTTTGTAGAACTAATAAACGAAAAGATTCGTCAAAAAAACTGTATAAAACACAACGTATTTTCGCGATTTGACCCGTGTCCAAGCCTTAAATATTTTTTCTGGGACTTAATTATTACCTAAAAAGATACCTGTTTTAACAGGAGTAGTCTCTCTTTTTCATTGTCTTTGGAATTCCATTATTCCAATTGACAATAAAAAGGAAAGGTGCACGATTCCATTTCAGTAATGGATACTTAAGAAGTAAACGTATGCATTTTAATCCACTTTTTCTCGATTAAATTAAAATGGAGCACCATTTAGAACGCACTTAATGAAACTAGCCTGTAAAAGACTGTGGTAATTGTGTGTTAGTTTGATAATACTCAAGTTGGATGAACGCCAAGCAATTTTAATCCATGCATAAAAAATTACAACCTTTGTGTACTTTATGAACACTCTATATTTTTGGGACCGGCTCTTAAAAAATATGTAATATTTTTCATATGAGATTTTCTAGCGTTCCGTAATTACCTTAAAAAATGGTACTTACCTTTATAAGATCACTTCCGTTGCTCGTAAGGAAGTGGATAAAAAATATTATGCCTCTTTGTAAAATTAAATCTTCTCTTATTTGGTCCATCCAAATTACTTTGTTTTTGAGATCTAATAGAAAGGGAATAGTTATCTAACTTAAAAAAAAAATTTCTTTTTTTAATCTAAATTTAAAAACTAGCTGTTCCTCGCGGTTTCACTCACGTTCCCGGAATAAAAAGTAGCCTATAACCTTCGGGAATAATGTAGCATCCTATTAGTCAACAAATTTTTCAAATCGGTTCAGTAGTTTCGGAGCCCATTAAATGCAAACAAACAAACAATCAAATCTTTCCTCTTTATAAATATTAGTATAGATTAGAGCGTGTCTGACTGACTGACTGATCTATCAACGCACAGCTCAAAACACTGAAATGAAATGAAATGAAATGAAATGAAATATTATTTATTCAAATAGACCTTCACAGGCACTTATGAATAGTCAGACTCTAATGCACGGTTCGGAAGGTAGCTTTTGCTGAGAAGAGCCGGCAATAAACTCAGCAATTACTCTTTTCAAAAAACTTTTAAACTTCATAATTTAGGTACATAAAATATATCCTGCAAAAGCGAGCGCTACACCCAAGCCTTTTTGTCATTTAAATATTCGTTAATATTATAATAAGCCTTTTTTACTAAAACGGTCTTAATATGTTCCTTAAATTTATGTGAAGGCAAATTTAAAAGTGAAAGAGGTATCATATTATAAAAGCGTGTACACTGGACCGATTGGGCTGAAATTTGGCATATGATAGTGTAAGCATCCGCTAAGAAAGGATTTTTGAAAATTCACTCCCTAAGGGGGTAAAATAGGAGATCGCGGATAAAACCGCGGGGCAAAAAGCTAGTAAAATATTAACATCCCTTTTACTAAGAGTTCCCCTAGCTTTTCTCGCTCGTTCCCGAGATCGAGAGAGATGATCTATGGGCTCTAGCAACATTAAAATTTGCTAATACATAAAAGTCATCTTCACAGTATATTTAACTTTATTTCCCAAGAGATCTTGGGCGGATTTAGGCAATGTTTTATTCATAGTGTTCAGAATTGATGCTATTTCGAAACTTTTAATCAGAGTAGAACTTACGAAGTTGAAAAGCTTGATATACTTGAAGTAGCTTGTTTTTGATAATGTAAACTGGAAAATTATAGTTACATAAGAAAGAATAGACTTGCAATGTCGATATGATCCTGAAGTGAATTTTATTCTACCTGACATTTTGGAGTCTGTCAGTGTTTCCTCTTTGGATAGCCAAGCTAAAGCGTTGGCGCATTTTTATACGGTTATCTAATCCCAAACTAAGCAGAGCTTGTACTATGGAAGCCAGATAACTGATATACTACATAAATACTAAAAAAAAAATTGTAAATACATACTTATTATAGATTACACTCAGACACAGGACAAACGGACATGTTCATGCACACAAATGTTTGTCCTGAATGGGAATCAAACCTACGACCTGCGGCGCGGTAGGTGGTGTCATAACCAACTGCACCAACTAGCCTGTCGAATGTAACAATTCTAACGATTTTAGTAGATTTAATTTAGATATGGAAAAAAATATTTTTTTATAAAAAGAACACGAATTGATTCAATCAAGAAAATGATCGCGTGTCGAGAAACACGATTGAGGCGATAACACGAATGCATGTAGACGGTAATTAATATAGTTTTATGGAATATTATGGTCGATAAAGCAACATGAAATAATAATTACACCATTTTCTAGTAGGTCATTATTGATAAAAGCTGAGTGTACACTGCATTTTGATGTCGAAAATAATTTTACTAATGGACTACACTACATATTGGCCCCGATTCTGTTGATTACAAGTGTTAGCAACTCTGAGTTATCCGATTATTGGTTTGGTGTACTCTATGGTTACGTCCGTCTATGAACCTATGACTGGCAAAATTGACGGGTGGTTTTTATGAGTGGGGACGAGCCACGGGTCGGGCACTTTGGCTCGAGCGATCAAGTGCGCTTCGTCTCTTGTAATATATTAACGAACATTTTTGTATTCCACCGCCATTTTGTATTTTATAGAATTTTATCTTGATTAAATTTGAGTGTTTGAGTTAACGTTAAAACAAGCTAAACAAATTTAATCTCACTATATCTCATTCTTGTATTAAAATGGGATGCAAGATATTTTAGTCCTGTCAGATTAGTCCGATCACTTATTTCAACGTGAATTTAAGCGCGATCTTTATTGGTCACGATTATTTACCCGTATATTACGACGCTTGGACTAAACTGAGAGCATTAAAAATGTTCTCTTTTCAATAAGGTTAACATGAAAGAGAGATGACTTGTCTAATATTAGTTAAGTTCGTAAACAACAGAATCGGCAACAATATCTTCATAAGAAACTAATATATACGAAGCTAAAATTAGGGAAGTTATGTAACTGTTAATGGTCAGCAATCAGGGTATATAGGTTGATTACTTATGGTAGCTGGCCAAAAGGGCATTGAAGTATATTTTACACAGATCATAAAAAAAGCATATTTGAAAATGGAACACTAAAATATTTCCTCACAAATTTCTCGAGTATTAAAATAGCTATTTCGTTCCATCACTATGTTTCTGAACGAGTAAAAACTTTTACTATAGACTAAACTTTTCTTAGAACTAGAAAAATATTTTACTCAGCAGCGTCGTGCGCGTAAAAAAAATAATATCCCAACAACCTGTAGGTTCATATTAAAAAAGTTCGCTATCGGAGGCCATTCTGTTGCTTACAAAGTATCAAATTATAATACGTCACATATGTTTCATACAAACATTATTGAAAAAAATATATGAAATATTTCAAGCTGTAAAATTATTTTATGCCTTGGGACAATCTTGTGAGGGTCGCGGGAATCCGCTGAATGCGGGTAGCACAAGATCGGCCATCGTAGAGATCCTTGGGGCCTTTGTCCAGCTGTACGTCTTTCGGCCGACATGATGATGATGATGAACGGGGAAATAGTCTTGATCAATAATTATCAGCGACTAATTTCACTTTGAAACAAGCAATCGGACATTTCTTATGTCCTTTTCTTATGTTTTATGTTAGACAAAGATAAAATATTTGTAAAATGGTTAATTTTCGAAGGCCGTTCTCATTTTGCTAAAATTAAATTTTAATTTTTTTTTTGCCAATTCCATCAACGTTACCACAGAAGTTTTTTTTTTTTAAATCGGTTCACTTAATATGACATTGATAGAAATAAAAACAAAGGAAAGAAGCTATATTTAATGTAGGAATGAAAAAAAAATAGGTATAAAGCTTAGAAGCCCTTTATTCTCCATATCAGGTTCGCGGCAAACTATTACGTACAAACTGGTGTCAGCTTTCTTACAAATTAGTTCGACTCTTGAACTGGCTTTGAGTATTTTATTTGCTAAAGCTTGACTTTCAATAGTCTGGAGCTTTTAACTGTAGTACAAAAAAGCGATGTTGATTCAAGTTTTTTCTTACTTTAAGTTATTAAGATTTTTTTTTCGTCTTAGTTTATTTAACTGAGATGCAATTAGCGAAAAACTTAATACAAATTCAATTTCGCGAGTTACCTCGAAGCTTAAACTAAAATATTCATCACTAGATTCCGCCCCACGGTTTCACCCGCGTTCCGAGGATCTTATGTTTTCCCGGGATAAAAAGTATGTGTTAATCTAGGTTATAAACTATCTGTGTTCCAAATTTCATCCAAATCTGTTTAATCTGTTTAATAGTTTTTGCTTGAAAGATAACAAACATCCATCCATCCATCCATACTCACAAACATTCGCATTTATGAAATTAGTAGGATAGACACTCCTATTTATTCATCTTTTACTTAAAAAACCATTTTAATTTTTAAAAATACCCTCCAGCTATCAAGAAGCCTTAAGCTTTATTTATAATAAATGACCTTGTACTTTTGTATATTAAAACATCTGTTAATTAACTTAAACGTTGTTTAAGGAAGTCTCTCGTTATTAAAGAAGGGAAATTGATTAACAAAGATTTATCATTACAAACGGGGGTGAGAGACTGACTCTTGATTTATGGCTCTCAGAAAGTAATTAGCATTTCTTTTCATTCAGTTTTGTGCTGCTTACTTTACTTCAAAAGTCTGCTATAATAGTTTTGTGTTGCTAGTTTATTACGCTTTTTAAGTCTGCTATAATTTGTAAAGAGCTACAAAATAATGATATAGCAACTTTCGGTGTGTTCCGATAGCAGCATCTGAGAGCTTCCCTTCTAGGCTTTGTGTGCTTACCACCATCGGCCACATCATCACTGACCACGGTGAAAATGTAGTCAAACACTATACCTACATTAGTAAAAAAACAAAAAAGTATTCATTGTAATGTAGCTTCCATTTTTAAAGAATTTTCAAATTTAAGTCAGTAACCCGGACATTACCTCTAACATATAAAGTTGCAATATTTTTTTACAAATATCCGTAAAAAGGGAAACTATAATGGTCAAAGAAAAAAGGGACTAAGTTTTTACGTAATTCGGTCACTGGCTGGCAGAATGTGTCGAGAACCTTAACATAATGACAAGTTCTGGCCTTTGTCAACTTTGACGTATATAAGGTCTATACAAACATACTTTACACTGTGCTATAGGTACCAATTATCTTGTGTACAATATAATATTATGTTTATCTACTCTCATATCGTAATGTTCTTATTATGAAATCAAAATCAGTACTTTAATGACCCACTTTAGGCACACCCGAGTATAATGATTCATTATAGTACAGTTTTGTTCCCAAGATAATGCTATAAAATAACTTTTTTTCTATTAAAGTACACTATGGACCTATCAATCAGTATCAATTCAATTTGACGATGACAATGTCACAAATTTTTGACTTGAACTTTAGAGGTAAGAATTTTTGGAAGTTGGCAACACGGATTTGATTATTGTGTCTGTTTATTTTATTGTTTTTGCCTACATATATCATTTTGACCAAAAATGTCACAAAAATAGCATTTTTTTCTATTTTTTTTAATTAGCAACAGTATCATAAACTACTATTATAGGAATGTAACGGGTCTATTCGCGCATAGAATATTATCAAAATCTATGCGCGAATAGACCCGTTACATTACTATAAACATGAATTGAGTTCTCGAGAGTTTAAAAAGTATAAATATAATATTAGTTGTTCAGACCATGCTCATTTAAGGTAGACTAATTATTTTGCAACTATTTTTTTTTGTAACCACCCTCGTTTTGGTTTGTGATGTCGGCAGTCGTCGCCTACAGTTCCTTTGAAGACACTTGGCTGTTAAAAACGGGTTGAGTAAAATTGCGCGTATTCCGTGTATACAAGGTAGTTGGTCTGCTTCTCCTCAAGAACGTTTCTTGAATACTATTTCTTATTGCTACATTGTTTACGTGTAAAATTGTGCAAAGGCTGTAACACCAGAAATTCATTCAATCTCCTCGAACGAGATCTGCTGGACTGACTCACATCTGGACGCGCGGTGGAAGTGAAAGAGGTCAGTGGTGACATAGTTGGTTTACCAGATTTCTATTGAGCAAGGTTCTTGTGAATCAGTTTTAATCATGTTTGTTAAATTTGCAAACTTAGGTCCTTCAAAACATTTAAATTAAAATTACCAGTACCTAGATTACAACCCTACATTAGTCATGTCACCTCTCTTTCATGCAAACATTATTGAAAAAAGATAAAACATTTTTAATACTGTCACATTAGTTTATGCCATCCTTATTGATAGGTATTCAATGTAACTTCAGCAAATAGTAGGTGACGATTTTTTTAATATTTTTAATTTCTAGATTTGTATATGAAATATATCTAAAATTAATTAAAAAAAACACTCGTAAAACTCTAAAATAACCCATTAAAACGCTAACTTCTGTCGTGGCGTCGCTATGACGTTACGATCCTCTAAACAACAACATCATTTTATGCATGCGGATGATGTGGATGCAAACCTTGTTTCATGTTGTTTCTTAGCTAATGTCAAAATGTTGTTTAGAGGAACGTGACGTGAACGTGACAAAGACAAGCGCTTTGAAGGCAAACCGCTCGCAAAACGTGTGATATAACCCTAAAGCCCTTCGTACACAAGGCTACGCAAATCTTCGCGAGTATTGAGTAGCGCACGGTCCGTACACACGACAGAATCGCAAGACTCGAATTGCCGATTCAGTCACTATACGCGCAGTCTCCACCTCAGAAACAAATTTTAATATTCAAAAATTGCTCCGCTATTTTGGAAATCGCCGAGACTTAAGTCGCAACGAATGTCGTCGACGCGACTATCAAATCAAAATCAAAATCTCATTTATTCAGTATAGGCCCTAATAAGGCACTTATGAACTGTTGAAGTTACAGTTTTACAATAGACTCTACTAGGTACCGGTTCGGAATACACTTGAACTGAGAAGACTCGTGTACGAACCTCAATGGATTTGTATGGCGGTAGTCACATGAAGTCTAAAATCATTTAGTATTGAAGCTTTGCATAGCCTCGTGTACGAAGGGGCTAAGTGTTTTCATCCGTATTGTTTGATAGAAAGACTAGAAATACAACCAAGATGTACCAAGGAAAGTGAGGAGAACATACAACTTTCCAATAACGCCAACTATTTCTTGTTTTAGCCAAAAGCTTGACGAACTCAAAGGCTTCTAAAAGCTAAGTGAAAGCTTTTACTTTGTTAAGTATACCTTTAAAGTTTTGAATTTCTGTTGGTAAACTAACTTATTTATTAATAATAAACTATACTTGTCCGTTGCGACCACATTTTAAAGTTGCATCGGCTAAAAAAATGTTTTGTAATGTGAACAAGTTTTAGCGACTTATTTCCGTATAATATTAAAACCTAAAAGTAGATAAGTATCCCAATAGATAGTACGATCACGTTTTATTTAGAACTATCTTTGCGCCCCTCGATTTCACTCGCGATCCCCTATTTTACCCCTATAAGGGTTGAATTTTCAAAACTATGACATACTAGCTATCTGTAGGTATGCCAGTTTTCAGCCCGTACCGCCCAGTAGTTTAACCTAAAAAAACTACTAGACTATTCGACGAACGAAACAAACACACGAAAACAGAACCCGTATGAACGCGCACAAGCACACACACACTGAGCTCCGCAGACGTGTTGACTCGTCGACCGCCGACGTGGGTCTACTACGTCCTGATGATGCTTCGCTTCGAAGAAGCGAAACACGTGTCGATTTCCTGTTAAGTTCCCTTGTTTTGGACTTGACAGAGAAGGGATATATCCAGCGGAATTAGTTACTAAATATTTGTCTTCCATCTAATCTTATAATGGATTTCCGCAAGGTCACGCCTGAGTCAATTAGTATTTTTTTTTTTTTTTTTTTCATTTTGTCATCACACTTCGTTTATTTTGCAAGTGTCAAGTTGAGCAATGTAGGTATTTTTGTATTCTTCATGTATTAAATTCTCGTCAATCGTCAAGTTTCAAAGTTCAAGTCATGTTAAATCTTCGTCGAGTCATAGTCATTCAGTTTAGTTAGGTTTTAGTACGATGGTAGCCGTTCTACTAAAACTTTTCAAGGACTTCTTGAGACAACTTGAAAAGCCACTATACACGTAATCATTTCATTTCACTTCACTGGTGCACTTGTATTGATCTTTATTGGACAAAATACCACCGATAATATTCAATAAAACTCAAAATACACGATTTTATGAAAATAAAACGGAAACGCAACGTCACTTCGCAAGTTCCCGCCAAAAAGTCCGTTGAAAATTAGTCAGTCAGTATAATTAAAAATAGGTTTTTATCTGAGCGTGCATTTTGTTAATTAGCCAGTATTCTACTTTTATAAATTTAGACCTTCTGTTTCTGAACTACCCCGCGGTTTCAACCACGTTCCCGAGAGATTTTATATTTTCTCGGAATAAAAGTATCCTATATTATTAGTTATTCCAAAGTATGATCTGTCTATGTGCCAAATTTCATCCAAATCCATTTAAATTCCCGCACGTTTTTACAAACTTTCACACTGAAAAATATAAAGTTTTTTTTTACTATACATAGACTTGTGTATAATCAGAATTTATCTACACAGTTAATTGATAAAGCGAATAATAAACACAGATTTATATTTCGTGGTGAAATTTCATTGTGTTGTCGCACTGTAGGTACCGTTTTATTTAATGTAGGCGATATGAATGGAATGGGAGTGTTTCTCAAAGTATTTTCTGTAACTGTAACTTTTTTGCAATCAGTTTTAATCTGATAGCTAGTTTTTTGCTAATTGTAGCTCAGTTCTAGGAAATAAGTTTGTCAACATGTAATTTGCGACAAGAATGGTAGTTCATTTACTGGTTAATAACAAATGAGATCATGAAAATATTTCACGGAGTTAAATTTGTGGTAAAAAGTCATGTTTTCATGAAATAGTCTTATATCCATGAGCAATGGAACATTTTTTGAATGTGGAATTACCAAAGCTTAAGAGTTATCAAGAAACTATATTTAACTAATTTCGAAATTTAATTTAAAACCGATTGCAACAAAGTTACGTGATTATCCCCTTAAAGTCGTTAAGTGATGAAAGTTATAGAATATTCTAGACATGGTTAAGTCTCTTACGCACTTTATAGTTAAGATGAAGATTATTACTGTGTTTATTGAATTTTAAGTTCAAACTTTAATTAAAACTCAAAACTCATTTATTCAGTTTAGGCCCTGTTAAGGCACTTATGAACGTCGATAGTTACAATCATTACAATAGACTCTACCACCTTTTCAGAATATTAAAGCGAAGTAGGTAAGTATTAATATTATAATGAAAGCGCTAATTTTTGAAGTTTGAGCAACACAGTAATTATGAATCTATTTTCCTCACGAGCCCGTATTAAATTTACCTTTTCATTTATTTTTAAACATCCAGAAAAGCGTTAACAGTCGACCTACGAAGGAAAATGTTGCCCTTTTTGTATGGTTTAGTAAGTTTCATTATTTTTACTCTAATCTTTTGTGATAGCCATTCATGTGTGTAAAGGTTATTAGTCTATATATATGTTAACGGAAAAGTATCAAGTCCGTCATTGTATACATTTCTTAAATATCTATCGGAGTACTACATTCGGTATATTTGTAAGGATAGCGGTATTTGGGGGGTTGTAAGTGAAAGGTACTTTTGTGCGAATACTTGCTATTCTATGCAAAATAAAAAAAATAACCCCAAACCTATTTTTTTCAATAGTTTCTATATATTTCCAAGTATCATTATTGAATTATAATTTCCTAGGGGAAATACACAGGAATTGTATACAATTCCTATATTTCATACATTTCCGGTGACATATATACTAATAATAAAGTTGAACAGTTTTTGTGTTTAAACGCGCTAATCAATGGATTTACTGTCCGATTCGAAAAAATCTTTCACTAATCGGTAGCTACATTATCCCCAAAGGTTATAGGCTACTTTTTATCCCGGGAACGAAAGCGAAGGCGCGGGAAACAGCTAGTTTATTATAAAAATATGACTAAAAGATTAATGAATATGCATGTTGATGGATATACGGGAAGGGGAAGACCGAAAAAGAGATGGATGGATTGTGTGAAGGATGATATAAGTTAGAAAGGAGTGAATGCCGATATGAAGGATAGAAGAGCTGAATGGTAGAAGAGTACTATTGCGCTGACCACAAATAATTGAGAACAGGACAGAGTGATAATCTTCTATGTATACTATAGTAAAATAGTAGACCCCGGTGTGTCTGTACATTGAAGAAAAGTAATAAAAATGAAAAGGGGGAAACTAAAGAACAGCAATAGAACATAAATCAGAGTTTTTTTTTTAAATTCTTTTCTGTCTGTCTGTCTGTTTGTTTGACGCCTATTGTTTCGATCATCTTTAATTTTTGAATTATTATTTTGGTGCCGATTCTGTTGTTTACGAACTAAAATAAATTTAATCTCACTATCTCTTTCTAATAGTAAATATAAGAAAGAGATGCAAGATATTTTAGTCCGATCACACATTTCAACGTGAATTTAAACGCGATATTTATTGGTCACGACTATTTACCCGTACATTACATAGTATGGATTAAACTGACAGCATTAAAAATGTTCTATCTTTTTTCAATAAGGTTAACATGAAAGAGAGGTGACTTGTCTAATATTAGTTAAGTTCGTAAACAACAGAATCGGCACCATTATCAATCAAATATTTTTAAGAAAACATTAACAATCGTCAATCGTTGATTGATGACCCGTCGGCGATGATTTCTGAATCTAACAAGATGTAAATCAATAATTAGTAACAATACAATTTTACAAGCCCGTTGGCGCAGTTGGTTAAGACACCACCTGTAGCGCCGCAGGTAGTGGGTTCGATTCCCATCAGGACAAACATTTGTGTGCATGAACATGTCTGTTTGTCCTGTGTCTGAGTGTAATTATCTATATAAGTATTTATTTACAAAAAAACTAGCATAGGTATGTAGTTTATCAGTCATCTGGTTTCCATAGTACAAGCTCTACTTAGTTTGGGATCAGAAAACGTCACAGGATATTTAATAAATAATTAGTCATATATTACAATTAGGGCATGCTATCCGGATATTCGGATATCCGAATTATCCGGATATCCGTCGATTTTAATATTCGAATATTATTCGATTTACTATCCGGATAAAACGAATAAAACGAATAGTTACTTTATTAATATAGCATACTAAATTTTAATTGGATTACATCAAAATCACTCAAATATTACAACATTTTACATCGTCATCATGTCAGCTGAAAGACGTCCACTGCTGGACAAAAGCCTCCCCTAAGGATCTCCACGATGGCCGGTCTTGCGCTACCCGCATCCAGCGGTTTCCCGCGACCCTCACAAGTTCATCAGTCCATCTTGTGGGGGGCCTGCCCACGCTGAGTCTTCCGGTTCGCCACTCGAGAACCCTTCTGCCCCAGCGGCCGTCGGTTCTACGAGCGATGTGCCCCGCCCACTTTCTTCGGGCTATGTCGGTTATTTTGGTTCGCCTGCGGATCTCTTCATTTCCGATTCGATCTCGCAGGGAAACTCCGAGCATAGCCATTGCTCTTTGGGTGACCTTGAGCCTTCTGATGAGACCCATCGTAAGCGACCACGTCTCTGCTCCGTAAGTTATCACTGGCAACACACACTGGTTGAAGACTTTCGACTTGAGACATTGCTGTATTTGAGACTAGAAGATATTATGTAGCTTCTCGAACGCTGCCCAGCAGAGTTGGATTCGACGATTGACCTCTTTCTCGAAGTTGGACCTACCTAGTTGGATGGTCTGTCCTAGGTAAATATAGTACTCTACAACTTCGAGTGCAGAATTCCCAACCTTTACTTGAGTGGGTGCAACATTGACATTCGATATGATTTTCGTCTTATCCATGTTCATTTTTAGACTCACTTGTTGAGAGACTGCTGAGGTCATCGAGCATTGTACTGAGGTCTTCCAAGGTCTCAGCCATGACTACTATATCATCGGCAAATCGAAGGTGAGTGATGTACTCGCCATTGACATTGATGCCAAATCCGTTCCAGTCCAGAAGTTTGAAGACGTCTTCCAGTGCAGCGGTGAACAGTTTCGGATATATCACGTCTCCCTGTCTCACGCCTCGCTACAATTGGATAGGTTTCGAGTTTTGGTCCTGGAGACGGACCAAAATGGTGGCGTTCTCATACAAACACTTTAACACCTCAATATACCGGTAGTCGATTTGGCACCTTCAGCACGGCCCAGGTTTCAATCGAATCAAAGGCTTTCTCATAGTCGACAAACGCTAAGCATAATGGCTGGTTATACTCCTCCGTCTTCTGTATAACTTGTCGCCGCGTGTGTATGTGGTCTATGGTGCTAAAGCCTTTTCGGAAACTGGATTGTTCGAGAGGCTGGAAGTCGTCAAACCTGCGTGCGAGACGGTTTGTAATGACTCTCGAGAACAACTTGTAAACATGGCTCAGCAGTGTGATGGGTCTGTAATTCTTGAATAGGGAATTATCTCCCATTTTGAAGAAGAGCACCACCACACTTCTGTGCCATGCTTGCGGCGTCCGGCCTTTGAGTATGACGGAATTAAATAGTTTCTGAAGGGCCCTAAGGATCGGTGTACCTTCAGAAGTTCAGTTGTAATTCCATCATCACCTGGCGCCTTGTTGTTCTTGAGTTGTTTGAGAGCCATTCTAATCTCGTACAGGCTGACGTCCGGGATATCTTCAGTATAGTGTCGGGTTAGCCGACATGTTTGATGTGATGATTCTGCCACCCTCAGTCTTCAGCTTCGTCAGTTGGCTCTGCCCAACAGACAGATCTCTTGCGAACACTTTAGAGCCTTTATTCTGCTCAATGGCCTCTTTAATACTAACTGTATTAAATTGGCGTGTGTCGCGAGTTTGAGACTTTGAGATCTGTCTGTTGAGCATTTCGTTGGGCGTCGTGCGGGGTGACTATTGAGGGTGGATGCCGTCTCTTAATTATAAATGGTTGAGGCACTTAGCGTGCGTGTTTAAAAATGTTAATTAAAGTCCCATTTTTAAGTTGACTGATTGATTTACCCATTTCTAAGGGGGTATCCGAATTATCCATATTATCCGGATTTATTCGGATAGTGAACTGGAAGTATCCGAAATATCCGGATAGTAAAATGAGGCGGATAATTGCATGCCCTAATTACAATAAAATCGATTTTACATTAAGATTTCAACAATACGTGCCAGACAAAACGCTTCCTGCAAATCGAATCCAGCCCGCACCAATATTGGTATAAACTCTAATTGGTTTTAATCGTTGCCTTAACTTGCATGTACAAGTTGAATCGAGTTTCTTGAGTTTCACTCAGCTTGAACACTGTATAGATAATAGACTATTCAGTAATCACGCAGATAGTCAACTCCATTCAAATAAACTCAAAACTCATTTAATTTTTGCCCTAACAAGGTACTTATGAATTCAATAAATTTATTCATTAGCATTACCGAATTTGACAAAATATATATAAAATGCTGTAAATTCAAGATTAGACATTATATTTAGTAATATTTCTCAAAAAAAAAATTTACGTAAAAAAATATTATTGTGGCTGTGAAAAGTGTGAAATCATATAGAACGTGGAACGAGCAAACTTTACCGTTAACGAGTTGGACTGAAAAAGGTAAAATAAATAAATAAACGGAGGATGAAACTAAAAATACTGACTCTGAAAAAAAAAAAACATTGCCATTTGAATACTGTCAACTTTGTATCAACATAACATTGGCTTAGGTTTTTATCTTTTACTAGTGGTCCCATGCGGTTTTACTCGCTTCCCTGAAATAAAAGAGTTTCCTATATTACTCAAGAACTCCAGCTTGCTATTAGTGCAAAAAAAATGGGATCAGTTCTGCAGATTACCTTCCACATGTACACACACTTAAAAAAAATACGCATTTTGTCTTTATAATAATAGGTATAATATATAGAGAGCATACCTTCTGTATCGATTTATTGTTTGACTCTACATTGCCAAAAGTTTGGGGTAAATATGGCGGTTTGTTTTGAGAGGCTCTGTAAACGACTTATGACTTTGGGATAATCTGGCAGTAGATATATACAGGATGATTTTGAAAGGGTAGGTATATATATAGTACGCCGAAATTTATACAGATCATGAAAAAAAATATTTATAGTAGAAATGAACGCTAAAATATTTCATTTTTTTTTTAAATAAGCTTTAATATATTATAAATAATGTAAATTTGAGTATCTATTAAATTACCCAAGTGCCTACTAAAATATCTATGTTACCTTATCACTACATTTCAGTGTGGGGGAGTAACGCTCGCAGAACCGACGGCCACTGGGGCAGAAGGGTTCTCGAGTGGAAGACGCAGCGTGCGCAGGCCCCACACAAGGTGGACCGACGATCTTGTGAGGGTCGCGGGAAACCGCTGGATGTGGGTAGCGCAAGACCGGTCATCGTGGAGATCCTTGTGGGCTTTTGTTTAGCAGTGGACGTCTTTCGGCTGACATATTGATGATTACCTCATTACTAAAACCAGACAAAATACAATTATGTCATCGGACGAATTTTTAATAAAGATTTTTTTTTATTTACGTCAATTTTGAAATTTTGACTCAAAGTGTTTGTGTAACTAAAACTTTCTTTACCTTTTTACATAAATTATTGGGTTTATAAGTTTTGAAAGTAAAAATATTTTGGCACACTCCGTGGCCTAAATTGAATAAACTCGTTAAGGAATTCATTGACATCAAGAAAGTTTTTTAGAATACGATTAAAACTGTTAAAAGACGGTTAAAAGTTTACCTGTATTTGAAAATAAATTTAAAAGTTACATAATCTAAGATTACTTGTGTTCTTTTTGAGATGATATTGACTACATTTTGGTTGTGATACGAAAGTGAGTTATTTACCTGACTAATCGGGATGAAATTTGGCAACTAGGTAGATCATGACCTGGAATAATATACAGGATGTGGAAATAAACTAGGTACGATAACATGGGGCACCCCTCCGCGCTGATATCCGAGAAATTATGAATTCTCGGCATTTTTTGTTGCAAGAGATTTGTTAAAAATATGTGTTAGGTATTATATATATACTACTAGAGAATATGGGACAAGGGATAGTTTTTTTTTAATTTTTCATTAGTAACTTCAGGAAAAAATCGTGAACTAAAACTAAGAATGAATTTTACTTTTTGGTCCATCCAATTATCTTGAAAATATTAACATATATTACATTCAGAGATCTATTAGAAAGGGATCTAAGTCTTACTTTACAAAAAGCCTTGGTTTTTTGTATTACACAAAACAGTCTTTTTTTTTTTACTAAAAGTGCACCTCGCCTGTCTCACTTGTCGTCCTTAATGAGTCTTCTCCGCTCCCGGAAACCCGGCTTAAGTGTCGCTTTAATTACAGGGTCCCATTAAGACCGTTTTGTGCATTCATTTCCTTAGTTAAGATAATCTAATACCCAAAACAAAATTCAAAAGCGAGTTAGAAATAAATAATGCAAACATTGTACCCTGTTTGAGGGGTCGGTTAATTGGTGTAATTAAAATTCATTCAACACCCTCTTGTGCCATGTAATGACGGGTGGCGATGCTCCTGACCTGGGTTCAAAAGTGGCTTTCATAGTAGATTTTTTGGACAGAGTATCTCATTATGTTTTAAATTTCAAATTAAATACAAAATTATGAGACACACTGGCTTTAAAAGTCAATCAAGCGGTATGTTTAAAGTTTTTTTTATGTATGTAAGGGTCGGTAGCTTTCTTTCGGTGGTTAAAGTAAACTGGGTTGTCACTTTAACTAAAATTTTAACCGTAACCATAACCGACCGAGAGAGATCGGTCATCGTCAAAGTGACTTTACGGTCAAAACATGGTAATAGTTAAGTTAACTTTGACTATAACTTTAACTAAATTGTAGAGTAACCGGCCCTAAGTATATCCAAATATGTTTTGAGTTCGTTCAAAAGCTGCAGAAAGATCTTGAAAATGTCATACATAGGTTATATTTTTTAATTGAAAATAAGTATCTATATAGGAGACTAGCTGTTCCCCGCAGTTTCCAAAAAAATAGCCTATAACCTTTGGGGATAAAGTCCGATTTGAAAAATTCTTTCACTTATAGGAAGCTATCCTATAAGTGAAAGAATTTTTCAAATCGGACCAGTAACTCCGGAGATTAGCGCTTTCAAACAAACTCTTCAGCTTTATTACTAGTATCGTGGGACATTCTTCACACACGGTTATCTGATCCCAAACTAAGCAGAGCTTGTACTATGGAAACCAGATAACTGATATACTACTTATACTACTTTTTTTTCGTAAATACATACTTATATAGATAATTACAGTATAGATATGAACTTTCACAATTGTAACATACGTTCCACGTTATATTTATCAGGTTTATGTCAGAAAGTTGACAAGCAGGCAGGCGGTCCACCTGATGGTAAGTGGTTACCGTCGCCTATCGCCATTTGCAATACCAGAGGCATTGCCAATGTGTTGCCGACCTGTTACAATGCCGAGAAGGCAATTACCTGCTCTCAAGTGCAATTGCCGGAACACACCGGTAGGTGCTTGGCGACAGATTTTTAACTTGAGGGTGGTAGCCAGCCAGACGGGTACTACAAAGTACCCTACCACCGTGCTATGGTTTCCTCACGATGTTTTCCTTCACCGAAAGCTCAAGCTCATTGTAGGATTCGAACCCACGACCTTCTTCGCGGCATCCAATGTCACTACCACTGAGCTATCATCGCCTCAAAATATAATTAATTTATATTTATCAGAATGAAACTATTTGTAACCGATCTACATTCCCTGTTGGAATGTCGGTCTCAGTACCGAAGGGATAGGTCTCGGGTCCGCAACCCACATTTCATCGAAGATATTTTATAGTACCGACGTGACATGTGGCAAGCACTGCCGTCTCTCTACCGAAATGATTTCTCATCAATAAAACATGAATCGTAACTTGGCCGACCCGAGTATTGAAGACCCTAAACGAGAGTTATACCACCGAGACTATTTAAAATAAGCCTTATACCCAACATGATACCGTTATTATTAATTTATTTGGTGGCTGGGTTGGTATCTTGTTTTGAGACAGGCCGTCTATAAATTTTCATTTTGTATGTTTAATATTTAAAGAATGAAATATTTTTGCGCGCCCTCAGACTGGCAAGGCTGTATGGCTCTGATCCTTTGACTGTTTTTAAATGTTACTAGTAGTCTGCACTATTTATTAATTGTGGTATTTGCTAACAACAAAGTGAGAGATAGGTAAGGAGGATTAAAATTAGTCTACATTCATTAGTATTATTTTTTTATAGTTTTTTATATTAACAATAATATTATTTACAATAAATTGTACAAACTACATATAAAAAAAATACTAATAACAAAGCTATAGAGTTTGTTTGAACGCGCTAATCCCCGGAGTTTACTGTTCCAATTCGAAAAAATGTTTCACCAATAGGAAGCTACATTATCCCCGAAGATTATAGGTTAGTTTTATCCCGGGAACGCGAGTGGAACCGCAGAGAACAGCTAGTTTTACTATAAATGCACAGATAAACCTCCATCTGGTTATGCTAATCCATCTCAACGTTCGTATTACTATGATATTTATTGTTTAGCCATAATCTTCTAAGGGCCTTATCTGCACTCTCTTTAATGTGAGATCATTAGATGTTAAAAGATTTATGCACAATACGTGACTCTATGGAGATTTCCTTTTACATTAATCTTTAGCTAGTGTTTTATTTTAGTAACTTCATTATTTTATCATTGCTTTTTAAGTGTTTTCTTTATGTATACCAGTATTTTGAGAACATGTTGAGTGCACTGGTTAGGTACTAGTGCACTCTCCTAAGGTTTTTGATACATATTAAACGGTAAGTTTTTTACTTTAACTATAAACATGCCTACAAGTTTTTTATAACCTAATCGGTAAAAAAAATATGTGTGATGTCTGTTTTTTGACATTAATATAAAAAATTGAAAATCTTAATTTAGAATCATCATTTCTCGTATATCTTGATCATGTGCGTACGATTTAATTTATTACGACAATTTCAAGCACCTATAATCGGTAATTTTGTGATTAGTGATTCAGGGATATGGCAACTTTCAAAATGTAAAAAAAAATAAACTTAACTCATAACTAAACTAAAAAAAAAAATTTTTACGCTTCCGCTTGGCAGCGATTTGGGACTTTTTTTTTTTATACTTGTACGTAGTATATTATTCACTTTATGTTTATACCTAAGTAGTTTTTTTTTTTTTTTTTTTTTTTTTTTTTTTTTTTTTTTTTTTTTTTTTTTTTTTTTTTTTTTTTTGAAAGGACTAAAGTTGGTAGCCTCTGATGGCTGCTCCAACCTTACCGGACAATCGGCGAGCGCAGAGAGCTCTCAGCCGGGTAACATTTAGGTAACCACGCCTGAGGGCACCCCCGAATGGGGTACGAACCTCGGCTCAGGGCGTTACCGGGGGAAGGGGAGGACTTTGTACGAGTTACGACTAATTGGGGGCGGTCGGATTACTATTGGCAGCTCGGGCCGCTGGAACGGGACGAGACTGAGTGGGACGTCGCGGCGGTCCTCGCCGTCGAGGACGATAGCGTAATCGGTTTTGTGTAGTGTGTTGTGTACTTTTACGGGCTTCGTCAGCTTCGATCTGAGCTAATGTTATGGGGTCATCCGGCTCGCTGAGGGCTTGCCTTGGTCTAAGGATACGGAGTATACGAGAGGGCGTGTACGTTGCGGCTTTCACTATAAGAGGGTTGCGGTGATTAACGGCGGTATTGAAAAATCTACGTGAGGCGCGTTTTATAAATTGTTTTAACGTGGGGAGACCTAAATCAATGTGGAGATTTTCATTACGCATGTACCACGGGGCGCCCGTGGCTTTGCGCATGAAACGGTTTTGAATCACCTGAAGGCTATGGATCCGTGCAGGAGCTGCATGTGCGAACACAGTACTAGCATAGGTCATAATGGGGCGGATACACGTGGTATATAGTCTAACCTTGCTTTTGAGGGCAAGTTTAGACTTATGATTCAATAAAAAGTGGAGGCGCCCTAACACAAAGGCGGCGCGCGCGCGGACCGCTTTAATGTGGGCATCAAAGGTCAAACGATCATCGAGAATTACTCCGAGATATTTGGCTTGCCTTTCCCAGGGGATTGGTTCACCGAATAGAGTAACTGCCTTTGGAGGGGTGGGGGTACCTCGATGGTAGGGTCTGTAGAATAGGACCGCCTGGCTTTTGACAGGGTTGATTTCGATCCTCCATTTCCGAAACCAGGTGCCTAGGGCGTTAGCCGCGGTTTGGAGGTTCTTAACAATGACTGAGGGGGACTTACTAGAGCAGTAGACCGCGGTGTCGTCCGCAAAAAGAGCTAGCTGCACTTTGTCGGTCTTTGGCATATCACTCGTGTAGAGTGAGAATAGCAAGGGGGACAGTACTGAGCCCTGAGGGACACCGGCACCGATGGGGTGAGGGGAGGAGAGTGCGCCTAGAATGCGATATCGAAAGTGGCGATTTGACAAATAATCTCGTAAGATAAGCACGAGTCTATGTGGAACACCTAAGGTGAATAGCTTAAAGATTAAGCCATTGTGCCACACTTTGTCAAATGCCTTCGCGACATCGAAGAATAAGACGCCTGTCATGTTACGCTCTTGGTACTGGGAAGAGATGTGTTCAACAATACGATGTACTTGTTGAACACAAGAATGTTTGGCTCGGAAGCCAAATTGTTCGTCAGGGATGAGATTATTGGCGTCGGCATATGTTTTGAGGCGGATATAGATCAGTCTCTCATACATCTTGCCCAAAACATTTAATAGACTTATGGGGCGGTAACTGGAGGGCTCGGACCTGGGTTTGCCGGGCTTATGGATTCCAATTACATGGGCCTCTTTCCACTGATGTGGAAAAATATTACAAGAGAGGGCAGCGTTAAATATGGATGTTAGCAGTATTATGAGGTGGGCGGGGAAGAGTTTGATCACTTTGTTAGTGATTTTGTCCGAGCCCGGGGCCTTCCGCGTGTGTAAGTTCCTGATGATCGATTTGACCTCGTCAGGGGTCGCGGGAGGAAGGGGGTCATCCTCTTCGCTGAGAGGGGGGGGTGGTAACGGGAGGGCGGCTCTCCGTTCAACTTCAGAGTTAACTTCCTCCAGATGACTCGGGTCTATCGGGAGGGTACTGGGCGTGCACTGAAACTCTAAGCTTTCAGCGAGGCATTCTGTCTTATCATCGTCATCAAAAGCGGGAGGGAGATTAGGCCTATTTAATGGGGGCATGGGTGCTACCGTGTCCTTGGTAAGGGCACGAGAAAGCTGCCAAAAGGCTTGATGAGAGGGTCTAATGTCTGTAAGGGTCTGGTCCCAGCGGGCCTGTCGTACCTCATCGATGCGTGACTTAACGTCACGCTGGAGAGCACGCATTCGGATGCGGTTGTCCTCTGAGGGGAAACTATCATAGGCGCGAATGGCGGCATTTTTCTGCCTCAACAAGTCACGTACGTCATCGGGCAAGCGCCAACGTTGATCGCTCTCCGCTGGCACTGTCCGTGAGCAATCGCTAATTAACGATTGCACGTGGCTAGTGAGTGAGTCAATTGCGCCGACAGCCTCATCAGCGGTGTTGAGGCTATCTGGGATCTGATCAAGGTGGGCGGATGTGGTTGACTTGAGGCTTTCACTCAGTCTATTCCAATTTGTCACGACCTTTGTGGGAGGGGCTTGACCTGCATCTGGGGAACCTATGCGCCTTGCTAATTCTAGGATAACAGGTCGGTGGTCGGATGTAAGCTCATGTAGCACTGTTACGTCATGCACACGTAGGTTTACATTGCGTAACAATGCCACATCGAGAATATCAGGTCTGTGTGTCAGTTGGTGGGGATAGTGCGTCGGGTCGAGGGGTGCGATAATATCTATATCTAGAGGGTCAAGGAGGGACTCTAATAGTCTACCTCTGGGGGAAGTAGAGTGACAGTTCCAGAGTATATTTTTCGCGTTTAGGTCACCTGCCAGAATTACAGAGTTACCTAGCGCGAAAATAGACTCTAGATCCGTTTTGAGTGGTGAATCATTACGGGAGGGAGATATATATGCTGATACTATAATTATAGGTTGGTGTCCTGTCATGCCAAGCCTACAAACCGATGCTTCAATGCACTGGAGGGAGGGAGGCGGATCCATGGGGGAGCAGTACAAGGACCTTTTGTAATAGATAAGGGTGCCTCCTAGGGCAGAGTCAATCCTATCATTGCGAACTACTTGGTAGTTTGCAATTTTAGGGTCCCTATGAGAAGGTTTGAGGAAAGTCTCTTGTATCAGAAGGACGTCAAGTTGATGGTTTCGCAGGAACTCTGCGATATCATCGCGTTGACCTTTAATGCCATTTGCATTATAGAATCCTACTTTGAGGGATCGGGGTTTAATTCTGCACGTTACGGTTGTATTATCCATTATGGTTTTACGCGGAAGTTGGAAAGGACTGTCACGATGCTTTGGAAGCGCATCGCGATGGAAGCAAGGGCACGACCGTTGCCCTCGTTCGCTCTGATCTGGGTCGCCAGGTCCCTAATTTCGTCGAGGTTTATTGCCTCAGCGAAGCGCTCCACTAGAGCGAAGTCCGGGTCTTCGATCAGTGGTAGTTTGGGTGTGTTTGCGCGACGGTTATTGGATGTTGTCTGGGGGGAACGTTTGGGTGGGGGAGAGGGAAGGAGAGGTTGCGTGGGTACGGGGATGGATTTAGAGGGTGGGACAGTTGGGGTATTGACTGCTGGAGTTTGAGGCACTGAAGGTGCACTACTTAAAGCTGGAAAGTCCTTGTCATAGTTGACAAGTTTCCAGGGCGAGGATCTTTGTGGGGCTAGGACAGTTTGGGAGGGGTCAGTGAGGGGGGCAGTGCGCGTTGAGTTGCGCGATGTGCGCGAGTTGCGCGAAGGGCCCGAGTTACTTGATTTGCGGGAGGGACGAGGGGCTTTCGGGCACCCGCGGTAATTAGCGGGATGGCCGAGTTGGTTACAGAGAACGCAACCAGGCTCCTCAGTACACAGGGCCTTGTCTTTCGGCCTATCGCACTCAATGGTGGAATGGGGCTTAAGACACTTAACGCATCTGGGGGGGGCATAGCAATTGCGGGCGGTGTGGCCGTACAACTGGCAATTGTGACATTGGGAGGGGTACACTCCCTTGTGGGGTTTCTCAAATGAGATACCGGACAGGTGGCAGACGTGGCTGATCTTAAATATCTTTTTGGCCTCGTCGCACTGTTCTAATTGGGCGAGGACCATATTATATGGGGTATGGCCACGCCCTTTGTACATTCGATGTACGGAATGTACGGGGATAGCTTGATCCTTGAGGGACCTTTCAATGTCCTCGGTGGTAATTTCGTGGGGAATCCCCTTAATTACCACACGAAGGGCACGCTCCTCGGGGAGGCAGTAGGTGTGAAAAGCTACTTTCCTCTCCTTGAGCAGCTTAGTTAGGGCTCTATGGTCCTGGGAGGTAGACACTGTGACACGGATTCCGTGCTCAGTGGGGTGGGCATTGGTGAAATTGATGTGTGCTCCGGGCACATTACACCAGGATGACACATCGGGCCATTTGCCCTTATCTTGAATGAAAAGGGGCGGGGGTACATCCTTCTTTTTTGGAACTTGGGCAGCAGAAGGGGTAGGCGCTACCTCCATAGGAGGAGCCGATACTGGGGTATCCATGAGTGGGGGAGGGGAGGAGGTGCCTTCCCTGGCGGCAACGCGCTGGGTGGAGATTGGGGTGGGGGCAGGATTCGTGGATGGGAAGCAGTCGGGGGAGGGAGGGGTCACCGGGTAATCCTCCGGGGGGGAAGTCACCTTAGCTGCCTTGGCGGCCGCCTTGCGGGCCTTGCGACCTCGCTTACGACCGCCAGGGACGAGCTGGTAGCTATCGTCCTCCTCAGACGATTGGGTAGGGGGGATGGGTTCAGCGACTGACTCGGAGATGGACTGGGTCGACATCTCTGAATCAGCGCGGGAAGAGGGACGGCTTTGGGACGGGGTGGGGATCTGGTGTCCCGGGAATTTGGCTTGGAGGTACCGAAGTACCTCCTCATCTAAAAGGATGTCCTCTAGGGACAGAGTTGGAGGTTGGCTGGCCATGGTGGCCAGCCGGGCCTTGCGGCCGGGGAGCTAATCTAAGACGACACTATTGTGACTTCGTTCGCGTGGCGTTCCTGAGAGAAGAAGTCACAAGAAACTTCAGGCAATCGCCCTAGCTAAAACCTATCTATTCGCCCCGGGTGGGTAGGCCCGGAGGTGTGTAGAATCTCTCCCAACCGGGTATAGGTTGGGAGGTGTGTAGGCCCTAGGGTGTGCCCTAAGCTTGTGTTCCCACTGCCAGTCTTATTGTGCAGTGGGTTCCTACGTCCCTGCCTAGCGCTAACTGGGGTCGACTAGGGAAGCCCCCAAGGCCGACTGATCCAGTCCCGTCCGGGTGTACGTTTTCCAGAAGGGAAACCGTGAGCGCCCGGGGCACGCTCGAACTAACTTCGTTGTCACCGTTAGGTATCCGTTAGTTCACCACTAAAAGCGTGGATTTCACAAGTTTGATGACGGTGTCAGAAACAATGGAATGTTATCGTGGTAAATACCCAGGTATATTACCACGAAAACAATAGCGCAGGTGTCTTTCGACGAAAAATGCCAGATAAGGGACCGAGCCAAAGCCAGGTAACAAATCGAGCGATAAATTCGCGGAAACGATACGGGTAGCGCACGGAGCGCAAGGGTACGTCCGTGCAGTACGACGGATCGAGTCGGGAATGCCACCTAAGTAGTTTAGTGTGTAAGTAGTAAGGGTTTTTTTTTTATGTAAATAGTTAATGTTAGTTTAGTTTAGATTATGTATCATAAATGAAATATTTTTTTAAAAGAAAACGAAATTTTGAAGAAGAAGAAAAAAGAGACCCAGACCCGGCGCAAACGAAATATTGAGTTAGATATGAAATGGTCTAATTTCTAAGTAGGAGAGATGAAAAATATTTTGCTAAGTTAGCCACCGAATAAAAAAAAAACAGATTATTTATGTACATAAAATAACGAATTAACTGAGATATGTTTCATTCGCGCCGGGCCTGGGTAAACTTTATATGGCCCGTGACCATTTTTCTTTATTTTAAATCAAAATAATATTATATATTATTTAAATATCAAATACGCAAGCAATAATATAATGACACTACCTTCGTTGTATACCGAAGGGCTTGTCTCGACAGCTCTTATAAAATGCCTTAAAATATACCTACCAACCTGGTAACGTCAGATAAGACGAAGGACAGACAAATGATAGACTGTGGGGTAGATTTTAGTTCAGACTAATTACTTAGGCCTAAAATTTACTATTAGAGAGATGCTAATCACGGCAGTAGGTACTATTTATTATAGTATGACCGTGAACACCATTAGTTTATAATCAATCTCGCGAGATTATAAACTCCTGATAAATTATGAATTACATTTCTATACCTAATACTTACAAAGGTATTAATTTTTACAGTTTACAATCTATCTATGTCAAACCGTCACATTGTGAACTAGTTTCATATTTGAATGCGAAGGAAAGCACTTTCAACGCTGATTCGTTATCCGTATAAAACCCTATACTGCATCTGACCCGACATGTAAAAATACAGCTATATTTTTTTTTTCATCAAACCGCAATGTGCCTGCGCCGTTAGAATAGGGTAGTTAGTTGACACTGTCAAAAATAAACGGCCAAACACTAACCAATGCATAAAACATCTAAAAACACGTGGAAATATCAAATATGTTGTACATTTAATGCTTTTTATGATTTTTAATTACCAGTGGAACCACTAAGAGTAGATGTTTTGATGCTGTGAAACTATGACGTCATAATGTAATATTTCATACAAAATTCCTTAAAAACTATCGTTTTGACATTTATTAAAATGTAGCTGATTTGATGTGTCAGTCAACTACCCTATTTCTACCCTAATGATGCCGACATCTCACAAAATCAAGCACAATGTTTTGTATCTCCCTTTTTGTCATACAAACAATAAAGGGAAATACACTCCCAGTTCCCGACACATATATAAAATTTTGGCATATTTTCAAATCAAATCAAATCAAATCAAAAACTCATTTATTCAGTTTAGGCCCTAATAAGGCACTTATGAATGTCAACAGTTACAGTTTTTAGACTCTACTACCGGTTCGGAATACACTTGAACTGAGAAGACTCCGGCAAGAAACTCAGCAAGGCTTCTTTTTTTGTGGATCTTTTTTTTTTTGAATTTATGTAATTACAGTTGTTGTTTTAAATATACATAAACTTCATACAATTATCACTTGGCCAGGGGGCTGCAAGTGCAGAGGGAAGCTACTACAACCATATATTCTTGTCTTCTATGTAATGAGCCACCTTATAGTAGGCCTTGTCAATCAACTTATGTTTAACATACTCTTTGAATCTATTATAAGACATCTTAGTTACTTCATTTGGGATTTTATTATAAAAGCGAATGCAGTTCCCGAGAAAAGACTTATTGACTTTCGCTAGCCTGAATCTAGGTGTAACAATTTTATATTTATTTCTTGTATTTAGGTTATGGCGGCTACTGTTTGTGTCAAATAGATTTAAATTTTTACGGACAAACATAATATTTTCAAAAACGTATAGCGACGGTAAGGTTAAAATGTCAAATTCCTTAAACCGAGTTCGTAAGGATTCGCGAGGACCCAAGCAATAGATTGCACGAATGGCCCTTTTCTGCAAGATAAAGATAGATTCCAAATCCGCAGCCGAGCCCCATAGCAGAAGACTGTAGGACATTATACTATGGAAATACGCAAAGTAAACCAACCTAGCTGTAGCCACATCTGTTATATGTCTAATTTTTCTAACTGCAAAAGCGGCGGAACTCAATTTACTAGCTAAGCTTTCTATATGAGGACCCCATTGTATTTTACTATCTAATGTTATGCCGAGAAAAACTGTCCTATCAACTAGTTCGAGTCTAACATCATCGACTAGGACATGACTGTCATTCCTAGCAACATTGGGGAGAGTAAACCTTATACACTTAGTTTTAGAGGAATTAAGCATGAGATTATTGGCCGCAAACCATTTCGATATAGTGGATAACGTGTTATTGAGTTGCGTAAGTTCTGTGTCTTTTCTATCCACTTTAAAGATTAGAGAAGTGTCATCAGCAAATAAAACTATATCGCACAATTCATTCAATCATTATCATCATCATATCAGCCGAAAGACGTCCACTGCTGGACAAAGACCTCAACCAAGAATCTTTGTGTCGGGCTTGGGCTACCCGAATCTAGCAGTTTTCTGCGACCCTCACAAGATCATCGGTCCACCTTGTAGGTCTGCTCACGCAGCGTCTTCCATTTCGTGGTTGCCACTCGAGAACCTTTCTGGCCCAGTAGCCGTCAGTTTTGCGAGCGACGTGCCCCGCCCACTGTCACTTCGGCTTGACAATTCTTCGGGCTATGTCGGTTACTTCTATCCTTTATCTTCAACTGTATGTTAAGCTCTTCTCAAAATCCGTAAGTATTCAGGAAGTTTGTAACGACCGACATTAAGTAGAGCTTTCAAATTCACTGAAATTATCGCGAAGCTTTTAAGAAAAGTTTTACGAGAGTTGCTTACGAGTGTAACTTAAAACAGATTCTTTTGCTTTGGCTGTAAAGTTGAATTTTGAGATTTGAGAGATAACGCTGCTTTTAAATACTGAGAGAACATGATTAAAAAGCAGATGGTTTTTGTGTACTAGTTTCATATTTTCAATTCGGATATATAAAATTGAAATGCATATGAAAGTACTTTTATATGTTTTTAAATTCTTTTGTCGTGCCTGTTTGTTCTGATAAATTGCGGAAATGTTTTCATCGATTTTGACAGGATTTTCACTAGCAGATAGCTTATGTTACTTGTATAAGAACTATCCTCCCGCCCCGTGGTTTCACCTGCGATCCCTTCTTTTTCTTTTCATCCACTAAGGATGCATAGGCACATCATAATAGCCATCTGTAAATTCAGCCAAATTTCCGCACGATCCGTCCAGTAGTTTGAGCTGTGCGTGTTTAATAATAGATCAGACAGTCAGTCACGTTTTCCTTTTATATATTTAGAAGATTAGGATGCCGCGAAATAAAAACCCAGGAACACAGGTGAAACCGCAGGGAAAAGCTAGTAACAACATTTATATTTATTTATTTATATACTTAAGGGGGAACGTTCGGTTGGAGCGCGAAATTCAAATTTTATCACGTTTTTTGCAAATTGCAGCTCAGTTATAGGTCGTAAGTTATCAACATGTTATTTGCGACAAGAATGGTAGTATATTTACTGATTAATAACAAAAGAAATCATCAACATATTCCTCCAAGGTATATTAGTAACATTTTCATGAAATAGTCGTATATGTCAGTAATATACCTTGGAGGAATATGTTGATGATTTCTTTTGTTATTAATCAGTAAATATACTACCATTCTTCTCGCAAATAACATGTTGATAACTTACGACCTATAACTGAGCTGCAATTTGCAAAAAACTTGATAAAATTTGAATTTCGCGCTCCAACCGAAGGTATACCCTTAAGGGAGACTAACTGCAGCAATATTATTATTAACAATTTTATTCAAGTTATTTGATCCTAAAACTAAATAACTTATAAATAATATAATTAAAAAAATGCATCCTAAAACAAACTGTTTTAGTGATAAAACCAACAAATAATCCATTTTATTCAAACACATTGGAGAGATAAGCTTTAAGCTTTTAAAGCTGCGCAGGATGTGGGCGTAAAGCTTAATGTCACCATAACGCCATTGCGCGTTACGACCTGTTCGACCGCTTGGAACGGCAGATATCAAGAACAATGGCGTATTTAGTGCTAAAAGTAAGAACGTACATGCTTTTATATACTCGTACGTATTTAATTTTAAGGTCACAGGTTACTGATACGTTTCTAATTATAATAATAACCTGGAACATTCTTTAGACATGGTCTTTTTGACCTACACTTTTTTTTAATACATATAGGTATATGTAAAAATTCCTTTCATAGAAATCTAATAGGCTAGTTGACACTGTCAAAAATAAATAACCAAACACTAACCAATACATAAAACATCTAAAAACACATAGAAATATCAAATATGTTGTACATTTAATGCTATTTATGATTTTTAATTACCAGTAGAACCACTAAGAGTAGGTAGATCATTTGATGCTGAAACTATGACGTCATGATGTAGTATTTCATACAAAATTCCATATAAACTATCGTTTTGACATTTATTTAAAAGTAGCTGATTTTATATGTTAGGAAACTACTCGATTCAGCTACGTTTCTAGATTCATTTGATTATATGACTTATACTGTTAGATAGTTCTGAGAAATGGATTGTCGATAAAAGGCTTATGGTCGACTGTTCGATGACCTACAATATTTTAGGCACTTAATACAGCCCTACGCACTCTATGAAGTACCTGCGAGTAAGAAGATAAAAATAATAAAAGGAAAAAGTATCTCTTCGGCTAAGCGGACCTTTCAAAAAATATAATCGGTTCTTCCGTATAGGAGCTATGTTTCAACAACATCTGCTCAGCCGTTTACCTTTTAATCGGTTTTTGTATCGGGGGTTTCTAATTTTTTTTTTAATTTCATATGAAATTGGCAACAGGTAGACATTCCATGTGGTGTTAAAAGCAACCTATTTGCCAGGAGATTAGCACTACAGCTTAGAAAGTAACAGGCTCTGGAGTTCAATTGCCATAATAAACCGGTAGGCGTTTATCGAAATAAAACCTAACAAGTCTGACACGCGCAACGAGGGTTCCGGAATTTCCTGTGGTACTAAATACCAAAGACTTCTTATAGGTTTTCCTGTAATCTATAAGAAAAGAACTGTATTTTTTTCAAAATTTTTGGCCCAGTATTTTCGGAGATACCTAAGGGGTAAATTTTCGACTATTTTCTTTTATAACTTTAAAATTCATTCATTCATTTCATATGACACATAACATAATTTCCAAAACATTATCTTCAAAATTAATTGAGGTCACAGGGGACCGGCGGGCGGGGAGCTAACGCGTTAGCTTGGCCATACAAAGAGGGAACGCTGCCAGCCTTCTGGGAACCTTGCCGTTGATTGGCAGCAGCGGCCGCTTCGAGGAAATTTTTTATATATAGTTTGTATATTTCTTGTAAATAATTGTAAATATTGTATATTATAAATACCCCCCAAAAGTAGTAATGTTTAAAATTAATTTATTTCTTTTGAGTTGAATAATATTACAAAGTATCGACCGCAAAATCTATGCAATAAAAGTCAACTGCAGATTTCCATCTGAAACTATTCTCGATTGTCAACGATTCAATATCGAGTGAGTTGAATCTGATATGAAGAGAAATCAAATCGCTCTCTGTCTCGTGCAATTTGCTACGAGGACACGTCATTTTTACTTCAGTTACTGTCACCGTTATGTGGAGAAGCTATATTTTTGTATATACACTCATGGACTTATTTAGAGGAACGCAAAAAAAAGGTAGATTATCAGAAAATATATACAATATTTATATTAAAGCTAATGAGCATAATATAAAAATTATAGCATAAATAAAAACTAAACTAAACAAATAAAAACTTTTTAATTTAGTTTATTTTGTTAAATATAATGATAATTTATTGTAATTATAATTAAATTACTTAATAGTTAGAAAAAAAAAAAAAAAACACGAAGATATATTATATAATATACTTGTATTATATACCTACTCGGTATATTACTATTGTACTAGTATATAGTTGGGTGACGGTGAACTCGTAACGAAACTGAAACCATGGATTGTTACGTTCTTTTGAACCCCTTACTATAAATTTTTTTTTTGGAATTTTCCAATTTAATCTCAGTATATCTCATTCTAATATTAAGGCTATTAACCGGTATATTACGACGACTAAACTGACAGCATTAAATTTTTTTTTCCAATAAGGTTACAGGTGACTTGAGTAATATTAATCGGCACCATTATTTGCAATTTTTATAAGTAATCTAAAAACTGCAAACAATATTTGTATTTTTTTTCAAAGATCGACGTAAAATTTTAACGCGGAAGGCAAAATAATGAACTGAATCCATGGTATAAAATTTCATTACGTTAATCATCATCATCATCATCACATCAGCCGAAAGACGTCCACTGCTGGACAAAGGCCTCCCCCAAGGATCTCCACGATGGCCGGTCTTGCGCTAACCGCATCCAGCGGTTTCCCGCGACCCTAACAAGATCGTCGGTCCACCTTTTGGGGGGCCTGCCCACGCTGCTTCTTCCAGTTCGTGGTCGCCAATCGAGAACCCTTCTGCCCCAGCGGCCGTCGGTTCTACGAGCGATGTGCCCCGCCCACTGCCACTTAAGTTTGGCAATTCTTCGGGCTATGTCGGTATCTCATCATTTCTGATCCGATCTCTCAGGGAAACTCCGAGCATAGCCCTCTCCATTGCTCTTTGGGTGACCTTGAGCCTTCTTATAAGGCCCATCGTAAGCGACCACGTCTCTGCTCCGTAAGTCATCACTGGCAACACACACTGGTTACGTTAATATAATTATTTAAATATTTAAAATATGCAAAACAACATAAAATGGCATTGTCCCATAGCTAAATCAAGCTTTAAACTCTAGATTAAAATTGATTTTGTAAATTAATTTATTCATGAATACGCCAGTAATATAACACACAAAAACTTTCATTGTCACCAGCATTCAGAATCAAAACTAATGAAATAGAAATGTTCACTTCCAAACATCAATTTCATTTCTCTGACGTACACTTTTCTTTGTTACTGAAATAAGGTAAGTGCACATAACCAATGCTTGGCTATACTAAACGTAGCTATGCATAGAGAACATTTACAACATTATAACTTCAGTACCTGAAAAAAAAAACTTTGTACAGTCACGAGCATAAATATATTAGCATAAACAGATCAGCAATAATATCTGATTTAATGATTCATTCATTCGATATCAAATAATTATGATGCTACTTATATACGCCTTCTATAAATGATCACATACTGTTTCTGTCGTCTTGAGAGCAGAAGTTAACGAATGAATCATGAAATCAGATATTATTGCTGATCTGTCCATGCTAATATATTTATGCTCGTGACTGTACAAAGTTTTTAAACTGTACCAAGAATGAAGCTAACAAATAGCTTAGCATAGCTTTATCGCTAGCCATCAGTCTTTATATTGGGGAGAAGTGGTGCTCAAATGAGAATTTCAATTGTCTCCTAACAAGTGTCGTGTCTTGTTTGAATAATATTTGAAGGACGACCTTTTCATGAACCTTTTGGATTGTTTGTGACGTAATAAATTATAATTTAATATGAAATCCCGTTTTAATTTCATTTTCAAGTACTTTTTGAAAGTAAATTTATTGGAGTGTCTCTGATAAATGATATATATTTTTTTAATATTGAATAATCTTGTGTTTTCTGTAATCTCGCTATGATTATGTAATGATGTGGCTGATGTATACATAAACTAGGATGAAACTCCCCAACCTCTTCTACTCTTGTCAGTCCTTCAATCTAGTCTTGTCAGTCCTATGCTTGTACACCTGACAAGGCAAGAGGTATTAGGGTAGACAGGGCAGACGAAATCAGGAGGATCTTGGACATAATATTAGTATGCAATTGCACTTTAGACCCAGTTTTCTTCTTGGCATTTTAACAGGTCGGCAACCAATTGGCAATTACCTCAGGTTTTGCAAGTGGCGATAGACAACGGTAACCACTTACCATCAGGTGGACCGCCTGCCAGCTTGTCAACCTTCTGACATAAAGAAATAATTCGAGCGACAATTTTGTAGCACCTCAAAATTCGTAGCACAGGCCTACGAAATCGTAGAGCTTCACCGTAGCATATTATATGTAATATTAATTTGAACATTCATAATAATAACGACAAGATAATCGTAGAAAGCATAATCTTCGTAGCATATGTTATAATAATTATAATTTAAGCATCAAGGGACGAACTTCGTAGAATATGTGTATCATTACGCTGAAAGTAATTAAATAGATTACTTGTCTTGTATAATTTTAATATACACTCGGAAATTATGTGGATTTTGACTGTATGAGATAATACCTATATTATGGAAACATAAGCATTATTCATGTTTTTAATTGTTTTCTTGTTATAAGCTAAAGACTTCTGGAGTTTTACTAAAATAAAAAATAAAACAAAGCCTGTATTCTTATGTGTCTGTTTGTTTTTTAAACTGTTTTTTATAAAATAAAAAGTACCTGTTTTTTTTAATAACACCGTATAGTTTAATGCAATTGTAATTTATTTTATTTTAATAATATGTCTTAGTTTAAGTAGGTTAATCGAATTTTAATTTATTATAAGTATCATTTTCATAATCTAACAAAGATATTACTGTAAAGGTAGCTTGCTACTAAACCTAATATATTTCCTAATATATTTTCGCGTAGACAGATTAATATTCTGAAATTGAAAATTCTATCTTGTTAATTTAAATCTCATTAAAATTTCATGAACATAAAAAGAAGGTTAAATTGATATTACTCATATGCTAGCTGAAATATATTCATATTCGTATCTTCATTACTTAAAATCAATATTTAAGACAGGTTAGAGCGTATAGAAATAACTTTTCATTGAACGGTACATAAAAGATTAAATAAGCTATTATCTTAGTTGATAAACTTGTCTAGATAGAGAGTTACGCGTCTAAAATGCCAAAAAAAAAAAAAATACCAGGCAACTATTGGCTGATAGGTTTGTTCCCCCGCTCAGTGGCGACACTGTCATTATGCTATAAATATGTATTCTACCTTCTGGGAGGCCTGCTCACGCTGCGTCTTCCGGTTTGTGGTCGTCACTCGAGAACCTTTCTGTCCCAGAGGCCGTCATTTCTACGAGCGTCACCCCGCTTACTGCCACTTAAGTCTCTCAGGATAAAACTATGTAATTATGTATATATATAATTATAATATATATTTAAAAAATCGAATTATTCCGTCACTTAGATTACCAAAAAATATTAAATAAATATAAATAAATATCCTGGGACATTTTTTCACACACGGTTATCTGATCCCAACAAGCTTGTACTATGGAAACCAGATAACTGATATACTACATATAAAATTTTTTTGTAAACATACTCATATAGATAATTACACCCAGACTCAGGACAAACAGACATGTTCATGCACACAAATGTTTGTCCTGGATGGGAATCGAACCCACGACCTGCGGCGCAATAGGTGATGTCTTAACCAACTGCGCCAACTGGCCCGTCAAACGTAGCGTATTGAACATCATGTTTTATCTTTAGTTCCTAAAACAAAATCCAACGAAGATACAGTGCGTTAAAATTTCAAGTGACGTCACGTCTTAGTACACTTTTTACAGAGAGATGACGTCACAACCACTCTTGAACTTTGGTGCGACTTATATTTGTATTTTTTTATTGTTTTGATAAAATAAAAAATACGTATCCTATATTTTTTGATAACCTAACTGACGGATTAAACAGAATTAATTAATTTTTACCCAGTCATCATCCCTATTATAATTTAAAAGTATCCAAGTAAAATAATACACTAAGGTATAGTATGACACAACTTAGATGAAGCATCGGCAATATTCGTAAAATCGATCGTTCCCGAAAAGAGTGCGCCTACAACATTACTCATGAATTAAAAAATGATCGGCGAAAATGATCTTGTTGAACGTTGATTGGATAATGAATGATTTTTATTAGTTTTGCAAATCGGAAGTGAAGTGTACGAAAACGACTTGCCGATGCTACATCTAAGTTGTGTCAGACTATACTTTGTGTTATGAGAAATAAACCCTCAAACAAGTTATTCAATATACAAGTTTCAAACAATATAAAAGACAACCTTAATAACTAGATATGATAAGAAAGTTTCTTTAGGTATGTAATATTGTAAAGGAGTTTTCTATAACACAGTTAGTACTTTAAGTTCTGAAGCCTCATACAACCTATATTGGTTTCTTTGAACGCATTCATCTCCGAAGACTTTTCGCCGATCATTTTTTAACTCATGAGTAATGTTGTAGGCGCACTCTTTTCGGGAACGATCGATTTTACGAATTTTGCCGATGCTTCATCTAAGTTGTGTCATACTATACTGTCTGATTTGAAAAAATCTTTCTTTAATAGCAAGCTACATTATGCCCAAAGGTTATAATCTTGTTTTTATCCCGGGAACGTGAGTGAAAGCTAGTGGTGAAATAAACTATTTTTAAGCTATTGCATAGCTTCTATCGCGGGCCTTGAGCGAGGAGACCGAATCCAGAAATTCCGTAACGAAAATAACCTAACACAGCCCCACTCCGACCGGCACAGCGGTGATACTTTTTAGTTTTGCCATCTATCGATGAATAGCAGAACTTTTAATGACTTTTTGAAATATCACGCTTGTCTCTTTAGTTCAGCAACTCGACTCTAGGTGGCATTGGTTGTATCGGACCACGCTCAAAAAGTGTAACTTGAATTAATATCAAAGAAAAAAAAACAAAGGAAAAAAATACTGCATACATAAAATAAATAAATAATTATAATTGCATAAGTTGATAAAAACAGCTATGCAATAGCTTTACCGCGGCAGTCTCCGAGTGCCACACGTCTTTTTTTTTAAATAATTTTGCCACTTTCAACAAAATCCTCCTAATCAAACGCTTCTGTCGGTTTTATTGTCTACTTACATACACCGATTATAACTAGATATGTTGATGAGCTTTTATTTTAGATATATTTTAAGTTATTTATTTTTGTTTTTTTGTACATAATAGTTTTAGTTTAGATTATATATAGTGTATATTGTAGAATAGTATTTCTAATTAGTCTGTATTCATCAAATAAATTAAAGTTATAGCTAGCAAATGATGAAATCAACACAAGATTTTTTAGAATCCGACTGGTAGATCCTGAGATATATTATTAAATATAGATTATTATTATTATATTTTACTATGTATAGGCCTGTGTTTGACCACAATCTCACCGTGATCGGTGATGATGTGGCCGATGATGGTAAGCAGACAAAGCCTAGAAAAGAACTGGCTCTGAAGTGCAGCTGTCGGAACACACCGAAAGGTGCTTGGCGACAGATTTTCAACTTGAGGGTGGTGGCCAGCCAGGTGGGTACTACAAAGTACCCTACCGCTAGGGTTTCCTCACGATGGTTTCCTCACGATGTTTTCCTTCACCGAAAGCTCAAGCTCATTGTAGGATTCGAACCCGGGACCTTCGTCTCGGCATCCGACGTCACTACCACTGAGCTATCATCGCCTTAAAAAGGTAAAACCTTAAGGTATCTATATATTAATATAGATTATTATTAAATAGATACCTTATTAGAAACCATGTCACGTACAGAAATTAAGACCCACTTGTGGCTACATCGATATTTTCTAATCCGTCCCATCTCTTCAATTAAGAACATGTTGAACACATCCCTAATTATGTCAAGTAACCTCTAACCTAATTTAAGTTAGACCCTCTCCTTTTCCATTGGAATATATAACTTGTACCCTGTTAATACGATTTAAAAGTAATTGAACGCAATTGCCTTTTACGACTTTCTCAAAGCATTACAAAATTCAATTTGACAGAAGCCGCTAGATGAGGGTGATAAATGCAATTTAAGCTTTTTTAACGCCTTTCGAATTAATTATTTGCCATGTAAAGGATGAAATGCTTATTTCATTTAGGTTTTTGTGGTTCTTTCATTTGCTTTTAAAAGGGTTTAACGGGATTAAAGAGGATTAATTCGAGAAACACTAAAAATTTCAATGGTTGAAGGAAAAGCTGTTAATCTAAGCATACCGCAAGCCATTAGGGAATCGAAAAGGGTTCAAAGATTAATTCTTAATTATCAATCCTACTTTACTGGTGTTGTACGTTTTGGTATTTTAGGGATTAGGTAGGTATTTTTAAAGGGTTGGGATGTAAAACATGTTTGCTACATAAATATGTTAAATAAAGTTTACTTTAATACCTTGAGTAATTTTTGCATGATGAGTTTCTTCATGTCGCAAAGTAGCGAAATTCACTCAACCCTTTTGCTGGAGAAGGCTGATTCATAACTATAGGCATGGACTTAGAAAAAACTCACGGACAGACTGACTTCGAACATTCGAACGCTGCTAACCAATGATGCCACACGAACACACATATACATCAAAATATAGATTTTTGACATTCGCGTAATATTTTCTTCATAAAGTCGCAATCAGGATACACTATACGTACGATATATTGAGCATCATTTTTGATTCGGCGACTCGATCCAGTCTATTTCTAAATCCATGACTATAGGTAAAATGAAAGTCTAAGTCGGTTCATCATTTACAAAACAGCGCCATATGTTATTATTTCAAAAATCACTCTCAATCTCTACATATAGTCGCTGAATTTCTCTACATGTATAAAATGCATAAATCTGGCCTAGAGACCCTTGTAAGCTCCGTAGTCCGGAATTCGGTGAAATACTAAATCTAAGTAATGTTGATTGAAAAATCGACGTTTTGTATCTATTGACCGATTTCGATTTCAGCGCCTTTTATAAGAAATCTTTGTTGTGAATGCTTTTCTTACATATTGCGGAATAAATTAATGGCACGTTATGATGGTTAATCTATATATATAAAAGAAAGTCGTGTTAGTTACTCCACTTATAACTCAAGAACGGCTGAACCGATTTAGCTGAAAATTGGCAGGGAGGTAGTTTCGAGCCAGGAGAAGGACATAGGATAAGTAGGTAGGGGCAGGTAGGGTAGGTAAGGTAGGTAGGGGTAGGTAGGGTAGGTAGGGTAGGTAGGTAAGGTAGGTAGGGGTAGGTAGAGGTAGGTAGGGTAGGTAGGTAAGGTAGGTAGGGGTAGGTAGTTAGGTTAGGGGTAGGTAGTTAGGTAGGGGAGGTAGATAGGTAGGGGTAGGTAGATAGGTAGGGGTAGGTAGGGTAGGTAGGTAAGGTAGGTAGGGGTAGGTAGTTAGGTTAGGGGTAGGTAGTTAGGTAGAGGTAGGTAGGTAGATCCCAGTTTTATTTTTGTTCTCAGGGCAGGACAACGCCTGCCGGGTCAGCTAGTAAGAGATAAATTTAAGATGTTTTTCCTTCTCTCGCTATGTGTGTCTCCTTTTATCATATATTTTTTAAAACATTCCAAATTCAAATCACATTATGCACCAGCGGGTCATAATAAAATTCAGTACAATATTATTGCCCTGCTAGACCTCAGGACTCTAATGACATACTTTAGGTTAGGTTTGCATATAATGTAACAATGTCGAATTCAAATACTTTAAAAGTATCAAAAAGCTTGCAAAATCCATATCCAACAGCACGACACTATCCGGTCTGTGAATTATGACGAATCCCGGAGACAATAAATCGTAACCGCTTCGTAAATTCCGGAAACCCGCAAAATATTTATGCGACGGACTGTACTTTTGCCGACAAAGGGATATCAAAGGGTGAAAGGGCCGCGGCTGTATTGTGGAGGAATACTTCAAAAGTGACAGTTTTGACACGCGATTTGAAGGGTGAATGATTTATGGGTTTTTTAAAAGGATGCTATACGCGAATGACTCCGTCCCGTACTAAACTGTCGGGAACAAGCGAGACAAGCGAGGGGAACTCTTAGTAAAAAAGATGTTTATTATTTATTTTAAAAAAAACATTATTTTTAAAGTTTGATAACTATTCCCTTTCTATTAGATCGCAGAATGTATGATAATATTTTCAGGAAAAAAAAAATGATTTTTTCTGACGTAAACTTTTCCTCGTCATTTATTCTCTAATTTAATATACCTAATTATATATTTTTTACAAACCTCCTCCAACATAGAATGCGGAGAGAACCTTCATGTAATATTATCATTTCTACGTATCACAAAAAGACACAGCGCAGACGTTATAATTATTTTGACGTCTGTCATTGTCAAAACTTGAAAGCGAAGTGAGTGGTAGGGCAGTATAAACACACACTTATTAACGTATAAACGCAGCAGTAGGTATTTTAGAAATAATTGCCGACAATGCGAGGTGCAGCGTAAATGTAATTTGTATAGGCCTGTATTTGATCACAATCTTACCGTGGTCAGTGATGATGTGGCTGATTGTGGTAAGCACACAAAGCCTAGAAGGGAACTGGCTCTCAAGTGCAGCTGTCAGAACATACCGGAAGGTGATTGGCGACAGATTTTCAACTTGAGGGTGGTAGCCAGCCAGGCGGGTACTACAAAGTATTCTACCACCGTGGTATGGTTTCCTCACGTTGTTTTCCTTCACCGAAAGCTCAAGCTCATTGTAGGATTCGAACCCGTGACCTTCGTCTCGGCATGTAGCTATGGATAATGGCCATGAAGATATACTTTTATTAACTTTTCATCCTTCCCATAACTTTGACTTGGAATGCTCAGTCAAGTCCTCACTTGAATGCTAGTGGCTTTTGTAGTGTCCATGTAGATTCCGAAGCCCTTTACGGTTAAATGAGCTATAAATAATCTCTTAATCTTGTTTATATACGGGGTGCTTTCACGCCGAGCTTGTACTTTGAAAATAATATGAGACAGGTCTACTAGGAAAAGAGAAGCTCTTCACAAGCATGGTCAAAATCGTTTGATCTTATGCCTACGTCCGCTTCCTTATTAAAATATTGGTTTCAATGATGGAACAAAATTTCATAACTTCTTTTGTTTAAAAAAAAGTTCCACGAAAGACTGCCTTGCTGAGTTTCTTGCCGGAGTATTCTCAGTATAAGCGTTTTCCGAAAGAGTCAACTTTAATTTAATAGGGCCTAAAGTGATTAATGGAGTTTCGACCTTTGAGATCCATCCAACAACAGTACTTTTTAAGCATTCGTAAATTGAATTCACGGTGAACTAAATTAAGTAAGTTCATGTTCAATAGGTTACTATAAAAGTTTACTAATTATCAAAATATTATGGTGACGTGTGAACTCCATCAATCAAGCTAAAGAAATAAAATATTTTATCAAATAGACTCTAATGCACGGTTTGGAAGGTGGTTTTTCTGAGAAGAGCCGGCAATAAACTCAGCAATAACTCTTTTCAAAATAAACTTCATAATTTACACAAAATATGTCCTTCAAGAGCAAGCGTTACATCCTAGCTTTTTTATTATTAATATTGTAGCCCTGAAAGATGCAAATGTCTCATCTGAAACGACCCGGTACGGAGCATCTTGGCGAAGAATGACTAAGAGAGCTAGCTTACCCCAATTAATGGGATAAGGCTAGGTGGAGAGAGAGAGAGAATACTGTAGTCTTCTGTACTAAAACATATTCCTTATTTTTTTGTAAATTTCAAAATGGAAGAGGAATGTTATTATAAAAGCGTGCACACAAACCTAAAAACGAACTACTTTTTGGATCCTTTTATAAGCAGAATTTACAATATTAATCATGATATTCATGCATAACCATGTCGGTCCGTCTCCAGGACCGGAACTCGAAACCTATCCAATTGCAGCGAGGCGTAAGACAGGGAGACGTGATATCTCCGAAACTGTTCACCGCTGCATAGGAAGACGTCTTCAAGCTTCTGGACTGGAACAGATTTGGCATCAATGTCAATGGCGAGTACATCACTCACCTTCGATTTGCCGATGATATAGTAGTCATGGCTGAGACCTTGAAAGACCTCAGTACAATGCTCGATGACCTCGGCAGAGTCTCTCAACAAGTGGGTCTAAAGATGAACATGGATAAGACGAAAATCATGTCGAACGTCTATGTTGCACCCACTCGAGTAAAGGTTGGAGACTCTGCACTCGAAGTTGTAGACGACTATATTTACCTAGGACAGACCATCAAACTAGGTAGGTCCAACTTCGAGAAAGAGATCGCCCGTATATTCCTTGTCAAAGTATTTGAAGATCACCGCTCTGGAATGATTGATGATTAGGTCGAGCCAACAAACTTAATGATGTGTAAATAGTAAGTACCCCATCTTTAGACCCTTCATACATAACATTCAGGTGTAGAGGAACTAACGAGCTCTTTGGTAATTTGGTTATCTTGCTATTTGACTGATTCAAAGGCTTACAGGGGTGAACTGAAAGCCTTCATTCAACCTGTCTTGTTGACTAATATTATAAAGAAGAATTGGTTTGTCAAAATGCATTTTCCTCTGTATTCTTTATTTCAAATGATTTGGAATAAATATATGTTAAACTAGAGAACATGTGACGGGGAATAGTTTTTTTTAAAAATTGGGATTTTTCATTAGTAACGTCAGAAAAATATCGTGAATATGCCCCTTTTTAAAACTAAGAATGCATTTTTCTCTTATTTGGGTCATCCAACTTGAAAAATATTATAAAAAGGCTTAGTTTTTTTTAATAACATAAAAACATATTTTTTCCTAAAATTGCGTCTCTCCTGTCTCGCTTGTCTCCGTCGGTTTAGTAAGGGATGGAGACATTGCCGGAGAGCCTCCTCATAATTTGAATGTAGGGAATGTTCTACTAATCCAATTCTACGACGATAAGGCGATGATAGCTCAGTGGTATGTGACGCCGAATGCCGAGACGAAGGTCACGGGTTCGAATCCTACAATGAGCTTAAGCTTTCGGTGAAGGAAAACATCGTAAGGAAACCATAGCACGGTGGTAGGATACTTTGTAGATACTTGAGAGCCAGTTCCCTTCTAGGCTTTGTGTGCTTACCACCATCGGCCATATCATCACTGACCATGGTGAGATTGTGGTCAAACACAGGCCTATACATAGTAAAAAAAAAAAAACGAAACTAATGCCTCATTTAAGCACAACTTAAAAGTGAGTGGCGTTTCAGTATTTGGTAAGCCCAAATACTGAAACGCCACTCACTTTTAAGATATACATAGATAAGGGGCTTATTTTGAGATGCTTCAGTTTTGATAGATGTTTCAACATACGAAAATGAAAGATCAAAATAAATATTTGAGATGCTATTATTTTAAGTGGCGTTTCAGTATTCGGTCGTAAGAAGTAGGTACATTATCGATCTCTGCCAATTGGCGTGGTTGGTTTGTACAAACACACCACAGATTGAGGGTTAGATTCCAACCCAATAGAAATGATATTTACCATGTATTGAACTATTATGTTAATAATTATATTACCTTAATGTCAAAGTTGTTTATTTATCAGTTTACTATGGAACAGAAAACAAGATATATACAGAACCTAAATCCATTTTTATATTACCTTGAGTAATAAATAAACGATACGAACTTCATTTCAAGCAATATTCACACAATATTGATAAAAGTATAATTAGATTTTCATGCGATTTCAGAAATGTCGTATTTCTATATTACAAGTATATCTCTTTTTAAATTCCTTTAATAGCTATCCAAAATGACTGAAATTTTATTACTTGTGTTCTTTGACACTAAAACTATTCAGTCCAGCCTGTTGGATAACTACAAGAGCGTTTAGCCTACCAAGGATAGTTAAGACGTCACCACGGCGCGGCGCCGCAGCCGTGAAACGATACCGTGCACCTCTGAGACAAGACTATTAAGGTTTATATCTATTATCTCGCAATCCTCGACGATATCTAGACTAGCTAAAACCTACAATTCTATTAGTGATGAAGTGGATGTGTTCCATGACACACCACTAAATTTCAAAAAAGTTGTGCTGAGATTGTTCAGATGACATTAATGTCATGGTTTAATTTTTATATTTAATTTTTCTTCATTGTAAGATATATACTTCATAAGTTTACTATATTTGTAAGTTCCTAGTTTTTTTTTTCCTTGTTCCTTTTCCTAAAATGGTGCCGATTCTGTTGTTTACGAACTTAACTAATATTAGACAAGTCACCTCTCTTTCATTTTAACCTTATTGAAAAAAGATAGAACATTTTTAATGCTGTCAGTTTAATCCATACCGTCGTAATGTACGGGTAAATAGTCGTGACCAATAAAGATCGCGCTTAAATTCACGTTGAAATGTGTGATCGGATTAAACTGACAGGACTAAAATATCTTGCATCCCTTTCTTATATTTTCTATTAGAAAGAGATATAGTGAGATTAAATTTATTTTAGTTCGTAAACAACAGAATTGGCACCAATGTTACGACTAATTTTAATTGTTTGAACTACAGTTTTAATTATTATGTATTGTTTCTTTTTTATCAAATTATATTTAGATACTTAGTTACCAAGTTTGTTTTGTTTGCATGTTGTGGCACATTTTACCAGTGTCAAGTTGAGCAATGTAGGTATTTTTATATTCTTCATGTATTAAATTCTCGTCAATCGTCAAGTTTCAAAGTTCAAGGCAACGTCACTTCGCAAGTTCCCGCCAAAAAGTCTTAATTTAGTTTATAATGTTACTTATAATTTAATAACCACTGGTTGTCCTAAATAAATAAATAAATCTTGGTCCAAAGAACGGGACGGTACCTCTAATAATGACAGTTCCAAAACAGTAACAAACTGACATAACATGAACAAGTTGCGCGAATAATTTTGGTAGCCTTATCTCTAAAGCGATTTCTTCAAGGCAACCTAGGGATATACCTAATAGAATGAATACAAGATGGCTAGTACTTTATGTCCTTGAGATAAGTAGGGATTCTGTTAGAATAAAATAGAATATATGACATACAAGCGCAATGAAGAGAAAATTTTACTGAAAGATAACTTCGTTTGATTTAAAAATATGCATAGTAGTTTTTTTAATAAAAATTGCCGATTTTTTGCCATTAATTACAATATTTTGAAGTTAGTGCATCTTATTATTATTATTATTGATTAAATTCATAGAGCATCTTAATCCGCATGTAAAAAATCAATAATAATAATAATAAGATGCACTAACTTCAAAATATCGTAATTAATGGCAAAAAATCGGCAATTTTTATTAAAAAAATTGAGAGCAGAAGTTAATGAATGAATCATGAAATCAGATATTAATGGTGATCAGTCAATGCTAATATATTTATGCTCGTGACTGTACCGTGCACCTATCTATGTACCTATTTTTTTTTTTATTTATTTGGAATAGCATATAACAACATTATAACATTTTACAAACAAAGAGTTATATTAGATATTATTGCTGATCTGTCCATGCCAATATATTTATGCTCGTGACTGTACATGATAAGTATTATTTTTGCCAATTTTGAAGGAAATACCAAAACATAATTTATTCTTTTATTATTTCATCCTTATTGACTTATTAACTTTTTATACATATTGATCGAACAAGTTAGCTATCTATCTAATATATAAGTTTTTTTAGGCATATTTTTTGCAATTGATCTAAAAAAAATATGTTATAGAAGAATATAATATAGAATAGTTTTAATTCGAATTTTTCATTAGTAGGTAACGTCAGAAAAAATAGTGAATATGCCCCTTTTTAAAACTAAGAATGATTTGTCTATTCTTTGGTCCATACAAATAACTTTAAAATATGAAACATACATTCTGAGATCCAATAGAAAGGGAATCAATTTCTCGGGAATTGCATTCGCTTTTATAATAAAATCCCAAATGAAGTAACTAAGATGTCTTATAATAAATTCAAAGAGTATGTTAAACATAAGTTGATCGACAAGGCCTATTATAAGGTGGCTCATTACATAGAAGACAAGAATACATGGTTGTAGTAGCTTCTCTCTGCACTTGCAGCCCCCTGGCCAAGTGATAATTGTATGAAGTTTATGTATATTTAAAACTGTAATTACATAAATAAAAAAAAAAAGATCCACCAAAAAAAGAAGCCTTGCTGAGTTTCTTGCCGGAGTCTTCTCAGTTCAAGTGTATTCCGAACCGGTAGTAGAGTCTATTGTAAAACTGTAACTTTTGACATTCATAAGTGCCTTATTAGGGCCTAAACTGAATAAATGATTTTTGATTTGATTTGATTTGATACGTTTTTAAAAAAGGCCCAGTTTTTTCAAATAACATAAAACCGTTTTCTTTACTAAAAGTGTGCCTCTCCTGTCTAGCTTGTCTCCGTCAGTTTAGTAGGGACGGAGTCATTTGCGGAGAGCATCCTCTTAAATACCGTACGACATTGTCAAAATTTAACGAACACATATAACATTAACCATGAAATTTACTACGGAACACTGCCGTGAAATTAAAGCAGTGAAGATCAAAAACATTAAATAGGGAACCACTTATTGGGTCAAAGAAATAACGAAAACGTTTCTACCCATATTATACCGTACAAGCAAAATTATTCAGTCGGACAGAAACTTGTAACCGCTCCTTGTATCGGTCTTGGGTCTTGTCTAGGGTTGCCATCTGTCCGGATTTCCCCGGATTCGTCCTAGTTTAGAGGGCATCCGGGGAGCGTCCGGGCGGGGTTTCATTTGTAGTCCGGGTTTTAAAGTTTACCTACTTACTGGTCGTAAACTTACCTACCTTTACGTACCTTTTTTACTGAGTTACATTTAAATGACATGTCGGGGTATAAAGCTCCAAAATTCGGGGTTTTCACTTGTTGTTCTGGTTAGCGGATTATAGAGATGGCAACCCTAGTCTTGTCGGACTTCCCGACTTTATTGTAAGGAAATCCCTCAAACTATATAAGTTTATTTGCCCTCAGGCTTAGACGTTAAGTTGTATATTTATCCAGAAGGGTCACTAAGTTATGTACTCCTTAATCTAACTTTGAAATAGTTTGTTTATTTTCTTATGTTTTCGTTTATTTCTATGTTGGATAAATATCCTCGGACATTCTTCACACACGGTTATCTGATCCCAAACTAAGCAGAGCTTGTACTATGGAAACCAGATAACTGATATACTACATATACTACTTACCACACAGGACAAACAGACATGTTCATGCACATAAATGTTTGTCCTGGATGGGAATCGAACCCATGACTAGCGGCGTGATAGGTGGTGTCTTAACCAACTGCACCAACTGGAAGGATCTATCACTGAGGTATATTACTGTGTATAGAGAAGCTATCCTAAGCAAAGGCCATGCTCCATTTTGTTAATATTCGCTGCAGCGCTAAAACAATAAAATATAATAGAAAGACATTTATTGACAGCAAAACATAAAAAAAATATAACGAAGTTGCGAGAAATATACATATATCATATAAACATGAAATTATTACCTACTAGCTGTTCCGCGCGGTTTCACTCGCGTTCCCGGGATAAAAAGTAGCCTATAACCTTCGGGAATAATGTAGCTTCCTATTAGTGAAAGAATTTTTCAAATCGGTTCAGTAGTTTCGGAACCTATTAAATGCAAACATACAAACAAACAATCAAATCTTTCCTCTTTATAATATTATTAAGTATAGATATAACAAAAGACAACAAAAAATAACTGCTAAGACATAATTATAATTATGGGATTTAACAAAAAACAAAAAAGAATTAAATTGCAATTAGTAATTAAATAATTAGTTTAAACACGTAGCGCTAGAACACATTTAAGGTGTAGTTATTTCGTGACCAAAAAATCGCCATGAAAATCACGGCGCTTGTAACTAAGTGAAGTGCGGCCGGATGGCTGCACTTGAACGGAACATAGTGGTTTTGTGTGGCGTTTTCTCTATACGTAGTAATATACCTCAGTGGGATCTATTTATAATTTATGAGAAACAATCCCCCTTGATATACATGTCGGAGAGTAGGGTTGTTTGTCCGACTCGATTGGCTCAATTTATTATCATGGTGGAGGTATGGTTGAAGTGGTGACGTCATGTAACAGTCGATTGCGAGATCGCACCTGTTGAACACCTGCGCTGCTTTTGCTGAATCATAGAAATTACCTGACGGACACGTGCACAACCCGTTGCACGTGTGAGCCCGGTGACGTGATATATATACATATATATATCACGTCACGTCACCCTATACGTGATGTTGGTATCGCTTGGCTATTGCTGACGCCGACATCAGAAGCGGGATAAAGACAGGCAATGAAATAAAACGAAAGAAAAAGAAAGCAAGAAACGTGAAAACTATAATCAGATTGTTGCGACGTGTATTGAAAATACCACGTGCTTGAGAACCCCGAAAACGTGATTTTGACTACCTACCTCAAGTGCTACGTACATGATCGCAATCTTATGTTGGGAAATTGATGAAGTCTGGAACTGATGCGTCGGGTGTGCGAACGACCTGAGTGATATCTGGTGAGTCGATTTCATGTTGTTTGATAATACGAGGGTACCTAAGGTATGATGGACAATGGTTACTTGTAATTTGTGTTGAAATCTAGTCGGTTAGCTAGATTTAATCGATTAAGTGAGTGTTATCTGCTGTGCAATACACAGTGTATTCAAATCACAGGGATGACCGTAGACGATAGGGTGTCGATCACGAGTAACCCTGAGTATGAACGCGGAATATAATAGGCGATGACGTATCAAATCGGCAACTTTTTATGAAACTTCAAAACGATAGTTTACTATAGAGTGTAGTAAGAGTTTAATGGGAAATACCGGGTTGTGATGTAATAATTTTATAACGTCGGTTAAGCTATTCGTAGTGGTTCGACTGGTAATTTAAAATGTTTTACACACTGGTTAGTGTTTGATCTTTGGTTTCTCATACTGTCAAATAATGAAAATGTTTCTAAAGAGCGGGGTGTTGAAGGCAAACATGATAAATCATGATACCTGAAGTAAAACTGGTTGATATAACTTCAAGCTGCATATGTTGGAATGTAGTCGTAGCTCCGGTCTAACCGAAGAGTGCGCGATGCGCATCTAACTATGCATCCTATCACTGGTTAAGTGAAAATCACTGGTAAAGAGAAATCGCTGGTTAAGCGTAAAATTTTAGAAAGCTCGCTGGTCAAGTGACTTCTAAAATCGTTGCTGGACAAGTAATGACAAAAAAAAAACACTGGTCAAGTGAAAATGCAAAAAGAAAAGAAAAATAAAAAATAAAAAGATTTGTATCGCTGGTCAAGTGATACAACATTATTGAGGTTCTATAAACCAGTTTATTGTTTTTTTTAGTTTGTACATGATTGTAATTACAATTTGATAACTTAAAATTTAAAGAAAAAAAACTAAACTTAAAAAGCAGTCACATTATGAAAGTTATTAAAATACCAGGTTTGCATTCAAAACCTTGCTCTATTGTAGTCAAACCAAGTTACCTCCAAAATATAGAGCTCCGTTTACAATGATTGAGATTTTGAACGGTGATCGTTATACCCTGAAAGCTTTTAACTGTAACCGTACCTACAATTACGTTCAAGATAGGTAAAGGAAGATGCCAGTGGGTCACGTACCAGTTTTTGTTGATAATGATTTTGATGCTGAAGAGCATGCCTAAGTGATGATGGAATCTCGAGTAAGAAACCTATCGGCCGTAGTAGAATGTCGACCATGCCATTAGTTATTATGTAGTCGTAGCCCGGTGGAAATCGGTGTCTCTTGAGAAAACTCAAGTAACCCATGGGTGCGCGATGCGCGTTTAGCTTTGGCGGAGGTCGGGGTCGTAACAGACCGTAATGTGTAGTCATCGGGTGACGCACATGGCGATTCATGGAGTGATGAATGCGCGTATAAGAGAGCAATGTGATTGCTATTCGGCTGTGGTTGCCGTGGCGTTAGATGGTTTACTCGTGAGATTTAAAGTGTAATGAAGTTAGTAGTTAATTTGAATGATGAGATGGTGTGTGACTCTGGTATTTTTCTCGTTAATCTTAATTATCGATCGTGGCGGTTGATTATTGTACTATTTGCTGGAAAGTTGTAGAGGGTAGTTTACCTAACAAAGTTAAGAGATTAGTATACAGTAGGAACCATATTGTGGTGTGGTAGTTAGTACGAGTTCGTGTTGGTACGATGATCAATTTGAAACGATCAGTAGAGAAAAACAGTTCGAATGTTTAGGCAGGAATGGCCGAGCGAAATGTTCAGTTGCTGTGCTGTATTTCTTTGGTTCCAGGTACATGTGATGGAGTTTATCACACGAGGACGTGTGAATCGCAGGATGGCCGTGTCGGAGAGTAGGGTTGTTTGTCCGACTCGATTGGCTCAATTTATTATCATGGTGGAGGTATTGGTTGAAATGGTGACGTCATGTAACAGTCGATTGCGAGATCGCACCTGTTGAACACCTGCGCTGCTTTTGCTGAATCATAGAAATTACCTGACGGACACGTGCACAACCCGTTGCACGTGTGAGCCCGGTGACGCGTTGGTGGAAAGGCGGGGCAACCGCTTTATAAACGACCGCTCTTGACAGGGCAGGCATTCATTCACAGTTAATACGTTCAGTCGAGCGGAGCTCCGTTGTTGTCGAAAACGTTGTTTCATTGTCTGCACTACGTCCACTGAATCGGATCCTGATACCACTGAACCCTATACGTGATGTTGGTATCGCTTGGCTATCGCTGACGCCGACATACAGATAAATTTTCAAGTGGGCGTGGTAGGCCAAATCTTAAAGTATAGGGCAATAGCGAAAAATGCTGAAAGGAGTCTCGAGGCTAATTTAGATTAAAACTAAAATTGTATACTTGGATTTTCATAATATACATTTTCTTAGCCTTTAATTTGGAAATAAAAACAATCCGTGCGTTATTGTCGCTTATAATAATGAATTTCTGGGAAGTTATGTTGTTTAGAAAGATGAATGGAAGACTTTTTTATCCGGTTTATTGTGATATTTTCATTTATTTTATCTACTCTCATATCGTAATGTTCTTATAATGAAATCAAAATCAGTACTTTAATGACCCACTTTAGGCACACCCGTGTATAATGATTCATTATAGTACAGTTGTGTTCCCAAGATAATGCTATAAAATAACTTTTTTTCTATAAAAGTACACTTTGGACCTATCAATAGTATAATCAGTCAGTATCAATTCAATTTGACGATGACAATATGACAAATTTTTACATATATCATTTTGACCAAAAATGTCACATAAATAGCAATTTTTTTTTTTTTTTAAAAGTTGGTAGAAAAATTCTATCTTTTCGACTTTTCTATTTTTTTAAATTACATTATTCATATGAGTTTAGATAAAGTACTGTATGATACTGCACATAATTAGGTATTAAAAACTCGTGTGATACTATTAAGAACCTTTGCAGTGTCGATAACCTCGGGTTATCGACACTGCAAAGGAACAGTCGAAGCTCACGAGCTGGGAACCCCACAATAGTAGTATAAAACCTACTATTATATCCCATCAAAATCAAAATCAAAAACTCATTTATTCAGTTTAGGCCCTAATAAGGCACTTATGAACACATCCAATGTAACAGTAAAATACCTACATTATATCTTATAAGATTATCATAATTGTCAACCCTAATTTGAAACTATTATTACAATTTCCCATTTACGTCCAGGGTTGTCATGGACAGATTAAATCCGGCGCAACATTTGCTCGTGACATCCTTATTCGAACGTGACAAAGCGTTAAGTGTGTTTGGACAGGTTTTTGAGGGTCACATTGGTTTTGTGAAATGTACTTACTAAATTGGCTATAGAATATAGGGCGATGATAGCTCAGTGGTGGTGACGTCGGATGCCGAGACGAAGGTCGCGGGTTCCAATCCTACAATGAGCTTGATCTTTCGATGAAGAAAAACATCGTGAGGAAACCATGGCACTGTGGTAGGGTACTTTGTAGTTTCCGCCTTGCTGGCTACCACTCTCATTTCGAAAATCTGTCGCCGAGCATCTTTCAGTGTGTTCCGGCAAAAATCAGTGCTTAGCTATTGCCGGTACGAATATTGGCATAATCGCCAGATTTAGACGGTATATATTTGTCAAATACTTTTACAAAAACACAAATACGCAACGTCATGTGTGTCACAAAATATTTTGGTACGTTATTTCAACTGAATATAAAATACGCCATGTGCAATCCAGCTTGACAGTCCAATTTCACAGCAAAACCTGGATTTTCGACACTAAATCAATGCCATTCTGCCTATAATTCTTGGATATCAATCACGTTGGAACCTCCCGCGTGCCGCTGCTCGTAAATTTGAGCAAAGCCCGAGCGGTGTAGGTAACCGTAAATATGGACCGGTGTTACCACTGTGTCGAAAACCTTTAAAGAGTACAATGTCCTTATGATATTTTTTAGGATTTCGAAATCAACAATTATAGTTTTGGGTATATCCGTTCGCCCGTCCGTTTACCCGTCCATCTGTATGCGGCTCAGCTCAGACTCTTAGTACTAGTAAGCTATAAATTTAGCATGGGGACATGCGAGAAAGTAGTAAAATAAAATCTTTAAAAAAAAAAATTCTTTTCTTCTCAAAATTTGTAGTGGTCCTCATGGTGTGGAGTGCCGGTGCATCGTGTAGATTTGCCAGTGGATAGTGTAGATTATGTCAGTTGACATTGTGACCAATAATGAGACTGAAATAAAGTTTTTCCTAATTAAAATTAGATTCAAATTCAAAAGGTTAAAAAAACAATGATTTGCTTGCTATTTTATAATTATTGACTTTAAATTATGTTGCCAATAAATTATTTTCTTTAAAAAATCACTTTGCAAAAGCAATCAAGCTCGTTGGCATGGAAACGCATAATTTTGCGATACAGAAGGAAATCACGAGGAAACTTGGCAGCCTGCAACGTCATCGCCAGCAAAATTGTAATAAACACTTGATATTTTTTGACACTTTCCACTTCAGTGCACTTTATAGGTACTAGCCGTTGAAGTGAACTCTTTTGGACGTTTTTTAGCTTCGTACATATGTAACTAGCTTTCCGCCCTGCGGTCTGACAGTGAGCCAATTCAGTCTTGCTTCCCTTTTATATATTTAGACTAAAATCAACTAAGGCTTATTCAGATTAAAAGACATCTTGAGGATCCTCAACTGCAAATTTGGAATCGCATTTTCTTTTGTGATATAGCTATAAATTATTAATTTTTGGATTTATTCTTTTAGTTGTGCTATGAGAGCTTGCGTCTTGTCAAATTTCATGATTCTAGGTCAGCCAGAAGTACCCCATAATTTAGGTTTGGGTCTCGATACACGGACAGACAGACAACTAAGTAATAAAGGTTACGTTTTTCCCTTTGAGGTATGGAATTCTAAAAAAGAAGTCGGAGGGTTTCACACAGTATTTTTTATAATTCAAGTCAATATAGATTTTAAAACGTGCCACGTGTAAGTTCTACCTATAAAAAGCTTTTCTTTGTTAGAAAGAAGCTTTCGAAGTGCAGCTGTTAAAAGCCAAAGAGTAGGTACTGTTATTTATGCGTCATGTAATAAAATATTATGATGGAAACACACGGCTTATCTGTTGAGAATACTTCAAAGGACACTGTATTTTATGAGCCATTCGAGGCAGATAATAATTTTAATGCCATCAGTGTGAAAGAGATTGAATACAAATCTGACACAGAGCCACAGAATCATGCAATAACTTGAATCTTGCGTCGTTTTCGCGTCGAGGGTTAAAAATGAAGGAAAATGTACAAAAAATCCCAGGCGAACGCTAATAAAAACTTGCAGCGGAAACTAGTAAAAAAATAACAAGATTTCATACAACTTCTTGTTGTATTATAGTAGTTTATGATACTGTTTGCATAATAGGGGTTATTAACTACGAGTGTGAGTTTAAGTACCGAGCCGTAGGCGAGGTTCTTAATAGTATCACACGAGTTTTTAATACCTAATTATGTGCAGTATCATACAGTACTTTATCTAAACTCATATAAATAATGTCATTTAAAAAAATTGAATTTCTACCAACTTTGCAAAAAAAAAAAAAAAAAAAAAATGCTATTTTTGTGACATTTTTGGTCAAAATGATATGTGTAGGCAAAAACAATAAAATATACAGACACAATAATCATATACTTAATCAAATCATCCGTGTTGCCAACTCCCAAAAATTCTTACCTCTAAGGTTCAAGTTAAAAAATTTGTGACATTATCATCGTCAAATTGAATTGATACTGATTGATTATACTATTGATAGGTCCAAAGTGTACTTTAATAGAAAAAAAGTTATTTTATAGCATTATCTTGGGAACAACAACTGTACTATAATGAATTATTATACACGGGTGTGCCTAAAGTGGCTCATTAAAGTACCGATTTTGATTTCATAATAAGAACATTACGATATGAGAGTAGATAAAATTATAAACGTATCTCATTTCAACAGAAATATAAATTAATTTTAACTACAAACTAAATTAAACACGTCTTAATCAAAGTCAAGTTAGATTAATGGATGACTTATTGTGTAACTTGTGTGTTGCTTAAATATTGCTTAAGATCTTATTTAAATTTTCAGCATTGATCTTGCTAATTTGTCGAGCTATAACGATCACTTTGGTTTTATGTAATATCTGTCAAAATTTGCGAATTTTAACCTTCAAAGAAACCATGCGCATAGCTCATTATCTAGCTCGCTTAGTGACTTTAAATTTTTGGACCAGTCTATGCCCACGCCTCCGCTCTGTATGTCATGGTAGGTATGGCACTGATTTTTTTCTTTAGACTTTTAGACTTAGGTGCGTTACATCCCTATTTTCATTCACTCGGTTACCTGTTGCTGACTTATGTTTTTAAAATTAAGCAATTGCTCGCCTGACGCTTGCGCAACTATTGCTCATAAATAAACTCATCATAAGCGTGTCCGCGAACTATATTGCACTGTATATTTGCAATATTGGCCATCTAGCAAGTTGACTAGTTGCATCAATTTCACGAGGTGCCTATAAATCTTTAGTGACAGTAACGCTGGGTGTAGTAATGAAGATAAACGTTTTCAAATAAACTAGTTGCAATTTGCCACGTTATCCAACATCATCTTGTGAGTTGCAAATTATAATTTAAATCATAAGACTTTGTTAACATAACATGAAAACTCACGGAAAATAGAACAGGAGGGCGATTGAATCATCGGAATCATCTTATAATTTTGGTATTGCCTATCTTAGGTGAACAACAACTAAACTGTGATTGTAATTACTTCTTATAATAATAATTAGTCATCAGATTAAAAAATGATAGACAGTGCCAAAAGTGATGATTACGAGAGCCATCGTCATCGGAATCCGATTACGAGATGCATAGACAATCGCCCGGCAGGTCATGTTTTCGTAAACCATGTTCTGATAGACCATAAGGCGATGCTATACGTGAAATGATGATTCTAAAATGCGTTTTTCTCTGTATTCTTTGTTCCAAGAGATTTGGAAAAAATATTATGTGAAACTAGAGAATATGTGACGGGGAATAGTTTTAAAAAAAAAATGAATTTTTCATTCAGAAAAAAGTCGTAAATATGCCCCTTCTTAAAACTAAGAATGCATTCTTCTCTTATTTGGACCATCCAAATGACTTGAAAAATATAAACATGCATTCTGAAATCTATTAGAAAAGGAATAGTTTTCTAACTTTTTTCAAAAAAGGCTTAGTTTCTTTTAAAATAACATAAAACCATATTTTTTACCAAAAGTACGTTTCTCCTGTCTCGCTTGTCACCGCCAGTTTATTAAGCACAGATAGCCTCCTCTTATATAGCTAACTTGAAAAATTAAAACGTCACCAAATGGCTTGTTGACTACTTATATTATAGCACGAAGCTTAAAACAACCTTCATTTTGCCATGAAAGCATAATATTTCTCTAAAGAAGGTTGACAACTTGACACCTCATTGAAGCAAGTGCAATATGAACTGTAAAATGATAAATAGGTTTATTTTAAGAGGCATGTTTCTGCAATGTGTAATTCCCTTCAAGATTTCCCTTAGGACTTGAAACCAGCTTTACTTAGCGAGACTTCCTTATGAAAACTTGCGCCATTTATATAATGGGGCTGATATTAAGGGCTTGATGTGAGATTAGGCTCGGGTATTGTATCATCATAGTGGGGATAGTTAGGATTGAAGGCGACGCGACGAAGGTCGTGGGTTTGAATCCTGCAATGAGGAAAACATCGTGAGGAAACCATAGCACGGTGGTAGGGCGTCTGGATGGCTACCTACTACCTGAAAGTTGAAAATCTGTCGCCAAGCACCTACCGGTGTGTTCCGGCAATTGCACTTGAGAGCCAGTTTCCTTCTTGGCATTGCAACAGGTCGGTAACACATTGGCAATTACCTCTGGTATTGCAAATGGCGATAGGCGACGGTAACCACTTAGTATCAGGTGGACGTGCCTACTTGTCAACCTTCTGACATAAAAAAAAAGATACAATGACTATCATTATATACATTATATCATTTTGACAAGCCAGTTGGCGCAGTGGGTTAAGACAACACCTACTACGCCGCTGGTCATGGGTTCGATTCCCATCCAGGACAAACATTTGTGTGCATGAACATGTCTGTTTGTCCATAAACAGACCATGAACAGATCATGCCCAGTTTGTGGAATTAATATTCTTTATTCAAGGAATGATTTACATGTTTATATAATTCTTTAATACTAACCTACTTAATACCTAAAATAAATTAAAGTACCTACTTAAAAAAATAAATAAATTATAAATAAAAAAAATATTGTAAGCGAAGGTTCTTACTCTATTCGGAGGTGCCTCAGGCGAGGTTATCAAAATTTTTCCTGTAACAGCAATTTTTGTCCAAATAACATAATTATGCACAAAATATATTACATATTAATAAATAAATATTACATTTTAATAGTTTTCCGCCCCGTAGTTTCACCCGCTATCCCTATTTTACCCAAAAAACAATGCCTGTAGGCTTCGGTTGTAGCGAAAAATTCAAATTTTATCACGTTTTTTGCTAATTGCAGCTCAGTTATAGCAAAGAATAAATAATATATAGAGTTATAGGTCGTAAGTTATCAACATGTTATTTGCGACAAGAATGGTAGTATATTTACTGATTAATAACAAAAGAAATCATCAACATATTCCTTCAAGGTATATTAGTAACATTTTCATGAAATAGTCGCATATGTCAGGTTCACCCATAAGTGACTATATGACTATTTGGCGGGAACTTGCGAAGTGACGTTTCATTTTCGCGGGTAGTTGTAAATTTTTATTTTTAATCTGTTGACGCATAATACAAATTGAGGTTACATTTGATGTGGTAACTCATTTCCTACCCTCTTTTTTTTAATTCTGCGCCCGATACGAATCAAAATACCGAGATGTCACTTACCGAAGAACTTTAAAGGCTGAGGTTGATTTCGCGCGTGCACTCGCCAGGTTTATTTAATCTGTTATAATACTGGTAATCCTTTATCGTTAGTGTAAGAGTACTATTGTGTGTGAAGTGTGTTTTGGAATAGTGTGAAGTGACGTAGATCCAGGTATGACATACCTACAAGGAGACCACACCTGTGAGTATCGCATGTGCCTTTCCCTTTATAGTTACGCCTGTTTTCGAAATCTTTTTAATTTTTTTTTCATATTTACCCAACCTCAAAACTTGTATTTTTATATAAAACAATAATCGGCCCAAAAATACGGTCCAGTTCCGCGCCCATAAAACCCTAAATTAAATATAACAAAAGTACAATGGTGCCGATTCTATTGTTTACGAACTTAACTAATATTAGACAAGTCACCTCTCTTTCATTTTAACCTTATTGAAAAAAGATAGAACATTTTTAATGCTATCAGTTTAATCCATACCGTCGTAATGTACGGGTAAATAGTCGTGACCAATAAAGATCGCGCTTAAATTCACGTTGAAATGTGTGATCAGATTAAACTGACAGGACTAAAATATCTTGCATCCCTTTCTTATATTTACTATTAGAAAGAGATGTAGTGAGATTAAATTTATTTAGTTCGTAAACAACCAATATTAATTATAGCAATTCAACGAGGTAACGTCGCCAGCTTTTTGGGAATCCTGTCTGCAGGCGGCGATTTAAAAGCGGATTTTTTATTTAATTATAGTAAATGACATGACATTGTATATATATATTATTTTAATTTGAATATAGTTTTAATTTATTTGCTAAAAGTTATATATGTTGTATAATAGAAATATTATTTTTAAGTCTTCTTCTTCTTCAGCCTATTCCCACCCAATGCTGAGTGTAGGCCTCTTCTAATGCACTCCATTCTACACTATCTTGGGCCTTCCTCATCCAGTCCCTTCCCACCACCTTGACGAGGTCGTCGGTCCATCTTGCGGGTTGTCTCCCAAAATGTCTCCATCCCGTTCTAGGCCTCCACTCTAGCACTTTCTTGCCCCACCTAGAGTCTCGCGGCAATTTTTTAAGTATTACTATTAAAACTTTACAAAAGTATTACTATACAGTAGTTATTTGATAAAGTAGTATTCTAAACTCAATTTACTCTATGGTTTTGAATAACCAGAGTAAGCCCCCGCATTAGCTTTACAACGTAAATAATCCAACTTAATCCACCAAGGCTGGGTTAATTTCCAAAAATGTACGCTTACATACGAAGTTAATTTTAATACCATTCCGTACATAAAAGGTGATATTTCTCTCTCTTGTAAATGGCGGCGCGAGGAACACCTGCCTTGGTAACTTATTACTTAACTGCACGTTTTTGCCTCACTCTCGGGTATTTTGGAACGTGTGGTGTGAGTATCGAGCGATTATGATTTTTTCCCAAGTATATCAAAAATCAAAATCAAAAACTCATTTATTCAGTTTAGGCCCTAATAAGGCACTTATGAATGTCAACAGTTACAATTTTTAGACTCTACTACCGGTTCGGAATACACTTGAACTGAGAAGACTCCGGCAAGAAACTCAGCAAGGCTTCTTTTTTTGTGGATCTTTTTTTTTTTTGAATTTATGTAATTACAGTTGTTGTTTTAAATATACATAAACTTCATACAATTATCACTTGGCCAGGGGGCTGCAAGTGCAGAGGGAAGCTACTACAACCATATATTCTTGTCTTCTATGTAATGAGCCACCTTATAGTAGGCCTTGTCAATCAACTTATGTTTAATATACTCTTTGAATCTATTATAAGACATCTTAGTTACTTCATATGGGATTTTATTATAAAAGCGAATGCAGTTCCCGAGAAAAGACTTATTGACTTTCGCTAGCCTGAATCTAGGTGTAACAATTTTATCTTTATTTCTTGTATTTAGGTTATGGCGGCTACTGGTTGTGTCAAATAGATTTAAATTTTTACGGACAAACATAATATTTTCAAAAACGTATAGCGACGGTAAGGTTAAAATGTCAAATTCCTTAAACCGAGTTCAATTCATATACAACCATAGACTATATTTAATCCTCCGTTATACTACATAACGTGTACGCGAAATGCATGGTCATATTTAAGGGGCCTCATAAGAAGGCTCAAGGTCACCCAAAAGCAATGGAGAGAAATAGAATCAGAAATGATGAGATCCGCAGGCGAACCAAAGTAACCGATATAGCCCGAAGAATAGCCAAACTGAAGTGGCAGTGACGGCCGCTGGGGCAGAAAGGTTATCGAGTGGCGACCACGATCCGGAAGATGCAGCGTGCCCCTCACAAGGTGGACCGACGATCTTGTGAGAGCAGCAAGACAGGCCATCGTGGAGATCCTTGGGGGAAGCCTTTGTCCATCAGTGGACGTCTTTCGGCTGACATGATTATTTAAGGCTCCCCCCTTAAATAATCATCTTGGTTCTGTATCTAAGGCGATGATAGCTCAGTGGTAGTGACGCTGGATGCCGAGACGAAGGTCCCGGGTTTGAATCCTACAATGAGCTTGAGCTTTCGGTGAAGGAAAACATCGTGAGGAAACCATAGCACGGTGCTAGGGTACTTTGTAGTACCCGCCTGGCTGGCTACCACCCTCAAGTTGAAAATCTGTCGCCAAGCACCTTTCGGTATGTTCCGACAGCTGCACTTGAGAGCCAGTTTCTTTCTAGTCTTTGTGTGCTTACCATCATCGGCCACATCATCACTGACCACGATGAGATTGCAGTCAAACACAGGCCTATACATAGTAAAAAAACAAAAAAAGACAGTCTATCTCTAACATCTCAACCGCTAGCATTTTCTAACTTAAGCACCATAATAACTCGAAGCTAATGTTATATTTATAAGCTCGTTTTAACAAGTTAAGTGGCGGCGCGCTGAGATCGTTGAAGGTGGGATTGAGACGATCACGTGTAAAGAATATAAAATATTTGTACGACGATTTTTATTGAGTGGGTGTTTATGAAAAGGAATTATTTATGATATGAACTAATTGGTTTGAAGATTATTTTTAATGAGAAATGAGAATGAGGAATAACAACAAAAAAATCTAATTAGTCCGTCAGTTAGATTATCAAAAAATATTGGATACGTATTTTTTATTTTATCAAATCAATAAGAAATTACAAGGATAAGTCCCATCAAAGTGCAGGAGTGGGGGCTTGTGACGTCATTGTACAACTACTTTTTAGTACACTTTTTGCAGACCGGAAAAATTTAACGCACTGTATCTTCGTAATTTTTTGTTTTCGGATCAAAATAAAAAATACGTATCCAATATTTTTTGATAATCTAACTGACGGTCTTATTAGATTTTTTTGTTGTTACTCTTCATTATATAACAAATTTTCAAACAGAATGAATTTATTTATTTAAAGTAACGATTGTATGTTTCACTATTTTTAGTCCCCGAAGCACATGTGTACCTGTGTATCTGTCTGTAGTATCGTAGCTCCCAAACGAATGAACCGATTTTCGTTTTTTTTTTTTTGTGTCATGGATAATTTTATCCCGAGTGTTCTTAGCCATGTTTCATGAAAATCTGTTCAGCCGTTTGGAAATTATCACCAATTTACTAGTCAGTGTCGGGGGGTTCTTAAATTTTAGTTATCTACTTTCGGTATTGACTGTAGATGAAACTTTTTCAAAGTGTATCCCTTGGTTCCAATCCGACTCCTAGGATCTGAATGTAGGTTTATAAACCGCAGATTCAAAATATACCTTATAGTGTAGTGCAGAAATATAATGTTGTACCTAAGATAAAATTACAGAAAAAAAATCTTCTGTTGATTTTACTATGAGTAAAACATAAATCAATGGAGAGGGCTATGCTCGGAGTTTCCTTGCGAGATCGAATCAGAAATGATGAGATCCGCAGGCGAACCAAAGTAACCGACATAGCCCGAAGAATTGCCAAACTTAAGTGGCAGTGGGCGGGGCGGATCGCTCGTAGAACCAACGGCCGCTGGAGCAGAAAGGTTCTCGAGAGGTGATGCGGGTAGCGTAAAACCGGCCATCGTAGAGATCCTTTGTCCAGCAGTGGACGTCTTTCGGCTGATATGATGATGATGTTGAAAACATATTGCTAGAGTTTTAACTGCATTTTTCTTTCAACCTCTGCCCTGGATTTTGAACATTTCGAATTTCGATATAGCTTTTTCATGTTTCCATTTCCATTATTTATTTGACGCTCTTAAAATATTGATACAATTAATATGAAATTTATTACTAAGAACAGCTGCGACTGGCGCTTACTTTGAATATTTAGGATCGTTTTAGGAGGGGTATTTTTATAATAATTATGTATACTGATTTATTTAAATTTGGAATTAACTTTTTATAATCTATAAAAATAATAAAGTAGAGCAGTTTGTTTATTTGAACGCGCTAATCTCTGTATCTATCAGTCGGGTTCGAAACAATATTTTATTGTTTTTTACTCTGCGTGTTGACTCGTCATCATAGTCACTAAAATTTCTAGAATAAGGGCGTCGATCAGAAAGATTAGAAATTCATCAGAAGTAAAAATTTCACCCGCGTTCTCGGAAAAAAAGTAGCCTATAACCAGTCTGACGTCGCTGTCCGTATTTGGCCCAACAATTTTGTTGGCATATGGCTTTTGTTTATAACAAGTAGTTTCCGTTACGCTTTTATTATTTTTAAATGTTATTTAAATTTCAACCTTAATAATAATAACGTTTTTAAAGTCAATAAGGACAAGATTCGCCTGCAAATGGTTGTTTTTCACGACTTTCCTAGATTTTCATTTTCATTTTATTTGACTGCCTCGCCAGACTGGATATGTTTATCCAGGATGTCAGCTACCTCCATACCAAATTTCATCAAAACTGGTCAAGACATTTGAGCGTGAAGAAGTAACAAACATACTCACTAACTTGCGCATTTATAATATTAAGTAGGATTTTAATCAATGTTAATTACTTTATAATGAGTTCAAAGTTAAGAGTATTTCTACGTGATTATTATAAGTTTAAGTTAAGCAAGGTTAAACAACTTGAAGTTTCTTTCCTCTCCTCTCAAGACCCAACAGTGAAAGCTTAACACTCGCCATTACAGAATCCGAATACAAATAAATCCACTGACGATCTTCTCGCGTGTGTATAACACAGATGCATTTAATGGGTTAAGGCGACGATATCCGAGAAATGATGATTCTAGATTAAGTTATTCTCGGCATTCTTTGTTGCAAGAGATTTGTAAAAAATATATGTTAAACTAGAGAATATGTGACGAGGAATAGTTTTTTTAATAATTGAAATTTTTCATTAGTTTAGTCAGAAAAAAATCGTGAATCTTTTTAAAAGTAAGAATGAATTTTACTCTTATTTGGACCATCCAAATAACTTGGAAATATTATCACACATTCTGAAATCCAATAGAAAGGGAATAGTTTTCTTACTTTATTGAAAAAAGGCTCCGTTTTTTTCTTTAATAACATAAAACCGTATTTTTTTATTAAAATCACGCCTTTCGGTTGTCTCCGTTTAGTAAGGGATGAAGTAATTCGCTGAGAGCCTCCTCTTAAACGATATACACGGTATAAATCATCTAAAGGGAAAGGGTTAAGCATGACATATTTATGGTTTATTTTGACCACGAAATGTTACGGAAACTCAGTTAAATGTGTGTTTGTATACATTTATCAAACTGGGAACTAACTGGGTCTCAAATGTGAGTTTTGGAACACCGATAGGTGCTTGGTGACAATGTTTTAGTATAATAAAATCTTCTTTGAATAAACCAGAAAATTACATTTATAGCCTGCTGCTTCTTTAGTATTTTCACTCAAAACTTTTGAAACAACTCAAAAGCTTTACAGTTTTTACCTTTTAAAGCACTTAAATCCTTTTCATGCATAATTAGAATTAGGGCAGTGAGGGAAATAACAAGAAAATTCAATTTAAAAGATTATAGACTTAATTAGATAAATCGGCTTCATAATATCACGAGGCAATGGATTTGACTTTGATTGACGCTAGTCATTAACCTGATGACCTCTTTATGATGATGTGGTGTCGGTTGGTAGATATAGGTGACCGCAAACACTCCACCCTCAAATATTATGAACTCAATTTGCTATATTGTAAAATATATTTTATGAAAACAAGTTTGTTTATCTATTGAGGTAAACCTTTTAAAAAAATCAAAGGAATATGAGCAGCTTTGCACAATTATTGAAAACTTTGCAATATTTAAAGGTAATTGACGTCATGTTTTTTTAAAGCTAGATACTTACTAAGTACATTCTAAATACCTATCCTTCAGAACATTCTATTAAAAATTAATTAGATATTGAATTTATCAATAATAGCTCAGAGGTAGTGACATCGGATGCCGCGACGAAGGTCGTCCTACAATGAGCTTTAGCTTTCGGTGAAGGAAAACATCGTGAGGAAACCGTAGCACGGTGGTAGGCTACTTTGTAGTACCCGCCTGGCTGGCTACCACCCCCAAGTTGAAAATCTCTCGCCAAGCACCTACCGGTGTAAAATAATGTACGATGTTACCGACAGATCTCGCAGGTACGGACTCAGTCACACCATTACGGACTACAGTGAAATTGGGCAAAAAAAAATCGGCTGTTTTTTTTCCTACTGCAGACATAGCTACTTTGTTGAATTTTCTTTTTAGTTAAAAGAAAATAGGGTATCTTTCAACGAGTATCCGTTAAAATGTTTCAAACTAAGAAAATAGGTAAAACTTTTTTAATATAAACAAACAAACCGCAACACTAAAATGATAATAAGCTCCCTCTGTTGGGATTTACGGGGATTAATGTATAATTGCAGTTATGTATTAACTTCAGGAGAGATACATTTGCATGATTGGTGCTCTGTTTCGGACTTACTCTTGACATTTGTATTACGTTTATATTTGTGCTGGGTTGTACTCGGGTGGTAAATATGGTAATGCAAGACGCTCAATAATATTTGTTGATGTATTTTTTGCCATTTTAATTTTTTTAAGGATTATTAAACACATAATTATGAACAACTTTTACTATGGGACTAACAACAAAAATCTAAAAAAAAACAAACTTCAAATACAAAACATCTATCTAGATCGGTCAATATGTAAAAAGTTTGGAATTTTTTTCGTGATTTCATTGCTAATACTTAATTGTTCAATCCTCTTCTATTACTTAAAATATAAGGTAGTACAGACGAATTTTTTTTTTTAAATATTTTGCTCTATCTTTGATAGCTAACTTAATTACTTAAATCTTCAATAATTATTAAATAATACACACAGTAGGTACACCGCACACTTTTTATTTTCTAAATTTTCATAATTTATTTCCTAGTAATTTTATTTATTTAAGTTACAATCAGATAAATAATTATTTTATAATTAATATTTCTCAGCATTGTGTCTGTGTCTATGTGCATTGTCTAGTATAATCAAGATTACTTTTGGGGCAAAATAAAATATTTTTTGCCCAATAATGTTAGTACTTACCTACATCCGGCCCTGTACTTAAACTTGTATTATACAGTCAGTTGTTCTCAACCTGATTCCCGGAAGGCGGGAAAGCTATTTAAAAATGTGAAGATTTATAAGTGAAAATTTTAGCTTCAATACAAATCTTTTAACAAATAACGTGCCTTATGCCTCTCTATCCAAAAATACTTTTTTACTGTTCACGCATAAACTTTTTCCATATTAACCGATTTTAATAATTATTTTTGCGTTTGGTTCGGTATAGCTCCAAGGAAGGTTGAAGGAAGTATAAAATTACTTTTTTTTAAACTTAATTTAAAAACAATGTAAATTTTCGTTGCCTTTACGCGGAACTCATTCATCGTACTCACATTGAATTCATTTATTTATTTAAAATAACATTTAATTACTCTTTGTTTTGCTACGTTTATTTTTGGAATGCATATTATTACATGGAAGGCTAGCTCAAACATTGAAATTTTCTAATAATTAAATGATGTTTTCCTACACAAGATTATTAAATAGTGCTGTAGAGTATAAGAGTAGTAACTTTTTCTGTTATTTTTTCCAGTGTCGAGTATTATTATTTTTTGTTATAGTTCGTATTGTCACTCTTTTTGGGAAGGCCCTACCAGAATACCAGCGTTGCACTGCCTTGTGTAGTGTAACTTAATGCTGAGGGACCTTTTTTCCCCGCGAAACATTGTATTATCTTTAATTTAAGTTTCTTTCCTTTTTGTACGTTGGGCCAATAAATATTTTTTCTTTCTTTACATGTATTACAAATTTACAAAGTACCATATTTAATGTTATCTATTAAAATACACTGTTGGTGCCATCTCTTTCTTACAAACTTTAACATAAATTAGTCGAAGCCATTGTTATTTACAGAGAAATAGTCGTGAGTATTTTGACAGGACTTTTCTTGTACACACGGCCACAGATCAAGCTACACACTGCGGCACCTTATGCGGTTGTAATAGGAGCTATTTTGCAACAAAAATGTGTAGCTTGATCAGTGGCCGTGTGTACAAATCCTTTTTTTAAGAAAATATTTTTGTTAGAAAGAAATATAGTGACACTGTTTTAACAATAGAATCGACATCATTATTTTACTGTCACCAACGATAGCTTTTTTTTCCTACAAAATCTAAATGCAAATTGTATAGGTCTCTTTCCGGACCCATAAGCGACTTCCTGATGGGATATTTAAGCTGAATGTTGTCAAAAAGCAGGAAAACCACACGAAGATCTTATCCGTCGTAGGTAGGTATTACATTGCCGGAAGGATTTGCTTAAACTTATTGCATTGTAGATTGCAGGAGCATGATTATTTCCTCCGAAAGGCAGCGAAAGGAATTTTAGGCCGAAAGTCGAAAAACGAACACAAGGTTAGGTTCAATCATTTTTAAACGACTTCAACAAGGAGGAGGTTCTCAGTTCGTCGTAATCTTTTTTTTTTGTTTTTTTTTTTATGTATTTGCCTCGATTACTCGAAGATGCTTGGACCGATTTGGAAAATTCTTTTTTTGTTTGAAAGGGTGTACTTTACAGTTGGTGCCCATGGTCATCAGGTCAGGATCTGACGATGGAATCCTGGAGAAATCGAGGGAACTCTTCAAATTTTATAGGGACTCGCGCAAAAAGCCTAAAGGTTGATTACGTCATTCGTTTCTTCGTTGAAATCGGATCCCGTGCTGTAATCTTCGTGATATCTTGAATTATATATTTTGCCTTTTGTATACTATTTCTCTGATAAAAAATCTTATAATGTATTATTTTTATATAATGTGTTATTCTTTAATACTCTGTACCTAAGTGTAAAGTGGGACCAGCAGGGCGATTGTGTAACTTGATTCCGATTACGATGGCTCTCGGACTTATCTTATAATTTTGGTATTGCCTATCTTAGGTGAACAACAACTAAACTGCGATTGTAATTACTTCTCATAATAATTAATCATTTGACATTAGTCATCTGAATCAAAAAATATAGACACTGCCAAAAATAAAACATGATTACAAGAGCCATCGTAATCGGAATCCGATTATGAGGGACATAGACAATCGTCTTGATTACAATACAAGCAAAAATTACATGTCAAATAAGTCTAATAAAACAAAATCTAATGGATTGTATGTTTGTTTGCTACGTTAGTGGAGGGTACTCGCCAACTTTCCTTCATCTTTTCCTTTTCATTGTAAAGTAGGTTTGCATATTCATATGTATGAGGTAACATCCGGAAAATATTTTATAAAGGCGATGCTATACGTGAAATGATGATTCTAAAATGCGTTCTAATGTGCGTTGTTTCTCTGTACTCTTTGTTCCATGAAATTTGGAAAATATATATGTGAAACTAGAGAATGTGACGGGGAATAGTTTTTTTTAAATTGGAATTTTTCATTAGTATCATCAGAAAAAAATCGTAAATATGCCCCTTCTTAAAACTAAGAATTTCTTCTCTTATTTGGGCCATCCAAATAACTTGAAAAATATTAACATGCATTCGTCATTTTTCATCTGTCTCGCTTGTCACCGCCAGTTTAGTAAGGGATGGAGACATATACAGATAGCCTCCTCTTAATAGGGAACTACATTATCCCCGTGCTAAAGGCTACTTTTTATACCAGGACGCGGGACCGCGGGACACAGTTAGTGAACTTTTACGAGATACCTATGCTTTTAAAAATTATAAAGAGTACTTCACAAAACACGTACTCAACTTGGTCTACGTCCTACATAATGCGCATAGTCGCATACTCTTGCGCTTAAAAATTTAATAAATCGCCTGCCACCACTTTGTCACAGTATAACAAATTTCAAAAACAGCGAGATCGCTATTTTCTATCACAATGCACATGGTGCAGTGTACTCGCATCGAAACGCTACCGAATTGCCTGAAAAACTTAGTTTACTTTTATTGTAGGTAGGTTACAGTTATATTTTTAGTTTTAATTAATTTATTTAATTTTGTGTACTTTAATATCTAGAAAATACAAAATTCTTTATAGTGGTAATAATATGGTAATTTTTACTATAATATATAAATAAATGATCAAAGAGAGACTGCAGCCATACTGCAGGGATACAATTTTTTATATATTTTTGTGTTTTGTATAATGCCAAGTCAACGAAACTTTTCTTCTAGTTTCACTGTTTATTTGACCAAATAAAATTAACATGACAGCCTCCACTTTATTTAAATTGCATATTCAAATTATCTGAGGACCAAGACGTTGGTTTACTGGTAGAGTTTATGGACTGTGACTACATGTGAAATTCTTTTAAAAACAGGATTTTAGTGTTACCATAACTTTGGTAGACGTTTCCTATAAACCGTAAAAGAATCAGAATATAAGACAAGTCACCTCTCTTTCATGTTAACCTTATTGAAAAAAGACAGAACATTTTTAATGCTGTCAGTTTAATCCATGCCGTCGTAATGTACGGGTAAATAGTCGTGACCAATAAAGATCACGGTTAAATTCACGTTGAAATATGTGATCGGATTAAACGGACAGGACTAAAATATCTTGCATCCCTTTCTTATATTTACTATTAGAAAGAGATATAGTGAGATTAAATTTATTTAGTTCATAAACAACAGAATCGACACCATTGTCATGTGTTGTATTAAAAATCGTTATTTTTATTTAGGTACGGTTAAAATATTCCGATCAAAGCTTTATTGACCTAACAAAAATGTATTAAACTTTATCACGTAACAAATTAATAGTACCTAGTTTATGATACTGTTGCATAATAGGGGTTATTATGTGCAGTATCATACAGTACTTTATCTAAACTCATATAAATAATGATAGGATTTTGCAAAAAAAAGAAAATTGGTCAAAATGATATATGTAGGCATATACATAAATATATATAAAATAAACAAACACAATAATCATATACCTAATCAAATCCGTGTTGCCAATTACAAAAATTCTTCCCCCTAAAGTTCATGTCAAAAATTCGACATGTAACCACAGAGACAAAGTAAATTTGCATCTAAAATTGAATTGATACTGAATGATTATACTATTGATAGGTCCAAAGTGTACTTTAATAGAAAAAAAGTTATTTTATAGCATTATCTTGGGAACACAACTGTACTATAATTAATCATTATACACGGGTGTGCCTAAAGTGGGTCATTAAAGTACCGTTTTTGATTTCATAATTAGAACTTTACTATATGAGAGTAGATAAAATATATTATTATCGTTTCTCCTTTTAACTACATCACCAAGGTATAATCAAATTAAAAAAGTAAATAAATTGACACCTACAAGTTGAAAATCTGTCGCAAAAACACCTTTCGGTGTGTTCCGACAACTGTACTTGAGAGCCAGTTCCCCTCTAGGCTTTGTGTGCTTACCATCATCGGCCACATCATCACTGACTACGGTGAGATGGTGTCAAACAAAGGCCTATCTATACATAGTAAATAAAAATAAAATCTAAGCATAAACCGTTTTCGATCATACTCGTAGTAGGTAGGAAACAGTATAAAAATATGACGTCAATTTAAAAAAAAAATATTTATTACCTCATAAAATTAAATGATCTGTTATATATATAGTATTTGATTTACATAATTACCATAATAACGAAGAATAGTTCGTCAATGAAGAAGCTTTAGCAAATTAAATGATCATATTACACGCTTGAGAGACGACGAAAATATAATTTTGATGAAATAATAAACATTTGACATATTGTAATATATAAAATTTTAATTCATTTATCTAGTAACCTTCAGAATAGAACAATCACCATAATTATATAATTAACTAGCAACCCGCCCCGGCTTCGCCCGGCTTTTCTCAGCTTTTCTCTACAATGTTATGCATGTATTATACATATAAACCTTCCGCATGAATCACTCTATCTATTAAAATAAACCGCATCAAAATCCGTTGCGTAGTTTTAAAGATATAAGCATACATAGGGACAGACAGATGGGAAGCGACTTTGTTTTATACTATGTAGTGATTAGGGCGTAACATTTTTCATAATAATTACATCTTTATGTTATAGGTACTAACTTATACTAATTTGTTATCTTCTTTGATCATATCAGCTGCTTTTTCACCAATCATGATTGTCGGAGCATTAGTGTTTCCACTAGTGATTGTTGGCATAACGCTGGCGTCGACCACTCGGAGACGCTGAACTCCGATAACTCTTAAGCGACTATCAACGACTGAGCCCATTGCACAAGTACCAGCATAGTGCCCAATACCATTAATCATGCATTTAGCATAACACCGCCAATACTCCATACTTTCTGGCTCTGCTCCATCACATTTTAACTTGGGATACTGCATATGTGCACCTAATTCCTTGAAGTAAGTCGTGTTCACCACTCTGACAAAATCTTTGATGAATTTCACGTGGTTTTCCAAATCTTCGTCTTTAGAGCAATACCCAGTCGTAATCATGGGAGGGTCGCGGAAATCTGAACTGCGTAAACGAATTTGACCACGAGATTTTGAATGCAGATTGATGAGTATTGAGTAGAGCATTTGTCTGCTATCACCACTAAATAATTGTTCGCAGAGATCATCATTAAAATTATAGTTGAAGGAACAGAACTGCATAAGGTAAGTCTTATAATTTATAAAAGAAAGGGTCTGGTAATCAGGATAGTCTTGAGTCTTATCCAGTGCTGTATATCCAATAAAAGTTGCTGCAGGATATTCGTGTGGGTTCAGCACAGGCTGAGGATCAGCAGTTATCTTCTCCATCTTATGAATGATTGGTATAGCAACATGATCTTGTAAGTTATCACCAACAGGTAAATCAGATATCACATCAATCTTGTTACTTTGGAGATGTTCTTTTGGCCCTACTCCTGATAACATGAGCAATTGCGGTGAGTTTATAGCTCCAGCTGAAACTATTACTTCTTTCGTTGCTTTAATGGTTATAACTTCATTCTTTTCTGTGACAACTTCAACACCTATAGCATTTTTATTTTCATCAAAAATTACCTTCTTGACAAATGTATTTTTCATGACTTTTAGATTTGGACGTTTTTTAATTGGTTTCAAGTAAGCATAAGCTGCGCTTTGACGAACACCGTCATCAATATCCTGCATCAATGGTGAATATCCAAGCGTATGATTACCGTTAGTTTCAATCGTAATGAAATGTCCCAGTTCTTTGAAAGCATTTAAATATTCCATATCCTCTTTGTGATGGTCCAGTGTTGTGCCAATAAGGCCTTTAGTGCCGTGAAACTTTCTATCCGATGAAGTTAGTAGGTCAGGATCGTCAATTTTCTCACTCTTGATGAAATAAGGAAGGACACCATCCCAATCCCATGAGGGATCATTCGCTGCTATAGACCAATTCTTGTAGTCTAGATAGTTTCCTTGAGAATGTATCAGGTAGCTAAGTTCGCTGGTGCCTCCGAGCATTTTTCCAACCATTACATCGGGATTTCTTGTTTTATGACAGTTAGCTGTACATCCATCGTCTTCTGCTGTGTAGTTCCATTCGAAGCCACTCTTTTTCATAAAAATTAATAATGTTGGAAGCTGGAAATAAATAATCTGCATTATCACGAGTGTAGCTGATTTATCACGCTCATAACAATTTAATTAGAAACAAGCAGTATTTTTGTATATTATGTTTTGTATTTTATCTTTACTACACCCACAGAGGGAGTACACAAACAAACAAATACAAATATATCAGATGGGACAAAATTGAATTCAAATTATTCATTAATTTATAGATTGTGCCAAGTAAAATATTAATTTTGTAAATATGGCCTGAATATTATTTTTAGTAGTTGATAATGATGATTTCATTAAATTAATAGAAGGTAAATTTTTAACTGTTCTAGTAAAGTGTCTGTCGACTTTATGCATAGCGGACTGAACGATTTTTTACTCATAATTAGGTATTAATAATTTTATTTTTATTATTATCTTTCTAGTATCAGGTAGTTATTTTTTTACTACACTTCTAACGACTACAAATCGTACCGTAGATTCAAATGGCGGGTCACCACCAGCTTCGATGAGCAGTACATTAATATCTTTATTCTCCGTCAGTCTGTTTGCCATCACGCTTCCTCCAGACCCAGCACCACAAACAATAAAGTCGAAAGTGGATCCATCTGTGAATACAAATTATGAAATTAAGGTACAGCTTAGATTAAGTTTTGAGTTTGACTCAACAGATATTTAAACCTGGCTCTATATCAAAAAGTAAATATTGGATTGAGCCAACTCTAGAAAAAAAGAAAGAACATTAGATAAAATATACGGGTGTTTAATTAAATTATACTTATAATGTTATTTTTTAACAAATTAAAACAATAAAAAACTTTAAAAAAGAAGATTTTTTTTCTTCATATTTATAGTAATATCAGGTCTATTCACGCATAGAATATTATTAAAATATAATTTTGACTAACCTCAACGATTCGATCAAGTTACATTGATAATATTCAATGCGCGAATAGACGAAGAAGACCTAGGTAAGTGGTATTTTTACCTTGTACTGGTGTATGTGGCGGCCACATGTGAGCGGTGAGCTGCAGAGCTGCCAGCACGTGGAGAGCATTCTGAATGCTCTTGAGGCTATTCACTGCCGCACCCACGTTATTCATGATTCTACAAATATTATTCACATTAAGGCATTAAGGAACTGGAATAGATAGATATTTTATTTTTCCTACATCATCGTGTTTGTATTCATATTTTTTTTTTATTTTGCTTTGTATAGGCCTGTGTTTGACCACAATCTCACCGTGGTCAGTGATGATGTGGCCCATGGTGGTAAGCACACAAAGCCTAGAAGGGAAGTGGTTCTCAAGTGAAGCTGTCGGAACACACCGGAAGGTGCTTGGCGATAGATTTTCAACATAAGGGTGGTAGCCAGCCCTGCTGGTACTACAAAGTACCCTACCGCCGTGCTATGGTTTCTTCACGATGTTGAAATTGGAGTAAACATACCCGAATTTTGCAAAAAATATCCTTCAACGTGTCATTTTAATCTAAATCGGTATATGTGAATCTTACACCACAAACAAGGCGTTAACTATTTTTTAAATTTGTATCGGTTTGGATTGTAATTCGGGTATGTTTACTCCAATTTCAACATCGTGAAGAAACCATAGCACGGTGGTAGGGTACTTTGTAGTACCCGCCTGGCTGGCTACCACCCTCAAGTTGAAAATTTGTCGCCAAGCACCTACCGGTGTGTTCCGGCAATTGCACTTGAGAGCCAGTTTGTCTTCTCGGCATTGTAACAGGTCAGTAACACATTGGCAATATCTCTGGTATTGCAAATGGCAATAGGCGACGGTAACCACTTACCATCAGGTGGGCCGTATGCTTGCTTGCTACCTTAGTAGTATAAAAAAAAAAAAAAATAGATCAACCACATTAGCCGTATATGAATACGTGCAGGAAATTTATAAAAATATCAACGACTAGCTGACCCGGCAGACGTTGTCCTGCCCTGAGAACAAAAATAAAACTGGGACCTACAAACCTATCCCTACCTACTCCTATCTACCTCTACCTGCCACTACCTACCCCTACCTACCTTACCTACCTACCCTACCTACCTGCCCTGCCCTGAGAACAAAAATAAAACTGGGACCTACAAACCTATCCCTACCTACTCCTATCTACCTCTACCTGCCACTACCTACCCCTACCTACCTTACCTACCTACCCTACCTACCTGCCCTACCTACCTACCCTATCTACCTACCCTACCTACCTACCCTACCTACCTACCCTACCTACCTACCCTACCTACCTACCCTACCTACCTACCCTACCTACCTACCCTACCTACCTACCCTACCTACCCTACCTACCTACCCTACCTACCTACCCTACCTACCTACCCTACCTACCTACCCTACCTACCTACCCTACCTACCTACCCTACCTACCTACCCTACCTACCTACCCTACCTACCTACCTACCCTACCTACCCTACCTACCCTACCTACCCTACCTACCCTACCTACCCTACCTACCCTACCTACCCTACCTACCCTACCTACCCTACCTACCCTACCTACCCTACCTACCCTACCTACCCTACCTACCCTACCTACCCTACCTACCCTACCTACCCTACCTACCCTACCTACCCTACCTACCCTACCTACCCTACCTACCCTACCTACCCTACCTACCCTACCTACCCTACCTACCCTACCTACCTACCCTACCTACCTACCCTACCTACCTACCCTACCTACCTACCCTACCTACCTACCCTACCTACCTACCCTACCTACCTACCCTACCTACCCCTACCTATCTACCTACCTCTACCTGCCACTACCTACCCCTACCTACCTTACCTACCCTACCTACCTACCCTACCTACCCCTACCTATCCTATGTCCTTCTCCTGGCTCTAAACTACCTCCCTGCCAATTTTCAGCTAAATCGGTTCAGCCGTTCTTGAGTTATAAGTGGAGTAACTAACACGACTTTCTTTTATATATATATAGATTACATTGACTCCCCCCCCGTACCCCAGTGACGCTTACATGGAGCCTACATCGCATGCTGGCTAGCTGAGCGCGGTGAGCGACAACCACGCGACTTTTTTCTAATACTTGCATTTTTAAACTCGTGATATCTTCCGAATGAAATGTCCGAATTGAATAATTCAAAAAGTTATAAAAAGGTATTAAAGCCGTCTTGAATATAAAGTAATTTATTTTGATGAGGATTAATACCAAGGTACAAATGAAGAGCCTTTTCAAGAGGCGGCATATATAAATTAATATTTTAGAATAAAAAACTGCTTACTGTGACATAACTATAATATTTAGACATATGCTGTCGCGACACTTTTTGTAGATAATGATGAGTTCTGCAAAGTCGTAGTAAATGATTTTGTTCTATCATCAATAGTTTTCGCAGCGCACGCCACGTAAGGAATTTTTCAGGTCATTTTTTTACACCTTATGTTACATTATTGGAGTTTTAGTAAGGATCCCTAATTTTTTTTTAAATATAATATAGCCTATGTTACTCGGGGATAATGTAGCTTTCCAAAGGTGAAAGAATTTTTGAAATCGGTCCAGTAGTTTCGGAGCCTATTCATTACAAACAAACAAACAAACAAACAAACAAATCTTTCCTCTTTATAATATTAGTATAGATAAAAAATATTCTATAGGATTGTTTCTTGATATGACAAAAGCATACGATAGGGTTTCGCACAAAATACTGCTAGAAAAATTATATGATGCCGGAATTTGAGGTAGTGCGCACAAATGGTTTCACTCATATCTAAAGGATAGGAAACGATACGTCCAAATAGAATATTATAGCGAGATTACAAACGAGCTTCTTGACATATCGTCCGAAATTAAAATAATAAATAACTCCATACCACTAGGCAGTGTGCTCGGATGTACTCTGTTCCTAATCTATATAAACGATTTACCTAAAAACATAGATTCCCCTAGCCTTATTACCTTCTATTTAGTACATCCGGAAATATTGATTACCTAAGTTTAGAGACATCATTCAACCTTGCCGTTGATTGGCAGCAGCGGCCGCCTCGAGGATTTTTTTTATATATAGTTTGTATATTTGTTGTAAATAACTGTAAATATTGTATATTATAGAATAACATAATAGCAATATATTATAAACACACAACACATACCTACAACCTATTTAAAACAAACATGTCCGCGGCTTACGGGCACTGCACTTTTAGCTACTGTCAGAGTATAGTATCTATATTGTTTTATAACTTTTATGCGGCTCCATAATAGTCGAATATAATATAATAGCCCAAAAGATCATTATGCCCACCTTAACAGTATGCCAAATAGTACTTATATCCTAATTAATAATGTCATTAAAAATTGTTTTATGCCAAAGTAGGTATATTAGTATTAAAAAAAATATGCGAAAATTAAACACAAACTTTGTACATTATAAACATACAACAAGTCTTATCTTCACCAGAATATATCATTGGAAAATACAGCATACATTATTTATCGATGTAAATTCAATAAAATGCAAATATTTAAAACAAATATTGATAATATTCGAAGTCAACTGGGTCGTTCAACTGTAATGTTCTCAATTGATTAATACGTATAGTATAAATAAGTACCTATAATAAAGACTGCGTTATGGAAACGTTTTTCATCCTCACTATAATATCACTATCACTACATCACCCGTGGCTTCAGCCGAAAATCAACGCTGTTATCGAAACATCGAACTCTAAACAACGATACCCCACTCGATGGGGTAGGTAAATTTCGCATCGTATTTTGAAGTGTCACGCCCCCTTTTGCTGTATGGAAGTCCCGCTTAAAAACATTTAAAAATATTTTTTGACAATTTGTATGGCTTTGGGTCAAAAAGATGCTTATACTATAAACTTTAGAAGACTGTAATTTTAACTATTTGGCTGTAAAACATGTTAGACGACGGACAGACGGACACGTGAGTGTCAGCAATAGGGCTCCGTTTGGACCCTTCTATAACGGAACCCCAAAAATGACAGTTAATCTATACTTAATAATAATAATTATTATATTATTATAATCTATACTAATATTATAAAGAGGAAAAATTTGATTGTTTGTTTGCATTGAATAGGCTACGAAACTACTGAACCGATTTGAAAAATTATTTCACTAATAGCAAGCTACATTATTCCCGAAGGTGATAGGCTACTTTTTATCCCGGGAACGCGAGTGAAACCGCGAGTTACAGCTAGTATAAAATATAAAAAACAAACCAACATGGTGGCTTAATTTCTCAATGTAACCTAATTAAGGTACCTAGGTAATAAGTTAGACTTACGTAAAAGGCTATTTTAGTGATTAACTAGCGACCCGCCCCAGCTTCGCACGGGAGTACAAATCTTTGAATTGCTCGGCTTTTCTGTACTACAGGTATTATATATGTATATAAACCTTTACCTTGAATCACTCTATCTATTAAAAAAAACCGCATCGAAATCCGTTGCGTAGTTTAAGATCTAAACATACATAGGGACAGACAGACGGGAAGCGGCTTTGTTTTATACTATGTAGTGACTAATATTTTTTCCACTCAAAAAATATATTTTTTAGTATCTATACCTACCTAAAAGAGTAAAAATAATATCCTTATCTGTAAATAATTATATTTGATAACAAAATAATACTTACAAATTTTAACAGCTCCGTGCGTATGTAATGTTAGACAGCCAAGTCTAGAATGAATCCGCAAAATCCAATTATACTTTTATATTAAATCTTTTGTAAATTATTATTATAATTATGTATGTAATGTGTGTAATTGTCGGTCGTTTTTAGCCACAAAACCAGTTTTATTGTAATGCAAAGGTAGTGTTTTAAATATTAGCTTAGTCCGCAGTATTAGCATCTTATTACCTATTACTGTTAATAAAATTGTCGGGTTGCTGTTATTTATTTACATTTTAGGGTTCCGTGGTCTTCTCAGTTCAAGTGTATTCCGAACTGGTAGTAGAGTCTATTGTAAAACTGTAACTTTTGACATTAATAAGTGCCTTATTAGGGCCTAAACTGAATAAATGAGTTTTGATTGATTGATTGAAACATGGAAAACACAGATACGTGTCGTTTGACAAAATGAAAGTTTTTTTTTTCTGATGTTACTAATGAATAATCCCAATTTTTTTTAAACTATTCCCCGTAACATATTCTCTAGTTTATCACGTATAGCATCGCCTTAACTTGACAACGTACACACATAATTTTTTTCATTTTATCTGACCATAAATAAAACAAAATTTATCAATAGAAACCATTTTCTTCCTGCCAAGTTAAGGATTAACAACACAACACAAAAGATAGAATAAGTATAGATGTGAATCCAAAAAAAAATATATAAATTATTAATTTTAAGGATGAAACTTACGTGCTTCCCATGAATGGCGTCACAGGTGTGCTGACAAAAAGGAGTTAGGAGCATATGGTGCTGTAAGCAACAGCTCTGATCGTCCTAGCACCTCTGGTTACCACAGACGAGGAAACAATACAATATAATCATATACTAATGTAGTAATTAATGTAAAAACTATACATATTGGTGCCGATTAAGTTGTTTACAATCACTAATATTTTATAGATTAGTTTATTATTGTAGTATAAAGTAGGTACATAGTTAATAATAAAGTGTTCATCAAAATAATAATAAGAGATATCATAAAACTGGGTTTTGCAAGATTGCTTTAAACTATCTATTTATTTTATTTTAACTCTTTGCGACATGTAAAAATCAGCAAAAATACTTTTACAGCATAAGATCACGAACTAAATACGATATAAGAAAAACTATCACACATCAAAAATATTATTTTCAAACGAATTCCCTAGAAATTCTCCATAATTGATTTGAATAAAAAATGTTACATTGATTACATTATTCACTGCATTCAGAACAAAATTAAGTTTTGTGTAGAACTAAATACGCCTGTGACTCTTCCTCGCCCTACACTGTTTACAACAGCCAGTCGTCAAAGAAACGTAAAACACTTCGCTCGTCTGCTCCGTTAAATAACCGAAAAAAACTTTACAATTTCTCCTCTCACTGATCATCAAGTTGTCCTACTAATACTGCAACTATCTGTACCGAGACAACAATGCTTGCCCAGCTTCAATAAAATCAACATGCCTAACTTAGAAAATGCAATGCATACGCAGCATTAATAATGACCCATTTTACACTTCCATCGATGCAAACATTTCTTTAAATTATTTTATTGATTACAGCATGCAATATTAAAAAATACCTTCACAACATTTTAGCCTCTAATATATAAATGCATTAAACCTTGGATCACACCCGGGTTTCTTTGCTGCATAAGACAGAGATAAACTTCACTTTAAATATATATAAATTTAGTTCAGAAAATGAAATATTGGCGGCCTATCTTAATTTTATTTGGTCTTTCAAAAATCCTACAAAAAAATATTAACAGTAAGTTAAATAAATATTTAGAAGATAACAAATTACCTGCTCCATTTTACTGCGCAAACTCGAAACAATCGGTCTAAGGGGTACCCAAATTCAATTAATTTCTGATTTTCTTAGCAACCGTCAACAATGTCTGAAAATTTACCAATATATAGGTATATGTTCTAACCTTAAGAACATTATGGCATTCCACAAGGTAGCATTTTAAGTCCGACCTTATTCTTAATTTATATAAATGACCTCTGTAACTTGAAACTTCAAAATGGTATTATAATGTCTTATGCAGATAACACAGCTTTATTATAGGTATAATCAGCTAATACACTCAGTGAAGCCTATGATCACGCTCAGTTAGGTTTTAACACAGTGCATAATTGGCTTCAAAAATATTCTGACCATAAATGCAGATAAAACAAAGTATATTTTATTTACGATGAGGAACCATAACATACCTATTACTAACCTAAACATTTACGCACATAGCTGTAGTAATTACGCTGACACTGCTTTTACTAGTGCCAGAACAAACCAGACAAATCAGACAACATAAAATATTTAGGTATTACCATTAACTCAAAGCTAAATTTTCGCAATCACATCGCTAAATTATGCACTAGATTGAGCAAATTAATATTTATTTTTAAAAATGTACCTAGCATATCCGACTATAAACTAATTAAACAGGTTTATTTGGCTTTGTGTCAATCCATACTTACATCGTATAACTGTGTGGGGTGGGGCTGCAAAATCAATTCTACTCCCTTTAGAACGTGCTCAAAGGGTAATTCTATAGGGACTTTTTCCTCAGAAAATTTATGGTAAACGCCCGATTATGATTTTTCGGACCGTTTTCCAGACCGAACATTAAGTCTTGACAGAGTGATCGTGGATTTAGGTTGGTCTCGAATCTTCAGTGGTTGCTTTAGCAATGTATCTGCATTTAACTCTATTACAAGCATTATCTAGGTACCTAGTAACAGTTTGTAGGTAGCAGTGGCGAGGGGTGAAATTATGGCGAGGGTAAGCCGTTCAAAAAACACCGATAATTTTATAATTACAGTGTATTTTAAGCATGATAAAAGTGGCTTTGAAATGATGAAAATGTGGGACTGGGATTTCTAAAAGGTAAGCCGATGGGAATCGGCTTGAATGGACCCTTCGCCACTGGTAGGTAGTCATTGCCAGGACGCCGAGTGCTAGCGCGTTGCCAACCCTGCAAAAAGCTCTTCATCTATCTTGAACAATCTCATGATATACTACTCTCTTGCCTTATTTACCTCTCTCTATATGGCTCTCCAGTAAATAATGGTCATCATCATATCAGCCGAAAGACGTCCACTGCTGGACAAAGGCCTCCCCCAAGGATCTCCACGATGGCCGGTCTTGTGCTACCCGCAACCAGCGTCCCGCGACCCTAACAAATAAATGATGTTATTTTCTTATAATTGTTTTGAAGCAAAATATAAATGCAAAAAAGCTATTATTTTAGTAAAAATCTTTGATGACGTACTTACATAATTAACTAAGGTATAAATAATAACTTCATATACATTTTTAAAAACAAATTACGTATCTAATTACCGTCCTAAGTACAAATAAAAAAGTATAAATAATTAATTCACACAATCCGTCAGTTTACATTATTTTTGAAAATATTAAAATGATAATGCCTTTGTCTTCAATAATCTAGGTATTATAATTAATTCAGAGAGGTCACTTTCATAATATCCTTGTAAATTATTCATGTATATGTTAACGGAAAAGTATCTAGTCCGTCATTGTATACATTTCCTAGGAAATCCATACATTTCCTAAATATCTATCGGAGTACTACATTCGGTATATTTGTAAGGATAGCGGTATTTGGAGGGTTGTAAGTGAAAGGTACTTTTGTGCGAATACTTGCTATTCAATGCAAAATAAAAAAAATAACCCGAACCTATTTTTTTCAATAGTTTCTATATATTTCCAAGTATCATTATTGAATTATAATTTCTTAATAGGGGAAATACACAGGAATTGTATACAATTCTTATATTTCATACATTTCCGGTGACATATATGTAATTTATTATGTCGGTTAGGATATGCCATATCATCGTTTCGCAAACAAAGCAGTGCTTGTAATATTGACCACAGATAAATGATATACTATTCCTAAATACAGATAACTTAAAAACATTTCATTGCTCACTGATATTACTGTTTACAAATAAAACATACACTGATTTAGTTACAAAAAACAATCTGAATATTAACAACTAGCTGTCCCCCGCGGTTCCACCCGCGTTTCCAAATAAAAAGTAGCCTATGCAACCTGATCTAGATAAGGCAACATAATAATTGTCCATGGGAAAAACAGTTTTCTCTTAAATATATTCCAACATGCTTAAAAGTTTGTCCTTGTGCTTTATTTATATTGACTTCAGACGATAGGTAGGTAATTTCACAGGAAATTGTACCTATTCGTTTAAATCTATATGGTAAATCTGTGGGTATCATCGGAATGCGAGGTATCAGTACTGTTTGCCCAACAGCTGGCTCAGTCAAAACCAATCGCTACTATGACAGAAATCTAGAAATTTTACTTGAAGTCTGGTTTTACCATTACATAAATTAGGTAGTCTAATATCTATTTAACATGCATTGTCCTGAATGACTGTCTGACGGATCAACGCATAGCCTAAACCGCTGATCCTAGAGACCTGAAATTTAGAGGGTGTGTTCTTCGTATGAAGTAGGCATCCTATAAGAAAGGATCTTCCGAAATCCTTAGGGGTTGAAAAACTGGGACAAAGTTTGTATGGAACAACGTGATTCCTTGGTCCAATCTACTTCAAATTTTGCATAAACATTCTTTAAGATAATTGATGGAAGACGTGTTTCTCTCGAAAACTCATCGCCTATCGGGGTTAAAAAAGGGTAGAAAGTTATTATGGGGGTGATTTGCATCGAAGTTGATATCAATACTGCTTTTGAACTCACATAAAAGCTTGGTGCAATGTAATGCATATGACGAACAATTGGGATGAATTTGCTCTTATGTCTCATGACCGTCTTGGCAACAATCATGGGACAAATTAAAGTATAAATTAGATGTTACAACACTCTACATTTCTACGTTAGTTGCAGCCGGTCAAATATACCCATTTGTATTTGAAGTATATCGAAATGGAAACCAGTATGCCAAATTTGGTATAGAAGACCAACCCATCAAAAGGTTACGTTTTTCCCAAGATCTTTCTTATGGTCACTTTGATGCCTACGCTGATGCCGATGGTGATAATAACACTGATCAGCGTCCAATAGCCAATCTAAATATATAAAACTTTTAACAAAAATTAGAACCGATATCATGGTACCGCAGATTTATTTCGCTTAATTCAAAACTATCATATTAGAGTTCCTAAATAGTTATTTTCTGCTTTTTAGTGCCTTTGAAGGCGGTTTTATTTTTTGTTAAAAGTTTTTTATTTTTCAATTTTGAATTTCTTATGTGTAATCAATGACTCTCAAGGTCACTGACCTAGGATAAGCATAATAGCGTTGTAGTTTCCATCATCGTTCCTATAACATTTACAGAATTATCCCCTAACTCCTAACCATTAAGGAGTTGTACCTTCCATCATCAGCTCAGCAACATAAGATGATGACTACCAGACGCAAATATCTGAATAGCTTTAGAAAGTATGATGAAAAACATTGTAAGTGCCTATAAAATTTAAAGAGTTCCCTCGATTTGTCCAGGATCCTATCATCAGATCCTGACTTGGTGACCATGGGACTACTTGTGAAGTATACCCTTTCAAACAAAAAATATTTTTCCAAATCGGTCCAGGCGTTCGAGTATTCGGGGAACATACAAAAAAAATGTTTCCGACGAATTCATAACCTCTGCTTGAAGTTGGTTAATTGACTGACTGACTGACTGACTGATCGCGGGTGATATCGCGGGTGGAAAGCTATTTAGCATTCTATATAAAAGCTGAAAAGTTTATGAAAAACATTGTAAGTGCCTATAAAATTTGAAGAGTTCCCTCGATATGTCTAGGATCCTATCATCAGATCCTGACTTGGTGATCATGGGACTACTTGTGAAGTATATCCTTTCAAACAAAAAATAATTTTCCTAATCGGTCCAGGCGTTCGAGTATTCGGGGAACATACCAATAAAAAGATTTCAACGAATTGATAACCTCCGCTTGAAATTGGTTAATTGACTGACTGATCGCGGGTGGAAAGCTATTTAGCATTAAATAATAAAGCTGAAAAGTTTGTTTGTTTGTTTGAACGCGCGAATCTCCGGAGTTACTGGTCCGATTCGAAAACTACGCTGTCGGCTGGTAGTTTAGCCATTATTTTGTCGTTGATGGCGTCCACGCTTATATTTCTGGCAGCTAATTAAATTAAATTGCCCTCTCACACATCCATTAATGTTTTTTTTGGTCGATATTACAGACTTTCATTTAAGCAACATTTAATAATATCTGCTCTAGTTTCCCTAACAGGCAACGTTATCTGAAATCACCAGAAAACATCAAAGTTATTCCACCCATGGCTATTTGTGCATTTTATAATTCTGAGAATTCTATCTAAAGCCTCTAGATGAGCTCTATGAGTCATGTGCACTCATCCCATATTATTAGGTTTGCATCTTGTAAAACCTTGCCCAATGGTCCATTTTTACGTATAGAGCGTACGCTGTCTTTTTCAAGAAATACCGTAAGGGTCTGTTTAGAAGTGAAATGAGCCGTCCTTCTACCTGTCAATAGTGTAGCAGCAATAATTATCTGATGATGTAACAGCAATGGCTAATTTCGTTGACTTCAAAACTATCAGATTAGAGTTCTTACATAGTTATTTTATAATTATTAGTGCCTTTGTGGTTTTTTTTTGTTAAAAGTATTTAATTTTTAATTTTTTAGTTTCTTATGTGTAATCAATGACTCTCAAGGTCACTGACCTAGGATAAGCATATTAGCGTTGTACTTTCCATCATCGTTCCTATAATATTTAAAGATTTATCCCCTTACTCCTACCCGTTAAGGAGTTGTACCTTCCATCATCAGCTCAGCAACATGTGACGACTACCAGACGCAAATATCTGAATAGTTTTAGAAAATATATGAAAAACATTGTTAGTGCCTATAAAATTTGAAGAGTTCCCTCGATTTCTTCAAGATCCCATCATCAGACCCTGACTTGGTGACCATGTGAACACCTGTATGTATAGTTTCCAAATCGGGTCAGGCATTATTCGAGTAATCGAGGAACATACATAAAAAAAGATTCCGACGAATTTTATTGATAACCTCGTCTTGATGACAGTTAAAAATAACAAAAACTGTTACCTAGGCGACCGCTGTCATCCATTGACAACCGCGTCGCATCGCTCACCCATGCTATACATGCTCCCGCTTAACGTTCTTTTTATCATTGCTCAGCTCCTGAGGGTCGTAGCGTGATGTTCTATAGCCTATAACCTTCCTTAATAAATGGGCTTTCAATTGCAAAAACGTTTTTCCATATCCCACTGGCAGATCCAGAGATTAGCGCGTTCAAACAAACAAACAAACAAACAAACAAACAAACAATCTCTTCAGCTTTATTATTAGTATAGATATACTGACTCCTATTTATCCTATTGGGCGTCGGCGTCTGACAGCGGAGGTCATTGATAGCTAGCTAGATAACTTTGTTTTTCCACATGAAATTTTCAAAATAAGTTCCCAGAAACAAAAGCGTTTAAATGCCGTCACACGGTTGTCCACTATATTCGTAAAGGGAAATCTATTAAGAGGAGGCTATCTGTGTATGTCTCCGTCCCTTACTAAACTGGCGGTGACAAGCGGGACAGGAGAAACGTAATTTTGGTAAACAATATGGTTTTATGTTATTTAAAAAGAAGCTAAACTTTTTTTGAAAAAAGTAAGAAAACTATTCCCTTTCTAATGGATTTCAGAATGCAATGGTCGAATCAAATTAATTTTTCAATTTATTTGGATGGCCCAAATAAGAGAAGAATGCATTCTTAGTTTTAAAAAGGGGCGTATTTACGAATTTTTTTTTTGACGTTAATTATGAAAATTTCCAATTTAAAAAAAAATTATTCCCCGTCACATATTCTCTAGTTTAACATATATTTTTTCCAAATCTCTTGGAACAAAGAATACAGAGAAAAACGCATTTTAGAATCATCATTTCACGTATAGCATCGCCTTAAAGCTGTAAATGGTGGCGACCCCCATCAGGATATACATTTTCACTACATGTTTCTAACTAAAATTAAGAATATAAGATACGCCGGAACTCTAGAAAAGAAGTGATGTTTAATTAAAAAATTCAAAGGGCTGAGAGAATTTTCTTGAAACAACTAAAAACACTCTCGATTAAGACACTTTTCAAATGAACTTGAATGACTTTGAAACAACATTAGAGTTCCTACTAATTGATATTATACGCTTTTTAATGCCTTTATAGACGGATCTATTATTTGTTAAAAGTTTCAAGCAATTTCCTTTTTAACCCCTGATGAAAAAGAAGGGTGTTATCAGTTTGTAGAGTGTATCTATGTGTCTGTCATTATAGCTCCTGAATGGATTTTTGATTCTGTTTTTAACTGACTTCAAAAAGGAGAGGTTATCAATTCGTCGGATTCTAGCTATTCAGATATGCGTCTGGTAGTTAGTTGCATCATTTTATATAGAATAATAAAGAACTAGGGAATAATATATATAATATATTTATGCTTATGATAATAGACATTACGTAGGTACCTTGTGTAGTTAAGCTTCAAAGTAAATAACAAACGAATATTTAAAGACTCTTTAAAGATCGACGATTTTTACGATCTCTGAGGTCAATAACCTTGACGATTAGTTCATACAAACAAGTATTCAAAGCATAGCCTTAGGATCTAGAGAGGAGCCTTCGATTATGTTTGATTTTTATTTATTACTAACTGTTCCCCGCGGTTTCATTCGCGTTACCAGGATTAAAAGTAGCCTATAGATAATTTTCAAACGGCTGAGCGAATTTTCTTGGTACATAGCTAAAACACTCTCAATTAAGTCACCTTTCAAACAAAACAAACTTAATCAAAATCGGTCCATTCATTCAGGAGCTATGAGGCCACAAACAGACATACAAGTCAAACTTATAACACCCCGTGCGTCGTTTTTGCTTCAAGGGTTAAAAGGTAAACATAATGAGGAATACCAACAAAAAAATCTAATTAGTCCGTCAGTTAGATTATCAAAAAATATTGGATACGTATTTTTTATTTTATCAAATCAATAAGAAATTACAAAGATAAGTCCCAATAAAGTGCAGGATTGGGGCTTGTGACGTCATTGTACAACTACTTTTTGGTACACTTTTTGCAGACCGGAAAATTTTAACGCACTGTATCTTCGTTATTTTTTGTTTTCGGATCAAAATAAAAAATACGTATCCAATATTTTTTGATAATCTAACTGACGGACTAATTAGATTTTTTTGTTGGTATTCCTCATTGTGTAACGCGTACTAAGTTATGGGCTGGATGTCGTATACTGCTTATAATCAAGTGCTTCGTAAGCCTGTTACCTTGGTGATGTAGAAAAAAGAAGGGTAGTAAATAGTGATAGCATTATAACAGGCGTATTCAACAATCTGAGAACACGCTTGAGTAACTTTGACGAGTTGACAAAGGGGTGTATTGGATCGTACGAATTGTACCTATTATTGGTTGCTTGTATAAAAAATAGATATGGGAATAAAGGCGTATGTGCATGATACTACTCGGTTATGTTGAGTTTGCACTCTGTAGTACACACTCTGAATATATTTTTTAATGTATTTGATATCCATCTATAATAATATGAACGTAGAAAAAGTCTGACTGACAGACAGATCAACCCACACACACCAAACCGCAGGATCAAGAAACTTGAAATTATGGACACAGTCAAACTCAAACTCAAAAATAGGCGATAGGCGACGGTATCCACTTACCATCAGACGTTTGCTTACTTCAAAACCCCTGAGAGATAAATAAATGATGTTCAGCTGCATATAGGAAATTTATTTCTTTTATAATTTCAGTTTATGTTGGTCAGTTTTACCCATAGCTGAAACATTAATTTTACTAAAAAGACCTACACAAAGTCTAAAATGGCAATGAACTGTCAAGCTCAGCTGCTGCCGGCACACACCAGCAGAGCTTGCTGACGAATTTTCAACTCAAGGATAATTAACATAAAATAAAATGTATGATCCTACTACAGTTTTAGTACGTATTGCCATGACGCTTGACTCACGTCTGTATCGTGTATGCTGGTCATAATACAGAAATAAAATCATTCCACATTGAACACCTACTAGCAACAATGGGTAACATACAATGAGTACAAACACAAATGAATACAAACACGATACGGTTGTTCAAACCTGTAAAGTAAATAAATGTAATACAAACAAACAATTTATCAAAGCTTTTGTATTTCAAACATTTGGGATCACTGAACAAAAGAAACAACACCGAACAAATTTTAGTATGGGACCAAACATGAAATCATAAAAAAAACAAACTATCTTCGGTCAAAATCTTTGCTGAATGATCGAAGGTCAAAATGTATAATTTTAGACTTTGTTTAATTATACTCATTTTTAATTATGAGTTCAACAGTAAAATAAAATACACATATTTGTGTTAAGGTAATTAAATGCATATTTTTTTTAAATAATTAGTATAGTATAATTAATTATCATATTGGAAATGCCTCAGATCAAAGCTTCAAACGTCTATAAAATGAAAAAGCAAATGCTCATTGAGTTTCATGCGATTCTACGATTCGACGTGGTGTAGGTAGGTATTGAAAAAACAAGCCGTGTTCTCCCAATTGATGGATAGCAGTATAATTCATCATACTCCCCTCATACATGGTTTATTTATTTTTTTCCACATCCATCAAGGTGGACATTCTGTGATTTTTTTTTTTACTACTAAGGTAGCAAGCAAGCATACTGCCCACCTGATGGTAAGTGGTTACAGTCGCCTATCGCCATTTGCAATACCAGAAATATTGCCATATGTGTTGCTGACCTATTACAATACCAAGAAGGCAAACTGGCTCCCAACTGCAATTGACGGAACACACCGGTAGGTGCTTGGCGACAAACTTTCAACTTGAAGGTGGTAGCCAGCCAGGCGGGTACTACAAAGTACCCTACCACCTACCTACTAGTATTTAGGTAAGTCACTTTCATAAATTAACAAAAGTGGTAGATTTTTTGTATGATTCCGTTTTATTTTTGGAGTCTAATCTATAAAGAGGAGGCTCTCCGTGAAGGACTCCTTCCCTTACCAAACTGACGGAGATAAGAGAGCCAGGAGAGAGGTAATTTTAGTAAAAAAAGAAGGTTTTATGTTATTTAAAAATAAAACTAAGCCTTTTTTAAAAAGTAAGAAAACTATTCCCTTTCTATTGGATTTCAGAATGTATGTCAATATATTCAAGTTATTTGGATGGGCCAAATAAGATAAAAATACATTCTTAGTTTATTTATTTTTTTAAACTATTCCTCTTCACATATTCTTGCCACAAAGAATGCCAAGAAAAGTTTAAAATAGAATCATCATTTCTCGGATACCGTCGCCTTCTCACCGTAGTAGACGTGGCCAAAGGAGGTGACAGTGGTAAGCAACCAAGAAGTTTGAAAGCGATAATAGCTCAAAGGTAATGACGTCGAATGCCGAGACGAAGGTTGCAATGAGCTTGAGCTTTCGGTGAAGGAAAACATCTATATTTTCCTCAAGTTGAAAATCTGTTGCTAAGCACCTTCCAGTATGTTGCGATAAACGCACTTGAGAGCCAGTTAGTTCTTTTCTAGGCTTTGTGTGCATTACCGCCATCGACTGGCTTTGTGTGCTTATCACCATCGACCACGGTGAAATAGGGCTCAAACACAGGCCTCACATTTTTGGAATATAAAAAAATACCAAAGTATCTAGAAATAAAAATTTATACAGTGAATACATTTAGCCCTATTATTCGATTTATACTCTCTGGAATTCAACCCGGATTTTCGTCCTTTAAAGGAGGGTAGGGAATAATTTATTTACATCTCAGCAGGAACATAAATCTTCAGTGAAAAAAAAGTGGGGGTAATCGGAAACTAATCTAATAAAGTGTCGAATCCGGGACATGGGCTTCGGTCCCAACTTTCAAACCCAAATGAATGCCATGTAATTGAGACTAAATCTTTTAGATTTTTTAGGATTACCAAAGATCGCTTGCTACAAATATTCTCAGTTCAAGTATATTCCGAACCGGTGGTAGTCTAAAAAATGTAACTGTTGACATTCGTAAGAGCCTTATTATTAGCACAGTTATTAGGGCCTAAACTGAATAAATGAGTTTTGATTTTGATTCAAAATAGAATCTACATATAAAAATGTCTTCGAGGCGGCTGCTGTTCCCAGAAGGCTCGCAGCGTTTTCTCTTTGGATGGCCAAGCTCTCCATCCGCCGGTCCCATACTTCTCCGCGAATGTCTCCGTCCCTTACTAAACTGACGGGGACAAGCGAGACAGACGAAGCCCATAAAAAATACGGTTTCATGTCATTTAAAAAAAAGCCTTTTTTTAACTGAAAAAGAAGAAAAATTATTTATATACATACACTTCATACTAATTTCAAGGCTTTGAATCACACATACATTTTAGGTTGACAACGGTTAGCAATGATAAATTCGAAGAGTGTGGTGTGAGGGACTGGTGGAAGTAGTCAAGTAGTTCGCTGGTAAACTAGTTATATTCCATACTCCCATGTAAATATCCTCCCATGAATATATGAGTTTGCATTAAGCTCCTTCCTAAACGCGAAAAGGTAATAGAGCATATTTTTCAAGCGTGCTTTTTCGCTTAGTCGTATACAAAACATGAGCTCGCAATATGTCACGTGCAAAAACATACTTATAAAGAAACTAGTGTTACACCTACATTTTCATATGTGGTATTTGGTAGATTGGACGTAGAATATTAACACGTTGGGTAGGAACGTTGTTATTGTCACCGTAAAGTAGTCCTATTTTTATTAATAGCTCTTACTATTAGAATCTTAAATCAATTCAGTATTTGAGTCACTGAGGTATATTAATACGTATAGAAGCTATCCCAAGCAAAGTTCATGCTCCATTTTCTTATTATTCGCTGCAACGCTAAACCAATAATTAGTTGTCTAACCAAACCCTACTAAGACACTTATGAATGTCAAAAGTTACAGTTTTACAATAGACTCTACTACCGGTTCCACATACACTTGATCTGAGAAGACTCCGGCAAGAAACTCAGCAGGCTATTCAAACAGCGCTAGAACGCTTTTCAGTTATAGTTTTTCCGCGACCAAAAAGTCTTAAGCGCCGTGATTTTCATGTCGCTTACTCGTTTCGTGTTTAAAGAACTAACTGAAGTACGGCCAGATGGCTAGGGTTTCAGCGATGCAGCAAATATTAACAAAATGGAGCATGACCTTTGCTTAGGATAGCTTCTCTATACACAGTAATATACCTATAAATTATATCAGTAATCAGAACAAGCCCCGCTTATTTGTACTAGAACCGTGGGTAAAAAATGACCCAGGATATTATTCTACGCACGACACGACGATCCGGTGTGCGAGACAGTTTACTAGATAGAACTCTTAACAATCATACAGACGGCTGATTTCAATTTGTTTCACAATGAGGAATAACAACAAAAAAATCTAATTAGTCCGTCAGTTAGATTATCAAAAAATATTGGATACGTATTTTTTATTTTATCAAATCAATAAGAAATTACAAAGATAAGTCCCATCAAAGTGCAGGATTGGGGCTTGTGACGTCATTGTACAACTACTTTTTAGTACACTTTTTGCAGACCGGAAAATTTTAACGCACTGTATCTTCGTTATTTTTTGTTTTCGGATCAAAATAATAAATACGTATCCTCGTTGTTATTCCTCATTAGTGTTATTTGAAGTATCCCAGGATATTTATTTATTTACTAGCTTTTTTATTTTACTTTGTATAGGCCTGTGTGATGTGGCCGATGATGGTAAGCACACAAAGCCTAGAAAGGATCTGGATCTCAATTGCAGTTGTCGGAACATACCGAAAGGTGCTTGGCGACAGATTTTCAACTTGAGGGTGGTAGCCAGCCAAGCGGGTACTACAAAGTACCCTACCACCGTGCTATGGTTTCCTCACGATATTTTCCTTCACCGAAAGCTGAAGCTCATTGTAGAATTCGAACCCGGGACCTTCGTCTCGGCATTCGACGTCACTACCACTGAGCTATCATCGCCTTATTATTAGTATAGATTTTACCGAAAAACTCCCATTTTAAAGCATTTTCTACTCAGTTGACTACTTTGTCAGAGTTATTTTCGTTTGTCCGCGATGATGTGCCTAGAAGGGAACTGGCTCTCAAGTCAGCTGTCTGAATACACCGGTAGGCGCTAGGCCATAGGTTTTCAACCTGAGGGTGGTAGCTAGGAGACTTGTTACAACAACGTACAGTATGACACTTAGATGTAGCATCGGCAAATCGTTTTCGTACACTTCACTTCCGATTTACACAACTAATAAAAATCATTCACTATCGCGCCATTCAACGTTCAACAAGATCATTTTCGCCGATCATTTTTTAACACATGAGTAATGTTATAGGCGCACTCTTTTCGGGAACGATCGATTTTACGAATTTTGCCGATGCTTCATCTATGTTGTGTCATACTGTACCTATATGTTTTTATCGGTTTCCAATAGCAAGTATTTAAATCGATTATCCCTACTAATAAATAAGTAGATTGCTTTAATACTACCACCTGCGCTCCTCAGGTGGGTAGTCCTAGGGATGTATTAAACAAGTTGAAGTGAGATGAGATGGTTTTCATACAAAAAAAAAATTAAGGTATATGTTTCTTAAAAATCGAGTTTCCATCTTGCAATCTTTCTAAAGATCCGAGACGAATATTATTTGCTTAAGATTCGATCTAAGTTAAGAATTAAAATCACGTATGTAATGAGTCTTTTTTAACCGACTTCAAACAGAGGACGTTATTAATTCGTCGGAATCTTGTTTTTTATGAATACCGATTTGGAAAATTCTCACCAAGTAAGGATCATGATGATGGGATCCTGGAGAAATCGAGGGAACTCTTAAAATTTTATAGGCACTTACAATGTTTTTCATATACTTTCTAAAGCTATTCAGATATTTGCGTCTGGTAATCATCATCTTATGTTGCTGAGCTGATGATGGAAGGTACAAGTCAGTGATAAAACATAAAAAACGAAAAATAAAATAATAGAACCGCCTTCAAAGGCACTAAAAAGGATAAAATAACTATAGGAACTCTAATCTGACAGTTTTGAAATCACTTGTCAATCACATTTCAATTTTATTAATTGCATAGGATATATTATAGTTTCATATGAAAACGTACCTATCAATGCAATACAGATTACTCTCACAGTCAAACTATTTCAATTTTAAAAGGAGAAGATAATTAATTTATTCCAGTTTCTCAGAAACGCCTGATCCCCTCTGCATACTTCCCACGCCGCGGCCGCCCGGGATCATTATCCCGGGAATACTTTATGTATTTAACTTTTTAAACTATTTTAATATTAATAGTGATCGCGGAAAATACGGGATTGTCTTCATTCTGCTTTTAGAAGTAGACCCTCACACTGGTGGGTGTGGGAGTAAAGTACTTAAAGAATAGTATTAGATACCTAATATTTGTCCGGTAAGGTTGTTGCAGCCATCTGAGGCTACCAACTTAGTCCTTTAAAAAAAAAAAACTAAAGAGATACCTAATAGTGTATAGTATAAGTGTATTCCGAATCGGTAGAGTCTATTGTAATGACTGTAACTATCGACGTTCATAAGTGCCTTACCAGGGCCTAAACTGAATAAATGAGATTTTGATTTTGAATAAATCTTTGTTGGTTGGAACTTGGAATTTTAATTTTGCAATGTGATTATCATTATTAATACTTGGGTATTATTACATTTTTTCTTTTGGCAAACAGATGGCGCAAAGAGTTTGTAAACAGTTCTGAGGTATGATTTAAGTATTTGCCCCAGAGTAAAACTGATTAGGAAGAGTTTGAGTTATAGTTCTGAGGTATGATTTACTTACAAATGTTTGTCTTGAAAGTGAATCGATCTCACGACCTGTGGCCTGATAGGTAGTGTCTTATGGCTGAAACTCCAATCTATTGCGATTTGAGTTCCAGACATACGATGCGATTAGACAGATTTTTTGACGAGTCCTCTCGTCTTTTTTCTTACAAATAAATCCCTCGGTCCCCTCTTAATCTCAATTACGGGCGCCTAAAGCTTTGAGTACTTGGTTTTATGGACGAACCGTCAAGGTTATTGGCCTATTCCCTAGAATATAGTTACACTGTTTCTAATTCATCATCTCAAAAAACTTTCAGTTTAGGAAGTTATCAACGTCCAAAGTTACAATGGACTCTACCCCTAGTTCGGAATACACTTCTATATTCTGTGATGCAGTCTTATTGCTGATCGCTGATGGTATCGTATGTGCTATAGCTTAAAGTCGATTTTACTACTACGTGGCGTAGGTGGGGCACATGCAGCGTCACATCACGTAGGCATCACGTACACAGAATATATTTCCATCTATCGTCCCTTCGCTGCCGACTCAACGGTATGAGATGCAAATTCAGTAATATTCAATAAATTGCATGACTAGTTTGTGCGATTATTTATAACTAGCTGTTCCCCGCGGTTTCACTCGCGTTCTCGGGATAAAAAGCCTATAACCTTCAGGGATAATGTAGCTTCCTATTAGTGAAATAATTTTTCAAATCGGACCAGTAACACTAGAGATTAGCGCGTTCAAACAAACTCTTCAGCTTTATTTTATTAGTATAGATATATATATAGAAGATAGCACCCTTCTGGCTTCTAGACTTTGTATGCCAGCATCGGCCACATCATGTCTGACTACTGTAATTTTTTTTTGAGGAAAATCATCAACCTTACCGGACAAGCCGGCGAGCGCAGAGAGCTCTCAACTGGTGTTACCTAAATGTTGCCCACATTTAGGTAACCACGCATGAGGGCCCTTAAATGGGGTACAGATAATGGTGCCGATTCTGTTGTTTACGAACTAAAATAAATTTAATCTCACTATATCTCTTTCTAATAGTAAATATAAGAAAGGGATGCAAGATATTTTAGTCCTGTCAGTTTAATCCGATCACACATTTCAACGTGAATTTAAGCGCGATCTTTATTGGTCACGACTATTTACCCATACATTACGACGGTATGGATTAAACTGACAGCATTAAAAATGTTCTATCTTTTTTCAATAACGTTAAAATGAAAGAGATGTGACTTGTCTAATATTAGTTAAGTTCTTTAACAACAGAATCGGCACCAATAAGAGTTTATTTGTATATAGAAATTGACAAGGGTTCCGTTAACGGTACATCACAGTGACAGTTAAAGACCAACTTCTGATCCCTTAACTAATTACAAAGACCTGTATCTATGCGGCCAGTTCTCTAAAATAGGTTCTCCTCACTTTGAGATTACCTCATGACAAAGTAACTATATATATTTACATATAGTTGGTATAGTTATCTGACTTGGTGTCCTCTATTTGCCCTTGGTTAGTGATTCGTGGAAAATCTTGTAGCAGACCTTTTAGTCTATTTATAATATTCGAATTTCAAAATTACAGCCAGATGCGACCACAAAAAAACTGCTCAGCTATTTTGCAATTTTAATTTTAAACAATTAGGCGGTATTTAGGTATTTGATTCCATAATTCAATAATGTATTTTTATCTATCAAAATTAAATTATCAACTGACGTTTTTTTTTTTTGAAAGGACTAAAGTTGGTAGCCTCTGATGGCTGCTCCAACCTTACCGGACAATCGGCGAGCGCAGAGAGCTCTCAGCCGGGTAACATTTAGGTAACCACGCCTGAGGGCACCCCCGAGTGGGGTACGAACCTCGGCTCAGGGCGTTACCGGGGGAAGGGGAGGACTTTGTACGAGTTACGACTAATTGGATCAAATGACGTTATTTAAATACCTACCTAGTTTCTAGCAAAAGAAATACGAATACTACTTTTTTTTAACAGACTTCAAAAAAGGAGGAAGTTGATTTCATTTTTTTTTTGTATGTTTTTTACGTGATTACCCGGCCATGACAATGGCTTGGAGATCAAAACTGTCAGATTAGAGTTCCTCTATAGGTTTCCTGTTAGGTTTTTTTTTTTGTGTTTTTAATTTGAAAATTAAAATCGAATTTTATTATCTGTAGTATTCTGTAGGTATGTCACGAGATCAAAAACGCGGACCGCCGTCAGACGCGGGCATCAGCCGCGCGCGTTCGTCGCGAGACACGGAAGTGGCTCCATACATTCCCATATGTTGACTATGGCCGCGCGCGTCAGCCGCGAGCCTCGGAAGCCTACCTTTAAAAATGTATTTAAAAATATGTATAATAGCCCATTGTTTTACAAATTAATTTCCACGCTGCCTAGACTTATAATCTATCCAATATTATAAAACTCTTTGTGGCGGCCTTGTACTCTGGCAACACCAGAACTCTGGCCGACACGCAAAGCTGTCGTAGAGTATTGTCTATGGCGCCGACGGTTGACCGAAATGATTCCGCGCCAATCGTTCTAACGGACTTTTGACGGACAGCAAAAAGGCACAACAGAGTGTTACGCAATGTTATCTGGTGATCCTAGTTATATATTATACTAATTTAACCCAGTAACTTGTAACGTTTAGGTAGTTGGGACGCATATTAAAGGTGTGGTGTTTCCTACAGTTGAAGTGTTTCAGTAACCCCCCTTCCATCACCCAACTAAACCTAACACTCTTTTATTATAAAATTCCTACGACAAAATAAATGAAGATACAGAAAGATTATCTTTTATTTCATAAAGTATTTTCGCCCGCATTTATCAGATTGCTCTGTGAAGAGAAATCCTTAAATAACCTACGTTCGGTATTATGGACGATTTTCCTCCGGAGAGAAAATTATTTTGTGGGGTAGGTACTATTATTATCTTTGTTCCATTGTTATTATTTTCATCATAGTGTGATAGTGATGAAGGTGTAGTTATTTTCCTTATTCTCAAAAAAAAAACAGGTTAGAAGTCGACTATAATTTAGTACTTTATTCCTATGGAGATAGGACAGTACTTTCCAAGTAAGTGTAAATTTCTTTTTCCTGCTTGAAATGAAAAAAATATTATGTTCGCCGTATGTTCATCAATCCACCGAAGTAAATGACTGAGTTGCCAAGCTACAAAATAATTTACAATGTTGCCTGCCATAGCACCCAATATAAATTGTAAAAACACAAAACATTTAATTAATTTATAGCGATTTAAATTCTGTGTTTTATTTATATTTATTAGAGTTTATTTAAGTATCTATTTTAAGTTATTTGTTAAATTAATTTAGAGTTTTATCACATAATTATATTACAAAAAAACCAACAGCTTTAAACTAATAAATTATTTATAAGTTTTATAACATTACATTTAAAAATTACTAATTATTTTTCTGGTTACATTAACATTTAATTTAATAACAAGCAACGCCGTAAACAAAATCTAGTTTAATTTAAGATTTATTTACACAAACTTATATTCTAAAGGCATGTTTTATGTGGGCAACATTTTGATGCCCCGGGCAAAATTGAAATGTAACCTAATGGCAAAGGTTGTAACATGACGTCACGGTTTCTGTGGCTGGTTACGCCCCCGGGTGTAAGTGGAAACAGGCTAGCACATTGTACGACTACCCACGATTACGTCACTTGATAACGTGGTTTCTGAGATTCACACGTGGATAAAATCACATGCCTATCTGATCTCGAATCACGCAAAGATCGTATGTAAAAACGAATACGCAATGCAAATATCTTCTAGAATATTCTATAAACTAGCTGACCCGGCAGACGTTGTCCTGCCCTGAGAACAAAAATAAAACTGGGACCTACCTACCTGTCTCTGCCTACCCCTACCTACCTACCCCTACCTACCTTACCTACCCTACCTGCCCCTACCTACCTATCCTATGTCCTTCTCCTGGTTCTAAGCTACCTCCCCACCAATTTTCAGCCAAATCAGTTCAGCCATTCTTGAGTTATAAATAGTGTAACTAACACGACTTTCTTTTATATATATGTCACCGGAAATGTATGAAATATAGGAATTGTATACAATTCCTGTGTATTTCCCCTAGGAAATTATAATTCAATAATGATACTTGGAAATATATTACTACTAATTATATATATTAGAAACTATTGTAATGCACTATTTAAATGCTAAGAAAACTAAATGTATTAAATTTGCACTACCCAATGTAAAAAAAGTTGACTGTAACTTAATGATAAATAATGAGTCTCTTGGTCTTGTTGAGTCAACAATATTCTTAGGGATTACTTTAGACTCAAAACTTCAATGGGGCACCCATATATCATGTCTTGCGGGGAAGCTCAGTTCAGCTGCTTATGCAGTTCGGAAAATTAGGCAGCTAACAGATGTAGATACAGCTCGATTAGTTTATTTTAGCTATTTTCATAGTATTATGTCTTATGGTATTTTACTGTGGGGTAAGGCAGCTGACATAGAAACTATTTTTATTTTACAGAAAAGAGCAGTGCGAGCTATTTACAATTTGAATTCTCGGGCTTCCCTCAGAGATAAATTTAAGCAAATCGGTATCCTCACTGTAGCGTCACAGTATATTTATGCAAACATATTATTTGTTCATCAAAATTTGGTCTCTTTGTAAAAAAAAGCGACGTGCATTGTATCAATACTAGAAATAAGCATAAACTTGTAAATTCTGCTTATAGACTCCAAAAAGTGCATGGTTCGTTTTTAGGTCTGTGTACACGCTTTTATAATATGATACCTCTTTCACTTTTAAATTTGCCTTCACATAAATTTAAGGAACATATTAAGACCGTTTTAGTAATAAAGGCTTATTACAATATTAACGAATATTTAAATGACAAAAAGGCTTGGGTGTAGCGCTCGCTTTTGCAGGATATATTTTATGTACCTAAATTATGAAGTTTATTTTTTTGAAAAGAGTAATTGCTGAGTTTATTGCCGGCTCTTCTCAGCAAAAGCTACCTTCCGAACCGTGCATTAGAGTCTGACTATTCATAAGTGCCTGTGAAGGTCTATTTGAATAAATAATATTTCATTTCATTTATTTGAATAAATAATATTTCATTTCATTTCATTTCATTGAAAATTTTTATTTTGCATAGAATAGCAAGTATTCGCACAAAAGTACCTTTCACTTACAACCCCCCAAATACCTATACCGCTATCCTTACAAATATACCGAATGTAGTACTCCGATAGATATTTAGGAAATGTATGGATTTCCTAGGAAATATATACAATGACGGACTAGATACTTTTCCGTTAACATATATAGATATATAATAGAAGTAACTGATTGGCTGACTCACTCACTCACTTACTGATCGATTTGACCCGTAACTCCCTATTTAAGCCCGTAGGGGTTGAATTATCAAAAAATCTTTCTTACGTCATAAATAGCTGTATGTGTATTTTCAGCCCGATCCATCCAGTGATTTGAGCTGTGTGTTGACAGATCCGTCAGTTTTTATGCATTTAGAATTAAAAAAATATTTAGAAGTAACAATTCTACGTCAAGAGTCGAGTAAATATCTACGTTTACGTCCCAATACGTTGTTGAATTTAAAAGAAATTACCCATAACATAATTTTGAGAAAAAAAAACTCGTAGCGAAACAAACGGAAATGGAGAACTAAAGGATGCTTCAGTTGGAAATGACCGTGCTCAGAAAAATACTTCAAATATCACCAAATTTCGTATTTTTACTACATTGAGATAGGTATTATCTCGAAATTCTGAGCTCCTAGATTCTGTGACCAGATTTAGATTCAGCGTCAAAAAACTCTACAAGAAATTACGTTTCTCACTCTGGCAACAAAAAAAAATTGTAGACTTATGAATCTTTATAATAATTAATTTTACCAAGAGAGATGCCAAGATTTCCTCTAAACGTCCAATAAAATATCAGTTAACAAAGGATCTTGGTGCCAAGAATTCTCAAAGAATTTAATAATAAAGCGCATAGAGTACATAGTTGGTATTTATTTTTTGGATATTACAGGCTCTTTTGTATCTTTTGAGGAGGAACTTATTTGTCTTCCTGGTTCCACATAAACTTGAACTGAGAAGACTCCGGCAAGAAACATAGAAAGGCTTTTCTTTTTGTGCATATTTTCCATAGACACCTTTGAATAGCTTCCATCATTTCAATAATATTGTAAGAAAGAGATAAATTACTTTGTTAAAACCAGAATCAGTAACATTGCTTTATCTCAAGACTTCATTATTTGGACAAAATTTCTCGTAGAACATTTTTAATTTCGGACTAAACTCGTTTGAAACATAAAATGCTTTGTAATTTACCTTAAATTTGTTTTTGAGAAAATCCCTTTAAATTAAACCTTATTCTATTACTTAACAAAATCTTGTATGAGAGTACTACAGTCACTTTATCCTATAAGCCTTTACACCAAATCCTTTGTTCTTTAATAAAAGGAGTTAATTGGCTTTTGTTTAAAAGGTTCTGTATGTAGGAAAAAAGATTTAAGTGAGAGCATAATTAATTTGGCCATTTTTCCAGACCAGAGATAATTTTTCGACAAAAAATTACGTCGACTCCCTTCCCTATAAGCTCTATATACCTAGGGACTATACTACAAAATGTTAAACCATACTGCTAAAAGGTAGAGTGGAGGAATATTGTACTCACAATCAGTCAAACTGCTCATTGAGCGAAAAACGCTTAAAATAATTTGTCTTTTTTTGTGGCAATATCTTTTTTATAAAGTTTTAATTCAAACTTTATTAATAACATCAAAACTATAATTATGAAAAATATATTTGACATTGTCACAACGAGCCTTCATTTGATGTGTCTTCTCAAAATATAAAAAGAAAGCGTGACTGACTGACTGATCTGAAAGTTAGTCGGTATAGTTTTCAAAACTTTTAATTTATACAGAAACGTCCGTGTTGAGTCACCGACTTACATAATATGTACCTACTTTTCAACTCAATCGGTCCAGTAGTTTCAGAGCAAATTGGCTGTCAGACAGACAGTCACACGAATGAATCTACATCTACCTTTTGAGTTACGGTATTATACCCTATTACTATCCAATATTTTAAATTAATTTAGGGAACCCTAAAGCTAGGTACTATCAACAAAGTTGAAGCATCACCTTAAGGGTGTATTTTGCGTGCAGTGACCAGTGACTACCTGTGTCTCACACAATATAACCAGACAATGCGCTTGTCATTAAATACTAGATAGTCATTGTCAGTAAATAGTCTAAACAAAAGATTTTACCAGAGACCGTTTTATTGTCAACAATGGACAGGGCAAACTATGATTACTGGCTGCAAGCGAAAAGGTCTCAAAACTGATCATGCTTCAACTTTGTTGATGGTACATTAGGTACTAATCCATCGCAAAATGTCTTGTCCAGAAAAGCCGGTATCAATACACCTCGAGCTCAGTTCTTTATTAACACAATCTGTTTGAGACATAACACGTTTACGGCAGTTCCAAAGGATTTACAATGGCATTATTTGTTTGTTTACAGGTTCGTTGTATTTAAATTTCATTTGTTGACAGAAATGTGGTAAGTATTATAAATGCAAAGTTTGTAAGTATGGATGTATGTTTGTTACTGTTTCACGAAAATACTACTGAACGGATTTGGATGAAACTTGGCACATAGATAGATCATACCCTGGAATATCACATTAAGGCGATGATAGCTCGTGCGGCGGTGGTAAGTGACGTCGAAAGCCGAGACGAAGGTCACAGGTTCGAAACCTACAATCAGCTTGAGCTTTCGATGAAGGAAAACATCGTTAGGAAACCATAGCATGGTCGTAGGATAGTTTGCAACTGCACTTGAGAGCCAGCCACTTTTAGGCTTTATGTGCTTACCAAATCATCACTGACCACGGTGATATTGTGCTCAAACACAGGCCAATACATAGTAAAAAAATAACATGTTATTCTCCGGGTAAAACGATAAATAATATTAGCAAAAAAAATTAGCCAAAACCGTAATAAAATTTGAATTTCACGAGTTTTTGGTACATTCGCCTTAAGGCATCCTCAACATCACTGGTACACGTTACAGTACAAAACAGTGAGCCTTACGCGTAACTGTGTGAATCCAAGCATCCATTAACAACAGCGTAATTAATTGTAATCAATCTCAGTTCCACGTCACGAATTCATGACTACACGGCGACATTTCAATTAAGTGGCATATTATCAACGTTTTGTAAACTAGCTGAGAACTTACAAAATTAAGGTGTCGAGAGGAATATAGATACATCTGGGTAACATGTTTGAAAGCATTAATCTCGTATCCGTTTACAATATTCATCTAGTATTCTTGTATATAAATAAATTGCGTGTATGAACAAATTTTAAGGACTATTTTTGTGTTGGGTTTAGTAATGAAAACACCTTGGAGCTTGGAGCATTTAAATTTTATTGGTATTGGCACCTTCGATTCACCAAATTCCTCAAAATAAATTAACTTTTAACCAACAATAATAAAACCGACTTCGAAAATACTAAAAAGTATAAAATAATGATGTAGGAAATCAATTCGACACTTTTGAAGTCAGTGAAAGTGTATGTCGTGTTCTATAGAAAATATTAAATTCTACCAAATATACTCGTAGGCTACCGCTGATTTTTTCGCTGACTTCAAAACCGTCATATTATTATACTTTTCAGAGATTTTAAAGACTATTTTATTCTTATTTGTTAGATTAGGTGTCCAACCTTAATAAAATCAAAACAATTGATAAAATGGACCAATAATTCACTAACTGTCACCCGAGGCCGCAAAATGAAAACCCCATACATTTCTAAAGTGTCTATTCATTGACCGCAACTGCCCATCACTCAACGTCGAAGTCAAATAAAGGGGCTTACACAGTGACCAACGTTTACGCAATCAAAGGCTAACGTGTCAGTGACGTGTGGATGCCGCCTGATGTATTACCACCTGAGATTTACTCAGTATTTATTAACTAGCTATCTCACGCGGTTTTAATCACGTATCTGTCTAGGCATGATATAGCTTCTTGACTTTGATTTTTTTTAGAAGAGAGAGAAGGAGATCCAACCGCACTAGTTAGTAAATATTTTGTCTTTTGTCTTGTAATAGATTTACAAATTAATTTGATTTTTTAGAATCGGTTCAGTAATTCTGGAGATTACCTACATCCAAACTCGTCTCTGCTCTGTAAGTCATCACTGGCAACACTGGTCAAAGACTGTTGACTTGAGACGCTGCGGTTTTTGGGACGAGACGATGTTAGGTAGTTTCTTGAACGCTGTCCAGCCGAGTTGGGTTCGACGATTGACCTCTTTCTCGAAGTTGTTGACGATATGAGTAGCGCAAGGCCATCGTAGAGATCCCTGGGAGCCTTTGTCCCGCAGAGGACGTATTTCAACTGCTATGATGATACTATAATATTTCATGCTATTATGATACTTATTCTCACCTAACCTCAGGTAGAAAGTTGTTCCCAATATTTTGTAAATTTAAAAGAAATACTTAACACCTTTATGAGAAACAGATTCAAGATAAACTGTCGAAATCGTGTCAATGCATCGATGTTAAAATTTTAAAGGAGAACGGTCGTCTCAGTGGATTCTGATAAAATCTTTCATCATTTACGCACGAAGGCTTCGGTTAAAGCCCGAACTATGGGCCTTATTCGGGTCACGACATCAATAGATTTCTTACCAAAGCGTATATAATGTTACTAAGATAATAAGGTATGGTTCTAGTTAAAGTATGAGCGGAAAGTTTTGAAGTGGCAATAAATAAGCCACATTGCTTGTAGAGCCAATAAACATCCAATCGAGCAGATATGTTTTCGAGGACTCTCTCTATCCAATAACGTAGCTAAGAGAAAATTGAATAGAGTTCAAACTTTTGACGAAGAATAATTATTAGTAAATTCCGGATAATATGCAACATTAAAAGCTTGATATATATGTCGGAGAGCCGGGTTGTTTGTCCAACTCGATTGGCTCAATTTATTATCATGGTGGAGGTATCGGTTGAAATGGTGGCAACACTTGCGGTGAATGAATAACCTATGACTTAATGAATTAATGGTAGTTTATGATACAAGTTAATGTCGGTAAGATCATTACAGTTGGATGGAACACTTTGTCACGAGCTCTCGAGTTGTACACACGTCGGTGTAACTGTTGTTTCAATTGATACTGAAGTCTACCTTAATGTGAGTCTGTACGTGTAATTAAAGTGATTATTTAATTGCCAAATTGCTACAATAAATCTATCGGGCCCATGAGGAGTTTCTTGCGTCGCTTCTTCTCCTCATACGGGACTGTTCCGAAGCGATGGTATTGCGTTGTTTCATTGTCTGCACTACGTCCACTGAATCGGATCCTGATACCACTGAACCCTGAACCCATGTTTGTATCGCTTGGCTATCGCTGACGCTGACATATACATGCAAATATGGATAATACATGCGTAAAATATGCCTGAAAATTGGTAAATAATATGTTTTATAAAACTAAAAAAGAAAATAGGTACATGCTAAGTTTTAATTTTTTGTCTTGACTTGTCTTTTTGAAACTTTTTTGTGTACGAAATATTTTTCTCACATAGGTACTCGACAATATCAAGTTCAGTCAGTGGCGTTATTAATTTTTAGTGTATATGAGCGTTTTTTTTTAATTCAGTTCTACTAATAAGTAGGGTAACTTAATGAAACATATCTATACTAATAATAAAGCTGAAGAGTTTGTTTGAACGCGTTAATCTTTTGAGCTTGAGCTTTCGGTGAAGGAAACCATAGCACGGTGTTAGGGCTACCACCCTCAAGTTGAAAATCTGTGAAGCACCTTCCGTTGTGTTCCAACATCTGCACTTAAAAGCCAGTTCCCTTCTAGGCTTTGAGTGCTTACCACCATCGGCCACATCAAGTACCTATTCCGCTATATCTAAAGCAATGAAGTCACAGGCTACAGTCACAGGTACCGCTGGATACCGGATATATATCACATGAGCTATGAGTTTATTTGGTAAAAGCTAGTAAAGGTTTTTCATATATCTTGCAAGATCCGCAGATTTGTCATCGTAAGGAAGGTTGATCTGATTTTATGTCTGTTTATGGAATAACATTGGGTTAGTGCAATGTGAATTGAAGTTTAGGGAGTAACTACTAAAGTTGACAATGGCTTGCATTTGACCACGAATGATGTGGTCAGAAGTGGTAAGCACACAAATAAAATGTCAGTTTGATTATATTTGAGTGCTCTCTTTTTTTTCTACAAATTAGTTTAGCATTAAAATATACTAAAATAACCTTTACCCATCACTACGTTTGAGAGTGCAAGTAAAGGTTATGGTAGATTAGGTACCTCAATCATTTTCTAGAATTATTTATAACTAGCAACCCGCCCCAGCTTAGAACGGGTACTAGCCTACGACTACTACCATCCTCAAGTAGAAAATTGTCGCAAAGCACCTTTCGATGTGTTGCGACAGCTGCACTTGAAAGCCAGTTCTCTTCTAGGCTTTGTGTGCTTACCATCATCGGCCACATCATCACTAACCACGGTGAAATTGTGGTCAACATAGGCCTATACATAGTAACAAAAAAGAGTGACGTATCAAAATGAATCCCTCTGGAACACGGGTGAAACTGCGGGGCAAAAGCTAGTGAATTATAAAAAAAAGCCTTCCTCATTAATCAGTCCATCCATTCGTGAAAACCGTATGAAAATTTCACAGTAAGCGATGCGGACATACCTACTCGTAGCTGCAGGCTGTTTATTTGATAACCGCAAACCGTTATACCGCGAATAAATTCCATTCAACAATGCACAAATTCAAGAGGGCTTTTATATAAATTAGCTGAAATGTATATTGATACATGGTGACCATATTGCTAGCTTTTGTAGGACAAACAATTAAGTTGGTTCAGAGTTGGGAAAACATTCGATTAAGGGTTATACATATAGCAATCAGCAAAAAAGCAGTCTGTTAAATACTTGTAATTTTTCCGACTTGCACTTGGCTGTTATTTTTATTTATGATGTACGAGCTTGTGTTTGACCACAACTGTTTATTCTTGTAAGCCTGTGCACCAATAATAGTATATAGAGTCTGTTCAGAAAGAGACCCGTCGTAGAAATGGAGGGTGTATATTTACCTTTTTTCCGTTTTGATCCTAATAGAACCATAACTATTTCATTAGTTTAATAATTAAAATGTCGACAGAAAGAAACCAGTCTACTTATGGTTGTAATATAAAATACGAACGTTAGTTCACCATTTGGCCACGACGGCTCTGAACAGACTAAACTTATTTGCTAGAAACTAATCTTCACATAGTATAAAATGAAGTCGCTTTCGCTGTCTTTTCGCTTAGATCTTTTAAATTACTCAAAGGATTTTAATTCAGTTTTCAGTAATAGATAGAGTGATTCAAGAGGAAGGTTTATATTTATAATACATGCATACACATTATAGTACAGAAAAGCCGAGAAATTTAAAGATTTGTACACCCGTGCGAAACTGGGGTGGATCGCTAGTACCTATAGTATAATAGGGTAGTTGACTGACATATCAAATCAGCTACTTTTTAATAAATGTCAAAACGATAGTTTATAAGGAATTTTGTATGAAATATTACATTATGACGTCATAGTTTCACAGCATCAAATCATCTACTCTTAGTGGTTCCACTGGTAATTAAAAATCATAAAAAGCATTAAATGTACAACATATTTGATATTTCCACGTGTTTTTAGATGTTTTATGCATTGGTTAGTGTTTGGTCATTTATTTTTGACACTGTCAACTACCCTATTATTACCAGTTGTTTAGCTCTGCTTAGTTTGGGATCAGATGACCATGGGGATGTCCCAGGATATTTATTTATTTTTCCTTCTTTAACATTTAACCTCCTAAAGGTTACTGATCCAGAGCCAATGTTTGGGAAAATCCCTTGGGATCACATTATTTCTGTGCCCTACCTTACCTTATACAACTGTAGGCCTCTGTAAACAAATGCTATATAAGCCAAGAAACATAATATTATTTCATCCTCCACAAAACCTTTTTGTGTATATTTCCAACCTATAATGATGATTTTCCCATGGGAGTACGGAGTGGAGTTGTTTTTGGGTGGCAGGCTCGACAACGCGTAAATGATATCCCTGCAAGCAAATACATATAAGTTATGGTAGCCGCGTATGTTTGTTTGTCATCTTAGATAGATTGTTAAGTAACTGTTTACCTCTCCAGAACGAGTAGAGCGCTTTTGGCACGTAAAAACTCGCGTGAAGAAATGTGATTCGAATTTCGTATACCACCTTATAGAAATACTGCTGAAAAAACAATATTGTCAATGGTTTGTCCAGAAAGGCTTTTTGGCGTAACGCAAAATTTTGCGTGGTTGCAATTTAAGTGTTACTTTGTATTGCCTTTTTAATGACGTTAAATTCGTCAACATCAGAAAAGCGGTGCCTGATATGAAACTCATTATTATACGCATGTCAAAAAGATCTTGCAGAGGCCGCAGTGTACGGACGACCACAAGTCAAGGTAAACACTGCGGTACCTTATGCGGTTGTAATAGGAGCTATTTTGCAACAAAAATGAATAGCCTGATTTGTGGCCGTGTGTACCTACAACCATTTGTAGTGTATTTGCATTATATTTAACATAAACAATTTAAAACTTAACTGTCATTAAATTTAATTGACATACAATTTAAATTAATCTTAAATTTGACATATAAAAAATTAAAACTAAAACTTAAAAAAACAATTGTAGTTAATTTTTTATGCTGAGAGATACAAAATGGTGTACATAATCATATACACCCGGTATATGTAGATTATATTGAAATAGTTAATTAAAAAATACCTTTGAAACATTTATATCAATATCTAAAAATCTAGTGTCAAGTCTATATAAAATGTTATCAGACCTATATATAAATGTATATTTTAATGTCAGGTTTTTTTCATACAATATGGTGTTAATAATATATCTTTTATTTAATTAGTAATAGTATATTCACAAAAGTACAAGTGCTTTTCTCCGTAGTCTAATCAAAAGTGCCGTTGGCTCGACGCGCTTTGATTGAGAACCCCGTACGTAAATCTCGTTCATTCTCATTCATTCGTTCAAAGCTGGTGTCGCCAACACGGCCATGCTGCAATGTGCCTGCCCCAGGCACCACCTCAATCATCCTGGGGAAATTATACAACATAATTTACATTCATTAAAATATTATAAATGTCAACTACCACTCGGCCAGTCATGATTTACGAAACATAGGGTACATAAATTCAAAACTTAATATTTTACTAATGTATCTTTTAGGAAAATATTTATAAAAGCAATTTTAAAAAAAAGTAAGCAATGAACTGCCACCCTCCTGATCACCTGTTTCAAGACAGTTCCTTTAGACTTAGGCAACTCTTGAGATCAGTGATAGCATGCTCCTTTAGACTTAGGCAGCAACTAACTGATTTAATACCAGGTGACCAGTGTTTGTCAGCATACCCACTCTTATCTATCAAGCTTTCCAACCAAGACTTTGAAATATTATGCGCCCCATTTTCACAGAGTTTACGGATATAAATAAATATTCCCATATTATTATTGCTCTTACTGTATGTGCATAAATATTTATTTTGGAATTCTGAATCAAGTATTTAACGAGAAATAATAAAATAATCAATCTGAAACACAATATTATCATCAATAAGCAATTCATACCGATATTAGACTAATGAAAAAATAAGTACCTTCGCCAACATCGGCTTTCTTTATTTTATAGGTTAATAACTTAATCATTTCTCCAATTATCAATATGGATCCACGGCTTCATATTTTCTGCCGCTGCAGTCCCAGTATAAGTTTGATTACTTCTTTCGCTACCTCGTAAATCTGATACTTCGTATCTATCTCGACCTAAAACCTTTTTGACTTGAAACGGTCCCTTGAACACAGGTAACAGTTTTCTACTCTTCCCATCATTAGTCTGACTCTGAATTTTAATCAGAACCAGGTCTCTTTCTTGATACTGTTTGGCTTTTATTCTGGTGCTATCAAATCGCTTCTTTTGTACATCTGAACTCGATTTTATATTTTCATCAACCATTTTACGAAGTTGCGTCATGTCTATTGTACATTCGTTATCATGCTCTGGTGCCAAACTATCGCTATCGGTACGTAGACGATATCCAAACAAAACTTCACTGGGTATGGCTTTGATTGTTTTATGATACGTGCTGTTAATAGCTTGCTGCAATGGTTTAACACACTGGTCCCACTTGTCATCGTTTACATTAGCCCCCATTGCTCTCATAGCCTCCAATATGGTTTTGTTATATATTTCGGCTTGCCCGTTAGATCTAGGCATGCCGGTAGCGATAGTATGGAACCGTATATTTTTATCTACACAATACTCTTTAAATATATTTGACGTAAATGCAGAACCTGCATCAGTTATTAACCTCCTAGGGTTACCGAATATTTTTGAGATACCCTCTAATTCTAGAATAACATTTTGGCTATCCGTATTACGAACCGCAGATATGAACACAAACTTCGAGAATGAATCTACCATTACTAATAGATATTTATTATTTTTTGTCGTTTTAACAAAGGGTCCTAAATGATCTAGGTGCAATGTATGATAGGGTTGGGCATATTTGGGTATAGGAAAAAGTTCTCCTTCTTTGGGACCTCCTTTGTTCTTATAATAAACACAATTTAAGCAGTTTTTGATATATTTCTTAACTGTATGCCGCATTTTTGGAAACCAATACTGATACGCAATACGTTCAACAGTTTTATCACATGAAAAATGACCAAGATCATCGTGGTTGCTTTTGATAACTTGCCATATACAGTTTTTGGGCACCACCCAGCGACGACCTTTATCAGTTCGTTTATATACCTTATTTCCCAAAAGTTCATATTTATGAAAAATACCTTTATGTTTATCTGACTCGCCAGAATTCAATGCGTCCCTTATTAGAACTAACTTAGGATCTTGAAGTTGTACTGCGAGTAACCAGTCGGCTTCATGTATCGATAAAATTACTTCAACTTCAGATTGTTCTCCTGACTGCATCGGGTTGCGACTTAGTGCATCTACGTGTTGCATACGTGTGCCTACTCTATGAATAATATCAAACGTGAACTCTTGGGTAGATAGTACCCAACGTGAAATTCTAGGAATTATCTCTTTTTTTGATAATGCAAATTTCACCGCATTACAGTCTGTCACTATTTTAAAATGAGATCCTAACAAGTACAACCTGAATTTTTGCAATGACGAGACTATGGCCAATAGCTCCAATTCAAAAGAGTGATATTTTTTTTCGTTTTCAGTCGTTTGTCGGCTATAATAATGGATAGGTTTCTCGCCTTCCTCAGTTATTTGCATCAATATACCCGCGATCCCATCCCTACTTGCATCCGTATACAAAACACACTGCTTATTGGGATCAAAAATAGTTAAAACGTTTTCTGATATAAGAGAATCTTTTAAAATTCGAAACGCTTGGTCGTGGGTACTATTCCAGACCCAAGCACTATCCTTTTTTAGTAATCTTGTAAGAGGACTCGATAATAAAGCACAGTTGCGTATAAATTTACGAAAATAACTAATTAATCCTAAAAATTGACGTAATTGGTGGATCGAAATTGGCACGGGAAATTCCTTAACGGCGGTGATTTTTGACTCACTCGGCATAATGACACCATTTTTGATTCTATAGCCTAAAAACTCTATTTCTGTCTTAAGGAAATGGCATTTTTTTAAATTTAAGGTAAGACCGTTTTTTTGAAAAATTTCCATAATTTCCTCCAATAACTCTAAATTTTCTTTAACGGTCTGGCTGACAAGTAAAATGTCATCTAAATACAGGATGATTTTGCCAAATCTAAGGTTTCCAAAGACTTTATTCATGACTTGTTGGAAAAAAGACGGTGCATTAGCTAAACCAAAGGGGAGCCTCAAAAATTCATAATGGCCGTCTTCCGTAATAAATGCAGTCTTGTGAATTGACTCATTACTCATCTTCAATTGGTAGTAACCACTTTTAAGATCAAGATTTGTGAAAATTTTGCACCCTTGAAGCCTATCTATAAGATCCTCAATGCGAGGCATCGGATATTTATCCTTAACTGTAACTTTGTTCAGTGATCGGTAGTCAACACACAACCTTTTCTCACCATTTTTCTTGTTGACTAATAATGCGGGACTAGCATAAGCAGAGTTGCTTTCACGTACTATATCATTTTCCAGTAGCTCATTAACCATATCACGTATCATTTGTCTGTCAGTCGGTGATGTTCTATATGGTCTAAACTGGACGGGTTTTGGATCACTAACATTTATAACCACTTCATAATCGTTAACCTTACCCAATTCTTTGATATTAGATGAAATACAATTACTGTATTTAGTAAAAAGTGCAATTAACTCATTGTGATTAGATTCTGCGTCGAACTCAAATTGGGAAGTTCTTACCTTACTACAAAATTCTTCAAATTGTTTAGCATAAGCAAACGTTAGTGATTCACCTACCCGTGAGTACATCAATTCTGATCTTTCCGTTACGTTTCGTCCGATTAATATATCACACCCAGATAATTCACTCAATATATACATTTCAACATTATCTATATTTACAGAGTCAATTTTAATATTTACACGAATCATGAACAAAACAGATTTTATATTATCATTAGAAAAACCTTGTAATATGACCGGGTGCGCTAACGGGAATTTTTGCAAAGAATATTTAGCTACCAAAGATTCCGAAATTAAGGAACAGCTACTACCAGTGTCAATAAATGCATCATGCTGAAATTCATTTATTCGTATCTTTTTGCAAAATTTATCTTTAGAATTTGAAGAATTAATAAATTTAGTTTCTTGTTTTGTTGAATTGTCAGGGATATCGGTTTTTATTATAGAATTCTTTTTATGAAAGCAGGTAGTTTCGAAATGTCCTTTCTTGCCGCAAAATTCACACTTAATACTACACTGTGCTCTTTTGTGATTACCTCCGCAAGTAAAACATTCAAGAGGTTTACGGGTAGGTATAGAATGACCTACATTTTGATTAATAGATGCTGTGGGAACCCCATCATGATTAGGAAATCCTGATAATTTCTGACCAGTGGAAACCTGAGATTGCGTTCCAATTTTTGAACTATTTTCACGAGTATTAGTAAAAATTTGTTTCGCAGTCTTTGCCTTATAAAGGCGTCCATGCAAAAATCCAGCCAAACTAGCACAAGACTGAAAGTTGCTAGCTTCCACTGACGCACTAATATTGGTATCGCCAATATTTCCTAAAATTATAGAAATAATATCGTTTTCGGATAAATTCAAACACAAATTATCTATTCTAGATTTTTGTTCGAAAAAAAAGGCATAAAGGGATTGATTTTCCGTAGGTTTCTTATCTACGATTTCTTTAAGCAGTTCAAACATGTTCCTCTTTACTTGGAAAGTAGAAATTATGATCTTTTTCCAATCTTTCCATAGCCATACAGTCCACGTTTGGTCATTGCGCAATAATGAATCATACCACGTTTTTGCCGAACCTTTTAATTTATTTAAAGCTTGATAACGAATTATACTATCACGCCATGAAAAAGTAGACGCATACGATTCTATCACTTTTATCCATGCAACCACGTTATCCGTTAATGGGTCGAATTCCGGGATCATATTATGTAAAGTAGTTATGTTTGTACTCACAAGTTCACCATCAGTTTTACATGATACCTTTTTCCTTTTGTCCCGACCTTGATGTTTTTTTGAAGGTGGTGGCGGCGATGGAGTTCTAGCACTTGTACTACTGTTAGAACTGGAGCTAGAGCTAGACCGATCGCGTCTACTCCTTTTTTTTGATTTAGATTTGGGCATAATGCGTGGGCAACTCAATACCACTTCGGATGTTAATAATATATCTTTTATTTAATTAGTAATAGTATATTCACAAAAGTACAAGTGCTTTTCTCCGTAGTCTAATCAAAAGTGCCGTTGGCTCGACGCGCTTTGATTGAGAACCCCGTACGTAAATCTCGTTCATTCTCATTCATTCGTTCAAAGCTGGTGTCGCCAACAATGGTAACCCTAGTATACGGAACCCTCTTCATTTTGACCACTTGACAGCACGTTGAATACTTTAGTTAGTGCGGATTTTGAAATGTGGGTTTTGTGGTTATAATGAAAATTCAAGAACTGGAGGAGAGTTCAGAGCTTGGTAAAGGATAGCCTACAGCAGTATACTTTGAAGTGATATTTCGTTTGAACATTTGATTTTTTCAAGATTTTTTTTAATCAGCGAAAGTGTAAGTAGCTCCTGTTTGTAAAATATTATGGTACCGCAGATTTTCACTGACTTCAAAACTGTCAGATTAGAATTCCTACATAGTTATTATTTTATACGATACGACGATTAGGCGATGATAGCTCAGTAGTAGTGACGTCGGATGCCGAGACAAAGGTCCCGGGTTCGAATCCTACAATGAGCTTGAGCTTTCGGTGAAGGAAAACATCGTGAGGAAACCATAGCACGGTGGTAGGGTACTTTGTAGTACCCGCCTGGTTGGCTACCACCCTCAAGTTGAAAATCTGTCGCCAAGCACCTATCGGTGTGTTCCGACAGCTGCACTTGAGAGCCAGTTCCTTTCTAGGCTTTGTGTGCTTACCATCATCGGCCACATCATCACTGACCACGGTGAGATTGTGGTCAAACACAGGCTATATATAGTAAAAAAAAAAAAAACTTTTTTTGTGTTTTTGAGGGCGGTTCTCTTTTATTTTTGCCGTTTTTGCTGTTTTCATCAACAGATTCTGAGATTTGACTATGGGACCACCTCAGGAGTAATACTCATTAGTTTTTTTTTTTATGGGTTCATTACGGCGGACTAATCGTACAAACATACACAACAACAATAAGGAAAGCCACTTGACCTTCAGAAAGTCCAATATTTTCATACCTAAACGAGTTAGTACTCATAGAAAAGCCCACGTAAACAGATCCCGACAATTGTGCGCTCAAAGGAACTGTCATGCCTCATTTGTTATATTACAGCAATCTGCGGAAAAAATCGACGAAGGGTCGGGGCTCAGTGATAGCGGGGCCAGATATAAATATATATTAACACTGGTTGTATATTAATTCACTGGCAGTGCTGAAGACGCTGTCATATCGTTAAATTACACATTTACGCCCCACAAATTGTAGGTTAAATCAAGCTCGTAAAAACTTAAAAAAAAATATTTGCTTTACAAAGCGTTGCGTCAGTATGATCGGTACAATCTACAAATTTTCAAGGTGATAATTTTTCCGGCATCTAATAATTCTGTGTAAGAATCAGGTTGAATAGATCCTGCGCACGCTCTCATCAATTATTGAAAGGAGCTCCCGAAAACCTTGTTACTGAAAATACATTTAGGCTTTGCGCCGCGAACCGCAGGATGCCTGTCGGACTCTGCTATGGTAATTTAAGATTTATGCAAACCAGAGAGAACCTTTAGAGCTCAGTTCCCTTCAAATCTTTGTGTGCTTACCACCATCAGCCACATCATCACTAACCACGGTGAGATTATGTTCAAACACAGACCAATATATAGTAAAAACAAAGCCGTAAGGTTGATAATCATATGGCGCTTCGGCTCCAAGCTTTATAGGTAGTTTTTCCATCGCTACCACTCGTACCGCACTTCAAGTCTGATAAACGTTCCACTTTCCCATCATATTCAACTCGGTGCCTCCTACATAAGCTCTCTGACATATACTTGCTTCTTTTCCTACCCACATGTTACAAGGTTTCATTATTTCGTATCATCTCTTCGAAGAAATTCAACGGTTATGTATTTTTGCCCGGCCTTTGAAGGCATTCTATAATAGGTATTATCTATTTAGAGCTTGGCTCTTGTCGGTGTAGCTTTTTCTATTCTTCCCTGTTGTTTGCTGCTACCTGCACCTCCTTAAAGGACACGACATCCCATTTTGCCTTCACTTGGTTCTTCTATATATGTTAATGGAAATGTATCTAATCCGTCATTGTATACATTTCCTAGGAAATCCATACATTTCCTGAATATCTATCGGAGTATTACATTCGGGATATTTGTAAGGATAGCGGTATTTGGGGGGTTGTAAGTGAAATTTATTTTTGTGTGACTACTTTCAAATTTATGCAAAATAAAAAAAATAACCCCAACCTATTTTTTTCAATAGAATTTACATATTTCCTAGTATCATTATTGAAATAAAATTTCCTAGGGGAAATACACAGGAATTGTGTACAATTCCAATGTTTCATACATTTCCTGTGACATATACATCTTATCATATACCCTTCTTAAATTTCCAACCTGTATGTATATATATATGTTATTATATACAACAGAAAAATTATGTATATTTTTATAAAAACCAAATCGTTTTCAGAAATTTCAAAAGAGCATTTCAGTTTTATATATTTGGTTTTCTCATTTTTTATTGGCAACGAATCGTGTGGACTCAATTCAAATTCACCAGTACGTGCGGTCCAGTAGAAAACGTGGATATCGAATAGAGACCAAATGGCAGCTGCGAATGTGTAACTTGAAAGACCATTCGAAAATCTGATTTAAATCGGAGCAAAATGTACTATTTTTAGGAGTAAATCCCACTAATATTATAATTGCGTAAGTTTGTGAGTATGTATGTATGGATGTTTGTTACTCTTTCAAGTAAAAAGTACTCAACGGATTTGGAAGAAACTTGGCACATAGATAGATCATACCCTGGAATAACATATAGGCTACTTTTTACCCCGGGAACGCGGGTGAAACCGCGGAGGACAGCTAGTTAATCCATAACTTTGTCTTCCATCCTGCGATGAAACAACTAATGGACGTGATTTTTGTGATAAGGGTAGTTTTTTTTTTTATAGTAGGTAAGTTACGTTTATTTACATTTCTAAGTAGTTCATTTAGTAGACAAGCCAGTTGGCGCAATTGGTTAAGACACCACCTATCGCGCCGCTGGTCATGGGTTCGATTCCCATCCAGGACAAACATTTGTGTGCATGAACATGTCTGTTTGTCCTGTGTCTGGGTGTAGTATATGTAGTATATCAGTCATCTGGTTTCCATAGTACAAGCTCTGCTTAGTATGGGATCAGATAACCGTGTGTGAGGAATGTCCCAGGATATTATTATTATTATATTTTAGGTATTATTAATGTATTAAGTTGTAATTTATTTATTTAATTTTGTGCTCTTTGTTTTACTTACAAAAATAATTAATTAAAAAAATCTAAATAAGATTTATTTTTATGTCAACAGGTTGACAAGCTGGCTGACGGCCCACCTCACGGTAAGTCGTCTCCGCCACCCATGTACATTTGTCATTGTTATAAATATAAGCTATTTTCAGGTATGCCACGTACAAAATGAAATCACCATTAATAAACAAAAAAAAACAATACAAACTATATACCTAACACGTGTGTGCAAATTATCCTACCGCAATAAAATATCGCTAGCAATATTTTTTTCTGTGAAGGATTTACGTAATTAGGAAATTCACTGAAGGTTCACTAATGTGTGAAAGATATTAATGCCTTTGTTACACTGAGATATATTACTACTTATAGAGAAGCTATCCTTAGCAAAGAAAATGCTCCATTTTGTTAATATTCACTGCAGTACTGAAATAATAATTAGTAGTCTAACCAGACAATAGGGATGATGACTGGGTAAAAAATAATTAATTCTATTTAGTCCGTCAGTTAGGTTATCAAAAAATATTGGATACGTATTTTTTATTTTATCAAATCAATAAAAACTTACAAAGATAGGTCGCATCAAAGTTCAGGAGTGGGGGTTTGTGACGTCACTTCTCTGTAAAAAGTGTACTAAAATGTGACGTCACGCGATATTTATACCCACTGTATCTTCGTTATTTTTTGTTTTCAGAACTAAAGAAAAAACATGTGTCCAATATTTTTTGGTAATCTAACTGAAGGACTAATTTTTTTTAGTCATCACCCCTAACACATAGCGCTAGAACGCTTTTAACGTGTTGTGTTTTCGCGATCAAAAAGTCGTAAGCACCGTGATTTTCTTGTCGCCTTACGCGTTTCGTACCGGCTGGATGGCTCTATTTGATTGGAGCATAGTGGTTATATGTGGCGTCTTCTCTATACGTAATAATATACCTCAGTGCTTTGTTATTGGATATTGCTAAGAACACTTCATTTTGGCAACGGGTTAGACTTCGACAATATAAAGAAAAACTCATTAAGAGTCTGAGAAGAGGCGAGAAAATACCACAAAATACATATTAGTTTGTATTTTCATATATCGTACTCTATCTTACTATGTAATCCTACTATGTAGTCAATTACTAGGTATATTACCCGAGATTAAAAATAATCAATTTTCAGGTAGACGAGACGTTTTTTATACAACATTCTTATTTGTTATTTAATGTTATGCACAGTAATACATTGATTTCTAGAATTATTTAAAAGAATATTAATTGAGACGTTATTTATTTTGCTTTTTTCGTAAATAATACTTAAAACATAACCGTAACTTACTTGAACATACTGGAACTTGCTTGTTCCTCTAACTTAGACATTGTGAAAAGCAAAGTGGCCGAGAATAACCCCAATTTGAAATCCTCACAATGCTTTCCTTAAAGCTAAAGCTCAATGAAGAATTCGAATCCGGGACTTTCGTCTCATCATCACTACTACTGATCTATCATCGCTTTCGAAATTACAAAGTATTGACGGAAAGGCATACGGTTACATCTCTCCAAAAAAGAATACTTATTGAACTATAACCTTCGCTGTAAAAGGGTACGACGACTTTCCATTAATAAAGGGTAAAATGGCTGTAAATACATCAATGTCCTACGAGCGACATGCTAATGCACCAGCCCACTTATCACCAGTTCACACTCCACTGATCAACAATCAATTGTTAACCATTTAGTTGACAAATGACAGTGACAACTCGATCGATATGCATTAGACAATATTGGAATGGTACATTGCAATTTGTATGGTCAGGCTACGAGTGAGATATTACAGGGGGCCAATTCCACTAATTAATTTTGATTAGATTACAATTGGATCGCAGCTGAATGACGACTTTTTCACGTTTTCGTATTACACTAATAATCTGACAACGATCGAGATCCAATCATGGTTGAGTTAAAATTGACATTTGATCAAGTGTTATTCCACTAAACATTTGACATATTTGATTGGTTTGGAATTGTTTCGGTCACCAAGAGCAACAACCATTACTATCTAATCGTAATCCAATCGTGGTTCGGTTTTGTCTATTTAGTGGAATACCGTTTTTTAGTAAAATTGGAATTGGATTGGAATCGAACTTTAACTGAATCGAAATTGGATGACCGTTGTAATTTTGCGGAATTAGCCCCTGAGCACTTTTATCCTTTTATTCGTCGCCCGCCAAAGAACCGAACAAGGTCGTTTTAATAAAAAAAAAACAACGGGTTGCACTCCGGGAGTGCCGGCAGAATTGAAAACTTAAACATTATCGTTGTGATTTTTGATATTTTGGAATGGTTAGGGAATAATTTCGCACGAATTGATTTTATTTCAGTATAAAAGTACTATCATTTATGTGGTATAATATAATATTAATTTAATTTATAGCGGTATCTATCGTAGGTACACAAACATGATAGAAAGAGAGAGGGATATACTTCCTCTCCTACGCCGCGCCGGTCCGGTGGTCTACTCTCCCTCCGATTACGAATTTTCGATCAGGTTGACGCTGACGCGAGTTTAACATTTTTTACCCATCCCAAAAACGCTAACACCGCTAAAGAAGTTGTCACTTCAAAAAACCTCAAAGGAAATATAAGGAATAATCACTCAAAGCGAAAATAAATGTTTAGTAATAAGTAATCTATCACAATATTTGGCAGACTATTGATCCAAATTGTCAAAACCTTGTTAGGTAATGTTTTACCCAAATAGAAATCTTGGAAATGATTAAATATTTTATTCTAGGGTATGATCAACTTCTACAAATTTAATACAAACATAATAAAAAAAAAAACTTAAGTAACAAATAATCGCATTTGAGTAACAATAAATCTTATTGGATTTACAAAGTCACAAAAAGTTAAAAAAAAATCTAACCAATTATTATTTTCAAATCGCTCTAGCGAACTTCAATTAATCATATTTGCGTGACCGCTTTATTACTAACAATAAAAGACAAATAATGAATTAAAAAATGGTCACACGCAACTTTGGACGCAATATATATGTACAATAACATACATAATTGCTGTGGTTCCAGCGAGATCCTATTACACATAAACCATGATATATCACGTTCAGACCATCACAAACTTCGTCACAATTTGCCGCTTTGTAAATGACAAATGTATTTACATATTTCAAAGGAGCTTAGCCCAATTTTCCTATGATACCTCTATAAATGATCGTGTAACTTCTGACTGACTTTCCTGAATCATTATATATCACTGTTGTGGAAATTTGGGTTATTATATATCTCTATACTTTTTATTTTCATGATCATCAGCCTGCCCTGGTCCTAATCATTTGGGGTCAGCGCAATATGTACTCATCTTCAATATAGCCTTTCTATCGGTCCAACTGGCGTTTGTGGTCGCCACTCGAGAACCTTTCTGCCCCAGCAACTCAAAGATACGTTCTCCGCTAAAAAAACTCCATTTACTGTAGCTTCATACTTCCGGAACACGTTTCTCAACATCGCTCAGAGTAACGGGATCCTTGGCGTCGACATTTCTTGACACGTCATTTGGGAGACAAAGTCAAACTGGCGTCTAAAAAGCTCAATGTGGTCAATAAAGCTAGGCAGTACCTACATCGGGGCAAAGACAGCTTCTTTATAAGTCACAAGACCGGCCCTATTTGGAGCACTGCTGTGATCTTTGGGCGGGGGCACTGCCTGGGACCTTTTGACTCACCATTAGAATTGTCGACAATCCCGAGCTCACAAGCGGCCTAGAAGCCCTCAATCTGAAGAGAGACTTTGCCTCTTTATGTGTGTTCTACTGCTTGTACAACGGACAGTGTTCTGAGGACTTGTTTGACCTGTGACTCTCGGCTACTTATTACCTTCGTCGGCGGGGAGTCCATCCTCAAACACTGGAACCTAAATGGTCTCGCACTGTGAGGTTCCAAAGCTTCCTACTACGGACGCTCAAGTTGTAGAATAAGGTCCCCGCCGTGGTTTTCCCAAGAGACCACAGCATGGGGTTCTTGAAAAAGAGTGAAGAGATTCTTGCAGGATCGGCAACGCACAAGTGATACCCTGGTGTTGCTAGCGTCTTTTGGCTACGGTAACCACTTACCATCAGGTGGGCCGTATGCTTGTTTGCTACTTAAAAAAACTACGCAGGCAAAAAGAAAATGTAAATAAAGATAAAAGCTTTATCTGACAACGAAAACTTGCTAAGTATCCAAGATCAAACTTAATCATTGTGTTTGTTTAGGCCAAATGCGTAAGCAATTTAAGTCTCGGTTTAAGAAAATCCTATTTATATTAAAGCCACGCTTAGGTTGTCAAATTCTAGGTTCAAGTTGCTCGCGTAAGCCGTCCTTGGTTAGAAAGAGATATTTTAAGTGCTTAAACCGTTGAACGGGTTTCTCGCATTAACTAGTCATTAGGTAATTATTCATCTTCATTAATAAACTGACAGTTAAGTTATCAGCTCTGCAGTGCTGAGTCTTGTGAATGACAAGACATGTCACTGTAATGGTTCTGTCGGGAAATTAGTTTAGTGGAACATTTATTATAGGTGAAAACTACGCAGTTTATGGAAATATACTGTCTTTATAAATAACTAGCTGTTCCTCGCGGTTTCCGTCGCGTTCCCGGGATAAAAAGTAGCCTATAACCTAAGGGGATAGATAATGTAGCTTCCGAGTAGTGAAAGATTTTTTCAAATCGGACCAGTAACTCCCGAGATTCAAACAATCAAAAATATTTATTCGCAACACTTTCACCACAATATAGAAACAACTGAAACAAATAAATAACAACGTTAATATTAGTGGGTATAAAAATGTTACAAATCGGCCCCAACTCAGCTTATACAGGTAGTAAAACCAGCGCTGATCTTCTGTTGGAGCCGGTTGGTTGGTAACGTCACGATACGGTACTACGCTAAAACGGTTACAATAAGTAAAAAAGTAAAGTCTAAGATGGTAAGAAGAAGGCGATGATAGCTCAGTGGTAGTGACGTCGGATGCCGCGACGATGGTCGTGGATTCGAATCCTACAATGAGCTTGAGCTTTCGGTGAAGGAAAAAATTTTGAGGAAACCATAGCACGGTGGTAGGGTACTTTGTAGTACCCTGGCTACCACCCTCAAGTCGAAAATCTGTCGCCAAGCACCTACCGGTGTGTTCCGGCATAATTGCACTTTAGAGCCAGTTTGCCTTCTCGGTATATCTCTGGTATTGCAAATGGCGATAGGCGACGGTAACCACTTACCATCAGGTGGGCCGTATGCTTGCTTGCTACCTTAGTAATATAATAAAAAAAAAATAAGTAAACAAAAACTAATGAACCTAAATTAACTTAAAAAAACCTAAATTAAAAATTATCAAATAAACCACAAATATGTAGGTACTAGTTACATAAATAAACACAAGTAAATAATATGATGGCAACACAAAATGACATAGCATCTGGCTGGGGATTAGCAAATTTTTATGTGTTTCCATTATTATAAATAGCAACCCAAAAGTTTATCGCCAAAAACTAAATACAGTAAGTATGTAACGCCTACTTCAAATTACATAATCTATTAATTCTATCAAATATCACATCCACAATAATAAAATTAGGCGATAACTATATCTATCTAACTAATATGCTTGTAAAAAAAGAGTTTGTTTGTTTGATACGAATTTTTTTTTCACTAGCATCTAATAGGAACAGCTATAAAATATTGAATAGGGCGTAGTACGTAATTCTACACTTATGTAACAAAGCAAATAGAAACGATTTTCCAACACTAAATTCTAATTACTAAGAAATAACGTTACGTTTAATGTAACAATAATGTTTATTACATGCACCTGTGAGTTGATACGAATTGCCACGCCAACATCGCCTTTATGGAAATGTAATAAAGGCTAATAATAAATTCTATCAACACACGTGCTACGAGCATGAATGTTCTCGTTGTATTTATTCAAAACTTAGGGTAAGGTCACAGTGCGAGCGGTTCAAAATTAATAATTATTTATTTTTGTTTTTACACAAATTTGCACATTTTTTTGCTTATTAAACTTAAAATCTATGTGATTACGGTATTATATTCAAATCATTGCTGAATGAAAAATTCAGAGCTCAAAAATCTATTCTGCTCAGAGATATTATAATAGACATCGTACAAATTCATGTCTATTTACAAGCTTTTATTTAACTTCTCATGTTAGTTAGTATGTTTAGGTCGAAACTGGCATGGCAATTAACCCACTTCCCGGTGTTCAATTGATCTGAAATTTGGTACACATATTATGTAAGTGCGATGACAATAGATAGTAATATTATGGTGCCATGGTCTCGAAAAAAAATCCACTGACTTAACAAGTTAGGTGCTAACCTACTCAAAATTTGCTTAACACACGGTGGAAAAACATATCAGGTACATTATTAAAAGGTCATACAGGTGATGGAACACGCTTGCCCAGAAGAAACCTGTTCACCCTGGCCTTGAAAATTCCGAGATTATAGGAGTCTGGAAATACAGACGCCGGAAGCAAATTCCACTCCTTTGCTGTCCGCATTATAAATGAGGAAGCAAAACGTATGGGTGAAATTTTTCCCGGCGTCTAGTACTTCGGTGTAAAAAAGGGGAAGGCGGAATCAGGTTGAATAATTCCTGCGCACACTCTCCAAAATATATCCTATAAAATACCGATAGGCAAGCAACCCTTCTTCGGTGGTCAAGACTTGTTAATTTCGTCTTAATAAGGGACACATCTCCGATGAGTCTCCTAGAACGGCGGTCTATTGAGTCAAGGGCATCTAGCTGGTATTTAGCGGCCCCATCCCAAAGGTGGCAGCAGTACTCCATGCACGACCGGACTTGAGCTTTATAAAGCTGTAGGAGCTGTCCGGGACTGAAGTACCGCTTAACCTTGGAGAGAATGCCCAGCTTTCTGGCAGTGGTTTTTGCCTTTGACTCAATAGAACAGCCAAAGTAGAGTCTATAGTAAAAGTTGATTTTATTAATAAGTAGGTACTGGTGCCGATTCTGTTGTTTACGAACATAACTAATATTAGACAAGTCACCTCTCTTTCATTTTAACCTTATTGAAAAGAGATAGAACATTTTTAATGCGGTCAGTTTAATCCATACCGTTGTATGTACGGGTAAATAGTCGTGACCAATAAAGATCGCGCTTAAATTCACGTTGAAATGTGTGATCGGATTAAACTGACAAGTCTAAAATATCTTGCATCCCTTTCTTATATTTTCTATTAGAAAGAGATATAGTGAGATTAAATTTATTTTAGTTCGTAAACAACAGAATCGCCACCACTTTCAACCCAAATAATCCGCCTTTATAAACCCGCTGTCAGACGCACCACACAAATAAAAGCGCCGCAAGGAGATGTGTGTTATTACAGTAATTGAAGGCTTTATTAATCTTGATATTTAAGTTTACACAGCCAAGTGTTGATGTTAACTGTTAACTCATCATTTAATTAACATTATTGTTACTTAACTGATTAAGTTGTTTCATAAATTGAAATATTAAATAGTATTGTGTACCAAGGAAATTAGGTAATTTAGTATGTAGGTACAATAAAAATGAAGAAAAGGATATAAGAAATGTAGTCATATTATTTCTATTGGGTTTTATTTTTAACCGACTTCAAAAAAGGAGGTGGTCTATTTTCGACTGTATGTATTTTTTTTTATGTAGGTTGTATCTCAGATTTAGAAACAATAGGGTAGTAATATATCCCCGATATCTCTGCCAATAATATATTATAACTGAGCTGTACTACGGTACTGTTACCTAAATAGTTATTTTTTGCCTTTTAGTAGTTTTAAAGGCGATTCTCTTTTTATAATTTTATTTTTTTGGCGGGAACTTGCGATGTGTCGACGTTTTCATTTAATTTTTATAAAATCGTGAATTTTGAGTTTTATTGAATATGGTGTGGTATTTTGTCCAATAAAGATCAATACAAGTGTACCAGTGAAGTGGAATGATATGATTACGTGTATAGTGGCTTTTCAAGTTGTCTCAAGAAGTCTTTGAAAAGTTTTAATAGAACGGCTACCATTGTACTAAAACCTAACATAAACTGAAAACGACGACGAAATGATACCAAATAAGACAACGCTGTATGGCTCTGTACCTTTGCCTGCCTTTTGGCAAATTGAATAAACAACATTTATAAATTAAATTGAGGGTAGGTATACTTGTATGAGGTACAGTATGACACAACTTAGATGAAGCATCGGCAAAATTCGTAAAATCGATCATTCGCGAAAAGAGTGCGCCTACGACACTACTACCCATGTTTATTAGTACTTTAGGCGAAAATGATCTTGTTGAACGTTGAATGGCGCGATAATGAATTATTTTTATTAGTTGTTGTTGCGTATGTGCAATATGTTAGGTATGCGGATACAGGTGGGAGGCAAGTGAAACGCACAACGGCTCGTAGCGCACTGGCTCGTTTATTAAACGAAACTTATTACAGGGGTGCGGGGCGCTGCCCGCGACACACGCATATTGCACATACGCAACAGTTGTGTAAATCGAAAATTAAGTGTAGATATACGATTTGCCGATGCTACATCTAAGTTGTGTCATACTGTAATTTCCTACTAAAGATATTGTTTTCCTACCCTCCTTTTTCTAATCCTGCGCGCGAAATACCGACACGTCACTTATACCGAAGAACCTAGAAAGGCTGAGGTCGTATTCGCGCGTGCACTCGCCAGAATTAAATCCTTTAACGTCAAAAAGTGTAAAAGTACTATTTGTGTGTGTTGCCTATAGACAAATCACAGTTTTTATATTTTGGAATAATTTGAAGTGACGTAGATCCAGAGATGAAGTAATTGTTTGTTGAAGGAGACCACACCTGTGAGTATCGCATGTTTCTTTCCCTGTATGACTACGCCTCTTTTTGAAATATTTACAAAAACCAGAGTCTTATTTACCGTGTACTTTTAACTCTTTTATGTGTTTGTTATGTATCATCGTCATTCAGAGCCGTAGCTAGGGGGGCATTATGGGGCAATGCCCTATCTGCAAATACTATTGCAGCAATAGGGCAGTTTGCCCTACTCTAAGAAATACCATCGACTATGATAATATATATTTTTTTTACTATGTATTGGCCTGTGTTTGACCACAATCTCACCGTGGTCAGTGATGATGTGGCCGATGATGGTAAGCACACAAAGCCTAGAAAAGAACTGGCTCTCAAGTGCAGCTGTCGGAACACACCGAAAGGTGCTTGGCGACAGATTTTCAACTCGAGGGTGGTAGCCAAATACGAATAAACAGTTTACCATACACTAGTAAACTGTTTATTCATAGTTTCATTCTTTTGATTATTCTTGATTTGAGTTTTCCTTGTTTAAGTGTATTCCGAACTCTATAGTATAGTCTATTGTAATAATTGTAAGTAACAACATTCTTAAGTGCCTTATCAGGGCTTAAACTGAATAAATGAGATTTGAGTTTGATATGATTGAAAAATATCAAATCATTCATGTTTTTAACCATTTTTCGTGAGGAAACCATAGCCAGGTGGTAGGGCACTTTCTAGTACCCGTCTGGCTACCACCCTCAAGTTGCAAATCTGTCGCCAAGCACCTACCGGTGTGTTCCGGCAATTGCACTTGAGAGCCAGTTGCCTTTGGCTTTGTAACAGGTCGGCAACACATTAGCAATACCTCTGGTATTTCATAGATAGTTTCCATTATATTTTCATCAAGAATAATGATCTGAAAATACTGAAATAAATCACTTCCTCCGTTTTATTTCTGAATGAAAACCAAACATCATTAATTATGCCTTCTCTCGATGTTGTGACCAAAATAAATTTGAGGACAATTTTGATTCCCAAAGGCTTTGATGTATTTTATTGTTCAGAATTCGGAGCAGTAGGTCGGTAGGTAATTTATTAATCTTATATACTGAGTACCTACTTTCAGATGGCATATTTTCAAAATCTAGGTTAGGTTTATCATGCTGAATAGGTTTTACTATGGAACCATTAAAAATAAACAATCTATATCTTCTATACTAAATAATAAAGCTGAAGAGTTTGTTTAAACGCGCTAATCTCCGGAGTTACTGGTCCGATTTGAAAAATTATTTCACTGATGGCTACATTATCCCCGAAGGTTATAGGCTACTTTTTATCCCGGAAACACGAGTAAAACAGCGGGGTACAGCTAGTCTATACTAATATTATAAAGAAAAGATTTGATTGTTTGTTTGCATTGAATAGGCTCCGAAACTACTGAACCGATTCGAACAATTCTTTCACTAATAGGAAGCTACATTATTCCCGAAGGTTATAGGCTACTTTTTATCCCGGGAACACGAGTAAAACCGCGGGGAACAGCCTATAAAGTCATGAACAGTATTTATACAAGGTCATAACAGCTCAAAGGAAAAGCTGAAAGCTTACTTCCTCTAACAACACATATGCAGATGAAGCTCGTAAAACTATAGTACCCACTAAGTATTATACTAAAAGCTAACTCGACTTTCAGTGTGATAGAGAATAAGGGTCAGAACTTTTAGAATCATGATTTGCGCATCATTAATTTTTAGCAGGATAATATTTACGTCATGCTCTACGCGTATGACTCCGTCCCGTACTAAACTGACGGGAACAAGCGAGACAGGCGAGGGGAACTCATAGTAAAAACTTTTTTTGTTATTCCCTTTCCATTAAATCTCAGGGTAGGTTAATAATAGTTTCGGAGATAATTTGATCAATTTTCGCCTATTTTCTAATATAACTTCAAAACTATTTATCTTATAATTATAAAAACCGGCCAAGTGCGAGTCGGACATGCGCACGAAGTGTTCCGTACCAAAAAATTTAAATATTATATGATGTTACTAAAAATTTATGCTTTTCACAATTTCTCCTTTATCTGTGCTATGACGTTACTTCGTACCAAATTTCAAGATTCTGAGTTCACGGAAAGTACCCTGTAGGTTTTGATTCCCTTGCGAGTGTCGAAAATTTGTAGCATAAACGGCTGTATCTTTTGATTGCATTGGCTTAGAAGTTTGATTTTTTCACAGCTCCAAGTCTACTGTACTTGAGTACCTATTTGATATGAATTTCTGCTTGATACCTCCACGCGTTCCTGAGAAAAAAGGTCTTGACAGACAGACAGACGGACAACAAAGTGAACCTATAAGGGGTCCGTTTTTTGCTTTCGAGGTACGGAACCCTAAAAAAGGTATTAGAGATTTTCACAACAAGCCCTTTCATTTGATAGGTATGTCACACAAACTTTTGTTTTTCTAATTTACCCCAAAATTGTCCCCCATGTTTAAAAATCACAATTTCACGTACTTGCGTTTTCGATACCTACACGAGAATGAGACGGGCCTTTTTTTTGTGACCCAGGGAAATCCTCATGGATACCCGGCCGTACTCCGAGGGGAGTGGTCGGGTTATGTCAGACTCTTACTGTCTAAAACCCTGGGGTGTTCCTTCTCTTGCCTTTTGCCGGCGGGGCCGCGGGACATTCCTCGAAGGTCTTTCGACCGCCTGCCCCGCCGACGGCGTCGCTCCCCCACAAAAAATGAGACGGGCCTGACGTAACATTTACACTCACTGTCTCTCTATTAGATTTCATCTCCAAATCGCCCCCTCCAATCAACAAAACCGCGGCATAATCCGTGTCTTTATCGAGATCTTTCCGCGGCGACATTTACATAGCCCTGTATAGCCCTGTGAAAGGTTATTATGCTTTCACGGGTAGATTACTCGGCTGAAGGGTAGCTTAACCCTCTTACGGCTTATCCGTGGATTATATCGAGTGTTCATATTTATAAGCTTTTCATAGGCTAGTAGAAAAAAAAACACAAACCAATGCATAAAACATCTAATAAACTAAAACACATAGTAATCTTAATTAGACTTGCGAAAGTTTGTGAGTGTGTATGTTCGTTACTTCTTCACGCTCGGCCCAATACAACAATAGGCCCAGCCCTATTTTGATGAAATTTGGTAAGGAACTTTTCTAATGTGTCAGAGATTTTTTTTAAATTTTAATTTATGTTATTCTAGCTTTCCGCCCCGCGGTTTCACTCACGTTCCCGAGGGATCTTATGTTAAAGCAGGGTGTTGGCTACCTTTATACTAAATTTCATGAAAATTGGACCAGCCGCTTGAGCGTCAAGAAGTAACGAACATACACACTCAAAAACTATCGCATTTTTAATATTAGGATTTCCATGTATTTTTAGATGTTTTATGCATTGGTTAGTTTGATAGTTAGCTTATTTTTTTTTATATACTCAAATTTTTATATTAGTAGGATTTACCAGACATGAATCATATCAGCAAAAGGAGTATGTCCACTGTACCTACAGTCTAGAACTCTAGACTAGAATGGGGACTTCCATAAATTTTGAATTCCAATCCTGTCCTACCAAGTGAAGCTAGTAATAAATCAGACTTGCATTATATTCAGGACGATGCAGTGAAGCCGCCATATTTACATTTATATGGAGCCTCAACGTCTCTCGTATGTGCGATCATATCTTGACATATTTATTACTAGCTTTTCCCCGCGGTTTCACCCGCTTTCCCGAGGTATCTTATATTTTCCCGGGATAAAAAGTACCCTATATGATAATCCAGGCTATGATCTATCTAAGTGCCAAGATTCATTCAAATCCGTTCAATAGTTTTTAAGTGAAAGAGTAACAAACATTCATCCATTACTTAGTAGGATTTTGACTTCAGGTGGTAAGCGCGATCACGGGGTTTTTCTTTTTCTAAAATAAAAGTAGGTAGCTCAAACAAACAGACAATTTTTTTAAAAATTGTTTATTTTATAAGTTCCGTAGGTGTACCTGTTAGGTTAGTTCATAAACAAACAAACATACTACCCGCCTGAAGGCGTAATTTTGTTTACAGTCTTGCGTGAACTGTATCTACATAAAAACCCAAAGATTAATTGATTAAATATGAAAATATTTCTAACAACCTTCTGTAAACTAATATTTATGAAATAAATAAGGCATTAGAGAGTGTTATAGATGCTTATCACAATAATGATGGCGGCTCATTTGTACAATTCAGTTTGGCCAAATTAATAGCGTTCAAACGCTTGATTAATGTTTCTAATCACGCCAGGGTTGCCAATTAATGATGCGCATTCCGGTTAATTGTGAATCGATTTTGAAACTTGCATATAGATTGCTTTGAATCATTATACCTATATATGTTAGTCCGTTAGAATAACATTATTATTAATGTATGTGCGTGGTATGAAATCTATACCAATAATAAAAGCTGAAGAGTTTGTTTGTTTGAACGCGCTAATCTCCAGAGTTACTGGCTGTGTGAAGCTACAATATCCCCAAAGGTTATAGGCTACTTTTTATCCCAGAAACGCGACTGAAGTTGCGGGGAACAGCTAGTTTGGCATATAGGTAGATATATCGTTTTCTTGATTAGGTACTTATACTCTTTGTTCTAGGAAAATATTAAATTCTATGGGATTATAAGTCACTAATAATAATATTAAAGTAAAGCCAGATAAAATTCAGATGTCTCCTTCCGATTTAACAAATGACTTTTCATTAGCGAAAGAACGAGATAGACGCTGCATAATGCGTAAAAAAAATCTCTTTGAATTTCACTTGCCCAATTTTTTGTCATATTCTTCGCATTGAAAAGTTTTCAAAACTATAACTTAGTACTCTTCATGCGGTTAGTAGAACTTTAGTTTCTTCTGGCAACTTTTCTTTATGAGAACCTAACACCTGACAACACTCACCAAGTTACAGCCAATGTTGAAAGGCAAGTAGCCGTACTAATTTCAAAACTTCAAAACGAACAAGTTATGGTAAAGTAAAAAGTCTTATTCTGGATAAGTTACCTGTCGCCGTTGCTTTTTAACCTCTAAAAAAAGGAGGAGGTTCTCAATTCAGTTATGTTTTTAACGTTTGTTCACGCATAACTTTTTTGTACAGTTTACTTGTTGTGAAATATCGGACTCAAATGAGGGAGTGATTTTTTAGGGGCCCAAAACTACCTAAGAAAATGGCCATTGTCCTTTGTTTTTTTTCCTTTTGTATGGAAATGTTTTGTTGTCGTTTTCAACGCAAAAATATTTTTATGACCTATGTATACGGCTTACTTCGGCCTTTCGGCCTATTATACCCTACCAAAATAAACTTCTATACAGCTTTTCCCCTAGTTAAGATAATCATCTCGATCCCCTATAAAACAATAAATCTTATACGATTACGTGGGATCATTACGATCGGTGAAGTAATACCCAAATGACCTCATCGTTAGTCGCAAGTGACTAATGACGCCTAGATTTCAGTCTAGATATGCTCGCGTACCGAGCACAGGAAATTAATAGAGGCTTGGCCATATACCACGTAACATTATGAAAATTACATTGTCTTTTTTAGATACTTAAAAATATATTTACCTATGGTAAAGAATATAAAGAAAATATCTTTACGAATATGGATGTTTTGGCAGTTGAATGACATCGGGCTCCTTAACTTTTAATCTAATAATATGCCGAAAGGGGTCGGAGAGAGTGATAGTGTTAAATAACAAGCAAAAACAACATACAAGCCAGTTGGCGCAGTTGGTTAGACACCACCTATCACGCCACTGGTCATGGGTTCGATTCTCATTCATGACAAACATTTGTGTGCATGAACATGTTTGTTTGTCCTGTGTCTGGGTGTAATTATCTATATAAAAAAAGTTGTTTAAAATTATCTAATATATGTAGTATATCAGTTATCTGGTTTCCATAGTACAAGCTCTGCTTAGTTTGGGATCAGATAACCGTGTGTGAAGAATGTCCGAGGATATTTATTATTATTATTATTATATACAACTATGATATACGGACATATTGAACTCTCAAAAAGTGACTCTTCACAAGATAGCGGCGTTCTGATTTTGGCCACGTGTCAAAACTACCTTGTCGCACTGTACACAATGTTATATGCTCCAGACACTTCATACAAGCGAGTTCAAAACTCGTTTATTCAGTTTAGGTCCTGATAAAGCACATATGAACTTCAGAATAAAATAAAATAGATCCACAAAAAAAGAAGCCTTGCTGAGTTTCTTGCCGAAGTCTGTGTATTCCGAGCCGGTGGTTGAGTCTATTGTAATAATGTAACTATTGACATTTATAAGTGTCATATCAAGGCCTAAACTGGATAAATGTTTTTTTTCTAATTTAGAATTTTTGTTTGAGAAGTTAAGTAAGATATACGAAATATATAACTATAAAATATAAGAAACACTATACAAGAATTGCTCATCATCATCATGGCAGCCAAAAGACGTCCAATGCTGGACAAAAGTCTCCCCCAAGGATCTCCACGATGGCCGGTCTTGCGCTACCCGCATGCAGCGGTTTCCCGCGACCCTCACAAGATCATCGGTCCACCTTGTGGGGGGCCTGCCCACATAACCTTCCACCTTCTACCCCAGCGGCCGTCGGTTCTACGTAACACAAGAATTACTCGTTTAAAGTTATTTGTTAATGGCAATGTGAAACTTGTAACGAACGTAGCTTATGGACCACACCTAAGTACCAACCAGAGAAACTACCTATAGTAAAATACCTACTCTAATTTTTATTCTAGTTTCGTATAACCCATTATTGGCTAATGTGTTTTTAGAACTTTACTGTTATATAGCCTATGTATAGTTGGGAATATTCCTCGTTATGTAAATCTCTTTTTCCACAACTGCCTAAAAGACCTACTTACTGTTTTTAACGTTCATGTTTGAGTTTCTTAATTCCAACATAACTTTTAAATGTATGAACATAATTTGTAGGTATGGGGTATCGTTATAATCCTTACATCATGTGGGGTTCCCAGCTCGTGAGCTTCGACTGTTCCTTTGCAGTGTCGATAACCCAACTACCCAGGTACTTTTCCCCTCAATAAAAACACTTTGTTTAAATGGACTATATTTGCATATAACTTTGTATCATAATCACTTATTTATTACACACGTGATCACTGGCCGACTTGATACAATTTCCTGTTTTTATGCGTGAATTCTACTCAACTGAATATTCGAATTAAATACTAAAGACACTGATGTCCGTTCAAGACTTCGGTCTTACCGTATCGAGAGCCATGCATTATAATAATTATTTTGTTCTCTAATATTGTTCAAATGTCTTATAGATTTTCATTATTTACATAATTTACTTGTGATCTAGTATCGCTACAAAAGTGATTTTATTCTTAAACATTGCCTGCAATGAGGTCTTTCCAATGAATTCACGTTGTCGATACCAGCTTAATCTATCTTAAAGTTATTACACAGTTTATACATAAATTCTCAAAAAAGATATACATTTCTACTTAAAAAGCTTAATTTCTCCCAAATCCCTGTTCTATCGGGTTAGATGGTTATACACATATACAATACAAACAATTAGCTTACACAAAAACATAATCTTACTTACTATAAACTGTGGGAAATAACCCAAAAACACATAAAAGAAACATATTGATAAACCAAATTAAAACAATATTTCTATTTATACATTTTACCTAAATTGACGTCATCGTCCGCCACACATCATCAAAATCAAAAACTCATTTATTCAGTTTAGGCCCTAATAAGCCACTTATGAACGTCAACAGTTACAGTTTTACAATAGACTCTACTACCGGTTCGGAATCCCGAGTGACACTGACAATCATTAATTTGCTTTTTGTAAAAGGCAGTAGGTACTTCTTGTAAAAGGCTGTCATACTTTTTAATTTCTATATAATAGCCCTTTTTCAATAAAGTGTTCCGAGTAAATTAAGTTGCAATGACAACAGCGAGGCTACCGATTAAGAAAATGGTAATGGAAAATGGAAATTCATTGAATTTAGCTCCCATGTCGAATTTTAAATATTTAGAATCCACGCGAGACACCGGACGAGTCAGTGTTTGGCTCAGTAGACTGGTCTGTTATTATGTAGAACAAAATTCCAGATAATTGGAGCCAAACTCAATACAATACGCTACCATTTTCATACGTTGGTGTCTAAAACTTTACTACTAACTTAAATCTAAAATTAATTCATAACAGCACTTGATAATATAACAAATTAATATATTATATTTTGATTAAGAGATTTAGGTAGCAATATCCAAATTAAGCTGATCTTTGTAATTTTGTACGCTTTTGTTCACTTTATCTTTCATCATCATGTCAGCCGAAAGACGTCCACTGCTGGACAAAGGCCTCCCCCAAGTAACTCCACGATGGCCGGTCTGGCGCTAAGTACCTGCATGCAGCGGCTTCCCGCTTTATCTTTATGAGGATCTTGTTAGTACCTACCAGTTATAATGTAAGGCTGAGTATATAATTGAGTCGTTACCCTTACCTGAAGGTAAGTAAATACAAGAGTATTATAATTGGAATATGGTATTTATATTCCATTAGCCGTGCCCCGTGGTTTCATCCACGTTCCCAGGATTAAAAGTAGCCTATAACCTCCAGGAATAATGTAGCTTCCTGTTAGTGAAATAATTTTTCGAATCGGACCAGTAACTCCGGAGATTAGCGTGTTCAAACAAACAAACATTTCCGCTTTATTATTAGTATAGATAGATAGGAATTTTAAAATTAAAGATTATTTGACTTTAATAAATGAAAAAATAACAGAACTGTAACATTGCAGATTTTGCTCAGTGTGTAAGTACTAACCTTTATATTTAAGTTAATTATTGTATTAATTAGATCTAGATAAACGCAAATGAGCCTGGAAATTAGAAATTACTTCTGCCCTTATTAACAGTGTAATTAAGCTTCCTTTGAAACATTCAAATTAATGATTGGATATAATTTTACTTACATTTCCCTCGTGTTTCCTAAAAATAATCATTTTAGGTTACTAAAAATAAAAAGTAATTTTATAGGTACCATAATATAATAAAAAATTAATCAAAATAGTTTCTATAACACAAAATTTCATGAAGTGACAGTTGGAAAAACGGTTGCTTAAAAAATACATAGTTACTTTGTTTTATTTGAGTAATCAAATCATTTTGTTTACGAACTTAAAACATGATAAATAAACATTATTTATTTGTCTTGTTTCCTCTGTGTATCTAATGAGAAGATATTTTCCCTCACCAAAAGCTCAAGCTCATCTCAAGCTCTACAATGAGCTTGAGCTTTTGGTGAGGGAAAATATTGCTGATTGTATTGCCATAATAAATAAACGCTTCCAGCTTTCTGGGAAGCTTGCCGTTGATCGGCAGCAGCGGCCGCCTTAAGGGGGAACGTTCGGTTGGAGCGCGAAATTCAAATTTTATCACGTTTTTTGCAAATTGCAGCTCAGTTATAGGTCGTAAGTTATCAACATGTTATTTGCGAGAAGAATGGTAGTATATTTACTAATTAATAACAAAAGAAATCATCAACATATTCCTCCAAGGTATATTAGTAACATTTTCATGAAATAGTCGTATATGTCAGTTATATACCTTGGAGGAATATGTAGATGATTTCTTTTGTAATTAATCAGTAAATATACTACCATTCTTGGAGGATCACCCTTAAGGATTTTTATTACATGTAGTTTCATGTGTTTGTTTGTATATTTGTTGTAAATCATTGTAAATATTGTTACTTACGTTCCTTCATCTTTATCTTTACATAGTATAAAATTAAGTCGCTTCCGCTGTCTGTTCGCTTAGATCTTTAAAACTACGCAACGGATTTTAATGCAGTTTTCAGCAATAGGAGTGATTCAAGTGGAAAGGTTTATAGGTATAATACATGCATATTATAGTACAGAAAAGCCGGGGCGGGTTTCTAATTAAATAATGAAATTACCTATCATAAAAAAAACAATTTCCATCAAAAAGTATTCTGTCTTGCTTCTCGTCGTCGTCACCTCACTCAAAGGAAAAATCTAAAATTAATTCACAGCCACTTGAAATTAGTATGCAAAAGGAGTTACCCGACACAGGTAACGCGGGAGTAACAAGACAAGACTGAAACTTAGCTGGTATTCCTGTAGAATACTAATTTATAAGTTAGGTACTATCTAATCTGATGTGTACTTAATTACCTCGTATATTTCCAATAAAAAGTTGATTCTCACGCAATATTATTATAATTATTAATGAATCTACTAGGACTAAAGTTGGTAGCCTCAGATGGCCGCAACAACCTTACCGGATAATTCGGCGAGCGCAGAGGGCTCTCAGCCGGGTAATATTTAGGTAACAACGCCTGAGGGCACCCCCGAATGGGATACGAACCTCGGCTCAGGGCGTTACCGGGGGAGGGGGAGGACTTTGTACGAGTTACGATTAATTGGGGGCGGTCGGATTACTAATGGCAGCTCGGGCCGCTTGAAAGTAATTTTTATTGACAATATCAAAAGCTTGGTCCGATCTAAAAAATAAATTTAAAAAAATCAAATAATATTAAAATTTATTACCACATCAAAATTTTCAACACCATAAACAATAACAATACTTTAATTTTTAAATTATCAATCGAATGAGAATTTTGAATATTATGATATCACAATTTAAACGGGCACACTCCTCCTTAGTCTGTAGGCTTCTACTGGTAACACTTGAGGACTCTGGTTGGTAACCCTCCAGTCACCATCAGGGTATGCTCTAGAACTGAACACTACCTCACCTTTCCCGCAGAACAGTTCCAAGGAACTCGCATCAAGGAACAGTCTCAAAGAGTGTGAGTCAATCGGATTCCATTCCACTTGCCTGACGTCACCATTCCTATCTACCACAATCTTCCTCACATTCGGATCCCATCTCAAGGTAACTCTATCACCACCATTGCTTCCTGTAAGCAACACTTCAAGGTTCTGTCCCAAATCAACCTGAATGTTAATTTCAGCTGTCTTCTCAAAATCTAGAACCTGACCTTGTTGCAAATCTCCCTGTAGTACAAGTCCGTCTCTAAGATTTACTACTTCATCTACTGGCTTCATAACAACTCGGTCACCGATAATTTCCAGCTCTCTAATCAAGGTCATGGCTCCTGCCCAGCCATCTACGGCTTCGGGGTGATCGACCTCCCACATGCTGAACCATGCTACTAAATACCTCTTACCATCGACTAAAGCTGTTTGACTGGCGTAGAAATCATGACCATAGTCAATTTCCTGGAATTCCGTTTCGGGAACAAATTCATAGTTATCATAATTGAATCTTCCAATGATGAAGCCGGTCTGATGGGTGTTCTTGTATCTGTCTCCTTGTATTTCCATACCTTGAGGTGACATTAGGAGAACATACCTTCCATTCAGTTCAAAGAAATCTGGACACTCCCACATGTATCCTAAACGTCCATCTGATTCTCCCAATACTGTTATAAACTCCCAAGTCTTTAAATCCAGCGATTTATATAACAAAACTCTTCCTCTCTGATCAAGAGTCTTACTTCCAAGGATGACGTAATAATAATCCCCGTTCTTCCATACCTTTGGGTCTCTGAAATCTGGGGATCCGTTCGGAGCTAGTGGCAAGACGGGGTTTCCAGAGTACTTTTCAAATGTTATTCCATCATCACTGAACGCCAAGTACTGAGTCTCATTGAAGTACGGATCAGTGTCAGTCGACTCATGGGCTGTGTACATCAAAACGAGGGTATCTCCATCGACCACCCCACTTCCTGAGAAGCACTGTTCCTTATCGGGCACTAGAGCAGTTGGGAGCACGTTCCAGTCGATCAGATTTGAGCTGGAGGAGTGACCCCAATGCATAGGTCCCCAAACACTATCATAAGGGTAGAATTGATAGAATAAATGATACTCTCCTTTGTAGTAAGAGAAACCGTTAGGGTCGTTCATCCATCCTACTGGGGGTGTTACATGATAATGGAGCCTGTACCTGGGATTGATCTCTGGCTTCTTCCTGGCGATGTAATCCTCCACATCTTGAATGGCACTTTGTGTTTGTCGGTAGGATTTGGGCTGCACGGCAGCGAACACGCAGAGCAAGATTATAGACGCTCGGAAGAACGCCATGATTAAAAATGACAGCAGATTTGATGGGGTCACGTTTATATATGTAGTGTTAAAGTGTGATGGTATCTTATCTCTCAAGTGTTTTGTTTAGCACTTGTGTTGTAAACGTGAGCATAACCCCTGCGGGGATTTTTGCTTCCCATATCGTTTCTACAATTATACTAATAAATCTAGAGTAATTTGTAGGGTTAATTTTGGCATATTTGCAGCTTCATAATATGTTTCGGATGTCATTTCATCGACTTGTCAACTATTTCATCTAATTTGACAGATTTGTATGGACGTAATATAATAGCCCAATTTTAGGCGAACAATTATATGTTGAATGAAACATCGTATGAAGCTGCAAATGTGACAAAATTAACCCTACTGGTCAAAAACTGACAAACAGTTATGTACTAAAAAATAATCTAAGCGTTTTCAGTGATTCGTAAATTGATTTTAGAACGGTTGGTGTCATAAAATAATCATTTTTTAAATAATTTTATAGTCACAGAGTATAGCCATTAAATGAGTAATGTCACGTTTTGATATAATAAACGTTGAGTAAATGACAGGAAACTGCCACAGTCAGGCATCAAACATGAATGCATTAACGTAATCGCAAGATCTATTATATCACGGTAAAAAACATGTCGTATGAACGTAATAAAATATGATAAATAAAATCTTGTTTCATCTGAAAATTGCGAAGTGTGTTTTCATAAAAAATAAACGTACTGATATCCCAGCAGATGTACTTTCGAACATGTATTCTCATGGATGCAATCAAACGCTACATAATCCAATAAAACAAAAGAAGTGCTATGGGATCATAATCATACCTGTCCTATATGTGAACTTCAAAAGCGCAGCTGACGTTAAATCAAATTACCTACAAAATTCTCCGTTCCAATTGCTGACAGTGAGATCAAAATATAAAGGTTTTTTAATTAATTTAAACTTATAATTTTTTGATTTTATTGTCGGCTCCCATTCTTCTTCTGGTTACCACGCCTGAGCGTTACCGGGGAAGGGGGAAGGCTTGGTACAGTATGAATGACACAACTTAGATGTAGCATCGGCAAATAGTTTTCGTACACTTAACTTCCGATTTACACAACTAATAAAAATCATTCATTATCGCGCCATTCAACGTTCAACAAGATCATTTTCGCCTATAATTTTTTAATACATGAGTATCTAATGTTGTAGGCGCACTCTTTTCGGGAACGATCGATTTTACGAATTTTGCCGATGCTTCATCTAAGTTCTGTCATACTATATGAGTTACGACTAATTGGGGGCGGTCGGATTAAATGCGACCTCAGAACTGATATTAGAGTCTGACTATTAATGTTCCTGCGAAGGTTATAAAATAAAACATAAGGTTATAAAAAAAAATGCGTTTAAATTTTAGCAAAGGTACTACTATTTTAGTATTCGGAATAAAATTCTGTCTATGTTCTTTTTCACGTCATAGACATAAGTATCATTCAAAACAATTAGTTGCCCCGTTGAGGCGTAATAAACTACAACAAACTCATTGATAATAATTATTATTAAGTTAGGATTACAGAAGTATATAAATATTTTTGCATTTGACAGCCCAATTATTATAGAAGGTTATAGCCTATTTAACATAACTCTACGATCCTTAGGACTCGAGCGATAAAATAAATAAAAAAAACGCTAAGCAAGATGGATGTAATAACGCGATGCCTTGCGATGCCGTCAGCTAGTTTCGTATAAAACAGCCCCTGACCTAGAGGATGGCCGGGACGACCTCGTAAACTGATGATAAGATTAAGTCATGGTTGTCAGTTGGCATAGACGACGTGGGGAGATGATAAGAATATTACAAATGTGCTGATACAATCGAAATATGTTTGTGAAAAATGAGAAACAAAAAAATATACCTGTCTAAAAAAACTCTCAGGGGACGTTTAAACTAAAACGAAATCTTTCTAAAACCATTATGACCACTATGGGGCAGATCAGTTGTAGGTCGTAATAGTATGTTTGTCAAAATGTGATTCGCGAAATTAATTGTAGCATATTTACTGATTAATAACCAAAGAAATCATCAACATAGCTTACAAGTTATATTTGAGGGAAATACCTACGACAAATTTATTTTATGAAAACGTGACTTTTGTAAAAAAAAATACAAACAATGAATGAATGTCCTTGAACACAAAAAACGGAAACACCCTCATATGAAAAATAAATGCTCTTGGCTTGTCACCGATTTGCCTGTGTTTGTAAATGTTCGGCATATGACTGATCAATGCGGTATTAGGGATCAATAATCCACGTATTCATTACACGACAAACGTCCAACTACACGCATCTCTAGAAACATGTGATGTCATCAGATACTTGACGACTTTTTTCGTCCACATTATGTTTAGCGCCCTGGGTGCGCCGTAGAAAGTAAAGAGAGGCGCCGTGGTGCGATCCTCTATCATTATCCCAACTTGTTGTTTTCTATTTCATTTCTTTCATTTTCATTTCAGAATTTCATTTTCTAGATGTTTTCATTTTTGTTCCTATCTATGTAACCTAACTACTATTATTGTACGTACCTATTTTTTTCAACTGTATCTTTTTAAATAGGGCGCTGTGATAATAATATACTAAATTTGTAACTGCGCCGTGAATTGCGCCTCGATAGTAAATACATAGCAAACTTAAAATCATGTTAGGAAGGAATATTCAGCGCCCCAAGCGCTGACAGGTATAAAACATAATTCAAAAAAACAAAACTGTAAAACAGCGCAGATGTTATGAACTTAATTTTTTAAAACTCTCCCAACATCTGGAATTTCTACCGCAGTTAAATAAAGTGCACTTAAAACTTAGCCCATTCAAACTGCAGAGTTAAGTTGTCTAGCTATATATATATAGCTAGGATATATTTTTATGGCGATGCTATACGTGAAATGATGATTCTAAAATTCTTCTATTCTAGTATTCTTCGTTCCAAAAAATATATGTTAAACTAGAGAATGTCACTGGGAATAGTTTTTTTTTATATTAGGATTTTTCATTAGTAACATCAGAAAAAAATCGTAAATATGCCCCTTTTTAAAACTAAGAATGCATTCTTCTCTTATTTGGGCCATCCAAATAACTTGAAAAATATATTCTGGAATCTATTTAAAAGGGAATAGTTTTCTTACTTAAAAAAAAGGCTTACTTTCTTTTTAAATAACATGAAACCGTCAGTTTAGTAAGGGATGGAGACATTCGCGGAGAGTGTGGAATGTAGATGGTAGCGCATAGATACCTACTGCGTACCTATACGTTCTTACATTGTACAGTGTAATTTGACTTGAGCACCAAATAGCGTGTAGCTAAAAATCAGGAGTGGCACACTCTGGGACAGGCCTATGTCCAGCAGTGGACCCAAAATGGCTGATGATGATCTTCCTATTTTTGGTGTTAACGTTGTACCTAAGTCTGTGGTTTTAAGAAGGTAAATAGGTAATTTTAATGACAGACTACTGACTGACAGTTTGAAATAAATAAAAAATATTTGGTAAATTAATCCATCCAAGGATCCATCACAGTCGGTGACACGAAATATTAATATTGCAGGATATTAAATACCTGAATTTCGTGGAGCTATCTGTCATGTGTCAAAGTATGCTAGTTAGTGTCTCGACACATTCCCGGCACGTTATTACGATATTTGGGCTTGGTGTTATTTATATGGCTATTTTGTATCTGGTTGGTGGAATTTTTGTTTTTAGGGCTCTGTACCTCAAAAGGAAAACACGGAACCCTTATAAGATCACTTTTTTGTCCGTCTGTCTGTCTGTCAAGACCCTTTTACTCAGGAACGCGTGAAGGTATCAAGCTGAAATTTATATAAATACTCAGATCTACTGTCCCTTAGAGCTGTGAAAAAAACAAACTCAACGCAATCAAAAGATAAAGCCGTTTATGCTGCAAATTTTCGACACTCGCAAGGGAATCAGAACCTACAGGGTACTTCCCGTGAACTCAGAATCTTAGAATTTGGTACTTAGCAACGTCTTATAGCGCAGATAAAGGAAAAATTGCGAAAAGCATACATTTTTAGTTACACTCAATTACAAAGTTAAGTTTTTACCTACGGAAGACTGACAATAAAGTCACATTATTGAAAATAAGAACTACTGTGAATAGAGAATGCATGTCTGACAACCTCATAACAGGTGATGTACGCAAATGACCTGTCCCGTATTGAACTGACTGGCACGCGAGGGGAACTCCTAGTAAAAAATAAGTTTGTATTTTATTTTAAAAAAAAACTTTAAAGAATAACATAGGTAACAGTTCTCTTTATATTAGACCTTAGAATGTATGTTAACATTTTCAAGTAGGTATTTACGATTGTTTCGGACGGTACTCATAATATTTTTTTTTTTAGCGAATCAGTTATCACAATCCGCCCTACTATGTTTCACCCGCAATCTCGTATTTTACCCCCTTAGGGATTGAGTTGTCAAAAATCCTTTCTTAGCGGATGCTTACGTCATAATAGCTATCTGTATGCTAAATTTCATCCCGATACGTCCAGTGGTTTGAACTGTGCGTTGAAAGTTCAGTCAGTCCGTCAATCGGTCACGCTTTCCTTTAACGGATAGATGTATTTTTGATGAATTCTTCTACAACTAATATGTATTTCTATAAATACAGTACTCACTACAGTACTCAGTACTAGTACTAGTTACTTCAGCTGAATCATTGAGTAATGTAGGTACTTCAACTAATCAATTATCTGAGCACTATTCATTTAAGTTTTCTCTTGAGGCGCCGTGTTTTCCTATTCTATAGTTTTGTTGTTTACGTAATGAAAAATAGTGGGTTGCACAATGATTTAATTATAATAAAGAAAAAAAAATTAATAAAAATACCTACGTGGCTACTTTTTTTTTTTTTTAAAGGACTCAGTTTGTAGCCTCTGATGGCTGCAACAACCTTACCGGACAAATCGGCGAGCGCAGAGGGCTCTCAGCCGGGTAATATTTAGGTAACAACGCCTGAGGGCACCCCCGAATGGGGTACGAACCTCGGCTCAGGGCGTTACCGGGGGAGGGGGAGGACTTTGTACGAGTTACGACTAATTGGGGGCGGTCGGATTACTAATGGCAGCTCGGGCCGCTTGAACGGGACGAGACCGAGTGGGACGTCGCGGCGGTCCTCGCCGTCGAGGAGTGGCTTTTTTTATTATCATACCAACGACACCTTATAATATCTTAATAATAATTCAATATGATACCTACTAATTCTGTTGTTTCCAAACTAAACTAATTTAATCACAATAAATCTCTTTCTAACAAACAAAAACATAATAAAAATTAATTAATAATTTATTTTCCAAATACTTCCTAGGATACAACACGTTTTGGGGTCTCCTTTTAAGCAAAGAATTGCTTGTGTTAGGAGATCCCGCTCTTCTAAAGCCTTCATCTCAAATTTAGTCGAGACAAATTAGTCCAATCCTTATTCATCTTTATTCAGTCGTGACTATTTGAACCCGTAAATTCGATGTGTGTGATGTGATTAAAACTCGACCATTAAATAACCTTAATCTACAGTTAAACAGTTGGTGTAATCCAATAATTTAAATTTCAAGTGGCTATCGGAAGTCGTGTTCAATACGATTTTATTGTTGTGTGATAAATACGAGTATTTTATTAGTTGTGTCATTAGCACGAGAGGTTTTTTACGTAGAGCTGTCATTGCATAAATATTAAAATAACTAAAATTAAAAGTTTAAAGAAACCCCCGAAACTCACAAGAAAATTGGTCATAATTTCCAAACGGCTGAGCGGATCTTGAAACATAGCTAAGACCACTCTCGATTAAAACACCTTTCAGACAAAAAAAAACAAAATTGGTCCATCCGTTCTGGGGGCTAAAACGGCCAGTCGAGCAATATTGCTATGCAATTCATATCTCGAATTTACAGCAGATTATGGTGTAATTTGTCTTAATTGTATATTAATTGATTAAAATGATTAGCATTTTCACCAAAAAATATTTAAAAAAACATTTGGGTCTGCTGTAAATTCGAGATATGAATTGCATAGCAATATTGCTTGAGCGGCCGTTTTAGACCCCCAGGAGGTATGATGCCATAGACACAGAAAAACACGTCAAAATTATAACACCCCGTCGTTTTAGCGTCGGGTGTTAAAAATACAAGATGTCAAGCTCATTAATTCAGATTAGACCTTGATAAAGCATTTATGAACGTCGGAAGTTACAAATGTCTCTACCACCGATTGGACGGTTCTCTACCATCCTTCATTTGTTAATTAACAGCAGATTGTATGCAATTTGTCAATTTCGAAAATACTAATGATAAAACATTGGAAATTGGGAGAAAGTTAAGGGTTGAAATTATGAGATATTCTTTATAATTTTATCTAGTCCTACTAAATGCGAAAGTTAGTGAGTATGGATGGATGGATGGATGTTTGTTACTCTTTCACGTAAAAACTACTAAACCGATTTGGATGAAATTTGGTACACAGATAGTTTATAACCTGGATTAACAGCCAGTTGGCACAGTTGGTTAAGACACCACGTATCAGGCCGCTGGTCATGGGTTCGATTCCCATCTAGGACAAACATTTGTGTGCATGAACATGTCTGTTTGTCCTGAATCTGGGTGTAATTATCTATATAAGTATGTATTTACAAAAAAAAAAGTAGTATATGTAGTATATCAGTTATCTGGTTGTCCATAATACAAGCTCTGCTTTGTTTGGGATCAGATAACCGTGTGTGAACAATGTCCCAGGATATTTATTTATTATTTTATTTATTAACACATAGGATTCTTTTTATCCCGGGAAAATATAAGATACCTCGGGAACGCGGGTGAAACTTCGAGGCGGAATCGAGTTCTTTATAATTTTATCTTTTAAGCAAAGTAGGTGTAAAATATACCTACTAGCTATCATACTTATATGTAAATGCGGACGAAGTCACAGGTAACAACTAATAGTATTATGGTTTCAAATACTGACTGATGAAACAAGATAGGTATCATTATAAGTGGAAGGTACAAATTCCAATACTTTATGAACGCGTAGCTAATTTCAAGTTTGAATTCCACCAGTTATTTACAAATGTGACATAAATATCTCCCAGGAATGAGATAGGAAAATGTATTTGATATAAATATGTAACAAGTTAGCACAGTTATTTGTAAAAGTGACTTTACCGTAGCCTTTTTAGGGTTTCGTTTGATACGGGTCATTGCGTACCCGAAACTTGGGAACAAGGTGGGCGCAACCAGCCGCACAGATTTGAGAGCATATCACCTTTTGAATAGGCTTTTACATAACTTTCTAGTGTGGTTTAGTAGATTAAATGAGTATTGAAGTATAGCTTAAATAGGTTTTAAAAAAAATATTGTTCAATAGATAATAAGACAAAAATATTGTAGAATATAATAAGTCAAAAATATTATAGAATGTAATAATAATAATACAAAAATATTGTACAACTAGCTTCCGTCCCGCGGTTTCATCTGCGTTCCCGAGGAATCTTATGTGTTCCCGGGATAAAAAGTATACTATATGTTATTCCAGGGTATGATCTATCTATATGCCAAGTTTCATCCAAATTCGTTCAGTAGTTTTTCCGTGAAAGAGTAACAAACATACATACATAGTCACAAACTTTCGCATTTATAATATTAGTAGGATATATAATAATAATAATCGACAAGCCAGTTGGCGCAGTTGCTTAAGACACCACCTATCACGCCGCTGGTCATGGGTTCGATTCCCATCCAGGACAAACATTTGTGTGCTTGAACATGTCTGTTTGTCCTGTGTATGGGTGTAATTATCTATATAAGTATGTATTTACAAAAAAAAACTAGTAAGTATATGTAGTATATCAGTTATCTGGTTTCCATAGTACAAGCTCTGCTTAGTTTGGGATAAGATAACCGTGTGTGAAGAATGTCCCAGGATAAAAAAAAATATTACAAAAATATTGTACAATAATAATAAGACAAAAATATTATAGAATTATAATAAGACAAAAATATAATAGAATGTATAATAATACAAAAATATTGTAGAATATAGTGCGAAGTAGGTACGGGTGTTGTACTATCTCCAATAGTAGTTCTAAACTCATCTATCTACCGTAAAGAAAGTCCAAAATAGCTTGGACATTCCAATTTCAATGTACCATTCATCTTCTTCTTGCACCTCTTGGAATCATTTTTCTTCCAAATTACTTTCAATACATCAAATTCTGATTGGATATTGAACGTACGAGATAAATCGAAAAATTAACTTGTCAAGTTGAGTACTAACGCAATCGCTATTGAATCTTTTCAAAAAAAAAGATGGATAGTGTAATAATTATTTTATGATATTTTTATCATTAATTTAATTGATTTAGTTGGTTTAGTTAATTTAATTGATTTAATTAATTCAAATTCCTTTAATTTAATTCGTTTAATTTATTTAATTGCTTAAGTTTCAAAATTATCATAAACACACACACCCCCCCCCCCACACCCCCACATAACACACACACAAACACACTTCCCCACGTATACGTATTATCCTAATATAATGAGCATAGACCATACTTAAAATAAGGTTACCTTTAATTGGCAATAAGTTACATAAAGTTTATATCGTAAAATAAATGGATAACGCTGTTGGTTTCCTATAATAAATAAATATAATAAATAAATAAATCATCAAAAATGAAATAATATACTTACTTTCTCGTTCGCCTTAAGGTGAAGTCTATTAAAAGGGGTTTTTAAAGCATCATATTCCCTTTAAACTTATCCTATTGGGCGTCGGCCATCTGACAGCGGAGGTCACTGATAGCTGGCTAGCTAGCTAGTTAACTTTGTTTTTCCACATGAAATTTTCAAAATAAGTTCCCAGAAACAAAAGCGTTTAAATGCAGTCACACGGTTGTAGTATGCAGTCGCACGGTAGGGAAATCTTTTAAACCTGTATGGAAACATGCTTGTTGACGCACTGTTGGATAGATAATTATTTAAACTGAAAAAGTATATGACACGATACAATAAACTTAAAAGTGGTCCCCATGTTTAAAATTCATTTATTTAAGTTACAAGTTCGTGCTTAGGTCACCAACTTACAATGTGTAACAAATTTTAACTCAATCGGTCTAGTAATTTCTGAGCAAATTCTGACAGACGCACGGACAGACAGACACACGGTAAGGGTTCCGTTTTTTACTCTAAAGGTGAGGTAAACCCTACAAATAAGTTTCACCTTCTCCATGCCCTCTAATTCAGGTGAAACCACGAGTAGGTGTAATGTTTGAAGATATCATTTTCCTCTCAACAATATTTTCTATTAATTTACTGTCATCATCATCATGTCAGCCGGAAGAAGTCCACTGCTGAACAAAGGCCTCCCCCAAGGATCTCCACGATGGCCAGTCTTGCGCTACCCGCATCCAGCGGTTTCTCGCGACCCTGATCGTCGGTCCAATTGTGGGGGGCCTGCCCATGCTGCGTCTTCCGGTTCGTGGTCGAAACTCGAGAACCTTTTTTCCCCAGCGGCCGTCCTCGTCGGTTCTACGAGCGATGTGCCTCGCCCAATTTACTGTATATTTAAATAATTTACTTAAATTCTGAGAGAACAAATTTGGCCGTGGATATTTTGACATAAAATAGTAATTCAATAACAAAATAATTAAACCTTTAATACGCTTAATTATTGTTTGACATCTCACCGTAATTGCTGTCAACATTAAAAGCTCCCACGTCAAGTACTTCCGTTGATTAAAGCTTTGCTAACAATCGAGGCGGAGATGAAAAGATATCTGACTTGTAAAAGCTTCTTACCTACCTAACTATAGATAGGGTAGACGAGGATAGATTTTACTAAATAAATAGAGTTCAAAATTAAGCTGAAACGTAGACCATTATTTTCCGAAAAGCGCCGATTAGATGTCTATTTGTACATATTAGATGCTGCTCATTTTAGTGTTTGTTTTTTGAAAATATTTTTTTTTTTGCTTCGTTGCGAATCGTCAGTGTCAAAAGCAAACTCGAAATAAGAGTTTAGGCCTTAATAAAGCATTTATGAAGTCTTTTTTTTACTAATCATGTCATGAATCCACTGATTTTACATTATTCTTAGGTATTTTATGACTTATGTTAACTCATCTCCGTCGAAAAAGATCATCATTGTGATAAAGCCATCCATTACAACTCAAAGAAATAATCCAAACATTTAATTAAGGATTTACATCCATATAAAAAGAAACAAATAGTCATAAATAACAGAAAGAATTAACCAACAAAATACGAATAACCATGAAAAAAGTTATTATATCCATATAATTAATGATTAACATTAAAAAGAAGACAAATAAACACAATAAAATAATAGACAAATAGTGTTTTCTTTTTATTTATTAAATAAAATGTCTTTAACTGAACATTTAACATTTTGTTTCATAGAAATAAAAAAATATTCTGAGCTAAAATGTTATTAAAACGTCTTTGCTTAATAGATGATGTAATGATTTATTTTCTTTTTTTCACCGAAACCTATTTTTTATATTGACCTATATTACAGTTACGTTATAGGTACCTACCACTTATCAAATAATTTGTTTTGTTTTGAATGACCCCTGACGCCTGGGGTTACACCAAATATTATGTTTCCGCTATATAGTTCTTGTTCTCGTAGATATAAAAACATCAAACAATTATAACTCATTTTACAATAGCATAAAGTCCAGTATTATATACACTGAACAAATAATAATTTATATTAATTAATTCTGATTTCGTATACAAAGCGTATTTTAAATATTAGATCTAAAAAAAACAACTTGAATTTTTTGATAACATTTGACATTATATAAAATCCAGCAATTCATTTGTTTTCGTAAACAATTAAAAAATACGATTAGGTATTACTTATCTATATGTGGTGGGTTTATAGTCTTTAGAGTCCGTCTCTTTCTATTCATTTTGGAAGACAGTGACAGCGTATCTGTCAGTTAAGGCGATGATAGCTCAATGGTGATTTCATTGAAAGAAAACAAGGAAACCATAGTACGGCGAAATAAAACGAATACTTGTACGTAGTATATTAATTACTCTATGCTAATACATAAATGAAGAATAAAAATAATCAACTTCTCGTAAAATAGGTAGCTTTAAAAGCAAGACTCAATTTCTAAACAAATTATTTTAATTACTTATCAAAAACGTACCGACGCCGACGAGTAAATGAATTATTTATCAGCAATATTGTTTCGTTGAATTTATTATTTAAGTTAATGAAAGGTGAATGCTCCATTAGGATATTTATTAATCAAACAAGAGCGTGTTGCGACTTCTCATGCTCTCACTTGTGAAATATTCAAGTCTTTAACATTTTAAAAGGACTTAAGAATCGGAAAGTTCCGCTCACCATGCTCGCAGTGTCTTTTCTGAAACCTATGGCACATTAGCCGAACGTAACGCACTCTAATGTTACGAAAAGTTCAGTTGCGGAACTTTCCGCGCGGAATCTTCCGCAGGTGTGCCGCTACACTTGATACTCAAGAACCAGAAAATTGCATGGCTGACTCACGCACTGAGGGTTCGAAACAGATAATCGGTTTGAAGGACAACACATAACAGAGGATTTCCAACTGCAAACGTAAATTTGTAATTAAATCAAATATTTTTTGTGATTTATGTGGAAATAAATATAAGATCTTGCTAAATGTTAAATAGAAACACCCTCATATCAAAACCGCGGTATAGCTAAATATTACTCGGTCAGATTCTGATCTTGTTTACAGCTCTGCTAGGTTATTAATGATGAGAACGTAATTTAGTACTCCTGTAGCGACCCCTGTCAGCTACATAGTTCAGACACTGATGAATAGATGGCGCTGCAATATATCAACACTACATACAAATCTACATCGCGCTAGTGAAGTTTGTTCGCGCATTCGCATTATACATATAAAAGATTCCAACATCAACAGTTGGCCCGCGGTCCCCAGGCACGATGACCCGGCCTGGTGGAAGAACTTCCCTATTCATTGGAGGTATCATCCACCATGTTCCTCCATACTCCTTTCAATAGACATTATTATTAATTTAGATATAGATTGAATAACAATAAGATAATCAAATATTTGATGTAATAAAAAGACGCTATTTGTACACAGTATCCGTTAGATTGTTGTAGATATTATCCAAATTTTCAGCACATCTTTCAACAAACCTTTTCTCTAACTCGCAAGTGAATGTACTCCCTGTCTCATCGTACGTAATGCTAGTAAAATTAAATACGTTTGGATTTTGTCAAATTCCACACATTTGTAAATGTCTCTTCATGATCTATAAAATACGATTTATTTAACTTGGATTTCTTTTACATGAGTTACACGTACGTTTTGTTTTTTTTTTCATGTATCCTTTAAGCCTTAGGCCTTTTGCACATTATAAGAAAAATTATTGTGCCTTATAAGAAATTCAGTCGCATTGGTTGTTATAATATGATACCATGCATATCACAAGATATTTTGTCATATGTCGGATCAGAAATTGTCGGCTGCTTGTTCGACGTCGCGCCTACACAAGACGCCTTGTTTAGACACGACGCCCTTTTAAACATTATAAGAAAATTTCTTGTCTCTAATAAGACATTTCTTACATGATTATCCATCCTGATTAACCATATAGTAAAAAAGCACTGCAAGTGAAGGTGAATAAAAAATAAACCTATTTATGATACATAATTTATTAAGAAAAATAAAATACTGAAAAGTTATTCCGATCACTTTCATTTAACAATAAACATAAAGAATGGAAAACCGACGCATGTGCCTAGGCTTAAAAATTAAAATTACAATAGGTATTCAACACAAAGTAAAAATTAAGACAAAAAATAAAATAAAAAACTATGTACAAGGCTCTATGACTAAAGACTAACATATCTTTGCACTGTTTTAAGTTTCTGGTCATTAAAGGACTAGATCTATACGTAGATAACTTGTCTGGTTATCAAATTCGCAAAACTCATTTAGTATAGTTCAACTTCACTTGTAATATGATATATGTATGAAGAATCAAATGAGTCACGAAATCATTTGCCAAAATCAAAGTTAAACATACCTTTAGATTTATCACTAAATGCTTTGTTAAGAGAACTAATCATTTCATTATTAAGTAACGTAGAACAATTGATTGCGTATAAATAATCTAAATGATTGAATTCTTTATCGGGAACCATGTACATCTCGGCTGATGACGGCAGCTTGCTATAAAGTAGTTTCACATCCTCTTCACTTGATAACAAATCATTTTGAGACCAAAACAATTTGATCGGCAAAGTTATTTTACTCAAATCGTACTCTGGAGGTGACCTAGTACCATACACTCTTAAATTATTAGCTGCATCATAATCAAACTGTTGAAATTTACCAGAAACAATTTCTTGAGAGAAATGAACAACAGTTTTCCATGATGTACCGGTTCCAAGATGCGCCATAATAGCCGGAAGAAGGGTTTTGTTAAATTGTTTCTCATTAAATCCACAGATATAGAACAATACATTCTTACATGCCACAGAATCAATATATTCTCCAATACACGACCCTGATATTTTCCCTAAAGCAGAATTCTTCGGCATGAACTCATGAGAGCCGTACATCATTTCCATATAAGCTACGTTACTGGCTATAGGTGCTAAAGACTTTATAGGAGACTTCAAATTTGCAAAAAATACTACTGGTGCTAAGGCAAAACCTGTTGTTAATATACTATTGTATTCTGGTCTGAGAGTCAACATGGCAAATAAGATAGTTGTTCCCATGGAATGTCCAACATAAGCAATCTTAGTGTCTTCTCCTTTTACTTTAACAATGTAATCGATGATAGAAGGTACATCGTACAAAGCCACGTCATGCCAAGAGAAGTTCCAATACTCCTTCGTATCAGTTTTTAACCAAGCGTGCTCTTTAGAGTATCTGTTCCCTCTAATGTTTGACATCCACACATCATAGCCTGCATCAGCCAATACGAAAGCTAGGGATTTCTCAGGTCCATTTAACACCCAATCAGCTGAACTTGCAAATAGACCGTGCTGGAGTAGAATCGTTTTAGCTGGCACAACTCCATTGTTTTTGGAACGTGGAATCCTGTGGATATTGAGGACATACCCTTGGGATACGACGGTGTGGGTTTCACACTGGTAACCATTCCTGGTGACGATCGCTGGCACAGTCAGATGAACGTCAGGATTATCCATATAAGAATCGTAGTTCACATCGGGTATATATGTGAAGGAGACGGCTACTTTCCGCCCGCTTTGCTTCATGTTGTCGACGTAGTTATTCATTTCTGATGTAATCTTCCTTTGCTGCTCACTCATGTAATTGGTGACGGAATTCTTGACATCCACGGCTTGGTTGTAGCTTGCATTGTAGATCTGTTCGGCTCGTTGCTGTTGTTCCTCGAAAAAGTTTTGTACACCAGTCGTTTGTTCATTAATAAAGTTTTGAAATGAGTCTGTGAGCCAGTTTTCTTGTAATGAAACTGGTGTTAGAGTAACTAGTAATATAATAGTTACGTATGCGTTCATTATGCCCGGTTGACACGATACTGAGTCAGGGACAATTGGCGAGCTTATAATATTGTACGTGTGTGACCCGGAGACGCTGATGGGTTAACACGTCACTGATAACACTTATTAGATCATGAATAAACCTTTATTTTTAAACATTGTGATTAATTGTTTATAATGCTGTTGGGTAATTACAGGGGGAATAATTACGTTTTATTTATAATAATATATTATAAATTATAACTAGTAAATTATAATTATTATTGTTACAGTGTAAAGAAATCGCACATTTCTTCGACATTTCACACTGCGGCACCTTATGCCATTGTAATAGGAGCTATTTTGCATCAAAAATGTGTAGCTTGATCTGTGGCCGTGTATACTTATGAGGTTTATTTTTTTTAATTATAAAATTAAAGCCCGCCTCAGCTTCGCACGAGTATCTAAATCTTTGAATTTCTCGGGGTTTCTGTACTATAGTATGCATGAATTATAGATATAAACCTTTGTCTTAAATCACTCTATCTATTGCTGAAAACTGCATATAAATCCGTTGAGCAGTTTAAAAGACCTGAGCGAATAGACAGGCAGAAGCGACTTCATTTTATACTATTTAAAGAAAATGAATATCTACAGTTCCTACATAAACCATAGAATGGCTTGTCATCATTATGATAATCGTCACCTAAATTCGTACCAAACTCCAAAGTCGACAAGGTCTTAATACTTAAGGCAATGTACTACAAATTGTTTTAAACTACCTCACGTCTATTACGAGGTTTTATCACATGTTTTATTTTATAACTAGCTGTTTCCCGCGGCTTCACTCACGTTCCCGGGATAAAAAGCCTAATACCTTCGGGGATAATGTAGCTTCCTATTAATGAAAGATTTTTTCGAATCGGACAACTCCGGAGATTAGCGCGTTCAAACAAAGATTTCAGCTTTATTATTAGTATAGATAGATATGTATAGATTTTTAGGTTTGTAGGTATTACCATTTTGTTGCGTGGAAGCCCTGCAGATTAGTTTAATACCATGGTAGCTACTTTTATCTTGAACACTAGGATATTTAGGTCCCACGCGAGTCTAGATATAATATAATTAACTCGTGTTACGTGTACCCTCTAGAGTACTATTAATTTATTATCTGAGATGTCAAGTTTTTTTCGTAATGTCAGAGTTATAGTACCTACGAGTACCTACTAGCAAATTAGTCTTATAGTTAATGTTTTCAGGGTTCCATATCTCAAAAGGAAAAAGAGAACCCTTATAGGATCACTTCATCTCAAATAAGAAGGAAGTATATTTACTGATTAATAACAAAAGAAATCATCAACATATTCTTCCAAGGTATATTAGTAAAAGAAATTATCAACATATTCCTCCAAGGTATATTACTAATATACCTTGGAAGAATATGTTGATGATTTCTTTTGTTATTAATCAGTAAATATACTACCATTCTTCTCGCAAATAACATTTTGATAACTTACGACCTATAACTGAGCTGAAATTTGCTAAAAACGTGATAAAATTTGAATTTCGCGCTCCAACCGAAGCTTCACCCTTAACATCAGCGGGGTTGTACACTAAAAAAAAACATGCAAAATACGACACAATACAAAGCCTTAAATAAGTGAAAAATATAGTTTCTTATCATTGTTGATCCTTATGCGTCGAAGAACCTTTAAATACCCTTCGTTTTTTTTATTTTGTTGGACAAAGAGTTCATGTAGGTATGATGATTTAGGTATATGTAAAAGGCAGATATTTATAACCATAATTAGCGTTATAATAACGTTCTGTACAAACCACCTGACTCATAGATGAGACATCCTTATTTATAAATATAAATTAATATCTATTTAAATTGTAAATATATTTTTTGCCGAGTTATATAAATGTGATTTGTTTTAGCACGAGTTCCATCCAATCACTCGAATCGAAAATTACATAAGTTACGTATGGACGGACATGACGAAACAATAAGGGTTCCAGGCGTGAACTACGGAACCCTAAAAAGGATCTTGACATAAAGACAGACGGACAAGATGATCCTATAAGGGTTCCATTTTCCTTATCTACCTACCTAATAAAATATTCTTATAATTATTTAGTACTAGATTATTTATTCTTTGGTACTAGTATGGACACCGCGGTTTCATCCGCGTTCCCGAGAGATCTTATGTTTTCCCGGGATAACAAGTAGCCTATATGTTATTCCAGGGTATGATCTATCTATGTGCCAGGTTTTATCCAAATCCGTTCCGTAGTTTTTACGTGAAAGGTTAACAAACATACATACTTTCTCACAAATTTTCTTACAACTTTATACCTAAGTAGGATCATGCAGTCAGTGGGCACTTAGATTCCGAGAAACAAGAAATATCAACCGATAATTTAAAGTATAGGTACGTTACAAGGAAACTAAGCAAAGATAAATTATAACTAATTAAAGTACCTAGCTGATTAAGTACAGATTTTTTTGTAATTTTAATGACTCATAGAAAACCCATGGAGTATTGGCTTTAAGATAATTAATCTACTCGTATAATGATATTAAGAATAATTTCAATGGAAATAATGAATTTGAATGCGCTTAAGCTTTTAGAGTATAAAGAGGAAACCATGGTGATTGGACATTTCCCGAGGGAGAAATTGGTTTATATTGAGAAATTGTTTGGGTACAAAAGAGAACAATATACACACAACATCTTATACACACTACATGAAGCAAAAAATAAATGAAATGAAACCAAAAAAATAAAGAACTAAAGTGTCACCTCGTAGCTACCTGCCTAGCTGGCTACCACCCTCAAGTTGAAAATCGATATGTATATTTTTAAATTTAAAAAATTGCTTAAAGTCGCTTCGACGCTGACAAAGTGAAATAATATCATTTGTTCTATTGTTTACAAATCAAAATTTGTATAAAATTATATCTCTTTCTAACATGAAAACAAGAAAAGTATGTAATTTTGTTCTTTATAAAAAACTTTCAACAAAAAATAGAACCCCAGCTGTCCCTCCCTCCCCCCTGGGTACGCCCTTGTGTGGCGTGATTACGATTAATTTGCAAGCATTAGAGACAGCACCACTTGCACTTTCTAAATACAAACAAACATACATACAAGTCACCTGTGTTTGAGACGACCTACATAACTCCGTATTTCCACAACGCACGTTTCAGAATCGAAGAGAGCCTGTAAATATTTAGGAAACATAATGAGGAATAATAACAAAAAAATCTAATTAGTCCGTCAGTTAGATTATCAAATTTTGATCCGAAAACAAAAAATTACGAAGATACAGTGCGTTAAAATTTTCCGGTCTGCAAAAAGTGTACTATAAAGTAGTTGTACGATGACGTCATCCGTCATCCTGCACTTTGGTGGGTTATCTTTGTAATTTCTTATTGATTTGATAAAATAAAAAATACGTATCCCATATTTTTTGATAATCTAACCGACGGACTAATTAGATTTTTTTGTTATTATTCCTCATTAAGTTGAGATCTAAAGGAAAAAAATATTCAGAATAAAACGAAGTTGTAATTAAATACCTACAGAATTTTAAAGCAACTTAATTTCCATCTAATTGGTAGGGACCGGTCGGATAGCGGCCCATTTTATGTTTTCTTTTATTTGTCACAGAATTTTGAGAGTTAGGTAATTTGTAACATTTTGGAGGGATGACAAAAGGACGATGAAGATGAGTAAACATAATTAGTTTATAATTATTTATCTAGCTAGAGCTAGTAACTAAAATTTTACAGTAAACATTTATACCTAAGTACCTGTAACAAAAAAAACTAATAATTTAAAAGTCCCAAGTCACTGTCCTGTGAAAGCGTGCCAAGAAGACGTGCAATAATTTAAGACACACAATCATTCTTTATTGGTAAAACCAGCTGTGTAGCACTTCCTGGCAGGGCCACCATCACGGATTTGAATTCAAAGTGTATCACTATTTTATCCATAATTTATCCTATTTTGTCCTCGAATATCAGTTACAACAAGTCTTAAAAAAATACATAAAGATCTCAATGAGGCATGCTTAGCCAGAAGGACGACAATCACAGGAATTATCACTTTGCTACCCCGTTTTCGGGTAGACGACTAGATATGGCTTTCCATTCAACATCGGTAGCAAAATGAGAGAGTACCTAATCTTTCAATAGTTTCATAATATAGGTATGTTGTTTCAGTTACAAAGACAGTTCTGTTTGACGTTTCGTCGTCTCAAAATTATCTTTACTATAAATACCTAATGATTCTCCCCTTTACAAAGAAATCCAAGTCATTATCTCGCAAAAGCTGTCACTTTTCCCCCGCCAATGTCGAAATTATTTATTAAGATAACGACTATAAGAAAAAAAGTCTTTCAAGAAGTAAACAGCTCGCGGAAACTTTTTGCAAATGTGACGCGCAGGAATAAATGAACAAAATATAAGGATTAGCTCACCATTTTACTTTTTGAAATGCCCGAAAATTCTCAAATTATACATATGCGGCGAAACTGAAATGAATCGGATTTTTTATGTATAGGTAGGTACTATAACGTGCAAATTGTTATAACAACAAAACCGGGTAACGTTACTACAGTATAGGGAATCCTACGTTATACATTATGGTACCACACATGTTTTTGTACAGTTTCGACAAACAACCGTCATATGTAGATATATTTGTCTAAATATTGCTAAAACTTGTACCAATGTTTCTTTACACGTCAAATATTTGCCGAATCCAGTAAGTACATATAAACACGAGTACAAATAGCCATATGTGTTGCCAGCATTAGAGCTAAAGTTCGAATGCATGTACTTACTATACAGGTACAAAATGCTCCAAAATTTCGCTTCCGTTCCGTGCCAATATGAACCGAGCTTTAGCCTTTCTAGAAATCAGTCGTTTGTTAAACTTCTTGCCCTAATTCTGGGAAATGTAAGAAATTGGAAAAGTCCTCGACTCACGCGTATCCTAAAGATCCACTCAAGACTTTATTCGCTTTGTATATTTACGGCCTACCAAATTCAGATTTTCTCTCGCATTTTACAAATAGCTACTCTGTAAGATTTTCGTTTAGGTATTTGGAATTTTTTTCTGCGACTTCTTATTATAAAATTAATGCCTACTTTGAATTGAAAATCATATACAAATCCATAAACTATCATAGAAAGGCATCACGTTCATAAAATACAATGGTGGCAATTATATTGTTTGCAAACTAAACTAGTCACTATAAATATAATTCTAACAAAAAACATAATAAAAGAATCTATGTTTTTGGCATCGTAACAGTTGGCCAACACAAACAAATTGGCAATATATTTAAATAATAAATATCTTGGGACAAAATAGCGACAGACTTGGAATTCAGATCCGTGATGGTGGCCCTGCCAGGAAGGGTCACAACATCATCGACTAGGACATGACTGTCATTCCTAGCAACATTGGGGAGAGAAAACCTTATACACTATTTAGTTAAAATTCCGAAGGCTTTATCTGACACGTGACGTATGGTGATCGAAAGAGTGAGACGGAGGACACCATAACACTGATTTAGTTAAATAGCGTTTATGATTAAGGGGGTTAGTTTTAGAGGAATTAAGCACGAGATTATAACCATTAAAAAAAAGCATAAAATAAATATGTAGGAACTAATCTAATCTACATTACCATAACATATAAATATGTCCATCTTATCCTAAAAAAGATTTGTTCAATACCTTCAATTCTGCCTACAAGGGTTATCCCAGGAGATCAATATGTTTAGTGTGCGAAATACGACTTATAGAATCAGCACAATCTGACTCTAGTTCATTTTTTATATGTGACACAATACACAAGTTTCAAAGGGTTATCGTAAAAAAATGTATGTTCCATAGATTTAATGGTTACGGCTTAGATTTTATTTTTATTATTATGACTTTGCTTTGACAAGAGCTTTGTTGGGTACGCTCGTAAAATAAAGCCGTTATTTTTTGATGTGTTATTAATGGAAAGGAGTAAAATTGGTCCTCTGATGGCTTCATCAACCTTACCTGACAATATGTCTAATATCTTTCCTCTCGCTTTCCTTTAATATGTGGGAATGATTTCGTGAAAAGGAATGGAAGTGTGTAACAGGAAGCCGAGGAAGGGCGCGCTATTTGATGAGCGCACGCGGTAGAGTTGGCAGACAGATGGTACTAACCCATTTTCCGAGAGGTTGGTACTACTGGTGCCGATTCTGTTGTTTACAAACTTAACTAATATTAATCAAGTCACCTCTTTTTCAGGTTAACCTAATTGAAAAAAGGTTTTTAATGCTGTCAGTTTAGTCCATGCCGTCGTAATATATACGGGTAAATAGTCGTGACCAATAAAGACCGCGCTTAAATTCACGTTGAAATAAGTGATCGGACTAATTTGACAGGACTAAAAGATCTTGCATCCCTTTCTTATTAGGAAGAGATATAGTGAATGAGATTAAATTTATTTAGTTTTTAATCAACAGAATCGGGGCCACCTGTCAACCAAAGGGAAATAGAGAAGAACGCATCAGCTTGGTGATAACGAAGGTGAGATGTCAAATGTTACATATCATATACGACTATACTGTTAAGGCTCGCTCGTTTTTTAAACTTATTCAAACGACTTCAAAAAAGGAGGAAGTTCTCATTTCGGCGCGTACCTATTTTGGGTAAAGTAATAAAATTCAATCGGAACTCATTCACTTTGAGACCCTTTTCTCAGGAACGGGTAAAAGTATCAAGCTGAAAATAATATCATATACTTACCTACTAAGGTCTACGGTCCCTTGAAGGTGAATAAAATTCAAGCTTCTAAGTCAACGGGCGGGTACAGTTAAAATCAAAAGTAACTGATTGATGACTTTATTAACTACTTCATAGAAACTATCAAGAGAATATCAATAAGAAGGTACTTATAATAAGCTACCAGCAGCGGCAGCATCTAGGATTTTTTTATATTTTGTATTTTTTTTATTAATTGTAAATAATTATAAACAAGAGGATACTAAAGAGTCAATATACCTTTTGACGTACTGTGCTAGTATGTAGGTAGTTTCATGAAGGTAAGTGCTTTATCAGGGCCTAAACTGAATAAATTAATTTAAAAAAAAAACATACAAGTTAAGGAGATAAAATACGTTTATTTCTTAAAATTTGTCAATAATAAAGTCAGCCGCGGATCGTTAGATACAACCGATATCTCTCGCTGGGAACACTTCCCTTACTACATTATAATAATTATGTAGGTATGCAATATACAACAAAACTTATATAATATACATAGCATTATACTACATACATTCATAAACACGAAGTACCTAGTAGCATTTTAAATGCTTCATTAATTGCTAACATTAAAAATTAATAAACGTCACCTGGACATTAAATATATGTATATATTTTGTGTTTAAATTAGGTTCTTATTTCGTTCATATGTTATGATGAACCCATAGATACAGATAGACATAGATAACGCAAGCATCACGATCTGTATGAAAACAAAGCGTGCTTTTTTTTTACCGTTTCAAAGTAGCGATAGGCGATTGTTACTAAAAACAATAGAATTATTCGATTGTTCAATTTCTTCGAATCATATTGAGCAGATTACTGTACAGATTGAGCGCGACAGTGGGTAAGTTAAGCATTTTATGCTTAAGCTCAAAAGGAGGCACGCGAAGCCGAAGCTCCTGCGTTATCTATGTCTATCTATTTCTATGATTTATCCTCTTCGGGTCACTAGAATCCTTGAAACATATTCTTTAAAACATCATTGGATTTTTTGTAAGACTATTAAAATGGCATGTTATTTTTAAAAATCTAAGCGTAAAAATATTATGAAACTGTAAAGATACTGATTACTCAGTGAACAAATTCATTGATACATAAGGATCATATTGAAACATGTTAATATGAATTCATTCTGTTATAAATATAAAGCTTTAAATCGAATGTGAAATTATACTTTCAAGAATCATGATGACCGCAAATTGATAGATATCCATGAAAATTTTATACATCCTTTATACATTGCCCCATTTATAAGCTCATAGTAATCAAAAATATCTCAAAAACAATTTCTCAAGCACTTTTATCATCGATTGTCCCTTGTCTCTGTGTGCTAACGTATCATGTGTCTGTGTACACATTCCAATGTGTTCGAGTACAACCAAATCAACAAGTGTCTACAACGACATTGTCGAATTTTTTATTTCGCTATCTTAAATGATATTTTCGAGATGCTAAATCAAATAATAATTTATAAAAAATATCGCTTTTTTAAGCTTGTTTACGCTTGACAGTAGATTGTATCGATATATTACATTTATCGATATTCTACATACTTGAAAAATACACAACACTATTGTACTTTTTTATATTGGAAACATTTTACCATTCGGATACTAGTCTCCTTAAATAATGTTGTATCAACGAAATCAATGCAAGTAACAAAAAAATTAGAACTACAAATGGGGCAGAACAGTAAAGCGAATACATACACTTTTTTTTCATAAGAAAGCCTCTCGCTATGAATAATTCACAATTTAACCTTTAAATGCTAAAATACATACTAGGTGCATAGCGTTACCGGTCTTTACACTATTAAAATACTTGCTACACGTAAATATTAGTTTACATTAATTATTATTGTATTTTTTATTTTATTTATTTAATAATATTAATCATACACCTAAAACCGAGGGAGAAATTTTCTATAAGGAGACAAAACTGTATTGTTCGTTTATATACTAAATCACAAGGTTTATACAAAGTAGGTACTATCGCCGGTTTACCAAAAATGTCTTTAAATACGTAACATAAGCGGGAGGTCACTTTGCGCCATTCGATATATTCCATTACACGGACCAATCGACTAATTTAATATCGATATTCGACGCCTCGATATAGTATCGATCAAATATCTATATAAAAATAATAATATCGACTTAGTTATACTATCGATAACACCAAAGGCTCGATACTTATATCAAAACCGTGTTTCATCGAGATATCGATAATAATTTCTCTAGTGAAACACATCACTATCGTTAACTTGGAATAGGTTTTACTAAAGTTAAGGGCATAGTGCATTATAGCACGAAATCAATCATAACGAGGGAAGAGGGGGGGGGGGGGGGGGGGTATTATGACTATACTAGTATATGTATAGTTAATAACTGGATTTTATTCTTGTATCTCAATTTTTTCGGATAGAATTAGTTTTTCTTAGTTTCCGATGAACTTTTCGTATTATGTGTTTTATATGCCATTTGATGGAAGAACAAGGAATATAAGGCCTGGCCTTACTGAGGCTCATCCAACAAGGTGGGCATTACCATGTACCCTACCACCTATTTAGGGTAAAGTAGTTAGTCTAAATAGGGTAAATATTCGCTTGAGATGCAAGGTTTTCAATTTCATGAGATTTTAATTAATCGTGGTTTATATAATGTCACCGTATTATTGCGAACATCGTTAGTTTATAATCGATCTGGCGAGATTGTAAACTGTCGATACATTGTGACCTGTATTGCTCACAATATAAATTTCACCCACGATAGCTCATAATTCAACCATTGCAAACCGAATTGTGAACTAACCTGCACTTACCGATAGGGTTCACAATCAGGCCAATTTTATCCCTCATAAGATTGTGAACGGTCCCTGATTGGTCGGTTTCGGAGTCAAATAAAGTAAATGCACAGTTCACAATGTTTCGACAGTTTACAATCTCGCGAGATGGATTATAAACTAACGGTGTTAACAATCACGGTGACGAATACATAATTTAATTAAATATTGCTTATTATTCCAGTATTTTTCACAGTTTCCACATTACCGAGCGTTCTGTAAAATCTATTTGCTAAAATACTATTGCGAAATAACTGCTTTATTATTATGTACTAATTAAAATTGGTGTTTTTATATTGTGGTTACGCCTTTATATATTTCTGAACAGTGCTGTGCTGGGCCAATCCCGTGTAAAGGACACTTTATCTATGTTACCAATGTCTTATGAGTATACCTTAAATTAAAGTACTAGATAAGACCTGAGCTATATTTTGCTTCATCAGCCAGTATTTGCATTTCAATTCCATCCATCCAAGTCTTAGGAAAGAGCGAGATGTCAATAGATTGGTTTTACTTGCTTTTATGTGGGAAAAATATGCAGACCTGGCAAATTACCATCGCTAGGTATTATCAAAGACTCCACTTCGACTCAGACGCGCTGATCGACGTTTACCACTCATCAAAGTAAATTGGAGCTTAAAACTTTAAGGTAAAGTATATATTTTGGCGCCCACCACAGAATAATAAATAGTACTATCCAGAAAGCTTACTTCCATAGACATTTTATACCTCCTTCGGAGACGAACGGAAGAAAGCCAGATCCACAGATACTTCATACGTGTGAATACAGCTCAACCCTTAAATAGAAACTAACACAAACGAATACTCGCACAGAAATACTTTTTAATCTAATTTATATTATTTTGTTCGTCGTCTTTGGTTACATATGAAATGTTTCAATATAATAACAGAACGGGGTTCTTGTTTAGCACGTATAGCTGTGGGCAATCTAGTTATAGTTATATATCTATGGTGCGATTACCTCCAGTTTTTTGTTAAACTATAATGCTGGTTTCAAAGGAATCTAAAAACGCATTTTTATTAGACGAAATAAACTTACAGATATGCTGTTGGGCGTCGCCACCATTTAATACAGCTTTAATAGATTTCCCTTTATAGTGTGTGACAGCATTTAAACGCTTTTGTTTCTGGGAACTTATTTTGAAAATGTTATACCAGTCTGGCGTCGCTGGCAAATAAAATTAAAATTAAAATCTAGGAAAGTCGTGAAAAGCAACTCTTTTGCAGGCGAATCTTGTCCTTATTGACTTTAAAAACGTTATTATTATAATTCTTATATTTTCCTGTCAAGGTTGAAATTTAAATAACATTTAAAAATAATAAAAGCGTAACGGAAACTACTTGTTATAAACAAAAGCTATATGCCAACAAAATTGTTGGGCCAAATACGGACAGCGACGCCAGACTGGTTATGTGAAAAAACAAAGTTAACTAGCTAGCTAGCCAGCTATCAGTGACCTCCGCTGTCAGATGGCCGACGCCCAATAGGATATAGAAAGGTAGTGTGCGTGTAAGCCAGATGTTGTATTTTTTATCTTGCTTTCACACATACAGCTATCCCTTTCGTTTTTAAGTTTAGTCGTATAGACTTTGTCTGATTATTAGTATTTTTTGTTGGACATTTATTTTATACCAAAACATGTTGTTTTAGACTTTAATAACGCGATCTTACGACTCAAATTGTAATCAACATCAGGTCCTCTAAATTAGGGTTACCTCAAAGTACTAATATAATAACATTAATATATGTAACCAATTAATTTTAAATGTGGTACTTAATATTGAGCAATAATTACCTATGCATTTTTCAACTTCCATGAAATTAGAAATTAAAGGAACTATTTTTTTTTATTTTCCATTAATGATCAAGAACAATTTACATATTATTCAAATATAAGAGTGAGAGAGAATAACAATCAAGTTTCACCTTTTTAAAAAATATTTTTAAATAGTACCTTACAGTTGACATTTCTAAAAGACACATTTATTGCATATTATATATTTTTTTTTTCAATATTTTTGTATTAATTTTGTAAATTTTAACTATAACGCGAAAACTGTCAAATCTTAATGACTAGAACTGCACTCGTGACCTTTTACTTTATGGTCTGATATAAAGGTTATAATATTTCATCTTTTTCATAGCAACATAGACCAATAAGGATCACTCTTCAAAGAATAGCTTTGGGCTTCGACGAAATCCACTCTTATGCCCCTCTGATGCAATGGCAACAAAACGAGAGGACACCATTGCCCAGAAAATGCCTATTCACTCTAGCTTTGAGGGTTTATTTTTACCTACTTATTCCGGCATTGCACCTACTTTTAATTCGAATTTTCACTGGAATTGCATAACTAAACTATCATCGAATCGATTACCAATAATCGATACTACTATACAAACAGACAGACAGACTAATATACATAATGTACTTTAACATTCAAACAAATTGTTCCATTTCTGTGAGATTGTTAATTAAAAAGTGACCGAATAAAATAAAATAAAATATCATTAATTAACTAAGCTTAAATGTTTTAATCATTGCACTTATTTATTGAACGAATGTGTGGAGCCAGTAACAGATAAAAAGAGCATTAAAAATTTCATCCCTTTAGTAGCGACATCTATTAAAACAAAGAATTCAGAACCTCATTTTCTCTATGGAAGTACTATAAAAGGCGGAAGAGAAAAAAAACTGCAAATAAAAAACATTTCTAACCGGCCACACTGCATCCGTAAAATAAAAACAAAAACCTGTCAAATCAAACGTCACTTTGACGTCTACAGTTAAAGCTCGTTACAAAAGAAAAAGAAACAAAATACATACGCGTTCCGTGCTACAACATAACTTAGGTGTAATAAAAGAAAGAACTTAAAGTAACCACTCAAAAAACACTTTAAACTTAGCACATTATGGTCCAGTTTCGTCGATCCACTCTGAGTACATCGTAATGTTTGCAGGTAACATAATGGGCGACCCGTGTTCGTAACCACTATCATTATTGCTACATACACTGCGGCCAATCGGAGAGAGAACTTATTTGACAACTTGTGACGTGACAAATGTCAGATTTGACGTTTATTACCACAGATAAAATTAAAGGTGCGATAAACGTTGGGAAAGCGATAAGCCCTGCTTTTTATCTTGCTTACACGGACATTAAATCTTTTGCCTCCTATTTTTTAAGAGGTTGTAGGTTTCCTTAACCAAAATGTAATTTTAAAAAAAGCAAGCCATCATCACGACCTGTCAAAATTCCTTATCTCCGATTGGCCTTACCGCGGCACTGTCAAACCATACCTAAACACACGACACAGTCTTGGTTCGCTATAAGTCCGCAAGCGTTACCTCGCCACGTCACAGACGGTCACTTGCCACGAGTCACTGGGCGCGGTGACTCGTGTCACTGTCACTGTCATTTTCACTGTCACTGTCACTAGCGGGGTGTGATAGCTCACACGGCGGCCGATTTGGCGACGCGTCAATATGCACGCCTGTCGTCTAGATCAGACATCTGAAATTAACAATGGCATACTTAGGTTAATTTCTTGAAGGATTTTTTGTAGCCATGACATATTACCTATATTAATTTTAGCATTCCTATTTTAGCAGTTTCGAAAATACTCTTATCATCGGATGGCTTTACAAAGAACACCCTCCAAATTTCAAGTTTCTACATCCAGCAGTATCATACAGGCAATATGTATGAAAAGGTTGAAAGTGAGCCATATGTATGTCTGTAAGGGTGAGTAGTGTGTGGTATGTAGTGAGTAGTGTGTAGTGAGTAGTGTGTAGTGTATAGTAAGTAGTGAGTAGTGTGTAGGGAGTAGTGAGTAGTGTGTAGTGAGTTGTGTGTAGTGAATAGTGTGTATAATGTAGTGAGTAGTGTGTAGTGTGTATTATGTAGTGTGTAGAGTGTAGTGAATAATGTATATAATGTAGTGAGTAGTGTGTAGTGAGTTGTGTGTATTTTGTAGAGTGTAGTGAATAGTGTGTATAATGTAGTGAGTAGTGTGTAGTGTGTATTATGTAGTGTGCAGTGAGTTGTGTGTAGTGTGTATTATGTAGTGTGCAGTGAGTTGTGTGTAGTGTGTAGAGTGTAGGTAGTGTATTGCGAGTAGTGTGTAGGTAGTGTAGTTTGTAGTGAGTAGTGTGTTAGTGTATAGCGTGTACATACATTGTGAATGCGCGAGCGCTTGTGCGGCGGCTCGTCGGGCGCCTCCTCGATGACCAGCTCGCCGCCCACCGACGAGCAGTCCTCGCCGCTGCCGCCGCTGCCACCGCCTCCGCCGTACCCGCCGCTGTAATATACCATATACAATATACATTACATTTATTTATTTTTTACTAGCTTCACCCGCGTCCCCGGGATAAAAAGTAGCCTATGACCTTCGGAGATAATGTAGCTTCTTATTAGTGAAAGAATTTTTCAAATCGGACCAGTAATACCAAGAGATTGGCGCGTTCAAACAAACAAACTCTTCAGCTTTAATAATAGTATATTACTGATATCAATGTATAGAAATTCACTAATCTAAGATATTTCTAGTTTAGGAACGCAGGCTATCAATTACATTATACCATTGTTAAAGGTGAATAAAGAAATGATTATAACTAGTAATAAGTAGGAGTGATGTGATAGTTACGCATAGTATGGCGAGTGATGGTGTATGAGGAGGTTGGGCGGGTCGTCCTCCTGGATGGAGACCAGGTTGCCGCTGTGACTCGTGCCCACCACGTACTTCTCTGTTACATACAAACAACAACATCATTTATATATCGCTGTTCCTCGCAGAGCCACTTGCGTTCTCGGGATAAAAAGTAGTGAAAAAAATATTGGAATCGGAGCCGTAACTCCGGAAATTAGCGCGTTCAGACAAACAAACTCTTCAGGTTTATTATTAGTTTATAGATATGTCCTGGGGTATAAAAAGGTCAAAATACTAATTATAGACTAATATTGCATCAAGCAGAATGTTTTATAGTATAAAAAAAACAAATGATGAGGAATGAGAAAAGAGGTGATCTTCAAACGGCTGAGCGAATTTTCTCAAAACATAGCTAAAAACATTCTCGACTAAAACACCTTTCAAACTCAATCAAAATCAGTTCATCTGTTCAGGAGTTATGATGCCACAGATAGACACACAACACACTACAAATTTATAACACCCCTCATTTACGTGGGAGGTTAAAAATTATGAGGAAGATGATAATACATCCAAAATCTACCGTAATACTAAATCGAATGGAACTCTCCTTGGCAAAATAACAACACAAAATGGTATGTTGTAGATTTGTTCCTTATGATGAAATAATTAAATGGTGATGGTACCTTCTCTCTCGCCGCCAGCCCCATTGGTGACGACGGTGATCTGGTGGCCCGCCATCACCAGCGCGCCCCCGCCGCCCGCCGTGTACGCCAGCCCGTGACCTGACCACATCACTACACCATTACAAACTGGAAGGGATTTGTATGTTTACCACCTAAAACCGCCCACATAAAAACTGATATCTATGCCATGAACATTTTAGTTCTCTTTCTTTTGAAACGGCAGAATTTTGTTTATAATTTTTGTATTAATTTGACTTGTAAAGGGAACACCTACATCTGGGAATGCGATGGAACTTTGTCATAATAATAATTTAGCCTGGGAAATTCTTCACACAGCCCTCATTTTAAACTGAGCAGAGCTTGAACTATGGTAACCAGATAACTGATATACATTTCAAATTGATATTTGCAGATATTTTAAAGAAATAGACACATTCATTCATACAAATATCTGTCTTTGGTGGTAATCAAATCCAAAGACTTGTAACGTGTACTGTAGTGTAGTACAGTACAGAAGAGTAGTAGTATAGTACAGTACAGTACAGTACAGTACAGTACAGTACAGTAGAGAAGAGTAATAGTATAGTATATATAGTATGTACCCGGTGATCCGGGCGCGCTCTGGCTGACCCCGCTGCGCTGCGGGAACAGGTACTGCGCCGACTGGTGGCTGGTGTTGTTGCTGTTGCTGTTACTGTTAGTGTTGGTGCTGAGCCGCTGCTGGCTCAGTGTCGCCTACATAACAAAACAACATATTACTATCTACCAGTGCCGAAGGGTCCATACAAGCCGATTCCCACCGGCTTACCTTTTAGAAATCCCAGTCCCACAGATTGTAAAGCTACTTTTATATAAAATACAATTTAATTAAGTATAAAATTATCGGTGTTTTTTGAACGGCTTACCCTCGCCACTGCTATAATAATAAATAAATAATAAATATCTCGGGACATTTCTTCACACACGGTTATCTGATCCCAAACTAAGCAGAGCTTGTACTATGGAAACCAGATAACTGATATACTACATATACTACTTTTTTTTTGTTAATACATACTTATATAGATAATTACACCCAGACTCAGAACAAACAGACATGTTCATGCACACAAATGTTTGTCCTGGATGGGAATCGAACCCACGACCAGCGGCGCGACCAACTGCGCCAACTGGCCCGACATCTATCGACTATCTACCTACACTTGTATTTACCATCGACAAAGTTGAAGCATGATCAGTTTTGAAACGTTTTCGTATGCAGCCAGTTATCATAGATCGCCCTGTCCATTGTTGACGATACAACCGTGTTTATGTAAAATCATTTGTTTAGACTATTTTTATGACAACAGCATTGTTGTGTCCGATTTGGTGCGCAGTGCGATTTGTGTTGTTAGGTGATCATGTTTCAATTTTGTTGATAGTACACACGGTCGCAGATCAAGCTACACATTTTTATTGCAAAATAGCTCCTATTACAACCGCATAAGGTGCCGCAGTGTGTAGCTTGATCTGTGGCCGTGTGTACCTAACCTACCCGTAAACGCAAGAAATAAATGAATTTGAATCCAATTAGAGTTCACCTGAGATGGAAGAACTCAAAGCTTATAATTAGCCTTGTTTACATCTATTTTTGTAAAATATTGTTATCAAACTGCAAGTTTTTCTTAATGTAAATAAAAATTAAATATATTAGCGTTAGAAATCACGAATTTTTTTTCAAACTTTTCACACAAGACCTCAACCTGCATAATCAAATTGTATGATCAGTAAGTAGCATTTACCTGCTGCTCATGTTCCTCGCCAGTGAAGAGGTCGGGGGTCGGCTCTCGAGACAGCTCCTCAGGCGTAACCAGCCCTGAGACACCCACTTGAGAGGGAGATGTTGGCGCACTCCTGTAAAACAACAATAATATACTGTTTAAAGCGTGCTTGTAAACATACAAAAAATGTCTGACTAAGGCCCAATTTCACCAACAGAATAGTAGAGATAAACTACGTTAACATGGCGCGCCCCTCCAAATTACTGTTTCAATGTGTGTACTCACATCCTTACGAAAGAGTTTGTATGTAGGTGTAAGTATTCGTCCAGTAGCAGGCCGCTTCAGTGGTGCCGATTCTGTTGTTTACGAAATAAATAAATTTAATCTCACTATATCTCTTTCTTATAGTAAATATATGAAAGGGATGCAAGATATTTTAGTCCTGTCAGTTTAATCCGATCATACATTTCAACGTGAATTTAAGCGCGATCTTTATTGGTCACGACAATTTACCCTTACATTTCGACGGCATGGATTAAACTGACAGCATTAAAAATGTTCTATCTTTTTTCAATAAGGTTAAAATGAAAGAGAGGTGACTTATCTAATATTAGTTAAGTTCGTAAACAACAAAATCGGCACCAGTATCTCACTTATTACTAATCAAGACAATCGACGTGTCATTTTCATAGAGTACGTCAGTGCAGCGCCATACTAATAATAATGAGCGATTAATGGCGCCTCTAGTCGAGCAACAAATCGTTCGATTTATTTTTGTATGACGGCCGTATCAGTACGCACACATGCGTCTGTAAATACTTTCAAACGTTTTGAACTTTGGAGGGGCGCGCCATGTTATCGTAGTATCTCAACTAAAGTATTATACCTTTTTCATATTTTATAACAATTTTCTGTGACACACGGCTATCTGATCCCAAACTAAGCAGAGCTCCTAACTCATATACTCTTATCATCAATTTCGTTTACCTTATCATAGTGAATTGTCTTGAATTGCCTTTTTGAGTGATTTTTTTATAATTTTTACTTCTTCATTTCTTACTAATCTGTTTTTTGTTATCTTGATTGTGCTGTCAAAAAATTCTTAATATTTATACTAGGCATTTAACTAATGGAGTTTAGAGTTAAGTCAGAGCACTTCTCACTATAAATAAAACAACAATTAACTTGCACAAATACATTTCAAACGTTTTGAGGTATGGATGGGCGCGCCATGTTTTTTTTTTTTTTTTTTTTCTTGAGACCAACAGCTTTTATAAGAATACTTATAACTAACTTAAAAACAAAGAAATACCGCCAATAACAGGTCTCCATTAAACTTATATTATCGTAGTTAATCTCTAGTTGAAGACACTGAGGTATATTAATACGTATAGAGAAGCTATCCTAAGCAAAGGCCATGCTCCATTTTGTTAATTTTCGCTGCAACGCTGAAACAATAATTAGTCGTCTAACCAGACACGGAGCGCTAGAACGTTTTTAAGGTGTAGTTTTTTCACGTCCAAAAAGTCAAAAGCTCCGTGATTTTCATGGTGGTTACGCGTTACGTGTCTAACCAACTAAGTGAAGTGCGGCCGGATGGCTGCACTTGAACGAAACATAGTTGTTATGTGTGGCGTCTTCTCTATACAGTAATATACCTCAGAACTTAGGCTGAGATCTATAGAGCCTAATTAGGTTAATATCTATATAGCGTGCTTAGACTTTGCTCAGACTTTACTTAGGGTACCTATGGAATAAAGTAAATATTTGTGTTTTAATAGGGTAGTTGACAGTGTCAAAAATAAATGACCAAACACTAACCAGTGCATAAAACATCTAGAAACATCAAATATGTTGTACATTTAATGCTTTTTAATTACCAGTAGAACCACTAAGAATAGATAATTGATGCTGTGAAACTATGACGTCATAGTGTAATATTTCATACAAAATTCCATATAACCGATTGTTTTGACATTTATTAAAAAGTAGCTGATTTGATAAGTCAGTCAACAACCCTATTTGTAGCCAAGTTTTTGGTGATTCGTCGATCGAGACTTTGCTTAGCACACACTCAGAGAGATTCAAAGATTGCATTTTAAATATCTATTTTATACGGTAAAGTCTCTAAGTACGCTCTATAGATCTCAGCATTAGTGTTTGGGTGTTTGTATATACCTGGAGGAAAGGCCGAAGGGTGCGCGGAACTGCACGCCGCGCGGACGGCGCGGTCGGAAGGCGAGCTCGATGAGCTTGCCCTCGCTCTGCGGGTCGATGCGCCAGAAGCTGCCCTTCCCGGGCTCCTCCTGGCTACGTGGCACCTTTATGAAGTACCTGCACAACAACAAACAAACATTCATTACACAATAGTACATAACGCAATTCGTGTAATTACATATTAATTAACTTATATAAAAAGAGCTAACCTTCTTCAAAGACAATACAATACAGGACTAAAATTTTTTTTTTTTTTAAACAACTGAGTTGAAATTTTCCTCCATTTTTGAAGAAGGTTAAAAACTGAAAAATCAGGCTGCTATAAGAATAAAAAGATGGGGATTTTTTTTATTTCTTATTATTTATTCCCTTCATTTTAATATCAAACTCAATAGGTTTTGGGAGATTTTTTTAACATACATTTTAGCACCAAAAATCTCACCGTGGTCACACAAAGCCTAGAAAAAAACTGGACCTCAAGTGCAACTGCCGCCGCTCTGGAACACGCCGCTTCAACAAAGTACCCTACCACCATGTACTCACCTATTCAAAGATAAATTGTGACGTATAGAGTTCTGCCATCCCTTATCAGCGGTGCGGTAGTAGGGGTAGTTCTTAGTGATGTAGCTGTATATCCCGCTGAGGGTGAGCTGCTTGTCCGGGGCGGATGCTACAGCTTGAACTATGAGCTGCGCGTAGCTGTAGGGAGGCTTGGCGTCGTCGCGCGCCTCGCGAGCCTCTCGGGCCTCTCGGGCTTCGCGGCCGTCGCGCGAATCCCGCACGTCGCGGCTTCCGAATGATTCCGAGTTTGTTGATGACGCCTGGATAGTAGACATTCGTTTATGGTGAGAAATTAAAGAACTCTTAATATATAAAAGAAAGTCCGGTTATTTGCACCATTTATTTATAACTCGAGAACAGCTGGACCGATTTTTATGATCTATGATTTGTTGGATTAATCTAATCCGAGAATATAACTATGAGAGTATATAAAAAAAAAAAACAAAAAAAAGGTTGGTAGGTGTAGGTAGGCAGGAGTAGGTATTTAAGTGTAGGTAGGTCAACCGTCTGCTAAACACTCTGTGTATAGATAGATAGATAGTATTTGAAGTGAGAACATTATTGTTTATCATGTAAATAAAATATGATATGATAATAGTAGTTTATGATACTGTTGCATAATAGGGGTTATTAACTACGAGTGTGAGTTTAAGTACCGAGCCGTAGGCGAGGTTCTTAATAGTATCACACGAGTTTTTAATACCTAATTATGTGCAGTATCATACAGTACTTTATCTAAACTCATATAAATAATGTAATTTAAAAAAATAGACAGATCGATAGTATTTTTCAACAAACTGAACTTTTCAAAAAAAAAAAAAAAAAAAAAAAGCTTTTTTTGTGACATTTTTGGTCAAAATGATATATGTAGGCAAAAACAATAAAATAAACAGACACAATAATCATATACTTAATCAAATCCGTGTTGCCAACTCCCAAATATTCTTACCTCTAAAGTTCAAGTTACAAAATTTGTGACATTGTCATCGTCAAATTGAATTGATACTGATGGATTATACTATTGATAGGTCCAAAGTGTACTTTAATAGAAAAAAAGTTATTTTATAGCATTATCTTGGGAACAACAACTGTACTATAATGAATCATTATACACGGGTGTGCATAAAGTGGCTCATTAAAGTACTGATTTTGATTTCATAATAAGAACATTACGATATGAGAGTAGATAAAATATAATTAAAAATACTCAGCAAGCCTTCATTCTTTAGTGGATCTTTTTGAATTCATATCCTGGTTCTTGAGAACGTTGGTATGTTATATAAATCCTTAATAAGTTCAATCAATACTACTTATATTATAAATGCGAAAGTTTGTGAGTATGGATGGATGTTTGTTACTCTTTCACGTAAAAACTACTGAACGGATTCGGAACACAGATAGTTTATAACCTGGATTAACACATAGGATACTTTTTACCCCGGGAAAACATAAGATCCCTCGGGAACGCGGGTGAAAGACGGAAGCTAATGTCAACTTAAATGCTTATCATTAGAAAGATACTCAAAGTAATGGCGTCACCATCTCAGCAGTTTTTGGGGGTTTTTTAAAGGCATTATTCCTTACCGCAGTGCCATTAGAGCTGGGTCGCTGGTTGTCGGCGAGTGAGGCGTAGTGCGCGACCAGCCCGAGGTCCGCGTAGCGTCTCCCCGAGGAGCCAGCGCCGCGCGGCGACGTAGGACAACTATTCGCTGCACTTATCGTACCTGAAACATTATGGGATGATATTAAGCTTTTAGAAGCACGATTTTAAGTCGATGTAGAAGTCCAATAGCGTGGCGAAAGTCGATCTACTTCCTATTAATATTTTAAACGTGAAAGTTTGTATGTATGTATGGATATTTGTTACTCTTCTCGTAAAAACTTGTGAACGGATTTGAATGAAACATAAATAGATAATATATAGGCTACTTTGTATCCCAGGATACATAAGATCCCTCGGGAACGGGTGAAACCGCGGGGCGGAAGCTAGTCTTACAATAAACTCAAGATTACGGAAGAAGGAAAACATCGTGCCCTTATATCTCACATTTGTAAAAAATAACTTTTAACAAAAAGAGAACCGCCTTCAAAAACATTAAAAAGTAATATATAAAATAATAACTATGTATGAACTCTAATGTGACAGTACAAATATACAAAAAAAATAAAACATACAGTCGAATTGAGAACCTTGTCCATTTTTGAAGTCGGTTAATAAAATGAGGTTCCATTCGATCTCATACTTAATCTAAGAGAAGTAAAAAAAAAATTAAGATGTGTATCATCCTACTTCTAATGTAAAAAGTCACAACATTACTTCCCATTTCTAATCAAAAACATCATTGATTCCTTACCAGTAGGCGATGGTGCTGGACTGCGACCATCGTTATCTGAAGGTATGGTGATCCGGAGAGGCGGCATAGGAGCAGAACTGCCTCCAGCGCCACCCCCGCTCTCTTCGACAAGAGATTGGAACTCCAGGCGGATGTTCGTGGAAGGGAATCTGAGAGTGCATCTGGAATAAAAAATAAATAAATTAATTAATATCCTGGGACATTCCTCATACACGGTTAACTGATCTCAAACTAAGCAGAGCTTGTACTATGGAAACCAGACAACTGATATACTACATACATATACTCTTTTTTTTGTAAATACATACTTATATAGATAAAAGGGATGATGACTTAAAAAAATCTAATTAGTCCGTCGTCAGTTAGATTACCAAAAAAGATTGGACTCATATTTTTTTTAGTTTCGAAAACAAAAAATAACGAAGATACAGTACGTTAAATTTCGCGTGACGTCACGTCTTAGTACACTTTTTACAGAGAGATGACGTCACAAGCCCCCACTCCTGAACATTGATGCGCCTTATCTTTGTAATTTTTTATTCATTTGATAAAATAAAAAATACTGACGGACTAAACAGAATTAATTATTTTTATCCCAGTCATCATCCCTATTACACCCCAGGACAAGCAGACATGTTCATGTACACAAATGTTTGCTGGATAGGACTCGAACCCACGAGAAGTGGCACGATAGGTGGTGTATTAATTAACGGCGCCAACTGGCCTGTCAAATGAACACAATATTATTATTAGTTTTGTACTAAAAACAACGTTACCGTGTTGCTAGAGACAGACAACTTAACCATCAAAATGAAACCTCATCAACTTATTAATTCATAGAATAATGAAGTTTATTTATGGAATACATTTTGATATTAGCATTTGTTAAAAGAAATGAATCCTTCATAAAAGTATATTATAAGGAACTGATGTTTACAATGTTACAGAAATCTCAGCAAACTTGCGACAAAAATAACATGCTCAAAATGGCGCCCAACGTGGGCTTAACTGTATTGACTTCCAACACGTAACATAATAGGATTCAATTATATTATATATTCTACACACACGTTTCTGATTTTTGATTTGATTTGATTGGAGCATGTGCTAAAATTACACATTTTAAATCGATTTCCTGTATTCAAGATGGCGCCCAACGTGGGACTGTGTTTGCATGCGAAGGAGTATAAATAGAAGGTAGTTTGTCAAAAAATTATCTATTCTTTATTAAATTACTAAGATATGCTTTATACGAGTCGAGTGGCAACATAAAATATCATTAATCGAAAGATTCTGTATGATTAAAACTCATAAACGTTTCCCTTGTCGCATCGTGTTGTAAGATTTGTTTTAACGAGTCAACAATATGTTGCGAAGGCATTTCAATAATCACAGAATTACAGGTTAGGTCTTTATATTAGAATGAAAGATTCCTGTAATTCATAACTTGAATAAATGCCAAACATTTACTTCCTTATAATATAACTAGATACCTCGCGGTTTCACCCGCGATCCCCATTTTTACCCCCTAGGGATTGAATTTTCAAAAATCCTTTCTTACCGGCTGCCTACGTCATAATCGCTATCTGTATGCCAAATTTCAGCCCAATACGCTTAGTGGTTTGAGCTATGCGTCGTTCGATCAGTCAGTCAGTCACGCATTCTAAATTCATACATTTTTCGTATGTTAGTTAGCATTGCACACCAATCATCAGTTCAATTCACAATTAAAGCACGTAATTGAACTCAAATCGAACCTCTATCATCTATTTATACCTCTGTAATAAAGGACACCCATTCTGCAATCTTCCTATACCTATATCATGGTATCAATCAAACGTCTATAGATAGCAATTCCGAGAGGCACCACCCGCTGTGCAATAAATTCAATAAGCGGACAGGGCCTAGACTAGTGCTCGTCTGTCACTAGATCGTTCATAATGAACGGTTGCTATGGCAACGGTCTAAATACAACCATTATACTTAGATGTCGAAGTACTGCACAAGAGATATGTACGCCTACATTTTGCACGTGTCGAGAATTATTAATAAATCATTAGGGAATATCGACAGCTTTTGATAGAGATTGGTACAACGTAATCTCCTTGTACATGAACCTGGGATTGCCAGCAATTTAGAGGTACCGTTCTTTTTTAAAGAATCACACTAATTGGCAAGTGATTTCATAGGGTTATTTGTAATTTAGCGAAATCATTAGTAACATTATATATCCAGGAAGTTTGATGTTTTGTATGAAAAGTTTGATTGTAGGTAAACCCTGTACAGAATTTGTAAAACCAGTTCTCAATAATTAATACATATCAACCGAAAGACGTCCACTGCTGGACAAAGGCCTCCCCCAAGGATCTCGACGATGACCGGTTTCCCGCGACCCTCACAAGATCGTCGAAGAAACTCTTCATCTACTTATATATTTAACGAAAATTCGACTTCAAATTAAAAAAAAATGAAACAAATTCAATTTTTAAAAACGATCGATATTTGAAAATAAAAACAGCTTCAATAAGACTTCAATCAAACCTGTCCGAATCAATATAAAATTCACGAATATCGGCATTAATTTATTTGAAAGGCTTTCCACGTGTTGTTATATAACGTTGTTAGTTCACTGGAGTTCGTTGGTCCGGGGAAATGTACGGGCGATTCCATTTAAGTTTTCTAAAAAATAATATATATTGAATGAGAAGTTAGCAACGAGTTGAAACAGCTGAAGCTACACATTTTGGTTGCAAAATAGCGCCTATTACAACCGCATAAGGTGCCGCAGTGTGTAGCTCTGTGGCCGTGTGTACGTACAGTTCGCGTCACGTAAAAAGAACGCTGGCAGTAGGCTGCGCATTTGGCGATATAAGGGTCTATTTGATGGTATGAGGTCCGGTATACCTACCAATAATCAATATACGAGCCCCAAAGAACGAAAGGCTAGTTCTAAAATAAAATAATTTCCTAGCCTAGTTCGTTCCTGCGCGAGTGTATATGCGCAAACACACCTCTTCCAGTGGTATGCAGTTTTATGTCACCGTGTACCTAAAAAGGCCGCCCGAGCTAGATTTAATTCATTTCTCGAATTTAGAGGAAACCCTGTGATGGTTATATATAGTTCTAATATTTTTTCGTGAAAATGTAACTCATTTTAACAGACTTCAAAAAGGAGAAGGTTAACAATTCGTCGGAATCTTTTTTATTTTTTATGTATGTTCCCCAATTATTCCAAGATGCCTGGATTTAGATATTTTTTAACAGGGTATACTTCACAGATGGTCCTATAGTCATCAGGTCAGGATCTGATGATGGGATCTTGGAGAAATCGAAGGAACTCTTCAGATTTTATGAGCACTTACAATGTTTTTCATATACAATCATCCAGTATGCTATCAGACCTAAAAACAGCCAGGGAAAGACGTAATATGGAACTTTCCAAAACCAAAAGTCTTGGTTACATGTAGGTACCATCAACAAAGTTGAAGCATGATCAGTTTTGAGACCTTTTCGCTTGCAGCCAGTAATCATAGTTTGCCTTGTCCATTGTTGACAATGAAACGGTCTCTTGTAAAATCTTTTTGTCTAGACTATTTACTGACAATGACAATCTACTATTTTGTGACAAGCGCATTGTCTGGTTATATTGTGTGAGACACAGGTAGCGGCTGGTCACTGCACGCAAAATACACACTTAAGGTGATCATGCTTCAACTTTGTCGATAGTACAAACAAACAAGTCACAGGTAACTTTCTTTCATTGCTATCCAGGTAAAATATAAAATTCTTTATGAATAATTGATCAAAGGTTTGCTGAAATACCGCTGACGGTTGCAAGAAGCCTGTCAAAGTTTCAACTTGGTCGGTATTTGTACACGACTCGCTATAAATAAAATATCTTTACCAACCCAATCTTTATAAAATAAAAGAGATGGAAATTTCTAGAAACTGCGCTTTCCTTTATTGAGTTCAACATATTTTTACATAACCTCCATAAATATTTATAAAAACACATTGTTTGTTTGTTTATTTTTACAATAAGTTGGTAACACCTACTTGAGTTGAAGCATCAAATTCTGACCCTAGCATTCACTGCGGGATGAAAGAGTGGAGCCGACTTCAAAACACTAAAAAGCATAAAATAACCACGTAGGAGCTCTAATCAACCTGACATTGTTTCGAAGTCAGCGAAAGTGTAGTTCATGTTCCATGGAAAATATCATGGTACCGCTGAAAAAAAAGATTCCGACGTATTGAGAACCTCCTCCTTTTTGAGTCAGGTTTGAAAAATCATAAGACGTAAAAAGAATCTATTTTTTTTTACTATGTATAGGCTGTGTGTGACCACAATCTAACCGTGGTCAGTGATGATATGGCCGATGGTGGTAAGCACACAAAGCCTAGAAAGGAACAAGGAACTGGCCCTCAAGTGCAGCTGTCGGAACACACCGAAAGGTGCTTGGCGCCAGATTGTCAACTTGAGGGTGGTAGCCAGCCAGGCGGGTACTACAAAGTGCCCAACCACCGTGCTATGGTTTCCTCACGATGTTTTCCTTCACCGAAAGCTCAAGCTCATTGTAGGATTCGAACCCGGGACCTTCGTCTCGGCATCCGACGTCACTACCACTGAGCTATCATCGCCTTAAATATCTGCTGCCGATATTTCGAATGATAAATATCAGACATCCAAAAAGACAAAACAAACAGGTGTATAGTAAGAACTTGCGTATGAAGGCCGTATAAAATCACTAACTTCACCTCCTTTATTGATTTTGGTGACTATCCAACGAATGCTGAAAAAAGATTTTTCTTCTTCAAACTTCCGATGTAGTGTTAACTTCCTTCATACATTTAGATTAGAGATGTGCCGAGTCAGACTGACTCGAGTACTGACTCGAATACCTAGCAAGTACTCACGTACTCGAGTACATAAAATACAGTATTCGAATCCGAATGAGTACCTAAAAGAAAGGACGAAACTTAAAGATGCAATAAAAACAATCAAAGAACTGAAGTGGCGCTGGACCGGACATATGATCAGGTGTAAAACATAAAATACAAAAATGGATATTAAATAAATATAATGTTAAACAATTCAATTGATAAGTGTTATAGTTAGTTGTTAGCTTTAATAAGCCGTGCCATACAAATTTATCAAATTATGATTAATAATTAATATAATGATTAAATTACTAATTATACACAAACTGCTGTTATTATTTACATATAGGTACTATCGTTCATACACGATTTGTGGTGAAATATTAGAATTAGTCGTCAAAAGCAAACTAAAAAGTTCGATTCAAAAAGTACCAGTACTCGAATACCTATCCGAGTCTTCAGACTCGAATCCTAACTCGATTCTTATTTAAACGAATACCAAAGTATTCGAATACCAAAAATGCCGACTCGGCACATCACTAATTTAGATACCTTTGTTGTAGGGTTGCCATCTCTAAAATCGGCTCACCAGGACAACAAGTGTGAAAACCCCGGATTATCGAGCTAACCCGGACGTCTTTTATTTAGTTATCCAGTAAAATAACAACTTTTAATTTATTTTAGCGACTGATAAACGCTCCCCGGACGCCTTCTAATCTAGGACATCGGACGGATGGCAACCCTACTTTGATGTCATGAAACCATCAGGTTGGTAGTCTAGTCTACCTGGCGCCACCCCTTCTCCATTATAAAGCTATTTCCATCACCCTCACACCGATAACTTTCCAAAGACAACAAAGTAACAATAACAACCGCAATCAGCCGGTTCTCAGAACAGCTCGGTCGTCAGCCATAATTCGACATGACCGTACAATCGATAGTTGGTACGTTTCAACCATCAGGGAATGAGTAAGTATTGTATTTTATACAATAAGGCTTTTCAGTTGTGTGTATAGTATGACACAACTTAGATGAAGCATCGGCAAACTTCGTAAAATCGATCGTTCTCGAAAAGAGTGCGCCTACAACATTACTCATGTGTTAAAAAATTATCGGCGAAAATGATCTTGTTGAACGTTGAATGGCGCGATACTGAATTATTTTTATTTTTTGTATAAATCGGAAGTGAAGTGTACGAAAACGATTCGCCGATGCTACATCTAAGTTGTGTCATACTGTACCTATGTGTTGTGTCAGTAATAATAGGCTAGATGACAGTGTCAAAAATAAATGACCAAACACTAACCAATGCATAAAACATCTGAAAACACGCGGAAACATATAATATGTTGTACATTTAATGCTTTCTATGATTTTTAATTACCAGTAGAACCACTAAGAGTAGATCATTTGATGCTGTGAAACGATGATGTCATTGCTTAGTATTTCATACAATATTCCATGTAACCCATCGTTTTGACATTTATTAAAAAGTTGCTGATTTGATATGCCAGGAAACTACCCTATTTGTTTAGATCTGCGATAAGCAAGCAACTACCTCAAATTATTTTATTGCTACAAATGAAGTTAGCGTTTTTCGTGAACATTATCCCGGCTCAAAGGACCAAATAAATATTAAACATTAGATGTTGACTCTAGTCAGATTTTTTATAAGTAACAGCCTTATTTATTAACGCATAGGTAAGTACCGACCAAAAAATCAGGTACATAAACTTATAATTTTGCTATAAAGAGGTTTCAAAAACATAAAAATGCTTCAAGGAATTTTGTACCAGAAGTTAATGAAAAATCAATACGATCTACAATCTAAACTAATATTTTAAGAGGAAAGAATGTGATTGTTTGTTTGTTTGCATTGAATAGGCTCTGAAACTACTGGTCCGATTTGAAAAATTCTTTCACTAATAGGAAACTACATTATCACCGAAGGTTATAGGTTACTTTTTATCAAAACTGTTTACAAATATAGCAAACACAAACAAGAAGCTAGACATAGTAATAATAATTCATTTCAATGAATATAAAAATCAATGACCTTTGCATTCACACGAGATCAGTACAATTAATGGCCGACACTAGCGAGCGTGTACAATCTGTTTTCCTGTTAGATAATTTGTATAGTGAAATAGAAAATGGCTCTATTAATAACGCTACTTAAACTGTTGTAAGATCTACTTATTTTCATAGTTGTCTGCTGTAAAAATTGATCCAAATAATTTTGTATCGATAGCATTTCATTAGTGAAATCACTACTAGTTAATTGGTTCGGAATTTGGCAGGCCAGTTGGTTAGGATAGGACACCACCTATCGCACCTCGTGGGTTCTATTCCCATCCAGGACAAACCATTTGTGTGCATGAACATGTCTGTTTGTTCTGAGTCTGGGTGTAATTATCTATATAAGTATGTATTTAACAAAAAAAAAGTAGTTTATTTAGTATATCAGTTATCTGGTTTCCATAGCACAAGCTGTGCTTAGTTTGGGATCAGATAACCGTGTGTGAAGAATATCCCAGGATATTGGTGACGATTCTGTTGTTTATAAATTAAACTAATATTAGTCAAGTCGCCTATCTTTGATATGAACCTTATTGATGTTGTCAGATGTCATTTGCAAGTAAATAGTCTTTGTCCAATATAGATCACGCTTAAATTCACGTTGAATTAAGTAATCGGACTAATCTGACAGGACTAAAATCTTTCATCATTATATTTTTTATTAGAAAGAGATATAGTGATATTCAATTTGTTTAGTTTGTAAACAACAGAATCGGGGCCATTAGAGAATACATCATTTTAAACTTATATAGATAATCACACCCAGACTCAGGACAAACAGACATGATGTGTAAGATGATAATCATCTTCGATCGATCGTTATTATCTCCCAATTATTTTGATTTTTATACTATCACTCCTGAAATATGTGCATTCTGGTATATTAAATCCCTCTGGAACATGGCCGTAAAGACAACAATATTGCATAACGAAATATCCGCCTGAAAATATGTACAGTACGCAAGTCGAGAGCGCGAGATTTCCAAACGGATTGTCAATGGTTTATTGCTAACTCTCGTCTGGATTGGAGAATGATATAATTAAATTAGGATTGGAATTACCTAATCATGGCACAGGAGTACATGAGTAGACGCAAAAAATGTTAATGGAAGATAAGTTAATCAATGACATTCACAAAATCCACAGAGTACAATTAAATAAAACTACGCACATCCGTAGCAGTATCTGAATACAAACTTGGCCCCTTGACACTAATTGCGTGCTTACAATATTGGAGAACGGAGATACAATTTCATTCATTGGAACCATTTACGTCGGCGCCAGTGTTATTAAACAGATACTGTTGTCATTTAAATAACCGATAAGGGGGTGTACAAAATGAACAACGTAGAATCTCGAGTACATAAAGTAAAAAAACTTCATTGAGGCTCGTCTTAATGAGACTTCAATTTGCGTTCGTGTTCCTAAAACAGGACTATGTTGACAACTTTCTTATCCTTCATACCAAACGTGTCTATACCATGACAAAACCATACCTCTGCAATTGTTTTATCACTTCTGCTTGCTTAACGTATTTTCTTGCCTAACTGAGCACCCAAAAACACGGCTCCTGTCACAACAAATCGATAGCAAGCACTTGTTTACAACTTTAGCTCGCTAATTTCACACGTAGCGCTGCAGTGCATGCTTTTTCTGGTCTTCAAGCAAATTTCAACTCAAGTACTAAGATTTAGAGGTGTATTTTAAATATCTAGACTGAATCTGAAATAAGTAACGAAAATCAAACTAGACACGGAAGCAATTGACCTAATGAAGATCTAAATCAGATTTCCCCTCCGAAAGGTTTTCTTCGGTAATTACAATTCAGAAATATTTGTTGATGATTTATGTAGCCTAGCTAGCTGGTTTTAAAATAAATCTATTAAGTACAGTAGATTTCTCGGGGTTGATTAAAGTTCCAACAGAGTGAGAAGGAAAAATAATAATTTTGCCAAATTTCTGGTGATTGCGCTTGTAAAATACATTTGCATCATCACAAGTCTTCGTTGACTCATGTGTCGCCAATCCGGCATTAAAAACAGCTGTCTAGGATTCAATTGTACCAAAATATTTCTCGAAAGATTGACTAAACTTGCAGTGAGACGATTTGGAACACAACGTCAACACTTGTAGCAAATAATAAGTTTGTTACGAAATACTCAATGAATTGAACATGTTCAAGCATTGCAAAACAAAATATTTGCAAGTCCCATTCAATGTTTTAATGAAACTCAACTAGCCTTTAAGTTAACAATGAATTGAAAAGCTTCAGTAATTTAATTCTCTCAATAAGAGGCAGACGAATAAATTTAAAGCATTGCACGGAAAAATACAGACACCGTTTCTATACAAAGAATTCTCAGGAAAAACAACTTGCTAGCGGTCTTTCCAGTATTCCTTTCAGGAATTTTCCAAGCTCTAGATGGCTATCGATTAGCGGGAGTAGTTTTCTTTTAAGCATTGGAAACGTGTTTCCTAGTGGGCGTTTCCATTGTTGCGTTGTCCTTTGATACTGCGTCACACCCACCCAGCATATAACATTTGTCTTGTTAACAAACCTGCCGCTCAAAACTGATGGAAGCCTCCAGACGAAATACGGCCAACGCGACCAACAGGTCAACAAGCTACTGATACGTAATAAACTACACTCTGCCCGAGTTAATAAGGATTATTTTAGCATACAAATCGCCACGACTCGTGTATCGATCGTCAATTTCCCAGCAAAACGCGGCGCGTCCTTCACCTCGTGCCCTTTTCAGTATAAACCGGCCGAATTATGAAACGCTCTTGTAATAGGGAATGTTGTACTTCTCGATGTGTATCTTTTTGGTGAGTTTGTTGAGCCCAAATTAACATCTCAAGGACAGCTATATTAATTCAGCCTGAGGCTTGTTTTGGTTGCTTAGTTCGAGCGTTGTGAATTCAATTGAACTGGATATTTATTCTGTGGTGACATGCTGTTGCCTGTCACGTTATGTAATCATGTTGCGGATAGAAAACAACGTAGGGTAACAAGACACCACACATTAGTCATTTTTGCTTGCGAAAGTTATTTTAGAGACATATTGATTGGCTCACAAGGGAATTAATGCGCACAGGTGAGCATCTCCTTAGCTGAGGGAGCTTGTAACTTAACACTGGAATATCTCTTAAGCTCTTTTGTCGTACATGCCCGAGAGATAAATTAATTGCATTACCTACACTACATGTCTAGGATCAAGCATTATGTTTACACATAGTCTAATCCCAAAGTAAGCATCTAGACGTACAATGAAAACCAGAAAAAAGTGGTACTTTTAAATATATACAACTTACGTAGCTCTACTTTTTAAAATCCTACTTCCTATAAATGCGAAAGTTTGTGAGTACGGATGTTTGTTACTCTTTCACGCAAAAACTACTGAACGGATTTGGATGAAACTTGGAACACACAAAGTTTATAACCTGGATTAACACATAGGATACTTTTTATCTCGGGAAAACCTAAGATACCTCGGGAACGCGGACGAAACCGCGTGACGGAAGCCATTTTAGAAATGATCATACCATTCAAAAAGAAAACATCCCCAAATATCTTTACATAACAAATGTAATGTATTTCGCTTTATTGCCGTTCCTTTAACAACATTTACCCCATTTACAACCGAATTAAAGCAAATAAACGATTCCATTGTCCAACATTAAACGACTTATGAATATATGATGGGGGAAACACCGTCTTAATACAAGAGTATTACAGTACAGTTTCGTTAGCATAAGGGTGCTTTTGAACCTTTGGAACACACACGTGGTAACAAGTAACCCTTATTTACTTGTTTAATTTTTAAAGAGAACATTGCATTCTCGCTTTTTATAAAAAGAACATATTATGTATATGCTATAGTTACCCTAGCCATAATCAGATAACTAGCGACTCGCCCCAGCTTTGCACGGGTGTAAAAATCTATGAATTTCTCGGCTTTTCTGTACTATAATATGCATGTATTATACTTATAAACCTTCCTCTTGAATCACTCTAACTATCGCTGAAAACTGCATTAAAATCCGTTGAATCATTTATTGATTTAATTTAGATCTATCGCCTATTCTTCCTCGTTACCATCATTGATTTATAATATTCCCTAAACCAGGGGTTCCCAAACCGTGCGTCACGACTCCCTGGGGCTTCAAGGGGCTGTCCCAGAGGCGTCACGAACCGGTATACTAACGTCACGTTCTAAAGCTACACGCGGGTATCTTCTTTTACAACATGTAAAGGGAGTCGCAGTACTTGAAAAGATTTGGAACCCCTGCCCTAAACCATTATTCGTTTTTATGCCTTTCCCGAAACTTTCATCAAAAATCGTGTAGCAAACTCTTGTGTGATTAGATGTGAAACACTAGCCTAATCAAACGGACATAAAGTTATTTAACAGCAATGAAATCATTCGCCGTAACACTTAGGTGGAGTGTAGAGTGGAGTAGAGACGAAAATAACACAAATAGGTCGTAAGGTCACTCGGTGTTCATTTGAGCATCGGATATAACGAGAATCTAGGACCGTACGATAGACTGAAAGAGCAACTATTTAAATAGACGACTATGAAGTTGAAATGAAATCGATTCAGTTCGTTTAAGACCCTGTCATGTCCAAAATTATCGCCGTACATATTGGAGGTGAAATCAAGTTAGCGCAACCCTAAAACCTTGTGAAAATTAAGAGAAACACTGGCTTTCAAAGTGAATCAAGCGGTATGTTTAAAGTTTTTTTTTCTCTATCTAATTATGTTTTGAGTTCCGTCAAAAGCTGCAGAAAGGTCTTGAGAATGTCATACATACAATTTTTCATTGAAAATAAGTATCTATATAGAAGATATAACCCCTTTTTAATAGACTTCGTGAGGTGACAGCACCTTAATTTGTATTTTTTAATTAAATTGAACTGCTAAGTCATTATGATTATTTAAAAAAAATGATGCTACGTTGACATAACAATGTAATGTTTGGAACTGGAATACAGCTCTGGATCCCTTACGTAGCAAACGCATTGCCGTTAACAGCTAATGGAATATGGTAAATATGGGTCTTTACATCATACTGATCCTTATTTCTTACCCCCATAGCTGAGCACAATCCACCATACCTGTAACAAAATAATACAAACATTACAAAATTGAAAAGAGAAGGCAACAACACCCTTATAAAATCTAGCGCATATCGGAACATAAGCGTCGTAAATGTCTATGTCGTATCGGCTCCGTAGCGAAGGGAGGGGGTACCACGTTCCCTCAGACTTCAGAGGTGACGTCATCCCGGTCGACGCCCCAGCAAGGTTGTACTTGAAGACACTGCCTCCCTTATTCAGCCTTATCGCCCTTATAACCCGCCACGCAAAAGTAATTCGGTCAATTTTGTCGCAGCCGTATAAAGAACTGATATATTGAGGAATGTTATCTGTGGTTCAATGTCATGTTTGTGACTACATGAAATAAAACTGAGCTTTACAATACGCTTTTTTTCCTTAGATTCATTATTTGCTCCTTTAACATTTTAATATCAGAAATGTCGTCCACACGATAGTGACGTTTGCTGATGTCAATTATTGTAATTGTTTAATAGTAGAAGTCTAGAATGACCCATTATATGCGACGGAGTAAATAGAAACCTAGTTAATGGGTTTTTAGCGCCAAGTGTCACACTCTACTTTTCACTACAATTTGCGAGAAAATAAAATGATCCAATACAATATTAAAAATTGTTTTTCATTTTTGCAGGCTCGTTGCAATAAATAAAAAAAATACATTTAAATTTAGAGAAACTTTCAACCCCGCTCTGGTACGCTACAGTGACGGTAATTCGAGGAAGAGGAGTAAAAAATCATAGATAAAAAATAAATATAGAAAATATTTGCGAATAAAAAAACTCCTTTTTGAAGATCCAGATCTCCTCGATTTTTTTATCCTCTACTAAAGTTTCTGGCACAACATCGCCGCCATTTTATCAAGTGCCAAAACGACTCGAATGTTACTAGTTTACTAGAAACCTACTCGTATATCACGGAGACTTATGGCACATAAGTGGCACTATCTCAGCTCCAGTGCCTGCCTAGTGCCAACCCGGCGTGTTTACGTCCATCTGTTTACACAGTTACGTAACATGTTTGTCAGGAGTTGGAGGACAGACACGCTCGTTCCATTTTGCAACGAGGACTCAAGAGTTAAATTAAATTTTATTTATACTGAATACATTTACTGTCGGGATAGTTTGGATTGTTTTTTTAACGTCCGATGAAATAGAGGGTGTTATAAGTTGTGTCATAATAGCTCCTGAACGGAATGAACCGATTTTGATTCTGTTTTATTCGTTTGAAAGGTGTCTTATTCAAGGGTGTTCTTAGCTGTGTTTCATGAAAATCCGCTCAGCCATTCGAAGATAATCGCCTCTTTCCTAGATTCGGGGGTTTTTTGAATTTTCATTTTAGTTATTAAACTATTATGGGCTGGAATGCTCATATGACGTATAAAAACGTAACAAATCAGAAATTCCAAGGTACACGGTATTTCAAACGGATAGTGACTATAAAATCCAAAGTAAAAACGTCATAAAATTTACCGCAATACGACTGTCATTCCAATGCCACCAATCACGTAAAAGTAGCTTATTCTACAACTCTAGCGATCAGCAATAACTAATTTGTATTTGATATACATATCTTGTGAGGGTAGCGGGAAACCGCTGGATGCAGGTAGCGCAAGATCGGCCATCGTGGAGATCCTTGGGGGAGGATCCTTGGGCCTTTGTCCAGCAGTGGACGTCTTTCGGCTGACAAGATGACGATGATGCATATCATCTTCAATCACAACGTTTGGCGCTGTCATATCGTAAAATTACACCCCATACATTATAAAGAATACAGAGAAAACGCATTTTAGAATCATCATTTCTCGGAGTGATGATCCACCTGATGGTAAATGATTACTATCAACTATGAACATTTGCAATATTAGGGAACCCGCCAATGTATTTCCATAAACCTATGTTGTTTTATTTTAATTATTCGGTTTATACTACAGATACTGTAGCGACCTTCTTGATACAATACAAGTGTATCATCTAGATAAGACATAGGTGCCGATTCTGTTGTTTACGAACTAAATAAATTTAATCTCACTATATCTCTTTCTAATAGTAAATGTAAGAAAGGGATGCAAGATATTTTAGTCCTGTCAGTTTAATCCGATCACACATTTCAACGTGAATTTAAGCGCGATCTTTATTGGTCACGACTATTTACCCGTACATAACGACGGCATGGATTAAACTGACAGCATTAAAAATGTTCTATCTTTTTTCAATAAGGTTAACATGAAAAAGAGGTGACTTGTCTAATATTAGTTAAGTTCGTATACAACAGAATCGTATGTAACTATACTGAAAACTTAACCCAAATATTTAAATGCTGAGTTTCAGAGCTATGAATCTATTTCATAGACAGACGGATACTAAATTCAATATCAGAAATGATATTGATGAAACATTTTCAAATCCACGTAAAAATAAGACGCGATACTAGAATGAAACAAAAAAAAAAGATTTCTGTTCAAGAACCTAAATCTAAAAAGGGCCAACATTTGTTGTGTTGCAGAACCAGAAAATATAAGACTTCGAAATAATTCCAATGACCCAATTATCAGGTAAATAAATATTACGGTAAAATCTTTTTGGACTTTGCGACTGTCTCCAAAGTTTTCCGATGTGCGTACAAATTTTATGAATAAAATATCACAGTTGCGTCTCAGGGTTGCGTTGCGACCTTCAGTTGGATCACGTCTGCTTCATTTCGCTGAAATTGTTTGTGAAGCTTCTCTTTTTTTATCATCCATGTTTATTTATCAATCGCTACGATATTATGTTCGCCTAGTAGAATTCATTTTTTATTTTTGTCAAAAACGTATGTAATATGGCTCAGAATATAAGCGAGATAGATACTATATTAGAATTTGATACGCTTTATGTCAAATTCGATTAGAGATAGACAATTAGTCGTAACTCGTACTAAGCCCTCCCCCTCCCCCGGTACCGCCTAGTCGAGGTTCGTACCCCATTCGGGGGTGCCCTCTGGAGTGGTTACCTAAATGTTAAAAGAGGTACCGATTTTAAATTATAATAATGTACAACTTTAACGAGCTATAAACTTTGAACCGTCGGCAGTTAGTTTGATGATTCAGCATTTTGTGAAGCTATGGACGTCAAACAAACAAAAGTTTAACAATCGATCGCACGGTAGTAGCGCAGCTGTTGTTGTCAAATAAACATATAGAGCTATAATAAAACCAGAATTAAATGTAACAATTTATCCCACGCAAATATCAAAACGAAACACGTGTGTTGTTTCGATTTGATAAATGAAATAAGCAGAAATAAACCAAATACAACAATAGATTAGAGTCTATTTATAAACAATACCCATCGATTGCAATCGTCACGTTTATTTCTAGAATTGATCAGCGCCTATCGAGTGACGACATTCGAGGCACCCACGTCACGTATGCCGACATAATCGTTGTACGATCAGTAATAACTTGATGTCGGCCCTAATGAAAATTGTAAGTGAAAATTAATAAATTAACAAGATGCATCTAAATAGTGACGTAAGCAATACACTTCTCGATATTCATAGCAGTTCTCCGCGTCTTCAATCGCGTTCCCGGTATAAAGTAGCCTATAATTTTCGGGGATAAAGAGAAAATAATTTTTCAAGTCGGTTCAATTCTCTTTAGTCCGGAGATTAGCACGTTCAAACAAACAAACTCTTCAGAACAGAATGCCAAGAAGGCAACTGGCTCTAAAGTGCAATTACCGGAACGCACCGGTAGGTGCTTAGCGACAGATTTTCAACTTGATGGTGTCCTGCTAGACGTGTACTACAAAGCACCCTAGAACCAAGCTATAGCTATAGTTTCTTCACGGTGTTTTCTTTCACCGAAAGCTCAAGCTCATGATAGGATTCGAGCCCACGACCTTCGTCACGATATTCGACGTCACTACCACTGAGCTATCATCGCCTTGTCCAGTAAACAGTCAAAAAAACGACTGAATAAACTATTACATAATAAGGATTGCAAACAATAGGTATAAGACAAGACTACAAACGACAATTTACATACAACAGATCAAATACAGACGGAAATCCATTTATCTTGGAATCCTACACTTGGCAGGCACACTGTGTATGATGCCAGCACAGCTAGTATAAAAACGCAGCAAATGCATTCAAAAAGACAAACACAAATTATAAGTAAATTATGAATTACCTAATTGCCTATTCTAGCAAACACATGATTAATGAATGCGCTAGAGTTCCAACTTAAAAAGAAATTGTTAGATTAAATGTAACTAGCTGTTCCCCGCAGCTCACTCGCGTTCCCGGGATAAAAAGTAGCCTATAATCTTTGAGGATAACATAGCTTGCTATTAGTGAAAGAATTCTTCAAATCGGACCAGTAACTCCGGAGCGCATTCAAACAAGCCAACTCTTCAGCTTTATTATTCGTATAGATATATAAAAAATCAACAGCATCATAAATTAATTTGGAAACTACTGAGATTGCCATCTTTCCAAAAACACGACAAAAATTATATTTTATTCCATCTTGTAATATAAATGCTTAAAAAATCAGGAATATGTTTGAAATTCCTAAAAGAGATCCTAGATGCCCAATAAATATGAAACATCATTTTATTTCAGTTCTAATACTCTCTACAAGACTACCAGAAACTAGGGGGCTATATTATAACAGTACTTAACGACTGAGTTAAGAATAGAGTTTAAAATTCTTCCAAATTGTAAGATTATAATGTAAGATGATGAAAACATGATGCCGGAAGGTGTTTCATGAAATAGAATAGATCAAAGTTCAAGTAAAAGAGATCATGTGACAAAGAGTGACCCAGATTCAGAGACAATGTATTTGTGGCGAGCCGGTGAAAGATATGCAGTTGAGAATAGTTTAAAATATGAGGAACCGAATAATTCTGGTTAGTTGAAAGATCAGGGAATAAACCATGCTTTAAAACGAGTTGGCATTTGAAGAAACCCAATACCGCCAATCATCAAAATCGACAACTGTAACATCTAAACATTTGAAGTTAGAACATAATGTAAATTTATTGGCCCCGATTCTGTTGTTTACAAACTAAACAAATTAAATCTCACTATATCTCATTCTAACAACAAATATAAGAAAGGGATGCAAGACAATTTAAGCGCGAACTTTATTGGTGCCGACTATTTACCGACGGCATGGACTAAACTGACAGCATTAAAAAAGTTCTCTTTTCAATAAGGCTAACATGAAAGACTCTTGACTAATATAAGTTAAGTTCGTAAGCAACAGAAACGGCACCATGAATTACCAAACATAGAATATTTTGTATAAAAATAGATTCAATCGATTGTAGTCACCACATTCATGACAATTTGAAGTAGCTGACAGTAACTACAAATATAATAGGACCATAAGACAGTGTGTTCAATCAAACATATCTCATAATTAGACACATGATCGACAAGCTTCATCAATGTAAATAAGATCATTTGTAGTGATGATGTGTAACTATAATTTATTCTACAATCACGGATTTTCCAAAGACATACATCACGAAATTCTTAAACTCCTCGACAAAACTCCTGGTGAATGCAGTGATATCAAACTTCCAGAATTCGCACCATACACAGTCGAGCCGACAAAAGAAATTTGCACACAATATGACTATACTGCTGACGTATGAATGGACGGAAAGCTGACCAAAAAAATACTATCAAGAGTGTTTCATATTGATACATCCTATTATACATATGACGTCAGTCGCTGACTCAATACTTGTACGTGGGGCACAGGCCACAGCTCATGTCCTGTCGGAAGGACCTTGTAGGATAATAGAGGCAAATTGTACTGAATATTACCAGATTTTGTATTAGCATTTACTAATTCTGGCACGATCTAGAAATCATTAACGTTGGCCTACTTACCAAAGCAGTGAACGATGCTACTTACTTTGACAATATTTTTAATCAAGTGGTCGTGCAAGCCACTAGCAGCTTCTAGTTGTTGTGTTTCATCGAAAGCTCATTAAAGGATTCGAAGCACGTCACGTCACTATAAACGTAGCTCGTTCCTATCCTATCGCCTTTCTGTTATTAATTAGGTATAATGATCCAACTACCATGGAGAGCTGCCCAATGACGTATCATACGAGTGCATGACCGGAAATGACGACATGCCACGCGAGCGTATTTCATAAAGCAGTGAAGTAGGAGATGGTAATTTACGTTATAAATACAGTAACAACGTTGTGAAGTGAAGAAACGTGGCGTCCAAACGAAGTTTTTTGATATTTGACGTCACTGCATAATATCAGGATTGTCCTAGTATCTATGTGGCGTCATCATTAACATATTTAATGCTAAATAGTTGAGGTGGAATCATAAATGGATATAAATTAACACACTGTTGGATATCAGTTTCTAATGACTCAATAATATTCTACACCTTGCGATATTTTCCTTTTCTCTGAGAGTGGTATTCAGTAAACATACACACACATTTTCCCGTATAAAACAAACGATAACCGTCAGCGTGCCATCATCACATGATTTATACCATCAACTGGCTCCATTAAACGCCAAAAAGGTACAGCGAAGAATTGCATTCCAAGTGTCGGCCAAAAGATTGAGAAAACCCGACCTTAAGTCATGTGCTCCCAGACAGCAAGATTGATAATAGAATATGTTGCTACGCCAATACAACACCAAAGGAAAAGCATCTCAAAGTCTGAGAGACAAAATTCGATATCCTTTAAAGACAGTGAGCAGAATGCTAAGCGAAAAAATTCTGGTAAAGGAAATTGAGTTTTAATGCTACGCTATTAAAATTCAGAAGGTGATTCTTGCGTGGATGCTCCACTTCGCCAGGGCACGGATTGATTGGACGTCAACGGCGGGATGCGTTATATTTATGCTAAATGTTTATGTAAATAAAACGTAGCAAAGCATCGTGCTTTAGTGTTAGGAGATATAAATTAAGATTTCACGAGATCTAATGTGTGGTACACATTTTGACACATATTCGAGAAAGATGACGAAAACATTCTTCGGAATTTAGGTATATTCGTCAATAGTGAGATAAGTTCTCACTATTGACAAAAATTATCAAAACTCTTCAATGAAATTTGCTTCTACATAATAAAATCTAAAAATCTAAACTCAAATTCTCAAAGCCAAACGGATGTATGGTTTTTACATCAAAGCTAAATATTATTAAAACTATATTCAATCTTCAACAAGACTAGACCAAAACACAGAACGCAATCAAGCTCGGCGATCATTAAATATTCCAAAACTGTGGAACACTGCGACACAGTTTTAAAAATTACGTAAAAAAAAAACCCACAAAATCAACCCGTGTAAACATTATCCATGGTAATAAAGAAACCGCGTGGCGTCATGTAGTCTGGGGGATCACTGACCTCGGTGAATGCGAATACCATGGTGGAAAAAGGATGGATGAACCAGACCGGGCTAGGCATGTTTCAATTCCGAATCATCATATTCGTTCGCTGTCAATAATCGATTCAATTGTATATCGAAATGAGCATGTGAATGATCGATAGATGAACAAGAAAGGCATAGAAAATAAAAAATATATTGAAGCTTAAATATAATCATATACTATACAAAAAAATCAACAAGGTATGTGGCTAATTCTTCGTCAGGACAAGATTTGTATGAAATAAAAGATTCGGAGAGTTAGAAAATCTCAACAAAAATCAACAAGGTGACTCCAGGGCCAGGCACGAACAGTTAGTAGTAAAGTCAACAAAAACAAAGTTGTGTCACCAACTATTAATAAGATTTACGACAAAAACCCACATAAACAGCAATAAAACAGGGAAGTAGTTTTATAGGTCAAACGAATTACGAATGCTCGAAATTACGACGTGGGCTTACAATACCATAATCGATTACACATTCCACCGATTCCGAATTCGAACAACCCTACAAGAATACTGGTTTGATTTATTAATTGTGTTATTAGCACAAGATACATTGGACAAGATGATAGGACGCTGTGGAGACAGAGATAAGTAATGTTGACGGCCTAAAATTGTCTAAAACGAGAGTCATCGTCTATCATAACCGTCTTGCTTGACTGCTAGGGCACTGGCCTCTCATACGGAAATGTACGTAAGCTCCTACTCATCTAAGATCTAAATTCAAGAAAAAGCAATATAAATAAAGTCAATTATAGTATGACTTTTAAATCGAATCATCTCGATAAATATTTAGAGATTTAAAATCCCCTAAATAAAGCGGAGAATTAAGAAACAGATCAAAATATAATTTTTGATTGGCTAGTTTACATTGTAAAAGCAGCAAGAAAACTAACATGATACAACAAACAACAGATATATTTATAACTCGAATTTATTATTAGTTCCATTTAAACCTCAAGTTTATTTTCGAGATACAGGTCATTAGGCTGTCGTGTGTTCAGTTTGACACTTTTGAATCTGTTTATCGTTTGGTATACTTTTAATATCACTAGATTCTAGACTCGTGTTCTAGAATGTTTCTAATTGCTTTGAAGTTATCTCACGAATCCATCCAGTTAGATAGTAGACTGACCTAAAAACGTCATGAGAAGCAACTGCATGTAGAACATGTGGTACGTAGCATTAAAAAGCAAGGGGACTATTTTCTAAATCACTTTATAGGAGTCAACTGCCTTCCCATTTTACTTCTGTGGGGCCGATACATCATATTAATAGATTTATCTTTATTATTTTAAACGATTGTTCTGTAGTCGATTTTATTGACTCATTAACAACTATTCTTCTGGATTGATAATTTATATTTACGCTTTTGGTTTTTCCCATTTGTCACTACTTCGCCCAACCCTTTATTTCTGAGAATCATACGCAATGATATCATAGTGAAATGGCGTTTTTATTTATATAGCATGACTCAGCGAAGGCTCCTTTAATGCCACAGCAATCTAGCTAAGTAAATATTTGGGGGATGAAATATATGAGATCATTAAGTTACCGGTAGCGAGTTTCACTGTTGGTAATAACTTCTCTTTAATAGAGTCGCGCGCAATATTCGGAACTTTGGATGATATCATTGGACTTTAGGCTGAAGTTTCTACTCCAGTAATCTCAATCAAAAAATTCAGGAGAGGAATTCTACTCGTATACAACATTTAGTATTCCATTTCGTCAGTCATCACACGCAGACAATAATTAATTCCAAAGATAGAAAGCTGCTGATTCAACGTTGGGGAGGCGTCTCACGCAGGAATTTCTTTGTAGGCGCCGAAACCCTTTGTAAACAAATCGTGCGCTCGTATGCGTTTGCGCAGACAGAAATAGGCCGCAGTCGCCTGCGCATCGTGATCGTCGTTTGCGTCTGAGTGACGGACAGCGCTATATTTTTGGCAATGCACAGTTGCCAACAGAATTACAAGACATGCTTAAAGAACAATATTAAATAGTTGCTAAGTAATGATAGTGGTGTGTGTAATCGAATGTGATTGTGGGTGCCAATATTGAATTGAATGGGGCTAGGCGACTCTAGTGTTCAATGTTTTCAGTGCTAATTAATTTATTTGTAGAGTGAGAGTTATATTTACAAGGTTGCCCACACAATTTAAAAGTCAAAGTTATTTTTTTAAGTTCACTGGCTTTTATCTAATAACTTTTATGATTTACCTAATTAAAAAAATAATAAATAAAATAAAAAGCCTTTATTGTTGATCTTAATTTAAATAACAAAGTTTTGTAAGTATGCCTAAGAACTAATTCCTACTATCCAAATTTACTAACTTATATATTATATAAACTGTTATATACTATTTAATATATGGTTTACTGATTTTAATTCGGCAAACGGTAGTTACTCTTCAACTTGTCTTCCGACAAAGGCCTCCTCTAAAGATCGTCATTTTATTCTATCCCTTGCCGTTCGAGTCCATGTTGGACCCGCTATTTTCCTGATATCGTCTTCCCATCTCTTAGTTTGTCTTCCTTTGTTCCTTTTGCAGTCTCGCGGATACCATTCTGTTATTAGTCTGGTCCATTTTTCCTTCTTCTCTCTTGTCATATGTCCTGTCCATCTCCACTTTAGTTGTTTCTATGTTATGTATGCATTCTTGAATTTAGTTTTCCTTTTAATGATTTACCTAATTAAAGTACTCTTAACTTTTTTTATTGGATGGATAAATACAAATTACGAAATAAATTGATACACCATAAACATAAATGAACAATAACAGGTACATTGTTCCGTTGCATTTTGCTTGCACATGCAATCGTAGTGCCGATGATACCGTCATAGATCAAGAGAAAAAGAGAATGTTCAATGTTTATACTTTAGATTCCGTGAATAATATAGATACTCATTATTTCCATATTGTCTATGTATATGGTTGAAAAAAAAAATGAATCCGTCAATTCAACTGTCAATCTTGTTGAAAAAAATCACTCAATCACGCAGCAATAGAATTTTCCCGTAGCAAATCATGAAGATTGTTCCTTTTGCGTGCAATGACACAGCATCAATGACGCATCGTCTTTAAATTAAAATCATCGGACATCACTGCCTAGGCCCCTGGAGTCATCGACCTTTGCTGACTGTACGACCTGCCTAGTCTACGTCTGGTTATTCTTTGTCTGTCAAAATGTAGCGTGTATTCGGCTTGTACCGTTTCATTGTTCAATATATCGGTCACGGTTCGGTTTCCTTTCTCATTTGTGTTCCTTATTTATTCTCCATCATCGTTATGCTCTACAAAGTGCATTAGATTTTCAGTGCCTGAGATTATTTTACCTGTTCATTCTTAACATTTCCCAACACGAGTACTTTACTATCTTTGGTATTGATTTACTGTTATAGATAATAATTGACGTTATGTAAGGCTTATTTTAAAACAGGTTTGGTGCAGAATCAAATTGCAAAGAATGAAAATATTGAGAGATATACCCAGCGGGACTTTCGATGTGGGACAAAGAATCTTGTCGACACCTATTCGTGTCAATTTATAGAAGTAGGAATTCAATTTTTTCTTTGCCAAATGCAGAGTACAAATCATGATACTTGTTTATCGGTTCAAGAAACGAAAAGTCCACTTACAGTACTACCAAAACATTTGTTTTATAAAATAATTCTTTAACTTAACAATTTTGGATTTTTTCTGGAAAAATATGAACCAGTTTATTTTTACTGGAATTCTGAACTAGGCAGTTAACATCTCTTTCCATCTTTACGAGGCAATTCTTAGAAATTTCAAATTATTAATATAACGACTTAAAATTTCGAAAAACCGGAACACAAAGTAGTCAAAGAAAAACTAAGTGAGACTAAATCTGTGCAAGATCACGAGAGAATTCTCTGTTATCGATAAAGAAACCCAAACAATGTTGTACTTATCAGGTGTAGCGTAGATTAGGTCGCAGATGTGGGTCGAGATAAGGATATTATATTTCTAACCAACATAGCTTTGAAACTTCGTGCATTACACAAAATCAAAAGTCATTTATTCAGTTTAGGCCCTAACAAGGCACTTATGAATGTCAACAATTACAATTTTTTTACTCTACTACCGGTTCGGAATACAATTGAACTGATTAGACTCCGAAGCTTATAATAACAGACCAAGTATTTCAGACTCGGATGATGCTATAAGTCAGAACCCAATAACATTAGCAATAACACATATCATGATCCACAGAAACGTATACCGCGTACATTCTTATGTAAAATCTGTAGCAGATTCAATCCCAATACCAGTGGCGACTGGCAAGCTATCTCAGTGCGATGTACCTTCTCGACCGGTAGAATGTAGTCGGTTCTATTTGCGCATGCGCGTTTAAGGAACGTGAGTGGGTGCTCGCGTGGATGCAGTGCTATCTAGGGTTCGAAAAATTAATACCACCTTTTCTTCTTAGACACTAACTTCTCTTTCCTTCACTAACTGATTATGAACTAAGTTTATAAAAACGCTTAACTGGGACGCTTACATCAAGGTAGCCTGCGAAATTCAAAATTTATCAGGTTCATTGCTAATTGCAGCCCTCAAATATAGGCAAAATGTCACGTTATCATGAAATAGTCGTATATTGGTAAAATATAACTTGGAGAAATATGTAGATGATTTAATATACTACCATTCCTGTCGCGAATCGCGTGTTGACAAACTGACGACCTATAACTGATCTGCAATTAGTAAAAAACGTTATAAAATATACTTCGCGGGCTATCTATATATAGGGCACATAGAGCATTCACCTCAACAAATATTAGTACCTTACGCGAACTTTAAGAAATATATGCGAAAAATTACGAAGCGTTAGTTTAGAATATGTAAGAGCAATAGATTTACATGCAATTAGTTTACATCCATTGAACAGCGGCGCCTGCATTTAAATTGTAGACTCCATTGTCAATGGAAAGACGATAAATGAGACAAGACTGGACCTAAAAATAGACTGTCTTTTATTGATCATTTCATACTAGTTCTAACTAGTGCATCATAAAATACTGCAAAACTTATTTTACAAGACAACGGAACTGTGCAGTGAAAATAGAAGATTCCAAATGTCAAAACTCTTATTAGCAATCAAATTAGCTGATATGGCAACCGCAACGTTATCAGTAGTCAACAAGACACCACTGCATATCTAAAATGATAAACACAAGCCGCTAAAGGTAAAATGGCCGTGAATCGGGTGCGAAAGAGACGGCCAGTGTAAACAGTTGCGTCCGAAAACATTCCCAGCCATTCCGTTTTGTTTATTTACATTCACACATCGGCCGCGTGATCTTGGACTTTGATTTGTTACGGTGCGTCTGCTTTTTAACGTCCTTTAACATTGGGAAGTAGACTTGATGATATTTTTCAGAAAGCTACAACCTTACAAGAGAGAAAAGAAACGTAAACAAATCAAGCACCTAAAAGATACCTAAGATATATCCTATGAGTAACTATACTATCGGAGACCATAGAATCACAAATTAAAATCTAAGTCTATCTGTACCTCGAACAAACACAATTGAAATGGCTTTGAACATTTGTAAGTAAACCTGCTTGAAAATAGATATTACAAATAAGCTACGGTAAACATCAACCAACTAAATGTTAAATATATTGACACACGAGCTAAAACAGCTCGGTGTTTGTCCCTTTACCTATCTCGACTGTTCAAACCAATACAATAAGACAGACAGACAAAACAAACACAGACTGGGACGGCGGCCATTACCCGGTTAGTAACAAAAGCATGCGCCTATACACTCGGCTGAATAAACCCGATGTGGCCGGCGCAGCCAAGGGAACAACCCTTTCATAAAACTGAGTTAGAATTATTCTGATATTGCTTCCTTTAATATTCGAAGGATCTTGATTTTAAGATGTATATTTTATATAGAAATACACTATGATATCTTAGAAAAGAACATAGGGCATCATTTAATCCAAAAGATTTAATGAAAACCAAATAAACTATACCTACCTAGAAATTCAGAAAATTTTGTGAAATTTTACCGTAACGGAACATTTCTAAGACAGAAATGTTTACCTATTATTTGTTAGTAAACAATATTCCAGGAGACGCGCCTAGTATCTGTCGTCAAGTGGAAAATTCCGAGCTTAAATAGGAACAAATTCCCGACTCAGCAAAGTATTAAGGAATTTCAGTCATCGGCAACCTTTACGAGAACAATTTTATCAATGGAATTGAAATTACTTGAGATGACGAGTCAACTTTCAATGCAAAATGATAGTGATAAAATGTGCCACACTAAATAGGTATTAGTACACCACACATTATCACACACGTACAGTAGGTCGCCAAACCTGTATTTAATGATAAACATTATGCTACACTGCTGTTATAAATTGAACCTTATGCCAACAAGATTGTATTATAGATATAGGTCAAGATAGTGTGGCGAGTTCACGCCAACCTTCAAACTTTTATGAGTCGCCGTGACTAGATTGGCGTCAAAACAAATTCAATATTAGATCATGTTAAAATAAACTCTACGCTTAGTGTATTTATGGCATCGCAAATATTCAGAATAACCATCCGAAAATAATGTTTCTATGAAGTTCTGATCATAAATCTGTATCTTAATTAAAATAGTAGGTTATGTCTCTGTCACCTTTATTTGATAGAATCCAGTGCCAGTGTCTTAAGGGTAAACGATCGGTTGGACCGCGAAATTCAAATTTTATCACATTTTTTGTAAATTGCAGCTCAGTTATAGGTCGTATGTTATCAAGATGTTATTTGCGAGAAGAATGGAAGTATATTTACTGATTAATAACAAAAGAAATCATCAACATATTCCTACAAGGTATATGACTGACATATACGACTATTTCATGAAAATGTTACTAATATACCTTGGAAGAATGTATTGATGATTTCTTCTCTTTTCTCCAACCGACGCCTCCACCTTAATGAGACGATTTTTTTTTCACATCTCAAATATCAAGAATTCTTTATCAAAGCTATTATTCCGCTAGAAACATCATTATCATCTTCAATACGTCAAATTTAATGTGCGATTGTGTAACTCCATTCAAGGACTTGGAATTACGCACCCATATAACAACATCTATTTTCCAGTCTGGCGTCGCTGTCCGTATTTTGGCCCAACAATTTTGTTGTCATATGGCTTTTGTTTATAACAAGTAATTTCCGTTACGCTTTTATTATTTTTAAATGTTATTTAAATTTCAACCTTGACAGGAAAATATAAGAATTATAATAATAACGTTTTTAAAGTCAATAAAGAAAAGATGCGCCTGCAAAATAGTTGCTTTTCACGACTTTCTTAGATTTTCCTTTTTTTTTTGTCTGCGCCGCCTGACTGTTTATAATAGAAAAAGCTCATATTGTTATTGCAGGCAATAAATGTGCAATTGAAGTTGAAACAGCGAAATCCGCATGTTATAGACCACAAATTGTTTACCAATACATGCGGATTGACATTGCGCAACACGGATCATTGGCAGTACACTACGACGCATGCGCCGCGGCCATTATACAACTTATACACACGGGGAAGCAACACGTTTGTGAACGTTGTTGTGTGGAACGCGATGCATTTCCTTCCTTATTTGCGCATTAAGTTAAGATTCTATGAATTACGTCTCGCCACCTTCGCTTGGGTCTATCTCTTCTGTTTTTTGCCAGTAATTCTCAGTTGAAGGCAGAGTTCCGAACCGGTGGTAGTAACTTCAGTAAATTTGACCTTCATAAGTACCCTGGGGCCTAAATTAAATAAATGGCTTTGTATTTGACTTGTTAGGAGTCTCACAAGCAGTCAAAAAGTCCAAGATAAACAATGTGTTACACATCTTTTACAAAGATAATAGTAATAATAAATCATATCCTGGAACATAATTCACCCACGACCTGCAGCGTCCTAGATACCTTAACCAACCACGCGAACAGGACCGTCAGACCGCAATAGTCGATTCTATTTTTTTTTCCTAACTTAAAATTTGTGAAAAACTTAGAACGTGGCCAGGCTCCCACCCTACTCCCCATTTGAAATTGAAATCTCTGCAAGATGCTTGTATGAAAGAGCCCTTAATTAAAGCCTTAATCAATGAGCAGAAAAATCCTGCAAATTTTTAACATATTTCATGATTAATAAATACCAGCACCGAAAACTGGTTTCGCCGGTATTTACCAGTTTATATATAAATATCTAAATTGATGACTGACAGCATCGGCCTCGCGCACAAAATCGCGCCGCGTGTTCGCGGGTTACGTAACGCACAGACGCACAAACAAACGATTCGTCACACCGCACTGATGTAAACACGTGTTGTGTGTAAACTTTGCAAGTCTATATATGCACCTTTATCCGAGCTACGCCCATGAATATGAGGAAAATAATTATAGCTGAAATCTATTCTAAAACATTATAAATGCAGGTAAAAGTACCTATATGTTAGGATCTAGTACGGTAAAGATAGGCCCAAGTATTATTCGGAAGACTGATAAAACCCCTTTTGAACCGACTTAAAAAAAGGAGGTGGTTCTCAATGCGTCCTATTTTTTTTATGTGCTCCCCAATTACTCGAAGATGATTGGACCGATTTGGAAAATTCCTTTTTTGTTTGAAAGGGTAGGTACTACTTCCATCATGGTACCGCAAATATTTTTTCAAAACAGTCAGACAGATTAGATTTTCTACTTGGACAAAAAAAATATTTTGTTCTATAAAATTCCCCTAAACTAGCCATGGTACTTTTGATAGTCAATCGCCTAAATACAAAAACAAACATAGTACAAGTAGTAAGACAAGGAAAGACACCACAGTACTGCTAGTTTACGCGTATCAAGTTATAACAATGTACACCTTATTGCTAATCATGTAAGTACAAATATAATTGCAACAAAAGTAGGTACGTGATTGTATGATTGAACAGGAAAATAACAGCAAAAATAACATAATAACAATGAGTCACATTCAATACGAGAACTTTCACATATTTACTGAACACACCTGCCTGTACACTGACTCAGATTTTACGCCATGTTTTCCATTTCTAGAAGAAAAGGTTTTTATCGAACATTACATTAAAAATTTCAACACAGAGAGTGATGACAATATAAAAGGAATACTAAATAATACATTCTTATTTAAATTCTATTGATCTAAGCACATCCTGTTTGTAATAGGTGTAATGAGTAAGGTTACATTCACAGAAAGACTTATTTAGGACTAGCTATTCCCCGCGGCTTAACTCGCGTTGCCGTGATAAAAAGTAGCCTATAACCTCCGGCGATAATGTAGCTTCCTATTAGTGAAAGAATTTTTCTAATCGGACCAGTAACACCGGAGATTAGCGCATTCAAACTCTTCAGCTTTATTATTAGTTTAGATAATAACAACATACTTAATAAAACAAAACAAAACAGTACAGAGTTCAAAATACTGCTTCAAAATAACATTCTCAATATGACTAGAAACAGAAAGCCACAGCGCAATTGGCAAAAGCTACTGAAAATTAACTGTTCTCACATGACTGTACCAAGCGTCTTGTGTGTACATATGCACGCATATGAAAACGCATGGCACAAGGTCGTATCAAACACGACGCTGCCTATGTTCACATAAGCTGTGACACAAATACTTTGTTTCTACAACTAGCATGCTAACTGCGTGGGGTTGTGGAACACTCGACAAATGTTTGGGCCAACATTTTTCTCATCAATTGACATGAAGACTGCTTCTAGTTTTGAATTAAACTTTTGGAATGGCAACCGACCAAGCAGGTGGGAATAAGGGACCTTATAATCTGGACTATCTAAAATACCTCTTTATAGATGACATCATGGAGTGATTGGTTGGTCATTGGTCGCCAACCCAACTCCAATGGTTTCCCCACAAATATTTTATATAATACAAACACAAACCAACATTTCTCAAAAAGGTATTTTTCCATCAAACATTGTACCTTTACATTTATAGACTTTATATTCGAATCATTAAATACAGATTAAATATAAAAATGTCAATAAACACACATAACTGTTCATAATAAAGCACCCACGCATCATGACTAAGAGGCTAAATGATTATAAATTATCATGATGATTTGCAAAGTCAGGTATATGGATGACATTATTTCAAGAAAAATTATGTCCATATAAATATCCTGGGACATTTCTACACACACGGTTATCTGATCCCAAACTAAGCAGAGCTTGTACTATGGAAACCAGATAACTGATATACTACATATACTACTTTTTTTTTGTAAATACATACTTATATAGATAATTACACCCAGACACAGGACAAACAGACATGTTCATGCACACAAATGCTTGTCCTGGATGGGAATCGAACCCACGACCTGCGGCGCAATACGTGGTGTCTTAACCAACTGCGCCAACTGGCCCGTCATATGTAGCAGAGCTCACAAAAAACATGAATAAACACATACAGAGTTAGTACTACATAGTCTGATCTTTTAATGTCTACCACACACTCCACCATGACCGAGTGTTCTCGCAATCAGAATCAAATTCAAAACTCATTTATTCAGTTTAGACCCTATTATGGCACTTATGAATGTCAAAAGTTAGTTTTACAATAGACTCTACTACTAGTAGTCTACAATGCTTGCAACAGGGCCAAATGGAGACGCATTGCAAAAGCCGCCAATCAAGACCTACCATAACCACAACCACTCTGTCAAGATTGTCGGACTAGGAAGTCAGTAAATAGGTACCTTTGACCATATGATACAATAATATATGTTGCTTCTACTGTGACATAAGCCTCCTCAAAAAACAGTCTTTGCTATCTTGTGCATACCTAATAATATACCTCAAGCCATTGCCTTGATGCATATAATCACTATGTTTTACCTCAAGCCTCTAAATTTGTCTCTGACATGTGGTTTTCCTTAATCTAATTTAGAAAAGCTATTTAATCCATATTTAATTGCAGGTACATTATAAACATAAACATAAGAATGGCAACTTCAAATTGATTAAAACTTTGTTACTTGGTTTACTATTTGTTATTCTGTACTGTATATCTTTACATAGTATAAAACAAAGTTTCTCCCTGCTGTCTGTACGCTTAGATCTTTTAAACTACGCAACGGATTTTAATGCAATTTCAGCAATAGGTAGAGTGATTCAAGAGCAACGTTTATATGTATAATACATACATATTATAGTACAGAAAAGCCGTGCGAAGCCCGGGCGGGTTGCTAGTTAAGAATAAGTAGAAGAGAGGTTATTAAGGGCCACTGGAAACACTAGGTATAACAGGAAATTCACATCAGAACACTCAGCCATGATGTAAACTCTAAAATAAGGAAGAAGCTAATATTTAAAATTACCACAGTGCATTATGGTCAAGTTTGTATGTTATCTCCATGGTCAATGGAGTATAAAGTTCCTGTGAATTGTTATACTAAAAATAATAAATTATTATGTTTTAAAATTGATATGGCAACAGCACAACAATACAGCATGTTTGACCACTATCTCATGATATGGACTATGGTCATAAGCACATAAAGCTTAGGAAGTTCCCTTCTTGGCTTCTAGGTCCTCAAGTGCTATGATATTCAAGAAATTAACATACATGTTTGAGCCCTGAAAACATTACACTCCTATGGGCAGTCGTGTAAAAAAACAACTCAATCCAAACAATAATATCTGCTCTTCAATACAACATGCTTCATTTAATTATGTTAGAGATACATCAATATTTTGATAGGCCTGTAATTTATAGTTGCATACATCTATATATTAAGGTAAATGAATTAAGGTTGCATCCTTAAATCTGCAAACATAGCATCATAAATAACCTTTAATTATTAATTAATACAGAAGTGGCAAATCAAACAAATTGTAAACAAATTAACACATATCACATTCACACTCATGAAAGGTGATTGTCCGACTGTTTGTATAGAAGATAAGTCCTATCAATTAACAACAGTGTGATATATCTCAGCTGGAAGCGAGATAGAAGATGGATCTTAGCCACATTGAGAAAATATGGAAACTTGCAATCACATCTACTAAATTGACTAGGACATCAATCCTGGCTGTTCCTCAGCAGCAAATTACTAGTCAAGTCCTAGAGCAAAATTCTGTATACTAAACTAAACTAGCTAAGGCTAGAATTATATCAATGATACACTGGTTAGCCAGAACACAGAATTACAATGAGTACCTGGAGTTATAAAGACAAATGTAGGAAGTTGGCAACAGCACCCAGAAGAAAATGTAAATAAATGAAATATCTCTCAACCTTATTATATGGTATTTTACAGAATGACACTCACACTACCTCAAAACAATCTATTGTTTTGAGGTAGTGTGGGTGTCATGGGTGTAATGTAGTCTACTACATTCTAATAGGGTAGTTGACACTGTCAAAAATAAATGACCTAACACTAACCAATGCATAAAATGCATAAAACATCTAAAAACACGTGGGAATATCAAATATGTTGTACATTTAATGCTTTTTATGATGATTTGATGCTGTGAAACTATGACGTCATAATGTAATATTTCATACAAAATTCCTTATAAACTATCGTTTTGACATTTATTAAAAAGTAGCTGATTTGATGTGTCAGTCAACTACCCTATTATAAGAGGCATATTTATTTAATAGCACAGTATCTATACTAATAATAAAGCTGAAGAGTTTGTTTGTTTCTTGAACATGCTAATCTCTGTTGTTACTGGCCTGATTCAAAAAATTCTTTCACTAAACGGAAGCTACATTATCCCCGAAGGTTATAGGTACTTTCTATCCCAGGAACACAAGTGAAGGAACAGCTAGTGTAAAATATGTGTGTAAATAAGTTAAGAAATAGTAGGAAGCTGTGATTGTTTCCTGGAATTTTAAGGTACCTATTATTGACATTAAAATTCATCACAGTTATTTGATAATGCCATAATGTAAAGTTAACTGAAATTGTGATAAAGCAAATGTAAATGTACTAACATGTGCTCCCTACACAATCTTAATAAGCAATCACTCGCTCAATAATCACAATAACCTTACAATTCACAGTCCATTTCTGTCTATTGCATCATCCAATACCACAAACAAATGATTTGTTTTGGACATACTTATCATTTGAAAAATTATTACTGAAGTTTACAATGTTCATATTTTTTTATCAGTAATCCTACACACATGTCAACATCAAAGTAACTTTTGTTTCCTTGTTTATTTACATTTATTTAATATAGATAATGTGATGTCTATTATGCAGATATGATTACATATTTAATTATAGTTTATTATTGCACATTAAAGTACCCAAGGAGGTAATTAAACTTTGTTTATTTATTATATAGGACAACAACATTAAACCTTGTATCAGAACAACAGTAGATTTCATCATGCAGGTTGGTAATAAACTCTTTGGCAGTCTAGTAATTTCTGAAGCCATATGTGTCAACAAAGATTATAAATGGTTCATACGTTTTTTTTTTATAAACAATTTAACAGGTGGGTAGATCATAAACAAGTAGGTTTGTTTACAAACATAAGCTAATGAGTGTAAATAGATAACATAGATCTAGGTAATGCATAAGCACATGGCTTACCTTTTGGGGAGTAGCATCGCGGCGGATCCCTTCCGCTGGAACACACCGTCGACGAGCACGCCATTCTTGCTGTTACACGTCAGGTAGAACTCAGGGTGGTCGTAGAACAACTCCAAGTGCCGGCGAGAGATAAAACTGGAATGTCCCATGTTAACGTCCACTTGCCCCCGGCTGGAGTTCCTCCCGATCACCACACGCTTTTGCCGAATCAAGTACTCGAAGTCGCGGCCGTCGAGGCGCGCGATCGCTATCGCGGCCGGCTCCTGTGCCCACTGCACTTTGGAAGGCGAAGGCGGCGCCGACTTGAGCGAGAGGAGCGCCCATGCGTCGCTCTCTGAGCTCCGCGTGAACTGAGCCTGGGCCATGTCAGGCTCGCGTGCACCAATATCACCAACGCTGTCCACACGCGGGGCGCGTACGCCTAGCACGAGGGCACATCACAAACCCGACGCGAGCACCACTGTCGACGCGTCGCGACCCGGATATCCGGAACCTGCCGAACCCGTGCCTTTACAATTTGAGGTTACTGACGGGACGCACATGCGCAAAGTTTCTACTTGTGCGGTAAACAAGAATTATATAAACCACCACACCACCACGTGATAAAACTGTATACATATACCTAATCCGGAACGGTGGATCGATACTGTAATGTCCGGTGGAGATGTATATAAGCGAAATATTAACCTTTCTGTCGTTGCACAACAGAATTTTCGCAATAGGACCGAAATTAGACACTAAAGTAAACACGAGGCGAGAACAAAAATAACCAAAAACGTCAGTTCGGCTTACGCAGTTTACAAGTTCGCCGCGCCATCTATGCAAGTAACAACAAATAGAAAACGTTTACTTCCATTTCACGCAGACCTTTCAAAGGCATTCGCAATCTGTAATAACTATTTATAGTTTTATTTTAAACGTAATAAATATGCACACAATCTATATCTACAATTTTTATTTATTTGAAAAGAAGCTTAGTTTTTGAAAAATTGTAACTCACATAAATAAATAGTAGTTAGTTAATTTAGTTAAATTCCATCACTTGATCATACTACGTAAAACGGAGTTAGTGACCAACCACAGGTTATTAATATTATTTTAGCTAGTGATGCTGAAGTGATGGGCGAACTATAAATCGATAAAGTTTAGTTACAAATTGATAAATATATTTGTAATTATAATATTATTTATTGTTTTAGTTTGTGGTTTTCGTAGTATTTCGATCCCTAAGAACGATTTATTTTACTTAATAAACGTTTATAATTTAAGTAATCATACAAAAACAATGATTGCTACAAAAGATCTTTTATTTCTGAGATCATATAAGATTTGGGCAAGTATTTTTTTTAAAAAATGTGTAACATGTATTTGTACAATTTAGAGATGTTTCAATACCTGCAAGGTGACAGTCAACATATCTACTGACATCGAGACATTTTTTTTGATTTTTTTTTCAATGATTTTAATGCTATTAAATTGAGACTTCAACTAGGTACTATGTATACCTAAATCGATTCCATGACTATGGTTAGAATCGATTTGTTGTATATGTCGAGGCTATCGAAAAACGATATTCTGTGGAAAAAGCCATTCAATGTGCTGACGTCATTTATTTTATACTCTATTGTCTATATATTCTTTCTTTGTTGACATTTTGTTTCAAGATTTTCGCAATTGGATTATGGACAGGGAGATGTTTTGCTTTTGAAAGTTGTGTTATTGGTCGTTATACATAGGTACTTAACTATTCATCCATTATCAATTTTTTCTACGTTCCTGCGTATTACGATCACCAAAAGGTTAGTGGAAATCTAATTAAATTTCGCGCGAATTTTAAACTTAGCTTTTAGTTTTGCGATAATAATTAGAAATTATTACTTTTCGGAATCTAAGTTGCTTTGTATTTCACTATATAGGAAACACCTTCCACAGTTATTATACATGCTTGTATTGTTTGAAGCACGCTATTGTTGCATTGCTACACTGCCAAGTGTACAATATAAATATAGATTTATTCTAGCCTTAGCCGGCACCCTGAACGCCTACATAACCCATTTTCACTAATAGACATATCCGTACTTATTTATTAATAATAGCCTATAATGAAATCTTAATAATACCTGTAGTTTGCCTGTAGTCTGTATCTGAAGTGAGTCTAACTGATAGCTAGAAACATTCTTTTCTAAGTATGAACCAATTTTGATGAAATTATTTATCCTAGGAAGGATTTGATGAAAACATTGTTCAGAACATTTGGTGTAAATAACCAAATACCTGTATATTTGTTTAGTATTACTCAGTACTAAAATATTGACATAGCATCACAAAGTATAAAGTTATGGACACTGCGCTGTACACATTACGGACCCACCTCCTGCTCCTGCATTTCATTAATTGCATATTTTTGCTGTATTGATAATATAATTCATTCAGGAACATTAATTTTATGAAAATTAAAATTTACCTACCTATTTTTTGCCCAAAAATAAAACCTTTCAACGGTACCTAATATGTATAGAAAAAAATTGGATATACCTAGTTTTATTAAATGGACATGTAATTAGGTTAAATAATACAATTTATCACAAATCAATTCTTTATTTGGTAAATTATAAGATTAAGAATACAAAAAATATCACAGTTACATTCTAAGTTAATACTGAAATAAATTATTAAGTAAAAAAAATAATTAATAGATTAGGTAATTAATATTCATACATAGTAGAAACTTTGTACTCTATTACCTGAGATTCTACTAATATTAAAAATGCGAAAGTTTGTGAGTATGGATGGATGGATGTTTATTACTCTTACACGCAAAAACTACTGAACGGATTTGGATGAAATTTGGAATACAAGATAGTTTATAACCTGGATTAACACATATGATACTTTTTATCACGGGAAAACACCCTCGGGAACGCGGGTGAAACCGCAAGGCGGAATCTAGTTAATCTATAACAATGCCAACTACCATATACCTTGTGTCGCAAGCAGTCAATAAAAACATTGTATTGAATAATGGTGCATTCATTGCATCATGCATGTCAAGTGGTGTGAATTGCATGTTACTAGTAGTTCATAGGATGCTTTTAGTTGATAGATATCCTATCAGTTAGTCGGATATGAATATTTTAACGTGACTGTACCTCAAATGGTAGATTCATGGTAGGTACTTTAGTGATGTGATTTTTAGCATAGAGATTATGTTAGTTTCCGACCATGCTATATTATGTCTATGCTACTTTTATCCAGAGAACGCAGGTAAAATTGCCAGGCGAAACCTATAAATAGGGTAACAAAAAAAAAAAACAATTTGACTTCAACTCTGTGAAATCCTACTAAGTAGATAATTATTATAAATGCGAAAATGTTGTGTTTGTTTGTTACTTCTTCACGCTCAAACGGCTTGACCAATTTTAATGAAATTTGGTATGGAGGTAGCCGACACCCTGGATTAACACATAGGCTACTTTTTATCCATCTGGAACGCGGGTAAAGCCGCGGGGCGGAAAGCTTGTCAATTACTACAGATGTCCTCCGAAATTTGCACTTGTGAACCATTTTCCTTCTAGGCTTTGTGTGCTCACCGTCGGCCACATTACCACTTAACATGATTAGATACCATCTATACTAATATTATAAAGAGGAAAGATTTGATTGTTTGCAATAGGTTCCGAAACTACTGAACCGATTGGAAAAATTCTTTCACTAATAGGAAACTACATTATCCCCGAAGGTTATAGGCTACTTTTTATCCCGGGAACGCGAGTGAAACCGCGAGGTACAGCTAGTCATAAATATGTTTATTGTAGTCTAGTATATTAACATTATGTACCTAGCAGTGGCGAAGGGTCCATACAAGCAGATTCCCATCGGCTTACCTTTTAGAAATCCCAGTCCCACATTTTCATCATTTCAAAGCCACTTTTATCACGCTTAAAATACACTGTAATTATAAAATTATCGGTGTTTTTTTAATGGCTTACCCTCGCCATAATTTCACCCCTCGCCACTGGTACCTAGTATATTTAAGGATATATAAAAGATTTTGATTTTCTTTCATTATTTGGAATTGCACACCCTGTCACTCCAAAGGTTGCCTGGTAGAGATCACTTTGGCTGCCCATTGTAACCTTTGTTTTTCTTTAGGTAATTGTTTTTGCATATTTTTATTGATTTTTTGTGGTGTGACAATAAAGCATTATATAATGTCATAATGGTGTCTTAATCATCAAGCTGCGTCAAGCTAGCGACCCCACGATTAATCCAATGCTTCTGCGGTACATCCGAGGCCAAGGTTATATACATAACGAAATTACTCGAATGCCCTGTAGTAGCTAATACTCCCTTCCTCTCGCTAGTTTTGTAAGTAGGACAGAAGTAACAAGGAGGGGGATTAAAATCAGCTATCATAGCCGGTTGGAACCAAATAATGGGTATAGTGTCGAATAGGATCTTTGGATAGGATTCGTCTAGTTGCATCGTTTGGCGGTTCCATCTTGCGCCCTCGAGGAATAAACCCTGTTAAAGGAAATGCATATTAGCATAAATATTCTTAAGTTCTTAGTACCAAATTAACCTGACCAGAGAAGTTTTCGTCATGCGGGATGTGGAATGAGCTGACCATGCGGTTTCCCTCAGCCCTCCGATAAGAGGTTCTTCAAAAAGCGTAAAAAGAGTTCACCAAAGTCGGCAATTAATCGTATGTCCATAGGCACCCGAACCATTACTATTAGGACCATTTTTTTACCATTAGGTGACTCGTCTGCTTGCTACTCAAACTGACGACATAAAAAAACATGCATTCTATTGTTTTTTAAATTGGTTTACCGTGTAAAGAAAAACGTGCAACTGTAGAGTTATCCCAAATAATAATATGTATTATTACCTGAAGGTTCTAGAGTACTGTAAAAAACATAAGCCTTGCGTGTTATCGCTATAAATTACATGCAAAAATAAACATTATGTTTTCTACTATTAATGGATCTGTGCGTACCAAAATCTGTCAAAAATATTCGGGATTCCTAAAAGACATGCACTCATATACAGAATTTAATGCCATCTTTGACTGAATATATTGTTTGTTTCAACGCGCTAATCGCAAGGACTACCAATCGGATTTAAAAATATTATTTTAATAGAGCTCCAAGAATTGCTAATGAAGTTATAAAACATGCGCATGCTCCTAAAACTCACCCAAATAAAAACACTGTGCTCCTGACCTTGGTTGTCCACCTTATGAGGTTGCTGCTTGCGTTCATCATTAATACATCAATAAAATACACGATATCTATCTATACAAATAATAAAGCTGAAGAGTTTGTTTGAACGCGCTAATCTTTGGTGTTACTGGTCCGATACGAAAAATTCTTTCACTAATAGGAAGCTACGTTACTTTCTATCCCGGGAACGCGAGTGAAGCCGCGGGGAACAGCTAGTACAACTATACAATGTATTGATTTCAAGCGATTGAAGTCACACATTGAAAACTTATCATTGTACCGTTATAGCTCCGTTTGTTGTCATATTAATATAGATTTCTTTGTCACGTCGCACGAACAGGGTGACAATACGTTCTATAAATATGCGTAAGAGATATTTAAACAGCCCTGTTTGTATTTTCTTACAAATTATGCCACATTCTAGATCCTTATTTAATTCTTTCTTGTATCTGAATTTTACAAAGTTACAAAAATATTTTAAACTAGCGGTTTCACCCGCGTTCCCGAGGGATCTTGTTTTACCGGGATAAAAAGTAGCCTATATGTTATGCCAGGATGTCATCTATCTATGTGTCACGTTTCATCCAAATCAGTTCGGTAGTTTTTACGTGAATGAGTAACAAACATCTCCAAATCCATCCTCTCATTTTTTAGTTCCATGGCTCCCACACCCTAGACTAGAATAACATATAGGATATTTTTTATCGCGAAAAAACATAAGATCCCACGGGAAAGCGGTTGAAACCACGGGCCGAAAGCTAGTCAAATCTATGGGGAAGCTCACCTTGCAATAGACCCCAAATTCAGGTTCGACATCGCACTCAGCCTCCATGCTCGTGATGGAGAACTCAAATTGCACCTGGTCGATGGGTATCTTGTTGTGTCTGGAGTAGTTCTGCAGCACGCCCGTCAGGAACGACTGGGTGAAGTAGAAGCCGGATAACCAGAATACTATCGGTGGCCCCTCTTCGATCCAGTCTTGGAGGAATTTTAGTCTGTTGATAACAATAAATAAATAAATATCTTGAGACATTTTTTCACACACGATGATTATTTAATATCTTGGTGTCTCTCAGATTCCGCCAAACTAAGCAGAGCATGTACTTTGGAAACCAGAAAACATGACGAAGGTCATGTCATTTTATGTTTAACTAATTGACTCAGGCGTGACCTTGCGGAAATCCATTATAAGACCCACTGTCACCTATTACGTCCCTGGTGATGCTTCGTGAAGAAGCGAAACACGTGTCGATTTCCTGTTAAGTTTCCTTGTGTGGGACTTGACAGAGAAGGAGATCCAGCGGAATTACTTACTACATAATTATTTGTGTTCTGTTTAATCAACACTAGCTTTCCGCCCCTCTTTTTCACTCGTGATACCTTATTTTACTACCTCAGGAGCAACCTTTCGAGCATTAAAAACCTTTGTACAAGTTAACCCTGCAGAGAGAGACAGAGTGAGAGCTGTGTCTTGATATGCTAGTCACCCAGTATATCCTGTTACATGCTATTTTTATACTGTTTCAGATGTCGGAACAAGTGGAAAAAGTATTGGACAAAGATACATGGCCTCAAGAAGCCGAGGCAGCGATCAACGACATCAGAAAGCATGTCAAATCAGCCAACATATCACCGCAACTGAAAAGCACAAACCAACGCATTTTCATTAACTTAACAACCCTGGAGAGTTCGAATTACTGCATTGAGATGTCGGCGTCAGGTTTCAGGGTTGTCGGCAGGAAATACGACGACGCAACCCTGTCTACCATAGAGAATATGAACTACGAGACGCCTTACGCGTTATTGAATAGTATAAGTCAAAAATACAGGGAGTCTTTTGGTGGAGAACTGATGAGTAAACTATTGGATCTGGCGAAGAATTCCGAAGGTTGAATGAGAGGTTGTTGCACGTAGTTGAGGATTAAGCTTTGCGGCTAAGTCGTTTCTTTTGAGTTTTTTTTGAGTGTTTGTTGTTATTTTTTAAGAATTTATTATGTACGTAGGCAGCGTGTCTGTAGTAATGTACCTAAGCCACAACATTTTTGGGTAAGTTCAAATCATCTTAAGCTTAAGACAACGCTTTATCGCCATTAATTCTGCCATATTAAAAAAGATCTGAAATTCCGCTGCCTGCGTTCATACAAATTAAATTTGCTCTTTTAATGTATTTAAATAAATTAAAAAAGCAATTTTTTTATGTGATTTATAATAATTTGTTGTGAAGTTAATATGGAGAGGATTATTTTTTAATGATCCCATTATAAGACACACCTTTCGAATTGTCACTAATGTACCGAGGTTCATCAAACTTCTAGTTCATATTGATAAGAAAATGTGCTTGACCATATTTTTTTGTCGACTATTTTCGTCATTTTATTGTCTAAAGATGCCACTAGCACCTTAAGGTGGAGGCTTCGACGGAGCGCGAAAATCAAATTTAATCACAGTAACATTTTCATGAAATAGTCGTATATGTCAGTAATTTTGCGCTCCAACTGTAGGTTTACACTTAAGATACCATAATATCAGCACCATATTACATAAATCAGAAACTCTAAAATATCTAAATACCAAGTATTCGATAGGTGTGACTTTTTTTGCTCTTCTTTTTACGCTCTAGTGTAGATATTATAGCTGACAACAGCTATTGCCGCTTCTTTAGGATGATTTTGACGAAGATAGCCAAGAGTTAAATTGTCCTGACACGTACACACGGCCACAGATCAAGCTACCCCTTTATGTTGCAATATAGCTCCTATTACAACCGCATAAGGTGCCGCAGTGTTTACCTTGACTTGTGGTCGTCCGTACATGTACACAATAACATTTCAACTTAAAGACTCGGCCTAAATATCAATTTTATTACCAGGCTTTCATGATAATAACTTATTGTTAAATTAGCCGCATTTATTAAGCCTTATATAGTAACGTAGGGTGTCAAATTAAATCTGTCAGTATTCACAAGTGCTATAATATAACATTATGTTAAGAACAATTTTGTAATCTATTAATTATTTCCTGAAAAAAAAGCTATTTTAGACGGTATATACTTCTACTAACAATAAGTAAGGTAGGAATACAAATATCACACTGAGTTTTGAAGCCTTTTGTGACACTATGCTACGCACTAATGTTAAATATGCTATGCCCAAAAAATGGCATAAAAATAATGTTGTAAAATTTATTGTGAATTAGATAAGTTTGTATGTATAATAATAATGGCGGGATGAATATGGATGAGGTCCTCATTGATAATTCAAGATGGGTACGCTTTTCCTGTCGATCGGATTACCTCGGAAAAGTCACGGAACAACCTGAAATTATAGACTTACAAAAATATCTGGACGGAGTTAAGCCTTAGCCAAAAGTGAAGCACAACACGTCATACCTATGTGTGAGTAAAATCAGTACTGGAATAAGCAGGCACAAATTTTAATGTTTAAAAGTCATAATTTAATGTGCGAGCATAATAATAATTACGCATAAATGTTTAGGCATAATCGTGTTTAACATTGCTAAAGTTAGCATAACGATAAACAAGCATATTATTTGGTAGCATAACATGTTCGCGGATTTTGGGAGGCCGAAGGGCCACCCTGCCGCATCTTAACCTACTGTAACTTTTATGCGACTCCACAGAGTCCAAAATAATAAAGCCCAAAAGATTATTATGCCTACCTTAACAGTATGTCAAATACTCTTTATATAAACTTTATATAAAGTCATTAAAAATTATGCCTTACTCATTATGTCGGAGTAAATTAGTATCATACAAGTTATGCGAAACAAATGGATACCGTAACTGAACCCTATGGTCACTGTTGAAGTCATGAAACGGAATGATAACCGTTCATATATCGCATATCATGGTTTGTATTTACAAAAAAGCTTATCATATTTGGGTGGCTTTATTCGGCGAATTTCATCCAGATTTTTTGGTAAGTACCTACGTCTATGCTTGAATTGTATGTTTTATGTATAGAGCTAACGTGAAGTTCTGTCTTCATATACCTTTTCGTTATAGTATTATGTAGATAATTCAATAGTAAAATATCGTGTATCTTAGACGTATCCACAAATTGAGCAGCTGGCGAACAAAAGCGGACATGTCCATTACTTGTTTTTTTATACTAGAGCAAAAAAACTGATATACAGATTAGTTGTAAATTGCACGAAATCAGACTATTTGAACGCTGTTTTCTATTGGTTTAAACCACTTTTGAAACAAAATATTTTAAGGGTAAAAAAAACGTTCGAAAGTTCGAAGTGGACAAGTCCGCTTTTGTTCGCCAGCTCCTCAATTAATACCTTACCTTTAACCAAACAGACCAATAAGTTTAAACTCCTTACATTTATTGTGACCTTTACAATTTTTATAGGATATTAAATTAATGATCTTATATTATACGAATGATTAGTTTGGTTTATTCTATAATTGTTAACTTTATTTACTAAATGTGTATGCAGCTTACTTTTCATAGGCTAATGTTATCAAGTAAAATTCTGAGTGAGAGTGATTTCGTGAAAAGAGATGCAAGTGTGGTGTGATTTTCCTAGAGGTTGGTACTGTCAACCAATAGTCTGTGCGGGCGAAGGTGAGATTTCAGAGTTACACATCATATGCGACTACTCGCTCGTTTTTTTTTTTTTTTTTTTGTTTCAATAGTGTAGTTGACTGACATATCAAATCAGCAACTTTTTAATAAATGTCAAAACGATAGTTTGTGTGGAATTTTGTATGAAATATTACACTATGACGTCATAGTTTCACAGCATCAAATCATCTACTCTTAGTGGTTCCACTGGCAATTAAAAATCATAAAAATCATTAAATATACAACATATTTGATATTTCCGCGTGTTTTTAGATGTTTTATGCATTGGTTAGTGTTTGGTCATTTATTTTTGACACTGTCAACTACCCTATTGTCAATTTTATTAATTCAAATTATTATTTAATTTCACCCTGTATGTGTCTCTGTCTTGCACCTGTGAATCCCCTAAGCAAATAACTTAGCAAGGTCTTCGACTATGTAAGACGTTTCGTCGCTTATTTTTAATTATTACAACACAGCGAATATGCATTTGTTCCGTTATTGACTTGTCATTGGATAGAGAAAAAATATCCCACTTTTATTGCACCAATCGCGTTCAAGAAAACTCGCCAATCCAAAGGCTAGACTTCAAAGATTTTATTTGCTATGACAAAAATAAGTAATTTGACGTGTCAAGCGTAAGCGTTCCTTCAAAATCAAAAACTAATTTATTTAGTTAAGGCCCTGGTAAGGCACTTATGAACGTCGATAGTTACAATCATTACAATAGACTCTACCACCGGTTCGGAATATTTGGATTTGTTCCTTCGATTTCTATCTGTACTATTTAATAATCTGTGGTATAAACACTTATTTATTTTAAAGTTGCTCTCCTGTAAAGTCGTGAAAATGTATATTCGCGGTGTTGTATAAGCGATGGTTTCTAAACATTAGAAGCAATACCGGGTGTAAGGGACAGCCGACCGAAAACTTTGGGAAAAGGTTACACTGAATGCCTATAATAACACTATAGAAGTCAATTATGTCAGAAGTCATCGGTTACAGATATCATAATGTTTGAGCGCGCAATTTACGTTACAACGCTATCACATACAACACGTGCAGTCTTGCGTATTGATTTGAATTTTGATGTACATTGCAGTTTTATGTCTAAATTTGTATTTACTGTTTATTTATTTTTAAAACAGGTTTAGTTAGACTTGTATAATGATTTCATAGTATAATCAATCCAAAAATTCTGAAAAAAAAGTCGTATAATTCATGAAAAGATCGACGAAAAATTCAAAGTCTGGGGCTCCAGAATCGTGTATTGAATCCTTGGTATCAGTTTTCGGAAGGCTGTCCCTTACACCCGGTATAGTATAGCAGGCATCCTTCAGTACAAGTACCGGACTGAGTACAAACAACATGTACCTATATTGTTTAGATATACACATTATAACGTAGAGCATACGTGTTGTGATAGTAAAGTAACATTATTTGTTATAAATGATTTTTATTTACTCCATATTCCAAGGGACTGAATACATTCAGCAAATTACATGTTCACTGACCGGTTGTAATTTTATGTGTTTGACCACAATCTTACCGTGGTCAGTGATGTTGAGGTCGATTGTTGGTAAGTACACAAAGCTTAGAAGGGTATTTATGACGATGGCCGCTGGAGCAGAAAGGTTCTCGAGTGGCGACCACGAACCGGAAGATCCGTGGGCAGGCCCTCCACAAGGTGGACTGACAGACGATCTTGTTAGGTTCGCCGAAAACCGCTGGATGCGGGTAGCGCAAGACCGGCCATCGTGGAGATCCTTGGGAGAGGCTTTTGTCCAGCATTGGACGTCTTTCGGCTGACATGATGATGATGGGTAGATAAGAGTTTGGAAAGCTCTGCTTAGGTCCATGATATGACTCACCTGGAGAGGAAGTCGGCGACGTAAGAGCCGAGCGACTTCATGCTGGGGTAGGACTTGGACATCCAGGCGGCGGGCACGATGCCCTTGACGAAGGCGTTGTTGCACTCCTCGAGCTCGGCGCTCATGATGGCGAGCCCCTGCGCCGCCATGTGCACCCCGTACAGCGTGCGGGACACCACCGACAGCAGCCGGTTGTAGCGGGTCAATTCCTTTCAAAATACGGAATATGCATGGTATTTTTTTTTTGCTTTAATAAAAGCTCATTCATATGAGAAGCAGTAAGAATATATTTCGGATAACTAAAAAATAACCGAGATATAAGCCATCAAAGATTTATTCTTATCTATTTCTAGCAATTAACCAACAGAATTTTATACGACGGCCATATAAACTCCATATGGCCTCGTCGATGTCGCTTTAGTGAAAAACATATTATAACATATCCTAGGATCATAATAATATCAAATTACGTTGAGCTACTAGCAATGGAAACCATATGACCTATTGCGTACATACTTATGACATTAAACGAGCAATTTATTTATATACTAGCGACCCGCCCCAGCTTCGCACGGGTGTACAAATCTTTGAATTTCTCGGCTTTTTTGTAATATAATATGCATGTATTATAGATATATACCTTCCTCTTGAATTCACTCTATCTATTAAAAAAAACCGCATCAAAATCCATTGCGTAGTTTTAAAGATACATTCATAGGGACAGACAGACAGCGGGAAGCGACTTTGTTTTATACTATGTAGTGATTTTTAGTTATGTGTATCTCTAAAACGCGAGACAAAAAGTTATGTACAAGTGAATTTTTCAATTGGGCGTGGTAGACCAAATCGAACTCATTGATTTAAAAAAAAAACAGGAACCAGTGTCGCTTATAAAGTCATTTCTGACATAGACCTAGTAGAGGTAAACTTCGTCCTGTTTAATGTCGATTGCCGATTAAACTTCGTCAGCGCGATGTAGATCCTTCTTGCGCCATCTATCCATCGATATATAAATAATATATAAAAAACAGGAACCAGTGTCGCTTATAAAGTCATTTCTGACATATACCTAGTAGAGGTAGACTTCGTCCTGTATAATGTCGATTGCCGATTAAACTTCGTCAGCGCGATGTAGAGCCTTGTTACGCCATCTATCTATCGATGTATGAACTATTTATAAATAGTTGGTAAGTATAGCCTTAAAACTGACCTGTTTGAGCACAGTGTTCATGCTGTTATAATACTGCACAGGGTACATGAGGCTGACGGCAAGTATGTCGTACTGTGGCGGCAGACGCGCCATCATGTCGCGGGTGAGGTCGACGATGCCGCCCGCCTCCCCCCCCTCCGCACCGCCGCCGCCCGACACTATCGTCGTCTGAGTCAGCAGGCATCCGAACAGAAGCTGACAGACACAAATTATATCGGTAGGAGTTTCCTTTGTTTGTCAATTCCAAAGAATTTCTTATCTTTTTTGTTAGAAATGTGAAGACGTGGCTATTGTAATGTTGCAATAGAGAATGCACGGAAAAGCATAGGAAAAGAACTGTTATAATTAATTCAGGCATGCTGGTTCCTTAACGAAATGGTTATATACCATAATTCTTTAATTTAGCGACGACGTTTTCAACTCAGGCCAAAGAATATTGGGAATTAAGTCTAAGGAGTTCAATCGAGATTCAAACAATTAAAATTAAATCATGGACCTATACAATCCATTGAGACTTAACGAGAAGCGGATTACTAGAAAGTATCCTAGGGTCTCTTCAGGATGTTTTCCCTATCAAAAACTTATCCCTGAAGTCCGAAAAAAAATATCAATGATGTATAAAATAAGGGTGATGAGATCATAAATAAACATTAATCACTAGACCTGACACGTTGCTTGTTCAAATTGACAAGCCAGGTGGCGCAGTTGGTTAAGACACCACCTGTAGCGCCGCTGGTCGTGGGTTTGATTCCCATCCAGGACAAACATTTTTGTGCATGAACATGTCTGTATGTCCCGAGTCAGGATGTAATTATCTATATGTATAAGTATGTATTTACTAAAAAAGTAGTAAATTTGGGTGAAAAAAAAATATATATATTGACGGCTCGGCGACTGCTAACTGTCGGGCATGAAGGAAAGAGAAGATGTAAGGAACTTACAGCAGAAGCCTCCTTATTGTCCTTTGTGATGTCCGCGTTCTCGTGAAGACCGAAGACTTCAGGTTTGGCAATCATAGGCAGGGCTTTGATGTGCTCCAGAACAGAATTGTAATCCATAGAGGGAGGCATCTTGTAGTCGCCGCTCGGTGAGAATGAATAGCTGGATGATGTTATATTAGTTAGCTATGATCTTCATGACCAATTAACTTTTGTTCTCGAAGAAAAGGAGATGATATATGAGTTTGGCATAAATTTAATGAAATGTAATTTATTGTATTGAAAGATATTACAACACTAAGATTAAACTTCTGTTCTCTCATTTTTAGATATAAAAAAAAGTGTGAAAATGTGTACAAATCAAAAGAACAATGAATAATTTCACGGAGCCTCTTAACTTGTTTATAAGTGTGAGGTGAAGCTATGTATGGGAGTATGGGGAGAGCGTGTTGGGATGTGGGGGTGTATGTGTGTGGGGGGGGAATAGGACACTAACACCTGTGTAACTTACCCGTATGTATGTGTTTATACAATTTGAATGCGATTTTTTTTTTAGCAGGATTTACTTAGATAATACCTAAATAGATATTTTACCGTTTAAATGCCTACTTATGTATAAATGCACAGATGTTTTAAGCATTTGCCGAAAAATCTGAGCACTGTTGGAAATCCATCCATATCTGGTTTCCATATTACAAGCTCTGTTTTGTTTGGAATCAGATAACCGTGTGTGAAGAATGTCCCAAGATATTATAGTGGACTATAATTATTAAAATATCCCACAAAAAACTAAATTAAATGAAATGAAATATTATTTATTCAAATAGACCTTCACAGGCACTTATGAATAGTCAGACTCTAATGCACGGTTCGGAAGGTAGCTTTTGCTGAGAAGAGCCGGCAATAAACTCAGCAATTACTCTTTTCAAAATAAACTTCATAATTTAGGTACATAAAATATATCCTGCAAAAGCGAGCGCTACACCCAAGCCTTTTTGTCATTTAAATATTCGTTAATATTGTAATAAGCCTTTTTTACTAAAACAGTCTTAATATGTTACTATTACATAAAAGTACTAACTCAGCATGAGTGGTAACATCTTCATTGTAGAATATAGATAAGAGCGAGAGGAGCAGTCTCCTGTCCTTGTCGTCAGTGACGCGGCCGCCATAGTTGCACTCGCCGGCTAGGTAGTTTAGCGCGTCAAATGGCGTCTCGGCGTATTCCGTTAGAAACATCTGATTAGAACAAGGACACACGATTTAAGACTTAGGCTGAGATCTATAGAACGTACTTAGACTTTGCTCAGACTTTACCATACAAAGTCGGTATTTAAAATGCAATCTTCGAATCTCTCTTAGTGTGTGCTAAGCAAATCCTAAGTGCACCTAATCGACGACTTACCAAAAACTTGGCTACAAATTAAAACACACAAATATTTAGTTTATTACGTAGGTTTATACCCTAAGTAAAGTCTGAGCAAAGTATAAGCACGCTCTATAGATCTCAGCCTTATTTTTTGAACTTGTTGTTGAAAAATAACTCTGTTTAGTGTTAGTTTATGTGTTTATTAACCACTAGCTTTTGCCTGCGACTTCGTCCGCGTTTTCGTCGTTTTTCGTAAAAAAGTAGCATATGTCCTTCCTCAGGATTCAGTGGTTTTGATTTGACAGACAGATTAACTTTCGTATTTTAGTAGGGAAATATAATATGTCAATCCACAATACTGTTAAAAATATCGCAATAAGGAACCGCAGAATATTATTATTAATAGCTGTGCCCCGAGACCATCAGCGTGTAACTCCTTGTATGTTATTATGTTAATGTACTGGTAATATTGTTTATATCATTTTCACATAAGGCTTAAGTACATATAGAATGAAAATACGGCACGTGATCATAAAGATTTCTAGCTGTTAACCCGGGAAAGAGCGACATATAACTGACCATGTGAAAAACGTAAGAGTAAACAAAAATAATCAGAATGCTCCGAACTGCTAAGCTATCAGGAGTTACACGTGTTATTGTGAGTCAACCATATAAGATAGACATATACTGTTGCGGGATATTTTTTAGACAATTTTATGTAGAATATTTCCGTCATTCATGATTTCTATGTAACTTTAACCATTAAGGATGCACACGCGACGGAAGCTTAAAAAATGGAGTAACTTCTCCCGTTTTCCCAACATTTCCCTTCACTACTCTTCTCCTATTGATTGTAGCGTGATGAAAAGTATACTATAACCTGCCTAGGAGTATGAAGAATAATTATACCAAGTTTCGTTAAAATCCGTCGAGTAGTTTTTGTTTCTATAAGGAACATACAGACAGACAGACAGACAGACAAAAATTTTACTGATTGCATTTTTGGCATCAGTATCGATCACTAATCACCCCCTGATAGTTATTTTGAAAATATATTTCATGTACAGAATTGACCTCTCTACAGATTTATTATAAGTATAGATGTGTTTAACACACACAAAGCCTAGAAGAGATGGCTCTTAAGTAAAATGGCAAACACACTGGTAAGTGACAGATGGGTAGTGCAAAGTATCCTAATATCCGTGTTATTTTTTATTCTGTTTTCTTTCACTAAAAGGTCAAAGTCGTTGGAGGATCGAAGAGGACCTTTGTAGGTATTCGATGTCACTACTATAAGACCAAAAACGATTATGTATGACACAAAAGGGTCACTGACTTACATTCCGACATGTTTTATTGAAAAATGCAGTTTAACATTTAAACAATAACATTGCCTTGCGCGTTAGATCAAACATTTTGAAACATATCACTATTTGACGAACACAAAAAAAAATGTCAGAAGGTTGACAAGCAGACAGGCAGTCTACTTGATCGTAAGTGGTGTTGTTACCCGACCTTTTACAATGCCAAGAAAGCACCTGGCTCTCAAGTGCAATAGGGAACATTACGCAAATCTGTGCGCAGATGGCGCCACTAGCACATACAATAAACAAACCGCCATGGCGTGTCATAACGCATGTTATTTCCACACTATTATGTGAAAACTATTTGGTATAATGGCATCCTACGGCCATTCAAAGTGAATGATCTGAAGAAACTGCATCAAAAACATGGCGCTGTTTGTGCTAGTGCTGCACTCTGGTGCTAAAACATTGCAGGGAGTACTGCATTGCCGGAACATACCAAAAAACAATGTTGTACCAAACCTGCAACTGCATGATGCATATCTTGAGATCGCTCTCGTTGAACTCGTACTGTATGTTCCAGCCGAGCGGGCCGAAGGCGCGACGCTCCTGCACCGTCGCGTGGAAGAAGCACAGCGCGAACAGCAGCCGCCGCCACTCCTCCGTGCGCGGGCACGATATGTAGAACTCCGGGTCGCAGATCGGGTCCGATATGTACGACCGGAATATGTTGTTCTTTAAACCCTTGGGGGCTTCGTTCGTCATTTTTACACCTGGAACGTTTGTCGCTTTTGACTGTTAACTCTCAGCTCTTCTATTAAGTCCGGTGTTCGTTGCAAACAGGCATGTCTTCTAGATCACCTACACTGGGCATGGCATACAAGGGAAATATCAACTTGACTTTCAGTTTTATGGGATACTAGCTGTTCCCCGCGTTTCCGGGATAAAAAGTAACAAATATCATCAAACAAATTACGTATCTATAGGACTTCACCTAACATAGACGTGCATAGTTCGGTTCTTTTCGGTATTTCTCGGGTTCCATTGGGCTACCGCTGTCATCAATTGACATACCGCGTCGCATCGCTCACCCGTGCTATTACATGCTTCCCGCTTAGCGTTCTTTTTATCATTGCTGAGCTCCTGAGGGTCGTAGCATGATGTTCTATAGCCTATAACCTTCCTTAATAATTGGGCTTTCAATTTCAAAAAGGTTTTCCCAAATCCCACTGGTAGATCCAGAGATTAGCGCTTTCAAACATTTATTAGTATAGATATAGATATCAACCCGTTATTTATCAACACTAACTGACCGTTCTGCAGCACAGTGACGGGGAAGGCTTTGCTGGGGTAGGAGGTGAGCCAGCAGCGGAACTGCGCGTGCGTGGCTTGAGGGATGATCACCTCCGCGCAGATCCGCTCCAGCTCGCCCATCCACGAGTCCATCACGTGGCAGTTCTGCAGCACCACCCAGCCGCCCGTGATGATCGCTTGCGCTATCATGTTGGCTGCTATCGGGCCCTGAGTTTACATAATGTAACCGTTTTAGCGTAGTACCGTATCGTGACGTTATCAACCAACCGGCTCCAACGGAAGATCAGCGCTGGTTTTACTACCTGTATAAGCTGAGTTGGGGCCGATTTGTAACATTTTAATACCCACTACTATTAACGTTGTTATTTATTTACTTTACGTTTTATTTTGTGGTGAAATTATTTTTTATTTCTTTCTTTCCTAATCAAAATATCGGGAATACATTAACAATCACTCTGGTATCACTAATGTCCATAGGCAGCAATGACCAATGTCGATCAAGTGGATTAGGCCAAGAAGGGAGAACAGCATGGGGGAAGACATTTTTACAGGGTTGTCAACACGTATTTTTTTTGTGTTGCAAGCGTCTATAAACTACGGTAATCGCTTATCATGAGACGGGCGTAAGTTATAACCCTTAGGGGTAGAATTTTCAAAAATCCTTTCTTAGCGGATACCTATGTCTTAATAGCAGATCAGTCAGTTACTCAATCACGTTTTCCTTGTATATATTTAGACTAGCAGTTCCCCGCGTTTTCACTCGGGTTCCTGTAATAAAAAATAGCCTATAACCATCGTGGAAAATGAAGCTTCCTATAAGTGAAAGAATTTTTAGAATCCGCCAGGTAGATCCAGAAATTAGCGCGTTCAAACAAACAAACTGTTCAGCTTTATTATTAGTATAGATAGATAGAAATAAAAAAGCCTATGTGTGACCACAATCACCCTAAATCAAATAATGATGTGGAGAAAGATGGTAAAATAAAAATAGACCACAAACCTGCCCCTGTCCAAGCGATATAGTCTCAAAACTGACGACCTTCTTCTCCATGGAGAACTTGACGAGACCCGACATGGGGTCCGAGCCGGCTGACAGTATGAAGATGAGCGGTGAACAGCAGTTGCTGTCGTTGTAAGACTTTTCCAGGTCGAAGGGAGGTGGCTCTATGTACGTGCGACCCATCTCTTCGACTACGTATTGTTGGACTAGAGGTATTAGCTTGTCTGGGCGGATGCATCTGTAGTTTTTTCGTTAGAAGTTATGGTAATTAGTTTAGATTTTGAGAAACTAAAGAGGCACTTGAAGCAGAGCAGAGACGTATAGACCTTCGGTTGGAGCGCGAAATTCAAATTTTATCACGTTTTTTGCAAATTGCACTGACATATACGACTATTCCATGAAAATGTTACTAATATACCTTGGAGGAATATGTTGATGATTTCTTTTGTTATTAATCAGTAAAAATAACTTACGACCTATAACTGAGCTGCAATTTGCAGATAACGTGATAAAATTTGAATTTCATGCTCCAACCGTAGCCTTCACCTTAAGGCGATGAAGGTAATGAGTAAAATCCGCAATGAGAGGCCGCGTATCTGACTGCACAAGACAATCTGCCAACAGGGAGAGATGGCAGGAGTTCGCGAAGAGTCGTGTCCTCTACCACCGATGTGGACGCCTCAACCAACGTAACCACGACCGCTCCAAGAGCGTAACGACTGGGAAGAAAAGGTAGACGTCGACGAAAACATCGTGAGGAAACCATATAATAGCACAGTGGAAAGGTACTTTGTACCTGGTTGGCCTTCCTCAAGTTGAAAATCTGGAACCAAGCCCCTACCGGTGTATTTCGCAGGAACACTTGAGAGTTAGTTCTAGGCTCTGTGTGCTTACCATCGTCGGCGACATCAACACTACTAAAGTTTCATATCGATGCTTTCTTAAATTTCTCCATAACCGTTCATAAAACTTATTTAACTAGCCAATAAGTTTCTAGTGACGTTACATAATAAAACTTGTGTATGTCGATAGCAATTTTTTACGCGGCTATTATTTTAAAAACTACCTTTCTGCTTCAGATTTTCTTCGCGATCTTCTGATAACAAATTAGATCTTTCTTAGTGGTCACCTAAACTTCATAAGGAATACTCCTCGTGTCTATAGGATCAGCAGTTCAATCCTCAGGGATTTTGAATGTTATATATCCAGTCTGGCGTCGGTGTCCGTATTTGGCCCAACAATTTTGTTGGCATATGGCTTTTGTTTATAACAAGTAGTTTACGCTTTTATTATTTTTAAATGTTATTTAAATTTCAACCTTGACAGGAAAATATAAGAATTATATTAATAACGTTTTTAAAGTCAATAAGGACAAGATTCGCCTGCAAAAGAGTTGGTTTTCACGACTTTCCTAGATTTTCATTTTTTTTTATTTGTCAGCGTATCCAAACTGGATATACACTAATGTAATAGATAGTAAGTACTTACCTCAACATGATGAGTTTAGGTATCCCCTTGATATTTTGATAGGGCGCTGGGAAGGTGGCTTCATGAGGTGCTGACAGGTCGTAAAACTCCTTCCATTGCGTTATGTTTGATTCGAAGTTCTCTTTGAAACCTCTCAACCTAAATTATGTAAAATAACAATATTATATCTACATTTCCCTTCCCTCAAATCCCTTCCACAAATCACTAAAGGCCTTGTAAAATAAGAAATACTCTATACATTACTCCATAGAATATAACTAAAATCAAAACTTTTAAGAAACCCCCGAAACTAACTACAAAATTGGTGATAATTTTCAAACGGCAGATTTTCTTGAAACACTAAAATAAATAAATCAAAATCGGTCCATCCGTTCAGGAGCTATGGGGCCACAGACAGACACGTCAAACTTATAACACCCCGTCGATTTTGCGTCGGAGGTTAAAAATAACCCAGCTATGTGCAAAATTTTATCTAAATCCATTCAGCCATTACGGTGTGACTGAGTCACAATAGTAGTTTATGATACTGTTGCATAATAGGGGTTATTAACTACGAGTGTGAGTTTCACACGAGTTTTTAATACCTAATTATGTGCAAAAAATTGCTATTTTTGTGTCATTTTTGGTCAAAATGATATGTGTAGGCAAAAACAATAAAATATAATTTTTAATAGAAAAAAAGTTATTTTATGGCATTATCTTGGGAACAACAACTGTACTATAATGAATCATTATACACGGGTGTGCCTAAAGTGGCTCATTAAAGTACTGATTTTGATTTCATAATAAGAACATTACGATATGAGAGTAGATAAACATCCACACGGTATATAGTGACTGTTTGTCACTATATTAACATACTAGCTTCCGCCCCGCGGTTTCACCCGCGTTCCTGAGGGATCTTATATTTTTCCGGGATAAAAAACTAGCCTATATGTTATTCCAGGGTATGATCTAGTTATGTATTTAAGGCGATGATAGCTCAGTGGTAGTGACGTCGGATGCCGAGACAAAGTTCCCGGGTTCGAATCCTACAGTGAGCTTGAGCTTTCGGTGAAGGAAAACATCGTGAGGAAACCATAGCACGGTGGTAGGGTACTTTGTAGTACCCGTCTGGCCGGCTACCACCCTCAAGTTGAAAATCTGTCGCCAAGCACCTTTCGGTGTGTTCCGACAGCTGCACTTGAGAGCCAGTTCCTTTCTAGGCTTTGTGTGCTTACCATCATCGGCCACATCATCACTGACTACGGTGAGATTGTGGTCAAACACAGGCCTATACAAAGTAAAAAAAAAAAAAAAAACAATGTGGCAAGTTTTATCCAAATCCGTTGATTCGTTTTTACGTGAAAGAGTAACAAACATCCATACATCCATTCTCACAAACTTTCGCATTTATAGGTATAATATTAGTAGGATTTGCAGAATTAATGGGATATTCTCACTGATTCAAATTGCTCGATCTGACGATCTCCGACCACGATTTGTCTGAAAGCCACGCCAGCGCTGGGTTCTCGTAAGGATTCTCCAGCGCTACTCCGCCGGTCAGCAAGAAAGCTACCAGCTCATCGTCGATGCCTCCCTGTTAGATGTAAAGATAATCACACAACTCCATTTTATCGGCAATTTACTCGATTAGCAATAAAAGTACCAAGAGAGCAGTTGACAAATAATGCTCTACTATAATACCAGCAAATGCACTTTAGCTTACAGTCATGTAGGGATCTTTTAATCTCGCCCGACACATTTATTAGTCACTAGCTATCCCCGATGATGATGATGAGATCCGCAGGCAAACCAAAGTAACCGACATAGCTCGAAGAATTGCCAAACTTATGTGGCAGTGGGCGGGGCACATCGCTCGTAGAACCGACGGCCGCTGGGGCAGAAAGGTTCTCGAGTGGCGACCACGAATCGGAAGACGTAGCGTGGGCAGGCCCCCCACAAGGTGGACCGACTGGTCGCGGGAAACCGCTGGATGCAGCTAGCGCAAGACCGGCCATCGTGGAGATCTTTGGGGCAGACCTTTGTCCAGCAGTGGACGTCTTTCGGCTGATATGATGATGATGATGATGAGCTATCCCCGTGGTTCCACCCGCATTGCTGTGATAAAAAGTAGCCTATACCATTCGGACTAATGTAGGTTCCTATTAGTGAAATAATTTTTCGGATCCGATGGTAGTTCCAGAGATCAGCGCTATCAAACACGAACTCTTCAGCTTTATTATTTGTGTAGATTTTTTATATGGTATCTATGGATGTCAATAGTTCAGTAAATTATTTGGCTACATTCTATTTTTACAACATAACTAAAATTGCCAATTTATCGAGTGATAATCTTGAGTTATACTTGGCAATATGTTGCAGCTGAAATGCAAATAAATCATCCAATATATTCGCAGTATATTTCATAACTTACTTTAGCCCTCAAAATACCAAGTGTGAGAACGAGAGAGAAGATAAGCTTGTCCTTCTCGAATAGACTCCTGCACACGTTCTCGTAGATGCTCTTTGTGAAGTAAGCGTTAAGGCCGCTCAAGCGCTCGTCTAGGTTATCGCTCTTAGGGGAGTTTATAATCGCCTGATTATATAGGTTTATGAACCTGGAAAGAGCATTTGCCCATTAAAAACCTATGGACTTACTGGTGCGTCTTATCTTATTTTATATATTTCTCAGATTCAAGTGTTTTCCGAACCGTTGATAGAGTTAATTGTTACTTCTGACGTTCATAAGTGCCTATTCAGGGCGTAAACTTAATAAATTAAATTATAAATTTATTGGCATACAACATATTACACTTTTTATTTGAAAATGAGTAGTTGATGATTACTCAATCAAAAATGATTTGTTTATTTATTATTCTGAAAAAGTGATACAGCGTAGATGACATAAACTCCTAGCCCGCAAGTGAAAGTTTCTTAGACCTGTTTTATTAAAATATTTACTTCTCCCCTTTCTTTTGCCACAACGCAATGACACATTGGCCTAATCCACAATATCAAGATCCGTGGATGTTCTTGAGATATAAGCTAGCAGATAGACAGACAGACAAGACGATAATCCCATCGCCTTCTTAGCCCGACCAAAGCTGCTATCGTCCATATCCAGAATCACGGAAATCTCAATAAGACAAAAAAACTTTTATTGTACAATTAGTAGAAATATCAAACTGACTTACCAATTAAGCGAATACTGGTACATAGGGTCGATACTCGCCAGATCAGATATGCAAAAGAAGAGTACAGAGCTATGTTTCGATACGGGAACGTATAACAATCTGGCCTCGTCTATCTCAATCTCTGTGATAGCCGCCGCCGCTTGTTTAGCTTGTATCTCTATTGAGAGCACTTTTGATGACGACAGTATTTGATTCGCCGATTCATCTTCTAGAATGTTACCGGCTGATGACAGTACCTAAGAGGATGGGAATTAAAGTTATTCTATGGTTCTCGGTACCGATGTGTTCGGCCAGTTGAATTTGAATTGAAAGAAAGAAAGAAGTAAAGCTTTTATTTTTTGCGCACCACACGACGCAAATAGCTTGAAGGATACAATCATAATCATTGCACTGCACTATGTAGCGTATGTAGCCTTATGCTGAGGCATTTTGAGGGACCTTTTGACCCCGTAAATAATACTTTTTATTTATAAGTTTTTTTTATGGAATCTAATCTAATCAAACACAAATAATTAACAAGAAAATGATAATGGTAAAATCAAAACAAGGCTGTATGGCTCTGAGCCATTGCCTAATTTTTTCCTTATACTTATTGAATCCATAGACCACAGATAAGCTTGCTGCTGTTCATTCGGCCTTCCCTCTGGTTTTGCGAATATTTAAAAGATACGGTATTTACTCAGCATCAGTTGAACTGCCTACATACGTGTCAGCCTTCTGACATAAAAAAAGTGATGATGTAACCGAATATAGTAAGCACACTAGGCCTAGAAGGGAACTTGTTCTTATGTGCAATTGCTGAAACACGCCGATAGTTGCTAGGCAACAGAATGAAAGCGTAATTCTTCATCGCTGTGATAGAGACGTGGTTCGACTGAAAATATTGCTTCTTAGAAACGAAAGAAAACATCGTGAAGAACCCATAATGTAGGTACTTTGAATAAGACCTCAATAGAACAAACCTCCAAGATCTGATCCTCTATCTCCTTCAAGGTCCGCTTATTATTAGCACCCTCGACGATGAGCTGGTTCTTCTTTAGCTCGAGTTCAGGTCTATCCTGGGCTACCACTATACCGAGCAGCTGGTCCTGCAAGCCTTGTGGGGTGATCATGAAGTTAAGCATCGTTACCTGTTGGGATGCACATTCGAGTCTTTAAAGTATTGGCAGAAATCAAAGTAAATGAAACGAATATCCAATAGGAAATATGCATGATATTTTTTTTTACTTTACTAAAAACTCATTCATATAAGAAACAGAAAGAAATAAAGAAATTAAAATATTTTGCATAACTATAAAAATAACCAACCCATCAAAGATTTATTCCTATCTCTCTCTAGCAAAACAGAATTTAACATGGAGTTTAGTTTAGTTGGCCGTAATAGTGTATGACGTCACACCCTACGATCTCTCTGTCTAATCGCTGTCTAATAAGTAATTTAAAAAGATTTATATCTTTCATGTTTCTTGATTTTAATTTCACTTTTTGAAATATTTTTTACGGTATCAACGGTCTTTTTTAAGGTCAACTCCAGTCATAAGGAATACTCATGAAATGTCTGAAATCTTACTTTGACAGCGACTTCAGGCAAGTAGTGCGGGTTACTGAGTCTCGTGGTGATATACAGCCGGAAGCTGTGGTGGTACTCCAGGATATTATCGCCGAACCTCAAACAGTCCACGCCACCCGACCTGAAATTAATAAAACCTCATTCATATAATAAGCAGTAAGAAAAAAAAATCAGATAACTATAAAAATTACCAAGATATAAGCCATCAAAGATTTATTCCTATCTCTTTCTAGCAAGCCGTTCTAGTATTATGACGTCACATCCAATGTCGCGCCATCTACACATCGCTTTGTGAACCATCTGTTGATAGTTGTCGCTAAAGCAGACGCATTTAATGGAAGTACTGCTAAATACCGTTTTTGAGTTGTGAAATGCAATTTTAGTCTTATTAACTTGTCGACTTGTATGCAAGGACTATCGCTAAGCACTTATCGAGAATAAATAGAAATGGCTAGAAATGTGATATTTGTGACTTTTTTTTTATACCACTAAGGTAGCAAGCAAGCATACGGCCCACCTGATGGTAAGTGGTTACCGTTGCCTATCGCCATTGGCAATACCAGAGATATTGCCAATGTGTTGCTGACCTGTTACGATGCCGAGAAGGCAAATTAGCTCTCAAGTGCAATTGGCGGAACACACTGGTAGGTGCTTGGCGATAAATCTTCAACTTGAGGGTGGTAGCCAGCCAGGCGGGTACTACAAAGTACCCTACCACCGAAAACTGACTTCCAGTTTGCCATTATGTTTTTTTTTGTTCATCATCATGTCACCCGAAAGACGTTACTGCTGGACAAAGGCCTCCCCCAAGGATCTCCACGATGGTCGGTCTTGCGCTACCCGCAAGTAACGTTAAGTTAATTAGTTTTGTTACTTTATCTACTCTCATATCGTAATGTTCTTATTATGAAATCAAAATCAGTGCTTTAATGACCCACTTTAGGCACACCCGTGTATAATGATTCATTATAGTACAGTTGTGTTCCCAAGATAATGCTATAAAATAACTTTTTTTCTATTAAAGTACACTTTGGACCTATCAATAGTATAATCAATCAGTATCAATTCAATTTGACGATGACAATGTGACAAATTTTTGACTTGAACTTTAGAGGTAAGAATTTTTGGGAGTTGGCAACACGGATTTGATTAGGTATATGATTATTGTGTCTGTTTATTTTATTGTTTTTGCCTACATATATCATTTTGACCAAAAATGTCACAAAAATAGCAATTTTTTTTTTTTAATTTGTTAGGAAAATACTATCGATTTTTCAATTTTTTTAAATTACATTATTTATATGAGTTTATCGTACTGTATGATACTGCACATAATTAGGTATTATAAACCCGTGTGATACTATTAAGAACCTCGCCTACGGCTCGGTACTTAAACTCACACTCGTATTTAATAACCCCTATTATGCAACAGTATCATAAACTACTATTACTACTATAGATACGTAAAACTAAATTTAAAAAACACCTTCGCCATTTCAAATCCCATTCTTTAACAACGGAATATAACAGCCACACGGTGTTTACCTTTTCCAAGACAATGAGCTAAAATAAGATCTTACCTGAAGACATTCCTTAGTAGCACAGGTTCGAGTATAGCGTCGAGGTGTTCTCGAATATTCTCCAACATGACGGGCAAGCCCATTTGTATGGCGTTCTCTAACACCCGCACGTAGTTAGCGTCAGTTAGTTTGATAACTTTCAACGCGTTTGCTCGCTCCATGTTCTTCACCCATTTGTTTGCTTGTTCTGAAATTCATGAATTTTTTTAGCGTATACAAATTTAAAGAACACTTATATTAAGTTACTAGCTGTCCCCCGCGGTTTCACCCGCGTTCCCGGGATAAAAAGTAGCCTATATGTTATTCCAGGGTATGAGCTATCTATGTGCCGAGTTTCATCCAAATCCGTCTAGTAGTTTTTGCGTGAAAGAGCAACAAACATACATACAAACTTTTACGTTTATAATATTAGTAGAATTCCGCTAAGGTACTTTGTAACTTGTTTTTTCACACAAGTATTTTCATTGTGCAGTTTAGGCTAGTTACACTTAGATTCAGGTTCGCTAAAGTCAATTTGACAAGCCATTCGGCGCAGTTGGTTAAGACACCACCTGTAGCGCCGCTGGTCGTGGGTTCGATTCCCATCCAGGACAACCATTTGTGTGCATGAACATGTCTGTTTGTCCTGAGTCTGGGTGTAATTATCTATATAAGTATGTATTTACAAAAAAAAAAGTTGTATATGTAGTATATCAGTTATCTGGTGTCCATAGTACAAGCTCTGCTTAGTTTGGGATCAGTTAACCATATGTGAAGAATGTCCCAGGATATTTATTTAATAAGTTTCTCGAGAACTGCATTCGCTTTTATAATAAAATCCCTTATTATGTAACTAAGATGTCTTATAATAATTTCAAAGAGTATAGGTACAAGGCCTACTATAGTCTGGCTCATTACGCTGCAGAGAAGAATACATGGTTGTAGCTTCTCTCTGCACTTGCACCCCCCTCCACAAGTGACAATTGTATGAACTTTATGTACCTATATTTAAAACAAAAAACTGTAACGAAAGATTCGCAAAATAAATAAGCCTTGCCGAGTTTCTTGCTGGAGTCTTCTCAGTTTAAGTGTATTCCGAACCAGTGGTAGAGTCAATCGTAACTTTCGACGTTCATTAGGGTCATATCAGGGCAAAACTGAACCAATGATTTTTAATTGTGCAGTTTAGAGTAGAGAATTTACCTTGTGGGTCGATCATGAGCGGCCAGCGGCGGGAAGCCTGCACGATGATGCCGTTCTCTATGGAGAAGGCGTCCACCGGCAGGCCGGCGATGTTCCACGCGCGGATCACCACCGGCTCGCCCAGGGTCGACACCAGGGAGAACACCTCCGAACACGGGATCTCTGGATGATACATGTCAAGGTTTTTTTAAATTAAACTGGCTTTTGCCCCCTTGGGGGTTGAATTTTGAAAAGCACTTTTTATAGTGGAAAAATCTTCATAGGATCGCCGTTACATATTACGTCGGATCTCTGCTGATAACTAGTTTAAAATGCTTATATCTTCCGTATTTCTTGGACAATTTTAATTTCACTTCTTGAAAACTTTATTATTGTATTTTGTCGACCGCACAGGTGATTAAAATGCTGGCTGCTACCTCGGACAAAGGATAAGCCTTGCTACCCAACGAGGCAATATAGCTAGTCTTCTCTTCCTAGCACTCTATCAGTGGGTAGAAACTTTAAACAATTTTTTTATTTATAAAATTGTAGGTAGTTAGTAATTATTTTTTATATTTCTTGTAAATAATTAGATTTAGTTTCTGTATATATTATCTTCTTCCGGTATTTTTATATTTTATTAAGAAATGCCTATTCCCAATAACTCATGTAAATCAATATTAACTCACTCAATAGACTGGTCCGTTCGTTCCACATGTGTATGATTTCTCTTCTATAGTTGACAGTGTAGGGGCCCAGGTATGCGATGAAACCGGCCGACAAGAGCACGTCACCTATTTATAAAACATTATGGTAAAAACAATTTCTACAATAATATGGGAAAAGGTGTTTTTTTACACTACAAACTTGGCAAACAAGCATCTGGTGTTAAGCGGTTACCGCAGTCTATCGACGCATGCAACAATGTTTACACTCACGCGCAGGAAGACAACGATTTTTGGACATGGACTGAAATTTATTCTCCTATAAATAAATGAAAATATCTTGGGACATTCTTCACACACGGTTCTTCATCTGATTCCAAACTAAGCAGAGCTTGTACTATGGAAACTAGATAACTGATACAACTTTTTTTTTTTAAACTTATATAGATAATTACACCCAGACTCAGGACAAACAGACATGTTCAAGTTCATGCATACAAATGTTTGTCCTGGATGGGAATCGAACCCACAACCTGCGGCGCAATAGGTGGTGTCTTAACCAAATGCACCAACTGGCCGGTCAAAAAAAAATTAAAATGTGTATTACCGATGATATTTGAAAGCAAGTCTTGAAGCTGCTGCGCCAGCTCGGTCCAGCGAGCCTTCTCGCCGCCCAGTCCACCAATCAGCTGTTCTGCTCGGGACAGCTTGGTCGAACACAGTTCTATCTCGTCTTCTAGACCTTTCTTCTTACGCGTCATTTCAGCAAATTCGTCGTTTAATGCCTAGCCCGAAAGGTGAAGTAATAACGTATCAGAATATAGCGTCTACAGACATCGTAAAGTGTTTTTAATACCATAGTTGCGTGAATCGTAGTGGTATAGAAATAAGGTCGTAAATAACGAAGTGATCAGAACCAGGATTAATGTTATGCGACAGGCCAATCATGTGAAAAAAATCGCAGAAAATATATTTACTACATTGAATTATTGTACCTTTAATCGAGCAATTCTTGTATATACCTACAGGGTGAAGTGGGCGTGGTAGACCATATCCTAAAGTATTAGGAATAGCGAAAAATGCTGAAAGGAGTCTAGATAGATAAAAACTAAAACTGTATACTTGAATTTTCAAAAAACTATTTGCCTTGCCGAGAATCGAACTCATTGATTTTGAAAAAAAGCAGCCTGTTTTATTGCTGCATCTCGTATTGTCGCTTACAATGATCAATTTCTGGGAAGTAATGGCAAAATAAAGGAAAGGTCAAATTCAAAAACGGTCATCCGAGTACTGTCACTAATATTGCAAAAATACAATTTTATGCTAAAGTTTGAGAAGCAAGTAGACGCTGTTTTATGTATAGAAATTTATAAGCTTTCAGGCCGTAAAAAAGAAAAATAATGATAATCGTGCATATAGCGACGTATACCTGCAACTTGTCGAGTACGCTCTGCAACTGCGCTCGTTTCGCATTGAGCGTGTTCATCTGCATCTGCAGCTCAGACTCCGCCTCGAAAAGCGCTGCTTTCTTAGGAGCTACCACCTTGAAGAATAATGCAACTCATTATATCATGAGCTATTTGATAATCAATAGGGTAGTTGGCTGACATATCAAATCAGCTACTTTTTAATCAATGTCAAAACGATAATTTATATGAAATACTACACTATGACGTCATAGTTTCACAGCATCAAATGATCTACTCTTAGTGGTTCTACTGGTAATTAACAATCATAAAAAGCATTAAATGTACAACATATTTGATATTTCCGCGTGTTTTTAGATGTTTTATGCATTGGTTAGTGTTTGGTCGTTTATTTTTGACACTGTCAACTACCCTATTGGTATCCTTAAACAACTTAGTATATTGTTGGTACCTACAGTTCTTATTACAAAAGGTTAGATTCCCTTTACAATCCACCTAGTATACCTACATTCAATAATTCAAACTCAAAACTCATTTATTCAGTTTAGGCCCTGATAAGGCACTTATGAATGTCAACAGTTACAATTTTTACAATAGACTCTACTCTACTACCGGTTCGGAATATACTTAAACCGAGAAGACTTACGGCAAGAAACTCAGCAAAGCTTCATTTATATTTTTATAATTAAATATACAGTACGAACCTTGATAACTCTGTCATACACGTCCATAGCCCGGACCCACTTGCAGAGCCCCTCGCAAGCTGAGGACACCTTGGCGATCACCGCCGGGTCGAATTCACGGTCCGTTATAAACCTGATCATATCAGTTCCTTTAATGATGGTGATAACAACACAAAAATATTTATGTCATACATTTTGACTGACCATGAATTATGTTTTGTATGACTTTTTAAAAAGGAGGAGGTTTTCAATTCGATATAGGTATGTAATTTTATGTTTGTTGACGCATAACTTCTTCGTTTATGAACCGTCTAGCTGTTCCCCGCGGCTTCAATCGCGTTTCCGGGTCAGAAAGTAGCCTATACCCTTCGAGGATAATGTAGCTTCCTATTAGTGAAAGATTTTTTCGAATCGAACCAGTAACACCAGAGAATAGCGCGTTCAAACAAACAAACGAACTTCAGCTTTTTTTATTAGTGTAGATTTTAATAATTATTCTTGCGTTAGGTTCAGTATAGCTCCATGGTGGTCTCAATTTAATTTTATCTTATTGTCATTGAAAGAGTAAGAAGTTTTCTTCTCGTTTCAGAGTTGGTCCTATAGTAAAAGTAATTCATATTGCTGAGAACTTCCCTCCCATAAAGATCAGCAGGTTATATTCACCGCAAATATCCCTACAGATGATCCCTACGTCTGGAAGATATCGCTCCTTATCGATACAACAGCTGGGATCATTACAAAGCTTTTCTTATTAAATTGGTATACAATAAGGAGTTCAATCTATCTACGTTTAGAGAACTTGCTTCAACACTAGGACAGTTCGAGTATTCATTAATAATATGAGATGCGTAAGAAAGTAACAAGAGGTACTTACTTATCCCTTATCTTCTTCATGGTGGCGGGGGCAATGTTGTCTTTGTCGTAAGCTTTCAGACTTTCAAGAAACTTTAAATCACCAAGCATCTTCTGTGATGGGCCCCAGTAGTCTTCAAAAGGCTTTCCTATAAAAGCAGTTCTTATGTATCACATAATAAGGTTAGTTTAGACAAGGAGGGCTTCTGCATTCACCACCACGGTTCAGAAGTCAGCCATCATTCTTTTATGACTTACGTTTGGCCGCCATCATCATCATCAGACATTTTGGGTCCACTGCTGGACATAGGCCTCTCCCAGAAAGCGCCATTCCTTTCGATTTCGATTTACAGCCACCCGTATCCAGCCCAGACCGGCTACCTTTTTAAGGTCGTCAGTCCATTATGCTGGAGGGCGTCCCATATTACGCTTGCCAAGACACGGTCTCCACTTTAACACTCGTCGACCGTCCGTTCTTCGGCAGACGTGACCGGCCTATTGCCACTTCAACTTGCTAATTCGTTGAGCTATGTCGGTTACTTTAGTATCTTGTCGGATAACCTCATTTTAGATTTTATCTTTAATTTTAGCCCTCGACTGACCCCAAAAGAGGAGTTATGACGAGGCCGAATATGTAACATATTTGCTCCTAAAAAGCCTATTCACTCTGGCCTTGAAGACAACAAGGTTATATGTATCAGCAAACACAGCTGATCAGCAAGAAACTCACTCAGCAAAGTTACAGCTATTAGAAAGGTGAGACTTTATTTTATGTTTAACAATTTGAAAATCTTAACAAAAATTCTTCGATAACATACCATTGGCATCCATCTTCCTGTCACCTTTAATCCCCTTCATGACACAGACCGCTTCCATGACTAGTTTCACACCAGCAGGCGGGTTCTTCATAGACTTGACTAGGGTTATATCCGCCGGCTTGAGAGTGTTGAGCGCGTTAAGAGCGGCTTCAAGAGCGGGTACTGCTTCGGCGAGGTCTGACTCGCAGTCGTCCTTGATGGCTTGGGCCGCGGCAGCCGCTTCGTTTGCTAGGGCTTCGTCTGCGCCAACAATCTATTGACCATGGGTTGGAGTATTTTTGGTTAATTGTACCTTTTAACCTAACTTCTGGGTCAAGTGTGCTTGATTTCGTCATAAGTTCTTTCGCAGTACTCGGTTGTCAGAGGGCTAGGACTAGGCCTATATTAACGTCAAAAATACAAGAGCTGTATATAATGAAAGGTACTTAAAATGTGTTAATTTTTACTAAGCTATAGATTTCACCCACGATCCCGTATTTTATCCCCTTGGGGGATGAATTTCCAAAATTCCTTTCAAAGCGTATGCCTACGTCATAAGAGCTATCGGTATGCCAAATTTCAGTCTAATCTGGCTAGTGGTTTGAGCTGTGCGTTGATATATCAGTCAGTCAGTCACTCACGCTTTCCTTTTATATATATATTTTTTTTACACCTAAAAAGCATTTCCTTTAGCAAACCATTACGAACATTGCGATTGTGTAATCCTCCTATAATATTAATGAACATTTAAATTCAGATACTTTTTGGATATACATTTTACTACAACACCCGCAAACGTGCAAAAACCCAAGATAGCTCCTAGCATCCATACAAGGCTACATACCTCTTTCTGCTTCTCAACAACGACAGTATCCTGTTCGATCTTAATCATGAGTTTCTCTGTCTTGTCGGAAGTCTCCACCAGCAACGGTTGTAAGTCAATCAGCTGCTGCTGCATCACGGCCACTTGTCCCGCGGCGAAGTCTAGCTGTTCCAAGCCAGTTTCGTATCTGAAATAAAATATATATCTTGGGACATTCCTCACACACGGGTACCTGATCCCAAAGTAAGCAAAGCTATGGACAACCAGACAACTGATATTCTACTTCTTTTTTATAATGAGGAATAATAACAAAAAATCTAATTAGTCCGTCAGTTAGATTATCAAAAAATATTGGATACGTATTTTTTATTTTGATCCGAAAACAAAAAATAACGAAGATACAGTGCGTTAAAATATTCCGGTCTGCAAAAAGTGTACTAAAAAGTAGTTGTACGATGACGTCACAAGCCCCAATCCTGCACTTTGATGGGACTTATCTTTGTAATTTCTTATTGATTTGATAAAATAAAAAATACGTATCCAATATTTTTTGATAAACAAACTGAAGGACTAATTAGATTTTTTTGTTATTATTCCTCATTACACACTCAGGACAAGCAGACATGTTCATGCACACAAATGTTTGTCCTGAATGGGAATCGAACGATAGGTAGTGCCTTAACCAACTTCGCCACACCAACTGGACACGCTGTTTGAAATAAATTGGTTACTATATATTTAGTTTCGAGTTATGGTTCCCTCTAGATATTTTCACACACCACAAACTTATCATAAGATTCGATCCCACGACCTTCGAAGCAACATTTGTAGATGTACGTAATGTAGAATACTTGACAATAATACCTCACTGACAAAAATCATGTTAGGATACAAGAGCAGTGCCGGTTTTAGCTCTACCAGCGCCTTGGGCGAGATGTGATAACCCCCCCCTTCTCCCGCCAACAAAAGGGATTTTAAGCCATTATAGCCATTTTATCTTTAGACTTGAGAATTTATTTATTTATTTAGACTCGAGATAGCTTTACTCGCTCATGAGCGACCGGAAATAAAGGTGGGCCTGGCGCCCCTTTACATCTGGCGCCCTGGGCGATCGCCCTACCGCGCCCTACCCTAACGCCGGTACTGTACAAGAGTACTTATTACAATATCTCTAAAGCTGTTTTTCTTACCTGATTCTAGATTTAGTGATCTGATCCACCTTCATAGCGTACAAGCTCTGGAATGCTTTAATCAGCTCCAAGTAGCTCGTCGGTGTAACATACACCTTTCTTTTCTGGTCTGAATAAAATCTGTAAATAATACAGATCATACAAAAGGCAGTTATTAAAACAATTAAAAAACCCGATTCCGGAACGAAAAAAGTTCGGGATTGATAGTTGAGCTGCGACAATGGGAGTCATTTTTAACCTCCGACGCAAAAACGACGGGGTGTTATAAGTTTGACGTGTCTGTCTGTCGCCTCATACCTCCTGAATAGATGGACCGATTTCGATTTATTTTTATGTTGTTTGAAAGGTGTCTTAATCGAGAGTGTTTTAAGCTATATTTCAAGAAAATCCGCTCAGCCGTTTCGATGTTATGACCAATTTTCTAGTGAGTTTCGGGGGTTTCTTAAATATATGTGTAAGCCCAAAAAATTGCCAGTACTATCAGAAATTTTATGAAATAAACTTAATTTAACCCAAGATTAAAATAGATAATGCTCCTAAAAACTGATCATCATTACAGATGTTAGTTCTGATCAACACCTTAACTTGAGAGCATAAAGCAAATACTCGCCTGACGCTAAGTCATATGCAAGATGGATCGTCAAGAATTCAGAAGAGATAGAACCAGTCAGTCACATTTACCATTGCATAAGGTACGTTAACTAATGAGTATAGAGTATATTCTCGCCTGTCACTGAGCTTGACGACGCTGGTGTGGAAGAGCTGGCACATGTCGACGCAGGCGCCGCTGAGCTCCTCGTCGACGTTGGCCATCTTGGAGATGAACATTGTCGCTACCCGCTCCAGCGCCTCGGGCGGCCATGCCGTGAACCTATACATACAGTTAGATACTAGACTATCTATAGCCCAAGCTATACTGCGTTCCCAATATCACTCGGAGATAATGAAGCTTCCTATTTATTGAAATAATTTTTCGAATCCGACTAGTAGATCCAGAGATGCCCTCAAACAAACAAGCAGCTTTATTATCAACTAGATGTCCCCCACGGTTTTACCCAAATTTCAGGGAAAAAGCCTATAATTTTCGGGGATAATGTAGCTTCCTATTAGTGAAACAATTTTTCGGATCCGAATGATAGATCCAGAGATTAACGCGTTCAAACAAACTCTTCAGATTTATTATTAAAACAAAAGATGAAAATATATTCCGTATAAAATTCCGTAATTAGGATCGGCATATTCGGGGAAATATTGTAATGGTGAATATAAGTCTTACCAATCAATAGTACAACAGTTTATCAGCGACGGGAACATCCTGAGGCGGTTCCTGAACGAGTCCCCGATAGGCGACATCGTCAACACGATACGTAAGTTAGCCTTCACGCGTTCCACGTAAAAGCCGAACATTGCCAACGGAGTTGTTTCTATTTTTTTTCCCTGTTGTTAAAGTATTTATGTGAAAACTAGCTTCCACCCGCGGTGTCACTGGCGTTCCCAGGATAAAAAGTTGGCTATATGTTATTCCAGGGTATGATCTTTCTATGTGCCAATTTTCATCCAAATTAGTTTTTTTCGTGAAAGAGCAACAAAGATACATACATACTCAAAAAAATTCGCAGTGTAGTTGTTAGGATATAATAAAACTTAATAAACAAGAAAGAAAGAAATATATTTCTGCGTACCAGGTATCTCTTAACTGCTTACTAAAAATGGACATAAGACATCATAAAGATATAAACAAAATAATTACAGTACCATCTACTTTATTCGACGTTTGTCTTTATCGAGATTCTTCAGAACATTTGTGTGGATGAACATGTCTGTTTGTCCTGAGTCTGGGTAATTATCTATATATATGTATTTACAAAAAAAAGTAGTAGCAGTACCAGTTTGGGATCAGATAACCGTGTGTCGAATGTCAGTGTATTCAGGAACTTACCGCATCTCTGACAGCCGCCTGCATTTTATCGAGTATTTCGACCTTCTCGTCCATGCCGTACAGGTTGGGAATGTCACCAGTATTCAGCAGCATGTTGATGTCTTCCACCATCCCTTCGTACATTATCTACATCACAGATACAAACAGAAAAAAAGTGTTAGACAAAATTATATGAAGTGTTCTAATTCCGTACTTGGGTTGGCCAAAACACAAGCCTTTTTAAGACAGTGGCGATAGGAAGTCAGTTAATTAAGATACTTCGCTGGTAGGCTTCCTCAAACTCAAAAACCACGTATTCAGTTTAAGCCCTCATAAGGCACTTATAAACGTCGGGAGCTACAATTTGAAAACTTTAGAAGGGAAGGCTTTGTGTTTACCATCTTTGGCTACATCATAACCAAACTTGTGAAATGACATAGTGGGATTAATATCAAATACAAGCTGTTTCTAGAGAACGCATATAAAGCCAACTTAAGCCCACACAACCCTCAGTCAGGGCCATAGGAACAAACTTAATATAGTAAAAGTAAACTAGGATTGTGGGTGTATTATTGATTTTTTTTTTAAAGGACACAAAGGTGCTAGCCAGAGGTGGCTACGGCACCCGTACGCGGACAAATCAGCGAGCGCAGATGGCTCTCAACCGGACAGAAAAAATTTAGGTAACATCGCCTGAGGGCACCCCCTATGGGGTACGGACCTCGGCTCAGGGCGTTACCGGGGGGAGGGGGAGGACATAGTACGAGTTACGACTAATTAGGGGCGGTCGGAGTATTATTGAAATTATTACGTTTTACCACTGGGTTTTGATGGACCTGCTTCCCATAAAACACACAAGACTTAACTGGCATAACTACGGTCTTAATAACCACCGTTGTTTGGGGAGGTCTCCATCGATCAAACACGACCCAAAAAATGTTCATGACACAAATAGACTTTAATACATACCTGATTATCAGCGAACAGAAATACGAGTGGCTTCCCAATAATGCCGGCCTTCATCAGCATTTTGCGGATATCATCGCGCCACTCGGTTTGACCGTACACTCGTGATATTTCAATCTGGTAAATCGAAAAATTTTATTAATCCTGAAACAATTTTAAGACCAAACAGGACTGCAGATCGATGAGGAAATGAAATACCTGTATGACATTCATTTCTAAGATGCTGGCTGCCAACTTGACCGCACTACTTCTTCCGCTGCCTCCGACACCCACTAACAGTAGGTTACCTGCATACAAACACACATTATAATATGTACTTTAACTGCAACCATCTCAAGGAGCATCTGTAATTGCCATTAAAACTATCGCTTCTTCTAAGACTAAGTAGTAGTGAGTGAAGAAGGAAGAGGAAGAATATGTCTTCAATAAATTAAGAAATATTCTCTTTTCTTTTTCTTCAAATAGCGTTTTTTTTTCATGTAGGTTTAGTGAGTGAATGCTTCAAGGATATTGTTCATCTCCATTTGTTCTTAAGCCTTCCTTTTACGTTGGTATGTGATTTTTAGGGTTCCGAAAAAAAAAAAAACGGAACCCTTATAGGATCACTCGTGCGTCTGTCTGTCTGTCTGTCCGAAAATATTGGACTGGATTGAGTTGAAAGTTGGTACACATGTGTAAGTCGATGACCCAAACATGGACGTGTTACGTAAATAAATAAAATTCAAACATGGGGGCTAATTATGGGGGGTAAATTATAAAATTAAAAAAAAAAAAATTGCAGACAATATTGTGTAACATATCAAATGAAAGGGCTTTTTATCAGGATGTCAATTATATTTTTTTTAGAATTTTAATATAAATAGTTTTGAAGTTATTTAAGAAAATAGGCGAAAAATTGGCGAAAATTGACCATTCCCCCCCCCCTTATTTCCGAAACTACTGGGCCAAACATTTTGAAAAAATATCAGATAATAGTTCTTTACCTAAAGAAAAATATATATATATAATCTGAATCTCGGAAACCGCTCCAACGATTTTCATGTAATTTGGTATGCAGGGGGTTACGAGGGCGATAAATCGATGTAGCTAGGTTTCATTTATAGAAAAGACGATTTCCAAAAAAAAAAAACTTTTTATAGTTACCATCAGATTTGGGTCAGGTTTAAAAATATTTATGGAACTTAGTTAAACATGTACGGAACCCTCTCCACGCGAGTTTAACTCGCATTTGTCCGATTTATTATAATTACAACCTGCTGATCAATAATTAAAGCAATCATTCAAAAGCATTATATTTACGAGATTATATGTAAAGCGATGATAACTCAGTGGTAGTGACGTCGGATGCCGAGACGAAGGTCCCGGGTTCGAATCCTACAATGAGCCGGAGCTTTCGGTGAAGGAAAACATCGTGAGGAAACCATAGCACGGTGGTAGGGTACTTTGTAGTACCCGCCTGGCTGACTACCACCCTCAAGTTGAAAATCTGTCGCCAAGCACCTTTCGGTGTGTTCCGACAGCTGCACTTGAGAGCCAGTTCCTTTCTAGGCTTTGTGTGCTTACCATCATCGGCCACATCATCACTGACCACGGTGAGATTGTGGTCAAACACAGGCCTATACATAGTAAAAAAACTAATAAATTACTAATGCTTAACTAATTTGTAGAGATTATTTTAAACTAGCTGTTTGTTTAACTAGCTGTTAGTCTGCGGTTTCACTCGCGTTCTCGGGATAAAAAGTAGCCTATAACCTTCGGGGATAATGTAGCTCGTGATTTTTTTTTTCAAATCGGACCAGTAACTCCGGAGATTAGCTCAATCAAACTCTTCAGTTTTATTAAGAGTATAGATAGATAGATATGTATGAAATATTTTAATGTTGTTTTCCAATCAAAATCAGGGTTACTTATAACATCCTAAAATCATTCTATATAAATAAAGCGGTGACCATTATCTTGCAGCAGCACCCTGGCGCACCGGGAGATGTGGTCGAGCGCGTACCGGAACATCACCAGCGCCATCGGAGACGACGACACCACGTTGTACTCCTCCAGGTAGTACCGCATCTTCACCGCCATGTCCTCCAGGTCCAGGACCTGACCACCACCGAATTGATATTACATATCAGTTCTCCAGGTAGGGAAGTTTAAAAGTTTTAAAGGCGATGATAACTCAGTGATAGTGACGTCGGATGCCGAGACGAAGGTCGCGGGTTCGAATCCTACAATGAGCTTGAGCTTTCGGTGAAGGAAAACATCGTGAGGAAACCATAGCATGGTGGTAGGATACTTTGTAGTACCCGCCTGGCTGGCTACCACCCTCAAGTTGAAAATCGCCAAGCACTATCCATAGTGATCCGACAGCTGCACTTGAGAGCCAGTTCTCTTCTACTCTTTGTATGCTTACCACCATCGGCCACATCATCACTGACAACGGTGAGATTATGGTCAAACACAGGCCTAACTACATCACTCACCTGATCATAAATCTTAGGGTCTGCATCTGGTTCCATGTAGTTACCGAAGAAGACATTGGTGACATGTGTGTTGTTGAGCTTCTGATCGTCGGGTACGTACCCGAGCTCCGTCATCACCTGGTCTAAGTGTACACGGAAGTTGCTATACACCGCCTTATATACTACATCGTATAATTTCAACCTGGAATATAAATGGAAAACGGACTTTCGCATATTGAGGTTGGAACTGTATGTATGTTTTTTTACATTTATGCCTTCTATTCGGGCTTTCGCATAATTATGTTTTTTTTATATTTACATTAAATTGTTTTGTCTCATGTCTTCCATATGCTTGTTTGCTAATCCAGTAGGCAGTCCAACTGATGATAAGTGGTTACCATCGCCTATCGCCATTTACATTACCAGAGGTAATTGCCAAAGTATTGCCGACCTGTTACAATGCTAAGGCAACTGGCTCACAAGTGCAATTACCGGAAAACACTAGTAGGTGCTTGGCGTCAGATTTTCAACTTGAGGGTGGTAGCCAAACAGACGGGTACTAGAAAATACCCTACCACCGTGCTAATGGTTTCCATACGATGTTTTCCTTCACTGAAAGCTCAAACTCATTGTAGGATTCGAACCCACGACCTTTGTCGCGGCATCCGACTTCACTACCACTGAGCTATCATCACCAAATTCGCTTTTTTCCAATAGAAGTTTGAATTTGGAAAAAATAATTATGTTACAACCGAACCACTCTGAATAATGATTAACAGCTCACTGTCTTTGTTTAAAGGAAGTTAAAGGAAGGTAACCAGATCATGGAAACAATCAGTCGAAGCACTTACCTATCAGCATCATCCACCAGCCTATCATAGAAGACCCGATAGGCCTCATGCACCCACAGTATAACGAGTTTGCTAGATTCTTTCAAATGCGTTGAAGGTACAAGCAGAACGCCCTTGATGACGCGCGCGAAGTCACGTAAGTTGAACAGGTAATGACATTTGCTGGGAGTCGGCAGGAATTGTAGCGTCACAGATTTGTATACTTCCATTGTAGCAGCTACTACAGCCTGGGAAGAAAGTATTATATTGGACTAGCTATCACTTACAGTTTTATCAGAATCTTTGAGGAATACTGAGGATTGTTACTTTTATGTAACTAGTTTTAAGTCATTCTATCTGTTTCATGTATGTATTTCTTTCTTCTATTACACACTGTGTCTACATATCTATCTAACTTTCCAGTAGCAGGGCTGCTGGAAGAAATTTCTATTAGAAATTAGCAGTCCCTTTGTGCCTTTGTATCTGTTTTGTGTTTTCCCATTACTTGTCTGTGTGTACATAAATAAATAAATTATTAGAAATGCTGAATTTCATCCGTTTTTAATTTTAACGTGAATAACTGTTACCAATTTTTGTGGGTTATTTACAAAAAATACAGATTTACGGGGAGAATTCTATATGAAGGATTGACCCCGAAAAGATGATGGGCACATGCCTTATATATGTCGGAGAGTAGGGTTGTTTGTCCGACTCGATTGGCTCAATTTATTATCATGGTAGAGGTATCGGTTGAAATGGTGGCGTCACTTGCGGTGAATGAATAACCTATGACTGAATGATAGTTTATGATACAAGTTAATGTGGGTAAGATCATTACGGGCGGATGGAACACTTTTATCACGAGCTCTCGAGTTGTACACACGTCGGTGTAACTGTTGTTTCAATTGATACTGAAGTCTACCTTAATGTGAGTCTGTACGTGTAATTAAAGTGATTATTTAATTGTCAAATTGCTACAATAAATCTATCGGGCCCATGAGGAGTTCCTTGCGTCGCTTCTTCTCCTCATACGGGACTGTTCCGAAGCGATGGTATTACGTTGTTTCATTGTCTGCACTACGTCCACTGAATCGGATCCTGATACCACTGAACCCTATACGTGATGTTTGTATCGCTTGGCTATCGTCGACGCCGACATATAAAACAATTTTATAGATCTACCAGAAATTGATTTCACGCACTTTGTATAAAATATCGGTTTCACCAGCCGTTCTACCCTTAAGGGTAGAATTTTCAAAAATCTTTTCATACATAATAATTATCTGACTGATCCATCTACTGGACGGATCAGGGATTTGGCATACAGATAGCTATTATATGACGTAGGCATCCACATCGTAATAGCTATCTCAGTCAGTCATATAATTATCATAATGCCTCACCTTGCTCTGCCTCGCAAGTGTATCAGTGAATCCCTTAGTGAAGTGCCAGTCCATGATCGTACCGAATATCTTATTGAGGGTGTTGTCTTCGAACGAGTCCAAGGTTATGAGGATCATGTGGCGCGTGAGACGCGACGAGATCAGGTTCGACCCACCTCCGGGTGGCAGCATTGCTGATACGAACAGCTACGAGAAAAGTTAATTAACATCAAAGATATTTTCTATGGGAATATGCATGATATATTTTTTTTTAATTTAATAAAATCTCATTCATGTAAGAAGCAGTAAGAAACAAATATTTCAGATAACTATAAAAATAACCAACATATAAGCCATCAAAGATTTATTCCTATCTCTTTCTAGCAAAACTGAATTTATATAATATCGCCGTCATATTATGACGTCACATCTTATATCCGATCTCTCTGTCTAATTAGTAGTTTAAAATGCTTATATCTTCCGTGTTTCTTTGCCAATTTTAATTTTAATTTCACTTTTTGAAATCTTTTTTACGGTATTTTCATATTTTGTTAAGAAATGCGATAAAAAAAACATGCATACCTTACATAATCGCTTAGATTAAAGACGTCCGTGTCTGCGCCATGTCTTATGAGTGTGGCTTGCGCCTTAAATGTAGGTTATAAGATATTAAAGTATAATGCGTGAATACTGACGACGTCGACGACCTCCTGGCGCACCATCTCCTTGAGGTCGTACCAGTGTCCGTGGTCGATCCACTGCCGCAGCAGCTCCAGCGGCGGCTGCGCGCCGTACTGCTCCTTCTGCGGCATGCTCAGGTCGTCCACGAACAGCACGCACTGACAGACAGTACACACTATTTTATATTTACACTACTTTTCCAAGAAAATAACAATATGGATGATGCCTAAAATAATCTAATTAGTCCGTCAGTAACATATTTTTTCTTTAGTCCTGAAAAAAAAAATATCGAAGATACAGTGCGTTAAAATTTCGCGTGACGTACGTCTTAGTACACTTTTTACAGAGAAGTGACGTCACAAGCCCCTACTCCTGAACTTTGATGCGCCTTATCATTGTATTTTTTTATTGATTTGATAAAATTAAAAATACGTATCCAATATTTTATGATAACCCATGGACGTATAAAAAAAGACGGACGGAGTATTGCCTAAACATAAAGTGAAGCATAGCAATGGCGGCGACGCATCCATGTGTGAGTCATCAAAAATATTTGAAAAAGTAATGCAAACCCGCCTTAATTAATTTTGTGAGAAATATAATATTTTCGACGAATCCCAAAACGGGTTTCGAAAACAACGCTCAACTGTATTAGCTGTTTATAAATACATCCAACAAGCTCTTGATATTATAAATAATAAAAAATACGCAATCGGAATCTTATTGGACATGAATAAAGCTTATGATAAAGTACAATTCAGAATATTATTAGATAAACTATATGACATTGGAATTCGTGGATTAACTCATAAATAGTTTAGATCATATTTAGAAAACCGGGAACAATTCGTTGAAATAGAGAATTTTGAGCCTAATTTAGGTAAAATCAATACGGTAAAATCTAAAACAATAAAAATAAATAATTCAATACCTCAAGGGAGCGTCCTCGGATGTATCTTATTCCTAATATACATCAATGACCTTCCAAAAATAATGAATAATCATAATGAATCCTGTGTATTATTTGCCGACGACATCTCGATTTTGACATCATGTAATAATAATTTATTTTTAAATCAAAATTTCAATAATATATTTAATTTAATAAACAATTGGATGACAGATCATAACCTTGACATAAATTTTTCTAAAACTAAAATAATTCAATTTAGACCATACCAAAAGACCCCTCTTGACATTGACTTTACTTTCAATAATAATAAATTAGAGTGTGTTGACAATTTTACATTACTAGGCTTAGCCATTGATTCAAACATAAACTGGAAGAGTCATGTCCAAAAAATAAAAACTAAACTTGCAAGCTTTAAATACGCTCTTAAAGAGCTCAGGAAGGCCACTGATTTTAAAACTGCACTATCAGCTTACTATGCATATGCTTATGCATGGATACAGTATGGCATCTTGTTGTGGGGAAATAGTGTAGACGCACAAGATGTCTTCATATCTCAAAAACAATGTATTCGAATACTTACTAACATAAAAGAACGTGAAAGTTGCAAACCTTATTTTGTTAAGCATAAAATTTTGACACTTACATCTATATATATAATGCAGGCAGGTAAATTTGTTAGGAAATACCCTCAATTCTTTATAAAGCAAGTTGACCAACCACGACGATTTAAAACAAGATACAAATACAACTTAGTGCTGCCTACCTCGAAACTAAAAATGCACAGCTCCGGTCCAAACGCAATGGCCGTAAAAATATATAACAAACTACAGAATGATATAAAATCAGAGGAAAAAGATTCCATATTCGATATCGATTAATTTTTTTAATCGAAAAATGCTTTTATAATTTGAATGAGTTTTTCTCACTAAAATAGATCGGCGCTCTCCTACCTATAGTACTATTATAACTAAATAGATTGCCATACCCAATCAGGGTCATATGTTACTTACTAGCTTACTACTACGAACCTACTAACTCTAACACCTTTCACATAATTATGTATGTACATATGATGCAATAAATTATTGAGTATTGAGTCCCAGAGTTGCTCGCGACGTAATGGCGGCCGACTGTCTTACTATGGTGAGAGTGTGTGCGTGTCGCATTGTATGTACAAGACGGCCGGCTTACTATGGTGCTTCAGTTTGCAGTTTCCTAAAATGGCGTCCGTCTTTTTTTATACGTCCATGTGATAACCTAACTGACGGACGAAACAGAATTAATTATTTTTTACCCAGTCATCATCCGTATCCATTTAAGTAATGGTTAAAATTATATGAAAATAAATATTAGAGTATCCAACACGCGAGTACCAAATTCAGGCACCTACCTTTTTGCCCATAGACGGACCAAATACACCCTTGCGTCGTCTGTCCACCTTTGACATAATTATGTCTTGCGTCTGGAATACAATATATTCAATATTTTTTTTTATTAAATTGATCATTCACAAGCACTTACGAATATACTGATTCTAAAACCGGTTTTAAAGGTTCGTCATGAGATAAACCGGCAATAAACCTAGCAATTTACTCTTTTCAAAACAAGCAAACATACTTGTCTCGTTATAATCGATCAGACACGAAAATCTGTGTCATTATGATTATATAAATTTTATAATATAAAAGATTTTTCTTAATTCCGTCTACTAACGAAATATAAGGCTGAGGATATAACAGTTTACCCAGAAAATGTATTTTTACTCTACCCTTGAAGATCTATTCCATCTAGGTTATGGGTCGCGAAACATAGATCCCAGAAGTTAGTTCCTCTCCTTTGCCGTTCAAACTAGCAAACAAACTCTTCAGCTTATACATTTTAGGTACAGTCCGAGGACAATATTTTCGTGAATTTTGTACTAGACCATGTATCCATTTGATGGTATATAATATACCTGATTAGCACTGGTCCTCGCGGAGAAGTTGACGGTATTAGTGATGTACTTCTCCTTGGGCAGGGTGAGGAGGAAGTTGAGGACTAGCGAGGACTTGCCCGTGCCGGTAGGTCCCACAAGCAGGATCGGTATCTTGTACTTCACCATCTTGGACACGAAGTAGCGCAGGCACGCGTTCTCGTTCGTCAGGATTATTAACTCGTTCACCTGGGCAAGTGATAGGTGAAAATTGATTTGGTAGGCAAGGTAGCCGCAATTAAAATTTTTGTAAGTTTTTTGGTAATTGCAGCTCAGTAAGTTTGTCAAGTGATTTGCGAAAAGAATAGTAGCCATCATCATCATGTCAGCCGAAAGACGTCCACTGCTGGACAAATCCCCTATGGATCTCCACGGTGGCCGGTTTTGCGCTACCCGCATCCAGCGGTTTCCCGCGACCCTCACAAGAACGTCGGTCCACCTTGTGGGGGGCTTGCTCATGCTGCGTCTTCCGGTTCTTGGTCGCCACTCGAGATTATACAAAAGAAATCATCAATATATTTCAGCGAGTTATAAAAATACCTTAGCATTAGCCTGCAGGGGCACCTCCTTTTCAAGATCCATCCAAGGTATCCAGGTGCCGTTGTTCCTCTTGTCGTATACATAGTCGAAGACCGTGTCCTTATCCTGGAAGAGCTGGTTCTTGTTCAGCTTGAACGACTTGGGCTTTGGGTAGTTCGCGTTGTTGCCATCCAGTAGTTTACGGAAGAAAGAGTCGAACGTTTTGCGGCTCTCACCTAAATGTATATTTTTAAATATAATATATAGTAATGTGTTTTTGATGGTTTAATTCTGAGCAAATATGTCTGACTCCTGATATTCTGGAATGAGCAAAGGAAATGATGATCAATCTTTTACTATTAGAAAATTTTTGAAAAATTTATAACAATTTTTTTGTTATTTTTATTGAAAAATAAAATCCTACTATTCTACTAATATTATAAATGCGAAAGTTTGTGAGTATGTATGTATGTATGGATGGATGGATGTTTGTTACTCTTTCACGCAAAAACTACTGAACGGATTTGGATGAAATTTGGAACACACATAGTTTATAACCTGGATTAACACACAGGATACTTTTTATCCCGGGAAAACATAAGATACCTCGGGAACGCGGGTGAAACCGCGCCAATGATGACTTATTTTGAATTTAGAATCATTAAAAAATAAAACATTATATTTCGTTTCTTTATTATTGTGTCTTCGAGAAAAACGAAACTATTATAAGTATACAAAAAGGGGGGAAAACGTTGTAATGTTGATGTAATGTTACCTACCATTGATAGAGGCGCAGAGTCCCCAGAGCAGCGCGAACACGAAGGTACACTGCAGCCACACCGTGCTCACCTGGGACTCGCCTTCCAGCAGGCACGTGAACAGACGCGTGAACGACTACACAACACAATAGGCTAGTTGACAATGTCAACAATAATTGACCAAACACTAATCAATGCATAAAACATCTAAAAACATCAAATATGTTGTATATTTCATGCTTTTTATGATTTTGAATTACCAGTAGAACCACTAAGAGTAGATAATTTGATACTGTGAACTGGTATTTCATACAAAATTTCACATAAACTATCGTTTTAACATTTCATAAAAAGTAGCCGATTTGATATGTCAGGCAACTATCTTATTACCATAAATAACCATAGCTTCCAACCGTGATCAAGCATCGCTCACACCGAGGTGTTAACGCCGCGAACCGCGGGACGCTTGGCCGAATCTGCAATGTTAATCTAAGATTTATGTAAGGTACCAAAAGGTTGATAATCTTATGCCAATCCGGTTTCGCCGTCCCGCAATTTGCGGCGTTTCCCCTCGGTGTGAGCGAAGCATCACGATTCACGAGGTATAATTAAATATTGGCAAAAATATTAAACTGCCTTCAAAGTGGTAAAAAGTATAGAATAATAATATCCTGGGACAATCATCACACACGATTACGTTAAGTTTTATTAGGAACAGTTACTCAAGAAAGCACCTAATCAAACTAGGCACGATAAGATACTTTTACACAACTCTAACACCCAGTAAACCTAATAAAATCATTTCGTCTCACTCACATAAAACTGATGTATCTCCCCAACATGCACAAAATGATGGCAGCGCGTCAGCAGAAACTCAAAGATTGGCGGCACCAGCCAGTCTATCAGCTCTTGGATTAGTTCAAACTGCTCCGGAATCAGCTTCTTGCTTAGATGAGTGTTGTAGGATGCAAGGAAGGCTCGCCAGCCTGATGTTAACATTTTGTGTCTTAAAACCATGTTAATAAGTATTAAATTACAATGAGCACTTTTTATGAATAGTTGGCCCAGAGGCCACTCGTATATGATATCCAAATGTTTGAAGTTACACTTAGAAGTCACTTACTTTGATATTGAGTTTCGAAGTTTTGTTGGAATAAATAATTCTATTTCACGGGTTTAATCGAATAGGGAACATTACGCAAAGCTGTGCACAGATGGCGCCACTACTAATACTATTAGGTATAATGGCATCCTGCGGCCCTTCAAAGTGGATGATCTGATAAAACTGCTTCGGGACCGTGGAGAGTTTCAAAAAACGATGTTTACTGTTTATGCTAGTGCTGCACTCTGGTGCTAAAACATTGCAGTAATTAACATTCTAAAAGAAGGTAACGATTTGTTCTGTCCATAAATTACCAAATGGCATTCTCTTAACTTCAATTTATCTATGTTATCCAAGCAGACAGACCAACACCCGAAATTACTTCTACAATAATCATTTGAATGAGACATGAGACATTTTTTCCTTCTTTCAGAGACATCCTGTTATTCTATAAATTAAAGAAGACATTGAAAAGAGTTAAAGATCAGATTCAATTTACCCAATTGCTCTGGCTCCATGTAGATCATTCCGCAACGAGACACCGTCGCTGGCGAGGCGAACTCTAAATCAGCCGCCTCGAAGATAAGGTTCATTTTGTTTGTCATCTATAAAAACACACTCAGACAATCTCAACTAATTTCAACTGCTTAATCTTCTAGCAAAATTGATAAATAAAAATAATATGAATAACGATTCCTCGATTTACGGGAATACCTGGTACGAAGAATTAGTAATATCGCAATGACGATTTCAATAATTAGAAAAATTGGTCGTAACTCAGGGGGGGCAACTGCACCCATTGACCCTGAGTGTCCAACCGTAGCTTCGGCCACTTACAGCCAAAAAACTGTTCGCGTTCGGGGAGTCACACAAATTTTGAAATTAATTTCTTAGGATTACTAAGACCTCAGCTTCGGCCGAAAGTTTTAGCAACAGCCGATTAATCGTCTTTCATTCATACTACATTTGGAAGAACGGGGCCTCCCAGCACAGATATTTAAGGAGACCCCATCAAAGAATATTGTTATTGTACAAATTAATAGGGTTGTTGACAGTGTCAAAAATAAATGACCAAACACTAACCAATGCATAAAACATCTAAAAACACGTGTAAATATCAAATATGTTGTACATTTAATGCTTTTTATGATATTTAATTACCAGTGGAACCACTAAGAGTAGATGTTTTGATGCTGTGAAACTATGACGTCATAATGTAATATTTCATACAAAATTCCTTATAAACTATCGTTTTGACATTTATTAAAAAGTTGCTGATTTGATGTGTCAGTCAACTACCCTATTGGGAGAAATAGCTAAGTAGGCCACGTACCTGTATGATCTCCCCGCTCATGAGGCACAGTTTCTTGTTGTCGTCGAGCACGGTGTTCATGTTCTCGATCCACACGGCGTCCACCGGCCCGTCGAACAGGATCCACTTGCGATCGCGGGTTATGGACATGGCGTACTCTCTGAACGCTATAGCCAGCACGCCATCTGACCTGGTCAATACATACACAATTTCTTCGGTTTTACCACAGTGTAACTATATTCTCCTTCCTTATAGTGTGTGATGATGTCGGCCGATGCCGCCGCTCGTGTAAGTACTTACGCTGTCACACGCACCCGCAAGAGCCCCGCCGTTGCTCTGCACTAGTACATTCGATACCGAACTGTAGGATAGTTGTGTTTTTGGTTTTACCCCCAATTTCATAGGACGTTATTGCTTTTTTGGGATAAAAAGTATGCTATGCTTTATTGCAATTTTCATCTAAATCCGTTAAATATATTTAGATGATTTAGATAATATAATGGTGACGATTTTGTTGTTTACAAATTTAACTGATATTAGTCACGAGGTGACGTGTTATATAAACCTTATAGAAAAAAGATAGAACATTTTTAATGCTGTCAAATTAGTCCATGCCATCGTAATTTGCGGGTAAATGGTCGTAACCAATATAAGTTATCTGACTGAAATATCTTTCATCCCTTTCTTATATTTTTTTTCAGAAAGAGATATAGTGAGATTAAATTTGCTTAGTTTGTAATCAACAAAATCGAGGCCATCCTTGGATCGAGATCCCAGCCTGGCGAAAGATCTTCCCTTTTCAATAAAGGTATCATCCACCTGTAATAATCCACCATAATCTCAAATTGTAGGTATGTGCTTATCCTACATTCGACTAATATAATAAATGCGAAAGTTTGTGAGTATGGATGCATGTTTGTTACTCTTTCACGCAAAAACTACTGACCGGATTTGGAACACACATAGTTTACAACCTGGATTAACACATAGGATACTTTTATCCCGTATAATAAAACATAAGATCCCTCGGCGGAAGCTAGTACATAATAAAAAAGCTTACCATTCATGAGAAGCGGGATCAAAGCACCCATATAACTGGCCCATGGTGATGGCCTTGGGGTTGAGTATGCGGTAGATGGCACCGAACTCCTTGTGCCTCGGAGGCGGCTTCATCAGCTGCAGGGCGCGGAGGGACTCGGACAGGCTCTGGTAGGCCTGCGTCTTGCCGCCCATCGGCGGACCCACCAGCATGAACCCGTGACGGACTAGCATCATCTCGTATATCTATTCGACAATTTATTTATTTCTTACAAACTACCATTACAGGAAATCCCAATGCGATAGCGTTGCCTTATCCATTTGTACAAATATAAAATACAAACAATATACACGAATATTTTAACCCAACCTACAAGTCATCCATTTTTTTTGTGACCCAGGGAAATCCAACTGTTTTCAGACTCTTAATGACTAAAACCCTGGGGTGTTCCTCCTCTAACCATGTGGCGGTGGGGCTCAAACTATTACAAAACTAATTCGAGCCCCGCTCCCTTCCGCTCTGACGCCCAGAACACACCGGCGCTTCCAGCATGGGGCCTATACTCGTATCACTGGTATCTATCATCCAAGTTTACCAAAAATATTAAAAAAAAAACAAACCTGTATAATTTTTTCTAGGTACCAATCTGTGGGCTGCAGATTCCGTTTATCCATCTCCTTGTTGATGCACTTAAGCAGTTCAGCTCGATCTGGCTGCGGTATCTCCACGCCAGGGAAGAGATCCGAGTATATACCCGAAAACAAGGGCACGTCCTGGGTACAAGGGGAAATAAAGCTTAGGTTGAAAATAGGGCTAATTTAAAACACTCGGATTCGTATCGAAAACAGATTCGAAAAGTACCGACAGAATATTTATACTCTAAAAAAAATATCGGCATAGTGTGAGTTAGACACGACAGCCCATTGACAGATGGACGGGCAGCGGAGGCTTAGGAATAGGGTTCCGTTGCCACCCTTTGGGTACAGAACCCAAAAAAACCAGACGATTAGCAACAATTATTTTCAGTATTTGATATTAATTTGAGAAAAAAGAACTTGACTGACAGACAGACAGACGCGTACCTGTGACAAAAACTTGGGCATATTAACGTCAATAATAGCCCTCAACACAAGCTGCGACTCGTCCTTCTCCGGGTAGTTCTTCTTCAGAGCTCCAGACGCGAGTAGCACAGACTTGACGGCTCTCATGCCGTAGTCGTAGTGGTTCTGAGAGGACAGCTGCTCGGAACATAGCTTGTAAGCTTGCACTATCTTGCGGGCCAGCCTGGACACACCATGACAAGTACTTACTAAGAAACCCTCGAAATTCACTAGAAAATTGGTCTTAATTTCCAAACGGCTGAGCGGATTTTCTTGAAACATAGCTTATGAACACTCTCAATTAAGTCATCTTTTAAACTAAAATCGGTCCATCCGTTCAGGAGCTATGAGGACACGTCAAACTTATAACACCATTAAAAACAGGATTTTAGAACGGAGTTCTTTATGGCACTTTATTGAATTATAGTTTGCGAGCTGAGGGGATAGACTGAAAAAGGACCAAGGAAAAACCGACCGAAGGGTCTCATTAACTGGTAGATGATTGACGCTGCAAATCAAAATTAGTGTCCGTCAATTATAAGTAGACCCTCGTTCAGTTGTTTTATATGAACTCTGTTCTAACCGGGTGTCCATAAGACACCAGTTTCTTTTTGCCTTGTGATTGACTACAATGTCACCATAGATAATGATGTGGTAGTAAGCCCATAAAGCTTGGAAGGGAACTGGGTGTCAAGTACAGCTCTCGGAAAAACTGGTAAATGTTAGCGACAGATTTTTAATTTAAAAATCATAGCCAAAACGCGGGGCTACCGCGTGACAAAATTGTTATGAATTTCATTGAATTTAACAACAAGGCAAAGTATGAGTCAATGGATGGCTTCATTTCAAACTTCAATTGAGTAATGATCTTAATAAATATACACACGAATTTTCGAATCTATACAATAAGTAATTTTATGTACAACGTAATTATATTCCTTGTATCATAAGCTATCTGCCGTTTCGGAGATAAGCCGGAACAAACAAAAAGGAAGACCAAATTTTTATTTATTAGTAAAATATATACTCACGGGCCAGCATTAACGAATCCGTTGGAGTACAGCGTGATTTCACCGATCATGGCGTAGTCTGGCACCATCATCGCCACCGTCCTGAACAGCACCTTCAAATTATCCGGTAGCTCTGTTCGTCCAGCGTAACTGTACAGTTAATAATCAAAATATTATTTAACTAACTTTCACTTCGCGCTTAACTTATTGATAATTTAAAAAAAAAATGGAAATACTTTAGTGTTGTTCTCCACTCAAAAATATTTTTTAAATAAATAAATGTTCTGGAGCATTCCACACACACTGTTATTCTGATCCCACTAAGCAGAGCTTGTACTATGGAAACCAGATAACTGATATACTACATATACTATTTTTATTAGATAAATACACCCAGCACAGGACAAACAGACATTTTCATGCACACAAATGTTTGTCCTGGATGAGAATCGAACCTATGACCAGTGGCTAAATTAAATGAGACCGAGAAAGAGATGATGACAATACCCTTTCGGCCTCCTAATACCCTCCCAAAATCACCCAACGATAACCACTTACCATCAGTTAGGCTCTGGTTAACTTCCTTAAAAAAACAACATCTCCTTACCCAGGATTCATGGTGATAAAGACGCAGCACGAGGGGTTGAGGCTGATCTCGGTGCCCTCGAAGATGAACCGCTTCTCCCTGCGCATGATAGCTAGCTGGATGGAGAGGATCTGCTGTGCAACCACGCTCAGCACCTCCAGCTCGATGCGGTTGAACTCGTCGAAGCAAGCCCACGCGCCCGACTGGGCTAGACCCTACAAATACATATCATGTTTCCAAACTGTTGAAAACGATACGGTAGAGATTAACTACGATAACATGGCGCGCCCCTCCAAAGTTCAAAACGTTTGAAAGGATTTGTGACGAGTATTTACAGACTCACATCGCATGTATGTGTACTGATACGACCGTGAAACAAAAATAAATCCAAGGATTTGTTGCTCAACTAGCGGCGTCATTAATCGCTCATTATTATTAGTATGTCGCTGCTAGTTACGATTAGCTGACCAACAAATCTGGTAATAAGTGAGATACTGAAGACGGCCTGCTACTGGACGAATACTTACACCTACATGGAAACTCTTTCGTAAGGATGTGACTACACACATTGAAACAGTAATTTGGAGGGGCGCGCCATGTTAACGTTTATCTCTACTACAGGTTCATTTGTAAAAGGCAGAAAACAACTTCATCTTTGCTCAATAAAAATGTTTTTCTTTCCGATGGTGGTAAGGACACAACGCCTATAAGGGAAGTGCAGTTACCAGAACACAAATGTAGGTGCTTGGCCAACAAGGCCGGTACCAAAAAGTACCCTACCACCGTCCTATGGTTTCCTCAAGATGTGTTCCATGTGCCTATCAAGTGAAATACCTAATAACCTGCTTGAATGAGCATGTATTAGAATAAGCTCCTCACCGTGGTTTTCCCAAGACTCTACAGGGTTCTTCAAAAGAGTCTGAAGAGATTCTTGCAGAGTCGGCAAAGCGCGAGTAATATCCATGTTGCAAGCGTCCATAGGCTACGGTAACTACTTACCATCAGGTTGGCCGTATGCTTGCTGCCTTAGCAGTATTAAAAAAAACTACTAACCTTAAAGAATTTCCCAAGCGCCTTGTAATCGAGTCCATCAGAGCAGTTAAACACGACGCACTTCTTAGCTACAGCCTTGGCCAGGTCCTTGGTAGTCTCCGTCTTGCCCGTACCCGCAGGACCTTCGGGAGCTCCACCCAGATTCAGCTTTAGGGCACTCATTAATGTCCTGGAAGAGAATAGACGAATCAAAAAATGAATAATTATTAATGTAACTTAGTTTTATATACTTATCAATTTACAACAGGGAATATGCATAACTACGGCCAAACCAACTCCAAATTCTGTTTTGCTAGAAAAGGCGATGATAGCTCAGTGGTAGTGACGTCGGATGCCGAGACGAAGGTCCCTGGTTTGAATCCTACAATGAGCTTGAGCTTTCGGTGAAGGAAAACATCGTGAGGAAACCATAGCACCGGTGGTAGGGTACTTTGTAGTACCCGCCTGGCTGGCTACCACCCTCAAGTTGAAAATCTGTCGCCAAGAACCTTTCGGTGTGTTCCGACAGCTGCACTTAAGAGCCAGTTCCTTTCTAGGCTTTGTGTGCTTACCATCATCGGCCCCATCATCACTGACCACGGTGAGATTGTGGTCAAACACAGTTCTATACATAGTAAAAAAAACCTCAGTGGTAGTCAGCTCTTCCAAGTTTTCTATGGCTATAAGTTCGTGGAGTATTGGAGCCCGCGACCACCGAACGAGAATTATCAACATGCACCTTGTCTAGGATTAATCTCGTAATAGTTTATCCTATAGGCATCTGTCTCACCGCCGACGAAGCGATAGCTAGCGATTTATCGCTATAAAAATGTAAAACAGATGTAGGTCCCATGTCGGTAAGAGATGCATACCGGGTGACTTCACGTATTACTTTTTTCTTATGAACCAATTTTAATAATTCTTATGTTGTATAATAATAATAATAGAAATAGAATAAAGTTAAAAATAAAAAAAATCTTATGTCTTTAATGGAGGTTTTATTCATTTTTTAAATGTTTATTATAAACGTAATATAATTTTTACTCATTCGTGATGCTAGATCATAATATATACATTTTGACGGTCAATTCATCCTGTATATTATGGTTATTTTTATAGTTTTACGAAAAATCTTTCTTTTCTACTGTTTCTTAAATTAATCATTTATTAGAGCAATAAAAAAATCACGCATATTCTCTATCTATACTAATATTATAAAGAGGAAAGATTTGTTTGTTTGTTTGTTTGTTTGTTTGTAATGAATAGGCTCCGAAACTACTGGACCGATTTCAAAAATTCTTTCACCTTTGGAAAGCTACATTATCCCCGAGTAACATAGGCTATATTATATTTAAAAAAAAATTAGGGATCCCTACTAAAACTCCAATAATGTAACATAAGGTGTAAAAAAATGACCTGAAAAATTCCGTACGTCGCGTGCGCTGCGAAAACTATTGATGATAGAACAAAATCATTTACTACGACTTTGCAGAACTCATCATTATCTACAAAAAGTGTCGCGACAGCATATGTCTAAATATTATAGTTATGTCACAGTAAGCAGTTTTTTATTCTAAAATATTAATTTATATATGCCGGCTCTTGAAAAGGCTCTTCATTTGTACCTTGGTATTAATCCTCATTAAAATAAATTACTTTATATTCAAGACGGCTTTAATACCTTTTTATAACTTTTTGAATTATTCAATTCGGACATTTCATTCGGAAGAAATCACGAGTTTAAAAATGCAAGTATAAGAAAAAAGTCGCGTGGTTGTCGCTCACCGCGCTCAGCTAGCCAGCATGCGATGTAGGCTCCATGTAAGCGTCACTGGGGTACGGGGGGGGAATCAATGTAATGTTTCAATAAAATCCGCTCAGCCGTTTTAAAATTAACTCCAATTTGTGAGTTTTGGGGGTTTCTTTAAATTTATAATCCCTACTAATATTATAAATGCGAAAGACAAAGTTTGTCTGTCTGTTACGCTTTCCCGCTTAAACCTCGCAACCAATCGCGATGAAATTTGGCACGCAGATAGTATATGTTATGGAGAAGAACATAGGCTACTTTTTATCCCGGGAAATCATGAACCTCGGGAACGCGGGTGAAACCGCGGGGGACAGCTAGTTGTTTATAAATAGAAAGCTTTAATTTAACCAACATCAGCGAAGTGTATACGACTAGATTTAATGTTAAAGGAGTAATATATTACCTAAAACATCGGTCAGTGAGCGGCGTGGCGACCAGCCGGCCGATGTTCCCGAGGTACTCGAACCCGTACTCCACCTCGGTGGTGATCATCGAGCAAGTCATGCGGTCGCCGCGGAAGTAGTACCGGAGCTGGGAGATCCAGTTGAAGTCTGTTATGTCCATCACATTGCGGGACACCATCTCTTCTAGGATCGAACGACCTGGCAGAAAGGTCTTCACATAAAACTGAGTTTAACCGACTAGCTCTTTATACTAGGAATCATTTCTCACGTGTAAATCGTATTTCAGAAATAAGATGACAAAAAGTGAAATTAAAATCGCCCAAGAAATACGTAAGAAACATTTTATACTACTAATTAGACAGAGAGATCCGACATGGATTGTGATGTCATAGGGCTCCATGCGAAATTCCATTTGGTAGAAAGAGATAGACCATTTTTAGACTTATCCCTATCTTTGATGGCTTATATCCTGGTTATTTCCAGAGTTATCCGAAAAAATATACGTATACGAAAAAATGTTTTTTTTTCTACTGTTTTTAACATTTAGCATATTTCATATTAGTTTTTTCTTATACAACAAAGTCGGCAAACAAGTGTACGGGCCACCAGGAGGATGCCGTAGCCTATAGACGCTTGCAACACCACTTAGTACCCGGGGAAGATGTTATCTGGGCCTCAGGTATCACTCATGACTTCCCCTTCCCCTGATGAGCTCTGGCAACCTTCCTTACATGCTAACACTACATTCAGTTATTTATCCGCAAAATCCTGTAAGGAGGTACATCCCCAGTCGAGCTTCTTTTTAAGCGAAAGAACAATATGCTCTACCTCTCGAAAACCCTTATCTTACTCGTAAAAACCAACTCTAAATAAACTGCACTAAACTCTATATTACCATGCACATCAATGACAATAAGCGCTTCGATGGTTACGCGGTTCCCAGGCTCCAGATCACCCTGGACTAGGTACACCAGGCCGGTGATCTGCTTCGTGCTCGTTTCCACTAGCTCCGGAAGAGTATTTGTTTGGATCGCTTCTATGGCCTGGGTGAAATTTACACAGGATAATAGATTGTCCTATTTAAACAGTTTGTTTGTGGTCCTTGCTCAGGAATGAATATTGAAAATTGATTTTGACAAATCACCAGACATTTTATACTTATTCTACATTATCATGTCAGCTGAAAGACGTCCACTGCTGGACAAAGGCCTCCCCCAAGGATCTCCACGATGGCCGGTCTTGCGCTACCGCTTCCAGCGTGAAACCGCTGGAATAAAATCCACATACATAAAATTTTTGATTTTCATAAATTAACCATAAACCTAATAAACGTAAAGTTCAAATTCCTACCTCAGAGGTATACTGCACACAGGAGCCAGCCTGAACGATTTGTCCCGGCCAGATGAGCACCCATTCTTCTCTCTTGCTGATCGGGTAAGCGGTAATAGCCTCTGAGGAAACATCTCTTAGGCTCACTATCATTTGTTGTTCCAACTGTTGCAGCCAGCGTTCGACCATGCCCTGGATATGAAGGTAATGGATATAAGTAACCAATTGAGATGATAACTAAAAAAATATAATTAGTCCGTATGTTAGATTGTGTTAATGTTAGATTACCAAAAAATATTGGACATATATTTATTCTTTAGTTCCGAAAATAAAAAACAACGATGATACATTGCGTTATAAATGACGTCACGTCTTAATACACTTTTTACAGAGACGTGACGTCATAAGCCCCCACTCCTGAACTTTGATGCGCCTTATTTTATAATTTTTTATTGATTTGATAGAACAAAAATACGTATCCAATACTTTTGATAACCTAACTGAATATACATACAGTCGAACAAAACCTCCTTTTTTTAAGTCGGTTAAAAAGTCTAATTTACCTTAGCATCAGCCGGCTGTATGGTAGACGATAGCTTCACTATCTCCCCTTCAGAAGAAGCCATGCCGATGATCTCCTTAGCAGCATTGAACTCCAAAGTGTATATGCCTTCGAAGCATTTCTTGAGATGAGGTTGGACGCGCATCGGATCTTTTGTTTCGGAAAGAATTTCCAGAAGTTCGTCGTTGGATAGGAAGAAGAATCTGTAATAATATAGGGTGGCTAAATCTATCTATACTAATAATAAAGCTGAAGAGTTTGTTTGTTTAAACGCGCTAATCTCCGGAGTTACTGGTCCGATTTGAAAAAAATCTTTCACTAATAGGAAGATACATTATTCCTTTTTATCCCAGGAACACGAGTGAAACCGCGGGGAACAGTTAATAGGGAATAAAAGACATTTATTTAATGAGCGACGTGAAATGTAAATATATTTCGTCCATTTGATTTTTCTTCACAAACAAGTAGGTTTTCTCCTAAATGGTATTCAGGGTCAGATGATGGAACCTGAAATTGCTTACCAAAAAAAACAATTTATGTTTAGTAAAATAAATTCTCCATCATATACCTGGGAAAGAACAGCCTCTTCTTTTCCAAATAATCATTCAATCCCCTTTGAATATCATCCAAGAGGGCATTACTGTATTTAAGCTTCTTCAGAAGACCAGGGAAGTCAGTGGCGGGGAGGACCATGGGGTCCTTCTGAGTGGCCGCCATGATTACCCTCCACTCCTTATCCACGTCGCGGAAGTTGCGGGCTTCGGTTGGCATTTGACGCATTATGTCTTCTGATGAGAAGATGGGCTCCAGATACATCCATGTTGCTTGGCACTGGCGAGAAATATATTTTTGTACTAGCGGTAACAAAACTATTGAATTTCTGTCCAAGAGAATTGAATACCCATGTTTTTTAGGGTTCTGGAACTCAAATAAAAACCGGAACCCTTATAGGACCACTCGTGCGTCTGTCTGTCTGTCCTAAAATAATGTACTGGATTGAGACCAAAAACTGACGTAAATAAATGAAATTAAAACATGGCCACTAGTGTGACACATCAAATGAAAGGGCTCGTTGTGGGGATGTCAAATATAATATATACCATTAAGATAAATAGTTATGAAGTTATTTCAGAAACTAGGCGATAACAGATCATTCCCCTCCCCATTATCTCTGAAACTACTGGACTAACTGTTTGTTAATATCGGAATCCTACCATTAGAGACATGTTACCTGCAACCACTGGTCCAATATATCCTGCATGCTGATCAGTTTCTCTTCCCAAGCGACCATGTCAGATTCGAAAGCCTTGACGTATGGCGACCCTCGCATCGTCTGCGATTTGAGGATGTGATCGTCCAGTTGCTGCTGGATGTCGTCGAGACCGGACAGGATGCCCACACCTGTGTCCCTGTCATATGGATGCCGATTAAATTCATTCATTCATTAGGTCATTGGAGTTTCATACGTATAGGCCTGTGTTTGACCACAATCTCACCGTGGTCAGTGATGATGTGGCCGATGGTGGTAAGCACACAAAGCCGGAAGGAAACTTTTCAACATGATAGCCCGGCCGGCGGGTACTAACAAAGTCCCCTACCACCGTGGTACGCTTTCCTCATGATATTTTCTTTCACCGAAAGCTCGAGCTCATTGTAGGATTCGAACCCACGACTTTCACCTCGGCATTCGACATCAGTAGCTATCATCGCCTGTCTTTGGCAATCGGGAAATACTCTTTGGTATATGGAACATAGCATCAACTTCTAAAGATTGCTATCACGAGGGATTCTGAGCCTAGTTTACAAAAACCTAAAGCTTGGTTTAAGTCCTGCCATCTGATCGTTTCACACATAATAATAATAGATGATTCGTGCAGTTGTTTTGTGTTTGTTCCCAAGTGGCCCAAACATGTAGGATTGACCTTCATTACGCCATCGACGCCAATGAACTATAATCACACGAAACGATAATTTGCAACTAAAAATCCCTTCCTACATCTCCTAGTCTCCAGTATATTAGCCACCCACCTGTACGGCGACACTTCAAACTTAATTCCGATCCATTCATCCTTCATCTTGTGCAGTGCTCTCTCCAGCGTGTACTCCTTGGAAGCATATTGTTCGATCTCCTCCAACTGTGACGTGAACACGTGGACCCCTTGTTCCACCATGTCTGCGAGTGTGCTTTCTGGATTATGGACCACTTCAGTGCCAATTAGGGCACTTATCTTGGCCCAATGACGGTCGCGCATACCCTGACAAAATTATGGAACCATAGTTAGCATTAATTAAATTTGAAATTTGGTACACATATTATTATGTAAATCGGTGATTCGAACACGGACGATAAAATTAAAAAGATAAACGAATTTTAAACATGGGGCCACTTTTTGGGGGTACATTATAAAATTAAAAAAAAGTTTTGCAAACTATATTGTGTGATATGAAGTGAAAGGGCTTGTTCTGAAAATCTAAAATATTTTTTTTTAAGATAAACAGTTTTTAAGTAATTTAAGAAAATAGGCGAAAATTTAATATTCCCCCCCCCCCCCCCGTTATCTCCGAAGCTACTTCAAATTACGGAACCCTCGGTGCGCGACTCAGACTCGCACATGACCTTTTTAATGAAATGGCTATCGAAGTCACTGCCATTTAAATTAAAAAAAAACAATCTAAGGGTAATACATGGGATAATTGATTTTTCACCTTACCTTATTACAAATGGCGCACAACACCGGGAGCAGAACCTTGAACTTCTCGACTTTGTTCCGCACCATGTCAGCTATGCGCTTAGCTCCTGGGTACTCGAACAGCTGTTTCCCCAGCTTGTAGAGTAGCTTCCACCAGGCTTCCACGTCTTCTGCGATTTGATCTGCGTCCAGCCCCAAGAAGGGACCGTGATACCTGATAAAGGAGCAACATTGAAAATTTTTTGTTTAAAAAAGGCCCTCTCTTTCCTTTTCCTTTAATTTTCCACCCATTAGTGATAAAAGCAACTACTTATCCATTGGTACTTAACTTTAGACACTTTTCATATGCCAAGATATTTACTACGAAGATGGTAAGCATACAAAGCAAAGAAGGATCTGGCCGTTGTCGGCGCTTAGCAATAGATGTTCAACTTGACAGGCGTAGACTAGCTAGGTGGGTACTACAAAGTACCCTGCTATAGTTTCCACACAATGTTTTCCTTGTCCTGAAATTCTCGAACCATACCTCCACTATGGAAAATAAACCTTATCTTAAAGAAATAATGTTAATTTTCCTTTGGCATTAAGAACCTGCACATGCACATTAACCTGACCATTTCTCGTATCCATCATAGAAGTCGTGGGAAGTATGCCACAGCTTATGGAAGGGGTCAATGCCCGTCAGCATGGTCTGCAGACTGTAGTAGACTGATACCTCCAGATCGAGAAGTACTTCTTCGTTTATAATATCTTCGGCTTCGCGTTTGTCTTCCTATTGTTGAAATAAAAACAAAAAAAAATATTACTGTCATTATTAAATTTATGACAATAATATTGCGATCGTATTTTTTACAATATAAAATAATTACCTAATAGAAATATTTGTGCCTATGACACAATTTTATAACTTTTACAATTTTTAACGAACAATTGTCAAATAAATGTCGCGTAGGTATTTCGGAAACGTTTCTAACGATTTGGATAAAATTATGTATTTAGTTAAGGTTTTACATATTTTGCGATTTTACACAAAAAATGCTGGTCGCTTTGGTACTTATGGTACTGTAGGTATCAGTGGCGAAGGGTGAAATTATGGAGAGGGTAAGCCGTTCAAAAAACACATGTAATAATAATAATAGCTGACAGATTTGGGTGTTATTGCGTGTTTTGTATTTTGTTATTTTAAATTATTATTTTAATTATGTTTTCGTTGTTTATGTAATTTTTATATTAGAGCGCTTCTCGGTGTCACTGATGTTCGTGATGTCATAGATATAGGCCCTGACTGAAAACCAGCGCGAGGGTTGATATTTAGTTATCGATCTGAGCATTATGCTGAGTCAGGATCTATTCTTGACATCGCGCAACATTACATTATTGTTAGTTTTTTTTTTTTTTTTGTACTCTTTTTATTTTATTTTTTATTTTTCAATTTTGTAATGTTGTGTGTTGTCATGAATAAATGTTTTTTCTTTCTTTTCTTTCTTTCTTAATATAATTTTATAATCACAGTGTATTTTAAGCATGATAAAGGTGGCATTGAAATGATGAAAATGTGGGACTGGGATTCCTAAAAGGTAAGCCGATGGGAATCGGCTTGTATGGACCCTTCGCCACTGGTAGGTATACAATTAATTAGTGGGAACACTCCGTGCGCGAGACAGACTCCCGACAGGGTTATTTATTTGAGAATTGCCACTTATGAATTCGAATTTATCTGGGTAATATGGGCCAATATTATTAATGATATGACACATCAAATATGTTATTTAATTGACTTACCAGTAAATTGTTGAATATCTCATCAACTTTACCCGTCACCTCCCTCAACAAGTCCAGATTTAACAACGGCGGGTCAAATCTTCGGAACTGTTCTAAATCCTTCTCGTGCTTCTTTAACTTCTCCTCAAAGATAGCCTTCCTGTTCCTGAGCTTGTCTTCCGCCATGGTCTTCTTGGTGTAGAGGGTCTTGAGAGTCAGGTCTATGCTTTCCTCCATGTCCAGGGGCCAGAGGAACACGCGGGTGTTTAGGTTTATATCTTCGACTAGGTTATGGAAAGAAAATGTAACTTTTAAACGACTTCAAAAAAGGAGATTATCAATTTGGTTGTATGCGCTTTAGTTTCTGGAACTCTCATAACGGAACAACACATCCTAACAGTATTTGAGCTTATTGGAATCGTCTTGATATGCCATATATATAGTTTTCATGGTCTGATGTTAGAGTCAGAAGGATTTAGAGCAGTAACTTATCTCAAAATGTTTTTTTTTATCTTAAGATTTAGAAAATAAAATAGGTACAGTGTAAATGTGCATGTTGCATCAGAAACAGCACGTATTCAGCGGTGGTCCTGGACTTCTCCTTGAGGTCGAACATGGCGCAGTCGCGGCAGTCCTGGATGTAGGCGATCAGCTCCACCAGCTGCGCCGTCGTCTCGGGACTCTCCGACGCGCGCGCCGCCATCGACTCGTATACGTTGCAGATACTGCACAAGGCAATAGGTATGCATGAATTATTTTTATCGCATTTCTTAACAATATATGAAAATATCGTGAAAAGTGAAATTAAAATTTAAATCAGCCAAGAGACACGGAAGATATAAGCATTTTAAGCTACTAATTAGACAGAGAGATCGGACATAAGATGTAACGTCATAATACTATGACGGCCATATAAACTCCATGCTAAATTCTGTTTTGCTAGAAAGAGATAGGAATAAATCTTTGATGGCTTATATTTTGGTCATATTTATAGGAATCCGAAATATTTATTTCCTTACTGCTTACTTATATGAATGAGCTTTTATTAAAGCAAAAAAAATATCATGCATATTCTCTATTAAACCGGGTGTTAGTGACATCGGTACGAAAACTTTCAGCGACAAATTTAAAGGTCTTTGAAAAAAATGTCTACTTGCAAAAAAATTTCGCAGTTCTGTTCAATTCTGTGCAATTCTATTGGTTAATAATTTGACAACAATGATCGAACTATCGTGTATCGTTTTTCTGAGTAGGCCTTTAGTGAAGTATTCTCTCACCTCCTATTCCACTTCCTATTGACAGTAGTGAAGTGATCGACGATGTACTGTCGCAGCCCATTGACGATGTCCCATATGGCGTCATTCATGGGTCCGCAGTCCAGCATCACCATGTTGAGGGGAATATCGCGCCGGAGGAACAGAATCTCGTCACGGAGATTCTCATACATGTAGATGCGAGCCGAAAAGTCCTGGTCACCACAATTGTCTTAGTTAGGTTTTTTTTACAACAAAATCGGCAAACTAGCATACAGCCCGCCTGATGGTAAGCGGTTACGGTAGCCTATGGACGTTAGCGCACCCGGGACAGAGACCATATACTAAACCGCACCCCGGGTATCACTCGCGCATTATGCCGACCCTAGGCCTTTGTCCAGCAGTGGACGTCTTCCGGCTGACATGATGATGATGATTGCCGACCCTTCGACGACGTTACTCACGCGTAGGTAATAAAGTAAATGAGGTAACTTAAGTAACAGACATAGGTACTTCAATGGCTATGCAGTGAGGGATCCAAATTTTTTAGGCCTGTATTTACACAATCTCACTTCTAACTCAATTTATATAGACAAACATACCTCGTTTATCGCTCTTTCTATTAGTGAAAACCGTATCAAAATCCGTTGCGTGGTTTAGAAGAAGTAAGCGGATAAATAGTGTTTTATACTATACTAGCTGTTCCCCGCGACTTCACTCACATTCCCGGGATAAAAAGTAGGCTTCCTATTAGTGAAAGAATTTTTCGAATCGGACCAGTAACTCGGGAGATTATCGCGTTCAAACAAACTTAGTATAGATAGAGATATACAAACCTTCAGATATGGCGGCGGTTCTTGTCCGAAGAACTGCATCAGCGCCTGATTGGCTTGCCCATCCAGTATGTAGAAGTACTCCTCGTAATTAGTGATGAAATTCATAGGGCCGGCGCGGTTCGCACAGAAATGGTTCACAGACTTGGAGATGATGGCCATCATGTACTCCTCGTCAGGGTACACAGTAATCAGATGAGGGTGGGGGCGGATCACGCCTGGGAAACGTGACTTCGTTTTATAACAAGCTAAATTGACATTGGCGGCACCGCTTTGTGACGTTACGGTGTCAATTACCGTTTTCTAGGAAACCGCGCAATTTGGTTAACATAGACAACGTTCTAGTGACGTCATTCACCGCTTTATTATGGTCGCTACATGGTGGCACCGCTTTTGGAGGAAACCTTACCTTTAGTGTTGTCAATTAAATATAAAGGTTAGAAGTCTTGGCAATAAGGTGTAAAATCGTCTGCTTAGGACAATACAAAACATTTTTAAGACTTTTGACGTTTACGATGTTTTTCCTGAAACGTCTCGATATTTATTACTTATATTATCTGTTAAAAGGTACACAAAGTAAATAAGGAACATGATTAATCCTACCTGGATACATAATAGTATCAAGACTAGGCAGCTGGTAGTTGACGTGTATAATAGTATGGAACCACTTGACGATTTGTATCTTCATCTGTTCGAGCGTGGGGTCGAAGGTGATGTGAGTGGTTCCAGGGTGTGCGACCACCTTTATACGAATAAGCGGCCGCTTTATGTACATGTAGTCGCGGTACGGGCCTTTGTAGTTGTTGCCTTGCTGTTTACGGGGAACATAATTCTTAAACTTAGAGGAAGTAGATCGTCAAGATATGAAGAGATTTATGCAAGACTAGCTGTCGTGTAACACAGACGTTCCCGGGTTTTTTTGTGCGGAACCCATTTTTTTTTCTATAATAAAAGTAGCCTTTGTTATTTCTTATAACATAAGCTATATAGCAGGGAAAACCCATTAAAATCGGTTCTGCCGTTTTAGAACAAAGACAAAAGATTTTTTTTTGGAAGTATATACTGTCATATATCATTTTTTATGTCAGAAGGTTGACAAGCGGGCAGGCGGTCCACCTGATGGTAAGTGGTTACCGTCGCCTATCGTGTTGCCGACCTGTTAAAATGCCAAGAAGGCAACTGACTCTCAAGTTCAATTGCCGGAATACATAGGTAGGTGCTTGGCGACAGATTTTCAACTTTAGGGACCATCCTCAAGTACCCTGCCACCGTGCTATGGTTAAGCAATTAGTAAAAAGCTATTATTTTGACATAGCCTACAAATAATTTACACTTCAATTTTATTTATTTGTATGGAGAAGAAACCCTGTTATCACTATCAGACATTTTTCAAGATTATTGGGTTATTGAATAGAATAGTAAATAAGAGAAACACTTACCACGTACTCAGCAAAATATTCTGCAAAGTGATTGACACTCCTCTCCACCAAATCCCGAATTTGTTTAGACATCAACCCGTGGATGCATCTGATAAAAAATCACAACTTTAAGGTATTTAACATAAAGTCCAATTTTGAGTTAGTTTTTTTTGTTTGAAAGGTGTCTTAATCGAGAGTGTTCTGCTATGTTTCAAGAAAATCCGCTCAGCCGTTTGGAAATTATGACGAATTTTCTAGTGAGTTTCGGGGGTTTCTTAAACTTTTTGTTATTATTTATAGCGGCAACAGCAACAAAAAATTAAGATATAGCCCGCTGGCTACCGAACGAAAGGACAGCGGCCGTACTTAGTGAGTACGAAATCCTAAAAACACTCGGTGCTCGTTGGTCACCAACTCGTTTCTACTCGGTGAGTCAGGTGCCATACTCACTTGAAAAACTGCTCGACCTGAAACGTAGACTCTTTTTTCTTCTTAGCGACATATACAGCCCAGTGGTGCCTCATCTTGATCATCGTGTCGGCAATGTCGATGAGCCAGTTGTCTACTAGCTCAGTTCGCGTTTCAGTGCACAGCTTGTTGAGCCGTTCCGTGAACTCTGTCGGGTATTGCGGGAAGGGGAGGTCTTCTTGCATCTTATTCATGTCGCAGATAAGCATGTTTTGATATCTATCAATATTTTATAAGAAAAAATTTAAACATGTTCGAAGATTTGATAGGTAAAGTTTAATAAACGTAACAAAAATATTTTTCCTTTAGTTTTATAAGCGACACTATGAGATGGAGCAATAAATCAGGCTGCGTTCATCAACCAATGAGTTCGATTCCCAGCAAGGCAAATTTTAGTATTTATCAAGCCAGTTGGCTCAGTTGGTTAAGACACTACCTGTAGCGCCGCTGGTCGTGGATTCTATTCCCATCCAGGACAAACATTTGTGTGCATGAACATGTCTGTTTGTCCTGAGTTTGGATGTAATTATCTATTTATGTATGTATTTACAAAAAGTAGTATATTAGTAATCTGGTTTCCATAGTACAAGCTCTGCTTAGTTTGGGATCAGATAACCATATGTGAAGAATGTCCCAGGATATTTATTATTTATTTATATTATCAAAATTAGCCTCGAGACTATTTTCAGCATTTTGCACTATTCCCTATACTTTAGATTTGTTTGAAATTGGTCTACTACAATGTCGGTAAATAAGCATATGATTCGACAAGTGGTAAATGGTTACCGTAGCCTATAAACACCAGAGATATGGACTCAAGTGATCTTACAGTAATTGACTCCATCTCAGACCACGTTGTATACATCTGATGTAATTAGACAGAATAAACAAAAATAAGAATTTATAAAATTATCTAAAAGTTACAGATGTTGTTGAAAAAACCTATATAAAGTTATAAGCAAGGTAGTGTTACCAGGCCATTACAGTTTGCTTCTCCTTTTTTGAAGTCGGTTTAAAAAATATAGGTCACCTCTCATGCCAAATCCTCCTCAACTCAATAATGACAGGGTTCCCCTCATAGAAGCGGTACATCATGGCCTGTCGGTTCCTGACATAGCAAGTATGCCAGGGGACCGGCGCGCGGACCGTGTGCGAGGGCCACAGAGCCGGCAGGAACGCGATCTTGAGCCGGGTGCGTTCCGACGGATCCTCCAATATGTACGCAAGGAGACATCTGGGTAAACCAGAAAGTAAAAATCGCAAGACGTCGGGACAATTTCCTTAACGTTTATTTTTCAAAAGTCCTATTTGACAACAATCTCGCCGTGGTCATTTATGATTTGGCCAAAGGTCGTAAGCACACAAAGCATGCATTTAATAAAAAAAAATATAAAATTATATAAGGATAAAAAATTCTTCTACTGACTTTGGTGGCTTCTCTTTCCTTTGTTTTCCAATATTTTTTAAAACAATAATTACAGTATTTATCTACTTAACGAGCTCTAAACAACGATACCCCCCACTCGATGGGGTTTTCTTTGTAGCTGTATAGGTGGGGCTCCCATACTACACTACAAACTACAGGCTTAAAATCATTTAAAAACATTTTTTGACAATTTGTATGACTTTGAATCAACAAGATGCTTATACAGTGAAAATTTGAAGACAATAGCTCCAACTATTTCGCTGTAAAACCTTTGTGACAAACGACGGACACACGGACACGCGTGTGACAGAAATAGGGACCCTAAAAAAGCTGTCCGGTTATGCCTCAATTACCAGATACAAATTTTTGTAATAGTTACCTTTTCATGGCCATGAGAAAGAAGTCCCTGATGTCAGCCTCGCTCTGTCTCACGCAGGCCTGGTACGTGAGGATCAGCAGCCGCTTCTTGATGGCAGCCGTCTGCTTGTCCACGGCTACTTTAGCTCGCTTGTACAGCTCCACTGGGAAATCTGGGATGTGCTCGCCCGTAAGCGACTGGAATTAAAAATTATCGTTTCAAACTTGTTGGCGACTTTTTGACGAAGAAAGAAGATGTACAGTCCACCTGATGTCAAGAACTCTGAGGAAAACTCTCATTTCTCTACCTAATGTTCCAAAATTAGAATATCAGACTGAGTTGCGTGGACCATCAAACATCATGGCACAATTTGATTTTGATCGCAACAAAGGGTGAAAGAAATCATTTTTTAAAAAAAGAATAAAACCTTCAAAGACAATAAAATATGGGACCACCTTGGATCTACATTGAACCTAACACAAAAAGAATTATTAAAATCGGTTCATAAAAAGTAATGCGTGAACAAACATAAAAAAAATACATACAACCGGATTGATAACCTCCTCCTTTTTTCGGTTCAAAACAAATGTCTGCGTTGACAGATTAGTCACTACCTAGATCAGCATAATGTTGTGCAAAGAAAGGAAATATTTTCTTATGATCTGTTCCTAGATTTATAACCCTACAACATACCGTCGTCAAATAATACTGTATCCTTTCCACGTCCATGGGGTGTATATATCTGTAGTGTTCTTCTGCCGTTATTTTTAACATTTCCTCTTTCTGCTGGTCAGGATCACGAGGCTCCTGGAACTCTAGCTTAGCTAAGTGCCTATATGAAAACATCGATTTATAATCATCAAAAAGGTAGAAGCCATTCCATCTGCAGTGACTATATCTGGGCTACTAAGCTTTCAATCCGCGGTCTCACCCGCGTTCTCAAGGGATCTTATGTTTTTCCGGGATAAAAAGAAGTCTATGTTAAATCTATGTGCCAAGATTCATCCAAATCCGTCCAGAAGTTAAGAGTAACAAATATCTATACACCCATTCTCACAAACTTTCGCATTTATAATATTTGTAAGATGTACAAGTATTATTAGTAGAGAAATAGACAAAGATCACAAACAGAATAACATGATGGGCCATCCCAAACATACCAAAATTTAATATAAAGTTTGTAAAGATAGCCTTCAGGTCGCAGTTTCGCTTAATTAAAACAGATTCATTTAAATAACACAAAAAGCGAAGAAAGTTTACTTTCTCAGAGCCTCTTTTGATGCTAGTTCAGCAGCCTCTTTCTCCTCTTTTCTCTTTTTTATTCTCTCTCGTTTAGCTTCGGCCGCATCCTTTTTCCTCTTATCGTACGCGCCTGACACAAGATCTTCTAGAAGGACTAAGCCTGGAAAAGAATTATTTCATAATCCCTTTAATTAAATCTAGCCCATATTTTTTTTATAAATTGCCAGATTTATTTGGCATACCACATAATTAGGTAACTAACCTGATGCTCTAAGAACCTAACCTATTTCCCAAATATCTAAACCAAAATATTTTTAAGAATGATGATAGCTCGTTAGATTCGTTGAGCTTTCGGTGAAGGAAAACATCGTGAGAAAGCCATAACACGTGTGACATGGTACCTTGATGAAAATCTTTGCCACCTTTGGCCAAATCACCATGGTGAGATTGTGGTCAAACTACCTAAAGATTGTAACCACAAACCTTTCTGCAACTTATGTTTGTCCTTTTCCTTCTGTATGGCAGCCAGTCGTTCTTTCTCCCTCTCCGCCCAGGGTTTTAGCGGCGGGAATTGCAGCTCACCGTTAGGTCCTATAGGTCCGTATAGTTTTGGAGGGAGTCGCTTCTTGGGCGGCATATTTATTATTCGCGTTGTTTTTGTTGCTGGTGTGTAGCAGTTGCCTGATTTTGACATAAAGTTGTTTGACAGGCCAGTTGGCGCAGTTGGTTAGACGCCACCTATCGCGCCGCCGGTCGTGGGTTCGATTCCCATCCAGGACAAACAATTGTGTGTATGAAAATGTCTGTTTGTCTTGTGTCTGGGTGTAATTGGTGCAGATTCTGTTGTTTACGAACTAAAATAAATTTAATCTCACTATAGCTCTTTCTAATAGTAAATATAAGAAAGGGATGCAAGATATTTTAGTCCTGTCAGTTTAATCCGATATACATTTCAACGTGAATTTAAGCGCGATCTTTATTGGTCACGACTATTTACCCGTACACTACGACGGCATGGATTAAACTGACAGCATTAAAAATGTTCTACCTTTTTTCAATAAGGTTAAAATGAAAGAGAGGTGACTTGTCTAATATATGTTAAGTTCGTAAACAACAGAATTGGCACCAATATCTATATAATTATGTATTTACAAAAAAAAGTGTAGTATAATGGAGAATATCAGTTATCTGGTACAAGCTCTGCTTAGTTTGGGATCAGATAACCGTGTGTGAAGAATGTCCCAAGATTTTTTATTTTATCAGCCGAAAGACGTCCACTGCTGCACAAATGCGATAATAGCTCAGTGGTAGTGGCGTCGGATGCCGCGACGAAGGTCGTGGGTTCGAATCTTACAATGTGCTTGAGCTTTCGGTGAAGGAAAACATCGTGAGGAAACCATAGCACGGTGGTAGGGTACTTTGTAGTACCCGCCTGGCTGGCTACCACCCTTATGTTGAAAATCTTTCGCCAAGCACCTTTCGGTGTGTTCCGACAGCTGCACTTGAGAGCCAGTTCCTTACTAGGCTTTGTGTGCTTACCATCATCGGCCACATCATCAATTATCACGGGGAGTTTGTGGTCAAACAAAAATGTCCCAGGGTATTATAGTGATGAGAAAATAAGTAGGCCGTAAAGATGGTACGTAGTAAAATGTCAAGAATAGTACGTACTTACCTATCGAGTCTACCGGCTTAGTATGGTCATAACCATCACGATAAGGCACTCCCCTTGTCCAAGACTTGGCTTGCATTAACGGTGGGAACTGACTACATTTTCCTTCGCCTTCTCCTGAAAATGTATATTCGCTTAGCGGATAAAACATTTTGAAAAGAGAAAAATTTAATCACATCCTATTATGTGGCACTGGACAGAGTTCTCTCAAACTCAAACCTCATTTATTCAGTTTAGGCCCTGATAAGGCTCTTATGAACGTCGATAGTTACATTTATTACAATAGACTCTACCACCGGTTCCACATACACTTAAACTGAGACCACTTCGGCAAGAAACTTGGTTTTTAAAATTTATGTAATGAGAAATAACAACAAAAAAATCTAATTAGTCCGTCAGTTAGATTATCAAAAAATATTGGATACGTATTTTTTTATTTTGATCCGAAAACAAAAAATAACGAAGATACAGTGCGTTAAAATTTTCCGGTCTGCAAAAAGTGTACTAAAAAGTAGTTGTACTATGACGTCATAAGCCCCAATCCTGCACTTTGATGAGAATTATCTTTGTAATTTCTTATTGATTTGATAAAATAAAAAATACTTATCCAATATTTTTTGATAATCTAACTGACGGACTAATTAGATTTTTTTGTTGTTATTCCTCATTACAGGTTTTGTTTCAAATATACATAAAGTTCATACAATAAATTGAATTATTCTTAATTTTCGCCTAGTTTCTTGAATAACTTCAAAATTATTTATCTTAATATTATAAAAAAAAAAAAATTGAGATCCTCACAACGAACCCCTTTATTTGATATCACACAGTATAGTTTGCAAATTTTATTTTTTTATTTTCTAATTTTACCCCTCAAAAGTGGCATAATTGAAATTCATTTATTTACGTTACACGTCCGTGTTTGGGTCACCGACTTAAATATGTGTACCTACCAAATTTCAACTCAATCCAGTCCAGTAATTTCCGACAGACAGACACACGAGTGATCCTATAAGGGTTCTGTGTTTTTTCCTTTGAGTTCCGGAACCCTAAAAATAGCCTATTGAATAAACTCTCTACCATTACCTTCAGGGTAGAAGGTCTTGGCGGCTTGCAACAACTTGCTATCCTTGTCTACCTCATCATCATATCCTGCTCTTGGCATCCATGGTAAGGCAGGTTGCTTCCTCGCCGGTGGAATGAACCGGGAGGGACATTTGGCAGCCCCTTTGTATGGAGTGTTGGACGGACGCTTGCGGTCGCCGCTTGCCATATCTCTTAGGATATTATGAAAAAAGTTATCTTGTTTGCTAACTTTCTAATACTACTAAGCAATTTAATTAAAGCATATCTATACGTACTAATAATAAAGCTGAAGAGTTTGTTTGTTTGGACGTGCTGATTTCCGGAGTTACAGGTCCAATTTGAAAAAATATTTCGCTAATACGAAGCTACATTATCCCCGAAGGTTATAAGCTACTTTTTATCCCGGGAAAGCGAACGAATCCGCAAGGAACAGCTAGTTATTAATAAAACGATTGTTTACTCACCAGTAAAACAAAATAGAATGAACACAAAATATAACAAAAATCATTGATTGTATTTGTTATCAAAAACACACTTGTTGAAGGATAAATAATTGACAGTACATAGGACGTTACCATGGATACTCCAAGTTTAATCGTTTTCTAAATATATGGTTACTATGAGCCAACCATAGATTATTATTGTTTTACTATCGTGCCAGTGCACAGCGGCAGCGCAGTGTTTTATGGGACCCAAAAATCGGACATACTTTTTTTCTAAAATGTTGGATAGATATCGTCATTATAAATGTTAGAGTATAACTCCCACCTTTCTGAGACTTATAGGTTTTGAGGAATATTTTTTTTAAAATCACAATTTTTTATCCCGGGAAATCTGAAAAAAATGTTCGTTCAAAAACTAAGTTAATTTTTTAAGATTTCGAAATACCTACCAAAGGGCACTACAAACATTTACCATTTGCTCTTTATCCAGGTTTTAAAAGTGAGTGGAATTGGAAGAATTATTGATTTTATGAGTTTTCGTTTTTATTTTTTTTCTCCTACATTAGCACGTATTAGCACGTCAAATTCACAGCAAAGCTAGTTGCACTATGTATTTCATTCACCAAAAAAAACCCATGAAGATATACCTTGGGACTCAAAAGTTATGATCAATTTCATTTTTTACCCAGGGTTGTCACTTAAAGTTTATAAATTTTTCCGGAAAATTATTGTCATGATATAATGATGAATAATTACAACAATAAAATATAGATTTGGAGCGTTATCATCAGCAATCATGACAGAGGAAAATAACTCTACTTTGGATGTTTTTGATCATCTAAAAAATACATATGGAAACCTCATTACCTGTAGAACCAAAGAGAATATAATACTACTTTTTTACAACAAAGCAAACTACAGAACATTTGTTGCAGAGTGCAATTGAAAACTTTGGCCTCGAACTGTTACTGTCGTTTTCAATTGTTGTAAAACCACTAGTGAATCATTTTATGCTGTGAAACTATGACGTCATAGTGCAATATGTATACTAATCATAAAGTTTGCTACTCGCCTGTACAAGAGTATAGAGAATTTTAGATTAATTAATAACTTTTGAACCAGACAAAATAGCGACAGACTTCAATTCAAATCCGTGATAGTGGCCCTGCCGGGAAGGTGGCCACACCAGCTGTCGGACTCGGAACACACCGGAAGTAGCTTGGCGATTTTCAGACAGGTTTTCAACTTGACTACCCGTAGCCAGTCTGGGGGTACTACAAAGTACCCTACCACCGTGCTATGGTTTCCTCACGTTATTTCCTTCACGGAAAGCTCAAGCTCATTATAGTCTCGGCATTCTACGTCACTATCAATGAGCTATCATCGCCTTTTTATAGAGTGACTCACATACGTCTATATTGAATGTGTCGCTCTAAGTATTTTGATTATTTTATCACTACGCACAGATAAAAGATCGTAGAAAAAATGTCCTATTTCAATTACTTATTGTATAGAAACAGCATTTGATAATTGTAAAATATATTTATTTAATTTATAATATAAGTAATTACAATAATATAATAAGATAATAAGATAATACAAAGACATAATACATTTTTGGAAGCACATTTTTGCAGTAAAATTAATGAAAGAATTAAAAAATTCCAAATAAGTCAATTACAAACTAACAAAAATATATATAAAATATATTAATCCAGATCCAGATAATAATTAATCCAGAGTATCGTACTCCATGTCGTAGCCTGATTATCCAGTCTTCCCTCGAAATTGAATTCATTGAATAAAAAAAAATAATACTTCTCTGATATACTTTTAGTTTTGGTGATTCCTATCTCATTTACTCCTTAGCGCAGTAGTTAATTATACTATAGTTAAAATCTCGCTGCAGACTCGGTCATAAATCATTCGAGTGTTTCGCTCTCTTTCCCACTCACGGGCCTTATGGGCAGGCCACGCCCACACGTAGTCCTGTGCATTACTGCAGTCGATGAGTGATATCGGTAGTTTGATATATTTATAAATGGGTGATAGAAATAAATACACATTTTTTTTTATTTTATTACCAAATTTACGATTATCGATAATGGCCTTGCGCGCGCGCAACTAGCGCACATCCCTACTCCGATTATGATTTATGACCAAGTCTGCAGCGAGATTTTAACTATACTATAATCATTGATCTACACTATCTTACACTAGACCTTATGTAATGTACAGACGATCACAAGTCAAGGTAAACACTGCGGCACCTTATGCGGTTGTAATAGGAGCTATTTTGTAACAAAAATGTGTAGCTTGATCTGTGGCCGTGTGTACACTCTGGCCATATTATTAGTTCTATAAAAGATAATAAAATATATACTACAAGTTGTTTTACATAATATATTAAATAGGATATCATTATAATATAGAGCACCATTACAAGTCCTTACCCTAACAATATACCTATTTTAAAGCCCCAATGGTGTCGATTCTCTTGTTTACGAACTAAATAAATTTAATCTCACTATATCTCTTTCTAATAGTAAATATAAGAAAGGGATGCAAGATATTTTAGTCCTGTCAGTTTAATCCGATCACACATTTCAACGTGAATTTAAGCGCGATCTTTATTGGTCACGACTATTTACCCGTACATTACGACGGTATGGATTAAACTGACAGCATTAAAAATGTTTTTTCAATAAGGTTGAAATGAAAGAGAGGTGACTTGTCTAATATTAGTTAAGTTCGTAAACAACAGAATTGGCACCAATATCTTTGATGTAGACAAAAAGCCTCATAGAAAAAACAATATAAATGCTTTATAAAATTACATGTTCAAGTATAAAATGCTTTAATAAATATTATAAGTATAAATGCACAAAATACAACAGTTAAATTATTATGCAATTAATTTCATATAGGAACTGGTTGTTAGCACCTAATATTTTCTACAAAAAAGGCTAAAATACATTTTCGTTTTGCAAAAAATAATAAACGTACTTATATAATTCGGTACTACCCTAAAGCTATATCATTACACAGATATGGATCACAGAAGACTTTTTTTTAATACTTTTTGATATAAAATGTTATTACAGATGGATATTTTGAGCTGAAAAACTCACTATAGAAACAAGATAAAAAAACTTTTCTGACAGACCATACAGTTTTTATTTTGGTGGTAAGTTATACAAAATTACCAACCAAACATAGATTTCAGAAAGACGCCACCTCAAAATATCCACCTAGTAATCCAAATTAGCAGACATCTTTAGCCAATAAAGGGATTTACCATCAGGAATATTTGAGAACCTCACTTCATCTTGCGTTCCGCATAGCATAATAAAGCGATGCGATGACGTCATTTGATAGGTCCATAGATTAAAAATATCGAACTATACTTTAGTTTCAGTGATAATCTTGATCAGAAAAGAAACTGGGTAAATCTCCGTCATTCAACATTTTAAGCACGACTCATTTTATTTGCACGCTATTTGATATGTATTTTTTTGTAGAACTTAGTTATTGTTTTAACATAATATTTGGGTGATACACTGGAGTAAATACCGGGTGTAAGGGACAGCGTAACGAAAACTCTGTGAAAAAGTTACACTGAAAGCCTATAACAACAATATAAAAATCAATTATGTCAGAAGTCATCAGTTACAGATATTGTAATTTTTGAGCGCGCAATGTACGTTACAGCGCTATCACACACAGCACAGTCTTGTGTATTGATTTGAATTTTGATCTACATTGCAGTTTTATGTCGAAATTAGTAGTTACTGTTTATTTATTTTTAAATCACGTTTATTTAGACTTGTTTAATGATTTTATAGTCCTAAAATTCTGAAAAAAAAAATCGTATTATCCATGAAAAGATCGATGAAAAGTCTGGGGGTTCCAGAATCATAAGTTTTCGGTACGCTGTCCCTTACACCCGATATAGACCTTATCTAACTAGCATTAGTGTTGGTATTCCTCCAGATAATATCTAATCTACGAGAAATAGATTACAATACATACCTGAAACTACGATATCACCTAAATCCACTTCTTATCAACTTCGACTTCGCCTTTCTGATTCAAATAGTTACTACTCCCCTGCCAACTGAAGGAGCTATCAGTATCACCATCTTCATTGGACTTTGGTTTCTCTATATAACTAGAACTAGGTCTATTTTCCCTCACATATGAGCGGGGGCGACCCTCAATGAGTGAGTGGCTAAGGCGGGAGGCATCGAAGTGGTACCCGGCGTTGGAAGGTTTTCGGACTTCCTGTAAGTACTTCCACGTGTGACTATCAGGACCTTCATTTTCACTCGGTTTTGGACTGTAAAGCCATTCTGGAAAGTACACAATGTATTAACCGTCGATTATCATTTCACAAGAAGAGAATTATGCTCGATGACTCATAGTCCATAGACTTTGATACAAAAAACAAACGATCAACTTTGAAATCTTAAGGTGATACCTTCGGCTGGAGCTCGAAATTCAAATTTTATCACGTTTTTTGCTAATTGCAGCTCAGTTATAGGTCGTAAGTTATCAACATATTATTTGCAACAAGAATGGTAGCATATTTTCTGATTAATAACAAAAGAAATCATCAACATATTCCTCCAAGGTATATTACTGACATTTACGACTATTTCTTGAAAATTTTACTAATACACCTTGGAGGAATATGTTCATGATTTCTGAAGGTATCACCTTAATAAAAAATCTACTGCTACACTCTTAGCCCGGGTAGGTATTCCTTTTTATCATCATGGACAAGAGCCAAAAAAGAAGTAAAACGATGGAATATGTCTAAATATAAAATTCGATCAGTATATAAGCACACACAAGCAGATGTAGATGACTCCAACGAAAAAGGGAGATATTTCGCCAGGCCAAGTCATCGTACCGAGAAACAACAGTAGAGGATGCAAGATGCTCAGGAAACTTTGATAGCGCGATGTAGGATCCAGTGGCGCCATCTATGCATTGGAGTGTGGACTATTTTGCCGCAAATTTTGCAGTGTAGTGCAGATGAAGGTAGACTAACCTCCATTAGAGACTTTAGTGATGGCGGTGAGCAGGAAGTCCTTGTCCTTGGCCTGCAGCAGCAGCATGTGCCGCAGGATCTGCACCATCGAGTGTTGCGCCAGGGCCTTGGCTCGCATGTAGTATACGCACACGCTACACATTCAACATGTTTTTTTTTTATAAATTATGCTATTGGCCAAAAAGTTTTACCAGGTGGATACTTTGAAATAGCATTTTTTTGAGTTCCGTACCCAAACGGAACCTTAAAAAATGCAAAAAGTGATATTTTCAACGTTATTTAATTTAGGTATTAAATTATTTTCGGCATTTTTGAGTTCGAGCGAAAAGACGTCCACGCCCTAGATCCGTGCACTAGATTAGACCCTAGGAGAGGTCGAAGCTAGTACATAAAATCCCTATTCAGGAATTTTGAGTTTTTCTACACGTATAAAAATTGTACATGTACATTTTTATACGTGTTACATTGATACCTATCTAGATTGATAAGATAAGATAAGATATTCTTTATTTTTAGACTGTAGGTTACATAAAGATGTTACAAAAATAAACTTATAAAATTGAAATTATAACTCAAAAAAATAATATTCGCAGTATTAAATCAAAACATAAGGAATGACGTCACGTGGACACAAAGTGTAGCTGTCTCAACTCACCATAGGAACAAGACAAGGAAGGCGATAACGCCAGGCTTGGTCGCGAAGGCCAGCACAGTGGAGGCGGTGCGATGGCGCGACAGCTGCAGCACGCCCTCACTGAACACTGCGTACACGTGCTCGTACGAACGGAACGGCCCGCATACTAACGACGACGTCCTGATTATATCCAACAGAAGTTAACATAACATATAGCCTGAGATCTATAGAACGTACGTACTTACACTTTGCTCAGACATTGGTGCCGATTCTGTTGTTTACGAACTAAATAAATTTAATGTCACTATACTACTTCTAACTAATAGTAAATATAAGAAAGAGATGCAGGAGATTTTAGTCCTGTCAGTTTAGTCCGATCACATAATTCAACGTGAATTTAAGCGCGATCTTTATTGGCCACGACTACATTACGACGGCATGGACAAACTGACAGCATTAAAAATGTTCTATCTTTTTTCAATGAGGTTAACATGAAAGAGAGGTGACATGTCTAATATTAGTTAAGTTCGTAAACAACAGAATCGGCACCATTACCGTACAAAGTCGGTATTTAAAATGCAATTTTCTGAGTGTGTGCTAAGCAAAGCCTAAGTGCACCTAATCGACGAAATACCAAAAACTTGGCTAAAAATTCTAAGCACGCTCTATAGATTTCAGCCATAGTCTTCTCAGTTTAAGTGTATGTATGTGGAACCGGTGGTAGAGTCTATTGTAAAAAATTTAACTATTGAATGCCTTATCAGGGCCTAAACTGAATAAATGAGTTTTGAGTTGAGTTTATGCTGCATATCTCAACTAGGTAAGTAGACATCGTGAGGAAGCCATAGCACGGTGGATGGCTATAACCCTCAAGTTGAAAATCCGTCGCCAAGAACCTAGCGGTGTTCCGGCAATGGCACTTGAGAGCCAGAGTAAAAAGTAGCCTACAACCTTCGGGAATATTGTATCTTCCTATAACCTGTTGGGCGTCGCTGTCCGGATTTGGTCTATCTATTTTTTTTTTCATATGGCTTTTGTTTACATCAAGTAGTTTCCGTTACTCTTTTATTATTTTTGTTATGTTATTTAAATTTCAACCTTGACAGGAAAATATAAGAATTATAATAATAATGTTCTTAAAGTCAATAAGGACAAGATTCACCTGCAAAAGGGAGTTGCTTTTCACGATTTTCCTAGAATTTCAATGTTACGTATCTTCCATTTTATTTGACACCCGAGACGAAACAGGATAAGATAAATATTTTTTCTAATCTGTCTAGTAAATCCAGAGTTTAGCGTATTCAAACAAACAAATGAAAAAATCGATAATTAAAAATAAACATACCTAAAGAACAAGGAACCGATGGCAAATATAGTAGTAAATAGTGATAATGTGACCAGCATGTATAACACTGTCTGTGTTTGAGCGGCTCGCCACACCTGCAATACAAAATCACAATCATTAAATATAAATAAATAAATATCCTGGGACATCCAAAATAAAATTAATATAACATCCAAACTGTCCGTCAGAATGTCATAGAGGTTTTCCTCAAAAACTAAGTAACATATGAACTTGAAAGGAATAATGATAGATCGTAACACGCACATAATATATAGCTCAAAAATAACTGAATGAATTTAGAGCTATGTGCACTAACTGTATCTAATCAAAAAAAAATTATGTTATAAGATAAGGCTTTTTCCAAACTTTTCAATTTTACGACTTTGTTCGCAGTTTTTATAACTAAATAATAAAAAGAAAAAAGTTTTTATTACCTTTGTAGCGGGTCGGCAGGCTCTCAAGGCGCAGGCGCGCTTCACGTAGAAGAGCAGCAGCAGCTTGAGAGTGACCGCGAGGGGCAGCAGCGGCGAGAACATGGCGCCGAACCACAGCACGCCCTGGTTGTAGATCAACGTCAACGAGTTGTACGTTATGTTGAACTCCGGCGCATTCCCGCGCGGGTTTAACCTGCACCAGTTACTCATATATTGTAACATGTTTGCTTGTCCTGAATCTAAGTGTATAAGTATGAACTCGTATTTACAAAATAATTAACTTTTAAAAAAAAGAGTAAAACCTCCTTCATCTTATAAAGAGGAAAGATTTGTTTGTTTGCATTGAATAGGCTCCGAAACTACTGAACCGATTTGAAAAATTCTTTCACTAATAGGAAGCTACATTATTCCCGAAGGTTATAGGCTACTTTTTATCCCGGGAACGCGAGTGAAACCGCGCGGAACAGCTAGTAGTCAATAAAATTAATATGGGACCACCTATACTGAACCCCACGCAAAAATAATTAGTAAAATCGGTTCATATGCAAAAAAGTTATGCATGAACAAATAGGAAAAACTTTATAGGGAATAACAATGATGCTGAAATAAATCTCGCGGCTGATTTTGATAAAAACTAAAACTAATAAAATAGCCAGAAGAAAACCTCCTCGATTAGTGCACTTTCTCACAATGTTGCATTAATATAATCAATCAAATTGCAATATAATAATCCTGAGAGCGCGTCTTACGTGTGCAAACTAAAAATAGGGTAGTTGACACTGTCAAAAATAAATGACCAAACACTAACCAATGCATAAAACATCTAATAACACGTGGAAATATCAAATATGTTGTACATTTAATGCTTTTATGATTTTTAATTACCAGTGGAACCACTAAGAGTAGATGTTTTGATGCTGTGAAACTATGACGTCATAATGTAATATTTCATACAAAATTCCTTATAAACTATCGTTTTGACATTTATTAAAAAGTAGCTGATTTGATGTGTCAGTCAACTACCCTATTACGAGTATCTACCATGGCTTAGTTCAGACCCTATATAACATTACATGTGATTTGAGATCTTTGCAAATAACTTCACAATACAAATGGGGATTCAAAATTCAAGTCACATGTATGTAAAGCTAAGGTACAATAGAAATCTAGACGTCAGGTTCTTAATTAACAGGCGAGAAAATAAAAGGAACGCAAACAAAACTCACTTATAAAGGAAAGCTCTGACAAACTCAAGCACTGGCAACACAAACAAGGAAACCAAAGAGTCTAGCAACACCAGCCGGTACGTCTCCTGGCCAAACGAGGTTTCCCAACACTGAAAAAGTTACATTCGAGAAAAAAAACATATTTACAAACACAAGAAGAAAATGGTGCGTAGTGTCAGTATAATATAGTGCCTTATGGTTATTTAATTTAAAAAATATTGTTTTTTATAAATTGCCTAATTTGAATGTAGCGTAAGTTTGCTTATAAGATTTATAATGTTTCACATATACCATAAAAAAATAATTCACAAATTAAAAACACAAAAACCAGTACTTAAATTATCCAAAAGAAAAAGTAGCATTACAAAATTACATATTGCGATCATATTTTCTTAAAATTTTGACAGTTCAGGTACTTTATTTCACCTATGACATAAGGAATCCACATAAAGAATACACACTTCTAAATCAGTTCAACCATTTATAAGGTCTGTTGGAATAGGGAATATGCTTATCATTTTTATCGCATTTCTTAACAAAATATGAAAACACCGTAAAAAAGATGTCAAAAAGTGAAATTAAAATCGCCCAAGAAACACGGAAGATTTAAGCATTTTAAACTACTAATAAGACAGTGATTAGACAGAGAGATCGAACATAACATGTGACGTCATAATACTATGACGGCCATATAAACTCCATGCTAAATTCTGTTTTGCTAGAAAGAGATAGGAATAAATCTTTGATGGCTTATATCTTGGTTATAGTTATACGATTTTTTTTTCTTACTGCTTCTTAAATGAATGAGCTTTTATTAAAGCAAAAAAAAATAATGCATATTCCCTATAGAGAAACTAAGATACACAGTGATTTTTTTGGAACAACTGTTTAATAAATATCGGTCCTAAAAGTAATGAAGCTTACATCTCTTTTGGACGTGGTCCAGAAGACTAGAAGCAGCATGAGTGTACCGACGTCCAGAAGCCAAGTTCTCGCCAGCGTCACGTAAAACGCTGTCCGAGGTTTGTAGAACTCTAACCTGGAAAACCACGGGGAATAGCTAGTACATCCCATAAAGCACTGAAGGTTTTTACAAATTCAAAGTAGTTTGATAATGGCCCCGATTCTGTTGTTTACAAACTAAACCAATTTAATCTCACTATATCTCTTTCTAACAAAAAATATAAGAAAGGGATGCAAGATATTTTAGTCCTGTCAGATTTGTCCGAACACTTATTTCAACGTGAATTTAAGCGCGATCTATATTGGTTACAATTATTTACCCGTATATTATCATGGATTGGACAGTATTATAAATGTTCTATCTTTTTTCAATAAGGTTTAAATGAAATAGAGGAGAGAGACTTGACTAATATCAATTAAGTTCATAAACAACAGAATTATCACCACTATAACCCAAATTCAACCTTACTCACCTAACAACAAGATGCAACAGGACTGGGAACAGCGTGACCACAGCAGTAACAGTGAGAGAGACGATCAGCTCCCAATACGGCAGTGTGTGCGAGCGAGACGACAACAGCAGCCACAGCGCCCACTCGACACCCACTATCCCGCCCAACACGACACACGTCACCAGCGTGTTGGCCAAGTACTGACCAATGTTGGTGCATACGGACTGCGTCTCGCACTTCTTGTTCTGCTCACTGAGTAGCTCCTGGATAACATGGCGATGATTTACAATGGGAGATTTGTTTATAGTTTAGAAAATATGATATTTCAGTGGTAGTGACGAGGAATAGTCACTTTTTAATAATCTAAGCTCGATGTTTTAGTTTTTTTTTTTATTACTATGTATAGGCCTGTGTTTGACCACAAACTCCCCGTGGTCATTGATGATGTGGCCGATGATGGTAAGCACACAAAGCCTAGTAAGGAACTGGCTCTCAAGTGCAGCTGTCGGAACACACCGAAAGGTGCTTGGCGAAAGATTTTCAACATAAGGGTGGTAGCCAGCCAGGCGGGTACTACAAAGTACCCTACCACCGTGCTATGGTTTCCTCACGATGTTTTCCTTCACCGAAAGCTCAAGCACATTGTAAGATTCGAACCCACGACCTTCTTCGCGGCATCCACTACCACTGAGCTATCATCGCATTTGTGCAGCAGTGGACGTGTTTCGGCTGATAAAATAAAATTTCCTGGGACATTCTTCACACACGGTTATCTAATCCCAAACTAAGCAAAGCTTATACTAAGGAAACCAGATAACTGATATACTACTTTATTTTGTAAACACATACTTATATAGACACAGGACAAACAGACATATTAATGCACACAAATGTTTGGTGATATGATGAAGAGACCTTGAACTCGCTGTAGATGCTGTTGGCGTTGAGGGCGGCGGCCTGCGCGGACACGATGCCGAAGTCCCAGCCGCAGAACACCTTGTTGGCGAACACGTGGCTCAGCCCGCCCGCCGTCTCGATGAAGTTGCGACGGTACGAGTAAGCCGTCCTAAACAAACACGTACCAAACTATAGGGATGATGACTGGGTAAAAAATAATTCATTCTGTTTAGTCCGTCAATTAGGTTATCAAAAAGTAATGGATAGGTATTTCTAATTTTAACAAATCAATAAAAATTTTAGTCATCATGCCTATTATACTAATTACTAGCTGTACCCCTCGGATTCACCTGCGTTTCCGGGATAAAAAGTAGCCTATAACCTTCGGGGATACAGAATTTTTCAAATCGGAACAGTAACTCCGGAGATTAGCGTGTTCCAACAAACAAACAAACTCTTCAGCTTTATTATTAGTATATATATTTTTATTACTAAACAAAATTAATCTTGTCTCGCTATAATCCCTTTATGCTAAAGCCGTTTTTTTTTTTTTGAGAACGCGACATTTTTACTGCTTAAAAATTCTAGCGACCTCCTAGGGCCATAAACAAACAAAATATTTGTGATATGATAAGATGAAGGTCTTTACCACCGGTCCGAAACTCAGCCATTAACTGAGAAGAACCAGCAAGAAACTCAGCAAGCTTACATTTTAAAAATATTCTTAGGACAATCTGACTACCGAAAAGAACAAGAACATCACTAAAAAATATCAAAAATGGACACATAGGTATTAGGGTGCTTTTCCACTGACGCGAAGCGAGCCTTTTTTATCGTTTTGATCTACGGAGAGTAAGATACAAAACACTCACCTATAGCACAAAACAGCGAAGAAGGTAAAATACAGGCAGACCATGGTGAAGAAGTAAGCGAATGGCATGTTGTATGTGAGCGGGCCGCGAGTGTCAATGTTGCCGTCGTGGTAGTGTCCGTAGAAGAGCAGGGACTCCGCAAATGTACCCTGCGTAGGTAACATTTTTTTTAATCTGTGAAATCACTGATTAAACAAATGAAGGCAAGTTGACAGGCCAGTTGGCGGGGTTGGTTAAGAAACTACTATATATCACGTCGCAGGTGGTGGGTTCGATTCTAAACCAGGACAAGCATTTGAATGAACATTCCTGTTTGTCCTGAGTCTGAGTGTAATAAGGTGAAGTATGTATTAATAGGCCTATACATAGTAAAATAAAAAACACACAGATACCCCTTATTTTCGTCGGGGGTCAAAAAGAAGTCGTCATATAAAAAAATTAAGTCTACATACCTGCCCGCTTACAAAATCCAGGAAGCTCCACTCAACAGTGCTATTCCTTGCTGTATCATGCAACGCCTGCGGTGTGACTACGAAGGCAATGATCAGGGTCGCAAAGGCAAGGTCCAGGGCGAACAGCCACCTCAGGAAGTAGAAGTAGGAGCCTACTGCTGACCCGAAGTGACCTTCAATGTTCCGGATGGCTTCGTACCAGAGCTCCACAGAGAATATCAGGTCGCGGACGCGGTCCCGTGTCTGTTAAACACAGACCTTACTACGGTCATCCAAATCTATCTATGCGTAGGTACTCGTAGTGTTCAATAATCCTTACTATGGTCAAAATCTAAATCCTATTAATATTATAAACGTGAAAGTTTGTATGTATGTATGTTTGTTGCTCTTCCACGTAAAAACTGATAAACGGATTCGGATGAAACTTGGCACATAGATTGATCTACTCTGGAATAACATATAGGCTACTGTTTATCCCGGGAAAACATGAGATACCTCAGGTACGCGGGCAAAACCGCGGGGGGCAGCTAGTACTTACATATAATCAACTTTTAACACTTTTTGTTAAACCTCCTTCAAAGACAATAAAATTAAAATGGGACCACCTTGGAGCTATGAACACAACGCAAAAAAAATGATTAAAATCGATTCATAAACAAAAAAGATATGCATCAACAAACATAAAAAAAAATTGTCATTACAATTAAAACTCTTTATCATTAAAATAGAGACTATAATACTATAATCAATTGAGATATTGTAGCGTGCCACCGACTTGTATGTCCGATACCATAGCGTGTAACTTGTCACTGTATGTTCGTGATGTCATGGATATGGGCGCCGACTGAAAATCAGCGCAAGGGTTAGTTCTCTAATTAACCTTTGCACAATGCTGAGTCGGGGCCTATTCCGGGCATCACGCAACATTACATTATTTTATGTTACTCTGTTTTAACTTTTTTTTTTATTGTTCAATGTATCATACTGTATGTCATAATGTAATGTTGTGTGTTGTCTAGAATAAATGTTATTTCTTTCTTTCTTTAAAAAAACATACAATCGAATATTCTCTGATAACCTCTTCCTTTTTCTGGAATTTCAAAAGGAAAACGTGACTGACTATCTTTCAACATACAGCTCAAACCACTGGACGGATGGCTTGGGCTGAAATTTGGCATACATAGGCATCAACTAAGACAGGATATCTAAAAATTCAGCTCATCCTATACGCAAAATCATCCTGTATATACAAAGAGGAAGTCTTTATAATACATACCCGTTTAAAGGCAAAGCTGATTCTATACTTGAGTCTCTTAAACACGGAGATAGGTCGCCGCTTAGAGCGGAGGCTGACCGACGCGGACAGCTTGGCGCGGACGTTCCTCTTCATCGTCAGACCTTGGGGCAAGTCCCTTAATGCCTCCCTGGAGAACAAAAACTACAGAGTTAAAAAAAATAGAGGTGTCTTATGGATTATAATAGGCACAACGCCATCTATTGACATTAATTTGTTGTGTTTTCTACATCGCGATGTCAAGAGTCTCCGGCGTTTTATGATAAAATAGTCGAAAAGCAGATCGAAGTATTTTTTTTTACACTACTAAGGCAGCAAACAAGCATACCCATGCTTCAGGACAGTTTTATGAATGGTTGTAAATTGTTGACACATTTTTGGGTCTAGCCTTCCAGCACGCAAACGATGACGTGCCATAAAAGGTCGCGGGTTCGAATCCTACATTGTCCGGTAAGGTTGGAGCAGCCATCAGAGGCTACCAACTTTAGTCCTTTCAAAAAAAAAAAAAAAACGAATCCTACAATGTGCTAGAGCTCGGTGAAAGAAAACATCGCGAGGAAACCATGGCACGGTGGTAGGGTACATTGTAGTCTCAACTTATGTGTGATAAATCCTCATAGAGCCTTATTGTTAAGTTGTCAGACCTCCTGAGCTCCTCAGCGACAGGATTATCCTCCATGAGCCGCTGATGCTGTTCCATCTCTCGCACGATGATCTCCGCGCACTTCTCCGCGCCGTCCGGACTATCTACATCAACCACTTCCTCCAACAGCGCATTGTGTTCAGAGTTGTTGCGACGTAGCCGTAATGTATCTGAAAAATGTTCATTTACACACTCAAACAGTCTACTGCTCTCACTCGTCTCTATATCAATTATCCTCTCCAGATAAACCATATTGCAATGTCATAAGCTTCATTTTCATATCTCTCTCGCTACTGTCACCCGTACCAAGTTACAACGTAAATAGTGTAACTATCATAAATCCTCAAAATACATGAACAAAAACGGTATGAACATAAATTACCATTAATCAACTCCAAAGGTATATCATTAGATTTGCTGCATCCTGCCTGCCATTCTTTAGATTATATACACAGGCGCTAGGATGCCGATTCTGTTGTTTACGAACTTAACGAATATTAGTCGTTACCTCTCTTTCATGTCAACCTAATAAGGTTGTTGTTGTTGGTAACCTAATAAACTTTTTTCAATAAAAAAAAGTTTAGTCGATGCCATCGTAATGTACGGGTAAATAGTCGTGACCAATAAAGATCGCGCTTAAATTCACGTTGAATTATGTGATCGGACTAATCTGACAAGACTAAAAATTATTTTATTCTCTTCTTATGTTTTCTGTTAGAAAGAGATACAGTGAGATTAAATTTGTTTAGTTTGTAATCAACAAAATCGGCACCATTATTTTTTTTTTTTTTAAATAAACGTCACAAAACATCAAATAAAGGGTTCAAATACTAAGTTAACAGTGTGCAGCGGTACCACAGAAGGTTGCTACTGCACTGAGCTCTGATTCATGCGTGTAATTATCAATCGTGCTCTTAACTTAATTAGATGCAGTTAGCAACCTTGTTGTTCTTATGTAAGGGGTGTTATCTTTTTTTACTGATAACTTAAGTCATTTTGGAAATTAAATTATGTTGGAACTAGCTTCCGCCCCGAGGTTTCACCCACGATCCCGAAGTATCTTATGATTTCTCGGGATAAAAAGTAGACTATAAATTTCATCCAAATCCGTTCAGTATTTTACATGAAAGAGTAACAAACATTTATCCATGCTCACAAACTTTCGCATGTATTAGTAGAATTATAATGAATTTTAAAAACTGCGTTCAATTTTCCAACAAAAGAACACTATTTGTAGGAAAAGACAAAGTGACGTAAGCAACGCAGACTAAAACAAAGCAGAATTTACTTCACTTAAATGCTGCAATTCCATTGGTTATTATTTTTAAACTGTTTCTGCCTCTCACTGTTTTGTTTACAAATTAATTACCAAAATTGTTCTAAAATACTTCTAATAGGGTAGTTGACAGTGTCAAAAATAAATTACCAAACACTAACCAATGCATAAAACATGTGGAAACATCAAATATGTTGTACATTAAATGCTTTGTATAATTTTTAATTACCAGTGGAACCGCTAAGAGTAGATTATTTGATGCTGTGAAACTATGACGTCATAATGTAGTATCTCATACAAAATTGCATATAAACTATCGTTTTGACATTGTAGCTGATTTGATATGTCAGTCAACTACCCTATTGTGTTGGTATCTGATTTGAAGTACAACACAGTTTTTATTATAATGTATGGATATGTTATATGAACAGCATGCGTGAATGTCTTAGTAAATAGGTCTAGGACCACGACTAAGTAGTATAGAAATCATTTGATTGAAAATATAGAGAGACTAATCAGGAGCAACCTGTATAAGAAGAACGGATGTAATAATAATAACCCTTATGATCATTAATTAGGGTTTCAATTACACAGTCTTTATTTATGTACTTTTGACAAGAATAACAAAAATACTCATCCCGTTCCCGGGATAACGTAGAAGTAGCCTCTGTCCTTCGCTATATGACAGACTATCTGCGTGCCAAATTTCATTGCGATCGGTTCGTATATAGTGAGTAGTTTAAACGTGAAATTGTAACAAACAAACAGAGTTACTTTCGCATTTATAATATTAGTATGGATTTTGTTTTAAATAAAAATAATAAATATCCTCGGACATTCTTCACACACGGTTATCTGATCCCAAACTAAGCAGAGCTTGTACTATGGAAACCAGATAACTGATATACTACATATACTACTTTTTTTTTTGTAAATACATACTTATATAGATAATTACACCCAGACTCAGGACAAACACGTTCATGCACACAAATGTTTGTCCTGGATGGGAATCGAACCCATGACCAGCGGCGTAATAGCTGGTGTCTTAACCAACTGCGCCAACTGGCCTGCCTGTTTTGTACATGACATCTACTAGATTACGTGTTTGCCCTGAATATTATCGGTGATATTTACTTATAGAGTTTAAGGAAAAACGCTATAAAGGTAGTCCGAAGTTTCCTTTGAATTCGGTAGGACTTAAAATGATGAATACATAATTAATGTAGATATCAGTACGAATCAGGGTTATTCAAAGCTTGTGGTTGTGGTCTCGATTTCGATGAGACCAATAAAAACTTTTACTCAGCATCAGTATAAATAAATGAAATAAAATTGTTGATACCTATTCTGTTCTTCAAGAAAACTGATTAGGTATTAATGAGAGGGGTGAGGGAGGGGTGGGGGATTAATGCGGTTAGTTTGCTCTTTGATGCACTAGCAAATATGTAGATACAAAATCTATGACAAGCCAGATGGCTCAGTTGGTTAAGACATCACCTATCACGCCCCTGGTCATGGGTTCGATTCCCATCCAGGACAAACATTTGTGTGCATGTTTGTCCTGTGTCTGGGTGTAAATATCTACATAAGTATGTATTTACAAAAAAAAAGTAGTTTATGTAGTATATCAGTTATCTGGTTACCATAGTACAAGCTCTGCTTAGTTTGGGATCAGATAACCGTGTGTGAAGAATGTCACAGGATATTTATTATTTATTATAAATCAATGATACAGTGGAGGTGCCGAAAATAAATATTAGGTACATGGCAAAATATTAAACGTCACAATATACTTAGCAACACAAAGAAAACCCGAAACACACTAGAAAAAAGATGATGATGTAACAGCTGAGTGGATTTTAATGAAACATAGCTTACACTATCAATTAAGGGTAAACCTTCGGTTAGAGCGTTAAATGTATATTAGTAACATTTTCATGAAATAGTTGCATATGTCAGTAATATACCATGGAGGAATATATTGATAATTTATTTTGTTATTAATCAGTAAATATACTACCATTCTTGTCGCAAATAACATGTTAATAACTTACGACCTATAACTGAGTTGCAATTAGCAAAAAACGTGATCAAATTTGAATTTAACGCCCCAACCGAAGCTTCCACCTTAAGACACCTCTCAGGAGCTATAATGCCACCGACACACACTACAAACTTATAACACCCACTTTTTCTTCGAGTCTTAAAATACTTTTAAAAGTAATAATAACTTAATATCATTTATAAAACCATAGTATAATACTACAACGCGCGAATGTACTAAATAACCAATTTAACTAAAATAGGTATGCAAATAAAAACCCACCAATAAAGACATGACAAATACACAACTTCTCTTCTAATGTACGAACATTATAATATAGCTCAATGCTATAATGTATTGTATAGATAGAGCAATAAGGATAACTTTACTGTATTTCCCGTTATGTTAGGATTTTCAGTGGTGTAACTAGCAGGTAATTAAATAATGCAGGAAGAACAAATTTTAATAATATTATACGTCATTAGTTCAATGGAGCGGTTTTATTTAGTAGTGTCCAGTGTGTCCAAAGAATATAATATAGGAAACAATATTTCTATGAATAGAATATGTGCATTAAATTCAAATTTCAATATAATTTTGCTTTACACAATCATATAGGTACCTTATTTATGTTATTCTAAAGTTCTTTCTATCGAATTTTTGTTTTTACTGTACTATAAAGGATGGCGTCAAACAAGAATACAGCCCGGCTGGTGGTAAGTGGTTACAGTAGCCTAAAAGCGCTTGCATTACTCGGTGCACAGATTGCTTAATACACGGTTTTATAAACAGCAGTTACATATCTACTTATCATTATTGTATTTATACATATAAAATAACCTGTTAATTTTTACTGCATTGTTTTTATATTAAGTACACTTTTTAATTTTAATTTTTCACAACCTGTGTCATAACTCAACAACAAGCCCATAAGCCCCAGCCCACGAGCCCCGTTGGAGTTGAAGTCTAAATCAATTAATTAAGTTTATTACCATTGTCTACTAAAGCCCATTTGAACTTTATGTGAACTAAATTATACCCATTATGTTATTCTACTTACTATAAGGTAACTGTCGAGACGGCATGAAGTTAACAGCCACCTGCCTGGCAGCGTTGTTCCGCAGAGTGAGCGTGCGCCGCATACTCGCCGGCCTCTGTTCCACTTCTATCTCTTCATCCATTATTACTGGTTAATCTAAAAAATACATTGTTTGTATCAGAAAGAGGTCTTAATTTAGAACATTAATCTACCCAAGAGACTTTGTACTATCGACAAACTTGAAGCATGATCATCTTAAGGGTGTATTTTGTGTGCAGTGAACAGCCGCTACCTGTGTCTCACACAATATAACCAGACAATGCACTTGTCATAAAATAGTAGATTGTCATTGTCAGTAAATTGTCTAGACAAAAGATTTTACAAGAGGCCGTTTTATTTTCAACAATGGACAGGGCGAACTATGATTACTGGCTGCAAGCGAAAAGGTCTCAAAACTGATCATGCTCCAACTTTGTTGATGGTACAAAGCCCTTGCCTAAATTTTAGTTTATTTGTTTACTAGCTGTTGCCTATAGCCTCACATGCATTCCTGAGATAGAAAGTAGCCTATATGTAGCTTCCTATAGGTGAAAGAATTTTTCGAATCGGACGAGTAACACCAGAGATTAGCGTGTTGAAACAAACAAACAAACTAATCAGCTTGGTAGCAGTTGTCTATATCACACTGTGTTAAAGTCACTTCACTTTAAATAGTTTACTTATTACGTTTATTACTTGTTTAATTTGTTTTTAAATGAAATAAGACAAAAACCACAGCCACACCAGCTTGTGAACAGAGCGGCAGTTTTCAGTTTTTGGTGATGGAACCCTTTTGAAAAACAAAATATTTGACGGAGTCCTAAAATAATCAAAAACTTGTTTTGTGTATTCTTTATTCATAATCATATTACTTGATATTAACATTTGGATCTAATGTGAGGTATATTTTTTTTTTTATAAGTATTTTTGCCCCCACAGAAGCTTAGGACTCCACAAAGCATAATTTGAGAAGGGCTGGTCTATAGCATAACTGATTAGGTTTCTGTGGTAGCAGAGCAGTGGAATAGGAGTGATATATTTATATACATAACTTGACAGCACTATCATGTTGTGTGAAAGAGTATTACACCCTCATACACTCTGCAACTTGGCTGAAATCTACTCTGTTATGCGCTAGACCAGTAGTTGAGTGTATTATTAGATTACCTTATACAAAACGTAGTACAATCAATATTTGCTAATATTGGTAACACAAATAATCAGGCATCCTTAATACGCAAGAACTAGAAGTGACAAGAATCACAAATACTGATTAATCTAACCTAATAATAATATAGATTATAAAATTATACATATTTTCCATCAATTAACAAAAGTATACAATGCCAATAAACTTTTATCAATGATAAGATTATCTGCAAAATAATAATTTGGGAAATACCATCTACATATAAAGTTACTCACTAAAATTAATAAAAGAAATATTTGGAGGGTTTATAGTTTAAGTATATGGGATTTTTTCTGATTCTCTTTTCAAGTACACAGATTTTCATGAATGGAGGTTCTCAACAGGTATAATTATTTTCAATATATTTATTTATGTTCAATTGTTAAATAATAATAAATAGTAATAAGCTTACCAAAAATAGATTTATAGAACTTTTAAATTATTCACTTCACTTCTTGATTGAATGGCATTAAATTTTAGATGATTTTAGATGCGTTGTTTTTATTTTGGTTTTTGGTGACGGAAGGACAGCTGACACTGACAGACAGCAGACAGCGGTGACAGGTTACTGTTAGCGCTGCCAGATTCAAATTGAAAAAATCAGAAGAATGGCAATGGGAAAATCAGTAAATTTACTCTAAAAATCAGTAGATTATATAATTTAGTTTTTCTGATAAACCTTTATCTCACTGTCTTTCTATAATGGTTTCAGGTGGTTTTGCGATTGTGATATTTAAGTATCATCTATGGTTGTGATTGTGATCAAAGAGAATATAATACTCAGTTGTGATTCGTTGGTGATGCGAGGTGATTCGGGTCAACCCGACTAACCTACCTACCATTGTATGATATGTACTAAAACCTAACATAAACTGACTGACTATGGACTTGGAGATGATTTTCTCCAGTATATAATAGTAGTCTTTGGATGATTTATAAGACTTGAACTTTACTGGAACTTTGAAACTGGACTATTAACGAGAATACAATATTAAGAATTTAAAAAAATACCTACATTGTTCAACTTGACACTGGCAAAATACACTAAGTAAAAAGAATTTAAAAAATCCTTTGCATCATATTCATCCAGTGATCTGTGATTCATCCATCCATCCATCGCTTGAAATCAACCATAGATTAAAATAGATTTTTTTTTTTAGATTATTGAAATCAACTTGATTGAAGAAATCTCAAATTCAGTGATCTCAAGGAACGACTGGATATTTTAATAAAATTTATTTAGTTGTGTATTTGTTTGTATTCTATATTAGAAATATTAAACTACGTGTCGGTCTAAAAACGTATGAAATTATCTTTGATACATGTATTAATCAGCCAGCAACACATCATAGTAGTGGTTTTCCAAAATAGTAAGGAAATCAAGTTTAAAGTGGTTTAAGTATAGAAGTAATATGCATTGAGAAAAAAAGGTAGGTACCGACATCTTTCTGTTAAATTTCCTTGCATGCCACCCAATCCATACTTCCACAATCCTCAGTGGAAAATGTCACTATGAAATTAGTTATTGTATGTTAGTTTGCCATGTGAAGAGGCTTTTCTTTATTGATAACCTAATATAATGAATTAAGTAAATATACTAATTAGGTAATTAAACTAATAATATTAATTACGTGAAGTTGTTTTGGCACCCCCCAAAGATTTACTTCACAGTTTATAATGTTTATAAATCGATTGAAGAGTGATCAAGGCTCAAGCATCAAAATTTATACCATCGGCAAGAAGTATACACAAATGTAAAATGAATAGATTGTGCCTGTAGTTTTAAACAGTTTCACCTTTGTGTGCTTACCAACACCATATGCCATTTGTTACCTGACGACGTGGACTAAGGAAACCAGCTCCAATGTCTTCTAAAGTATATATTTATAAAATTTTATCTTTGATGCAAACTAACAACATGGTTGCCTTGACAATACTCCATCTAAAACGTAGTATTAAATTCTCTTTGACTCCATCTATAAAGCCTTTACTTTTTAAATCTATGTACATTGCTGTCGCAAAACCAGCCAGTCACCAACACCAATAATCAAGTACTGCAGCAATATTGTTAAAGCATTATTATTCTTGTAAACTGCAGGTTCTAGTGACACCTAACAATGGCATCACCTCAAAATGTATCAGTGGATCTAGTGAGGCAAATACTGATGGAGGTCATTGACACACTCGAGTCTCCAGAGTACTCCTCGAAACTGGACGAGGCTAAGGAAGCGGCCGGCAATGAGATGCTGAAAATGATGCAGATTGTTTTCCCAATGGTTGTGCAGATTGAAATGGAGACTATTAAACATCATGGTTTTAGTAATTCCAGAGAAGGTTTGTGTAGCAAATAAATGATACTTTCTTTTCATTTATTTAAATACTCGCTTTCTGCATCTCAGTTTCACCTGCATCAGGAATTTTATAGTAAACTAGTTTCTGCCCTGCTGTTTCACCTATGTTGCTGAGGGATCTTACATTATCCCGGGATACAAATTCCAGGGTATGATCTATGTACCAAGTTTCATCCAAATCCTTTTAAGAGAAAGAATAACAAACATCCATACATCCTCAAACTTTAGCATTTATAATAGTAGTAGGATTTTTTTATTGGGTTACATTACATTGGAGATTTAGATCTAGATCTAAATATGTACAGACTATCTTAATAACATTAGTGTAGATTAATTTCAGTTACAGACACTAAAAATCTTGACAATGTCCAAAATTCAGTTATATTCACTATATGAAGTAAATCATACATTATATAAGAGTAAATTCTGGGAGTTTGAAAAGGACACTTAGCAATATTGCTGATTGCATTTCATTTACCAAATAACAGTTAATCCTATACACAATTTTATAAATTACATATTGTATTCCTTTCCAGGGATAGTGCAGTTCACTCAGCTGGTTCGTGAGATGGAAACTGTTGATGGAGAAGTAGCCCGTCTCCACACTCAGATCCGCAGCCATTACCTGCCTCCAGTGTCCATCAGCTCCACTGTTGATACTTCTCTTTAATTGGTGAGGATGTCTTTGTTGTTTTTCTTTGTCTACTCATGTGTAGAAATGAGTTTCTGATCTGATATTGACCATAAACTAATGAAGATATATATTATTTTTTTATACAATGAGGTGCTCATTATCTTATTAGCTTTGTCCGGTAAGGTTGATAAAGCCACCAGAGGCTACCAACTTTTGTCCTTTCCCAAAAAAAAATACCTTATTAGACTTTATAGTACCATCTTAATTATCGAATCAAAGAAAGTTGGCCTCAAGAAGACGATTGTGTCAACTTTATATATTATGAGATGAGAGGTCCATGTTTAAAATTCAATAGATGCTGATTTGATATAGATTTCTGCAGTATACATACATTAATATGATTATGAGAATGATAGATAGTATGTACTACCTTTAGGTACCTATCCTGATATTGATTGATTGATAAATAAATAAATAAAACTTAATAATAAAAAGATCCTGAGACATTCCTCACACCCGGTTTACTGATCCCAAACTACGTCGAGCTTGTACTATGGGAACCAGATAATGGATATCCATATTTTTTATCTTGTCAGCCAATCATGAATGTTCTATACAGGCTTTCATGAACCATTATTTATACACTAGCTGGCCCCGCAGACGTTATCCTGACCTAAGATAAAAAGAAACTGGGATCTACCTAATTACACCTACCTACCGATTTCTTTCTTTTATATTTTTTCACTAACGACCCTCCCCAGCTTCACGGATGTACAAATCTTTGATTTTCTCGGCTTTTCTGTACTATAGTGGGTACTGTTAAACCTTCCTCGTGATTCACTCTATTTATTAAAAAAAAACTGAATCAAAATCCGTTGCGTAATTTTAATGATCTAAGCATATAGGGACAGACAGACGGGAAGCGACTTTGATTTATACTATGTAGTGATAAGAACCTTCTCCTGAAAGAAAGAAAGAATTTTGAATGACAATTTTAACTGACAATAACAAACACAACGAAAAAGAATTTGCGAAATCGTTCCAGCCGTTCACGCGTGATCTCGTGATCAACCCGGCTATGAGCCCTGCTCTGCGCTCGCCAATTTGTCCAGTAAGGTTGATGTAGCCATCAGAGGCTACCAACTTTAGTCCTTTCAAAAAAAAATATCTCATGACCAAGGGAAATAGGGATTCATTTTTATATATAAGATTAATGTTATAATAAAACATATTACATTTGTTTTAGGTCTCGTCTAAATTCCGTGACGAAACAAACCATCGGTCAGATCAGAAACACATTGCTGCATTTAATTTTTCGCCTATACTGTATTGCTTTAAATATATCATAAGGAAGTATTATTTTAATAAACTATTGTATTTTTATGTATATACTTTCTTTCAAGCTTTAGTTTATCTAGAATCTAGATACATAATTGTATTCTACATTTGATGACCTGATTATTTACTACAAAATTTCCGTCCTGCGGTTTTATCCGCAATCCCCTACCTACCTAGGGATTGAATTTTAAAAATCCTTTCTTAGCAGTTGCCTACGTCATACATAATAGCTATCTGTATGCCAAATTTCAACCCGATCCAACCAGTGGTTTGAGCTGTGCGTTGATATTTCACTCTGTCACACTTCCCTTTTATATATTTAGATTTACCTAGTTACAAGTTAGTTATCTGTTATTTCCTAATATAAAATGACTACCATATCTTGAATTTTCATTATCAGTTACTGAGATGAGTAAACATTAGGGCTCGAACACACTCACTCTACTCTATGGTACAGTGAACAACATAAGTAGTTTTACAGTACAGATCAGATACAGATAACCTGTACTTAATAACTGTCCATAATATGAAAATAAAAATAAACATATATTTCATTTATGTTTGTGTACAAAAACTCATGTCTACATCATGGATAGTTCAAGTATACAAGTGGTATTTAGTTATTAACACCATTTGTAACTCGAGAATGGCTGGACCGATTTTGATGATCTATGATTTGTTGGATTCGTCTAATAACTAATCCGAGAATAACTATTAAAATTTGGAAATAATCACAAAAATAAAAGGACTGTAAGTGTAGGTACGTAGGGGTAAGTAGCTAGGTCCCAGTTCTTTTTATTCTCAGGGCCAGATAACTTTGGAAAGTGTATTTACATAGCAATTGTCAACTTTTTCCTTAATGTAATCGAAACTGGTATATACAGGGTTACAGGTTAAGTCGACCTAGATCCGTTAAGGGCGTGTAGTACCCATCTTTTCTGACATATTTCACAAACCTAAACGTTTTCAAGAAATTTTTTAATAAAAATTGCCGATTTTTTGCCATTAATTACAATATTTTGAAGTTAGTGCATCTTATTATTATTATTATTGATTTTTTACATGCGAATTAAGATGCTCTATGAATTTAATAACCAAAATCCTACGTAGGTTAACTAAATACGTTTTTCTGGACGATTGAAAGTTCAAAAAGTTAATAAAAAAATGAAAGTTATATGTCTATTTTCTTGAAAACGTTTAGGTTTGGGGTAGGGTGTTCTATAGTGAAATATGTCAGAAAAGATGGGTACTACACGCCCTTAACGGATCTAGGTCGACTTAACCTGTAACCCTGTATATATTGATCTTATATTAAGTTATGGTTTGATTTTTTCCTGTAGGTTTCTGGCATGCATACGATCAGGCCTATAAATACAGTGTGATACACATACCTTGACCTCTCGACGCGACGCTCCAGTAATAGTCTATTTTCTTTGGCTCCAGTATGAAGGTGCCATTAGCGATTGTATACTCTATATCTTTGATGATAAGGTAATCATTCAAAACAGTTATTAGGTAGTTAACTTACCTACAACTGGTCTATATGAATTTTATTCTCTTATTCCAGGTGAGAAAATTGTGATTGAAAGAATCTCATTGACTTTAGAAAATGCGGAGGAAAAAGCTCAAGTATTTCGCGTGTGCGTGTGTTCTAGTGTATATATACTATTTTTTTGGTGTGGAGGACTATATATGTTCAAAGAACTTCGATGATTTCGATTACCCCTTAAATGTGGATATAAAAACAATTGTTGGACAAGTTTTAGCCGGAGAGAAGCCAAGTGTTACACCAATTAATTATTATCCTTATAGATTTCTAACTAATTCGGGTAAATGTAATACAATAGAGAAATTGGACTTATTTATAGTAATCAAGTCGGCTATGAACCATTTTGAATATAGGGAAGCGATTAGACGAACTTTTGCCAAAGAGAATCTCGTACCAGGGAAGATTGTGAAGAGTCTATTCTTCCTCGGAATTGATGGGTTTACGAAATCAGAAACTCAGAAGCAGATTGATGAGGAAATGGCCAGATACAAAGATATAATACAGATAGATTTCCTGGATACATATTTCAATAACACAATTAAAACTATGATGTCCTTTCGATGGGTATACGAGCATTGTTCAACTGCAGATTTCTACTTGTTCACAGACGACGATATGTACGTATCTGTTACTAATTTATTCAATTTTGTTCATGAACATACTCTAAAATCTTCTGAAAAATTAGACAGTGATAGCAATAGAGAACCTTCGAATTTATCGACAGCGAGTGAGAGAGACAAGGATCTATTCGCGGGGTACGTCTTCAAATCGGCTCCGCAAAGATTCCGGTCTAGTAAATGGAGAGTGTCTTTAGACGAATATCCATGGAACAAATGGCCTCCGTACGTTACCGCCATGGCTTATGTCGTGTCCAACAAGTCTATGAAGACAATGTACGTGGGTAGTTTGTTCGTTAAACACTTTCGATTTGATGATATATACTTAGGTATAGTGGCGAAGAAAGTTGGTATAACTCCGACGCATAATCCAAACTTTCATTTTTATAAGAAGAAGTATAACAAAGAAGATTACGGGGATGTGATTGTGTCGCACGGATTTAGTAATCATGATGAACTGATAAGAGTTTGGAATGAACAGAATAATGTTTTTTAGCATAACTTAACTATACTGTATGCACTCCATACAGTCGAACTAATTTAATTACGAGCAAGCAGTGAGGCTATTGGTCAATAAGCGGGGTAATACTATTAAGAGTAATGCTTTCATATTACGTTGCGCGCGATACTAGATCGCGTGGGGGTGTGAGTGCGCCTTTACATAGTAATCAAATTCCAAGTCGAGGATGTCATTTAAAGCCTGCACTACACGATAGCGCAACCTCGGCTCGCTTCGGGTGACTTCCGTTCATTGTCGGTTTTTGCGCCCGAGTCTAAGGACTCGAAGCGTTCCTCGCGAGGTTGCATGAGTGTATAATCAAGTAGAGAACTACGTTAACATGGCGCGCCCCTCCAAAGTTTAAAATAAATGTATTTATGAAAGTATTTACAGACTCACAACACTCGTGTACGTACTGATACGGTCGAAAATCAAAAAATAATCCAAGGATATTTGTTGCTCGACTAGTGGTGTCATTAATCACAAAAAATCATCATTTTGATTTACTATTCAGTTTCATCTATTATTCACTTGAATAGCGGTGGGGTTTTTTTCATGTGTACTTTTATTAGTAACAGATTAAATCGTTTATTGTTTTATGATACGGGTGAACCTTATTGTATAGCTTTTAGGATCATTTTACTATGACATCCTAGACTTTTATTTGGAATAGGGTCTAATTTAAGTTTATTATTATAACCAGATACCCAGCATAATATTAGTAAATATTGCATTTAAATGCCATGATATTTTAATGTCTTATATTAATTTTATATTATGACCAGGCTGACTGAATCTCGTTACAAAACTAAATATCTAAAGATTATAATTTTTAATGTTAATACTACTTCTAGCTATATAATATATTTTTATATAAATGCTTACTATTATATTATAGTATGGTTTATCAAGATAAGAAAAAAAACGCTTTTGTAACCTCTGTCAGGATACTTAATCTGAACGGGTGCCACTGAAAGGCTTTATAATTGTAATATCCCACTAAATCTGTAGTAGAAATAATATTTGCTATTCCAAAATGCGTAATTATTTTCTTAGAAATCATTAATGATAAATTTAACATAAATATCCAGGGAAAGGGCGTACTATGAAAACTGGAAACGAAAAGGTTTCAAAACTGATCATGCTTTGTTGATGGCACTATTGAGATACTAAATATATTGATCCTGTACAGTAGTACAAACTATTGTCAATAGATGGCGTAGTGCCTTTTTTTGAACGAGCTATGGTTTAATTATTTTTTTATAAGTGAATTTATGAACTCCATTCCAACCGGGTGTTCAAGACACCCCCTTTTTTTTGTAACTTGATCTGAGAAAATCTTTACTAATTATAAATGTGAATGTGTTTGTCGGCTTGTCGTTCTTTCACCCAGCACTGAAGCAACATATTTTTTTGCCATACTTTTTAAAACGCGGGTTTTCCGCGTTATGAAACCTAACCTAGTAATGCTATAAATTAAGATACGTAAACTATAAAAAATATTTATGATCAACTCCTCAAGGTTTAAGAATGTCAAAGGAAAATGAACTTTAAGCTTTACCATAAGCTTTATCTCTTATTTATATCAATTGTTTATTATATGATGTCACAAATTAACCTTATACTGCAGCAATAAGATTTATTTTCCTTTGGCTTTCTTAAACGTTAAAAAGTGAATGACCTAGCCTAGTTAGTGGTCAGAGATTAGGTACTTTTGAGTTATAATATTCATGCCGAATCTGCGTAAGTTCTTATCTCGTGCGTGTTTGTGTAATTTAATTATATTTATGTTTTATTTTTATTATTTGCATGCAATGAGGGCTAGCTTTTGACCCAGGGTGGGGCAAATCAAAAATATAGACTGGGTTCCCAGCACTTGTTTTGCTCTATGCAAACTTACTTTTATTTAAGAGCATAGCTAAACGCCGTCTACTACTGTCCTCGAACACAAAAACATAAAACGTTATGTAACACAATATTACATAGTATTCCCAACCTAAAATATAGTTGTATAGATATTATTTTTAATAAATCCCAAACATAGAAGTGTTTTCTGAAAGTCTAGTAGAATTGATTGGTAACGTTTGTATTTTCACTTTCCTATTATATCTAGGTAGGTAGGTACCTATAATAAAAAAAAATGTTCTACTACTGTCTTTACTTTGTATTCAAACGAATATACGTATAAGTACAACATTTGTAAGTAAACAGGAACGTAGAAATAAAAATGCAGTGATAGTAAATAAATATTTTTTATTTAATTAAATTTTAAAATATACAGCATATGTAACAGTTATAAAATCTCACTTTGAGGTGCTTTGAGCAACGAATTAATATTAAATAATTTCTACGTATATTATATTATTTTCATACGTATTTTATATATTAGTCTAAATAATCTTGTGCGCTTATAATGGCACTTACGAAACATTTTAACACTAGTTACTCTTTCAGAGTATAACAAAGCAAGTATTAGATAAAAATAATGTTGCACAAATCTAATTTGTTTGCTATAACCCTAATAGATATGCTGACTGGTTAAAAAAAATCTATTTATTCCGTCAGTTAGTTTATAAAAAAATATTGATTTTTTTTAAAACAAATAAATAAAAAAATACAAAGATAAGTCGCATCAAAGTTCAGGAGTGAGGGCTTGTGACGTCATCTCTTTGTAAAAGTGTACTAAGACGTGACGTCACGCGAAATTTTAACGCACTGTATCTATTTATTATGTGCCCAATTTTTATTGGTAATCTAACTAACTCTAATTAGATTTTTTTAGTCATAATCTCTATTTAATATTGATAAAATTTATTGTTAATTGTTCATTTTGAGCTGTTCTCATAAAACCTATGACTAATTTGTGAGTCCTAAATTTTAGCTATATTCCTACATCATTCAATATATTTGTCAAAAATATTCTTTATACAGTGTGATAAGGATTAGAAAGAACGTGGTTGATTTTTAGCGCTCGTTTGAATATTTAATTCTATAATATAAAAAGCAATAATGTTTTCAACTAAAAAATAAGCTAATAGACATCTAAGAGTGGAACCTAAACAAAATGGACCTAGTCTTTGTTACAAAACGATCGACTTTTGTATGTAACTGATATTTGAAATCGAATTGACATGGGACTTATCATTATATGAATCCCATAAAAATGTCGATAATAAAACAATAACATCCTGGGACATTCTTCACACACATACGAATATCTGATCCCAAAGGAAGCAATTCTTGTACTACGGAAACCAGATAAGATAACTGATATACGACACATATGTCCAAGCACACAAATGTTAGTCCCGGATGGGAATCAAACCCAAGCCCTATCTTCAGCACGATGGGAGTGTCTTGAACATCCACGCCATCTAGGAGACTATGGAAGAGGTATGATATGACTAGACTAAAAACCTAAATAATTTTAACTAGATCCAGACAGGTTTTGCTACTATAATCCTTGTGCCACTTTCAATAAAATCCTTATTGCATTGTACTTGTATAACTCTAAACACTAGCGTCAATTTCCTTGAATACATAAGTGATCTTCATGATTGCCAGCCAGAGGTCCTCGTCCTCAATCTCTCGATGCAATGTGAACCTTATTGTCTTTGTGTTAAACTCTATCCCCTTAACTATTACTCCTTCATCGTTTGTAGTCTTGCAGTCGCCCTGATATCAGAAATAGCTGATTTTAGACTCTAATGTAAATGTATTTAAAGTCGGTAATGTACCGCTTTAAATCTGGCACGGCCAAGACTATCTTCCGCCCTGCAGTATTAACATGTTTTTTTTTTTAATTTTTGATCTCAATCTCACCGTGGTCAGTGATTATGTGGCCGAAGGTAGTAGAAAGCACACAAAGCCTAGAAGGGAACTGGCTCTCAAGTGCAGCTGTCGGAAGACACCTGTAGGTGCTTATCATCTATAAGCTGAGGTAACCGCTTATCATCAGACGGGCCGTATACCGTCTACCAGCTTAATAATATAACAAAAAATCGACGAGACGGATACTAAAATACATATTACCTACTAGCTGGCCCCGTGGCTTCACTCGCGATGCCATGATAAAAAGTAGCCTATAACCAAAGAATAAATAATATACTACGTACTACTATCGGGAATAATGTAGCTTCTTATCAGTGAAAGATTTTTTCAAATTGGACCAGTTACTCGAGATAAGCGCGTTCAATCAAACAAACAAACAAACTTCAGCTTTATAATACTAGTAATAGATTCTGTAAAAAATTCAACTGTCTACTTTTACGGTTTCTAAGATACATCCCACTGACATGAAGGGACAGACGGACGAACGGACAGCGAAGGCTTAGTAATAGCTATTGGCACCCTTACGTTGAACGAAGTGTTAAAATAAATGTACCAGGATATGATAAGTACCTGTGTCTCTGCTAAGCAGACTTGTGCCAGCCGCTGCAGCACCTGGTCGGCTGTGACGGGACTGCTGGCAGCTATGGACACCAGCACGATGTTCGTGTGCTGGTTATCCACGTCCACTTTGAAGGTCTTCAGAAAGAGCCCTTGGATTACTGCAAGAACGTATACCAAAAACATTTCATGTAAAATTGGCGGCCAAAACTCGCAAACTCATACCGCTTTCGCTGTAAAAAAAGTTATCAGATCCCAGGAAAAGCCAAGCCCCTAAGACCTGACTCTACTAACCCTACACCTCGGTTTAAAGAGTACGGCTTGGGGCAAAAAGTAACCTATATGTTAATCCAGGAGATATCCTAAATATGAAATTTCCTCCATATCAAATTTCATCAAAATAGTGAAGAAGTAACAAACAAACATACATACACACTTTCGCATTAATAATATTAGCAAGATTGGGGTATTGTTTAGCTTACTGCGAGAGAGATCCGTCGATGGATCAAACCTGTGAGGAGGTACAGTTACTTGCCTTTAGCTAATGTGTGCGCACGTTTATGGTCGAGGCTGAGCAGTGGCACCACTTCGTCTAGGGCTACTATGGCGGCCGCCGCGACCACGCCCGCTTGCCGCATGCCACCGCCTAACATCTTGCGCATGCGACGCGCTCTGGAATATGTACTTGCTCTATTTAGCTAACTTATTTTACCCCTAGGGGTTGAATTTTTAAAATTCCTTTCATAGTCCATCATAATAGTTCTAAGTCATAATGGTGCCGATTCTGTTGTTTACGAACTTAACTAATATTAGACAAGTCACCTCTCTTTCATTTTAACCTTATTGAAAAAAGATAGAACATTTTTATTGCTGTCAGTTTAATCCATACCGTCGTAATGTACGGGTAAATAGTCGTGACCAATAAAGATCGCGCTTAAATTCACGTTGAAATGTGTGATCGGATTTACTATTAGAAAGAGATATAGTGAGATTAAATTTATTTTAGTTCGTAAACAACAGAATCGGCACCAATATCTGTATGCCAAATTTCAGTGGTTTGAATTTTCCTCTTATATATTTAGACTATAAATTTGTAGTAAATTATTTTATAGTATAATTTTTGATTTGATTGAACCCAAGGTCAATTATTGTAATTTTCGTAAAGATCTCTAATTTATTTTATTTTTTTTAGACTGATACAAAGCTAATGTGACTTACTGTTTAATAAAATGATAAGAGCCAACAAGGGCAGAGCCGACGGGTGCCGACAATCCTTTGCTAAAACAAACTGACACGCTATCACAGTCTCTGACAACCCTGCTTGGCCTCTCGTCCAGGTATTCGCACGCGTTGAACAGCCTGGCGCCGTCCATGTGGATGGGGATACCGTGACTCTTGCACAAATATGCTAGATTGTCGAGGAATTCAAGAGGGAGTGCCTGCAAGTGAAAGTAGTTTAGGGGTTAAGAAAATAGGCCCCCTTATCTCCGAAACTACTGGGCCTAAAATATTGAAAAAAATACAGATAATAGTTCCATACCTACAGATTACAGGAAAACATAAAATAGTAATAATAGTCTATGGTATTAAAGGGTAGCATATGAAATTATATTTACGGAACCCTCAGGGCGCGAGTCAGACTCACATTTTTTTAGCAATCTTTATTTGATTTGGTACTAAGCCTAAGCTATGAGAAAATTCCAGACATGCCTTCTTGTCAACTTAATGACATAAAAAAAATAATAATAAATGCAAACTCTTGTATAGTAGCTATTTGTGATGATTCCAGCCCTATTTATGGATATGCTAGGACTAGCATCTATTTGCTCTGATCTTTAATATATTATGCTTATTTGGTACACTATAATATTTCATCATCATATCTTGGAAAAAACTGCTTTACCTTACCTTTCCACCACAATAGTTGTGTGTGTTCTCAACAGCTACTAGGGAGGTGATTGGCTCGTGTATGTTCGAGCCTCGGATGCGTTTCTCCAGGTCTTTTAGGTCGAATGTGCCGTCAGGTTTGTTGTTGAGGGTAGACAGTAGTACACCAGCTACGTGAGCAGCTCCACCTGGAACAGTTCTATAGTTTTAATGGTGTGTATGTTTTTTTATTTGCATGCAGTCGTCAATTAATCTGTCAGTTAGATTACCAAAAAATATTGGACACATATTTTTTTTTAGATCCGAAAACAAAAAATAACGAAGATACAGTGTGTTAAAATTGCATGACACGTCTCCCTAAAAAGTAGTAGAGAGATGACGTGACAAGCCTCCACTTGCGACTAATCTTTGTAATTTCTTATTGATTTGATAAAATAAAAAATATGTATCCAATATTTTTTTGTCATCATCCCTAATTGGGGCACAATGTATAGTCAGCATCAATAATATCGGAGCACGCAAACAAGGAGATCAAATTTAAGTGGTACTTATTTTCAAAAATATCTATATAGTAAGTTAGAATATCAATAAGAGATAAAAACTCAAAGATAAATTTTATCTGATGCTCATGATGCTGACTATAACTAATATGTTTCTAGTTTCTTGATAGGATGTTATAATGCATAATTATTATTTTGGGAACGAGGACCCAAATGAAAAAATAATCTAACAAACATTGCATTGCATATTCAATTGATAAAATTTAATTACTTACCCTGTTCATATTTGTAAATATGTGATTGGTTGCCCACAAATGCTTCTGAACCTCTCTTGTTGCAATGCACCATTACTGAATTATAAACAATATTAATTAAACTTTTAAAACATATTTAAGTAAAATATTAAAGACTCAAACCTGTTGTTATTTTAAACTTGTTTTATCAGAATCTATAATGCATTTCTTTTTAGATAAGGAAGACAAGGTTTTCGAGGAAAGTTTAAGCGTATAATGTATATTGTGTCATACATATTCCATCTGCAGGTATAAGTAGTATAGTGGGACAATAATATTTTTCTTTTATTTTTTTAAGGAATATTTATTTGTAATCTATTCATTTATCCCACCATATTTAATACTATAATTAACTAGATTTTATAACTTCTTAACTTTAACATTTCTGAAATTACAGGGCAAGATCTAATAACAACTTATCTGAATAAAGGACCTAAATAATAAGCACATAAAACCCAAATTGTATTGTAACTTACTTGCAATAAGATTGGCCATGGTACCAGATGGTACAAATAAAGCTGCTTGTTTGCCCAAAATTGTTGCAATTTTGCTCTCCAGAGAATTTATGGTTGGATCCTCACCAAATACATCATCTCCTAAGGCAGAATTAACCATAGCATGCTTCATAGCTTTAGTTGGCTTAGTTACTGTATCTGACCGTAAATCCACTATGTAAGCCATGGTTTTAATTTATAAGTCACTGGTATAACTGTTACCTCTTTGGTGGTTACGAAATGAGTGAGTGACTTTTAACAGGATGTGGCTAATTCAGACTAAACATCGAGATAAAAAGTTCGATTTTGTTGCCTTGTTAGATGGCAAATATTCGACCACTTCACCTTTTATCAGAGTTTCCTTGAACTGTGCAATTATTTAGGTTAGGTAGGTATATGCCTACTCGATCGTAGTGATTATATTCACTTTGCCTCGATGTAACTCAGATCAAAGATCATACAAAATACCTAAATAGTATCTGATAGTAGTAGGATATTAATTTATGACTTCATAACCTAAAAGTAATTAGTTTTACCAAACTATATACATCAAAGAGGATACAATATACAAACAAATACTATAAACATATTTATTTTCTTATTTTTATTGAAGTTATTGAAGCATCAAATTAATTATTACTCGGTCGGTAGTAAGTTAGTAACTAGTGATGTACGTAATCGATTTTCAATAATTGATGACTGATGATTGATCACAATTAAAATAATCGAATTCAGGGAGTAAAATGCGCAGATTATTGTTTGAAATAGTGCGTTGAAAAAGAAACTTATTACGTGGAATCCTGGATCCGCCCTTATGCTGCGAGCTGCCGTCGTGTCGGGCGCCGTTAGCGCGATCGCTTAGTTGGATTTTACCACGGAGGCCGTACTTTAACATTTAATATCTCAGGCATTTTTGAAGATAAGAAAGTAAAAAAGAAACAATTTTTCAGGTATGCTGATACAAAAAACATTGGTGTGACTCATACATCACCGATCACCGAGATTAGAGAAACTAGTCAAGCTAGAAGTGTTTATTATTTTTCTCTCTGAATATTTTGGCAGTACTTTGCTAACTACGCCTTGGGGTAAAAATATCGAAATATCGATATCTTTTAAAATATCGATATTTTTTTCCATTTGTGCATCCCCATGACAGTGTCAGCCTGACATGACATTTTCTGACGTATATGTTTTTGTTTAGAAATCTGACACCCTGACATTGGCAGAATTGTGTAAAATAAACACATATGGGGCCATTTTATAAAAGAAGTGAAGTGAAAGAATGATATTCAAAAACCCCAATTTCCCAAGGGAAATGAAGATGTTGATTTCTAAAAATACAATAGGTAGTATATTTTGGCGAGAAGACAGAACATTTTTTCTCTAGCGAACACTATGCGCTACTTTCAGGGTGAATTAAGGCAAAGTGCTTTATTTAGTAGTCTCGGGGGACCGGCCCGGCGGGCGGGCGGGGATCTTTTTAAAACTTTATATCCTCTTTGGATCTTTTATCGCCAACGTGTTAGCTTGGCCATCCAAAGAAGAAACCTTACTGATAATCGGCAGCAGCAGCCACCTCCGATACAGGAGGAGGATAGGAGTAAAGGCTACTACTCTGAGGCCTCGAGGATTTTTTATATATGTAGTTTGTATATTTGTTGTAAATAATAATAACGTTTATACAAAGGGTTAGTTTTTTTTTAAAAAAATATACGTCTTAGTAAAAAATACATTCGACACTGGCAAAAAAGGTCTTCAGAAAAATAATTTGGTTTGGTTGCCCACGTTGCCATATTATTTATTCATTTACTGTCGATCGGAATATAAATCCTCGGAACAATATTTTTATTCTGTGAATAAATAAAAGTATTAATATTTTCGTTCAAGTAGAAAAAATAAATACTGTTATTTTTGAACGCGTCTAAAAATTGTTCTCTATTATAATGAACTGACAGCTGTCTACGCATCTCTTAATTCTATTGGTTTTCATTCCCAAAATTGAATCGAGTGCCAACAACAACCAATGATATTGGCCGATTATCAACGGTCTTAATCCAAATCCTTATAACGAAAACGCACTTTAACGACAAGAAAGAAGTGTCGGCGAGACGTCGTGAACCTATTTTAGCAATTATTTCGATTATAAAAGAGTGTTTTACGTCGTTATCGATATAAGGATTATGTGTAGTGCATGTAGAATATTAACATAACTCATTATTGTTGAGTCAGTAACGTTTCAGTAGGTAATATCTCGTTCGTATTTCGGTCAACCTCAACGTGAATTCGGGCGTCGACCGGTCCATCCCTCCTACCCATAACCGTACGTCCCTCGTCGACGTTCCGTGAGTTCCGTCAGTCGCAATCGTCATTTTGTCGGTATCGGCGCCGTGCGCGGTCACGGGATACGCGAGGTAACAGAACTACGGTGTGAGGATAATAATTTTGACCGTGTGTTGTGAGGTGCAGTGTCGGTCTTTGGGACCGTTTGATGTATTCAGTGTTGGTGTTGGGTTATCGTAAGTCGGGCCGCGCGGCGTGATTGGGCGGCGCGATGGTGGATATGGATAGGAACGACCCGGAGCTCCGGTACCTCTCAGTGGATAGAAACAGTTTCAACGACCCGGCCACTCAGGCAGAATGGACTCAGAAGAGGTTGGTATGGGTGCCCCACGAGAATCAGGGATTCGTGGCGGCTGGGATCAAAGGGGAGAGAGGAGACGAGGTGGAAGTGGAGATAGCAGAGTCAGGGAAGAGGATGCTAGTGCAGATAGATGATATCCAGAAGATGAATCCTCCAAAGTTTGATAAAGTTGAGGACATGGCCGAGTTAACCTGCCTCAATGAAGCATCGGTGCTGCACAACATCAAGGACAGATACTATTCTGGACTCATTTATGTGAGTATTTATTTCAAATTACATTAAACACTACAAGTTATAGGCTATAGGCTACTTTTTACCCCGGGAATGCGAGTAAAACCGTGGGGAACAGCTAATGTAAGTATATAAAATGGCTCTACCCAGTCATAGTCAAATACTATGAATAATTCACTGGTAAACTCAATACCATCAGTTTAAAAATCTGCTTACAACTAAGAAGAATGGACAAGGATCTCAGTAAGCCATATTATGATGATTTCTTTTGTTATTAATCAGTAAATATACTACCATTATTGCAAATAGCATGTTGACAACTTTCGCCCTATAACTGAGCTGCATTTGCAAAAAATGAAATAAAATTTGAATTTTGCGGTCCAACAAAAGGCTCCACCTTAAAGTAACAAAAAGATAAAATACACAACGTGTAACATAATGACTAAGTACCTATGCCATTAAGTGTATAATTGCATACCAACTATATCACCTAAATCCTAATGAGAGTTTTTTAACCATGTGTATGGTTAAGGAATGTGAAGGTGATGAATCATAGCTCTGCCTGACATCATGAAATTATGAGTAAAAACTTTTAGTGATTTAATATATTCTCAAGTTACCTTTAAGTAAATCCTTTTATTTAAAGTAACTAAAATTTCAAAACTTTTAACTTAAATTTAAAATAATTGTAGGAAAGAACTCTAATCTGACTGTTTTGAAGTCAGCGAAAGTGTAGTTCATGTTCCATGGAAAATATGTTACCCCAGTTTTTTTTTAGCTGACTTCAAGACAGATTCCAACAAATTTTTAACCTCCTCCTTTTTTGAAGACTCACTGACTGGCACATTAAAGCATAGCCCAAAGCCTTAGAAAGCAAAAATTTTTGCACAGAGAGTAATCTTGACTCTAAAATCATTTAATCAGTGTAGACCCTGATAGGATCCCATAAGTTACAATGTCCTCTACCACCGGTTCGTAAAATACTTAAACTGAGAAGACTCCAGCAAGAAACTTAGCAAGGCTTAATTCTTTTGTGGATCTTTCTTATGGAATTTTTGTAATTACTGTTTTTTTTGTTTTAAATATAGGTAGGTACTTAAACTTCATACTGGCCAGAGGGCCAGGCTTTATGATGTAGACAAGAATTAACACATATTTTAAATGCAACCTCTAAGGGGGTAAATAAGGGATTGTAATTGAACCTGCTGAGTGCAATATTAGTTACAATTAATATAATTAAGACTAACTGTACTACCATTTACCTGTGACTAATTTGACCTTTATGATTTTGTTGTACATGAACTTAAACTGGGATATATAAGAATATTAAAATTGATATCCTTGTCACTGAACAAGCTAACATAACCATAACAATTTGAAAAATAATTTTAATTAAATAACTTTATAGCTTTTGGAATAAGGTGCAATATTACATGGAATTCAAATGAGTAATTTTAATGTTATTTATCAAAAAGGAAGGAAACAATTTAAGGAAATTCAGTTAAATTTATAGTTATCTACAGGTAAACAAGTATGAGATCATTTTACCAATATGTAATAGGTAGTTGGTCCCATTAAATATTTAAAAAAGAAATATAAATCAGTATTTTTTTTGTTTATAGTAATGTAAGGGGTCTATTCGCGCATAGAATATTATCAAAATATTATTTTGACCAACCTCGACGTTATATAAACATGAATTGTGTTCGCGAGAGTTTAAAAACAGTATTTTTTTTTCCATAGAATCATGGAGAAAATAGTACTAATGATAACATTTTTGGAAAAAAAATATAAAAATATCCCTTAATTATTTTGCTGACCAAGCAGGCATATCTTGTGAACTCCTATATTTCTATCCTTTGCTAGTTTCTAAGGCTTCTCAATTTTAGAATATCATACAACAGTTGTTCTTAAAACTACACAAATCTCTGCTTTATAGTATGCCTTCAAAAGCATTTGTTAACAGGGTATCCAGTTTAACAATGATTACAACACTAGCTGTCCCCCGCGGTTTCACCCGCGTTCCCGGGATAAAAGGTAGCCTATATGTTATTCCAGGGTATGATCTATCTATGTCCCAAGTTTCATCCAAATCCGTTTAGTAGTTTTTGCATGAAAGAGCAACAAACATACATACAACTTTAACGTTTATAATATTAGTGGGATCTATAATAAAATATTCAAAGATACCACAATACAGTTACTAAAAATGTATCACTTACGCCCACTACATTAAACCTAAATTAAACTATTAATCAAACTATTTATATCATAAAAGCAAACTTATTACTAAGGCTGTGTACTCATTAGGCTAACTGTAAATACTACCTTTGTAACGTCAAAGTTCGGATGTTATTCATTCACTTCACAAGCGTTCCGAATCATTGACAGTTCACAGCTCTTATAGATGTGATATTCGTATCGGAACGCAAATTATCGATGTGAGCGCTAAGATCGATTATGGCATGTTTCGGAATGTACCCTTAATATGTTAAGGTATGACACACGCCCTTACCTTTAATAGTATAGGGACAATTCAACGAGACATACATGGCTAAGAATGGTTGATTAATCTTTATGAACACAGATAGGTTGTTTTGGTGTGGCTTAAAATTGTTGCTCTCTTATGGACCTCAATTCTTGATTTCGACGTCATGGTGGCCATCTGTCAAAATGTATAGCAATTCTAAGGTATCCGTTGAAGAGTGTGTTTGTTTGTTGGTTTGAACGGGCTAATCTCCGGAGTTATTGTCTGATTTGAAAAATTATTTCACTAATAGGAAACCACATCATTCCCGAACGTTATAGGCTAGTTTTTTTTTTACTCAGTAAAGTACTCTCGACCTTCGATTCAGTCGCTACCACTAGACTATCATCGCCTTCTATTTAGTCAGTGGCTCCCAGCTTTCTAATGCCTTCCTTTTCTTACGTCGCTCGCCGTCGATTGTCGCCATGTAACTCGAAAGGTTAAAACATCTTATAAAGTCTTAAATAAACCTGATCGTTATCCAAGAGGCCAAGCTTTTAACTGACATTTATTTAATAAGCAAACACTTATCATCTCCGTACTCTTTAAGGTGTGACCAGTTGTACAATTAAAATTATGTCCAACCTCAGTTATAATTATGACATGATATATGACATGGTTTCTTTTTCCTTGACCCCCATTGATTTATACGAGTGGAGAAAGGTAACATTGCCTTGTGTAAGCTCTTCAAAATAGTGGTTCATGAATAATTTTAATTATGCATCTCAATTTATAGTTGCCATCAATGTAATTAATTGTGTTGTTCATAGACCAAGTAGGTATGTTTTTTAATTATGAACTTTTTTTTCCCCTCATATATTCTCTTTTATCATTAGTTAAATATTTTGTAGTGAATTAGTAATTCTTGCTTAATCGTCTTTGTCTTTATCGCATATTGTGCTTTTTAGTAGTAGCTTCTGGTATCTCATTAAAACCATAGAATTTTAAAATCTGTCGCCAAGCATCGTTGTGTCGATCGGCAGCTACTCTACAAAACATTTCCCTTCTAAGCTTTGCTTTCATTATAATCTTCTGTCTCATCACATCACTTATACCATCATGAGTAAGTGGTCAATCAAACACAAGCTAAAATAAAAGTATCAACGTCGAGAAATCATCAAAATAGTTCATTACGTTACCCGTATCATCGCGTAGTTTTGCCATGTGGACGTAGGCCTTCTAAATTCAGTTATACCATAAAATAATTAAAGAGGTCCTCTTTCTCCTGAGGTATCAACCAGCAAATGTTCTTTGGGCACCACCTTTAACTAGGTATCTTATCAGATAACAGCTTATTTACGCTCTTGTTTTTTCCTTCGATTATATCGTTACCGATTCTGAGCGCATTTCAGGGGTTTAATCTGTGGCATTAGCGTGGGTTCGCCATACATACATTTATAAATTAAGATTTTTTTTTGTAAATATGATGCTTGACGACATATTGTCAACTTAAGGGGGAACGTTCGGTTGGAGCGCGAAATTCAAATTTTATCACGTTTTTTGCAAATTGCAGCTCAGTTATAGGTCGTAAGTTATCAACATGTTATTTGCGAGAAGAATGGTAGTATATTTACTGATTAATAACAAAATAAATCATCAACATATTCCTCCAAGGTATATTAGTAACATTTTCATGAAATAGTCGTATATGTCAGTAAGCAAATTGATGAACAAAAAGACGGACCTCAAGTTGTACATAACTGTAGGACGCTGGTAGTAAAACCATAAACTGTGGTTATTGAACTTTATTTAATTCAAGACTCTTCAAATCCGTAATCACTTTTGCGAATATCTACCGGCCCCAAACAATCGTTCGCCGACCGATGACCGTCACCACTCGCAACCAAATTGTACTCGTTCCTTTGTTATGTAAATTAAAGGATTTCACGGCCCATTAACTTCGCGAGCATTGATTAATGGGCGACCAACACTTATGGTTGCATATGTTGCAGGCTATATACCATATATAGATACTATCGGTTGTCCTGGATTGACATTATAAACGTCAGTAAGTTGCGCATGTCCTGCCTTATCCAGTTTCATTAGGATTCTGTTAATTTGCCTGGTAATGACGATCAATTGTTTATCTCTGAACTGAGTCTCCGTAAACCGTTGGTTATTTGCTCAGTCTATTTGGATTGGAGGCCTGGCTATCGCCACCAATGTGTATTTTGACTAATCGTTAAGACTCCATAATAACTTTATTTGTCAAGTTTTTGCACTGGTTTGCCTACTTCCTTCGACGTTTTAATATTATTGAAATAAATTGTATTACTAGGTTCTACACTACCTACTGATTAAAAGTTTTAGCTTGGCCGATTAATTTGTGCGCGCAACGGCAGCCATATTTACATATTTTTTTCGGATCTAAACTACCTATGTTATTTTTATATTTTCATAGCGAACAACTTGAGCATTTTATTGTCACCATGAGGTCATCCAGGTCAGGTTTAACGTGCAAATTTTTCCTCAAAAGTATGGCATGCCAGGTTTTAAAGCATAACTTCCCATTATGACTCAGGACATTTTAACAATGGTGGATTCGAGGTGGGTCCCGCCTTTAGTTGTCTTTTTATTTTTGTATACAGTACTTGGCCAACATAACTGCCATTTTATGTTGGTTTCACGGCCACATCGTGGTTTAAATAACTTTTTGGACTATTTCGTATTGTAATAAAATATTTGGTATTTGGTGCTGGAGGAGAATGCTTGGAGTATCGTGGACTGAATTGCGTACCAACGAGTCTATACTTCGAGAACTCTGCATCAAGCAGCGTCTATCATCTTTGGTACAGTCTCGTATCCTCACCTTCTTTGGCCACGTATGCCGCCGAGGGGACCTGACTTGTGGTCCAGGGAAAGGTTGAAGGTACCAGGCCACGAGGAAGATCGCCTATAAGGTGAACTGACCAGATAAAAGCGGCAGTAAGTGGCTCATCATCCCTACATGAATGCACGAGGAAGGCGGCCATCAGAGAGGAGTGGCGGCGTGTTGTGAAGCTGAGTCAACCAACACCTGAAGTGATGACCACGAACACTCTGTCAAGAGTGACACCGACAAAGAAGAAGAAGAAATCTGGTAAATTTTGCCTTCACACAGCTACACTTCGTTCATAAGTGGATGATTGAGCACCAGTCATCTTTCAAGCTATAAAACAGGCATTTCAATTTTCCTTTGTGCTGATTCGTATAACGGTACTTGTCATCGCAGATTACGTTCAATTTAAAATGACAATATCTGTTTTGAAATCAGTTTGACGACGTGAAGTAGTGAAAAGTATGACTTAAGATGTTATGTTTTAGAAAACAGTGCCTACTTACATTAACTAACACGTGCAAAATAAACGCTCGCACTGTTAGGGAGTGTTGACCTCCGAGCGCTTCTGAATGATGGATTAATAAAGGATTTGCGAGACCAGCTTATGGCATATTTAACTTACTTTATAGGTATTAGAATGGGCGGTCTTAAGGATTCTTCTGTTAGATTAGCCATCACTGAGTTCTTCTAATCTTTATTCAATAAATTATTCATTTATGCAGATGTGCTTCATTTACGCATGGTCATAGATCCTTATCAAAATCAGTCATGAACTGAATAGGAGATATAGAAACTACTTTGACTAGAACAGAAATGACAGAATTCAAGGAATGTCTCTACATCCACTAGATTTAATTTCGATTTCTTCATTAGAATGAACTTCTTGTACCAGGAGAGCATAAAGCAAGTAGTCTTGTTGCTTATCGTCTGCCCCGAGCCTTCGGTTATGCTACCAATTTGAGTAGGCGCCTAATAGCGTAGAAGGGTTAATTCTAGAGCGTGTTCGAAAGTTGTTCGGGTTAATTCAAACATTTGGCCAAAGCGTCGTGCTCGAGATGAATGTCAAGGTGAGGCGCGCCGCCGGCCGAAACGGCCGTAGCAGTCGTTGACCCTGTGGGGCTGGGGAGGAGTGAGAGGGGGACGGCCCACGCGAATATGTACGCTACGTTTCAACCTCCACCGCTGTTCTAGCACCCTGGTACTTGTGGCGAACTTGGACTGTTAGTCCTTTTCACTCTCGTAAAGCTTTTTTGGTTTCACACTCGTATTAGCAGGTTATAGACACAAGGGGCGACGTGTGTTGTGAATTGTGGGTAATAGATTTTTTCAGTACGCTGTCAAAATAAAAGCGTCAATGAGCTTTAATGTTTATGAAAATGTTGCCAAGTTTAAAATAACGCGTATAGGTATATCCGGTTGTGGTGGTAATGGTGGGCTGTTGTAAGTCACGTTTAGTAGCAATAACTTGCACGTATACATACATATTCGTAAACAACTCTAACTAGCGTACACATTCAAGTTATGGCTTCAACTGACCTGCCAATATTTAATTTTGGTCGCCACGTAGTGGCATTAACGTAGAATTTTATTTTAACTTCGGGTCGTTGGCTTCCTAATGTTTCTCATCATGAGGTAGAATGTCAGTTTTTTGTGAATACTTTTAACACCTATCTTTAATGTTATTTTAAAGTAATATGACTCAATTCATGACTATTGTACTCGTCTAAAGTCTTTCTGTCTAAACATGATGTCCCACGATATTATTATTTTACTCCCCAAGAACTTATGAACTCAGAATTGATTTGTGCTAACAATCAGTTTCATTTCAGACAATGCTTAACAACAACAAGGAAATTAATTACCATATTATAAATTGTACATTCATCATTGGCATCTCAAACGGCACGATCCGTGTGGGGCACTTAAAATAGACCAAGCTCTACATCTCTGCCGATAATCGCACGTCCTTCATGCCTTGCTCCGATGCGCATACGATTGTTTCGATCCAAACAATCGCCACTCGGTCGGTTATCTCGATACGCAGTATTCGATGCTATCGATAGATAACGTATCTAACATAACTTGGATTTTTTTTTTATGAAAAGTTATTAAATTAGACTTACTATAGAATCGTAATGCCTATCTTAAGGAACTTTCGTACTTGTAGGAAAATTTCAATATTTGGTTACTTTTCAAACGCTGGCGCCGCTTGTAGAGTTGTATGAAGGATGATTAATCAATTTATTAAATTAAAGGAAACATGCACAAAGCACTCACCAGTCTGGCCGGGTTTTCTCCCTCGTAGGTCGCAGACTGCAGCCCCCCAGGGTGGAAAGGGGGCAGGATAGGGTGCGGACGGGGTAATGAAACTTTCAGGCTACACGGATGCATTGACGGATATGTCTGACATATGACTGCAATTTTGTCGAGTTCCCGAGGGGACATTACATCCCTCCTTTTAGCGATCAGAATGATTGAAAATTTCACTTTGAAGACAGGCTCAAGGGCTGATACAAATAGTCGGCACATAAGTTTTACTATTCCATTCAAACTTTCAAATGATAATAAAAATTATTTTATTCAAGAGGTTAGCCGCAACATGACACTGAAATGAAATATCATTTTTAAATAGCGATTAGAAGAAGCTATAGAATCCATCCGATAGTACATTTATATGTAATTCTAAATATATATGTAGTTTGGTTCGGTTGCGGTGATAAAAATCTACCTCCAGATATATTGCGGTCGCCCAAAACATTTTGTTGACGTGTAATGGAAGGATAGATATTTGTCTTGGCAAGTTGACAGCACTACTAATGTACGGAACTCTACACGGATGTATATTTGACATATCTAGACGATTGCATTGTTTTTGGTGGTGACTCTCAAGAACACGTTTTGATGCGTGTTTTTTTATACAATTTAAAAGATGTGTTCATATTCTTTGTCTATATGATATAGAAAGGAATTGTGCGTATTCGTATAGAATTCTGTCGCAATTAAAATGTATGGGGCTGTACTACCTGCGACAATGTGTAATCAAGAGAAGGGTCAGTTAATGGAGATCTAAGTATTCAAATTTATTTCAATAAAAGAGTTGTCTGTAGAGCTAGCCTAAAAAAATAGGTACGAGTATTATGAGGGCCAATTAAATTTTTTTTACTATTTGATTTGAAAAATCCATAAGTTAATTGATTTATAATTAAATATCTAATAAGATTATAATCCTATATCGACGCATTTGTAATTATAGTTAATTATAATGACTGCGATTTTATGAAATTAAATTCGTTATTTTTGATAACGATAAGCATAATACTTTTACATACCAAAGCAATATTTTTTTACAATACAATCTTTTATAAGAAAATCATTTTGACCTACCGGGCTATCGCATATCTGTTGGTGGTAATCATAATAAAAGCCATTAATGATTACATCCAATGCCTATGACGAAGACAATTTAGTGGGCGTGGTGAGCCCTCATTTGATGATTTTTTGATAATGGTGTTTGGTACGATTAACACCAAAGATACGTGGTAGAGCCCAAGATTTTGTATTGCGTCAGCATAAAACGCAAAGCAGTATCCGCAGTGCGACGGACCAAATCTCTACGGAGAGTAGTCAGTTCTGTATATTTTAAACTTGCCCGAATATTTATTTCTCTGAATAAATGCTGTGTCAAATGCCTTAATAGTTTATTCAATCTCGATATTTTCCATCCATTTAGCAGCTCGATGATCTTGTTTCGTAAACGTTTAACTGAATTTGCAAATTTTCTGCCGGCTCTGTTCTTGTAACTAATTTTCTTTTGGTTTGTTACGTTGTTCTATATGACACAACAAAAAGTAGATTCTATTCAATATTTCATAGAGACGAGTTATATCAGCCGAAAGTCGTCCACTGCTGGACAGTTATCAATGGATATATACATTAAATCTCAGATGAATTCATGTTTGTAATAGTATTCTGGATTGAATTATTTTCAAACCAAACGATGATGCGGATTATATTTTTGTTCGTATGACTTAATACGTGTTTATTTTCGTCTATTGAAACACCTACGCTGTGAGTCTGTATCGTATGGAGAAATAATACGAATACTACGATTCCTAATTACTGACATATACTCCATACCTTTTTGTTGGCCTTTTTCATCTTTCGTCAGGTTTCAAGTTTTTTTTTGCATCGTGGTTCTCCTCTTTCCATATTTCATGCCTCTGGATATGGTATAATGGCAGCTACTAAACCTGAAACTTTCTCAAACTTTGTTTATCCATACGATGTGATTCCACAAACTACATGTTTGCAACTTATCATGGAACTTCTTAAATATTGGGTTTTGGTTTTTATTTCGTTAAATGAGATTAATCAATCTGTAAAACCTATAAGCCATGTTTTAAAAGTACAGCCCAACAGCAACAGCCGAATAGAAAGAAACCTTATGCGTATATAGTAAATTGAAAAAATCTTCCCTTCCACGCCCACATTCGCGTCCATTTCTAAAATGTGATACCACACTCGATCCAACACCACATGTGCATAAATTATTAAAATGATTGAATTGTCTATGAATGGAATGGCTCATATTCCGTTGGAATAATTCCTAGATACCTACAGTTTCTGAACAAACACAGTTACAAAATAACATGTGATGTTTACGATTAGTGTTTTAGCTGCAGTCACGTATGGTCGACCATGTACAACTTTACCATTCATATTTATGGTGCATTAGGTTTACTTTATTATGAGCTGCAGGCGAGTTTCGATGGCGGAGATCGGTGGATTATTGGAATTTTGCAACGGATCAATAAGTGTACTGTTTTTAATCATCATTCTTAACAAAATTCTCATTATATCTCTTTTGCCGATTTGGAAGTGTGATTTACTCTCATTGTCAACTAGTAAATCGTCCAAATAAATGTTTTTTTCTTTTTGCTCTCGTTGTTTCGTTGAAAATATTGCTGCCTCATGAATATCGAAAGTTATTACTTACGTGACTACTTAAGATATAATATACGGCCAACCTTCAACCAGATCCTATTTGAAGTAATATGAAACTTTCAGTATTATTGTCTGTTACTTACCGTTAATGTTTCTCTCATGTTGCCTATCGTCTAGAGTCTAGACGGAAAGTAATATAAATGTAGCGGCACTAACAAAAGGGCCACCCTAAGCCTTAAAAAGCTTTGTACAATGTTTGCATGCAAACGTTTGTCTTTTAAACAAACTTACTTTAGTTGAAATTTTACAAAGAGAATATTGGCTTTGGTTATCTTTATATTTTAATACTCATCTACGTAAATCTATTAGCATTTCTAACTTTTTCTACCTTTATTAATGTATCAAATTCTACTGTTCTTTCTGTAAATAATTTTATTGTAATTATATTTTGATCTTGAAATGACCATTTGAATGTATCTAAAATATTTCCCATGCTACTAATGAATTGTTACATTCAATTTGATAGAAATAAAGTCAATATATTCCTAGGCGGCAATAAAGTTATGTTGCTGCCATATACGCTGACAGTTGTCATATGGTTGAACTATAATTTATATTGACGAGAGATCCTAAAGCAATATGCCTTTCATTGCAAGCAACAACTAATTGACATTAAGATAAGGGGCTGCCGCTGCAAAAAATATTACAGAAGAAAATAATGTTTGCAGATTGAGATGGGACCGATAAAACTCAAATAAGTTATAGGTACGACCAGATATTAACATATTTATTGAATTTAAAAAAATGTATATGAGAGCCCAGCCTAGGTTGCGGGTGGCGAAAAATCGGATAGAGTGGCGCGCTTTTGGAGGCCTATGTCTGCAGTGTGTGGACCCAAAATGGCTGATGATGATGTATATGAGAGTGAAGCTTTAAGAAGAAAATATGTGACGGTGTCAAATGTAGTCTGCGTTGAATGCTTCAACATAATTCTGAAAACTGACCACAGGGGGCTCTGCAGCGCAGTGACTTTTGGTGTTACAAGACGATATGCGGGCGAAGCCTCTGGCATAAGTAGTATGAAATAAGGAAGTATGATACACCATCTTTAGCTCTACTATTATTATAATTTATTCGATATAATATGTAGAGAGAAACGCATTTCAATATTGCAAACGGTGAATGCAAATGATACATCGACGCGGGAGGTTGCCCTGTTCAAAACAAAGCACATGCTCATCAGTATCTTGACCTGACAAGCATTATCATCTCTGTACAGTCGAATCAGTATCTTATTATTGATAGCGAGAGGGTTCTTTATCGTTCGACGGTTCCAGCTAAGATTTCAATGTACTTAAGTTTAATCAGTTCTTGTCTTTGTCCAGTAATATTCTTTGACGACGTTACTTAATTAAACGCTTTATTGCTTTTGGTGTTCACGTGACGCAAGCGCATGGCGTCGGGGCATAGTTCATATAATATACTAAATAAAATGCAAGAATTGACTAGTTTTATAATACAATTATGGACTGGTATTACGTAAAGCTTCGTTCAATTTTGATTATAAAAATATTTGGATCAGTTTTAATACTCTAGACGAACTAAGCATATGATCATAAATTTAATCTAAATAACGGTGACAGAGCCAAATGTAAAATTGTAAAAAGAGCTAAGTTAGATTAAACTTTCACAGGCATCAACATCATAACAACAACTCCGAAAATGGCTACGCCACGACAATCATATTTCAAACGGTCCTTTCGAGTTGTCAACTTGAGTGCTGCTAAATTCGTGGAACTATCTGTCAGAGCGATTCATGCCATCGTCTGTCCATATGTCCACACCATATATGGATATGTTTTAGCCACCATATGCCGTTTTGTACATAAGTATCACCGTTGGGAAACCTGCACTCGACTGGTCATTACAGATGGTGTTGCATTGATTAACTGTAAACGGCTATGGAGCGCAATCAACGTTCGTATTCAGAAATTTAACGCGTTTTTTTTATTGGTGTTGGTTGGATCACAGCATGATATTGATACCACGTTAAAAATTACCTTGTAGCATTCTTTGGGTAACTGATCTGATTAATTCAGTGTAATTAACTTCAGCATTGGACTATTCCACGTTTCTTGCAGCTTTATACCGAACATTTACATATGATATCAACCGATTCCGAGGTATTCGGCAGTGTTTACTGACTGGTAGAGTCGGAATATGTCCAAATTACAGTTTCTGCATCACTTATTAAACTGATTTGCGTAAACATACGTTCGTGTAATTAACTTTCAAGCAAGTTCACCTCGATCGTCATCTGTAAATTTTACATAATCGTCGTTAAATCTCGATTTCGTTACCATACCTACTACAGCAGTATTTTGTGCAGTCGGCCAGCTTGCGTAACCCTGAAGTTCCTTACATGGCATAAGTCAGGCCGGTCGCTCGGACCTTCGAGAAGTGGGTCGACATTAATGCCATCTGGTCAGACAGGACAGGGCACGATGTAACTACGGCGTGGTGTAATCGCCCCGTAACGGTACTTGAGAATGTTGTCCCGGTGTGAAAGAGGACCATTGTTAAGTAATTAAAATTCTGATGGAATGCACGACTGCTGGTATTAATCCTTGTTCAGCTCATTAATTCTCCGTAGCGTGCCCTTTACTTGCTTAAATATGGTCACATAAGTCATGCTGCATTGATTCTAAAGGTAGGATAGGTTGAAAAAAATATAATTCCATCCTAGCCGAGCGACAAATAGTTACGCATGTTTTCAAGATGGACAATTTGCACAGAATCGATTGCTGGATGATTCATAGATTCTCGAATTAGATATGCACGACTTAATATAGAAATAGTCTATAGCATAGAGTCTGTGCTTTATGCGCAATGCGCATTATTTAGTGATAAAGCTATCTTATATCAGACGAACAAGAAATTATTATTAAAAACAGTAAATTCTTTAGAATTTTCACAACATATTAAATTACATGCGGGAGTCTTACTGATCCTTAGAATTTTAATAAACGCGCCTTTGTCGTCTGTCAAGACTTTTTGATGGCTACTCATAGTCTTTGCTATAGATAAATTGCATTCCTACGTAAAACGAAAGTTATTATTTAATTGCATAATGAATTCTTAATATAAAGCCATTCTTTATTCACTTTTACTATTTACTGCATCTATGTGTTCATCTATCGTCAATTTATGACTATCTCTTTCCACATTTACATACTCAGCTGACCTTCCGACTATTCCGCTTCCTATATTTATAATATCTATTGTCTCTAGTGAATGTACGATGACATCAGGTTACCGTCGCGTCGTCGACGTTACGCCGGCGTTACGTACTCATCCCATTCCCATCCATTGTGCACGTACGTGTGATACATCCTTATTGCATCTATTGTTATTGACTCAACAACTCTCTCTTTCATCGATAGTTTTTCCACATTTTTACGAATGTATAAGTGCAGTGCTATACTTGAAATGTGATATTATTTTTGCTATGTCTACTGTCCCTTTTGCTCTTTCATCGTTCATTTACTTTATTTTACCATTGACTAATTGCATATTTTCTTTTTCAGGTAAGTTCCCGTCTTCAGTATCTATGTATGCTCTTTTAAGGTGGTAGAAAAATTATCTTTTTGATGAATGTTTGTTAATCTTTGTCTAACGATCCTGTCCTATGGAAAGTTTACCATAATGAGTACATTATATTATACTATATTTTAATATAATGTTTTTCGAGACAAGAGTCTTCAATTACGCCTCGAATGAAACCGGTCTCGGTACCGTTGCCCGTGGCATTTAGATTATGGGTCACAGGTTCCACTCCGGTAGTCATCGGATTTAAACTTAATACCCCTTTTCGTTTGTTTTCTACTATTATAGCGTCAAATATAAATTACAATCTACTATTTTCAAATGGATGGTTATTACATTGAAATTTTACCATATTCATTTTTCATTATTTTTATGACTAAATCAGAATTTCAGTTTAAAAATTATTGTAGCGAATGATTAATTTTTTTGAACGGGACATACCCATTATATAGATGCAAAAATAAATGGCTATGCGATGAAGTAAACAAAATTATTATTTGCAATCCGTAAGCTGCGAAAAATAAAGTTCTCAGTTATCTCTGTGTGCATCGTGATTTACTGATAACTTTATCACTGTTATAAAAGTATTTAATGGGAAAGGCTTGGTGTTTGCTTGTGACTCATTGGCTCCACGAATGCTATGTAACTTTGATAAAATCAGGTGTACAACTCATATGTTTGCCAAAATATGGTGTCACGTACAGTTTTTGTAACCTCGGCCCTTAGCTATTATGATATCGTAAAGTTTTTTATTATCTTGAGCCAGATCTGTGAACTTAATATTCCAGTTTAAATTATGACGTCTGGAGCTTGATTCTTGTAGATAATAATTTTATGAAGCCAAACCATTATGATATTGAACATTTCAATAAAACTGACTCTTATCTGCCACATCAATATGTTAAAAGCTCTCCAATGTCTGAGGTAGCTTTTCATCCAGCCATGTTGTTATTTTATCCCTTAGAATGTAAATCTGGAACCCTGTAGTTATAAGACTATCTGTAGATATCTGGTATTGTTATTATTTCACTAATCACTCTTATATGAGGTATGTAATTTAGTAATTGGGTTGTATGTAATAGTCGGTTGCGCCCGCGCCGGTCATTGTCGCCGAGTTGGGATTTCGAAACGGAACGGGTCGGAGGTTGTCTTGCCTCTTTGTCATTTAATTATTTTTTATTGTGCTTCTTTGTTTACGTTTTTCAAAAAAGGAGGAGGTTAACAATTCGTTGGATTTTTATTTATGTATGTTCCCCGATTACTTGAAGAAGCCTTTGCATGGTGTTTTTTTTGTAGACTTCTAAACAGTCAGATTAGAGTTCTTACAAAGTTGTTTTGTGCTTTTTAGTGCATTTGAAGGAGGTACTATTTTTTGTTGAATGTTTTTTTTTGTAGCTGTTTACTAGTAGTTTTTGGTTCATGTGGCAGAAAAAAATGACTGAAATAAATTTGGGTTGTAATTTCTTCCAGAATTGAATACTTCTGTAACTACAGATTACTACGATGCTTGAGCAATCCTAACCTTAGCTGAAAAACAAAGAAGACGAAAAGATGTTCCTTTTTTTTTTCAAAATGTATAATGATCTTCTGGAGGTGTTCTTCTCGATTTTCCACAAAATCCCTAATGGGTTGAAGTTCATAAATAAATGATTAAACGTACTAGCTGTACTACAGCTCAAAAGACCAATCCCACCCATTTGGAATTCTAATGTCCAGCCAGACCTACCAAATCACGTAACTACCATTATGGCCGTATCTGTGATGTGATCTATTGGATTTTGAATCTAATTCCCTGACAATAAAGATTAAATGGTGTGTCTCGGGAGTAAATCTAACTGGAATTGTAGCAAGGTGCGTCAAGGACATCATTTAACGTTTGGCTTTGGTTGTTTCAACTTTTTTTTAACCAGTTCGTGTCGCGGTTATAGGGCTGCCGAGCTGATTCACTGAATTTTGGTAATCGAATATTATGATTCGTGCGTAGTTTTAAGAACTTGATGTATACGAAGGGTTGCTTTATAATGAGAAGACTTATTAATAAGTTGCCGCCTGAGTAGTCATCCATTCTTGGTAGTGGATTGTCCTGAACAATCTTCGGATTACCATGATTTACATTTCTTTACAAAGGCGTGTAGATTCTGCTGTCAGGCGGATGAAACACCACTTCACCTTTTGTGTGAGTGCTTATGCCTAAACGTAATACTCTCCTGGAGAGTTGCACCCAGATGAAGTAAAATTTATCACCGCTAAGAATAATATAGTACGGTTTATTATAGCTGTAGGTCTTGGCGGTGAAATTTAATTTATGTGGCGATCACAATAGATCTAATCAGGTCGCAGTGATACAAGCTCTGTAAAGACTTGAAACAGCCACAAAACCCAAATAATAATAAAATACATTTCTTTCTGCAATGTATTACCTAATACGCTTAAGCTGGCCACATCACACACTATGGTGTTATTGTGGTCTCATTAAGCAGGCAGTTCTTTTGCAGTTTATGTCAACTTTTGTTTCTAATGGGTAGAAAATACTTTTAAAATTGTGGTCAACCCTATACGATCGTCCACGTCCCCCGCGCCCCCATACAATGTCCTCACCGGGCGAAGGTCGGCGCACGCGCACGTTCTTCGAATTTGAATTGTATACGCAATGACAATATGGCAGTTTCGTTACCGGATGTGTGACACCGAAGGATTGGCTGATTTATATTTTGGCAGTTTCATTGCATTTATGTCTATTGGGTCTCCCGTATGTGTTCTAATACAGGCAAAAGGTATATCAATCAATGAAGAACCCGTAGGATGGAGGTGATTGGACCTCCCTCTTCCCTCACTTCTCTGATTGCGAAGACTGATGATATTAGTTAACTTAATGCTGATACCATTCTAGTTTCTAGTTTGTCGTTCTATGTATGTAGACTCAAGATTGAATATAATGATAAATTAGAAGTGTCTTATTAATTACTATTTAATAGTACGAGTTACCTTTATCTAAAAGTTTAAACCTTATCATAATAATTATAACGTATTTATTGAATTTACAAAACATAGAGTCGTAATAAAGAGGTCACTACAGAGATACGTTCGGTTATCTATTTCTAATTAAATAGCCTTTGTCCCTTAATTGGTATTACGTCTAACTATAATGTAATGTGTAACAGTAGCAGGACCTAACAAGTCCTACTTATAATGTAATGGCGAAAGTTTGTGTTGTTATCGTAGACAGATTTAAATTATACATATAGGTACATATAGTTGGATATGGATTACAACGATCCTGTAAATTTTTATTCCGGGGAAGCATTATCCCTCTACTGGAAAAACCACTGGATGGAAGCTAGTCTATAGCAAACAATAAGTAACGTTGCCAAAAACAGCGACGAGATTCCCGAGCGCCAATCATTGGTAACGGTTAAAATTCAAAAGAATCCACATACAATAGTTACTTTTCTAAAGCTCCTAACGAGTTAACGAGGCACTCACAACTAGCACCACGAACAACAGAACGCATAATTTTCGCACAATAGTACACTAACTAATACATATATTTTTATAATTCAATTTTCAATAATCGGGCCACCCACTCGGCGCGGGCGCAAGCGCCAACATTGAGAAGTGGTTCAATGGCCGCGTCGAAATGTGCGAATGTCATTGTGTACGGAGGCTGACATTAGAATAACAGGATAATTGCTGTATTAGTATTCATGTTTGTATATAAAGTTACATACACCAAAGCGAGCAAATAGATAAGCAGATGTTATAAGAGCAAGCAAGCAACTGACAAGTACGATATTCTACGTTGCTTCATTAAGATTTACCTAGATATTGTCTTTTGTAGTCTTTGAAAAATTATAGGTACATATAATTGTCTTTATAGCGATCCTTTACCTTTCCTTGGACCATATAATTTAGTTTGATCTATTCTGAATGATAATCCAACCGTTTAATCTGACCTATTGTTCGTTTCTGTATTTGTCAGCGCTGACGCTTCACTGGCGTCTTGCTAGACTTTTCTATAGCTATTCTAATCTGTTAATTCCATTTATTTTTGCTTGATCGCTAATTGATTTTTTATAGAGGTCTTTGATTCTTATTATTGTCAAATTGACACGCTGGAATGACATGTCTTTAAATATTCAAAACGTACATGCCTAACTGCTACTATAGCTTGTAATAATTATTGTTTAACCGCGCAGCCGCAAAGTATTGGGGTCATGGCGCCGATTTACTATTGTCTTGTATTTCTAACTTAATGATGATTGAGAAAGCCTTATCGAGAATTTAGTTCAATACTAATTCAGGACCATAATTTTCTAACGGGTATTTATTATGTTTTTAATATTAATAAGGCCAAAGTTTCGCCATTAACCACCTCATAGGACGATGTTGCTAGCTTGCCTGAAGAAGCCTATTCACTCTAGCTTTAAAAGTACTAGGTACTTTATTATTGTAAATAAATATGTTGATCTCTTTTGCGTGTTCTACTCGATCTATCGTTAGAAATCTCTTGGACTCAACTGTATTGATGAATTTAAAGATTATATTCTATTAAAAATACTGCGTTCATCTAAAACAAATTTGCACCAAAAGGAAATCCCTCGTTGTGAAGAGACTCCAATGAGTAATGATTCTAGAACCCTAAATCAACAAAAAAAATCATAATGATCAGTTGATACTGTTTTAGCAGAGGACTTTTTAGCAGCTTCATAATTTTTTATCGTAGTAATGTACCACTATTACCATTAGGAGTAGGACACTTGTCATTATAGGTCATTTGTAAACATCATAAGCTATCGTTAATAGGGCATTTAAAGTCTTGCCTGCATCTTGTAATTGTCATCATTTCTCCAGTAAAACGTCAATGTGGGTAATTAAGCCGCTCTCGTCGTACCCAGGCGTGATAAACCACACATATCGTCACATAACCTTGTTGTAAGAAACTATTGTTTAACTCGGTTATGACATGAACAATGAGGAAACGCAAGCTATTTATATATTTTCCTGGAGCTATAGCGATTTATTTAAAAATAACGAGCAGGAATTTATTGAATTCAATAGTCGTATTGGCATTGTATATGCCGGTGTTGATTTTCAAAGAGACTTCTGCATTGGTTTCTATACAGTAAATTATATTTGATAAAAATTAGAGATACTTACTACATATTAAGTTAATCCTATAGCTAAGTTTAACGTCTGGCAACATGCCCATTGCCGCAACGTCGAAGCTTTTAAGGGATTGCCTATTTAATGCGCCGTAAAGTGTCCGAATGGTTTTACGCCCACATTTGCAACCTTGCAATGTTTTGGATACTGAGAAAATGTTATGGCGACCAATGGGTGGGCCTGTATAAGAAGTATAGAATACATCGCCTGCTATAATTTGGTGATAACGTGGAAGAATTTCATTCCATCTGTGAATTTAGATCGTTTACAGATATACTTTAGAGATTCTTTTGGGATGTTTCTCTGTCTTATTTTTTTAAGTTTCTTATTATCATTATGACAAGAGCACTAATATTGCTATTAAATTGTTCTTCGACAAAGACTTTGTATAAGTTGATTAAAAAGCTTATCAAAAACCCTTCTCAGCGAAGTTATGTCTATATTGAGACGTGTCATCTCGCCTTTCGCACTAAGTCAATTTTATCATGTCATTTAAGTAATTCAACCATCTTTTGAAATTGCAGTTTCATGGCAATGAGGAAAAAAAAATATTCACAAAGAAATTTTTATTTTTTATCGTCATGTAAATTGATCATTGTTTAGTGCTACACCCGCAAATATGGAAGTCAACGCACCGTTGTTCTGCACTTTGCACCTTTCAATAGGGTTGCCTCGGGTGAATCTTGAAGAAGTGCTACATATTTCTTCAACATCTCTCTTCGACTTTCTAGCTCTATCTTTAAATATCCTTAATTCTTTACATATGGTTTTTTATCTAATTTAAAAGCCGTACCTGTATTTTTTGACAATCATCATCTTCTCTTCTCCATAGGCTTCTTTAAGTCTTTGTTATCATAATTCAAAAGGATTGTAACAGTTGTTGAAAAATGATGATGTACTTATTCCAAAAATCTTGGAGCTAAAAAACTAGTGTTCAGTGACCTTAAATAAGTACTTTGGCTTGGTAGTTGGTGATGATATATCGTTATAATCAATCTTAATACATAACTTGTCAGTTGTTATGGTTGTTAAGTATTTGATATTCTCTAAATAAATAGTGTGTGCTACAAAACAATCTTTTAAAGAACGGTGTTAACTCGGCTAGATTGCTTGCTAGCCTAAAGGCGTTTAATCATGATCCTGAATCATATCTTGGCCATCTTCCCACAGTCAGCCATTTTGAAAATAAAACTATATTATTACGCTGATCCACCAAACTTTAAATACTCACTGTTATTCAACGGTCCATAATGAAAACATAATCTCAATTTATTATTTGCCAATGCTTTTGTCACCAAGATAATTGCATTGACACGAAATCCTGATTAAGATATAAACAGCATTAAAAGGTATTACTTAACGTTGTCGAGTGTTATTAGCCTCGTGAATTTGGTTATTTAATCGTTTCTGGCAACCCTGACGACGTTTCGGTAGTCGTTAGCTTGTAATGGTACCTAATGAAGTTCTTTCTGGTCAATGCACTCAAGTTCTGAATTTTGTTCTATAAGTCATACCTTTTTAGTGGTAATGGAAAAAACTACATTAAAAAGTTATGATTCAAATATTGTAATTACCATATATTTCGGCGCAGGAGTACGTTCCTTTTACGAAAGATCGCGGGATAGAGCAATAAGGGAATATTATGGAATGGAATATTGGATTGCTTCATAGTATTATGCTCGTGACCTATATGAGCGTTGACTGCCTTACTGTTAAGATTGTAGTAAAGGATAATTTAGCGAATAGAATTATGTGGGTATATGTATCAGAAGACTTAATAATAATATGTAGTTGTTGTTCTTTTGGTTTATTATCTATGGTTTCGTGCATACGTTCTAACTGCTCTCTCTTGTCTCTGCATAGATGATGATGATAAGGTTTTGCTATGTATAATAAAAGCTGTAAGATTACTGATGTCACACTGCCCAGGTCTGTACAATTTCCTACTTTGCGCTGTTCTCCACTCAACTTTGAAGAGCTAAAATTCTATGGCATGAAAATTGTGATGCTTGCTTCCAGTTTTATTGCCAATTACGTATTTTATAATGAAGATTATTTAGTAATAAATCGTTGACGCATTGAAAACCTCAATTAGGTATCGGTTGTTTGCGTAATTTGCCGTAAATGAACTTATTAAACATGTCAACGCACAATCTAGGTCAGTGACTAATGTTTTATAGAAAACATGGCGAATTTTGTGAGGAAAAAACAATATCTTATTTCAAAGAATATTATTATTGTTATTTTTCGCAGTATTGCTGGTAGAATTTTTCCTTCGTTCATCCTGATCGTTTTGCATTAAAATTACTTCTCATCCAGATTTCAGATATTTTCCCTCTAAATAGTCTTCGCATGAAATAATCGACTTGCCAACTACATCATCATTAAATCCTCCTGCTGTCCTAGTTTCTCATTTAAATTCAAATTCATTTATGACTTGTTCATAATTAAAGAATTTTTAAAAATAAACTGCTTTTTTTGTACCGCTAAATTGAAACAACTCATCTAGTAAAAAACAGCGTATTTTTTTTGTAGCCTTTAATACAAAATTATTAATATAATACGCAAATATTTTATCATAAGACACGTTTTGTACAAAGTGAAGGCTTCACCGCATACCTGAGCGACGGTGACTCAATGCGAATGTTTTATGTTGACCCAAATGATACGCGGATAATTGATATGTGAATCACCTTTCTCAGACTTTGCTGCCTTAGTGCTTGAGAAGCAGATAATATGTAATATTAATAACTTTACTATATTCATTGCTAGCTCATCTATTATTCATGACATAAACGCTACGGATGTTGAATATCGTTAGATCGATTAAGAAGTAATAGTTAATCTTCAATGCAAAGCATGTCTAGAAACTAAAACTACAAATAATTATTTTCTTACAGCTCGCAAAATATGTGCAGATGAGAGACTTATGATAAAAGTCCGGTTCAAAAAAGCTCAAAATTTCAGACCGATCCGTCTGGTGGAGCTGTGCGTTGATAGATCAGTCAGTCACGTTTTCTTTTAAATATTTAGATTTTTGGTATGACTATCGGTTGAAAATTAAGTAAATTAAATTAAGTATTGTAGATTAGCAACCAATTGCTGCATCAGGATTTGCAACTACGCCAAACTTATCTAAACGATTGGTCAAATACCAATTGACATTGTTGCATTCTGATTTAAATTGTGTGTGGTCTCTTGCTGCAGGTTTAATAGATTTAACGATTGTTACTTTATTAGTCTTCGCGGTGGCACAATGTGAAAGTTATTTGTATGAGTACTTTTATTTGACGATAAAATTTAAGTTTGTTCGTTATATTACTTGTAGTTACATGCTACGTGTTAAAGGCAAATAGTAGTAATAATTATCTTAAAAAAGAAGAAAAGTGGTAGTTAACATAAATTTGAAAGCCTGAATCCTGCAAAGGAGGATTTTGTTTGAAAGATACTTGACCGGCCGGAGGCGTAAAGATCAGAAGAAGAAGTCATTGAATTAGAACAAGTCGTACGACAAAAGTTGTCAGTACCCACATTGGTTCATTAAGAGGTTTTGCGTTAGTTACTAACGACCCGGTATCAGACAAATACTACAAATTACCTGAAAAGGATAAAGCCAAAACTAAAAGATAAGGCCTACTTTAATATCAGCGATAGCGTTTTTAATCATAGGTCATGTACTATTTCTAAATAAATGTCATGTATACAATTACCTTACAAGTTTTCTTTTAACATAATTATTGTGATCACTTGAGGTTTTTCAGTGACTCACGCAGCAGGTTGTCTAAACTTACGCATAAATTTCAAGTGTGTGACACATCACCTTCCCGCTTTCTGCCAGCAGCTCAAAGCGCTCAGATTTCATCGAACTAACTGTATTTATCTCTTTTGACGTATTCAGCTGCTATAATTAACCGGTTCAAAATAAGGTTACGTAGTATTTTCTATATTTCTTTCCTTTGGGTACTTGGAAATAAAGGTCACGTCATCTCAATTGGTTATTGTGGTCGCTAGTATGAGAACACCCGATGAGAATATTGAATGAATTGCGTTTGCTAGTAATTCTTCAATGATGCAATCAATGTACGAGAATAAACTTGCTGTAGAATGGCCTTATTTAGTAGGGTAACACGATGAAGAACACAATAATCTATCAGAAAGGAAAATAATCTGATTAGAACAAGATTTCACTTTTTCTGAAGACAATGCTTCTACACCTAGTATTAATGCATCTCTGCAGAATTAAGATAGACCTAACACTCACCGGGAAATTCTATTTCCAACTTGACGCCGCCATCGTCAGTCTGGCGATGATTCATTTAGACATCTAGATAACACTATATCTAATTTAATATATCTGCAAGCGTGTGTTTAGTGCATTAAAGATAAAGCACCAAGTGCAAGGAAGGATGCAAGGGCGTGATCCAACCGGTTCCGCGACAGACCGGAAAATTGGCGCGCGACAACTCGACGCCATGCGCCATCCAGTCGACGCAATGGGGAATCTAATTGTATTAGATTGTGAGACTTGATTGAAAACTGGCTTTGGGAATAAAAGTGACATAAAACAAATGGAATTATCTTGGTTTATTGAGTGTGTTTGTTCATTTTATGGCTTGATGTTCTCCGCTTCATAGAACACTCAATCAATGATATATCAAAATAACAAATTACTATTGATTTACCAAGAATTTCTATCTCATCTTCTACATTGTCCAATCATCATCCTGTATACCATTTGATTAATTTGATACTGTATATAGAATGTACCTACAGTATTGTATTTCTAAGAATTATCAACAATTTGGCTTGCGTCATCGATTTATTATAACCTATTGTATTTGCTCGACTAAATGATCGGAAAAAAGTGTACTTTCGTATTCAATTCGAGTTCTATTTACTGTTAAATTTATTATGAGGCATAACAAAGCGTACCCTCGGCCGGTGAGGTCGACAGGTGTTGATCCTCCCCCTCTATCCCCCCTCCCCTCAAGACAGGTGCAATGCCCGCCAAACCCGGCCCCAAGTCGTCTGATCGAGATATCGGATTTGAAAGTCAACAATGAAATGTTCTCTTACTTTGAATAAATAGATTTCATTATAAAGCTATCAGAATCTTGCAGTGTAGAATGCTAGATACATTATAAAAGAATGTGGCATTGGTTTCACATTTTGATTAACGAAAGATAACATTTATTAATTTCGTCTTTTCCATCTTGCTGTAGATCATCTATAAAATTATCTTACGTCTTTACTATCTCCTAATTATTTTGATGTATCTTTACCTCGATGAAACTCGATGTGTTTTCTTTAATTGCTACAATGCTAGCGTACTCATTCGTCTTCATGCGTGTTACTACCTAACGACATTGAACAGATATTTTCAAGCTTCAGATATGAATTATGGTTGACGTCATCCATAGCTTTTACGAATGTGATTACGTCATCTACGTACTAATCTTTACGACGGGCGTTACGACAGTTCCGATGTATGTGTAGGTATAAACATGTTGTACCTTGAATAGGACTAGCTGGACTGCACGATTCAAAAATAGGTTTAAAGATCTCGAGCGGATGTTTTCTTACTACGTGGTGTGATCTGTCATCATAGTCGCCATACGTTTTTTATTCTATTAAGAGAACTAAAATTATAATATTTTATAGCAGATTAATTTCTTTAACTGTGACATAATTATTATTATTGTTATCTTCTTTAAATTATCTGACATATTATTTTAAAGATATATCTACTGATTATAGTATTTTACACGACCATTTGATCTGAAACCAAGCAGAGCCTGTTCTCTGTTCTATGGAAACCAGAATGATATCTGATGTAATTACTACATATACTCATAAATTCTTATCTCTAGAATTCACAGGTATTATTAGGTTATTTGTGCTATAATATATCATCCAATTATAGTCTGTTCGACTCGGGTGCTAGGCTAGGGTGACACTACAGAGGACAATAACCTGTTTCTGATGACATACCACTTTGCTGGCTTATCATAATCTTGTGATTATATGTATTATAGAAGAGCGTGGCTGAGGTATCAATGAGGATTTCTGATTTCTGAATAAAATGCAGACCCTAAGGAACAGGACGATAAGGAAAAGGCCAGAAAAATGACGAAAGGGCAAAACATTTCAATTCAATAGTATCGCATAAGACCCGAACTAAATATTACGAAGGCTCAGAAATGTCTGTACGACTAAGACGCAAATCAGACTCCGTTTGGTTTATTTTACCAGTCGAGAGCAACAAGCATTGATTCATCTACATTACAAACAAACCGTCGCTTAAGAATAAAAGACAGTCAGCAGACTATCGCAACGGATGCGCTACGATACGCGAAACGAGCCTATATCCTGCGCGAGCGCAGTTGAACGACCGGGCGTTGTGCACCGACACTAACATTTGATAATGAAGTTTATCAATGCTAGCTAGCTAATTGAAAAAATAACAGCTGCTCAAAGCCCTTGTGATAATGATAATCTCCCTGCCAAGTCAATTATTACGCAAAATTCTATGCGTCACTGATAAGAAGTTGGACCGATTTAGGTTTCGTTGAAAACATGTAATAATGCGCATGCTTGGGTTTAGTGGCGTTTTAAAATATGATATGATCGTGTCAGAGGTTCACCTCGTTATTTTTAATAGTCTCGACTTCTTGCGCCATAGCGCCTTCTAAGTATTTTTAAGTCGCAGACAAGATGTAGAATAATCTTTACATTGATCTCATATTTATTACTGATTAATATTTGGACAGTCGAAATAAGTAAAATATATGCCAGTTGATCTAGGATCTTTTAAAATTTATTCTGTTATAAAATCTCAGGCTGCCTCTAAACTCAACATTGTTATGTCCATAACATGAAAATTGCTTGTACAAACCAAGTATCTGCCAAACCTCGTAACTATACAAAATAAATCTTATTGGATTGTTTGCGCTGCCGTTTTGGGAGACGCGTGGGCGAGTTTATTGTTGTCAGTTCTACAACATTGCTAAGATAACATTGTGCTCTTTACAAGATCTAACTTAAGATTATTTGAGTACTATCTTCCACCCCGCGGTTTTACCCGCGTTCCCGGAGAATCTTATGTTTCCGAGGGATGAAAAGTAGCCTGTATTGTATTAATCTATACAAAAAATCAATATTGGTCCACGGTCTTACAAACTTTTGCATTTATAAAATTAGTAGGATTTAGGAAAATCATGTTTCTAATATGCTTCAGATTTGGTTGTTGCAGCCATTATTTCATGAACAGTCGGACCTCGTTGATTTCTTACGCGTGTTCGTCCAACCGCAAGGTCGGTCAATACCGCCTCTAAAAAAACGTATACAACAATCTCTGTTGATTCTACATCTTAGAACGTCTGTGATTCAGTGTATATTAGTACCTTAAGGTGTACTGCACACAGCGATATTATCAAAACAGCAAAATTACCAAATATGGTCTACATCACTAGTCACGTATGCGTACTCCGTAAACGTTCGTTTACCCATAATAAACGTGTCTGTCGGCTCTGACTCATACTTTACCGAACGGCTACGCTTTCATACAAATTTAAACTTTTTGGCATTGATAATAAAGATGGAGAGCAGTTTTAAGTGAGTACGTTTAAAGTTACGAGGTCATGTGGGCGATAGATAAGGAATTACCTCGTCTTACTTGTTATTTTTAATAATTATGTTTTAATTATAGTTTATATCATGAATTTACTTACCGAGATCACCATTTGTATTGTTTTCCAAAGTAAAGCTATCGAGACTCAAGCAAAAGCCAGCCAAAAACCATTAGGACTCAATAAATATGAAAAGTCCAAGATGAAAAAGTAGCCGAGCTAGCTTAACTTTTTTATTGTGGTGATAGTCCTGTGTTTGACCTTAATCTTGCCCTGGAAAGTGATAACGTGGCCTAAGGTGATGGGGACTGGTGTACAAATGTAACGATAGGAACACACTGGTAGGTGATTGGCAACATTTTTTTAACCAGGCAGAGGATACTACAAAGTTGTTGTTAGAACAAATTAGATAAGAGGTTGAATTAAATACTCTGTGGGTTGAACATGGAGAAACAGGCATGTTTGAAATTAAGCTGATAAAAGAATAAGAGGCTTAGCAGTACCTAATAGAGTACTATTTTATACTGAGCTTGTCTAGTAATTGTAAACAAAAATGCATTTGCAATCCTCACTCGGCTAATTTCATGCCGGTTTCCTCTCCTATAATTAATCGAATAGCTCGGAATCGGCTTCAATAGAACTACGAGGGTGTAAACCTCAATAAATATCATAATGGTGTACTTAATAGTGCAATAATTAAAAGGCGGCCTCGCGTGGCCTTGCCTTCCGTTTGTACAGATGCGTGTATGTTACTAGGGAGCCGAGTCGTGACTCATGCAGTGTGCGAAGGAAATATTCTACTTATTTAAATGTGACTTACATTAGGCTAATTAATTATTTCTGCATCAAAGTTAAGTATAGGAATTAATAGGATATAAGAATCCTATGTAGACATTCTTTCTTCAATTAGGACTGCGAAAACTGTAGCTGTATTTTAACACGTTACATTTGTTTCTGCTTCTATATGATGATGATGATATTAAGTCTTTATTACTTTTCGATATTTTCCGTTTTTACTTTTCTCTCCTCCCACATTCTACCACAGCTTAGTTATGAAAATATCTATTACCATCACTACTATATTGCCAAACGGTATTGTATTGTACGATTTGTACTATAAAAGTACTTCCAGTAATTAAATGATGTTTTACTGGCGTCTAATACTTGTCTGCAATTAGTGAGGGTCCATCAATTTTTGGTCTGTCATGTCCTATTAAAAAAGTTTCGGTATTCCTTTGTGTTTAATAAATGAAATCATGCAGAAGACGTTTTGTTTTTTATTCGTGTTATGGCGCAAGGTTATGTGCTATTGAGGAACTTATAATTTATTTAATTGATTGTCTTGTTTCAAATCCGATAACGATATTGCAGTTTCTTCGATTGTGTTAGCAGAAACTGGTGGTATATAGTGAATAAAGATTATTTCCATATTCTATATTAATTTTATGATTTTGTGTGTCTGCTTTATGAAACTGTCTGTTTTATAAACATTATATTTCATGTATGTTAGTGATACTTTCAGTAATTGAAGAATCCATTAAGAATTTACCATCCCACAATGAATAGTTTTATTGCATTAAAAAATATTTCGGCACCTAAATTTTCTAAAGATTTTTTTGAAAAATTCCAGCGATTCACGTAATAGTGACCATAAAACATGATGAGTGGTCATTCCGCCTGCCGTTGGATGTCGATGTGGTGACTCACCACACACACATGAGAATGTTACGCTAACATTACCTTCCCATTGTATGTTAAGGGTATATATACCTTCGGTTGGGGCGCGAAATTCAAATTTTACCACGTTTTTTTGCTAATTGCAGCTCAGTTATAGGTCGAGGCTCACTGACATATACGACTATTTCATGAAAATGTTACTAATATACCTTGGAGGAATATGTTGATGATTTCTTTTGTTATTAATCAGTAAATATACTACTATTCTTGTCGCAAATAACATGTTGATATCTTACGACCTATAACTGAGCTGCAATTAGCAAAAAACGTGATAAATTTGAATTTCGCGCTCCGACCGAAGGTTTCACCTTAAGGGTACCCATCGGTGACACATTGCGTACCTCCGAGAAAGGCCCAACTGTTGCCAATTCGGAAGGAACCTTTGTGTCTAGATGACCTAATGTGTTTTGTGATTTGTCTTTTTCTCTTTGTGAATAATCATCCTCTCTAATGATGATTGGTGGTAGGTAATAGTTGAAAAGCGTGGATGCCTTTCTAAGAATCTAAGTACTTTAAAAAAAAATACCGGCCAACTGCTCGCTGCTGCTTTTTGGGCGTTTGTAAGATGTTGTAGAGTTTAGTAGAATTTTATGAAATATCATTAAACATGTTTGCTTGTATTTTATACAAGCAATTTATATGTCGTAGCTGTCGTTGTGAAATATTTTCGTGTAAAAGTATGACAGTCGTTAAAAGCAATCAATGCTGTACCAAACTGTATATTAGGATAATCCCTGTATGGCAGTCGATTGATACGACCAAATATGGAAGGCGTTGCGTGGAAACTGTGTCGCACGAGTTTTTGTACCGGTCTGCAATGCGAATGGCCAATTGCAACATTGTTCGCTTACAATCGGTCGTGCAGTACACCATGTGTTATATTTGGTATTCTATGATCATTTTGTTAACACGTATACGAAAATGGTATTGATTCCTTTAATGCTTCAAGCAGGATAGAGCGTTTACCTGGAACAGTTTGCTGTTCCTGCAATATTTTATTGACTCATTTGGAATGTGAGATACGTAGCCATCGAGGCGCCCTATAATTATAATCGATCTATAATGTTAGACACGCCTTCTCTTGATGATGTCGCAACAAATGCTGGGCGCCTTCTAACTACATCATTTGTGGAATTCACTATTCAATACACGACTGTCGTTACTCAATAGAATTTAAATCAATAACAATTTCATTAATTCTTATTTTGTGAACAATTACAAAGTGAAAAGTAAAATTTGCGCGATACCTTATCTTTGTAACTAATACAAACAATGTTTTGCATATAAATGGCACTTAATGTATGTAACGAGGATCATTTCGGTTATCATCGGTGCTTAAAAGTTTCCGGTTGCCAGTGCGTGGGTGTTACCTGTCACGCTGATGATACCAAAATGTCTTCTAATTGGTTTAATATATTTGGAACTGGTCTATTGTTTTTCATTTGAGGGTAATGTCACAAACTGATGAGTGCATTGAACTGGCTCCTAATTTGTTTTTTTTTTACTACTAAAGTACAATACAATATACTTTATTGTTTACACCACATAATATTAACAAAAGACAAAGAAAGTACCAGGCAAGCATACAGTATTGATGGTAAACGGTTACCGTAGCCGACACTGGCGCGTTGCCAACCTAACAAAAATCTCCCTTCTTGAAGAATCCCATGCTGTAGTGTCTTGGGAAACCAAACCTTATATAACTAGCCTGCTCTTACTAGTCGGCTTCAAACAAATCTGTAATCTGTTTCGGTCTTATAAAAACACTAGCTGTTCCTCGCGGTTTCACCCACGTTCCCGGGATAAAAAGCCTATAACCTTATGGGATAATGTAGCTTCCTATGAGTGAAAGAATATTTCGAATCGGACCAGTAACTCTGGAGTTGGCGCGCGACTCTTCAGCTTTATTATTAGTATAGATTTGGAGACACAGGAATCTTCTTCAACAATTTTGGCGTTAGCATACTCTAATATTGTTAGGTATGAAGTCTAATCTACGTGTTTTTTAGATGTTTTATGCATTGGTTAGTGTTTGGTCATTTATTTTTGTCACTGGCGCCGATTCTGTTGTTTACGAACTTAACTAATATTAGACAAGTCACCTCTCTTTTATTTTAACCATATTGAAAAAAGATAGAACATTTTTAATGCTGTCAGTTTAATCCATACCGTCGTAATGTACGGGTAAATAGTCGTGACCAATAAAGATCGCGCTTAAATTCACGTTGAAATGTGTGATCAGATTAAACTGACAGGACTAAAATATCTTGCATCCCTTTCTTATATTTACTATTAGAAAGAGATATAGTGAGATTAAATTTATCTTAGTTCGTAAACAACAGAATCTGCACCACTGTCAACTAGCCTATTGTTGTTTTCTTGTACTTTTTTGTGTTCGACTAATAAATATATTTTCTTTCTTTTCTTTGTTTCTTTCTTTCTTTCTAATCTACCTACTATTATCAACAGATAGGTCAATATCAAATATAATTTACCTATGATGTGTCAGAACATAATTGATAGCTTTTATCAGTTCTACAATGATATCTTATCATTGTTTCTGCCTTTGAAGTAGCCGTTGAGATAACTTGGTTATGCAATCTAGTTTCTAACTAGTTTATTGCTTTGCATATTTACTTCAGGTTGCAAATATTTATTTAGGTATATGATTAGAAATTAGGGATATATCTTCTAACTGCCAATAATAATATCTATGGAATGTGTGAAGAGTTAAATAATCAAAAAAATATGAATGGATAAATACGGCTGATATACGAGACACACAGGATGAAGATTAGGTATTAGGTATTAGAGAATTAGAGTCCAATACACATGCTGAAAGATCCACACAGACATCACTTAGAATAATTACCATTTAGTTTTTCTAATAGCGTTCAAGATGTAGATTCTTCAGCTTTAAATTGTTAGTATAGAATTGCAATACATAACTAAATTTCCAAAAGGTAGAAATGATGTTCCTTAGGATCAAATTCTTGGTCGAGAATGGTCAAATTATGGTCATGATCAAATTAAATAATAATAAACTAATAGACTTAACGCCTGATCGTGACATGTTAAAATAAATACATCATCAACATATCAATCAGCCAGGTCAGAATTTTACGATCGTACCAATTAGTTCGTTGGTAATTATAGTCAAGTTAATTGGTTTCGCTTAGATTTTACGACTAACTTTGCACTTTGTTTGACCTGAATTACAAGCGTTCCAGCTTGAAGTAATGGACAAATATTTCGCATAAATATTTGTGTCTCAGTTCTTGTGAGAATTCGATTAACTTTTGACTTAATTAGTGCTTCGTTCGTAATGAATATGAAATGGATTTCCAATTAGCGTTTTTGGTATTAACACGTTTATTCAGTTTAGGCCCTGTTACACACACTGTAACACAATCCACGTCGCGGCGTCGGTCGATGGATCAGACGAGTATTAGAGTGGAGACCACGTCTTGGCAAGCGTAAAGTGGCCCGGTATCTTAAAGATTCAATGAGAATTGTCAAAATTGTTGGCCATACTTACAAACTATTTATCAAATTCCAAAAGAAGACTTCCTTATATGTAAAAGAAATGTGATAAGAGGTCATTGCATAAATTATGAATGATAATGAGTCAAATCGGCGCAGACGCATCCACACGGATGTGTTCGATTAGGCCGTGATTCAGACTCTTGCGTATTTCTTGCCGGTTTCTACCGACCGGATACGGAAACTGTCGCTTGTTTGTTTCGACGTTTTTCCCTGTGAATGGAGGTTTTGTTCCGGCGATGAATGATATACATTTACAATGTTTCACTTTAGTGTGCGTAACGGGATATGCCATTGTCATCTAGGTGTACTGGTGGACAATTTCCTCATTAAACTTTTTGCTTTGCTTTATTAATGGGATGTTACCTATTTCTAATTAAGGCAACAGTACGTTACACTCTATTTCATTATGTCAATGTGCTTTCAATTCCTCGATTATACTAATACTGCCTACGTTCAAAGATTTTATCGCTAGTAATAACTTTGTTTTACTTATTTACAACAAGCTCATATGCTTTGTAAATTATTAGTTTTCCAATTAGTCCCGACAGTTTGTGACTCTTTATCTTTCATTAGGGCCAACACGAACCGTGTCTCTTCCACCTATGTTGCTTCATAGATGTTAATTTATCATAGTTTAAGTTTACTATCTTCAATGATTGGTCGTTGAATATTGCTCGTATCGAATATCCAGGCTGGTTACATGCCGGAACAATTAATGTGACGAAATTTTGATCATGGGACATTTAGTTTTGATCTCTTTTATTTATTTAGATTCTCAGAATAAATCATCACTAGATAGCCAGTTTGTTGTCTTCATTAATTTCTATCAGTTGCCTTTGATTTAACATCCTATGCCTAAGACATAAGCTCCTAAAAGTTCGTGATAGCAGTGTAAACAGAGACATTATAATATTTTAACAAAGCATATAATTAACTGTTCAAGTCGAATTCGACAATATCACGTTGGAAATTAAGTTCTAAATGCAACATTTCTCTCTTTAACAGACATACTCCGGCCTCTTCTGCGTGGTGGTCAATCCTTACAAGAGGCTGCCGATCTACACGGAGAAGATCATGGAGAGGTATAAGGGCATCAAGAGGCATGAGGTTCCACCACACGTCTTCGCCATCACAGACACGGCATACCGTTCCATGCTGCAAGGTAATATAATTTTGTATTATTGTAGCAAATATATTTTTGTGATATACATTTTTATAAGTATCTTATTGCAGGATATTGTTTTGAAATTCCAATCACAAATTGATCTTGGTTAGTAAGTGATGGTGATTGGTGATAAGGCAAAAGCTAGTGAACACACAAAGCCTGGAGGAGCTTTGAATAATACGAAGGCACGGTTTTACAAGATTTTGTTTTTTACTATTCCACAGAGCTTTTTTAAAGCTTTTTAGGGTTCCGCACCCAAAGGGTAAAACAGGACCCCATTACTAAGACTCTGCTGTCTGTCTGTCTGTCCGTCTGCCACCAGGCTGTATCTTATGAACCGTGATAGTTAGACAGTTGACATTTACACAGATGATGTATTCTATTACCGCTCAGCAAATACTAAAAAACAGAATAAAATAAATATTTAAGGATACAACAAACGTGTTTTTTTGCCGTTTTCATAAATAATGGTACGGAACCCTTCGTGCGCGAGTCCGTCTCTCAATTGGCTGGTTTTTAATGTATGTTACATGCCCAACGTTAAAGGAGATTAATTAGAGCTTCATTCTTTCCCCTTCGAATACCGTGAAAGCATGTAGCTGTAACTTGTAACAGAGTCGTGCCATAAGTCATTCCCGTATCACTTGCCTCGACCATTAGTGAACAATTAGACAAACGACCCGTTTCTAAACTAGTCGCGCTTATCTATAAGCCAGTCTAGTGTTGGGACTGTATATCAGTATGTTTGTCGATGTTTTTGTTAACCCATTGTTGTATAATTTTAATAGTATGGGCCCCAGAATAGTTCCTTGACGAAACCCATTTTTTTTTCATAGAACAAAGATTTTTATTTTTACCTAACTGCTATTTATTTTGGTTTTTCTTTATACTATGTATAGGTCTATGCTTAAAAACAATCTCACCGTGTTCAGTAATGATATGGCTGATAGTGGTAAGCACACAACGCCTAGAAGGGAACTGGCTTTCACTGTCGGAACACATGTACAACATGAAGCTACAAACATGAATAAAAACATGTACAGTATAACTCATGTCATGATATAAAAGAGCATCACTAGTCGACCTAAGAGCCGGGTACTAATGAGCAACGCAACAGAGTATACGCATAAGGTACTATAACAGGTAACAGGAAACGCCCACTGTCTATGTTTGCGTTTCGTAATACACGCGACAAGGGCGAGGCGGGGTGATAGTAAAACAAAGCCAATAGCAGCCAGGGGAAATATTTGTAATTATGTTTATGCAAATATGTGCGATAGTGAAATGGAACGGGCTCGATGGATGTATGGTTAAGTGGTCTGATGACTGTGTCGTCTATTCTGGTTTTATACAATTTGCATTGCATTAATTTGTTGGATAAATAATGATGGTCGTGCTGTCTACTCTAGTATCTATCGTATAAGTTTTGATTGCTGAAAACTGCATTAAAATAATAGTTTTCCAAATGCTGTATACTCAAAAACACATTTATTAAGTTTAGACCCTAATAAGGCACTTATGATGTATTTTCGTAAAATTGCACAATATACAGTGTGTCCGGTCATGAACTAGCGATATTTTAGGTACTTATAGGTATATTTGAACACATTTTGTGATTTCAGGGTTGGTCCCATAGACAAGGTACCATAAGAAGTGTTGAAATATAAGTACCTAAAATATCGCTAGTTCATGACCGCACACACTGTATAGAATATACACATGATTTTGATGGCATTAAGCTTGAATCAAGGCATAATGATACTGTTTCAGATCGCGAAGACCAGTCGATACTCTGCACGGGAGAATCAGGCGCAGGCAAGACAGAGAACACAAAGAAAGTGATCCAATACCTCGCGTACGTCGCCGCTTCTAAACCTAAAGGATCTGGAGCGGTAAGATAAAAATACAAACAGAATTAGCAGATCAAATAAATTATAGCTTAGATGAAATTGTAGTACGCATCTGATAGAAATCTAAAAGAAAGAGAAGAAAGATTTTTAAGGCGATGATAGCTCAGCTCACTAGCTGATGGTAGTGACGTCGGATGCCGCGACGAAGGTCGTTGGTTCGAATCCTATAATGAGCTTGAGCTTTTGGTTAAGGAAAACATCGTGAGGAAACCATAGCACCGTACTACAAACGTACCCGTCTGGCTGGCTACCACCCTCAAGTTGAAAATCTGTCGCCAAGTGCACTTGAGAGCCAGTTGCCTCCTTGGCATTGTAACAGGTCGGCAACACATTAGCAATATCTCTGGTATTGCAAATGGCAATAGGTAACCACTTACCTTCAGGTGGACCGCCTGCTTGTCAACCTTATGACATAAAAAAAGAGAACGGCTATTGATTAGATCGAGCGAGAATAAGAGTTAGATGCTGGCTTAAACAAATTTGATGTAATTACTGGAAAGGTTTTTGATAGAAATGAAAGGTAGTACATTTTTGGGTGGTCATTTGATAAAGATAAGGTAATCATAGTAGTTATATGTAACATTTTACAGTATGACACACCTTAGATGTAGCATCGGCAAACCGTTTTCGTACACTTCACTTCCGATTTACACAACTCATAAAAATCATTCATTATCGCGCCATTCAACATCCAACAAGATAATTTTCGCAATCATTTTTTAATACATGAGTAATTTTGTAGGCGCACTCTTTTCGGGAACGATTTTACGAATTTTGCCGATGCTTCATCTAAGTTGTGTAAATACTATACATAGTTTATGAGTTTTCATAGATTGTATTGAATATGGTTGAAACATGTAGAGTTGTAGATATACCCAATGAATTTATTGCAATTTAGATAGAATGAAACCAACATGGAGTGGAACATAATAATTAAGATGGAAATAGACTAAATTAATTTACCGATACATACAAAGATAGACTTGACATAATGAGCCAATTAAAGAAGCTGATGGCTTCATAAAATCTGTACAAAATAGGAGTTCGGTGCGATTAGTCTCATTAAAAATAATAACTCTAATTAAGCCGCCTTAACGACTAAAATTATAGGTGATTTTGCGCTTCACACAACTTAAATCACCATCAGTGTTAATGCCACATGCCTCTTTTAAGCAACTGCAAGATGACTTTAAGCTATATAAGGTATCAGTCGCCTCATGTGTGTGGTAATCAGCGTATGATTATTTAAATAATTTACTTGCAATTTTAAATATCTAGGGTGGCCTGCCTCGTCGTATGGTGTGGTCCGAATACGCTTAGTTAATGGCTAATTAAGAGCTTTATAAAGGTGTGGCCAAGAGATTTAAAGTATTTTATGTTTTGAGTCATCTTCAATGTTGCTGTAGTTGCGTACATTGACTCATGTAATTGAGATGATGACTAAAATCTAATCAGTCCGTCAGTTAGATTACCAAAAAATATTAGAGACATTTCTTTAGTTCCGAAAACAAAAAATAACGAAGATACAGTGCGTTAAAATTTCGCGTGACGTTACGTCTTAGTACATTTTATACGTGACGTCACAAGTCCCCACTGAACTTTGATGCGATTTATCTTTGTATTTTTTTTATTGATTTAATCAAATAAAAAATACGTATCCAATATTTTTTGATAACTTAACTGAAGGACTAAACAGAATTAATTATTTTTTACCCAGTCATCATCACTATTGTTTTAATAAAAATATTTGTTTAAGGTACTTTGACAGTAGGAAATTAAAAGTAGTCTCGTGTATACTAATTTCTAGATTTTGTTCTGTTAAGCGCACGCATGTATATTGGTTCGACTATCGAGTCAGGGTAAGAATTGAAACGGATTTTAGTTACGCCATGCCAGTTAAATTAATATAACTTTTAAATTAGTAAGCTAGTTTTTTCAGCTGACGAATACATAGATTATAAACCTAGTTTTATTTAAAGATGACTTGCGTATAAAGTAGGTTAGTATGTGTAGCTAGATTAGATTTGCAAGCAATTTGATCCTCAGTGTTCAAGTACATACGATTAAAAAGCATTATACTCTTATCCTTCGGAGATTTTGTAAAGGTACATTGACTTGTGTGGTAAACTGTATGCTATTTTGTATATTTAAAGAGGTAACGCGCACCTGCATGCTAGGTGTTCTGATTTATTGTACAGCACAGGATTTTTACTGGTGCGAGCGTTTGTTGCTAGATTAAAAAAATATATATTTTTTTTAATTTAATTTCATCCCAAATTATAATATTATTTGTATAAAATATATAATTTGTAAATGAATTATTATAGAATAATATTACTTGATATTACTCAAGTGCATTATACATAATTTTATATTATTTTTTAATAACTTATATTTTTTATTAAATTATATATTATAATACAATTGCTCAAACAATTCTAGCAACATACGTATTATTACAGTACTATAAAACTTTACCTTCCTCTACCTACAACACACTCGTGTAATATATTGTTTTTATTTTTCCCTCTCTCTTCCACGTCCACCTGGGAATCGAACCGAAACCACCAACAACAGGGGCCGACACCACAGTTGATTATAGTAAGTCAAGGATAATGTACAAATAATGCCTGAAAACATTTGGTGATTGGATCATTCATCACCTCAAATGATATATAATCCTCATAGTTAATGATTTTAAATTCTATTATTTATTTACAGTATGGTCTGTTTAACAGGGAAAATATAGGAAATACCTAAACCAATGTTGATACAGGAATAAATTATAACGCTGAGTCAAATAAAATAATATTATTTTAAGGTGGAGGCGTCGGTTGGAGCGCGAAATTCAAATTTTATCACGTTTTTTGCAAATTGCAGCTCAGTTATAGGTCGTAAGTTATCAAAATGTTATTTGCGAGAAGATTGGTAGTATATTTACTGATTAATAACACAAAAAATCATCAACATATTCCTCCAAGGTATATTAGTAACATTTTCATGAAATAGTCGTATATGTCAGTTCAGTCAGAGAAGGTTCACCCTTAAGGAAACTTAACGCTTCACCTTTAATGAAAACTGTATCTCTTTGGTTTAGATTTTTAATTTTATCTCTCTCATTTTAATAATTCACTATAGTTTGACAAAAATATTGTAATTCAAGTATTTTCTCTACTATTCATGGTGCCTGCTAGTTTATGAGGATAATATATCATTATGTTTTAAAACCTTTAATCGAATAAAAGATATAACCGACTAAAACTTTCATTGGTTTTTGGTACTTATAAAACTGGCGTTAGTATTATATGCATGAACTGTCTGTAACTCGAAAATATGTATTAAATGCATGACCTTAATTGGTCAGTGATCGTTCGATTCTCGCTGAGATCAGTTGTGTAGCTCGCGAAGACGCGACCGCGCGGTCCAAATAGTGTAAACTGCTAACGTATCATAATAAAGCCGGCGCGAGGCGGCCGTACCACGATGACCCAGTTACCGTGGCGCACGCTCGTCAGCATATTATTATAATTTTGTTAAGGCGAAGCTAGCACTTGCTATAATAATGGCTTCGAAAAGTAAGGAATCCCCAAGCAAGTGTTCGATCAGACTTACAACAGAAACTGAACATCTGTTGTATAAACATTTTAGCGAGGAGCGAGCAGAGCGTGAAAAACTGCAAAGTCTCGTAAAGGATTTGCAAAGCCAAATTGAGATTCTCCAACAGCAGCTAAAATGCTTTGCGGAGAACTCTAAACCAGAAACTACCACCATGGAAACTTCTACGTCCCCTTGCGTTGAATATAACACAGACGAAGAAGAACTTGCTCGAGAAACGGAGTGGATTCGTACTAAAACACGAAAAAAAAGAAAATTGAACACCACACCCACTCAAATCAAAACAACAACTAATGAAGAAAATAAGAGTAACGAAAAAAGCAACAAAGCTCAAATGCCACCACCCATTATAGTGGATGGCATTCAAGATTATCAGAATTTCTTCGACTTTCTATCAGAAACTCAGGCAGCTGATACATTCACAATTAAAATGATGAGTGGTGATACTGTCAAAGTTAACACAACCAATGAAGAATCATATAGAAAAATAACCAAATCTCTTGCCGACAATAATTGTCACTGGCATTCTTATGAAAATAAACAAGAGAGACCGATAAGAGTGATGGTCAAAAAACTTCACTCTTCATGTAAACCGGAGAGAATAGTGGATGACCTCAAAAACAAAGGTTACATGATTCTAGAGGCAGTAAACAAATTTAGCTGGAAAACAAAAGAACCACTTAATATGTTCATGCTAACATTCAAAAATGAAGAACAAATTACCAAGATACATAATATTAAAACTATTATGGGTTATAAAGTGGAGATACAGGCTATTAAAACCACCAATCTAGTACCTCAATGCAAAAGGTGTCAGGCTTATGGACATACACAAAGGTATTGCTCAAAAGAACCGAGGTGCGTAAAATGCACAGGTAAACATCTAACCAAAGACTGCAAAAAAACTAGCGAAGAGAAGCCAAAATGCGTTCACTGTGGAGCTCCACATCCAGCTAACTACAGGGGATGTGCCGTAGCTAAAGAAATACAACTTCTACGAAACAAGAACACAAAAAAATCACCATTGACCCGACAACAAAAGGTAACTAGTGGAAAACAAGGTGATCCAGTACAAGGTAAGCCTATTCAAAGAAAAGTGTATAACTATACAAGTAAAGATATATCTTTCTCCCAAGTAGCCGCAAGAGGTACCAAAGCACCTCAAGGCCCTCCAGCAAATGTTAGCAGTGACAATAAATTAGACGAAATTCTAAAACTGATGTTAACATTTGATGACAGATTGAAAAAAATTGAAAATAGCACCAAAACAGCTATGTCTAAGCCTAAAAAATGAATACCACACTCAAAATTATGACATGGAACTCAAATGGTTTACAAAAGCATAAAAACGAACTACAAGTAATCCTAGACATAGAAAATGTTGATGTGTGTCTAATATCTGAAACACACTTCACAAAGCAATGTCACATTAAGTTTAAAGGCTACAAAGTATATCATGCATTACATCCTGATAATACTGCAAGAGGCGGTAGTGCTGTCATTGTAAAACAAAACATACATCACTACGAAGAAATAAAATTCGAAGAGAAAGAGATACAGTCAGTGGCGATATCCATCAAAACCAAGAGATACTCTTTAACAGTATCAGCCATTTATTGTCCACCTCGATATATGATCAGAAAAGAACAGTATATGACTTTTCTAAAGAGCCTTGGAAATAGATTTGTTCTAGGAGGTGACTTCAATGCTAAAAATACGTATTGGGGCTCCAGACTAACTACAACTAAAGGCAAAGAATTATTAAGCGCCATAAAAGACATGAAATGTGACGTGACGTCTACTGGAATGCCTACATACTGGCCTACAGATCCCCATAAAATTCCAGACATCATAGATTTTTTTATCATTAAAAATTTATCATCTAAGTATATAAGAACAAAACATAGCTATGATATGAACTCAGATCACTCCGCAATATATTTAGAATTAAGCGAAAACATCCTCTATAAAAAAAGAGCTTTGACGTTAGTCAATAAATTTACAGACTGGGAAAGCTTTAAGATAGACCTAGATAAGCTTATAGATCTAAAGATTCCACTTAAGACACCTGAACATTTAAACATTGAAGTCCAAAGCTTTATTGAGCACATTCAACAAGCAGCTTGGAAAAATACTCCACTTAGGGATAAGAAAACCAAAGGAAATACGTATCCTAGTAGAATCATAGATCTAATCGCTGATAAGAGAAGACAAAGGAAAATCTGGCACCGATCTAGATGCCCTGAGGACAAAAGAAAGCTTAATAACTTAACCAAAAAAGTAAATAGGCAAATACAAGATTTTAACAATGAAACGACTGATAAATTTCTACAGAATCTAACTAGTGATCGCATCACTGATTATTCCCTTTGGAAGGTTACTAAAAATCTTAAAAAGTCAATAACCCAAATCCCACCAATCAAAGATGGAAATGGTAAATGGGCAGTGAATAACGAACAAAAAGCTAAAAGGTTTGCAGAACATCTCGAAGCCATATTTCAACCAAACGAGGGTGAAACATATGAAGCTCTTTCTCTGGATGAAAATATGATGTCGCGTGATAATGTAGATATAAAACTAGTTACACCAAGAGAAGTTGTACAAGAAATTAAGCAACATATTAGCCCACGAAAATCTCCTGGTTATGATCTAATATCAGGAGAAATACTTCGAAATCTCCCGAAAAAAGCCATTGTTAGACTAACAACTCTTATTAATGCCTCATTTAGATTAAAATATGTACCAGACCTATGGAAAGTGGCTGAAGTGATAATGATAGCAAAGCCTGGAAAACCATCCCATGAAGCTACATCCTACAGACCGATCTCCCTGCTGCCCATCATGTCAAAATTATTTGAAAAGCTGTTGCTAAAGAGAATGAAAACTATTATAGAAAGTAAGACACTCATACCAGATCACCAATTTGGGTTTCGAGAAAAGCACTCGACATTAGATCAAGTGCACAGAATTATAAACATCATCGAACATACTCTTGAAGATAAAAAAGTGTGCTCTACTATATTTTTAGATGTTGCACAAGCATTTGACAAGGTATGGCATGAAGGTCTCATCTATAAACTGAGAAAAAACCTACCAAAACAGCTCGCTGATATCCTAGAATCGTATATTTCAGATAGAGTATTTAGAATAAGGCAAGAAGATGCCTACTCTGAACTGAAAGAAATAAAGGCTGGTGTACCACAAGGTAGTGTTTTAGGTCCGGTCCTGTACTTATTATACACCTATGATATTCCTGAACTCGAAAATAACACCATTGCGACCTTTGCTGATGATACAGCTATAATGGCTACAGGAAATACCCACAAAGAGGCAACTGAGAATGTCCAAATAGCTGTCAATCAAGTCTACAACTGGACAAAAAAATGGAGAATTAAACTTAATGAATCCAAATCTATTCACATAGACTTCAGCAATAAGAAACCCCAGTATTCTCCAGTCTATATTAATGACAAACCAATCCCATATGAGAATACAGCTAAATATCTCGGCATGACGCTTGATGTAAAGCTACGCTGGAAAGCTCACGTCAAGAAAAAAAAGGATGAATTAGAACTACGGTATAAAAGAATGTATTGGCTGCTTGGAAAACACTCTAAACTTTCAATACACAACAAACTACTACTATATAAACAAGTCCTTGTGCCAATATGGACTTATGGCATTCAGCTATGGGGCTGCGCCAAACCAAGCAATATTCTGACAATCCAACGCCTCCAGAATAAGGTGCTGAGGGAAATAGTTAATGCTCCTTGGTACATTAGAAACGTCGACCTCCATCGGGACCTTAAAGTAGAGATGGTTGACAAAGTTATAAAAAAATATGCAGAAGCTCATCAAAACCGACTTCATCATCACGTGAACGTTGAGGCAATCCAGCTTCTTGATCACACAAATATAGTGAGACGACTCAAAAGAACTAAACCATTTGAGTTAGTGTAGTTTTCGTTATAATAGTGTAACATAATTAAAGTGCTACTTATAAAGAACACAAGAACAAAGTGTCTTCCCCTTAATAGAGACAATAAGAAAAGTGTTAATGGACACATTCTTAGTAATAGTGAATTTAGAAGTTTAAGTTAAAAATAAATTACTTATTAGCCTAATATTAAGGCTAGATTGTAATAACAATAGGGAACTACACCTAATGTGTACCCTGGGATAAGGAAAAAAAAAAAAAAAAAAAAAAAAAAAAAATTGGTGGTTGTTATATTGCTTATAGTCGCTGTAGGAAAATAATATTCGCTTTATTAAATAATTATTTACTAGCTCCCTATGGTTTTACTAGCGTTCCTGAGATGAGGGTATCAATCAGGGATAATAAAGCTTCCTATTAGTGAAAGAATAAACAGGATCCGATTAGTAATTCTGAAGATTATTTTCTACATTTAAACTTATATAATTTCTTCTTTATAGTATTAGTATTGAGGAAGTGCTTACACAGATTTTTGGTTGTTGCAAAATGTAGATCACAAATTGAACTGCTTAGCACAAATGATTATGAATTATATAAAAATATAAGTTATATAATATCACTCTTCTATTATTATTATTATTTTACATAAAATATAAATTATCCTTAATATATATGATTATATGCATGCAAATATAAGTAGGAAATAGTAAGTTTAGTGTATCTGAATATAATGTATTTCAATATATATTAATATTGTCTATTAATGATAATAAGGTATAAATATCAATTGAGCTATTATTCCAGATAGATATGGCACATACTTAGAATTCCATGTTTTTGTTTGCATGCGTCATCGTCGCCAACTAAATAAATAGTGTGATCATGATTTCAATATTATCTCACTGATGAAAATATATATTTTCATTGACATTACTCATATGTCCTCCATCTGTTTATTGTTCTTAGGAAGTTTGCTTTATGATTATTTCGTAATATAAAAATTGATATTGTATTTTTTAGTATACTAGAAAACCGGTTTTCAACAAAAATTTAAGGTGACATGTTTTTTATGTGTGTACATTGGAGTGTACGTTGTCAAGTTAAGGGTTAAAGAGGCTATAATCATATCATCTATGTATATAAGGCATGCTTTTGATTTATCATTAACTACTTACTAACTTTCCTAACGTTTCATTTCACGCTGCTACTCTCCTGTAGTCAAATGGACCCACATTCGAGGTAAAACGTGCTATATCATTTCATTAATTGGTGATGTAACCCTAAGAAGTTTCTAGAATTTTTATTGAGAAGACCAATTTTACAGGTCTTGTAAACGATCAGCAAAATTGATCTTTAAAATTTTGTAAATTCTGTTAAAGATTCGTTTCTCCAATTAAATTCATGAAACATATATATATTCCCAGTGTAAATCATTATTACCCATCGCTTATAAGTCAATCTTAAATAGCTTGTGTCGTCATTCCTGTCTCTGGGAACCGATTTGCATGGATTTTGATAATATTTTCAGAAATGTTACTTATCATTAATGTTCCCTTTATAGGGCGAATTGGAGCAACAGTTGCTGCAGGCTAATCCTATATTAGAAGCATTCGGTAACGCCAAAACTGTTAAAAACGACAACTCGTCTAGATTCGTAAGTATTATTACATCTTTCGTCAAGCCACATCAAACTTTCTCATTTAGCAGGGTTATAAATTCGCACTAATTTCAGGGTAAATTCATAAGAATAAACTTCGACGCGTCGGGATACATAGCCGGCGCGAATATCGAAACGTACTTATTAGAGAAATCAAGAGCAATTAGGCAAGCGAAAGACGAACGGACATTCCACATCTTCTACCAGCTTATGGCCGGTGCGACGGCTCAACAGAAAGCAGAATACATTCTAGAAGATCCCAAGAGTTACCCGTTCTTGACAAATGCCGCGTTACCAGTACCAGGGATCGATGACGCCCTGGAGTTCCAAGCTACTATCAAATCTATGAACATTATGGGCATGAACATGGAGGACTTCAATTCTATATTCAGAATAGTTTCCGCTGTTCTCCTCTTCGGTTCGATGCAATTCAAACAGGAAAGGAATTCCGATCAGGCCACTTTGCCTGACAATACAGTGGCGCAGAAGATTGCGCACTTGCTTGGTAAGTTTTTTTTTACTTCTGCTTTAAACCTGTTGAAATTTTCAATCTAATTGTAACTTTTTTTTCCAGGTCTTTCAGTAACAGAAATGACAAAAGCTCTCATGAAGCCACGAATCAAAGTAGGTCGCGATTTCGTAACGAAAGCACAAACAAAAGAACAAGTAGAGTTCTCAGTCGAAGCCATCGGCAAAGCGTGTTACGAGCGGCTATTCAGATGGCTTGTCAATAGGATCAATAGGTCTTTGGATAGGACTAAGAGGCAAGGAGCTTCGTTCATCGGTATCCTCGATATGGCCGGTTTTGAAATCTTCGATATGAACTCGTTTGAGCAACTGTGTATCAATTACACTAACGAGAAGCTGCAACAGCTGTTCAATCACACCATGTTCATTCTCGAACAGGAGGAGTACCAACGAGAAGGTATCGAGTGGAAGTTCATCGACTTCGGGCTCGATCTTCAACCGACAATCGACCTTATTGACAAGCCCATGGGTATCATGGCTTTGTTGGACGAAGAGTGCTGGTTTCCTAAAGCTACAGACAAGTCTTTCGTCGAGAAGCTGGTGTCCGCTCATTCTGTCCACCCCAAGTTCATGAAGACAGACTTCCGAGGGGTTGCCGACTTCGCAATCATTCACTACGCTGGCAAAGTGGATTACTCCGCGGCGCAATGGTTGATGAAGAATATGGATCCTTTGAATGAGAACGTTGTTTCTCTTCTCCAAAATTCTCAAGATCCGTTTGTCTGCCACATTTGGAAGGACGCCGAAATTGTTGGCATGGCGCAACAAGCGATGACAGACACTCAGTTCGGTGCGAGGACGAGGAAAGGAATGTTTAGAACCGTCTCCCAACTTTACAAGGAGCAACTTACTAAGCTGATGGCGACTCTCAGAAATACGAACCCGAACTTCGTGAGATGTATAATTCCCAATCACGAGAAGAAAGCCGGCAAGATAGAGGCGCCTTTAGTCTTGGACCAGTTGCGTTGCAATGGTGTGCTTGAGGGTATCAGAATTTGCAGACAGGGTTTCCCTAACCGTATACCTTTCCAAGAGTTCAGGCAAAGATACGAATTGCTCACGCCTAATATAATACCTAAAGGTTTCATGGATGGAAAGAAGGCTTGCGAACAAATGATCGAGGCCTTAGAGCTGGATCACAATTTGTACCGCGTTGGTCAGTCGAAGATCTTCTTCAGGGCTGGAGTGCTAGCTCATCTAGAAGAGGAGCGTGATTACAAGATTACAGACTTGATTGTGAACTTCCAGGCCTTCTGCCGAGGTTTCCTTGCCAGGAGAAACTACCAGAAGAGGCTGCAGCAGCTCAACGCGATAAGAATTATTCAGAGGAATTGTGCTGCGTATTTGAAATTGAGGAACTGGCAATGGTGGAGATTGTACATTAAGGTGAGACTTTGGAATATTGCTTAGGTGTAGTAGGTTAGAAAATGACCCCAAAAAACGTATTTATAATATGGCAATCGAGTAATATGTTTGGATTAGTGTTTCCACTTATCAATATTACAAATAAAAGAATTACATAACTCAAAGAAGATAGTACTATGTTTTGAAAACATCACCCGCCATTATAATTTCAATAGTTATTGTAAACTTACGCGATGACCTACATTTTGAATAAGACCATTGTAGGTTTACTCGACTGTTAAACACCTGTATCTCACGATATATATTGTTTGTATAGGTCTTGTTTATGTCCTAGGACTAGTCGGGTAGTGATGAATTCCTTTTGTTAGTCACTTCACGGTGCCTTCACATCTAACATGTTTAAGAATATAATGAGGAGAATTAAACCGCGTAAAGTACGCCATTACGATTGATTGTACATTTCTATTATGAACCTTAATTTTTAATAGATAAGGTTAAAGATTGTTTTTAAAGATGATTGATGAATAAACGCTAGGTAATGGAAGTATAAGTCTAGTTGATTGTAATCTGGGCTGTAGCATTTATGCCTAGATGAGGCTCGTGATTTACCTTACTAGAACTTGTTATTTTAGACATGCAAACTTCATCAAAATACTTTCGGCCAGTAATAATAAAATTTACAATTCTAGGTCAAACCACTCCTAGAAGTGACAAAACAGGAAGAGAAGCTCACGCAGAAGGAAGAAGAGCTCCGACAGGCTTGCGACAAGTTGGACACTCAGATGAAACGGTGTCAGGAGTACGAGAGGAAGTACCAGCAGGCCAATGCTGAGAAGACCCAGCTGGCTGAGCAATTGCAGGTATAGGGTCTTATTTTAAGGTCAATGAGATTGAAAATTGACTGCAGTAGTGGTTTAAGGTTTTTGGTTTGGGACTGACTAGGTTTGACTAGTGACATTGAAGAGTTGAAACAAAAACATTACCTTTTGGGTCGGTGGGGTAAAAAGAGTACATTTAACGAGAGGACCTAGCTGACATGATATCACACTCATGATGAATTGATTATAAGGATACCAAATTAGATTGGGATAGAACTTCTATTTGTTCTGAGTCTGGGTATATAATTAACTGTATAAAGTGATTGGGGTCGTGAGCCCGATCCACTTTGAAGATTTCTTTATAAAGAATTTTTAACATTGCTTTGTTTGCCATTAGACGGCGTTTGAAGAATTTTCCTAAGGCCCAATTTCACCAACGTAGCATAGTACTTTTCCATGTGATAAACATGGCGAGAACTTGTATAGAATATATATCAAACTATGATATTGTAGGCCTAAGTAGAGCAAACTAAACTACTAAGTAGGTTGTGTTCCGTCCACGCTACCATATATCGGCGATACAAGTCGGTGGAACGCTACAATATCTCAAGTGATTATAGTATTATAGCCTCTATTTCAATTTCAAAGAGTTTTAATTGTAATGACAAAAAAAGTAATCTGACTTTTGTCAAGTGTATTTAGAGATCCTGGGATTACTTTAGTAGTATATTCATTAATCTGTGGTTCTGTCTGGGTCGGGTTGCAGGCGGAGCTGGAGCTGTGCGCGGAGGCGGAGGAGAGCCGGGCGCGCGCGGCGGCCAGGAAGCAGGAGCTGGAGGAGCTGCTGCACGACCTGGAGGGCCGCATCGAGGAGGAGGAGGAACGCTGCAACGCGCTGCACCAGGACAAGAAGCGTCTGCAGCTCAACATACAGGTTACTAATTTTTTTTGGCCTTCGTGTCTTTTGCCAGTGTAAAGTTACTTCGCAACGTCACTTCGTAAGTTCCTGCCAAAAAAGTCTATAGGTTACATTACATCACATATCTAAATACCCTAGTAAACATCCCTAATAGCGGCATTAAAATCGGCCAAGAAATACGGAAGATATAAGCATTTTAAACTGCTTCACATTGAAAAGTTTGTCAGCTACATAGTTCAGACACCGATGGATAGATGGCGCTGCAATATCTACATACAACCTACATCGCGCTAGTGGAGTTTGTTCGCGCATTCACATTATACATATATAGGATTCCAACATCAACAGTTGGACCGCGGTCCCCAGGCACGATGACCCAGCCTGGCGGAAGATCTTCCCTTTTCAATGGAGGAATCATCCAACTTTTTCCTCCATATTTTTTTTGTGCTCTGCTATTTGACCAAATTCTTTTTGAAAATGAGGGCAATAGAGTATAACTCTAAAATGTTGTTCAGGACTTGGAAGAGCAACTGGAAGAGGAGGAGGCCGCCAGGCAGAAGCTCCAGCTCGAGCGTGTACAATGCGACTCCAAACTGAAGAAGTTGGAAGAAGACCTGGCTCTCAGCGATGACACCAACCAGAAACTAGTTAAGGAGAAGAAGGTAATATTTTATCCTACTAATCCTACTTTATATTATAAATGTGAAAGTTTGTGAGTATGTTTGTTACTTCTTCACACTCAAACAGTTGGATCAATTTTCAAATTTGGTATGGCCTAAGGAAAACATAAGATCCCTCGGGAACGCGGGTGAAACCGCGGGGCGGAAGCTACTATCCTATAATTTTTTCAATCGGCATGCGTTTGGCCACAATTTCATCGTAGCTGGAATGTATTATTCAAGGAATTTTATCTTATTATACTTCTTATCTAAGTTAATTTTATTATCTAGATATATTTCTAATAAATATTGTACAAAATGTAACTTTTATAATGTTTGTTTAAGATATTGGAAGAGAGGGCCAACGACCTCTCGCAAGCATTGGCCGAGGAGGAAGAGAAGGCCAAACATTTGAGCAAACTAAAGGCCAAGCAGGAGTCCGCTATTGCTGAATTGGAAGAGAAACTACTGAAGGTATATTCACTAATTAATTACGTAGCTAATAGTAATTAGTACTTAATTTAATAGCACTGTTCATCGAAACCGCAATCACAATAGGGTAGATGACTGATATTACTGTTAGTACTGAGGCGTGACGTCACATCTTTGTATTTCCCAGGTTGGGGTGCTGTCCTACCCTAGACTTGTCATGCCTGAGTACCATCAATAAAGCTGAAGCATGTTCAGTAATCATAGTTCGCCCTGTCCATTGTTGACAATAAAACGGTCTCATGTAAAATCTTTTGTTTAGACTATTTTTATGACAAGCGCATTCTTTGGTTAAATTGTGTGAGGCACATGTAGCTGCTGGTTACGGCATACAAAATACACCCTTAAGGTGATCATACATAAAGCTGAATTTCATTCGGGTGCTTCACCTAAACTTGCCTACGGGATACCTATTTACACTGCATGTATAATGTTTCGTGAAAATGTGTTTGCGTAGAGCAAAACTAGCGCAGGGGACCCAGTCTTCTGATTTGCCCCACCCTGGGTACGCCCCTGTTTACCTTTATGTATATTCTGATGGCAGGACCACCAATTGCGTCAAGAAGCGGATCGAGCGAAGAGGAAGCTAGAAACTGAACTACAAGACGTGAAGGAACAACTCACCGAGAGGAAGGCACAGCTTGAGGAGTTGCAGATTGTTCTCAGTTAGTATTTTTTCTACTATGTATTCGTTGTTTGACCACCAATCTCACCGTTGTCAGTGATGATTTGGACGATGGTGGTAAGCATTTAAAACCTAGGAAGGAAATGGCTCTCAAGTGTAGCCGTTGGAACACACCAGAAGGTGCTTGGCGACAGATTTTCAACATGAGGGTTGTAGCGAACCAGGCGGGTACCACCGTGCTATGGTTTCCTTCACCGAAAGCTGAAGCTAATTGTAGGATTCGAAAACGCTATATTCGTCTCGGCATTCGACATCACAACCACTGAGCTAACACCGCCTTAAATTCCATCGGATTATTCTACATTTAATAATACCTATTCTATCTATTATTTACTATATCACAATTTCGGAAAAATGTTGTCATTATAGTGTTTCTATAAGTAAACTATCTGGCCTCGCAGTCGTTGTCCTGTTCTAAGAATAAATTAAATTGAGACCTACCTACCCGTGTGTAGGTAGATACTTACCGATTTTTTTTCTTATTTTTTTTTCATAAGAACCTTCTCCAGACAATAACAAACACAACAAAAAAGAATTAGCGAAATCGGTTCAGCCGAAATATGGGTTAATTTTTATACAAGTATCGAAAAAGCATTAAAATGTATTTTTTTTACAGCAAAACGTGAAGAGGAGCTAGCAACGGCGATAAGCCGAGCTGATGAGGAGGGGGCTCTGCGAGCAGCCGCCCAGAAGAGCGCCCGCGAGGCGGAGTCCGCCCTCGCCGACGCGCACGAGGACCTGGAGGCCGAGCGCGCCGCCCGGACCAAGGCCGAGAAGCTCAGGAGGGACCTCAACGAGGAGCTAGAGGCCTTGAAGAGCGAGCTGCTCGACTCGCTTGATACTACCGCTGGTCAGTTCATCATATCATATCCTTGGCTTATTATGGCCTTTTATGAAATACTAAAACTAGCTGTCCCCTGCGGTTTCACCCGCGTTCCCGGGATAAAAAGTGACCTATATATCCTTTTCCTTAATATAGGCATAAAGTAAATAATGTACTACGTACAAATATAGGCTATCTGCATGCCAAATATCATCGTGATTGGTTCAGTGGTTTGGGTGTGAAAGGGTAACAAACAAACATACAAACTTTTGCTTTTATAATATTAGTATTGAGGGATGGTATGGGATTAGTATGGATAATAGGATTATACAAGAAATGGTTGCCCTTTCTGATTATGTAATCAATCACGATGGATTTTTGAAAATTCAGTTCTTCAGTTCTACTAATCTATTACTATAATTATTATATTATATTACTTCTTCACACGCTCAAATGACTGGACCAATTTAGATGATATTTGGTTTGGAAGTGGCTGACACCCTGAATGAACACGTAGGCTACTTTTTATCCATTTATGAAACCGCGGGGTCGAAAGCTACAGTATGACACAACTTAGATGTAGCATCGGCAAATCGTTTTCGTACACTTCAATTCCAATTTACACAACTAATGAAAATCATTTATTATCACGCCATTCAACGTTCAACAAGATCATTTTCGCCGATAATTTTTTAACACATGAGTAATGTTGTAGGCGCACTCTTTTCGAGAACGATCGATTTTCCGAATTTTGCCGATGCTTCATCTAAGTTGTGTCATACTATAGTTCCTTATAATAATACAAAAATAAATGAAATGTAGCAAGTTTATACAAGTAAATTATTTATTATTCTTCCAAAAGCACAACAAGAGCTCCGTTCGAAGCGGGAACAAGAAGTGGCGGTCCTGAAGAGAAGCCTAGAGGAGGAAGCGGCCTCACACGAGGCCTCGCTGTCCGACCAGCGACACAAGCACTCGCAGGAGTTGCAGCTCCTCACTGAACAGCACGAGCAGATCAAGAAGGCTAAAGCTGGTGAGTTGAGCATTTTTCTGGTTCTCTGGAATAAAATTACGGAACGCTTAGGATCACTCGTGTGTCTGTCTGTCCGAAAAAATTGGATTAGATTGCGTTGAAATTGAGTGTAACGTAAATAGATTAATTTCAAACATTCCACTTTTGTGTAGTATATTAGATTTTTTTTTTAAAAAGTTTCGAAAACTACTGTGTGACCTTCGTGTGTGACATATCAAATGAAGGGGTCTTTATGAGGCTCTCAAATCTTTTTTTATAATCTTAAGATAAATAGTTTTGAAATTATTTAAGAAAAGAGGCGAAAATTTACCATTTTTGGGGGCCTTATCTCCGAAACTACTGGGCCAATTTTTTTTGAAAAAATGCAGAAAATAGTTAATACATATAGATTACAGGAAACCCTAAAAGAAGTCTTTGGTATTTAGAGTAACATAAGGATTTTAAAATTCAACTTATTGTTAATTTTCGTTATTTTGGTTGTTTTTAATTCATTTTATTATTATCGATTTAAAAGTTTAATGCGCCCATTGCGCCTTCCATTCCTTTGAGCCAAGTCTAAATTAAAATTTGTACAGCCTTTTTTTACAAACTAAATGACAACCTCTTGCCTCCATTATGAAAAGGAATAAAAAATAAAAAAAGTCTCCATTCCAAATCCAAACTTCAATCAACACAACATCAAAACTTTTCATAGCTGTCATCTACAAATACAACTTTTACTAAAGAATTTACGTTGAAATTTAGATTATTTTAAACATATAATGCGTTGATTAACAATGGCGGTGAACGGCACTAAGGAGCGCAGGCAGAAGAACGTGAAGTTTGGGTTCTCTAAAGACGATAACTTTGAGGTGGAAAGTGTTGTTTTTGGTGTCGCCCCTCATGAGGAAGGCAGTTCGTTCAACTCCGCCAGGGATTACTGGCAGCACATAACTAGTGGGGCGTCGCCGGAGAGGAGGAGTGATGCTTCCATGAAATGTGTATACCTATATGTCTCTTTTGGGGTAGTTCGGTCGGTACATAACATGGCTGTTGCTAGTCGTCCGCTAATCGGGTGAATAAGATCGTATTCTTTACGGCCGTAGGAACAGTTTTTTGATCAAGATATGGGACTGGAAATTCTCAAAACAATGTAAGAAGACTTAGAAAAAAAAAACCATGAATCTAACCTAAAGTATCCCTGTCGTTTTTGAACGGAATTTCATTGTGTCCCTACGGCTTTTTTTATAATATAGGGGGCAAGGGAGCATAAGGCTACACTACTATCCAACCAATTTTATGAATCCGATTAGCGGAACACGAGACACTTCGTTAAAATATACGGTAATTAACCGTTATCCGTCCGCTTTGCTGGGTGTATATTTTTGAGTAAGATTTTACAGCAGTATATACAGATAGATATGGTGTCATTGGCTAAAAAAACACCGGACAAGTGCCAGTTTGACTCGCGCACCGAGGTTTCAGTAATTTCCTATATTACTTTTTGTTTTTTTTTTTTATTTCATGTTTATCAACTATTGTTTACACTTACATCAAAATCGAAGATCCATTGATGAATATCAGTGTAACAATTTTTCAAACACCGCATGTACAATAAAATAATAGTTAACCTACATACTTTAATTAAATACCATAGTCTTCTCATAGGTTTAAAAAAATCTACTTAATTTAACTTTTAATATTGTGTTCAGGTCTAGAGAAAGCCAAGCAAGTGCTGGAGGCTGAGAACGCAGACTTGGCGACGGAGCTGAAGACGGCGAGTGCGGCGCGCGCGGAGGGCGAGCGCCGTCGCAAGCAAGCCGAGGCGCAGCTCGCTGAGATAGCCGCCAAGCTGCAGGAGGTCGAGAGAGCTAGGTGAACGATCTCTCTATAATAACCAAGCTTTTAGTCGACTGCTGGACAATGACCTCCCTCAAGGATCTCCACGATGGTCGGTCGTGCGCTACCCGCATCCAGCGCTTTCAATATTTTCCTCTTTGTCCTACTATCTTCAAGTAGAAGTCATGTGATCTGCTCATAGAAAGATTTATTCTAAACAACATACAACATTACATTAAGGCAGAACAGATACAGTGCATAGCAAGTTCTTTATAGACTGTGCTTAATACCTTCGGTCATATCACTTACCATAGTGCGTTTATGAGTGCGTTAGTGAGTGCGTTTGTAAGTGCGTTTGTAGGTTATAATGTATGTGTTGTGTAGAGCGGAGGTGGCGGAGAAGTGCGTGCGGCTGCAGAGCGAGGCGGAGGCGGCGGCGGCGCAGCTGGAGCAAGCCGACCTTAATGCGTCCGCCGCGCTCAAGCAGGCCGCCACCATCACCGCGCAGCACGCCGAGGCACAGGTACCTAGTTTCACATCACTCAAATATTATACATAAATCATTCACCTTAAAAAGCAAAGCTGTGAGTCTATCAATTTAAATCAGTTAAATATAGCGGGTTATCAGTTCAGGTACCTGTATACGCAAACAGTATTTCTTTGCAAAATATCAACAAATAATATTTATTCAAATAGACCTTCACAGGCACTTATGAATTGTCAGACTCTAATGCACGGGTCGGAAGGTAGCTTTTACTGAGAAGAGCCGGCAATAAACTCAACAATTAATCTTTTCAAAAAATAAACTTCACAATTTAGGTACATAAAATATATCCTGCAAAAGCGAGCGCTACACCCAAGTCTTTTTGTCATTTAAATATTCGTTAATATTGTAATAAGCCTTTTTTTACTAAAATGGTCTTAATATGTAAAATTATAAAAAAAAGTAAGGTAGTAAAATTTATATTAATGAAGATAGTAAAATCTTAACATAATAAAAGGAAAGCGTGACTGATTGACTGACTGATTGAATTATCAACGCACAGCTCAAACAACAGGACGGATCGGGTTGAAATTTGGCATTATAAGCAGCCACTAAGAGAGGGTTTTTGAAACTCAATCCCTAATGGGGGGTAAAATAGGGGATTTTAGGAAAGCTAGTAGGGAATTTTATGCTTGCAGGATGACATAAATTATAACATTTAATTTTGATAATCAATATCCTAGGCCCTTCTGGAAGAGGAAACCAAGCAGAAACTGTCGCTGCAAACGAAACTTCGCAACATTGAACAGCAGCTGGAACAGGCAAGAGACCAACTTGAAGAAGAGGAGGAAGCCAAGAAGAACTTTGAGAAACAGGTGAATAGGAGTCAATTTACCTTTGCTGCTTATTGTTGTTTGATATCAATAGGCTTTCTTTCTATTTGGAGGGTCTTTAAGGTTGAGAATGCTTGCTCATGATATACAGGCAGATTTTTTTAAGTGGGCGTGGTAGGGCAGATCCTAAAGTATAGGGAATAGCGAAATGTAAGAAAGGAGTCTCGAGGCCGATTTTGATTGAAACGAAAACTGTATGTATACATACATTACAGATTTTCAAAAAATAAATTTGCCTTACGAGGAATCGAAGTCAATTTGGAAAAAAAAATATTGGTCCATGTCGCTTATATATGAAAAATTAATGGAAAATTATTTTTATCACAAAAAAACTAGGTATTTTCTTTTTCTTACGTTTATGACCTTACTCACGCACAAAACAACTTAAAGTTATAATTATTATAGGTAAACTGATTTAATAAATGTTTATCAAATTGTATCAAAAACGTATATGTAACGTTTAAAAGAGGCATTCAATATCTAAATATCTATACTAATAATAAAGCTGAAGAGTTAGTTTGTTTGAACGCGTTAATCTCTGGATCTTCGGATTCGAAAAATTCTTTCACTACTACGCTACATTATCCCCGAAGATTATAGGCTTTTTATCGGGAATGCGAGGGAAACCGCGGGGAACAGCTAGTTAAAAACAAAATGCATGTTCCCAGGTGACAGCGCTGACCCAGCAAGTGACGGAAGCGAAGAAGAAGGCGGAGGAGGAGGCGGAGGCAGCCGCCCTGCTCGAGGAGCAACGGAAGAAACTCACCAAGGACGTTGAGGCGCTACATCGACAGATCGATGAGCTACAGCAGGCTAACGACAAGCTCGACAAGAGTTAGTTACATCTCTATACTCTCATTTTTAATTTGTTACTAAAATGACAGCTGCTATCAAACATTTTTTTTTAATGTTGCAAGCGTAGAGTATATTGTTGTAGTATGGCTCTTTATGATTCATTTAACTGTTTTGACATGAACTTTTTATTTAATTTTATCGATGGGTAAATCGAAAGGTATTAAATGCTATAATTTGTAAACAGGCAAAAAGAAGATCCAAGCGGAGCTGGAAGACACGAACATTGACCTCGAGGCGCAGCGAGCCAAGGTCATGGAGCTCGAGAAGAAACAGAAGAGCTTCGATAAGGTACACAACAACGGTAGCGCTGATATTAGTAGTTACAAATGTAATTTGACCTTGAGCCTTCGGTTAAGAAAAAAACAATTATAGGTGTCCATAAGACACCCGTTTAGAACGAAGATCATAAATAAAATAAGTCTTAACCACTCTGACGTGGCTGTCAAATAAAATGAAAATGGAAATCTAGGAATGTCTTGAAAAGCAACTCTTTTGCAGGCGAATCTTGTCCTTATTGACTTTAAAAACTTTATTATTATAACTCTTATATTTTCCTGTCAAGGTTGAATTTTAAATAAGACTTTCCTAGATTTTCATTTTATTTGACAGCTACGCCAGACTGGATATATTAAAGTCGAATTAGTATGAAAATTTTCTTGTGTGCAGCGATTTATGGTATATTACGAAGATGTAGCAGGTGGGCAAGGGGCACATTGAAATTACTTTTGGTGGAGCAACATTTTGCAACATGACATTTTACAAATTGTTACCATCTTGAAAAATGTTGCTTCTGTGTTGATGCACCATTACAGGGAGTTGTTAAAAATAGATGTTACATTCGGGTGTAATATATACGAGTGTTTTTTTTATACGGTTTGGGTGATGGTGCAGTAACAGGCATGTATATGCAGGGGCGGCCTTAGCCATTGCGAGGCCCTTGTCTTTGTGGAATTATTTTTAATGATGATGCCTAACGAGAAATGCTGTAACTGAGTTAGTAAAAAAATAATAGTTTATGATACTGTTGCATAATAGGGGGTTATTAAATACGAGTGTGAGTCTTAATAGTATCACACGAGTTTTTAATACCTAATTATGTGCAGTATCATACAGTACTTTATCTAAACTCATATAAATAATGTAATTAAAAAAAATTGAAAAATCGATATCGATATTTTTCTACCAACTTTTCAAAAACATGTTGAGTGACATTTTTGGTCAAAATGATATATGTAGGCAAAACAATCAAATAAACAGAATTTGTCACATTGTCATCGTCAAATTGAATTGATACTGATTGATTATACTATTGATAGGTCCAAAGTGTACTTTAATAGAAAAAAAGTTATTTTATAGCATTATCTTGGGAACACAACTGTACTATAATGAATCATTATACACGGGTGTGCCTAAAGTGGGTCATTAAAGTACTGATTTTGATTTCATAATAAGAACATTACGATATGAGAGTAGATAAAATAATATACCTACATAATATTGGTCATGATAAACTAAGGTGCAATAATGTCTTACAAGAATCAGGGAATGATGTTTGCGGCTTTTTTAAGATTCAAATTAATATATTGAGTACTTGGGTCGTTGCGTGAGTGCGCGAGGCCTCTGGGGGTAAGGCCGCCACTTGATATGTGAGTATAGTATGACACAACTTAGATGAAGCATCGGCAAAATTCGTAAAATCGATCTTTCTCGAAAAGAGTGCGCCTACAACATAACTCATGTGTTAAAAAATGATCAGCGAAAATGATCTTGTTGAACGTTGAATGGCGCGATAATGAATGTTTTTTATTAGTTGTGTAAATCGGAAGTGAAGTGTACGAAAACGATTTGGCGATGCTACATCTAAGTTGTGTCATACTGTAATGTTGTGTTGTGTTGTGTTTTGTTCAGGTGGTGTCGGAGGAGCGCGCGGTGGCGGAGCGGTACGCCGCCGAGCGCGACCAGGCCGAGCGCGACGCCAGGGACAAGGAGACCAAGGTGCTCTCCCTCACCAGGGAACTCGACGACGCCGCTCAAAAGGTAACCAACACACCCACCCATCCATGTTTACATCTCACTACTTACGTAGATGTAATGAGAAAAAAATGTATATCACAGTTTCAATATTTTAATTACAATATTCTTAGTATTTTTTTTATATTTCTTTGTAAATAATTAAATTTAGGTTCCGTTTTTATATCTTCTTATAATATTATCCAATAATTATTTTTCTTATTACTTTGAAACTGAATTTTAAATATTGTCAAGTACCCTATTTTTACCCTAATTACATTACATTAATGAACCCTCGAAATATTACACTTTTTTTTTCGAGCAATCGTCACTAGATAGTATAAAATAAAGTTGCCCGCTGTCCTTATGTATGCTTAGATCTTTAAAACTACGCAAAGGATCTTGATGCGGTTTTTTTTAATAGATAGAGTGAGGAAGGTTTATATGTATAATACATGCATAATATAGTAGAGAAAATCCGGGCAAAGCCGGGGCGGAACGCTAGTGTTAAGATAATTATTTTGCACACACTCCACACTCATTCAAACAAAATATTGTTAGCCTCACTAACTTCAACATGTCTCAACAGATCGAAGAACTGGAACGCACGAAGCGTCTCCTACAATCGGAGCTAGACGAGCTAGCCAACACGCAAGGCACGGCCGACAAGAACGTCCACGAGCTTGAGAAGGCGAAGCGCGCTCTTGAGTCGCAGCTCGCGGAGCTCAAAGCTCAAAACGAGGAGATTGAGGACGATCTCCAGCTGACCGAGGATGCTAAGTTGCGATTAGAGGTCAATATGCAGGCTATGAGGGCGCAGTTTGAAAGAGATTTGCAGGTAAGATTGCGTTCAATGCTTATTTTAATTATGCCGATTTTTGAGTTATATATTTGAAAGATGTTGACATTTTGGCCGTTATTATGGCTTCCTAGCTAAGCATAAGTTTTTTTTTTATTTAATTAGAGAAGATTTTTTTGCACATTCTTCTTAAGAATACTCGAAGTTTTAAAAATAAACAGTATTTGTAAAGAATTTCGGACAAAACTGGATATTGCGTGGGAATGCAAAGTTTTCATAATCACTTATGTAAAATCATTTTTATTGAATATTGTAACTTTATTCTATTACTTTAATCTGTCATCAGCTCCATTGTATATGAAAAGAAGTGTAATTAGATGACATTAAACAGGCTAAAGAAGAGCAAGGGGAGGAGAAGCGGCGCGGCATTGTGAAACAACTTCGCGATTTGGAAGCGGAGCTCGAGGAGGAACGAAAACAGCGCACCGCTGCACTCGCTAACCGAAAGAAACTTGAGGCCGACCTCAAAGACGCCGAGCAAGCCTTGCACCTGGCTAATAAGGTACGTTTACACATTTACCCCCACATTCATAAAAAATAATATTTTAATTAATCTTACTATTATAAAAGTGAAAGTTTGCTATATATAATATATCTTTGTTACTGCCGAAATATTATTTAAATCATCTCCAAAGAGATAGAACCAATTGAGCTATGGCCAGTTTAAAATTTTAAGTCGTTTACATATAAAGATACTTCGAGATTTCAATTGCCGCAATTAAGTCATTTATGAATACAAAATATAGCATGGGTCCCAAATATGATCCCTGAGGGACACCTGAAGTGACATTACAATACTTGGGATTCTTAGCTGAATATTTTTTTTTGAAATTAGACGAAAAACAATCAACCCTTGGTATTCATGGAAGTGTACGCCTTCCAGGCATACCGATATTGCTAAGCTTAACAATAAGACATGATTGACCCTATCGAAAGCTTTACTAATGTCTTTGTAAACTACGTCCACTTGATTTGTCGTTATTGACCTTTGTCTATCAAACAAGTCGTCCCGGTTGTTTTTTTCGGCTTTTTCTCCGTTTAAAGCTGACTTTTGAACTTCGTGTGTGCAGGTGAAGGAGGACGCGAGTAAGCAGGTGAAGAAGCTCCAGCAGCAGCTGAAGGAGGGCGCGCGGGAGGCGGACGAGGCCCGCGCCGGCCGCGAGGAGGCCGCGCAGGCCGCCCGCGACGCCGAGCGCCGTGTTAAGGTAACTAGCCTTTTTTAATGTGGGGAAATCCTCATAGGATATAGCCAGCATCTCCGGGGGGAGCGGCCAGATTATGCCGGACTCGTACCGACTAAAACCCCACAGTGGTCGCCATCTGCGCTGTAAAGGGGCGGGCTCTCGTGCAGAACGCGTACTCCCCCTCCACGCACTCCTCTAGATAGCTCGTCCCGGAGAAGTATGATACTTCCCCAAGGTAACTAACCTAACTCCACCACTACCTCAACACGAAACTTAGGCCGCCTCCCCATTACACTACACTTTTAATGAATCTCACTATATCTCTTTCTAATACAAATCGTATGAAAGGAATAGGAGAAATTTAGTTTTTTCCAATTTAGTGCGATTGCATGTTTAAACGTGAATTTATGGCCGGAGCACAGTGGCGCATAGCACGTCAGAATATTTAAAATGTATCGATTGTATTTAGTAATTATCCAATGAAAATAAGGTATATATTTCAATGCTGGGTGATCGGCCTCGGAGCATCGCGACACAGTTTTCTCTAAAGTTTCGCTAATTTAAATATATACCTTATTTCAATTGGATATGACTTCTTGTGCGCTGGCCATTAGACACCATGTTATTCGGTCTCTGCTAAAGCTGTGACATAGACTTATTTGACAGCTTTCAATATCTCAATAATATTTGTAAGAAAGACATGTGACGTAATAGTTTGATAAACGGCAATAATATTTGTGTATGTAATATGTGCAGGCGTTGGAAGCGGAAGCCCTGCAACACGCCGAGGAGCTGGCGGCGGCGGACCGCGCCCGCAGACAGGCCGAGGCGGAGAGAGACGACCTGCTCGATGAACTCAACAATACTTCCTCTAAGGTACCTAACTAACTACACTACTTCAAACTACATAATATCGGCACACAAATAGTATGGTATTTTCTAGAACAAAAACTCAATTATATCTAAATTTTAATATTAGGTTCACTTACCACATTGACACACATGTAAATATTACGTTGCAATCAATTTTGCACCTTATGCATTGTATATTAATTACAGTTTTGCCGGTATCTTGAAGTTTTAAATGGGTCTGTTATATATATGGGTATGGTAATATAATCCAACAGAGCACTCTTCTCATCGACGAGAAGAAACGTCTGGAGGCGAGGATAGCCGCCCTCGAGGAGGACCTGGACGAGGAACAGTCCAACAACGAAATACTCAACGACAGGCTCAGGAAGGCACAGGTGAGAGTTTCATACAGCCCTATATTAAAGGATCCATAGTACCTACTTGTTGAATCTGGAATCTGGTCTATGTTGATTCAATGCTGTCTACTTGTCTGAGTTGTCTCATACTGATTCATTTCTTACATCAGCTTTTGGACCGAATTCAGAAACTACTTTTATAAATGCGAAAGTTTGTGAGTATGGATGTATGTTTGTTACTCTTTCACGCAAAAACTACTGAACGGATTTTGATGAAATTTCGAACACAGATACTTTATAACCTGGATTAACACATAGCATACTTTTTATCACGGTAAAACATAAGATCCCTCGGGAACGCGGGTGAAACCGCGGGGCGGAAGCTAGTTGCTCATAAAAGGTATAATATCATTTTCTGCGTTATGCATGTCTTGTAAAGTCTGTTTTTTATAACTCCAAAATGATTAAAGTACGATCAATATGAGATTTTGGGGCGAGTCCCATCATAAGCTCAAAAGCCATTCTGGGAGTTTATATTACCTCTGAGTGGTGTATCCAGTTTTTCAGTCGCTTTCTATGGAATAATTGAATTTATGTTATTGGCACTTACTATAGCCATAGTCTTGCCGTCGATCTTGGTGGCCAATGTTTGATTTAGAACTATGATCCTTTAAGAATAAAATCATCTTTTCAATTCTTCTTGATTGATAAATAATTGTTTCTCTCAGAACCAAATCGACCAAGTGACGATGGAGCTTGGCACGGAGAAGTCCGCCACACAGAAGCTCGAGAGCGGCAAGTTGGTGCTTGAGAGGCAGAACAAGGAGCTGAAAGCTAAGCTTGTCGAGCTGGAGACTGCCGCACGCACAAAGACTAAGGTATGCATATATCATTTTAGCGTATCTTCAGTTGCTTTAAAAACAAAAGTCTTCGAAAATCATTAGAAATTGAAGGATGTTATTATTGCTAATGGCTAAGTTATTTCTGCATAATAAATCAAGTGTATTACGAACAGGTGGTAGAGTCATTTCTAATAGGGTAGTCTAACCTGACATATCAAATCAGCTACTTTTTAATAAATGTCAAAACGATAGTTTATATGGAATTTTGTATGAAATACTACACTATGACGTCATAGTTTCACAGCATCAAATGATCTACTCTTAGTCGTTCTACAGGTAATTAAAAAGCATTAAATGTACAACATATTTGATGTTTCCACGTGTTTTTAGATGTTTTATGCACGTTCATAAGATGCCTTATCAGCTCCTAAACAGAATAAATATATCTTGAGTTTGATGCATATTCCCCATTGAATGTTGACAATTTCAGCAGCTTCAACGTTGATTGAGTAAATGACATGGTGAGGTTATTTGCAGAGCGTGATCACGTCCCTGGAGCTGAAGGTGGCGAACCTGGAGGAGCAGATCGAGGTGGAGTCGCGCGAGCGGCTAGTGCAGCAGAAGGCGTCGCGCAAACTCGACAAGAAGATGAAGGAGCTCGCGCTGCAGCTCGACGAGGAACGGAGGCACGCCGACCAGTACAAGGACCAGATAGAAAAGGTAATGCCATTCTACATTTGGTTATCTATGTATAATATACAGGGTTGTACACTTTACTGTGCTACAATTCAATTCATTTTCCTAACAAAATGTAAGGGAATTGTTTTTTCGAATTGTGACATTTTTGATACGCTAACCTAACTTGGCCCCATAGAGCCATTTGATCCTTGTCGGAGACAGGATTGATTAAGCTAATAAAAAATATTTTGAAAAGTCGCCGATTTCTCGCTGACTTTAATTTTTTTCTATTAAATAACAAAAAATAAGGGATGGCCTCTTAAGACCATATTCGCGTGGCTTCAACACTAAAGGTAGCTGCCCTTACTGACCCTTGTCAAATTTATGCTAATGCTAAGGCTGAAGAGTTTGTTTGTTTGATCGCGCAAATTTCCGGAGTTACTGGTGCGATTTAGACGAAAAATTCTTTCACTAATAAGAAGCTACATTATCTCCGAAGGTTATAGGCTACTTTTACCGGGAAGGCGGGTGAAACCGCGGGGAACAGCTAGTACTAAAAATAAAGCTGAAGTGTATTGTTTGTTTGAACGCGCTAATCTTTGGAACTATCAGTAGGATTCGAAAAAATCTTTCACTAATATGAAGCTACATTATCTCCGAAGGCTTAGTATCTGATTTACCATAGACATGATTTTAAAACGAGAATGGACAATTATTTATTTTTAAATACGCAGAAATGTATGTTGCTTCATACTATGACGTCTTGAAGTTTAGCGCTTTTTTTAATTCGATGCAATATTGATGCATCATTTTATACCGGGAACGCGTAAAGATCATCGCCTCATTTTTAGCGTGCCGGGGGTTTATTTTTATTTGTTATGTACGATTTGACGAATATGGACGTATGACTAATGAGTGTTTTGTGTGCGTACGTCCGTAGATGAACGTCCGCGTGAAGACCCTGAAGCGTCAGCTGGACGAGTGCGAGGAGGAGGTGCAGCGCGAGAAGGTCGGCAAGCGGAAGGCGCAGCGCGACCTCGAGGACATGCTCGAGACGCACGAGACCCTCACGCGCGAGTGCAACAACCTCCGGAACAAACTCAGGTCAGCCACGCCTCACCACGCCACCAACATTACACTGTCTGTCTGTCCGGCTCGAAGGACCAAATATAGGGTCTATTCGCTATATTTGGTCCATCGAGCCTTATTGTTCGAAATGTAATAAAATGGGTGTATATACACGTTTCTAAAAATGAAAGTGGAACTATCCAGTTGCACTGTGTCGGATATTTTAAAATACAAATAAAAACCTTAAAGGTGCCCTCGATATAAAAACGTCTTAAGGTCTCCAACCGAAGGTATACCACCTTCGGTTGGAGCGCGAAATTCAAATTTTATCAAGTTTTTTGCTAATTGCAGCTCAGTTATAGGTAGTAAGTTATCAACATGTTATTTGCGAGAAGAATGGTAGTATATTTACTGATTAATAACAAAAGAAATCATCAACATATTCCTCCAAGGTATATTACTGACATATACGACTATTTCATGAAAATGTTACAAAACGGATTTTCTTGAGACACAATTAAGATCGATTAAGACATCTATGATGCCACAGACAGACAGTTATCACTGCAAACTTATAGTACCCCTCTTTTTCCACAACTAACCTCTACATACTTGTTTGTATTGTCTTCTACCTACCTATATATTGATGTCCCAACATACATAATACCTACATGCCTTAAAGCCCTCAGTGAAAAGGCATTATCTGGGCAAGCGTGCTACATCTTCGACCTCGTTTTTATCTCCTCTGGGGTTCCTATTAACAATTGAATTGTATCCAATAGGCCGTCTTTAGAGGACGACTTGGAGGATAGTGATTAGACGCACAGGAGAGGAGGGTGGAGAGGGGAGCGGGGAGGAGCAAGCGTGAGGTATTATACCGCATTGGGTCTGTCTCATGGTTCCACATGCAATATGCTGAGCTATTGATGAATGGGGAAAGTGCATTTTTGATTGAATTGATTTTTCATATGGCTTTTTACGATCATTATGGGAAAATCATAGTAGATTTTTGTGTAAAAATATGGCTTACAAATATACTTGCGCAGGAGTCGGTCGGTTCAAACATTCTTTGGTTCAAACTAAATAAAATGTTTGCGGATGCTCGTTAATTTATCTACGTTAATGCTAATGAGAACCAAAAGAGAAACGCGCGTCAACTCTATTTGATATTAATTTATTATTATGTACTTAAATGAGGAAATATTCTCGAGCATTCGCAAAAATAAATCCATGATTCAAAGAAATAGAAAGGGATCAGTGTGGTACGATCAATCTTGGACTTAAATACTGATGTGTAAGGTTCATTAAACATAATAGTATCTTTTCGATTATATCACGCTATACATTTGTGGTTAACCTGTAATTCAATTTATTGTTATTCAAAAATATACTTTCAGTATATATAATTTAAAGTGCACTTTGTCCAATAATAAAATAATAGTGGGATTGGCCGAAGACGCTTTTGACATAGGTATCATCATGTGTGCGCCTGTTTCATAATCATAGTAACCGTTCTTTCGTTTTTCATTCATTGAATGGGATTGAATGAGTGCTCGCAAACTTCAAGGTGTTTATCGTGACGTCGTTTGGATTTAACTACTTGTGTTGTCCTTTTTTGCATCTATTATTTACGCAGTGGCCATCTTGAATCTTTATCTTGACATAGTATAAAATGAAGTCGCCTCCGCTGTCTATTCGCTTAGATATTTTAAACTACTCAACGGATTTTAATGCAGTTTTCAGCAATAGATAAAGTGATTCAATAGGAAGTTTTTTATGTATAATACATGCAGACATGTATAGTACAGAAAAGCCGAGAAAAGCCGTGCGGTCGTTCTGATACACAGGGTGTAAAAACTACCCTTAAAAATGTGATATAGGCATATGATTTTTTACTACATTGGTTATTATTGTCAAAATTAAGCTAGCTTCGCTCTTTCCTGTTTAAATTCAGTAAATCAAGATCTATTGCGTCTCTCTTCTAATGATTAAAAACTAAAACTAATCTGAAATCAGTTGTGATTAATATTTCAAGTGTCAGCAAATTTTTCATCTTACAGATCCCAATAAAACCGTTTAGGGCCTACCCTACGAATTTGACAAAAATAAAGACTAATTACCATACTAAATATAAATATTTATTGTACTACTATTTTGTATGAGCGAAATACGGCTTACGCGGCTCTGCGCAAGTGAGAGGCAGCATACGCTTGCCCTGGTGTGAGAGAGTCGGAGCACGCAATGTCAAATTCGCATAGTAGTACCCAATGTAACCCATACTATGATCAAACTCAAAACTCATTTATTCAGTTTAGGCCCTTACAATTTTTACAATAAATTCTACCACCGGTTCAGAATACACTTATATCGATAGTTATTAAATGTGCAAGTACTTCGTGTGTTCCAGAAGGCAAGGTGGCGGCGCTATCGGGCTGTCCGGGGCGTCGTCATCGTCGCGCATGAAGCGGTCGTCGCTCGCTCCGGGAGGCGGCTCCGGCGACGAATCCTTCGACGATGTCAACGACACCACCAACAGCGTCGAATAACGTCACCAGCGCCCTCGCCCCCTCGCCCTCACCCTCGCCCGCCCCCGTACGAACTCGCACGAATGAGCGATCGATAGTTCAAAAATGGAATGGGTCGTAAGGGTTCATACTTGATGCTCTTTTATTGGAAAATCATTATTTTTGTAAATCATGTTCGCTTCTCGGTTTTGATTTTCTAGTCTATATTTTTTTTGTTTAAAATTATTAGTTGGATGATGGTGGTTTTTTTTTACAACAGAACTTAATTGTTTTTTTTTTTACAGCGTTTGATTTATTTATTGATCTAGTCGAATTAATTTATCATATTAAAATTTTGACAAGCAATAGGGCACGATGAATGTTGATTATTATTTTTGAATTCTATGTTTGTGATGGGACTAGAGAGATCTTTTGAGTACTTAAAACTAGCTATCGATCGCTTGGACGTGCACGGAGTTAATGTAAGTTACCGTTCTTACAAACGTAGTATTTTCTCATAAAAATATAGGAAAGTCTTAAAAATCTTAGTTTATGTAAAAGAAAATCTAAGTTTGTATGGAACTATAGAAAACCGTACGGAATTGTTTTTCATTACGTCAAAATGTAAAGCGAGATTATGTACGGAACAATGTAAACACTAGAGTGTAGCGAACGCAACCGCTTCTGTATCTATATCCCTTGTTATTTCGGTGTATTGTATTATAATCGTGAAAATTTTCGAGTACACTTTATTGTTTGTAGAAATATGAATAGTTATGTGCATTCACTAAAGTCGGCTAATTAAATAAAACGGTAATGTTAGCAAATATCATGTAAACTACCCTTTGACGGGTAGTTGGCTACATTTAAAACATCATGTATAGTTTTATGGCGACATGCCACAAAAGCAATAATGTATGTATTTTGAATCTGTATTTTTGCATGTATAAGTTCATATTTCTGTAACATATATTTTAATAATCGCGGTGCTCAATTTTTACATATTTATGTATAAAACGAAAATATTAATTGCATTTATAACAGTCGGCGAATCTCTTTCAATAATAAAATGGTAACATTATCCCAGTCCAGTATTAACTATACATTCCTTACAATCGAGATTTTTCAGTTTTATCCACAGACTTAGTCGGCTGGGTAAAATGTTAAATTACTCATTGGGTGATATTGTAATGAAATTAAATGAAAAAGAAGTATTATAAAATTGTGGCAAAAAGTACATTAATTCGGTAGAAACATTTTATTCGAATTTTGCATTTAGATAACGCGACTGATTCTAAAGACTGTTGCGACAATATACCTACCTACAAATAACCCGTACACTTTATACTATTCGCTGATTCGCTGGAGGTCACTGAGCATGCTCAAATTATTGAGACGAATAGGTTATGACGAAAAAATAACATTTGCATAAATAAAAGTAACTAGCAAAATTTTGTATCGTTTTTATATCCCATGATTCAGAATTCTACGAGCATGCTCCAATGACGCCCTCTATACAATGTAAATAAAGTCAGTGTGAGTCACTGAGCGCTTAGTTGCCATACAAATTTTAATGATAGTTGATAAGTAAAGACATGTAAGCTTTTGGTGTGAAGGGTGTGGCGGCATCACTTTTATATATAGCTCTAACAAAATGCTACTTACATGTTTCTGACACTGAAATATCTACACGTTTTGCATAGGAAGTATTCATTGAGTCAAATATGTGTATACTCAAATGAAAATTTAATTCGCCACTGTGTAAGTAAAATATGTGACTTAATTTTCAAAATATTGAATGCAATATATCCTTGCGGAAGGGTATATTAATAGAGTGTTAGAAATGTTAAATCTTACATTGCTTATTTCAGAATCTGTCCACCATTTGCTATAAACTATATAACACGCCGCCATACCCTTAATAAGTGTTTTAATTCATTTATAATGTTTCCCCCAATCCCAATTATGTATACAAATATATTTTTAACATCTAAAATGTAAATACACCCATGCGGTGGTAAAATGTAAATTTACACACGAAAGTATGGTATTATTATGTGCTGCCGGACAGACGGTACGCGCTGGAACACGGCTTGCTTTATTCTAGACTTAGGTAAGACTCGTAGTAATAAAATGTGGCCTTAGGTTTCTTTTTTATAACGGACTTAATACGTAAAACGAAACGTTATCGCCTCATGTTCAAGGCTAATCGGTCACTGAAAAAAAAACATTGTATCTTGCATTTTTATAACTATTTTACCCAAGTCTACATGACCTCCTCTTTTTATGATTTATATAGTTGTTTTTTCTCTGAATGATAATAATATAAAATTTAAATGTAAGTAAACAATTGAAGCGTAAACATATTTTAAATATTATATTTAATTATTAACAATATTGATAATTGTAAAATTGGCCATAGGTTGTAACAAGTTATCAGTTGGAATGCCAATTACACAATTTTTCATGATTTTTAATATAATTTGTTTTATTTATTATCACACGGTATGGGAGTCGCGCTAGTCGGCATGAATCAACTGATTTTAGAGAAAACTCCACATTTTTTATTTAAAAAAATCATGCTACTCTCTAACGCAAAAACTACTGAACAGATTTTGATAACACTTGGCACATATATATGTGGCTGGACCCCGGATCACATTTAGGCAACGTTTTTTTATCCCGGGACTGCGGATACCGCATGCGATGATACATCAGCTAGTTTAATAATTTATTATTAATTAATTAATTCATCATTCTGAAAAGACTCGTTATGTTATTAGGCTGCATTGCAAGTATATACAGTTCGAAGTCTATATCAGTCTATGATATTAAACAACAAATATACATAACTAGAGCTTGCGGTCGTTGGATCAAGTAGAATCAAGAGTATATAATCACTACGTTCTAGCTAGAATGTGGTTAAAGGGGATATATTTTTTATGTAATCCTCCTTTTTTAGGGTTCCTTAGATTACGTCTGAAACCTTTTTAGTTTCGTCATGTCCGTCCGTCCTCAGCTTACCTTCTAAACGGATAGTGCTTGAAAGATGAAACTTTGTCGACGTGGTAAATACACATATCCATACAAAATATAGTAAGAGGTTCTATTATTTCAAATTCAACCTGGCAACTCTGATTTTTTGTCATTGTCAATAAATACAATTCAAATGCTGTATAGCTCTGTACCTTTGCCTGCCTTTTGGCGAATTTAATAGACAACAAGTCAAATGTCAATGTCAAACCAAACCAACCTTCTGTCATCTGTGTGAGCGACGATGGTTTTGTGATTAATTTTGTAACTTTACCACTAATTTATTTGATAAAATCAAAATTTATTTGTTATAAAACATAGAAGACTCAGTAAGTTTGTCTGTCCCATAAACCACTTAATCAAGCGTGCGCATACAATCACAATGGCAGATTCTATTGATGAACACTTTGATTTTGCGTTGGACCTCGTCAAAAACGCCGGAAACCTTATAAGCGAGTTTGTAAATGGATGTAAAGATTTCGTATATAAGTCCTCCGACATCGATCTAGTTACTGAAATAGATCAGAAGGTCGAGAAGACTCTCATTGAGGGACTATCAGCCAGGTTTCCAACTCACAAGTTTATCGGTGAAGAAACTGTTGCTGACGGCGGGAAATGTGAGTTAACGGACGACCCGACATGGATTATCGACCCAGTAGATGGAACACTCAATTTCGTGCATGGATTTCCACACAGTTGTATTTCCTTAGGCCTTGTCATCAAGAAAGAATCCGTCGCCGGAATTATATACAACCCGTTACTCCAACAGCTATTTACTGCGAAAAAAGGTCAAGGAGCATTCCTGAATGGTAGACAGATCCATGTGTCACAAATCAAAGAGCTATCCAAAGCGTTAATTGCTTTTGAAGCTGGTACAAGTAGGGATGAAGAAAAATGTAAAATTGTCTTTGAGAATTTCCAGAGAGTGGTCAGTAAGTGCCATGGTATGCGGTCACTGGGTTCTGCAGCTTTGAACATGGCAATGGTGGCGTTAGGTGGTGCTGATGCTAACTTTGAATTTGGAATTCATGCATGGGATATTGCAGCGGGTGATATATTGGTAAGGGAAGCTGGTGGGGTCTGTGTTGACCCTGCTGGGGGTCCTTTAGATTTGCTGTCCAGGAGAGTACTCTGTGCCAGTACACCTGAGCTTGCTGAAGAGCTAAGCAAGACTATAGTTCAATACTACCCTGAGAGGGATTAAATTAATTACCTATATGCTTTTGACTACCATGGTTAATCTAAGGTTTTGAGGAATAAGATACTTCTTGTCTCTGTGTTATATATCTTTGAACTCTGTTATTTATCTTTAAATTGGATTGGATTTATTAGATATTGCATTTTCAATTGCTAGTCTTCAAGAACTGGTAGTCAAAAGAAATATTAATTTTTTAATGTGTAAATGTTACCTTTAAGACCAATTATTCAATTGTTGGATAAATGACAAAATGGTATTCCTCCAATAAGTTCATACATATAAACAGTTATTAACAGACACCACTTATCTAAGTTTGAAAAATTGGGCCTTAGATTTTTAGCAAATTTATGTGTGATATTTTATTTTCAGTGTCTTTCTGACCATACAATATGTAGGCAATTTATATGTGTAATGTATGTACATTAGTACATAGGCAATAATGTTATAAAGTAATATTTTATTGTTGAATACAGTATCTATTCAATTTGCTTATTGATTATGTGCCAAGACAGAATAACTAAGGAATCTGTGGCTAAGAGCCGAATTAAATGTTCTATTGTCTTTGTATATAATAAACTAGTTATCTGTTAACAAAGAACTATTTATTCTAATGGAACCTACTGCTGAGCAGTATGAGACTATCTGTTTATAATTAACTCATTTTGAAGAATCAAGATTATACAACAGTTTCAGATTTTTTGTATAAAATATAATATTTTAATGTAAGTATAGTATAATCAGCAGAAATCTCAGAATGTAATGATCCTACTAATACTAGAAAGTTTGTATGTTTGTTACTTCTTCATGCTGAAATGGCTGGACCAATTTTGATGAAATTTTGTATGCCAACACCCTGGATTAACAAATTGGCTACTTTTTGTCCCTCAAGAGTGCGGGTAAAACTGCGGGCCGGAAGCTAGTTTTAAAATAAAACTAAGATATTTATAGTTTTATTTTAGTCAATTAAATTTTTCTGCAACATTCCCATCATGAATTAAGGGATGATTAGAAACTGGTATTTTTTTGCTATTTCCATAACTAAATAAAAAAGTACCATAAACACTTGCCTGTATTGATAATTTTAACATTATATTTTGTACGGACAGGGCAACCAAACGCACCACCTTAAACTTAGGGTGACATGGGCTAACTTGTAATATTTGACAAAGTGCAAGTAAAGAAACAAAATAATATTTTGTAAATAGTTTATTCACATCAAGATCAACCTTGTTATAAATTAACAACCATCAGTTATAATGTGTAGATACTTAATCTCTAAATTTAGTTCAAATGTAGACCCAGACTAAGTTCACAGTTAAATAATTTAGTTCACTTATTGATAAGTTCTAATAACAACTAATATAATTCTGGATCTCCATTTAAAATTGTACTTATGCTAAATTATTCATGTTTTAATCTTTTTGTTTCAACTATAGTCACTATAAATAATGTCAAAATAATTTAATTAAAATTTTGAATGTTCAATAATTAAATTTTTAAATCTTAATTGACTCGGTGGTTTCCTTCATATGTGATGAATAATTTGTGACAGCTATGGTTTTAACCACCTTTATAAAATAATAGGTACCTAGTTGAATTCCTACAGATGTAGGTATACGTTACGTTTTTGGAGAAGTTTAAGTAGTTAGTGAAAAAGAAACATAAAAATGCAATCAAGCAAATAACAATAAATCTTAAACAGCTTTGAATATAAATCTTATTTGGATCAAGGTTTAAGCTGTCATTTTTTATTTATGAGTTGTCAGTTACGTCGATGTTATGTCAACTGTCATTTGTCAACTTATATTAATTTTGGTCTAGTTATAATAGTTTATACTTCCTCAAGTCCAAACATCCTCTCCCTTATTACACGTGACACAGTGACACAGTTTTCTGTCTTGTCAAATTTAGGCTTTAAATATATCCGACACTCCCTTACGTCATATAATAGACAGAGCCGGGGCTGTATCTTAGAACCTGGGTTGCTTTAAACCATCTCACGTAATAAGACAAATGGTGTTTATAAGAATTGAAAAATTGTGTTTGTTGAGATTGGATAAGTCTTGTCAATTTTAATGTGTCAAAATACAGTCAGGATTTGTCAATTGTCAATGTCGATTTGTCATTGGGATTCGTCGTCCTGTTGGGCGTCGCTGTCCTTGTCATAGGTTAATTAGATAGTCCACTTTATAGTGGACGCTGCTTTTGTTTCTGGGAACTTATTTTAAAAATTTCATGTGGAAAAACAAAATTAACTAGCTAGCTAGCCAGCTATCAGGGACCTCCGCTGTCAGATGGCCGACGCACAACAGGAAGAAATGTCTGTTTATGTAAATGTCAATTGATACTTTAGTCAGGTCAAAATAATTAACGATAAATTAATCGGCATATTGGTAAAAACTACAGAAGAAAGTCTTCAGAATCGCATAAAAAATTGTCTACAAAAATATTTCCAAAATTATTACGCATAAAATATTACCTACTTGGACGTTTTTGTCAAGTCTTGTCAAAGATTATTTAAAATACTTATCGATTAGTCAAGTCTTTTGTCACAATATGTCTCCTTACTATTTTTGTGCTTATTTAATATCTTTATCTAAACTAAGTAAGTAGATGTCACATGTCTTTTTAATTTTGTCATTGTCTCACTGTATGTGGTAATTGGTCGCTTCATCCATGTCATCTTACACATATGGTCAGTTTTAAAAGTCGGAGGTTGGTCGCGTAATGTTGTGTCTGAATCAAATTCAATTCAATTAATTAGTGGTATATTAATCATCGTCTCGACGTCAGTCAGTACGTGTCGGTGTAAGCTTACTTTGTTGAAGACACATTTCAAGTTTTTAGCACCTAAGTACCTAAGTTAAGTTAAATTTGGGTACCGATAGTAGGTATAGTACCACGTATATCTCATTCAGTCATTCTCTGTTGTATCTACTGTAATTTATACCTATGTCGAAAAGTTTGTGAGTACCTACGATCTTTCTATGTCGTCCTATGTCTCAAGTTCGTCAGTTATTTTAGTCTTTTGTCATAAAGTTTGATTCTTGGTTTATTAAGTCTTGTCAAGTTTAAGCATAATCCTAGTAGTCAGTTATCGCCATCCTGATCGTCATTTGTCAAATTGTTCTTTTGGTCATGTCAGTAGGCATTATTAGTTAACATCGTCAGTCTGTATTAGAGATAATAGTCAAAAGAATATAAACTAAATTAAGTCCAAAAAGTCCAAGTTAAAGTAATGTTGTTCGTCCACAAATTGTCATAAGTCCTCTCAGTAACAATCAAGTTGTCAATAAATGTCAAGTTAAATTTTATCTACCAGCTTTTCATCAATGTTATTCAGACTTCCCATTACTGATTAAAAGCTTACCTTCATGTTTACCATTTGACTTAGTCCCGCAAATTAATTATTGCCTAAAGATATTTATCTAACAAAATGACTCAGAATCTGCCAGGGCGTCGTCTTCTCATTGCTGCTAAGTTCATCGGCCTTGGTATTTCTTTCAAAGCATAAGGGTCTACCGTCATTGTTGGCATTCTGTGGGTTAGCTCATCTAGAAGATCTTCATCTTCTTCGTACACTGCCCATCGGGAGGGGCTGGAAAAGGAAATATAAATAAGATTAAATTAGATAACATTTTTACCTAAGTTTACAAAAAAAATTGTTAATATTTTCCAAAAAGCTTGTGCGTTGCTCATTTGTTTTAAATTACAGAATTTTTCAGGTGTAAAGTATGTATCAACTTACTTGTTTTCACTGGGTATAATTTGAAATGCTACTGATGGTGTTTTAGCCGAACTTGCAGGTTTTTTAATTTTAGTCATCTGTTTTTGAGTAGTCGACGCTTTAGCTTCAATATCGTCCAGTAACGTCATTTTGTCAGCTGATGATCTTTCTTCTATATTTTCTTGTCCCGGATTATTATCGTTTTCTGTCATTATATCTACCATTGGATTCTTGTTAATATGTCTCATTGAAATGTCTTCATGATTGTTTTGTAAAATAGTTCTTGTTGTCAGTCTGTCATTGTCAGGGTATTTATGTAGTATGTTTTTAATGTAATAATATTTAGTTCTAGTATTACTGTAAGTTGGTAAATCGTCATCATCATTTCGTCTTGTCGGTCTATTCATGTTATTGTACGGTTTTGTCGCTGTCTCATATAGGAAAAACGTCGATAGTTTCGTATTTGTTATGTCGTCATTTTCTTTTTTGTCAGATTTAAGGTTATCAGTCATGAAGTCTTTGCTTATAGTATCATGTTTGGTTTTGTCAGTGACATATATAATGTCGTCGGTGCTATGTTTAATTTTGTCATTATCACGCTTAGTGTCATCAGCAACATGTTTAGTTTTGTTAGAGTCATGGTCATTTTTAGTTTTATCAGTGTCATGTTTAATTTTGTCAGTTTCATGTTTAGTTCTGTCAGGAACCTCGGGTTTTTTGTCAGTCATTTTGTTATTGTCAGTCATTTCGTTACCTCTGTAACTTCCAACATATCCAAAAGTCACTAGTTTATACAAGTTTTCTGTCGTAGGAGAGTCAGTTTTTGTATCAGATTTCTCAGCCACTCTGATTTTTTCTGTCGTCTGGGCATCGTAATTGGATCTAGCGGAAGAATGGGAATCTTTAACTGTCGTGTAACTATTCGGTCGGTTACGTCTGTAATTGTCAGTGTCAGTTAAGTCATCTCGTCTGTTATAGTAGTAAGGTTTGTTAGGTCGTCTGTAAGTGTCGTCATACGATTGATAAGTTACTTTAACTATGTCTCTGTCTCTGTCATAAGTCTTTCGTGTGGTCTGTCGCCAAGATACTGTTGGTCTTGGTACATAGTTAATGAGATATGTGTACTTGTCAATATTTTCAGTTACAGTTATAACAGGTCTGTGGTTAGGTCTTTTATGCGGTAAATTATTGACGACTACAGATTGCACACTCTGTACGTTCTCATCGTCTTCATAGTCATAGTTGTAGTCATTATATTTCTTCGTCGGTCTGTGTCGTGTGTCAAGTCTGTAAGTGTCCTCGTAACGTCTGCTCTTATTCCTAAAATCTAGTTTGTCATCGATTTTCTGTACAGTCAATGTCATGTTTTTGTCATCAGTTGAAGTCGTGTCTGTATCATTAATTCGTTTTTGTTTTCCGCCAGTCTGAGTTTTCGTCGAATTGCCTGCTTGTTTCCTTTGATTAACCTTAACAGCTGTTTTCTTTTTAGTCGTAGTTGTAGATTTCATAGTTGTAGTGGAAGGTTTTAATGTTGTCGGTTTAGTCCGTCTCGGTTTTTCAGTGCTAGGTTCGTCATCAGACTTACTAATATCATTATTTGAGTCAGAGTCTATTTCTACCCACGGAGAGAGGTCAAAGTTGTTTAAAAGTCCGTTTTGGCACGATATTCTATCATTGTCAGGATTGTCAGAGGATAGGAAGACAAAAGGTTGCACACTGTCAATCGTGTCTAAAGTACGGCAAAGGACTTGAGCAAACGATATTCTTCGTATTTGCTGTAGCTGTGCTGGAGTGAAGGATGATTCTGAGCCTCCATTTTCGTACCTGAAACAAAAATGTTAGTTTTTCTTTAATAAAGAGTCGTTATTTTAAATAAAGAGCTCAATAATTTGATGTTATGAAACTTACCAAAATCGGTCCCCTTTCCGAAGGTTCGAAAACTGTTGAGCTATGATGCATGCGAAGGTCGGTCCAACAAGTCCTCCCACTACTGGTCTTTCCGCCATTCCACCGGTGAACAAGTCTATGTCATCAACGTGTCTATAAATAAGATTTATCAATCATTATTTCCTGATATTGACTGCAATGCATCAGTGAGTAGTTTCTTCATAAATTTCTTCGAAAATAAATTGTGTGTGTATTTACCTATACAAAGCTTCTAGTTTCCTCGCGGCCCTCGCTGGCATCACTCTGAACAGGTCCTCAAAATCCAAAATGGCTGATAGTCCACATGGTTCTCTCCACATTGTATACGGAGGCACTCCATGGTCCCTTCCCCTCTGTATATTAATCGCTGCTAAGTCCATTCCAAAGTCGAATTGAGGAGTTTGGAATAGATGATTGGTTAGTTCCTCTGTGATGAACTCGTCGCGTTTCTGAATTGGCTGATTCACCATGCCGATGAGCAAGCGGTCTACTGCACCCATGCTCCATATGTTAGATGGGTTTGTCAGTTCATTGTGGAGTGAGACATCTGGAATTTGATTATTAAAGCTTACCTCAATTATTCTAGTATTGTTATGAACCACATACATTTGTAGGTGGTGCATGTTGTAAGGTGGTGCATTCATACATTTCTTAGAAGTCAAATGCAAAAGCATGTTAAGTCTGCTAGTCTGAACTAAAGCCCGAAAGCTCTTAGGAGATTAAGAAGAGGCTCTCCGCGAATGACTCCCTTACTAAATTGACGGAGACAAGGCGCAATTTTAGAGACAAGACGTTTTTATGTTATTTAAAAAAGTAAGATAACTATTCCCTTACTAATGGATTTTACTTTTTCTGTTATTTGGATAGACCAAATAACAGAAAAAATATTCTTAGTTTTAAAAAGGGGCATTGGTATTCACGATTTTTTTCTCACGTTACTAATGAAAAATTCCAATTAAAAAAAAAAACTATTCCTCGTCACATATTCTCTAGTTTAACATATATTTTTTACAAATCTCTTGCAACAAAAAAATCCGAGAGAAACTCAATCTAGAATCATCATTTCTAGGGTATCGTCGCCTTAAATCGTTTTAAAATAACTTACTGTTATGAATGGGCCGATGGAAGCGGTCATATCGCATCATTGATGACTGCACCAAACTGTGTCCGAATCTAAACGCGGCTGAACCAAACGAACTTGCTGGGCTGGCATTGATCTTGGGGTTGTAGTTCTTGTAGTAACCCTTCTTAAGGAGCTCCAAGTCGAAGAGGCGCATTACTTCTGTGCCTATATATGGAACGGGAAAATGTCCGATTATTTCTTCTTTTTGCGTACCTAATTATAGTTCAGTTATCAAGTTTAAATACTTAGGTAACCTATTTAATCTGTTTTTGCAGTAGTACTTACCTAGAACTATGGGAAGGAATTCCCTATAGGTGATGTGCTGTATCATAGCGCCGACTATTTTCCTCGTCTCTTGATAGATCTTCTCGTCACTCCAGTGGGGGTTCAAATGTGCCAGCTCTTGTGCCATTCTGAGAATAATAAAATAATTATAGGTATGCCTTTTTTAAACTATGTAGAAGCACAAAAAAATACAAGGAACTGGCTCTCTCTTCCAAGTGCAGCCGCTAGAAAACATTGATAAGTGCAATGCAATGCAATGCTTGGCCACTGATTTTGAACTTGCGGATGACAGTCAGGACTCTTCAAAGTATACCACCGATCTGTTTCCTCACTGTCTAGGAAATAAAAAGAATTGTTTTCTGACTGTATCTCACCTATTATGTTGCCTCAGCCATACAATATGTGCAGCCACCAGCCCTGGATGCTCGTTGACTCTTCCGTCCCCAGATTTGAAGCATTCAGTAGATACTGCTCCTCCGCGGCAGAGTTCGTCTCGACGCTCTAGTGGAAGGATCGGTCTGCGTTGTTGGACTCTGCCGTATTGTAGCATTCCTTAGAAAACCAAAACGTTTCAATAGTGATCATAAAAAAACAATCTTCATCTTCAGATCATTTTTTACGTTAATTCTCATATTCAAGCTCATAAGAGAAGAAAATGCTATGCGTAGTTCCATTTTTAATAGAGAATAGAAAACATCATGGCTTCTAGCGTTTTACAAAATTTTTGTGCTGTATAAATTATGTCCTATCCTGCGTTCCCGAGGGATCTTATGTTTTCCCGGGATAAAAAGTAGCCTATTAGTTATTAGTATGATATTATATCTGTGTGCCAAGTTTCATCTAAATCCGTTCAGTAGTTTTTACGTGAAAGAGTAACAAACATCCATCCATCCATACTCACAAACTTTTGCATTTATAATACTAGTAGGATATTCTTAATTATATTCATGTGTCATATAAACTTATTACACTGACCATTCCTAAATAACCTCAGCTTGTCCGATTGCCTTGCTGAACTGGCATACAGCGGTGATCCATCGATATAAGCCGACACCTGGTTCAGCTGTTCCCGCCACCCTAACGCACAGTCATCCCGAGGAGCTGGAGACGACCTCACGAAGTCCAGGCACTTGATGCCGCGGGGGCCATAGAACGGGTCCGTTGAAGGCACGTTGATGGGGAAGCATTCTGGGTGCTGTGGAAAAAGAGGTTGGAGATCAAGCAGTTTAGAATCACTACTGTTTACTGTAGCTCCCAAGGTTTTCCACATCGAGATCCTTATGTATTTAGTGGCCTGATGGCCTGCTATGTATTGCCATTTTTCACTATCAAATAAATATGTTCTAAGTATGTTGACATAAACATAACGGTCTTTCTAACCATTTAAGTGAGTGAATTAGTAACCTTGGTATTTACCTACTAGCTGGTCAAGGGCGTTTACTACTATGTATTATATTCTTGCAAAATCGTAAATTATGGCACCAGCTCGATAAAAACCTCCTGTTCCTCAAACGTTTTAAGCGTAGATACTTACCAAAAACTCTTTAGGAACAAAATCCCTTCCACCATCCTTACAGCATCTTGGCACAGATCCATTGAAGCCTCTCGATTGTGAAGATGACGTCACATCGTGGTCCACAAACTGTCCCCACTGCATCAGTAGATGGGTAATGCCAGGGCTTTCTACATTCTGGCTCTCGTGGACCATAGAGCTGATTTCTCGAGCTGAAGGGAGCTTGCTGCCAAAGATTGATCTGCGAGGAGCTTGCAAGCCGTCAGAGTATGATGGTGAAAGGAAACGCTGGACTGGGGTCATAGTGGAACCCCATCTTGGACGGTGATGGTTGTTGCAGGTACCATCATGAGTACGGTATCTGTAATGAAGAAAATATAATCAAGGCGATGATAGTGATGTCGAATGCCGTGACGAAGGTCATGGGTTCATGGGATCCTACAATGAGCTTGAGCTTTTAGTGAAGCAAACACCGTGAAGAAATCATAGCACGCTGGTAGGGTACTTATAGTACCAGTCTGGATGGCTTCCATCCTCAAGGTGAGTTCCGGCAATTGTACTTGAGAGCCAGTGGTCTTCTTGACATTGTAACAGGCATAAAAATAGTTGATCACGGTAAATGAAGATTGTTTCTGCCACAGCATCACTATTTAATGGCATATTTACCTCTTGGATGCTGGTGGACATTTCGGCGCTCCCCGGGATGGGCAGTGCTGGATGAGAGGAGACTGACGGAGTGCACTGGCTGTTGGAAACTGTGCATCTTCAGTGCGCCCCTCCAACTCTCCATTGCCGCCACTGAAAATTACCAGAATAATGTATTGTTTTTGATGAGTTTTGTCATAAATATATATGTTACTTTCTAAGGTAATATAATGCATGGAGCCGGCTCTCTTATCTTTTGTAATAAGACAATTATTGGGATCGATTCTAATTAGGGTTGCAGCAAGGAGAACCTAGTCACAAAAATGGATATCTACCAGTGGCGAAGGGTCCATACAAGCCGATTCCCATCGGCTTACCTTTTAGAAATCCCAAGCCCACAGATTCATTATTTCAAAGCCACTTTTATCATGCTTAAAATACACTGTAACTATAAAATTATCGGTGTTTTTTAACGGCTTACCTTCGCCGTAAATTTCACCCCTCACCACTGATATCTACACATATTTTAATTAAATTACTTAGTGATTTTCATTCAAATTCAAACTAATTCGTTTAGTTAGGCCCTAATAATAAGGCATTAGAAAGTTACAATACAAATAAAAATAAAAATTGACTCTACCACCTGTTCGTAATACACTCAGGCATGAAAAAAATATAGAGTAAAAATAAAAGCACCTAAAATATTTTAAAAATATATTGAAGGTATTATTGTAAATTATGCGGAAATTGAACAGAAATTATAATCTGAGTTCTATCTGTTTTCATTTGCTTCTACTTAAAAAACTAAATTAAGCATACCTTGATATTGCTTAATTCAAATATCAAAACGACTATAAAAAAGGCCTCGTCAATGAATCGTTTACTATTCTCGAGGTTGAATTTATTAATTAACTTAAATAAATATTTACAAAAACTAACGAAATTATTATTAAGTACTATCAACTATATTGTAAAGACTTAAAGAATAAGGAACCAGAGAAAATAATACGCCTGTACCATACTGTTCTTCATACCGTTTTAGAAAACACAACTTTTATAGTTTTAATGCTATAGTTTAACAAATACCTATGCAAATAAAGAAACTTTCTATTGAGATAGAATGTTATTTGCTAAATATTTAACCACTTAGCTACTGAATTAGCGACACGTTATTAGTAATTTGAAAATCAAATATTTAAATTGGTAATAGCCATTAAAGGTGCTAAAAGCTGTTATCAGACGGCGCGGGCGCAGCATTCTGTTCTGCCTGACCTCAGGGGAAAGTGAATACGCTTTCGCTGGGAGGCGCGAGGTCGCACGTACGATCACATAATAATTATGATAATTCTGATATGTTTGCACTTCGTTATGAAAGTCATAGCTTTGGTAAACTTTCGTTATGTAGTAAAAATAGAAATGCCTTTTGAAAGTTTATGTTGTAATTTTTTTACTCGATATAATCTTGTAGGTATCTCGCATAGTTCAAATGACGGTTTGATTAAAATTTTGTTTTCGTTAGTTTTATGTCAAATGTGATTATTTGTTTTATCGTTTAGCCGCAAAACAAGAACTTATCGGTCTACTCCATGGATTTTCGTATCCAGCGGCTCCTTCCACTCTAAGGTAGTCAGTCCACACAGAAAATGTTATTACATGTACAGACAACGATAAACGTTTTCTAGATTTCATTAATTTTATATATTTTTTTAAAACTATGTTATGAGAAGTAAAAAATGGGATGATTGACTATTTGGGGGGCTAAAAAAGCCACTACAGCCATCCTATTGCTGAAAGGTATTCATGTCCCAAAATCTCTGCAGGATTTTTTCGATATTCCGCGTTAGCGAGTTGCAAGTCTCTCTCGTTTAGTTTATGGAGTTATGTTAAGTACTTGTTAAATATTATAGCACATAATTTTACTATGTACCTACCTACGGTAGCCGCGGATCAATGAAGTTTGAATGTAGCAAATACATTGAATTGACAGGATGATAGGGACATTTTTCAGGTTTATTTAATTTAGGACGTTTGCTAATTGAATCCCAAAGGTAAAGATTTACCAAATTCAAATGTAGAACAAGAATACCAACCTGCATTTCCCGCCCTCGAACAGTCATAGTTCAGTCAATGTCAATCTTCAAGTCATGTCACGTCACTGTCAAATTTGTCACACACTCGTCACTTGTCACAGTCACAGGTCAGTCAAAAGAGGTGGTATCCATAGCTGTCGAATTCAGTCTTGTAGAAAAAAATATATTTTTTTACATTTGGAATGACTAGAACGCGATTTTGTATTTGGCTCGAGAAGCCGTCAGTGCGCGTCGGAGCGCCATCGCGTCCGCGCTATACTGTCGTGGGGGGAGAGTCGCGATCGTTCAAATACTACCACTTCTTCTCATCGACGTGTCGTAATTAAATAAAAGTTGTGTGTTGACAAACACCGGCTGCCACGGAAGGCTAAGCACTTATAACTAATTTGTTTTGGAACTGATTGATTTACTTTTAAGGGGTTGGAATCGATTTGCGTGATTTTCAACGTCAATTAACTTGCAATAGATAGTGAGATGAGTTACGCCATTTATTACCAATTACAGATTTTAGTTCTTCTGCTTCATTAAACATTTAGATACCTAGATATTGATTGATTTAAAAGCTCAAATCTTTTTTATTGTTTTGAGTTTAGAAGTTGGATTAATACCAACATCTAAAGAGCTCAATTTTAACACAGTCTCCATGCGAACCATGTTCTTAAGTAATAATTATGTAGGTACCTACACTATTCAAAAAATATGGGTACAACGGTTGAGTCTGCTTCGTACTTTTCAAATCCTGATTAATTTTAGCAAATGTCAGCTACAAAACAGTTATAAGCTTTTATATCACAAAATCTATTTAAACAAACCGACAGGTAATCATATCTTGTAATGACAATTACCTACAAGACTTTTTTCATTTTACTTTACCAATTATTCAATCTCGTTATTTATTATTTTGTAGGTATGTTGGCCCTTTTTACTACCTCAGTATTTGGTAAATTATGTCCCTAGCGGCTTCCACATCTTCCTACTCAAAATGGATAGTAAGTAATGTTATGTATAACAATAAAAAATAAAAAAACTTGAATGAATCGAAAACATTGAATTTTGAATCGTTCGTCAGCAACATTAAGGCATAATTTATGTGTCTGTTCACGGTCTCACATTAATATTGATGATGCTATCTCTATGCTGAAGGCCTGGGTATGGTTGGTGCTTTATATCGATGCAATAGACAAGCTAGACTTATTTATTTGACATATCGAAAAGTCAAGTCGATTAACAAAAGTTATGTACATAACTAATAATATTGATGGAATTCGAAATTTGATTTATTGTTGTATTTTCATAAACGTTCAATGTTTTTGAAAATACAATAAAATAAAAAATGGCCCGGTGCTGGTGGCGTGGAGGTTAGATATTCTGACTGCTACGCTACAGTCGTTGATTCGGTTCCCACCCAGGGCAAACATTTTGCTCACGACCATAACTGTTTGTTTTGAGTCTGGGTATAAATATCTATAAATAAACAAATTTACAGCATAGCCATAACATACATAGTCCCAATATTTTAGGTTGAAAATGTAATTGAATTTAATCAATTTCATTAGCATTACCAAATTTCACGAATTGCAGATAAATAATCTGCTGTAAATTCACGAGATTAAATTTTATGTAGCATTATTGCTAGAGCGGCCGTTTTAAACCCCCTGCATAGGAACAATTAACGTGATTTTTACGAGCCTATGTCTTGCAAATATAATGAGCTGCCCGCCGTGGTTTTCCCAAGAGACTACAGGGTTCTTCAAGAAGGGTGTGAAGAGATTTTTGCAGGGTCGGCCACGTGCGAGTGATACCCCTGGTGTTGCAAGCGTCCATAAGCTACGGTAACCACTTACCATCAGGTGGGCCGTAGATATGCTTGTTTGCTGCCATAGTAGTATAAAAATAATACGTAAATCTATTCAAATCATTGAAGAGGTATCTTGTATCGAAATAATTGACCTGAATCACCAATGAAGTAAAGGTTGCATCTGATCGATGAACTAAATCAATCATTATTTTCTTGTTTAGTTGACGTAAACCTACGCTCGTGCACTGGTCCGTTCAGATTGCCTATTTCTACATTTTGTTACGGATAAATGTCTTATTTAAATAATGTGTTCATATTTTTGAGTAATAAATTGATTTTTTGTATAGCAATTCATCTGCAGTGATTTGATCCGGTTTTGCGTGGGTAATGTAATGCTTACACTTTCCGGAATAAACTGTCAAAATTATTGTTACAAACGTAAATATTTAAACGCAAGTCTACCTTTAAACTAATATTAATTTTATATTGTAGGTATCTACTATTAGAAGGTTTTTTATTTGATTAACCTTTTTTGATCGGAATTTAACATTTGATTAATTAGGGAAGAATTTGTAAGTAATACTAACCTTAATCCACTCCCAGTGGATCGTCCAAAGAAGATCAAAGTAAAATCTATAAATAAATAGAAATCATAAAATCATATTTTTTTTAATAGAAAATACACTTTTGTCATAGGTATTATGCCTCATGCGCAGTTTGTATCATACTGTTAGCTTGTTTCCGCTAAGCCTCGGTCATACCCAGAGATTATATAAATAACTAGCTGTTCTCCGTGATTTCACTCATGTTCCCGGGATAAAAAGTAACCTTCGGGGATTCTTATTAGTGAAAGAATTTTTCAAATCGGAAACGTAATTCCGGAGATTACCGTTCAAACAAATAAACAACTCTTCTTGGCTTTATTCTTAGTATATACCTATAGATAAATAATAGAGAATAAAATCTTCAAGTTAAATTAATTATATTTCAGATTCAAAGTTCACTTTAACATTTCGATACGTGAAAATTGTTCGCGCTAGCGCAAACATTTTACACAAATCAATGTGCTATCTTCCTACATTTCATTGATCAACGCTGGATAAGCCTGATACTTACATCTACTGACAATAGTTGACATTATGTCATTGTATCGGTAATTCTGTTATATGACAGGTATTCCGTAATAAATCTAAAGCCAAGCAGGGAAATAGATCGAAACAGTCTTGCGCCTCACTTCACTATGCAGTGTTCGCAAATTAGCTGATTTGTTGCGTACAACCTTACCCAACTGCGGAAATCCGTGTAATGGTTTTGTAGACCTTTGCTTTATTGTTTAATGGTCGTTATACAATGTTATTGTTAGTATACCTGCCGGATCGATACACCCTAATAGGATTTTAAGGTGACATAAATGTAAAAATTACGAAAATACTTTCTAACAAAGATGTGGGCGGTAAATTTCGTTCTTTTTGTAATTTTCTTTTTGTCGCGAATGTACCTAATACAACAGTTTAGATGCAGTTTTAATTTCAGATATTAAACATATAAAACGTCGGTCGTTTTAAAAGATGATTTGACAGAAAATTGCCTCCATTCTGTTGTTGACAAACTAAACAATCGTACTAGAGAATCCAATCCCGCATCAAAATCGCGATCCCGCAAGCCTGCGGGATTAAGATCATCAATCCCGCGGGATTTGCGGGATTGATTTTAATTATTATTATTTTTGTTTCATGTAATTTAAAGAAAGAAAATACACACAAATATTTTTAATTATTCTTATCAACATGAAGCAAAGTTATCACTTATATTATAAATTAAATATAATGATGTTTAAGACAATATTCACAATATTTCACGTTTCATATTTAGATTTTTATTTGAAATAGAACATATTCATTGGTTTTAGAGGCATTTAAAATCAGCTTTTTTTTTTTAAATACTTTCGAAGAAATGATAAAGTATCTAACGTTTCATCTTTTAGATTTGATCTTATCTTGTTGCATAAATAGCCAGCGGCGGAAAAAGCAAAAGTCCTGTCGTACGTTACGTAACCTTTTCACATCACAAGTAAGACGCAAATGACGCAATAACATTCTTTGACTCTTGACCGCGCGCAAAGGTAAATCCCCGTGCGCCGTAGGGGAATCCCCAGTCATAGAGTACTGGAACTGACATTGATTACGTTCCGTTCCGTCCGATAATAGTTCCGATCATCGTCTGAGCCTATTTTTCTTACTTACTTTTCAATCCCGCGAACGTGCGGGATCCCGCATGAGTAATCCCGCATTTTTGATCCCGCAAAAAAGGTGCGGGATCCCGCATTAGCGGGAGCCCGCGTTTGCGGGATTGGATTCCCTAAATCGTACTATAGATATATCTTTGTAACTAACAACATAAGAAAGGGATAAAATAAATTTTAGTCCAGTCAAATTAGTCCGATTATTAAAAGTGCTATCTTTATTGGTCACGACTTTTTCCCTGTAAATGATATCTAATGTCAAATGTAAATTTTAATTTAATAATTTAAAAAAAAGTTAAATGTAAATAATTTAACTGGCCCCAGTTCAAAGGCTTTAGGGCTTTAAATATTAAAAAGTCACGCGTAGAAGATATATTGTGAAGTGAAAATGTTAAGGTATAAATTATAGGTGCGTAGACTTGTAATTTACTTTCTACGTGCGCTTGCGCCGCCCATGAACTTGCTTGCTGCGATATGATGATTATTATGGCTTGTTCTGTATTGTACCTACTTGTTTGCCTCGCAGTTTCACTCGCTTTCAAGTTTATGAACCATCATTATACCTTCTTGTTTCTATCATACCTTAGATATATATAAAAAAAAGTATAGATAAACATTTTATTTATTCATATCCATAATTCCATATGAATAATTGAAAAATATAAAGAATCTTCTAATATAATTACCTACTACCTAGCGCCTAGTTCATTTGAATAATAATAAGTAGGTACGTGAGGTCCGAAAAAAAAAACATTCCATAAAACTGCGCTCTCTTTATTTTACTCGACTGCGGCGAAGCCAAAGAGGAGTCAAAGTTATCAAATGAAATAGGATAATCAAGATTTAAATGTTCTTTGAAAATGTGAAATGATTTATATTATTTTTATTTTGTAACTGTATATAGTCAAAATAAAGTCATGAAGATGGCCTCAAGGGAAAGCTCGATCAGGATTTTGATAACCTTGTTTTATACGAAAAGACAAAACCGCAATTACAAAATAACCTTTCAGCGATCAGCTGTGAAAGAAAGGAAGAGGGAAAGAAGACCTTGTGTGTTAAGTACTTAGGTTTAATTTCGAAATTATTTTGTGGGTTAATTGTTATTGTTTGCATATTGTAAGGGATGTCGACAGGTTGCAAAAGTACAGTTCATAAAAGTTTCACTGTTTCATACAAAAGTTTAATACTTCAACCAAAATGCAGATTTGATATGTATTGAATATATAATAGCATTTTTATTCGAATTTCTTGAATTGGTCACTTATGTAGTCAAAGTAATTTTTGATGAGCACTTTCACTACTGTTACAAGTCGATATTATGTCCATGTTTATGTTTTTACATCGTTAAATTCAAATTTTATCACGTTTTTTGCTAATTGCAGCTCAGTTATAGGTCGTAAGTTATCAACATGTTATTTGCGACAAGAATTGTAGTATATTTACTGACAACTATTAGTAACATTTTTATGAAATAGTCGTATATGTCAGTAATATACCTTGGAGGAATATGTTGATGATTTATTTTGTTATTAATCAGTAAATATACTACAATTCTTGTCGCAAATAACATGTTGATAACTTACGACCTATAACTGAGCTGCAATTAGCAAAAAACGTGATGAAATTTGAATTTAACGCCCCAACCGAAGCCTCCACCTTAAGATGATTTAAATGTACGCACTCAGCTGGCAGGTAACGTGGACACGTGTTAAAACTTTTAACAAAAAATAGAACCGACTTCAAAACACTAAAAAGCATAAAATAACCATGTACGTACTTAGGAACTCTAATCAACCTGACATTGTTTTGAAGTCAGCGAAAGTGTAGTCCATGTTCCATGGAAAATATCATGGTACCGCTGACTTCAAAACAGTGTCAGGTTGATTAGAGTTCCTATACCCTTTCAAACAAAAAAAGATTTTTCCAAATCGGTCCAGGCGTCTTCGAGTTATCGGGGAACATACATAAAAAAAAAGATTCCGACGATTTGAGAACCTCCTCCTTTATGAAGTCGTTTAAAAACAGAATTCAACCATTTTTTTATTTTTTTTTTATTTAGGTAACAACGCCTGAGGGCACCCCCTAATGGGGTACGAACCTCGGCTCAGGGCGTTACCGGGAGAGGGGGAGGACTTTGTACGAGTTACGACTAATTGGGATGAGTTCACCCATAGTTCAATAACCTAACACTTATAAAAGTTTATGCTTGTACAGCAGTATCCGCTATCGGCATTAGTGAAAGTTATTGCATATGAAATATTATATGGATAAATATAAATGCGAAAGTCTGTCTGTTACCTATACAACGCTTCATTCACATCAAAACTTATCATGATACACGTGTTACTGTTGGCAACACATAAAGATTTGAATATTAATATTATTAATTCTTTTGTTCTTTTTCATTCTGTCTTCTCTCATTTTGTCTCTCGTCTTGAATGTATATCCATCTAAATTTATAATATATTTTTCATTGCATAAAATTGTATTCTTTCATCAAATATATACAGTCCACTTATCGAAGAACTAATTAAGCCCTGTGTTCGACCCTGCGTCCTACAGTTACAAGAGAACAAGATACCTATAAAAAAAAAATCGGAAAAATTTAAATATATAAAAAAACGCTCAAATTGAAAAAAATACACTGTTGTGTTTAAATTATTTTCTTAACATTTAAATATGAAAAAATAGGAGTTAAAAATGTATACAAACAGTTTTTCTAAATTAGGTATCTACCTGTGTAGGAAGTGATCTGTATCCCGGGTATTGCAAGTATAGTCGTTACGATAACCGCTTACCACCAGATGAGGCATACAAAAATTTGCTACCCCTTAATAATGAGCTTTAGCTTTCGGTGAAGGAAAACATCGTGAGGAAACCTTAGCACGGTGGTAGGGTACTTTGTAGTACCCGCCTGGCTGGCTACCACCCTCAAGTTGAAAATCTGTCGCCACGCACCTACCGGTGTGTTTCGGCAATTGCACTTGAGAGCCAGTTGCCTTCTCGGCATTGTAACAGGTCGGCAACACATTGGCAATACCTCTGGTATTGCAACCACGGTAACGAAACTGACGGTAACCACTTAGGTACCATCAGGTGGATCGCCTGACTTGTCAACTTTCTGACATAAAAAAAATCCCACGGGGTTTAGTAAAATGTTAATCATTTTTCATTGTTTTGGTTTAAAATAAATCGGACAAATGCGAGTCAAACTCGCGTGGAGAGGGTTCCGTACATGTTTAACTAAGTTCAATAAATATTTTTAAACCTGACCCAAATTTGTTGATGGTAACTATAAAAAGTTTTTTTTTTTTGGAAATCGTCTTTTCTAAAAATGAAACCTAGCTACATCGATTTATCGCCCTCGAAACCCCCTGCATACCAAATTTCATGAAAATCGTTGGAGCCGTTTTCGAGAATCAGATTATATATATATATCCATGAATTGCAGGTTTAAAGGTATTAGATAGACTGCTCATAGGTTTTCCTGTAATCTTTAGGTAAAGAACTATTATCTGTTTTTTTTTCAAAATGTTAGGCCCAGTAGTAAATTTTCGCCAATTTTTCACATATTTTCTTAAATAACTTCAAAACTATTTATATTAAAATTCTAAAAAAAATATATTTGACATCCTGATAAAAAGCCCTTTCATTTGATATGTGACACAATATTGTCTGCAGAACTTTTTTTTTTAATTTTCTAATTTACCCCCCAAAATTAGCCGCCATGTTTGAAATTAATTTATTTACGTAACACGTCCATGTTTGGGTCATCGACTTACACATGTGTACCAACTTTCAACTCAATCCAGTCCAATATTTTCGGACAGACAGACGCACGAGTGATCCTATAAGGGTTCCGTTTTTTTTTTTGTTTTCGGAACCCTTAAAAACAAGGATAACTGTGGCTGGGTAATAATAAAGTAATTTTGGGTGAAGTGCCAACAAATTATTCTATCATTTATGTTATTTACAAATAACACTTGTCACTGAACATTTGTTGAAACAGTTTTAAGTGCTTTGCCATTTCAATTTAGCTGCGTAATTTCTTTTAACAAGATATTCCTTTTCTATTCATTTTAATTTAAGAAATCTGAATTGTATTCCGAATGAGAGCTGAGTTATTGACTTGACTTGACTCCATATAAATAAATAAAAAAATAATTTATTAGATTTTTGGTGTCGGCTATTTGAGTTTTTTTTTCTGTATGTGTCTACTTTTGTTAAATTTCATGTACCTATAGGCTACCGTGCCTATGGATGTCAAACCTGGACCTTCGACCTCAAAACCAGGTACAAAATTCAGACTACCCAGAGAAGAATGGAAAGAAGTTGCCTAAGTATAAAACTGAAGGATAAGGTAAAGAATGTTGACATTCGAAAGAAGACAAAAGTATGCGATGCCTTAACTTTTGCATTGAAGGCTAAATGGAAGTGGGCGGGTCACGTGGCCCGCTACAAGGACGATAGATGGACTCTACGGTCAGTAAAGTAGTCTGGGCCAAAAGGCACCAGATCAAGAGGACGACCAAGGACGGCCAGGTGGGCAGACGAAATAGGGTATTTGACAATATTTCGTAAAGTACTTCAGGATGTTCTAAAGTCACTAAAGATAAGCTTAACAATTGATTTTCTTATATTTAGAGCCATTTTAATAACCAAAACACAGTTTTAATAAATACATTTCGTATTTCCCGCTGAAACGCTAAGTCACGTGACAAATCAAAATCGTGACGTCACGATGTAATAGTCTCCATGTAAACAGTACGTGAGAGATTAGTAATATTAGTATTTTATTCAAGATTCTTTATAAAATGACTTCAAAGTGCTAATGAATATGTGTCGTTCCTTTATGTCAAAATACAAGTATCAAAAACCCTTACCACACGTACCACAATCACAAAATATTCGTGTAAAGTGGCTGCAGTTAGCACGACGTGATCCGACCAGTGTATCAACGAAATCTTCAATTTATTAAAAAATATCTATAAATATTGATGGTTTAGTAAAACTGTAGCTCATATAAATGTACGTACTCTAGTAACATTTTGAGGTTAGAGATAAGTTGTTTATTTATATTGCGGTTATTTTCCTGTTTAACGCTGATTTGTCTTTATTACAGCTGCCCAAGGACATGGAAAACTACATGGAGTACAATATTATGGGCTCTAATAAATACGAAAGAAACCCTCCTGTTTACCTTCTGGATTTGAATGTCAACCTGATTGTTAAAAGAGAACAGCCAAAAGTATGCCTCGGTCAGTGGCAGTAAAAAGACAGCGTTTTTGTCAGCTGAGATAAAAAAATATTACAGTTTCAATAAAATAGACCGTCATCCAATGTCTAAGGGAGTTCTCAATGCTAAAACCCCATTCAGTTGTCAATACTAATTTAATTAAGTTCTTGGACGATTGCATTATTATTGCATGTGCCTTAATTAACTAACAAGACTCCATCATTAAAAACATTTGACAAATAAAACAATATTTAGAATAAAATGTTTTAATTTCCTATTAATATTAAGTTTAAAAAAGTTCCTGTACATAAATTAAATTTTTACAATAGATTGTAAATGTTATTTTTCCAAAAATCTTCAACTTTAGATAAAATATCATTTACTTTGATCTCATCATACTCTAGTGGTATTACATGGACTTTATTATTTTTTTCATCATCATTCTGAAAAGACTTGTTATGTTATTAGGCGTACCTGAAACGTGAGTTTTAAATTTCTATAAATGTTAAACTAGTGACTGCCTGGTGGCCACTTATATATGTATATCCCCCACTATGATGCCCTGTAGAATAGGTACCAAACACATGAACACAAACTTCAATTACTTTAGCAAAGCTAAAAGACTAATTGTATTTACATTTTGAGTTTGCGTCTCACATGGACACTTATTATTCCAATATATATGTTACTCTAGGAGAGCATTCCTCAACCTTAACCTTAGCTACGGACCCATAAATGATCAAAGATGATCACCATAAACCCCTTCAAATCAAATTAAAATGCTATTTTTAGGCACACCCTAACGCTTTAACTTCGAAATCAGCAGACTAGGGATATGTCCATGAGGGATATGACTCCAGGTTGGGAAACGCTGCTCTAATTAGTTCAATTTGACTGAGATTGCAGTATGATTGAAGGACAAATCAATTTTAGAATACAATTATATATTCAAAATAAATAATACCTTAACTCTGGCACGAGTGCTTGAGTTTTGTGTTGAGCTCGAGTCAGACTTTCCACTAAATTTATGTTTTCGTGTGAAAAAACATCAATAATCTTGGTTAAAAATGTTCCACAGTCACTTTCATTCTTATGCTTGATGCTTAAATAATGCATGGAGAACTGAAGAATGTCAGGCACTTTATAGTCAGGTTGATGTTTAAGGATTTGTGTAGGTAAAATTATTATTATTATTTTTGATGATCTGTAAAATCTGAAATAAAGCATCACAGGTAGTTACAATATGAGAAACTCTTTGTATAAAAGATTTTACACAAATAACAGGTACCTAAGGCTACTCTCCGACATAGATTTTATTGTTATCAATAGTGTATTATTTATAACCTACAAGTTAAACAACTTGTACCTATCACATACAGAGGTTATTTTATAGCAAAAGCATAGGGTTAAGTACATAAATCAAACTGTAATCTATTATGAATTCAATAAAATATCAGAAAAGGAGTTATGTACTTACAATGAAATTTTCACGTTCCTGAATTCTGCAGAACAAAAGTCCGGATTTGAGGCAAAGAAATTTGCGATCATAAAACAATCAATTTTTGGCAAATTTACATTGTCAGTTTTAATAAACACAATTTCCATGTTTTCTTAGGTAAACTGCACTTTGGACACGAAATAATCAAATAAATAATAACGAAACCTGAAAATGAAACACGCCAAAATCTTCGTAGGAATGTTAACAATGTTTACAACATATTCTATATGATCTGTGATAACAATCTTTGTTTATTACATCGTGACGTCACGTGCTCTGATTGGTCGCTGAGACGTTTCGTGTAAATGATGCACAGATTCAAAAAGTCTTATTTTTATTTAGGAAAATAAAATATTTAATAATTTTTATTTGTAATTTAAGTCAAATATTCATAATTAGGACCCTAAATTCTATAATTTTCAATACAAACCTTATTTATTTGATAACTATGTCAAATACCCTATTGTAGCGTGCGCGGGCAGAAGTTGGCTAGACAGAGCTAATGACAGAGAAGGATGGCATTCCTTGGGGGAGGCTTTTACCCGAACGGGGTCCATGCATTAAATAAATAATTAGGTAGTTGATAATTAGAAAAATTAATGATTAAACAAAATAGAATTTATAAATTAGAAAGCAAATTCATTAAAGTGTAATAATTGTAGTTAAAATTAATTGCACTACGCAAATTAAACCTTTATTATTATTATTACAGGCTTATGGCCACAACATCACCGTGATAATGTGGCCTAAGTTTCATGTGTTTTTATTATGTTCTGGATAATCTTAGGAATTTCTGACCTGATTTATACTTTCATTGACAGCTAGAAGAATTTTCAGGTAATTTTGAATTCTGCCCATAAAAAAAAAGCCTATGACTTCTATAGGAAACAGTCGATTTTAAAAATATATTTATGTGTGTCTGTTCGATCATCTTCCATGCATTAGCGAATCACTAAGCCGATAAGTTGATGCTTACCTACAATTAGTTCAAAGTAAATTCTGAAATAAAAAACAAAGAGACATGGCAGCGCCAGGCCCTTATAAAAGTGACGTTAAAGGAATTAACATAAAGTGGAAAAGCGCTTGCAACATTACGAAAGTTGATAGAGAAAATTTCAAGTTTGCCATCCAATAACACACGCGTTACCAATTAATTGAACAAGCAAGAAGCCATCAGTTAAGTAGGTACGTACATTGTAAGTGACAGGTAGGTAAGCTTTCAAACCACTCCTACAGTATCGGGTTTCTCAACAAGTTAATAAGCAGACGTATAAAAAGGTGATAAAGTTTTCTGGATTTAGAAATTACTTTTCAGGGTCATCAGAAGCCTTATTAAAAATTACTTCAAAGCTTTAAAAAAAAACCACATCTATTCTGTTTTTTTCCCCAAATATAAGTATTAAAACTATAATTTCGTTAATTTTAAAATAACAATATTTTTTACTAGCTATGTTACTAACACATAAAAAAAAATACTACATTTCATTCCCCAAAATTGCGAAAATACAACAATTTACTTTAATATTGAACAATGTCTGAAATAAATAATTTGAATTTAATATAATAGTGGATCCTATAACATTCTAGATAGACGGTCGTCTGATTCCAAACTAAGCAGAGCTTGTATTAGGTATGTATGCCAGATAAATTGATTATACATTTTTAATTGGTATTTAATTGAAAGCATAACTGTAAATGTTTGCTGTTATTACAAAATTCTTGTCATCATAACATTCTTATTTTTTGACAGTTTTGGTATTCAATGTCATTTAATGACATAGGGATTCTAACAATACCACACACTTCTAAGTCGGTTAGAAATTATATTGGAATACAGAAAAAAACATACATAACGGGCAGTTGTATAAATTACATTCTACTTTTCGGGCAGTCATGTAAATTGCACTCTATTTCCGGGCAGTCGTATAAAAAAACATGTAGACGCCAAGCACTAGTTGAGCTAGGGAAAGTCTAGAGCTAACTTGATGCAGTTATAATTGTGGCATTTAATACCTAGTGAGAGTGCAGCCTGTTAAATTAAATACTTTCTATCCACGGCACTGTGATACAGCATATTATAGATTAAAACTTAAATTTAGAGTCAACAGCTCCAAGGAAAAATTGCCGCCTTTTTGATTCAAGTGACAGTACTGACTGAGGTAAATGAAATATCACATAGTGTCTTATTGAGCTAAGGAAGAGTCAATTTTAAGACAAAAGTTGACTCTTATTGACCTCAGTTTAAGAAAGAAAGAAAGTGGTTTATGAAAAGTGTATGATATTTTTTCAAATGCGAATTCGATAGATTTCTACATCATGTATCTAGCTTTATTTTTTGAGTAACCATTTTACATTTTTATATTTTACTATCTGTTCACCGCGGTTTCACTCGCGTTCCGGGATACAAAATAGTTTACGACCTATTCTCAGAACTATTGAATATACACAAAAAATATCAAATATCGGTCAAGCCGTTTCGGTGTTTGGTGACAAACACTGTGATACGAGAATTTTATATATTAATCTATGCCTAGAGTATTGAATACAATCAACGATCTTAACGTCTAAAGCTGAGATCTATAGAGCGTGCTTAGACTTTGCTCAGACTTTACTTAGGGTATAAACCTACGTAATAAAGTAAATGTTTGTGTATTTTTATTTGTAGCCAAGTTTTTGGTCAGTCGTCGATTAGGTGCACTTAGGCCTTGCTTAGCACACACTCAGAGAGATTCGAAGATTGCATTTTAAATACCGACTTTGTACGGTAAAGTCTGAGCAAAGTCTAAGTACGCTCTAGATCTCAGCCTTAATTTTATTTAAAACGCTCTTTAAAAAAGAATATCCATTTGTTAGAAAGCGAGATTGTTTTCAATAAATATATTCTCGTCGCATGCACAGATGCATCAGCGAATTTCCTGAAATTGTTTTCTCATCGTTACATTTGTATTCACAAAGAGTGCGTTATGTAACGCTCTTAAGAGCACGTTGTATTCTTTCTTCTCGAGTTCAATGATCTTAGCCGATACAATAACTAACGCTTTGGTATTTTATTTTATATATTAAGTATTTTCACTAACCATTTTGTATACCTTTTATATTTACTTAATAATATTAAGTAAGTGAGCTTTCTCTGCGTGTCAGTCGCTGAATCTAATATCAAGCTCGAATGATTTAGGGCGAGTCGTTTGATTATATTCGTAGTTCAAATTCAATAAGTAACAATTTTATTTTATGTCTATGTTACCGGAAATGTATGAAATATAGGAATTGTATACAATTCCTGTGTATTTCCCCTAGGAAATTATAACAATAATGATACTTGGAAATATATAGAAACTATTGAAAAAAATAGGTTGGGGTTATTTTTTTATTTTGGCATAGAATAGCAAGTATTCGCACAAAAGTACCTTTCACTTACAACCCCCCAAATACCGCTATCCTTACAAATATACCGAATGTAGTACTCCGATAGATATTTAGGAAATGTATGGATTTCCTAGGAAATGTATACAATGACGGATTAGATCATCTATACAAAATGCGTCGTATAATCGTTTTGTTAAACTTACTAATGAACAATTTGTTAGACAACCTTCCATTTTCTGCACTTGTGTATTTATAAGGCACGTATATATCAAAAAAGAGATTAATAAAGTTTAATTTAATTTCCATTCAATTTAAAAATCGAATAAAAAATAGAGTAATGATAGGCGTAGGTATGTACTACAGAAATACTTGACAGAGCAACTCAAGTAAGCCGGCCTTCTTGTGAATGCAAGTTTCACGTACCCATATATACCTACATCATAGTAAGTATGCCGATCGATTATCATTATTGTGTTGTACTGATTTAAGTCACACACGTGCTGCTAAAAATTATATAAATGTCAATCACTTCACTATCACTACATAGTTTAAAACAAAGTCGCTTCCCGTCTGTCTGTCCCTATGTATGCTTACGCAACGGATTTGGATGCAGTATTTTTTAATAGATAGAGTGATTCAAGAGGAAGGTTTATATGTATAAAACATGCATATTATAGTACAGAAAAGTTGAGAAAAGCCGGGCGAAGCCGGGGCGGGTCGCTAGTCTAATATATAGTAACAATTCAAGCTTGTAACCGTAAATGAATACAAAATATATTTTCCACGGGTTTTATTACGTACGTAACATTCGAAAGCCAAAATTTTGCAAAAAAAACGTAAGTAAATGTCATGTCATATTAACGTAACATACTCGTATATAACGAGTTTAAACTAGACGACAAATATAGTATAGTTATGAGATGTAATCACCTAATAGTTGATGACAACTTTCACCCTGAACTAGCAGAATAAGCAGTACCGGCGTTAGGGTAGGGCGCGGTAGGGCGATCGCCCAGGGCGCCAGATGTAAAGGGGCGCCAGGCCCACCTTTATTCCGGTCGCTCATGAGCGAGTCCTGCTATCTCGAGACTAAATAAATTCTCAAGTCTCAAGATAAAGCGGCTATAATGGTTTAAAATCCCTTTTGTTGGCGGGAGAAGGGGGGGGGGGGGTTATCACATCTCGCCCAGGGTGCTGGTAGAGCTAAAACCGGCACTATAAGTTGCTGATAACATAGTGATTGATACATGGAGAGCAAAATGTCAATAACTACTATAAAAAAATGTTTTTTTGTACAATCTACAAAACATAATAATTGCTTATCGAGGTGTATGTACTCGTACTTTAAACTCAAAATAAATTCCGTTTGCTCGCGAGTGGAGCGCAATCCCAAAAATAAACATAATTACATGAATTGCTACTTATGTTTACTTTACGATTAAATACTATAGGGCGCCAAAATTTTTATACTAGATATTTATGAACCTCATTTTTAACCCCTACTTTCCAATACAAAAAACAAATAAATATAAAAACAAGAAAAAATACGATACGTGCACAGAATGAAACTAAAGAACGTACCTATTATCAATTATGTTACTATCAAATTCGATCTTGAAAAATTCCACTCTTGTTTATAATGAAAAAATATCCATTTTGTCGGCAGCTATCTCTCCTGCTGTATCACTCAAACTATGAAATTATAAGTCATCTTATTACTGTAAACGATTATGTGACGTTACTGTCGTACGTCACGTCACGTTACGTCATGTCACGTCACGTAGCAGAATGCGATATATCGTTATGGTTATGTGCTATGATCGCTTTCTTTTGTTACGAAATAATATCTATTTATTTTATAATATTTAATTTTGTAAGTTGAAATAGTAATAGTTTCATTACATAAAAATTCAATTTTGCACCCAATTAGAAACGCTTGATGATTCAATTTAATTATTTTTCTTTACGCTATGACGAATATAATTAACGGATTATATTTAATTAGTGAATAAATATTTATGATGATATAATTAAAATTATCGTAGCACATTTTTTATAGTCGGTCCGTCGGGATGTTACATAAATGCTATCAATATATTATGCGATGTGCCCACTTAGTCCTATAGCGGTTGCTTTAGGGTTCTAGAGCAGGATATAGATCTTGCCTTTAGCTACCACGAGTTACAATTAAATACGCTCAAACGCCTATTTGCAACCAGTTTGTGCTAATGATATGATATGCAAGTAGTAGTTAGCTATGCCCCGGCAACTCATTGGCAGATTATCTTCCTGATTCACTTACCCATCTTCTCTAAATATAAAATACGATACACGGAAGCGTCGTCTTTTTATCAGATCAAAGAAATTTTCTATATGCATACAAAGAGGAAGGGAAACATGAACTCACGCGCAGTTTACTAGTTTTTAGCTCAACACAATAGTGAGAATTGGAAACTACTTTAAATTAATATCACCGGAGTTGTCATGCGAAACTAGAAAGCATATTTTGTCCTCATATGAATATTTTCTATTATTATAGAACTATTAAGGTAATTTTAGCTCTGATTAATAAAACTTATATTCGAGATGAAGCTTAAAGCGACAATAACACTAAAAATGTTCATTAAACATTTCAAAGAAGGTAAGTAGGTGCCTATGGAAGAATTAATGGAGTTATTGTCCAAGGGAGTTAAAATGACACACACAACTGCACAAGTAGAACTTTATATCTAGTAGGTAGATATGATTTCTCTGAGGAACTTGGACAAGCAGGTAGATCCACCTGATGGTGGGTGGCTTAGGGCATCTATGCATTTATTAAGTTTTCCCCACCTTTATATTAACTCGATCACTGCTAGAGACATGAGGTTGAGTTCCTTGTGACTTGTAGGCATCCACTAAGCAGGTTTTTCAAAATCCATTTCTAAGGGTTAAAAAGTGGATCTTGTCATGTATTCTCTAGTTTTATTAATCTATCTTGTCAACTTTATTTAACAGGATGCTCTCCGCGAATGTCTCCGTCCGTTACTAAAGAAACATTCTAAGTTTTAAAAAGGGGCATATTTGAATCTAGACTCATAATTTCTTGCATCCATCCATGCCTTAATTCCATCAATTGGAGACAGTTCATTCTTACAACATTATGTAATGTTAAATCAAATAACTTTCATCTCATATTTGTAAGCTCCGATACATTAACTACTTCTAAATTATACCGACTCCAATCATAATTTTCTCTAATTTATAAATGTCAGCAAAAAGATAAAGTCACTCGGCTTTCGCTCAAGTATTGTTCTTTAAAACAATAGAGAGAGTACCATAAATTATATCTTCGTCATGATTACAATAACATGTGAACATATGTTTTTGATTCACGTTTTGATACTTTGTTTTCGTTTGATTTCTTATTTCTTTGCTGCTCTCATGTGTTACTACTGGTTTTGAGTGTGGGTACCTTACCGATCTGGTAAGCAAAATTAATAGAGCAGGTAATTATGAGGCTCGTAAAAATGCATAGTTGTGCATAATTATTGGACACAAGATCACAATTATGTAGTTGTAGTAGTTACCCAATTCAAGACATAATATTTATTTTAACCTAGTTATGGAAATAACTACTTATGCGATATTACTAAGATCACGTGGTCGGTCCCCGAGTAGATGGCCAGAACTCGTAAAGTCCACCACACACTCCACCATGAGAGAATGCTTGCAATAGAGCCAAATGGAGATGCATTGCTAAAGCCGCCACTCAAGATTGACCATAACCACGACTATACTCTGTCAAGAGTACGACACTCTAAAGACACTATGAAGAAGTTTGAATTTAAAACTGTATCTCATTGTAAGTGAACTAATGTAAGTTCTTATGAGAATAAAGTTCTTTAAAACCTAAACCTAAGAAGAATGCGATATTACAGAAAAAAATCCCATAGCATAGCCAGTCGCTATTATATTAAAGCGACCAATCAGAATGCATATAATGTCTTCCAATATTTAAAAATAACGTAAGAAATTATCAACAAAAAGCAGTAACAAAAGTCATTGGCCCGCGGACAGTATCAGGAAACTATACATGTTCATCAAATATGTATAAAATCGAAAGTGCACGCAGCGGCGCGGGCGCAGGCGGTGAAAGTCGGACCTTGCTCTTGAAAGCGAAAGCCTGGCACTTGACCGAACTGCAACTAGCCTTCCTTGACAAATAAACGTATTGTTACATGGAATTATAATGTCTAATGTAGTATGATTACGGGAAGCTTGCGTGCATCGCTGCGCACGCGGCGACGATGATGATTTTACAATCAAATGATAGTTGGAAATACCTTTTATGTTTTAATGATTATACATATCCATTTCATTTCCCATATAACTTGCTTATTATATATTTTTTTAATTTATGTAAAATGTTCCAACAACAGCACATGCATTATATTAGACAGCATGATTTTTTAAAGTGGGCGTGGTAGGCCAATTTCTAAAGTATAGGGAATAGAGAAAAATGCTGAACGCCTCCACGTCGATTTTGATAACACTAAAACTGTATGATTGGATTTTGAACAAATGCCTTGCCTGGAATCGATCTCAACACACATTACTCGTAATATTGTGTCTTTGCATCTGCTTAATTATGGAGTGCTCAGCGATAATACTTTTAAAAATAAACTGTATCAATTGGAACAGAGGAATAATAATAATTATTTTATAATTTATCAATGATTTATTCAATTTTACAAATAGTATATCGATCGACCTCTAAATTTAAGTGCATCACTGCATTTATAGTCTTAGAGAAAATGTCAAGCTCGGAATAAATATTAAATTAAAAGGACACTATTCATTTACACAGACAAGAGAGTGGCGACCACGAACCGGAAGATGCAGCGTGGGCAGGCAGCGTGCTCAGGGTGGACCGATGATCTTGTGAGGGTCGCAGGAAACCGCTGGATGCGGATAGCGCAAGATCGTCCATCGTGGAGATCCTTGGGGGAGGCTTTTGTCCAGCAGTGGACGTCTTTCGGCTGACATGATAATTATGAAGAGTAAAGATAAAACAGATACAAAGGAACAGCTTATTTCTAATAGAAATTTATTCTCACAGCCCTGAGACTGGAAAGTTGGAAAGAAAAATAGACACAGTGACACTACATGAATATTAGGTATAACTTACTAGTTTCCGCCGCGCGGTTTCACCTGCGTTCCCGAGGGATCTAATGTCTTCCCGAGATAAGAAGTAGCCTATATGTTATTCCAGGGTATGATCTATCTATGCTCTAAGTTTCAATCAAATCCGTTGCGTAGTTTTTACATGAAAATAATCATCTATACATGCTCACAAACTTTCTCATTTATAATAATAAGTAGGATACACAAATCACAATCATCGTGTATGCAGGGCGTACTCAGCTTTTGGTCCAAGGGGGGGCAAATACCTAGCTTTTGGCCCAGAGGTGGATGGGCCTCAAAAGTCACAAACCCGATATTTTTTTAAGTACAGCAGTTTGTATTGTGGGATGGAAAATACAGGGGGGGCAGCTGGGGTCCTAACCCCCCTCGGTACACCCATATCCTATGCAAAGCTTGAATCTATCTTTATCTTGCAGAAAAGGGCGATTCGTGCAATCTATTGCTTGGGTCCTCGCGGATCCTTACGAAATCGGTTTAAGGAATTTGACATATTAACCTTACCTTCGCTATACGTTTATGAAAATATTATGTTTGTTCGTAAAAATTTAAATCTATTTGACACAAACAGTAGCCGCCATAACCTAAATACAAGAAACAAAGACAAAATTGTTACTCCTAGATTCAGGCTAGCGAAAGTCAATAAGTCTTTTCTCGGAAATCGCATTCGCTTTTATAATAAAATCCCATATGAAGTAACTAAGATGTCTTATAATAAATTCAAAGAGTATGTTAAACATAAGTTGATCGACAAGGCCTATTATAAGGTGGCTCATTACATAGAAGACAAGAATACATGGTTGTAGTAGCTTCTCTCTGCACTTGCAGCCCCCTGGCCAAGTGATAATTGTATGAAGTTTATGTATATTTAAAACTGTAATTACATAAATTCAAAAAAAAAGAACCACCAAAAAAAGAAGCCTTGCTGAGTTTGTTGCCGGAGTCTTCTCAGTTCAAGTGAATTCCGAACCGGTAGTAGAGTCTATTGTAAAACTGTAACTTTTGACATTCATAAGTGCCTTATTAGGGCCTTAACTGAATAAATGAGTTTTGATTTTGATTTTGAATAATGTCTGCCACTCCTAATACTAGGCCTGCTAAATATCTCTTATTGAACAATGCTTTGAGTTTTTTACTAATAAAGAAAGTACATATATTTACAAAGCTACCAAGGAAGCCTCAGCAGCGAATAACTACAAATCGTAGGTAATGTTATGTCAGTGATACTGTAGCAAATCACAAATTCTACACTGCTTTCCTCTATCCCTATACCGACAAACAACTAATTCCGCTTGGAACCGGTTATGGTGTCCATTTCCATATGATACTTGTATTATTTCTCGAGAACATTGTATTCTCGTTGATGTGTTGAGTTATGATCCTTTTAATCCCTTGCAATGTCCTTGGTGTAATAATCTTTGGTATTTCTTTAAATACCACGCTGTTATGACATTGTAATGTAATTTTGTAGTGGATGAGGTCGGAGATCAAAATTAAAAAATACACGGTATATTATGCGCATATTTTGGTCTGCGGTGCGTGGGATGCCTTATGCAGTAAGATTCTACTATACTACTAATTTAATAAATGTGAAAGTTTTGATGTTTGTATGTTTGTTTCTCAATCACTTATAAACAAATAAGATGAAACTTGGCATATAGTATAGATGATATTCTGGAATAACATACAGGATACCTCTTGTCCCGGTAATTCATAAGATATCCCGGGAACACGGGTAAATCCCCAGTGTGGGAACTAGTAGGTACTAATAAACGGACATGTAGAAGTTTATTATATTTTTTATTATCTTTTTGTTACATACAAATCTTGCCAAAACTCGAAATGTTTTAGTACGGGGAGGTAGTTTATACAGTCAATGTCAAGATATTCCATTAATACATAAATTGACTTTAAAAAATAATAATAAAACCTATAAAATAAAAAAGGGACCAGCTACGCTGAACCCAACGCAAAAAGAATTGAGAACTCCTCCTTTTTATAAGTCGGTTAATTAAGGTACTCTATAGCTTTGCAAATATTTAACATTTACACATTCCAATATATTTTTGAGAAAATATTTTATTCTGTTTTAGTATCAAATAAAGCATCATTAACAAATATACCCGACTCAGCTCATAATATAGCAACACAAGTTTTGCCGGCACCACCACAAAACCGGTTGAAATGTCTCCTTCATTGAGCTTTCTAGAGAGAAGCTTGCATTGCAGCTTTCGCATCCATTTACCAATTCATAGGTCTTGTTTTCTAAATAATACTTTGTTTTCTTTATCAGCTTTATAGCGAACATAGGAATTCGAACCTAATGATAACGTTACAAGGATCTCTTTTGGGGCATACAACCAACTTGTACTTCGATTCAACTGAATTGAATTAAATTGAATTTATTGTGAAGGACGTATACATCTATACTAATAATAAAGCTGAAGAGTTTGTTTGTTTGAACGCGCTGAAAGGTGACTTAATCGAGAGTATCCTTAGCTATGTTTCAAGGAAATTCGTTCAGCCGTTTGAAGATTATCACCAATTTTCTAGTGAGTTTCGGGTGTTTCTAATTTTTTTATTTTATTAATTCATCTGTAGTGCTTCAGATTTTTAACTCCATAAGGCACTGTACGTAAATTAATTATCTGTAGCTTCATAAAACAATATTTCCAAAAGATCTTGCATAAGATATACCTAACTAAAATCATGAATTTATCAATCTAAAGCCTTTGATAACCGCAACAATGCAATGAGTCGGCGTGAAAACGGATCAACCCCAAGATTCTGCAAGTAATGAACCGTTCAAACAATGCTCTACTTACCTGTATTATACAGTTATGTAACAACGTTTTGCTGTGTTAATCGTATTGCGGTGTCAGCAATGTTTCTTTACGGTTTGTGATTTATTGTTTTTATTATATTGTAATTGTAACATTTGAACTAAATAAAGTATTATAAAATATGTTTCAAGTAGTTGATAGTCCAGTCTAGTCGTGACCACGGTCAATGCAACATGATCGAAACGTAGAGGCAAACTATTTAGTAATCTGTGGTAGAGGTCAGTCAAAATCCTACTTAATATTATTAATGCGAAAGTCTGTGAGTATGTATGTATCTTTGTTGCTCTTTCACGTAAAAACTACGGAACGGATTTGGATGAAACTTGCCACGTAGATAGATCATACCCTGGAATAACATATAGGCTACTTTTTATCCCGGGAAAACACAAGGTACCTCGAGAACGCGGGGGCAGCTAGTAATAGTAATAATTTAGGCACCTGTTCCACTTCCTCGACGATTTGCGGGAAGTGTATAAAGCTTTAGGAAATTTAGCAACTAGAAACGAGTTGGCGAGCAACATACGATTTAGAACCGATGGACAGCATTGGCAGCTAATCAGAAGATTAGATTACCGGTATCAGAATATTAGATTCCAGGTAGAAACCTGGAAAGCGATCGTCTTTCTTCCCTATCATCCCTAATAATGGATGTTTTATGTATAAGTACAGAATTTCTGGTCATTTAGTTAGATAGAGACTCTGTAGAACTTATAGTACGGTCTACATACACTAAACTAGAAATTAAATAAAAACAATCCTTACGTCAGACTGAATGAGACTTATTTATCACGCGTCGACTTCTTCCATTCATTCATTCTACATGCCCAAACAAATTGAGCTTTCTCCATTTAGTCACAAAACACGTTTTATTTCGCAATTTAAATTCTGAAATCAAGATTAAACCGGTCACTTTTATTTATAAAATCAAAACAAAAGACGTATTTTAAGATTTTCTCGTGCCTAATCCAGAAAATAAAACCATGACGACACATGGTAGGTAATCCCATCTTACCATAATGTGCGTGACGTACCTAACCATTTAAAGAATTGAAAGTAAAATCTCTCAAGAATAAAATCTAATCTTAGCCTGATTGTTGTATTTGTCTTTGCAAATTATAATACAAAATCTGCCTTTTAACTTTGAACATTTAAAATGTACTTACTAAATTATTTCAGTAATTCTCAAACTCAAACTCATAACTCATTTATTCAGTTTAGGCCCTGTTAAGGCACTTATGAATGTCGATAGTTACAATTTTTACAATAGACTCTACCACCGGTTCGGAATAGGAATACACTAAGAAGACTCCAGCATAAACCAAGATTTTTATTTTGTGGATTCTTCTTTTGTCGCAAGCAACAGAGCATTATATTCTCGATTTAACTGTACCAAATAGAATTTAATAATGATTGCAACAATACTGAGAAGGAAGAACAAGCATGGGGTTCTTTCAGTAACGGTAACCGCTTACGATCAAACATATGCTTGTTTACTACCTGAGTGGTAATTTAAATTAATTACACGTCTCTATTTAGTGTTAGGACCTCAATACACGTGACAATGGATGAGTGAAACACAGCAGTAACAGAATACATAACACTGTGTTTAATGACCTAACTTTGCACACAATGCTCGTTTCGCCAATGTCAAATTGCCTAATATGACAATGTTTTTTTTTACAATTGATCGTGGTACTATTAGATTAAATGTCGGTACACCTATATAGCTTCTGCTTACTATAACTAGCTGTCTCCTGCGGTATTATCCACGTTCCCGGGATAAAAAGTAACCTATATCACTCAGGGATAATGCAGCTTCCTATTAGTGAAAGATTATTTTCGAATCCAACTGGTAGTCCCAGAGCTTAGCGCTTTCGAATAAACTCTTCAGCTTTTTATTAGTATAGATATTTCCTGAAGGCTGTCGCTTCTACTGATCGGCAAGGTACCCAGCAGGCTATTAGAGATTTCATTATAGAAGCTAAGCTCATTCATGCATTGGTAGAAAGAACTCTTCGCACGCTGATTTCCCGAGGCATCGATAAATAATTCTATGTTGGTCCAGGCTAGGTACAAAGTTAAATAAAGTGGCCACATTACTTGAAGATTTTATAACCAAGCGGGAAGTAAAAAGTAATTGAAATGATTTTATGGACTATAGTTAGTAGGTACATATTATGATTTCTGTATATTCCGCCTTTTGGGCATATAAAATTAACAATTAAAATCAAATAGTCAAAATTAATTAAAATTAAATATATATTATTAAAATTAAATGTCAATTAATAAAAGAGTATATACCTATATATATATCTAACTAAAAATAAAACAGTGTAGACAAAATGACAGCAAAAAACACTTAAAAAAAACAACAAACATGTCAATGGGCCCTATCACAAAGTAGAGTGCCCTACTTCAGTGTTTTACTTATCATTTAATTAGTGTGCTTGTTTTTAGTAACTTTTAATAACCAGAAGTTCATTTAGCGATGATTTAAATATAATTATTGTTCTTTGAGCAAGATTATTAAAGATACCCATTCAAAGTTGAATGGTTCATAGCTAATATTCTGAGAAAATCTAACAGATTATAAATACCGTAAACCCGATAGCAAAATACACATCATGACTTTATAATTAATGCTAGCATGTTGCGGGATGACTAAGTCTAAGGACAGGATGTGCTCCATCAGATCTAACCTGTCTTACGGTCTAACTGTTTGTTGGGAAATACGATTGGAATAAACTCATGCGCGTGTAGGTATGTTGAAGTTTAGGTTTAAATGTTTCTATAACATATGAGATAGAGGCACATAATGAAAAGAAAAAACGGGAAATGCTATTCAAGTGATTATTACTCTGAAGTACTAAATAATCTAAAAGCATTAAGTTCATGACTATATGTTTAGAAGTTGTTGAAAAATGGCAATACATGCTTTTAAGCTAATAAAATGTTAGTTCCCTAACCATAATAGGTAGGTTCATTACAGGGATTGAAATTATTAGCTAACTATAACTTACCCTCGTAGTTTCACGAAAAGATGAAAAGTAGCCTATAACCATCGGGGATAAAGTAGCTTCCTATTAGTGATTTTTTCGAATCCGACTGGTAGATACAGAGATTAGCGCGTTCAAAATTCTCTTCAGCTTTATTATTAGTATAGATTTTATTTTGCTGGATTTTTTTGAAAGTTGTTAGGAGTGAGAAAAGGATTTCTAGGACAGTACATCACAATACAGGGGATTAGGGTAAAGCAAATGTCCATTTCTTCCAATTAGGTGAACAGTTTGCTTGCTGAACATAAAAAAAATACTTTTGCCGTCATCGTAAAACTATGAATCACCGAAAACATAATTCATTATTGATTGCGTAAAGCAGTTGCTCAATTTGTATCCACTCAATACAAAAGTGGTTGATCTTTAATTTTTGAGGTGTGAATTGCCTTTGGACATCCTGTAACTATTAGGCGATTAAGATTTTATGCTATTGATTGAGTTTTTGAACTAGAATTTTGTGTAGTATATCTTCCTCAAATAAATTGAGATAATACAAATGGTATTTTTTCCTACATCTGTAGCCAGGTAAGAGTTCTTTTTTTTTTGTTTTATATTTTTAAAACTATAATGTACACTTTCAACCAATAGAATTAGACGAATACTAGGTACACGTCACGTATCAGTTCACGTCAGTTTTTCTGTAAGTAATTATATTGGTTTATTTTTTACTGCGACCCGACCCGGCTTCGCCCGGCATTTCTCAGCTTTTCTATACTATAATATGCATGTATTATACATATGAACCTTTCTCTTGAATCACTCTATCAATAAAAAAAAACCGCATCAAAATCCGTTGCGTAGTTTTAAAGATTTAAGCATACATAGGGACAGACAGACGGGAAGCGACTTTGTTTTATACTATGTAGTGATAGTGATAACGATGATCGAGCTATCGTGTATCGATATCGTTTTTCGGAGGTCCGCTGATCTCAAATATTAGACGTCGTCGCGACGAAATATACCTATATAAATTCGGTCTGTTATTAAGTTGTATTGTTAGGAAACCATAGCACGGTGGTAGGGTACTTTGTAGTACCCGCCTGACTGGCTACCACCCTCAAGTGGAATTCTGTCGCCAAGCACCTTTCGGTGTGTTCCGACAGCTGCACTTGAGAGCCAGTTCCCTTCTAGGCTTTGTGTGCTTACCATCATCGGCCACATCATCACTGACCACGGTGAGATTGTGGTCAAACACACGCCTATACATAGTAAAAAAAAATAAAAGAATAAATATCTACTTTATAATTGCATCTCTAAGTATTCTAGACAGAATTTTGTGCTCTATTGCATTCTTTGGTATTAATTGAGTTATAAATTAGACGAGTATCATTTAATACTTCTTTAGTTTTACGATCGTCTTACGCAACACTGGAAAGGTGCAAAATGTTAAATAGCAAGGTTTAGCTAATTATGCGATTCAATACTGACATTTTGAAAGTTACCTTGGGACTCGTTTGATGATCTCTTTTAACGTTAACTGTTTATTGGAGATCGCATCTCGAATGTGTGTTATTTTATTGCAAAATTGAGATCACATTTTGGACAATCAGTTTCACCTATATTGGTAACTTATTGGAGTTGGTGGAAGCAAATGGGTCAAGATCTACCTTATTCTACCAACGGGGAGTATATTCTCACATATGAGAACCAAAATAGTCTCGCATCCCTACAATTAATACTCAGGTTGTAGATCTTAATGAAGCATGGAGTTCTTAAAGAAATGTAAAGAGGTTTTTGTAGGGCCAGCAACGCGCGGCTGATACCTTTGGCCTTTTAGTGACAGTGTCAGATATCAGAAGACTACCACCATGCCAGTTTTCTTACGATACTTACCTAGCAACAGTAGCAGCTTAAAAGCAAAGCTTGATACAGGAAACATAAATTGACAACCAGCAGTCACATTATCTTGCATTCCAAGACCGGATAGCAAACTTGTTCAGATAAAGTAAAGAGCTAAAGATCGGTAAAAACACTATCAAGCATTTAGAACACATGCAGTTAACGAGATTTTCCAAGTAGTTTTACCAAGTACCTTGATGTCAACTTCTGAATATTTCGTGGCGAAATTTTAGCAGGAAATAGTTGTAGTTGGAAATGCCTATGCTTTAGAATAAATTTGTAAAAACTGTATCGATCGATTTTATTAATATTTTTTTTTATGTCAGAAAGTTGACAAGCAGGCAGGCGGTCCATCTGATGGTAAGTGGTTACCCTTGTTTTTAGGATATGCTAAGTGAGAAAGAAAAGAAAGAAAGAAATTTTATTTGTCCGCCAACAGAAGTAGAAACAATAACAAAAATAAATAATAAACAACATATCCTATTTAAAATGTAAATCTAGGAAAGTCGTGAAAAGCAACTCTTTTACAGGCGAATCTTGTCCTTATTGACTTTAAAAACGTTATTATTATAATTCTTATATTTTCCTGTCAAGGTTAAAATTTAAATAACATTTAAAAATAATAAAAGCGTAACGGAAACTACTTGTTATAAACAAAAGCCATATGCCAACAAAATTGTTGGGCCAAATACGGACAGCGACGCCAGACTGGATAACTAACTATTACTAAGATAATTAAAACTATGAATATACAGAAACGAAAAAGAAAATTAATACATATAGATAATAAAAAGAAATAGCATAGGAGGACAAATATGGCCTACAGCTCAGCAAAATGCTGCACCACTAAATTGTGCCGCAGCGCTGGTCTTCTGCTGAGGCCAGTAGTGATGTTATGGACATCTTGGCCAAAGTGACAAAAAATTAAAACAAAGCAATAAATTAATTAACAACTCATACAAAAATTACCATATGATATAATGTGCTGAATTTCTTGCCGGTGTATTCTCAGTTTCTATGTCTCTACCAGGCAACCTTTTGATTTTATATTTAAAATTAACTGAATATGACATATAATATCAAAAAGAAAGCTTGTCTGACCTGATAATTCTAGATTCTAGGTTTTTAGGTATGTCAAAAGTACTTTTACATCTTGAACTTTTAAAGTTACTTTTAGACAACATGAGAAAATAATCGCCTTATATTTTAAGTTACGCTGGCATATCAAAAGGCAACTACTTTCGTCATTTGGATGCGCCAGTAATATAAACTTACTTAAAATCTAAATATCTTCTTCCTTATAAACAAATATGGCGATGAAGACTTATTTACGTTTTACGTAGTTTTTTCCATTTATCTAAATAAGCACTTGGCATGACACGGATGGCATGCTGTCTAACCTTTTACGTTTGTCTTTGAATTTAGAGTGGTTATGGCTTAACCGGATGAATTTATGTTGATAAAGTAGACGTTGGATGATATGATAGTAGGAATATGCAATGGGCTATTAATCCATGCTTTGCCTTAGTTAAAAATGACTCGATAATTGAAATAAAAAAACAAGTAGCACAAACAAAATTGCTGAAAATAAAAAGTTATTGTCGTGATAAAATAGTATTGTTCAATTGAACTTTACTTGGATTTTTCGCAATTTTAGGTCTTGATATGTTCTTGTATATATGGTTTTTATACGTTCGAAAAGAACACCAGAAAATCTGTGCCATGCTTTCTAAACTATAGGACGGATGATAATGGAAAATAATTATTGCCAACAAACACTTGGTAGTTTACTGTGCTCTGCAGTAGGCTTATAAAAAAATTGTTATAGTTAGTAGGTAATGTTCAAAGTTAAATCGAAAATCTAATGGATACGTCTATAGATCTATGCATAATAATTACTTGACCTGACTGATTCATCAACGAACAGCCGGATCCGGGGGAGGCATACAGACAGCTACTATGACGTAAACATCCACTTAGAAAGGATTTTTGAAAATTCAACCTCTAAGGGGGTAAAATGGGGGACTGCTGTGCAAAAGCAATCCATAATATAAAGTATCAACTTTTCGCACAATTTTATCTGGAGAGAGATGGAGGGATCTTATCATCATGATCATATCAGCCGAAAGACGTCCACTGCTGGACAAAAGCCTCCCCCAAGAATCTCCACGATAGCCGGTCTTGCGCTACCCGCATCCAGCGGTTTCCCGCGACCCTAACAAGATCGTCGTTCCACCTTGTGGGGGGTCTGCCCACGCTGCGTCTTCCGGTTCGTGGTCTTATAGGATAAGAGTATCCTATAATGTTAGTCCACGATTGGATATGCCGAGGCGTCAAGAGGTAACAAACAAACTCACTTTCGCTTTTGTTAGGATTCTTATATCTGATGCAAATATAGTGGCTAACCTTTGGCATATTCCACAAGTAGGCCACTGTAATTGATTTACCAAATTTGAAATCTAGTTATGATCTTCGTTATTAACCCTAATGTAGTTTTTACTCACTTTCATATTAGAGGGCCTTTAGAAGTTGACTTATGTCTTACATATGTGTCGTAATTTCCTATTCTTTGATATTCTAATTGAATTCAATAATGATTGTATTAGTTAGTTGTGTTTGATATAATGTAAGAGATACAAATATTTCTTGAAAATTAGTGAACGCACTTGGACGATATATATTTTTTAACAAATCTTCTATTCTATTCTATTATCCACTCGGGCCAGCCATATTCAGTTTGGCTATCCATCCCGTAATATCTTCTCTCAAATCGAAATTAAACATCTGGTATCTAGATGATGGTACCCTTGGAGGCGAAGCGTCAACAGTTTTGGAAGATTTAAAATCGATCATCATTTCATTTAAAAAAATTGGTTTGGATCTTAATTTTTCTAAATGTGAATTGTATATTCAAGACTCAGTCCCGGTTTCCAAAAAATCTCTTATTTGTGAAAATTTCAATTCATTAACTCCAAACATCAAAATTTTAGAAAAGCAATCCCTTCGCCTCTTGGGAGCTCCAATTCTAGATGACTCTATCCCCCCGTATTTAGAAGAACAATCATCAAAATTTAATGATATCTCCGAACGTCTACAGAAAATTAACTCACATATGGCATTTCAAATCATTCGATTTTGTCTTTTTGTACCAAAATTTATGTATGTCCTTAGGTGCAGTCCAGTTTGGAAATTTGGCGATCACATGGATTCTTTAGACAACGCTGTGCAAAAAATTCTTACGAAAATTCTAAATTGTCCTATAAACGACCGCGCCTGGTGCCAGGCATCTTTGCCCATTCGTTTTGGTGGCCTAGGTATCAGGAAAATCTCAAGTGTCTCGGTCCCAGCGTTTTTATCCTCCACTTACAGCACTCAAAATTTATTCAACAAAATTATTAATACATCACTCGCTGATACCCAGATTCAATATAGTGCTGAGGCTAGAGATGCTTGGTTCGCGCTCTGTCCGAGTGAGAGCATCCCTCAAAATCCCAAATCTCAAAAACAATGGGATGAGCCGCTCTGCAAACGAGTACAGTCACATCTTCTTCAAACAAGTATTAGTATTGCAGAGCGAGCTCGTCTTCTCGCTGTTTCCGAGCATGAATCAGGATATTGGCTTCAAGCCCTTCCTTCAGCTAATATTGGTACCCTGCTGGATAATACTTCTTTCTCCGTAGCCGTTAGTCTGCGTCTTGGCACAAAAACTTCCGAGCCACATCGCTGCCCCTGTGGGGATGACGTCGACAAACTCGGACACCACGGTCTTTCATGTCGCCGCAGCGCTGGCCGCCTATCGCGCCACGCAGCTATCAATGACGTCATTCGTCGGGCCCTTACCTCCGTCAACGTGCCGGCAATTTTAGAGCCGAACGGTGTTGCACGTGATGATGGTAAGAGGCCCGATGGTATGACGTTGATGCCCTGGAGTAGAGGAAAAGCGTTAGTGTGGGACGCAACTTGTGCGGATACCCTGGCACAGTCCCACCTACAATCTACTTCATGTGTGGCGGGTGCGGCTGCTGTAGCTGCGGAAAACCAGAAGCGGCGGAAATATGTAGATCTCAGTGAGAATTACATATTTCTACCGTTTGGGGTAGAGACTATGGGACCGTGGGGGCCAGATGCTCGGACCCTTTTTAAGGAGCTGTCGACGCGTCTCATCGACCGCACAGGTGACCAAAAGGCTGGCTGCTACCTCGGACAACGGATAAGCCTTGCTATCCAACGAGGCAATGTGGCCAGCCTTCTGGGCACTCTACCAGTGGGCAGCAACTTCAACGAAATTTTTTATTTATAAAAATTTTATGTAGTATTTAGTAAGTATTATTATTATTATTTTTTATTTATTTAGAATATTTCTTGTAAATAATTAGATTTAGGTTCCTTTTGTTGTAAATATTGTATATTATAGAATAAAGTCTTCTGTAGTATTGATTTACATTACATTCGTTTGTAATTTTTTACTGACGTACGGTATTTTACTTTCTTTAATCACAACGTTTTCACCACACATTATAAAATCGCTGATAAAAAGGAATCCGATTGCTTATTTCAACGTGAATTTAAGCGCTACTATATTGGTGAAGACCATTTACCCATCGTAAATTACGATGGTATGGACTAATCTGACAGCATTAAAAATGATCTATCTTTTCTCATTACTAATATTAGTTTAATTTCGTAAACAATGGAATCAGCAGTCTTTCAAACTAAAATACTTCACTAACTTGGTCAGCTCCTTCAATCTGGTAGCAGCTTGCAGCGTTGCGTATCCATATCTGGTGAATTTGGCTGAATCTTCGGAAGGTGCGTTGAAGGCTGCCACGTAGCGAGCTGGATTTGTGTCATCGAGCCAGAGACCTGGAGTCAAAATAAAATTCGATCAAATATCGAGAAAAGATACTAGGTTAGGACAAAAAGTTACTCTTTTATAAAATTCTAAAGAAGCAATAGGGTAAATTTTAGAACTTTTTTACCAGGCTACATAATTTAATGACTCTTACCCATAGAATACAATTTCGGTTCCAAAACGCTGTACAATTCATGCATCTTCTGCATTCCATATTCAGCTGCTTCTAAAATATCTTTCTTCTCACCCATTGTTATATCCGGATTATCGTCATCCTCGTCATCTCTTACAGAGTCATCATCGACGTAATAATCGTCGTCATCCTTAGTATCATCAGTTTTAACATCACTTTCTTTTCCAGACTCAAATGTTTGGTTAAGTTTTGTCAAGTTTTCTTTATCGCAATATGTGACAACTATTGTCGAAACGTTTTTTGTCGCCGAATATGAATGATTTTTGTTATGATTCCTCTCTATAATCGTTATATTATGTAATTCTTTCGTTAATGTACTATTGAACATTGGCATTAGATGTTTAAGTACTTCTATAATATTATGGGAGGATATGTTACTAACGTTTGTATTATTCGGCTCTATGGTAAGTATTTCAACGTATTTTACTTTATCTGATGTTTTATTAGAAGCTTCTTTATTTGCATGAGTGTCAGAGTGTATTTTAGAGACGTTAGTCTTGACTGTGTCTATTTTCTCTTCCATACCGCTTATAATGTTTCCAACGCTTTTGTAATTATCTGTTAACTCTTTTTCAGATTCTGTTTTATTTGTATCTTTAGGTACGTTTAAAATTATAGCTTCATTCATTTTTGTATCATTGCTATTTGAAGTCATATTATTCTTTATTCTATTAATTGAATCAATTATATCATTAACAAGCTTGTCTTGATTGTTTTTACTATAATTGTTGTCAATATCAGTAATATTAGCAATAGAATTTACAAATATCTTGGCACGTTCAGTATCTTTTAAATATATACCATTTTCAGAAGTTTTGTTGTGTATTCTGAATATATCTTCAATGATTTTTGAAAATGGACAGTTGCCCGAATTTTCTTTTGGCTTAGTCTTCTCACTGATTTCTTCATTACTGACACAGCTTAACAATAGTGTTGTGATAACGAAGATGTATTTATATCTGAAAATAATTAAAATTATCAAGTTAAGCTTTTTAATGTTTTTAAGTTAATAACTGAAGTCGGAATATTCCATTTAAAGCCCAGTGAAAGTCAATTCGTTACATAGTTTTACGAGTGCAATCTTCGCTCAATTCAACGTGGGAATCGAACTAATAACCTCGCAGTCGCAAACAAGCTCGTTAACAAAGCAGAACCATGATGTCGTTGACTGTTGACGATCGTCCCAACATTTCACAAGTCATGGTTTTTCATTAAAGTTTCGCAAAATCTAATTTACAGAACTTAAAAAAGTTTCAATGATATTTCATCATATAAAATGGACAACTAATTTGTGTTTTGGATGATTAGATTGGCGAATAAGTTACGCTTCACTTTTTTGCTTGTAATGAACTGAATAGTATGGTATTAACTTTCTATGTTTGTTTTTTTTTACTACCTAAATTCGATCGTCGGTATATAGAATAAAAAAAAACTTATATATATTATTATGACGGAAACGATATGTAGGTTTTGTACTAAGTATAGGCCTGTATTTGACAAAAATCTCACCGTGGTCAGTGATCATGTGGCCGATGTTGGTAAGCACAGAAGGCATATAAGGGAACTGAATCTCAAGTACAGCTGTCGGAACACACCGGAAGATGCTTGGCGACAGATTTTCAACATGAGGGTTGCAGCTAGCCAGGCGGGCACTGTGCTATGGTTTCCTCACGATGTTTTCCTTCACTGAAAGCTCAAGCTCATTATAGGATTTGAAACCAGGACCTTCGTCTCGACATTTGAAGTCATTACCACCGAGCTAATGTACCATCAACAAAGTTGAAGCATGATCAGTTTTGAGACCTTGTCGCTTGTAGCCAGTAATCATAGTTTGCCCTGTCCATTGTTAACAATAAAACGGTCTCTTGTAAAATCTTTTGTCTTGACTATTGACTAGATTTTTTATTTTATTTTATTTTATTAGGCTCACAAAACAGGTTCACATCGAAATATAAGGCAAAGTACATGGATCCATAATATAACAGTTCTAGATATGAACCCAAAACATGTGGGCACAGCATGAACATACAAAATAAACAATAGTGATTATAGCTAAATACACAAATAAAACTAAATAATTAAATTAAACAAGACTGAGACAGATAAACACATTACAATACAATTTTAACTAATAATAATTTCTAACTAAAATAATATTTAAATCAATCAGGACAATGTTTCAACACATAATATTTGAATGTTTGAGGTCGCGAGTCAAATATATCTATGATATTATTAACATGATTGAACTCATTGTATAAGCGACACATACGGACGATAGGGTTATAAAAGGAGGTGTTGTTTCTATGCACTTGGAGGGTGAAAGTAGGTGGGTTACGTGTTCTCCAGTTTGTGTTAATATTCAATAGGGACAGTAATTGGGGGGAATCTAGCTAGGAGTGCACTATTTTATGGAGATAGATAAGATCCTGTTGTTTACGCCGATGTTTTAAAGATATCATATTAAATTTTGCCAATCTGTCCCGATAGTTATCGACTTTCCGATGAAATCCATGTCTGTAAGCTAAAATTCTGAGACACTTTTTCTGAACACTCTCAATGCGGTCAGAATGTATAGCATAGCACGGGGACCATACTACCGACCCATATTCCAAGACGCTTCTTACGAGACAGTCTTAAAATACAGAGCTAGAAAGCTGTGTGGTTTTTTAAAATCTTTATACTGATATATATATTTATACTGACAATGACAATCTACTATTTTATGACAAGCGCGTTGTCTGGTTATATTGTGTGAGACACAGGTAGCGGCTGGTCACTGCACACAAAATACACCTTTAAGGTGATCATGCTTCAACTTTGTCGATAGTACCTCTAGCATAGATATACAAAATTGAATGAATACCTATGGTAGAAAAAGATTTGGATAAAACCTGGCACATGAATAGATCATAGGTACACTGGAAAAAACAAGATCCTTCGGAAACGCAGGTGAAACCGCGGGGTGAAAAAATAGTATAGTACCTAATAAAATTGGTCCTTCTTATCTGGTAACCAAGTAGTTTTGAATAAGGGAGAGTAAAAATATCATTAGGACTTATCTACTAATATAATAAACTGGCTGTTCCCCGTGGCTTCACTCGCGTTCCCGGCTTAAAAAGTAGCCTGTAACTAGTTGTAAATACATAGATACGTAAACAATTACTCCCAGATTCAGGACAAACAGATATGTTCATGCATACAGACAGATGTTTCTCCTGGATGGGAATCGAAACTAGGACTTGCAGCGTAATAGGTACCCAACCACGCCGACTGGCCAGAAACCTTTTTATTACTAATTTTCCTTAATTTCTGATGCAAGAACTCAATACATCCGTATGGTGAACCAGTACCCCAGAAGATCACTGGCGTAGACTCTTATATCCGTATCCGTACCCCAAGGAGGGCATTTAAAATTTACTTTATTATACAATGTCGTATTTGGACTGACAATTGCATAATCTTCCAGTTTTATAAGACAAGTGTTAGCAAGTATTACGCACATCATATTTACTCAAATACCGCAGTTCCGTGTATGAGAGGAGTTTTTTATGTAAAGTGGTTCTTGACAGAAATAAGACAGCTAATAAATAATAATAAATAAAATATCCTGGGACATTCTTTACACACGGTTATCTGATCCCAAATTAAGCAGAGCGTGTACTATGGAAACCAGACATCTGATATACTACATGTACTACTTTTTTTGTAAATAAATAATTAAATACTTATATAGATAATTACACCCAGACTCCGGACAAACAGACAAGTTCATGCACACAAATATTTGTCCTAGATGGGAATCGAATCCATGACCAGCGGCGCGATAGGTGGTGTCTTAACCAACTGCGCCAACTGGCCTGTCGTAATATCCTGGGACATTCTTCACAAACGGTTATCTGATCCCAAACTAAGCCGAGCTTGTGCTATTTAAACCAGATAACTGATATACTATTTTTTTTTGTAACCCAGACTCAGGGTAAACAGACACACATGTTTGTCCTGGATGGGAATCGAACCCACGACCTGCGGCGTGATAGGAATCTTAACCAACTGCACCAACTGGCCTGTCAAAGCTAATGTCATTATTTTTACAGTCTACTAGGCTTTTAGGAGATTAAGTCGAATTTGGAAAGGACCTAAAGCTTAGAATGCTAGGTTCTAAATTATCCAGCTAGAACTGGGGGCCAATTCCGCTAAATTACAACGATCGACATCCAATTTCGATCAAAGTTTGTGAAAACACTAAATAAACGAAACCGGACCACGATTGGATCGCGATTAGATTGTAATCGTTGTTGCTCTTGCTAATCGAAACAATTCTAATCCAATCAAATGTGTCACATGTTTAGTGGAATACCACTTTTATAACTTTCATTCGCACGTCAACTTTAACTCAACCATGATTGGATCTCGATCGTTGTCAGATTATTAGTGGAATACGAAAACGTGCAAAAGTCGTCATTCAGCTGCGATCCAATTGTAATCTAATCAAAATTAATGTGAATTGCCCGCCTGGAACACACCGGTATCCCGGTAGGTACCTATAAGTGATCAACTTGAGGGTAGGTACAAATTTTTAAGGCGACCTTCCTGAGTTACACACTTTCCTTTGTATTATGTAGGTAAGAGAATTCAGTGATTAAGGTCTGCGATTTGAATCTGCATACTAGTAGCACCAAAAAGCCTATAGACTTTTTACTTTATAGCAAAAAAAAATAGAAATGAACAAACCTGATAATTTCCATTATCTGAAATCAATGAAACATCTCACATACACTCTAGTGCTCTAGCCTCGGTTTTAATTAGCTAATAAAAAAAAAACAATTCCACATTCAAATCACCGTTAAAAACAAAACCAGTTCCAAGTTCGTTTATCGCGAATGTCAACCCGTATTTTTTTTATAGAGTGTTCCCGGATTGCGTGGTGCAGTGTTGCCAGGCACTATAGGACTAGCTGTTACATAACGTCTCGGGAGGTTGTTTGGTGATTAAAGTACTGTTATAAGAACTCGCATCGAACGATGATCCCTCGTCTCGTGCTTGTTTTGTGGCAAAATGAGCTTTTTTGACTCCTTTCACACTGCACGCTCGGTCGGAATACTCTTTTTTATTTAATTTTTTTTTGCTAAAAGCGACGTGTCCACTATGGACATTATTGTTGTCGGCTCTTGATTTTCAACTCAATTATTAACAAGTGGTTATATTTGAAAGGTTTCTGGGAATACAATGGATTTTTTTCGGTGAATAACTTTTTTCTTGTGATAATTAAATAGATGTCAATTTATAGGGGACAATCACGACGATATAGTATTATATCAACGAAGCAGAGACGTAGCTAAGTAACCAAAGGCCCTGGTGCAAAAAAAAACTGGGGCCTTAACTGAACTTTTTAGGTTTCATGAAGTCAAAATATATAATAATATAAATGCTTTAAAGGTGCAAAGCTACTTTATCATCAGCTCTTTATCGTGCGTGAACTGCAGGGCAAAGCTACTTACCCTGTTAAATATGACAGTGCAGTGGCAACACTGCACTAATAACAGAAATAATATAGGGGAATGCCCTACAAGTTTCAAACAGAAGAATTTTTGGGAATTCCTTTCAAATGAGTTTCCATGATTTTTTATTCCAAAGGTGAGAACATTTTTAGCTGGCTTAATACGAAGGTGTGCTGGTCTAGGTCCAAGGGCTCCCTTAGCTTGGGGGCCCCTGTGCACGGCACAGACGCTCCTTTAGTAATAGCCACGCCACTGCGACGAAGTCTCCTCTGCATGTAATAATTCCATTTAACCAGGTTTCTAGACCAGTTAGATATATTGTAAAGGAGTCTGTGGTGACGAGACGAGCCATCAAATTTCTTAACCCAAAATAGGTAAAAAACAACAATTATTTTATTACATTTCATGTCTATGGATAGGTATTTCGTCTCACTTACCGGTGCGTTCTGGCCGCTTGAGACTCAATTACCTTCTTGAAGTTGCAATGTAGCTGTCTGAACATACTTGGCGACAGATTTTCAAATAGTATCTTGGCAGGCTCTACCATATAGTACCATAGAGATTTCTTCATGTTTGAGGAATATGAAAGTTGATGGATATACGGGAAGGAGAAGACCGAGAAAGAGATGGATGGATTGTGTGAAAAATGATATGAGTAGAATAATTATAGTAATAGGGCTGAATGGAAGACGAGTACATATTGCGCTGACCCCAAAAGATTGGGAGAGAGTTTTCCTTCACCGAAAGGTCTCCCGATTTTATTAAAAAACGAATCTTATATAAATAGGTATGTTCGCTATTACAATCCGGTGTGATAGGCACCCATAGCGCCCGAAGCAAAAATCATTAGACATCGATATAGCATTCGTAAGTGCCGAGTGCCATGGGCGATTGTCGACGTACGGTTAAAGACCTTTACAACAAATAATGTTGTATAAGAAACGATGCCATTGTCGCCCCGCTCCGACCAGAGCCCAGATTAGTTTGTAGATAATGGCTGAGAAACACCGTTTACCGATTTAAAACCGTTTACTAAATTTTAAACTTAAGACGCTGCGCAGTCATATCGTAATTTTATTGCCATACATTTGGTATTTGAGGTGAAATGAAGCTAGCGCAACTCGAATTTAAAATTGAATTCTAAGTAACTAGAATTTAAAATCTTGTGATATATTTTTAATTTCAAATTAAGTAGAAAATTAACATAAACACTGGCTTTAATCATATCTCCATTTTCAATGAAAAATTATATGTATGACATTCTCAAGACCTTTCTGCAACTTTTGACGGAACTCAAAACATATTTGGATATACTTAGATAAAAAAGAAACTTTTAACATACCGCTTGATTCACATTGAAAGCCAGTGTATCGCTTAATTTTCTATTTAATTTAAAATAAAAAAGTTTTTTTTTTTTTACTATGTATAGGCCTGTGTTTGACCCTATCACTGACCACAGTGAGATTGTCACTGTGGTCAGTGATGATGTGGCCGATGATGGTAAGCACACAAAGCCTAGAAAGGAACTGGCTCTCAAGTGCAGCTGTCGGAACACACCGAAAGGTGCTTGGCGACCGATTTTCGACTTGAGGGTGGTAGCCAGCCAGGCGGGTACTACAAAGTATCTAAGTAAGTGCTATAGTTTCCTCACGATGTTTTCCTTCACCGAAAGCTCAATCAAAGACTATCTGAGTTGGAATGAGTTTCTTGCGTCGCTTCTTCTCCTCATTCGGGAGAATTCCGAAGCGATGGTATAACCATAAAGTAAATATAATACTACGTACAAGTAAAACGTTTTTTCATTGTCTGCACTATGTCCACTGAATCGAATCCTGATACCACTGAACCCTATATGTACGTGATTTTTGTATTGTTGGCCGTCGCTGACGCCGCCATATTATATTCTCTATTTCAACATTACATTATTGACAAATCTCTTGCAATAAAGCATGCAGAGAAAATCTAGTTTAGAATCATCGTTCCTCATATATCGTTGCTTTAAGGGGGAGGATTCGGTTGGAGCGCGAAATTCAAATTTTATCACGTTTTTTGTAAATTGCAGCTCAGTTATAGGTCGTAAGTTATCAACATGTTATTTGCGAGAATAATGGTAGTATATTTACTGATTAATACAAAATAATCATCAATATATTCCTCCAAGGTATATTACTGACATATACGACTATTTCATGAAAATGTTACTAATATACCTTGGAGGAATATGTCGATGATTAATTTTGTCATTCATCAGTAAATATAGGTATACTACCATTCTTGTCGCAAACAAGATATTGATAACTTACGACCCATAACTGAGCTGTAATTTGCGAAAAACGTGATAAAATTTCAATTTCGCGCTCCAACCGACGCCTCCACCTTAAGTCAGCAAATACAAGTTTAAAACATGCAAAATCTAACCATGAACGCTGCCTGCGGAAGGTAAAACCTCATTAAAATAGGTTATGGTCAAACTTGCAACCTCTTTGCAACAGTTAGTAGGTAAAATAAGTAGGATCACCGTAGTCATAGCACGTAATAATATTGTAATGCGTGAGGTAATGCGCCTTGGGACTCCTTAATGGCTTACGTTGGTTGCACATCCGACAGATTCTTATACGGAAAGAAAAGCAGGTGAGACAGGGTCAGTTTTCCCGAGGGAGTTGTTCTCGGGGTTCTTTGAGAAGGGTGTAGGATTTTTGCAAAGCTTGCAACAGTCGGCGGATAGTCTGCTGTTAACAGTGAGCCTAGTGGAGACGCGCCCTAAATGTCACTACCTCGAAATATCACATTTTTGCTGCTCTGTGGTTAAAACAGAACCTTGCTGGTTCTGGAACAAAGAATTTTTATAGATCCCTATGACTAAGACTTTTGGACAAAATGTCTTCCAATGTTGACAGACTCAGCAACATAATATTATTAATACAATTAATATTTAAAAATAAATACGACTGCCTTTTACAAAAAGTGAATAACCACTGTCACTTGAGGTAACGTAAGGATTCTGAAGATTCTCCCTTATATCCAAATCTGTTCAGGCATTTAAGAGTTATTTGGGCAGTCGTGTAGTAAAAATTATATGCCCCGAATAAAATTAAAGTTGGTAAGATATTATATTTTTATCCTCAGTGTCACTATTGTTAGTTTATTATTTAGTACATACAAGTAAATATTTATATTAAGGGGGAGGCTTCGGTTGGAGCGCGAAATTCAAATTTTATCACGTTTTTTGTAAATTGCAGCTCAGTTATAGGTCGTAAGTTATCAACATGTTATTTGCGAGAAGAATGATAATATATTTACTGATTAATAACAAAAGAAATCATCAACATATTCCTCCCAGGTATATTAGTAACATTTTCATGAAATAGTCGTATATGTCAATGATTGAAATTGTCAAATGATTTTTATTAGTTTTGTAAATCGGAAGTGAATTGTACGAAAACGACTTGCCGATGCTACATCTAAGTTGTGTCACACTGTACTATAATGTCGAGAAACACTTACTTCCACTCTGCGTGCGGCAAGGCATATCACACTAAACTATATATAATGTTTCTACTCTTAAAATCGTTGATTCAATGTTATGTACCTACCCTACCTTATGTATTTATTATTATTATTTTTTATTTTCAATTTGCTTGTATATATTTAAATATAATTATATTTCTAACTTTTATACTTTTCTCTGCCCTGGAGGCCAATTCTCGCGCGGGTATCTCTAATAAAATAAATTGTTCGTATTCTCGGGATGTCACGCTAGCGAAAAGTCGAATTCCTTTCGTTCGAGATGCAACGAATGGTCTGGGGCAGTAGAGATTTCGATGTCGAATGATGACATTTTGGTGAGATTTTTCATTGACATTCATCTCTACCCGCGCGAGAATTGGCCTCCTGTACTTCCGTCTGAGATCACTAAAGGTGCCAGCTGAAAATGAGCGATGCTGGTATCAGCAGCACATGCTGAGCTGGTATCCTTTTGACAGCACAACTCACGTTTTTTAAGGCGCGAGAAATGTCGCAATTTACCTAGTTATTTTTGTTTTATGTTAAATCCTATTATTATTATTATGTCTTAGCATTTATTTTTTGTTATATAGGTAATAATGTCATGTTTATATGATATATGTATATTTCTCGCAACTTCGTTATATTTTGTATGTTTTGCTGTCAATCAATGTCTTTTTTTCTATATTTTGTTGTTATTCTTTGTTGGTGAGGTTTGAAATAAATAAAAATGATTATTGGTTATTTTTATAATTTTAATTAAAATATAGGTAACTAGCTGTCCCCCGCGGTTCCACCCGCGTTTCCAAATAAAAAGTAGCCTATGCAACCTGATCTAGATAAGGCAACATAATAATTGTCCATGGGAAAAAAAGTTTTCTCTTAAATATATTCCAACATGCTTAAAAGTTTGTCCTTGTGCTTTATTTATATTGACTTCAGACGATAGGTAGGTAATTTCACAGGAAATTGTACCTATTCGTTTAAATCTATATGGTAAATCTGTGGGTATCATCGGAATGCGAGGTATCAGTACTGTTTGCCCAACTGCTGGCTCCTTCAAAACCAATTGCTACTATGACAGAAATCTAGAAATTTTACTTGAAGTCTGGTACCATTACATAAATTTGGTGGTCTAATATCTATTTAACATGCATTGTCCTGAATGACTGTCTGACGGATCAACGCATAGCCTAAACCGCTGATCGTAGAGACCTGAAATTTAGAGGGTGTGTTCTTCGTATGAAGTAGGCATCCTATAAGAAAGGATCTTCCGAAATCCTTAGGCGTTGAAAAACTGGGATTTTTCCCAAGATCTTTCTTATGGTCACTTTGATGCCTACGCTGATGCCGATGGTGATAATAACACTGATCAGCGTCCAATAGCCAATCTAAATATATAAAACTTTTAACAAAAATTAGAACCGATATCATGGTACCGCAGATTTATTTCGCTTACTTCAAAACTATCATATTAGAGTTCCTAAATAGTTATTTTCTGCTTTTTAGTGCCTTTGAAGGCGGTTCTATTTTTTGTTAAAAGTTTTTTATTTTTCAATTTTGAATTTCTTATGTGTAATCAATGACTCTCAAGGTCACTGTCCTAGGATAAGCATATTAGCGTTGTAGTTTCCATCATCGTTCCTATAACATTTAAAGAATTATCCCCTAACTCCTAACCATTAAGGAGTTGTACCGTCCATCATCAGCTCAGCAACATAAGATGATGACTACCAGACGCAAATATCTAAATAGTTTTAGAAAGTATGATGAAAAACATTGTAAGTGCCTATAAAATTTAAAGAGTTCACTCGATTTGTCCAGGATCCTATCATCAGATCCTGACTTGGTGACCATGGGACTACTTGTGAAGTATACCCTTTCAAACAAAAAATATTTTTCCAAATCGGTCCAGGCGTTCGAGTATTCGGGGAACATACAAAAAAAATGATTCCGACGAATTGATAACCTCCGCTTGAAGTTGGTTAATTGACTGACTGATCGCGGGTGGCATCGCGGGTGGAAAGCTATTTAGCATTCTATATTAAAGCTGAAAAGTTTATGAAAAACATTGTAAGTGCCTTTAAATTTGAAGAGTTCCCTCGATTTGTCTAGGATCCTATCATCAGATCCTGACTTGGTGACCATGGGACTACTTGTGAAGTATATCCTTTCAAACAAAAAATAATTTTCCTAATCGGTCCAGGCGTTCGAGTATTCGGGGAACATACAAAAAAAAAGATTTCAACGAATTGATAACCTCCGCTTAAAGTTGGGTAATTGACTGACTGATCGCGGGTGGCATCGCGGGTGGAAAGCTATTTAGCATTAAATAATAAAGCTGAAAAGTTTGTTTGTTTGTTTGAACGCGCGAATCTCCGGAGTTACTGGTCCGATTCGAAAACTACGCTGTCGGCTGGTAGTTTAGCCATTATTTTGTCGTTGATGGCGTCAACGCTTATATTTCTGGCAGCTAATTAAATTAAATTGCCCTCTCACACATCCATTAATGTTATTTTTGGTCGATATTGGCTATATCCGGATATACTCTACAGATCAGGTCTTCAATGTTGGTCACGATTTTACCAAGGTCTTTGTCAATAGCTATTTTTTTATCTGATTCAGGTACGTTCCCATCCCCGATGAAATGGAGCTTTATTGGGAAATCTGTGCTTCCTCTACCCAAGTGACTCCTCATTTTGGTATACAGTTTCAATAATTCAACAGATAAGCAAGATTTAATAATATCTGCTCTAGTTTCCCTAACAGGCAACGTTCATCTGAAATCACCAGAAAACATCAAAGTTATTCCACCCATGGCTATTTGTGCATTTTATATTTCTGAGAGTTCTATCTAAAGCCTCTAGATGAGCTCTATGAGTCATGTGCACTCATCCCATATTATTAGGTTTGCATCTTAAAACCTTGCCCAATGGTCCATTTTTACGTATAGAGCGTACGCTGTCTTTTTCAAGAAATACCGTAAGGGTCTGTTTAGAAGTGAAATGAGCCGTCCTTCTACCTGTCAATAGTGTAGCAGCAATTAATATCTGATGATGCAACAGCAATGGCTAATTTCGTTGACTTCAAAACTATCAGATTAGAGTTCTTACATAGTTATTTTATACTTATTAGTGCCTTTGTGGTTTTTTTTTGTTAAAAGTATTTTATTTTTCATTTTTTAGTTTCTTATGTGTAACCAATGACTCTCAAGGTCACTAACCTAGGATAAGCATATTAGCGTTGTACTTTCCATCATCGTTCCTATAATATTTAAAGATTTATCCCCTAACTCCTACCCGTTAAGGAGTTGTACCTTCCATCATCAGCTCAGCAACATGTGACGACTACCAGACGCAAATATCTGAATAGTTTTAGAAAATATATGAAAAACATTGTTAGTGCCTATAAAATTTGAAGAGTTCCCTCGATTTCTTCAAGATCCCATCATCAGACCCTGACTTGGTGACCATGTGAACACCTGTATGTATAGTTTCCAAATCGGGTCAGGCATCTTCGAGTAATCGAGGAACATACATAAAAAAAGATTCCGACGAATTGATAACCTCGTCTTGATGACAGTTAAAAATAACAAAAAACTGTTACCTAGGCGACCGCTGTCATCCATTGACAACCGCGTCGCATCGCTCACCCATGCTATACATGCTCCCGCTTAACGTTCTTTTTATCATTGCTCAGCTCCTGAGGGTCGTAGCGTGATGTTCTATAGCCTATAACCTTCCTTAATAAATGGGCTTTCAATTGCAAAAAGGTTTTTCCATATCCCACTGGCAGATCCAGAGATTAGCGCGTTCAAACAAACAAACAAACAAACAAACAAACAAACAAACTCTTCAGCTTTATTATTAGTATAGATATAAAATTAAACTTATACTTTTTGTTTCTAAAGCACTGGCTCTGTTTAACTTTTTGATAACAATACAGTCAAAAAAATATTCATTGATTTTGGCACTTGTAGGTATATGTATACTAACATCATTAGGTACATGATTAATTGAAGTTAGGTACCTACTTAAATTATTTCATGTTGAGTGTAATTATATAGGTATTATATCTATCCCTATTTTACAGCACATTAAAAAAAGTATATAAAATTGTTCTTGAGTATTATTTAAGCTAGTAAAAATTAAGTACAAAAAAACGTATGAAAACTGACGCAGTCTGCTTTTTTTATTAAATTGTTAAACTTAAAATTTTAAAAAGTGTTAGATACAATCCGCAATATCCGTAAAAAATAATAAAAAAAATTATGTCTATAAATCTCTCAAACAACAACAAATCACAGATAAGTGTTGGGACGGTCTTAAATTATATGTTTTTTTCGTTTTAATAAAACATTGGGTAAATCGTATAATATTATCCTATATAATTATGTTATTTATTATTTTTACAAATAAGTATACCTATTTTACCTATATGAGGTACGTACAAAGATGAAATACTAAAAATAAATGGGCGTATAATGTTATCAAGAAATATTTTTTTATCTATGTTTCCACGACCATAAATGAGGAGCTAGCGAACAAAAACAGCTTGTTATTTTTTTTTCACGGTTTCGTACTCTCTAAAGGTAAGGTTTCCTCCAAAAGCGGTGCCGTCTATAAACGAACGCATGTTCGAGAGATCGACGGCCGTCTTTCACACACCATTCGACACCGTCGAGACGGCCGTCATGCAGATGGCGGCACCGCTTTTTGACGTTACGGTGTCAATTACCGTTCTTTAGGAAACCACGCCATTTGGTTAACATAGACAACGTTCTAGTGACGTCATTCACCGCTGTATTACGGTCGCTACACGATGGCACCGCTTTTGGAGGAAGCCTTACCTTAAGCCCACGTTTATAGCGTTCAAAACGTCTGATTTCGTGCGTGTTTCAGCTAATCTGCAACTCTCAATGTTTTTTGTTCTAGTGTAAAAAACAAGTAATGGGACATGTCCGCTTTTGTTCGCGAGCTCCTCAAAAATATATTACCATGGACAGTTCGTCAATCTATATACTATAAAGCTAAAGAGTTTGTTTGTTTGAACGCGCTAATCTCCTCACTTATAGGAAGCCATATTATCTCCGAAGGTAGGCTTTTCTATCTAATAGCATGATTTATTCATTAGTACTCAATATTTATCTTCTCATAATGACAGGCACATTTATTTTTGCTCGTGACTGTACCTACATACAGATTTGAAAACTGGTTTCCGAAATAGAAGTACGATTAATTGCTTGCTGAATAATATAAAACAAAGTTATCTAAAATAAATCAACTATCGATTTTGCATTATAATTTTTAGCAAAAAAAATACAGATAGGACATAGGACGAATCATTTATCATCACCAAAAAGTTTTGGTAACTCATTAGCTAGGGTACAATGGCCCCTAGCAATGACGATGAATATTTATCGGTACCGGTACCAACCGTAAAGTCTGTCTCACAGCCCACCTCTATTTAGGACACACGACAATGGTAGATTTTAATTAATTTTGTGAAACGGACTTTACCGTTGGTGTGATATGATTGATATGATAATTATTTGTAGATTGTGATGATAATATTGATAATGATAATAATAGTATTTTGGATAGGACTTGTTGTAAATGATTGTAAATAGAATTAACTCCGTATAGTGGAGAATTAATTTAAGGTAAAAAAAAATCTCGGAAAGTTACCTGTTAAACTCTTTTCAACATTAAAAAAATATAGGTTAGGTTATACTTTATTGTCCTTGTTGATATCAAAGATTTTTTTTTGAAAGTAGGTGTCTGACTGGATGATCGCTGTTTCTAGTATTTTCTACGATTTACCCCATGTTTAGACATAAAACAAAACTAGTAATTCCTTGACTGGCATTTTTTATTTTATTGATTTAATTTTAATAACAATAAGTATACTTAAAACTTAATATTTATTATAAAGTCTGATTGTGAGTATAATAATTCCCATAACAACTATATTTTAAAAGTTTATAAAAAAATATAATGTGTTTTAGACATTACTCTGTCATCCGAGATCACTCCTTAGCTTCGATTATTTTCTTCTTATCACATTTTCAGCTTCTGAAAATAAAATAAGTATGTAGGTATTAAGCAAATTTAAAAAAAAAAAAACAACTGATTGAGAACCTCCTTTTTTGAAGTCTGTTAAAAACAATACATAGACTACAAAAAATCACTAAAATGGCTTAATTTTCATTAATATATGAAATTGCCATCTATCGACAATTGCTAGTACTACTACACCAACTGGTTTAACCCTCACCTAACCAGCAAATAAATTCCACAAACCTGTCACTAGATGTCGCTAATGCGTCCGCCGTACCTCACGCTCGGCCTTCTCTTGTCGTTTGAGGTCATTGATCGACGTCACGCTGCCAAAGAGTACTTTCGCCGTCACTTGCTGGAAAACGATCAAATTGCTCTAATTAGTACCAATTCATCACTCTATTACATTTATTACTTTGCCCAAGTATCGTAAAACATGTCTGCTTTTCTTCATAGACCAATATTTAGCTATTGATTTTCTAAGCACGTTTCAAATTGCCAATTTTCCACGAAAGAAAATCCTTTAAGAGTTAGGTGTCATTTAAAAATGGTTAATATGAAGCTTCTATAGTTAATAGTAAGTACTTAAAAGGTCAAAGAAGACATTGGACAAGGATTTAGGTATTGTCAAGCAAGACTATCAAAACAGGCACGTTTTAAGCACATAACTGGATGCTTTAGTAAGGGAGAGTAAAGTCACTAACTAGCTAGCAGGCTCAGATTACTTGTTTATAAATCTGTGCTAGCAGGGCTTATTTAAACAATAGCATATTAATTACTATTATCGTTACTGTAAAACTCTATTTTACATGAGATAGTTATAATGAAACTAAATTCCACTCGTTCCTATAAACCTGTGTAAGGCTTCTGAACAATAAATTTTTGTAATTATATAGAAAGGTCATTTATATACTAAAGATACAAGTTTTAAGTAGTATTTTGGTATTTCTGTTTTGAAGTTCAGTTTTGGAGCTAGTAAACACGTTTATTCAGGTGTCTACTTAAATACAAAGATCTTTTCAGGCATTCAGGTTCTCAATTTAAGTGAGAGGGGAAACTAAAAAGGAAAGTACCAATAATTCCTAAACTTTTATCACTATGTATATAGCATGGCATGAGCTTTTATGTTATGTAAATGAGTCCCTGGACCCGCTTTATGTATATTCTAAATTGAATCTAGAGCCCTTAGGTCTGTTCAAATAGGTTTAATACATTTTTTGTAACAAGTTTTTAGGTAAAGTAGCAACCTTTACGAAAATGTATCCCAGAGTTACCTTTAAAAAACACTGCGATTAGTAAAGCCAAAAAACTGATTCGAGGGAAAGGGTCCTTATTAATTAGTTAGAAATTGTATTGTATCATAATTGTTGTTTTTATTGTGTGTTGTGTTACTGGGTTGTGTCTATTATTATGTATATTTCTTTCTTTCTTCTAAATATGAATATATCCTATTAAAAAAATCGATTTTAAAATTCCAAAAAAAATATACACGTTTTTCTTGGAAAAAAAAAACTGGATTCCACAATATTTTCGCTTGTAATAACGGAGTGTAGCATAACCATTGGCAAATAACAACAATTTGCGTTGGTTACCCAACGCGACGTCAACGTGCGATGTATTCTGGAAATTGGATCGGCTTTGCTGTCGAAATTAACGACGCCACTCCAATTAGGTACGCCATTATCATTTATGGAGTTGGAGAAAGGTATTAAGGCGACGTTATTGGTTCACACAGGTGGACTTTTTACTTTGACACTTTTACTCAATTTGCTTTGCTCTTATTTATTTGTGCCTTAATTAATCCAGAGTTTTAACAAACCTTACTGTAATTTTCTAAATTTGGCGCATTTATTTTATAGCCCACATTTTTACTCGCAATTTCCAATTTTTCCTGTATTCATAATGGTGAAATCAGTGGGATTTTACCCGCGTTTTTCTATTTTACTCCCTTAGGGTTTTTGAAAAACTTGTCCAATGTGGCCTATTTTTATATTTACGGAACCTGTGTATAAAATTTCATGATTATAGTTGTGAGCTTCAGTTACTTTTTTAACCTCCTGTAATCTGTTAAGCGACGGTGCTTATTGTTGAGCGTAGTGGAAACGCAGGTACTGGTAGATTTCATTTTAGAAATCAACGATTCTAAATCTAAAATCATAGAAACAGGAAACACAGATTTACTTAGATTATTAATCATTACAGCAATTATACTAACATTTAATAATCGAATATCTAAATTATATTCAGTTGAAATTATACGAACCAACACTCCGAGCAAATTATGTTTATAGTGCTAAATTATGGGCAAAACTATAAATTATGCAACATTACCTACCTAGTACGTAATGATGTTTTATTATTGTGTATTTTGTTGAACAAATATGTTAATAATAATTGCAAGATAAAGGTTAACAGATAAATTTGCTATGCGATTGGTTTTAGGAAATCCAATTTAACTTTATCGAGATTTAAAACGCACATTTGACATTTAAATTATTATAACAGTTAACGGTTGTTTTTGGAATTATATAGTTATTTACTTTAGTTTTTATTTATTTAAGTCTTCAGATGATATCGAATAGTTATATTTAGTTAATTCAATTATTGTAAATATAGGTTTTTTTAGTTTAACAAATTAAAACAGTTTTTTAAGCTATTGCATAGCTTCTATCGCGGGCCTTGAGCGTGGAGACCGAATCCAGAAATTCCGTAACGAAAATAACCTAACACTCCGACCGGCACAGCGGTGATACTTTTTAGTTTTGCCATCTATCGATGAATAGCAGAACTTTTAATGACTTTTTGAAATATCACGCTTGTCTCTTTAGTTCAGCAACTCGTCTCTAGGTGGCATTGGTTGTATCGGACCACGCTCAAAAAGTGTATTGAATTAATATCAAAGAAAAAAAAACAAAGGAAAAAAATACTGCATAAATAAATAATTATAATTGCATAAGTTGATAAAAACAGCTATGCAATGGCTTTACCGCGGCAGTCTCCGAGTGCCACTCGTCTTTTTTTTTTGTTAGACTAAAAAAACTAATAAACTGACAAACGACTATAAAAAGGTATGTCAAATTGAGAATGCTTATTAGAATTAGCCTTTAGTAAGTGCATGCTGGCAATGCATTGGCCAGATAAGCGACAACTGGCTGTTTAAGTTTGAAATTAGAACAAAAACAAAAATAACGATTGAAAAATCTAACCATAGAAGTAATTAACCCATTTCATAAGACAATAATGATTGAATCTTATCAGCTATAAGTTTTTTATCGTAAAAATCTCCCATATTTCTTCTGCGATGAATTTTAATGCCTTCGCCTTAACAGTTCTTTTAATGCGACGATCGGCGTCTGCTCTACATTTTATTATTATTATAAGAGACATCGGGCCAAAACTGAATCAAGTCGGCTGACGATTTACATTGCATTATTTGATTTTATTAAAATTCTCTTGTGTGTTTGTGTGAATGAGAAATTTTTAATTGACATACTTTCATTTCGGATGTCGTTAAAAGTCTGATTTAATTGACAATTTTTTTGTGATGATGTGGCTAAAGGGGTAAAAAAAACCTAAAAGAGAATTGTGGGGATCATCATCATCACGTGAGAACTCATATTTAGGTAGTTTAAGCCTGATAAGGCACTTATGAACGTCAGAAGTTACAAATGTCTCTACCATCATCGGTTCAGAGTTACAAATGTATATATGCGAATATTAAAGGAGTCGATTAATCCGTTGATGCGTTGATACGCCGAAGGGCCCCGAGTGGGTCTAATTTAGACCCATGGATTAATATTATGGAATCCCAGATAATGAGAGTCAAATTCAATGAAGGCCACTACTATTTTCTTACTTCGTAAGTCGCTCTCGCAAAATAGGGCTGTCGGAATAGGTACATGGATAAAACAAGTTCTTAGCTTTAGGGTGGAACCCAGCCAGGTGGGTATTGCCAGAACGTTACCGAGCAATATTAGTTAGTTAGTCCTTAATTGGAAGGGAACTTGCTAAATAGCTCTGTCATGTAAGTAATTCAAGTTCATTAATTATAATTTTTTGCAGGATGCACGCCTGGGCGATCAAATGTAACTATTAAACAACGCTTATTTGTGTTAATTTTAGTTTTTAACTTATTCTGAACTAACTGGGCTAAATTAACAACTTGTATGCGCATAATTATGTGTATATACGTTTGAAACAGTTACAGTCCCTTTAATTTATCTTTGTTACGTAAAATTGAAAATAAACTGATCCATTTGTTGGAGTCTCTAGAACTTGTAACGAAAAAACTGATTCTGTTTTATTGCTATTTATGAGTTGATCATCGATATTACACTGGTATTATAAAAACTCAAACTCAATACTCATTTATTTAGTTAAGGCCCTGATAAGGCACTTATGAGTGTCAATAGTTACACTATTTACAATAGACTCTACCATCGGTTTCACTTAAACTGAGAAGACTCCGGCAAGAAACTCAGCAAGGCTTCTTTTTTGTGTATCTTTCTTTTCAAAAGGATCTGTATTTTGATTGTCAAAATTCTTTCACCAGTAAATGCTATATTATCACTGAGTAATAGGTACATATAAAAGGAAAACGTAACAGACTGACTGACTGACCTATCAACGCACAGCTCAAACAACGGGACGAATCGGGCTGAAATCTGGCATACAGATAGTTTGAAATCTCAACCCCTAAGGGGGTGAAATTGGGGCTGAAAGCTAGTTTAGTATGTTCCTTGTTAAATTATACCTGATAATTTCCATTGCTGGCAGCATTAGGAGGGGCGTAGCTTCGTCCCCCATAGCTTTGCGTTGTACCACCATGATACAGAGTGTTATTGTTCGCATCACGAGTCGTCGCCGTCGAGTATGTCGACTTGCAGTTTTGGGACATCCTTTATATCTGTAATTAATTAATAGTTTCAGTAATTTTTGGACGAAAAAAATTGTAGAGATACCTTTTTTTATTACCATTTAAAAAAACTTATGATAGAAAAAAACCTTATTAGACGGCATTTAAACACTACAAAGGTTTATGACAATGCTGAACATTAGTCTACATCCGAGTGAACATAAATTTCAATTAGAATTTATTGTACCTATTAGCTACATAGTTCACACACCTATAGATAGATGGCGCTACATGATTCTATATCGCGCTGACAAAGTTTATTTGGCAATCGATATAAGATTCCAACATCTACAGTTGTACTGTCCCCAGCGATGAGCCAGCCTGGCGGAACATCATCCCTTTTCAATGGAGAAGTAATTCATCTTGCTCCTCCATAAAACTTTAGAACATACGTGGCAATGCCGTCAGAGTCCTAGACGTTGCGCACAGATTGAGATTTTTATCGTTTATCTCTTAGATAATAAATTGCTTTATTTTCACAAGTAAACTTTGGCCAAATAAATAACAGCCAAGCTACATTATATTTAGGTATATAATCGAGATAAGCTGCAGGAAAATATCGTGAAAACTGCGCCGGCGAAGCTATGGGCGGAAAGTTTTTTTTCATTGATACATTTTTTTGTTTTTCTTACATGTATACAAAACTCATTTACTCGTGTGGGAAAAACCTGGGACCATACTTGCCCCTACCTACCCCTACATACCCAGGTCAACTAGGAGCATCAACGCTATAAGTATAAAAACAATATAGAAATTGTTATTCAAACTATTTGAATATGGAAATACGAATAACAATTTTAAAATTAAATTTACTGTAATAAAAACAATGCATTTCTGCTGGTTGACCTATAAAAGCTATGAAATTCTAATTAAGTGTGAAACAATAATTTAGTTTTAACAAGTATTAATAACAGTAAAATATGTAAATGTGTATTCTGTCTGTAATCATCCTATTATAGTTTAGGTATATCCATCATCAAGTTATATAATTTAGTAGTGCAGGGGTTCTCAAAGTGTGCGGTGCGGCGTCCTGGTGCGCCGTAGAAAGTAAAGAGGGCGCCGTGAGTCGATCGTCTATCATTATCCGAAAAGTCTTTCTTGTTGTTATCCGTTTCAATTCTTTTATAATAAAAAAACTCAATTTCATATTGTAGATGTTATAATTTTTGTTCGTATCTACCTAACCTAACTGCTATTATTGTAGGTACCTATTTCTTTCGACTGTATCTTTTTCAAACAGCTAGGGTAGGGCACCGTGACAAAATACTAAATTTGTAACTGCGCCGAGGGCTGAAAAAGATTGGGAACCCCTGTATTAGTGTATTATAATAAATTAGATTTAAAAAAAGAAACATGTTTTTAGAAACTGCTTTTATTATAATTCTTAACAGATTAATGATGCAATTGAGAACCAGGTGTCTTTTTGGTTCTGTAAAGGCAGCATACATAAGCAAATCCTCTGGGATAATGTCCGTTCGAAATGGTAGCTAGTCGACCTTCTTATCTTCGATGGAAATTTGGATGTTTGTTACTCTTTCACGCAAAAACTACTGAACGGATTTGGATGAAATTTTTAACACATATAGTTTATAACCTAGATTAACACATAGGATACTTTTTATCCCGGGAAAACATAAGATCCTTCGGGAACGCGGGTGAAACCGCGGGGCCGAATCTAGTAGATTTATAACCTGGAATAACATAAAGTGCTACTTTTTTCCCAGGAAAACATAAGATGGGAACGCGGGTGAAACCGCGGGGCGGTAGTTACTTACTGTTGAACCAGTCCCTTTTTAAGAAACCACACCTTAAAATTCTCATTAAAAAAATAAGATTAAATAATAAAATCAAGTGATACCGCAATCACTTCGTTGTCGAGGTAGACAGTGTGGGTAATTAAAAAAAAACCGGCCCGGCCGAAACTGTAACAAGTCTGGTACAGTTAGTAACAGTAAATGTAACACGAAACGAACAATTAAAGGCGGGCTCCAAGCTATAAGCGTGAGCGGGAAGCGGATTAATAAACAGCCCTAAAATTGATGCATAAAATTTGGTTTTTCGTATTATGGTATTCTTTATTTTGTGGGACTACAGGGATGCGTGTGAATTATCGTATTCGAATCGAATTTCGAATCAATATCCGAAAGTTATCGTACCAGATGAAAAACTATCGTCCAACTGCCAGAGTCGCGTGGTACCCATTACTAGTCCCCGAAACTTGAAATAGGACAGGAATTTTAGGTAGTTCTGAAATGTGAAATCATTTAAAAAGTAATTTTTCCAAAAGAGTAGGATTGTTAAAGGAATAAGAATGAATGAATAAACCATCATTGTGATTCGGTTGTTGGTATGATTTTTTCGACGGGAAATCCCGGATTGGCCCTGAATACTAATCTTTTCACCCTACTTGGCAAGCAGAGCAGGGCAGCAAATTATCGTACTTTTGCGTACGATAATAAATATTATATGGAATGAGATATCTAAAATTGTTAGAAATATCACTGTAACTTTATTAAACAAACGTAATCTCGAATCCGCTATAACTTACGCCACCACAGCGCTACTTGGCATATTTTGGCGTTCCGTCAAAATGGATTACACATTTTCTTTTTGTTGACTGTACTCGTTGCATAGAGGAATGCTGTTTTTGTGCGGAGCTCATTTAATAATTTGGGTGGTCACTTTTCCAAGACAAGTAAAAAAAATGACGTTTTAAATTTTGCTTGAATTTTTTTACTGTAGTTGTTATAATTTCTTTTAGGTTTTCTGATCATGGCCTTGATTTGTTAATTTGATGAAGAAACTTTGGTAAGGGAGAATAGTTGAGAAAAGGAAAATCAAAGGATAAAAGGATGATATATATATATATAATTTCAATTTGAAAAGCTGTATTTTATGTTTTAGTTTTTAATCATTTGTTCAATGCTTAAATTTATCTTTCATATCCAATTTTTTTTTGCTAACGGGCTAGTAACAGAGCCTCACAGGACAGGTCCAGCCTAGTGAGGTTCACAAGATATTGTCTATGGCATGTGCTTTTTGTTAATAAAGTAATAAAGAGAAAAAGAGTAAGAGTTAGAAAGGTTGTTTTAAAAAAAGCATTCGGTTCGCCTGGTGGGTACCAGTTATCGTGACTTTTAGATGCTTGCATTGCAATACCAAGTGTTGCCAATTTGCAATTTTTTTTACACCCTTCTTGATTCCCTCGGATCCTTTCACTCATATAGTGTAACTGGTGCCTTCCCAGAGGGCAGCGGGCGGGGCAGCGCCAGACCGGCCATCGTGGAGATCCTTGGGGGAGGCCTTTGTCCAGCAGTGGACGTCTTTCGGCTGACATGATGATGATGAAACCGGTGTCAGTTGTAGAGTCATTTGTAACTTATTCTATTCAGATTTCATATGAGCTCTAATATAGGTATACATTTAATGGAAGTCAATGCGAGGAGTATTTATTAAAAGTTGAAAGACATTAGGGAAAGCAGATGACGCTGATGATAAAGAGTTTGTTGATAATTATTTACTAAGAATTTTGACAGGAACAAAAATGTCATCAACAACAACATATTTTTTTAAATTCTACGTAGCAAATCTACATTACCTTGAAAGGGTCTACCAGAATTTAATATGGAGCAATTATACAAGTATTTAGCATTTTTACATTTGCGTTTCACATTAAACAAGTCCACCTTATTCTTTAAGTGATAAGGTCGTCATTAAGTTAAGTGGTGTGCTTGTAAACTGGCTTCAAGTGCTCAAGATCATGTCAGTAGGAATTATACCGCAATGTCTGTTTCTGAACGCTCCAAATATATTTTACTTGCCCGTATGTAAATGATTCCTTTAGGTACTTGAAACGTATAGGTGACACCTTAAATGGTGTCGCCTACATATTAACTATATTTTATCCATGACTTACCTCCAATATGTTTTATTGTTTATTTTAACATTTACATCAGCATTAAGTGCCTATTTGTCTTCCTTGACATGCTTCCTTATAGCAGATTGGGTTTAGATAACAATATTTTTATTAAAAACTGCAACAGTATATTCTTCTTTTTTACCTTTAGTATGTTAATTGAAAAACAACCTTAAATTGTAGACGTTACGTGTAATGATTGGAATCTAAACAGATTGATTATTACACCATGGATTATCAGTTGCTAAAATTGCAAACAATGAGAGAAACCACACCTTTGACACTTCATAGAAGCGAATCTACTACTACTACAAAAGTTCTGGCCTTATCACACATATTTTGCATGTGTGCGAGCGGTGATATCCATGTAACGCAAGCACAGGCAATACAAATTGTTGGGCTTCTGAGTATCGCTTCTTTAGTGATATAAAAAAAAAGCTTCAAAATTATATCAATCTACAGAACCACAGAAACAACATAACATGCTGACTGTACCTACAAATCCATCAATCGCAGTTATCGATGTATCGTCAGATATGGGCACTCGATCAATTTGTGAAAGCTCGATTATTTCTTCTTGAAAACAATACTCAGCAATTAAAAAATACCATTGAATTGTATGGATTCTACAGTGCCTACGAAGAAAATATTTATGGGTCGAGTGTATCTGGAACGGATGGAATGTCTATATTTGCTTTATGAATGCTATAAAAGAAGTTATTCAAATCGTTGATAACAGTCAAGACTGGTAGTTCTAACGTAACTTAAATCAATATCTACTGTTAATTTTATTTTCCCATTTTTAAAATATTATTCTCAGTTTTAGTGTATTCCGAACCGGTGGTTCTCCGATTTTTTTACAATTGACTCTCTATTGTAAAAATTGTAACTGTTGACATTCATAACTGCCTTATTAGGGGCTAATCTGAATAAATGAGTTTTGAGTTTGATTAATTATTGTATATTTTATTACATAAAAAGAAGGGAAAATTTGTCCTTAGGAATTTTTTTATCCAATCTTTTATTTTTTCATGAAATAGTCGTATATGTTAGTAATATACCTTGGAGGAATATTTTAATGATTTCTTTTGTTGTTAATCAGTAAATATATTACCATTCTTGTCGCAAATAACATGTTGATAACTTACGACTTATAACTGAACTGCAATTAGCAAAAAACGTAATAAAATTTGAATTTCGCGCTCCAACCGAAGGTATACCCTTAAGGAATTTGACTTCATCATAGCAGTCAGAGTAATACAAAAACATACAAGTCAAAAAAAAAAAGATTGCTATCTAAAGCTCTGTCATATCGTGATATTATATAGATTTTATTTACAATTGAAAATTGACCTGGGTTTTTCTCTTTTTTTGCCATCGTCAAGTGACACGCATATGCTGCATAACTAGGATCCGGTTTGCGCCGGAGTCGATGTAGGATGTCCGGGTGAATAGATAGGTAGATTAATATTCTTAAGGCTTAGTATAGATTTATGATGTTATCAAGAACTTATTCAATAACTATCAACTTTTAGGTACTAAAATACCAACACTGAAATCGCTTTTTCATTTCTGGTTTTCCTAAGGTTTTTCGTCAAGTGGTGTTCAAGGATTTTTGCAAGGACAGCAACACAATTTAGTTTACCTTCAGGCTACAGTAAGCGCTTACCATCAGACGAGCTACAAGCTTATTTTGTACTACAAGCTTCTTTTTTATTATGAGCATGGTTGCTCTTTCGTAAAAAAGATCAAGATTTTAAAGTAAAAAAACACTTACCTAATTATTACTCCTCTACGAGTTTGTTTCTCGTTTAATCTGTTACTTAGATTGTTCAATATTACTATACCATAGATAATTTTGTAAAAAGCAGAAACGCCCTCATCCCACTTCCTACTATCCTATCCTCATCATCATCATCATGTCAGCCGAAAAACGTCCACTGCTGGACAAAGGCCTCCCCCAAGGATCTCCACGATGGCCGGTCTTGCGCTACCCGCATCCAGCGGTTTCCCGCGACCCTCACAAGATCGTCGGTCCACCTTGTGGGGGGCCTGCCCACGCTGTGTCTTCCGGTTCGTGGTCGCCACTCGAGAACCCTTCTGCCCCAGCGGCCGTCGGTTCTACGAGCGATGTGACCCGCCCACTGCCACTTCAGTTTGGCAATTCTTCGGGCTATGTCGGTTATTTTGGTTCGCCTGCGGATCTCATCATTTCTGATTCGATCTTGCAGGGAAACTCCGAGCATAGCTCTCTCCATCGCTCTTTGGGTGACCCTGAGCCTTCTTATGAGGCTCATCGTAAGCGACCACGTCTCTGCTCCGTAAGTCATCATTGGCAACACACACTGGTCGAAGACTTTCTACTTAAGATACTGCGGTATTTGGGACGAGAAGATATTACGTAGCTTCCCGAACGCTGCCCAGCTGAGTTGGATTCGAAGATTGACCTCTTTCTCGAAGTTGGACCTACCTAGTTGGATGGTCTGTCCTAGGTAAATGTAGTCATCTACAACTTCGAGTGCAGAGCCTCCAACATTTACTTGAGTGGGCGCAACATGGACGTTCGACATGATTACCTATCCTACATCCTATTAAAATCCTATTTAATATTATCAATGCGAAAGTTTGTGAGCATACATCCATGTTTGTTACTCTTTTACGCAAAAATTACTACACGGATTTGGATAAAATTTGGAACACAGATAGTTTATAACCTGAATTAACACATACGATACTTTTTATCCTGGTAAAACATAAGATCACTCGGAAACGCGGATGAAACCGCTGGGGAGAAGCTAGTTTTTCATAAAGTACTAGCTGCCCCCCGCTGTTTCACTCTCGTTTTCGGGATAAAAAGTAGCCTATACGTTATTCCAGGGTATGATCTATCTGTGTGCCAAGTTTCATCCAAATCCGTTCTGTAGTTTTTGCGTGAAAGAGCAACAAACATACATACAAACTTTCACGTTTTTATAATATTTATTTGTAGGATTTCAGTCTTTGATAACTGTATTCATAAAACAAAGTCCCCTATTTATTTACGACAAAGTGTTAATTACTAAAATAGCCAGACAAAGCCACAGTCTAAGCCATTATATAATTAGAGTGCAATAGCTAACGGTAGTCGATTCCGGATGCGCTTTGACCTAATGCTCCGGATAAAACTGGTTTGCGTCTATTTGTTAGTCTATGTCATGTTGTGGTCAGTTCTATGTGTAGATCGTAATTAATTGCCTATAAAGCCTTATTGGGTGAGGGATTGAGGCCTAGGGTCGTAAGGTTAGACTTGGATGCGTTGATTATCTTGGAAAAGTGATTGGAACTGGATATTTGAAACACATTACAAATTTTTGAGAAAATAATACGTTGTTTTTAATAAAAGAGTTTTTAAGAGATCCTCCACCTGCAGTGCTAAAGATTTATTTTATATCAAAAAACTGATACAATACCCTAACAGGTGTCAACAAACCTATAATAAAGGGAAAATATAATAACAAAAATGATGTCAATGTAAACAATAAAGAAAAGTATCCTTAATACACAAAGTTTTGAGTTAAGTTGCCATAATAACAATAAAATTATGCTTCATCAAAAGAGCTTTCCATAATACTTTAGCTGATCGCTATTGGTCAATTTTGACGGTTCTCCTTTATAAAAACAAGCTGACCCGGCAGACGTTGTCCTGCCCTGAGAACAAAAATAAAACTGGGACCTACCTACCTACCTACCCCTACCTACCTTACCTACCTACCCTACCTAACTACCTACCCCTACCTAACTACCTACCCCTACCTACCTTACCTACCTACCCTACCTACCCCTACCTATCTACCTACCCCTACCTAACTACCTACCCCTACCTAACTACCTACCCCTACCTAACTACCTACCCCTACCTACCTTACCTACCTACCCTACCTACCTCTACCTACCCCTACCTATCTACCTACCCCTACCTATCTGCCTACCCCTACCTAACTACCTACCTCTACCTAACTACCTACACCTACCTACCCTACCTACCTCTACCTACCCCTACCTACCTTACCTACCTACCCTACCTACCCCTACCTACCTTACCTACCTACCCTACCTACCCCTACCTACTTATCCTATGTCCTTCTCCAGGCTCTAAACTACCTCCCTGCCAATTTTCAGCTAAATCGGTTCAGCCGTTCTTGAGTTATAAGTGGAGTAACTAACACGACTTTCTTTTATATAACGGGTGATTTTTTAAGAGGTATAGGATTTGATTTTCAAAAAAAACACAAAAAATTTGAAAAATTTGATGAAATCTTTATTGGAATCGATAGAACGATCAATATAATTTAATGTTTGAAGATGATTTCATGCAAATGCTGGCCGCGGCTCCGGTTTAGATGGCCCATTCGCAAGGCCCAATTTCGGCACACTCTTTCCAACATATCAGCCGGTATATCACGAATAAATGCTTCAATATTGGCTCCCAGTGCGTCAATCGTTGCTGGTTTATCCCTGTAGACATGAGCCTTAACATGGCCCCACAAGAAATAGTCCAAAGGCGTTAGATCACACGATCTAGGCGGCCAATTGACGGGCCCAAAACGTGAGATAAACTGTTCACCGAAGGCGGCTCTCAATTGGGCCATTGTTTCGCGTGCCGTGTGGCATGTGGCACCATCTTGTTGAAACCACATGTCCTCACTCTACGTATGCGTGTTCGTGGTTTAAGGTCCAATAATGTAAACTGGGTTCGAAATTTAGTCACAAGCTTCCGAATAGCTGCCTCAGTAGGCCGACCAAACTGCCCATAAATTGGAAGAAGTGCGCGATGCACTCTCTTAACCGAGCATGCATTTTGATAGTAAAATTCTATAATTTGCAAGCGTTGTTCGTTCGTAAGTCGATTCATGGTTAAATTATAGACCAAACTGAACAAGTTTGACAATGACACAAGACACGATTCACGCGTGATCTGTCAAAAACAGTGTTGCCAAAAAGATACCAGCAAAAAAATCACCCTTTATATAGATGTATTCTTATGTTAAAATTTTCTTACGAAAATATAATAGAAGGAATTTTATTATAGTTTAGTAATTATTTCAAATAGTTATCTATATTATTATCTATGCAAATTTTATTAACGCTGTAATTAAAAAGGTTGCACACAATTAATAATCATCTTTACTGAAGCTTGAATGTGTAAAAAAATATTTTGAACTATATTTTGGAATTATTGGCCACGAGGTAACTCGTCTTATCCATCTGTCATCCTTTGACACTCCCATACCCTCGTGGCTTATATAATTAAATTCCTGAAAATGGAACCAAATCGAATGAAGTTCGTATATTACCTTACACGATTGAACTTACGTGTAAAAATTCATAGGATTTATTAATGTTTACTGAATTGGGATCATTTATGATGACGTAGTTTCAGGTATTAATTAAAGAAATATTTAATTAGTTTACCTTTATCTAATACCTTTAAACGAGCAACTTTTTATACCTATATATATAATCTGAATCTCGGAAACGGCTCAAACGATTTTCATAAAATTTTGTATGCAGACGGTTTCGGGGGAGATAAATCGATGTAGCTAGGTTTCATTATTAGAAAATTTCGTTTAAAAAAAAACGGGCACAGCTCGGTCAACCAGGTAAGTACTATTTTTTAATACGAGTAATAAAAAGACACTAAGTACAATAATGCATTTTTTTAAATTCCCCAAATCACCTACCTTGTAGAAGCGTGCCAAAAAAGTTGTCAGTACTACCACTTATAGCAAAGCCAATTCCTAAGGCATAGTCACTTTATAAAGCTAATTTTATTCATGTACTCTCACCTCTTAACACTTTTATGCTACACTTCTTTACACGTCCACTTTATATAAATTTGATTCACATTAACCGCAATAACTATATCATGTCGTATTGTACGTCTGTCAGTTTATATACGACTAAATATAGAATACAAGCCACACTAGAGGTGGTGTAACGGTCTTCGACCACATCCGGGTTCACGCGTCAAAATAGGGACACTCGCTAATTGGTCGCGTATTATACTGGACGGGAAAATCCCAGGCCATTCTTTTGGAAATGTGCTATTTATGCACACAGCAATGAATTAGGCGAAATACAAAATCTGTGCTATCCAGTGAGATGTTTAGTTTATCCATTTATTGTATTTTTTTCGAACGCTGTCGGAAAAAGACATGTAATTCTGCATTCTTAACCCAATGCTGTTTTTACTGATGAAAAGGATTCAGGATAATTCACAGACAGATGTTTAAATGTAACGTAACATGTACAATACAATACAAAAATTCTTTATTGTTTACACAACAGAAAAATACATCAATAAAAACAAAGAAAACAAAAAAAAGAATAAACAATTTAGGCGGCCTTATCGCTACAGCGATTTCTTCCAGGCAACCTACGGTAATAGGATATAATATATGAAGGCTATGTCGAATACAAACATAATATACATAAATACATGTAGTGAATTTTATCAAAATGAATAGCGTATGGAAGATTAAAACTCAAATTCAAAATTTATTTATTCAGTTTAAACTCTGATAAGGCACTTATGAACAATAAATAATAATTAATAAATATCCTGGGACATTCTTCACACACGGTTATCTGATGTTTTCACACAAATGTTTGTCCTGGATGGGAATCGAACCCATGACCAGCGGCGTGATAGGTGGTGTCTTAACCAACTTCAACGGAGAAGACTCGGCAAGAAAATGAGCAGAACTTCTTTCTTTTGCTAAACTATAAAAACTTACCCACTTGTATTCTATTATGTTGTTTACGTATTGTTTTCAACGTAATGAGCCACTTTATAGTAGGCCTTGTCAATCAATCACTGTTTAACATACTCTTTGAATTTATTATAAGACATCTTAGTTACTTCCATAGATAATAAACCTGTCTAGATAGCAGTGGCGAGGGGTGAAATTATGGTCAGGGTAAGCCGCTCAAAAAACCACCGATAATTTGATAATTATTTAAATTACTTCTAAATAAAATTTAGAATGTTTGTATGGAAGTATTATGCAATTTTTGCGCGCAAGCTTTTTTTTCGTTATATTTAAAAACACATTAAATTAATTGTACCTATGTACATTGAAATAATGAATCTGTGGGGCTGGGATTTATAGAAGGTAAGCCGATGGGAATCGGCTTGTATGAACCCTTCGCCACTGCTAGATAGAGTGTTGCGCTGTAACCGCATAAAAAAAAACAGGCCTGATTTGCATACTGTTTAACAAGCGCGCTGCGCCAATCAGGTATGTTGAGTGATACCAGTTCTTGAATATTTCCCACAAAAGTAAGGGAAAAATATATTCTGAAGCATATTCGTCTCAGAAATTGAAATAATAAGTGTTTATAGCACAATTACAGTGTCACCATTGAGCACTTATCAGCCAACGATTGGCGCGTGAACTCGACTCTATCTAGGACAGGTTTATTATCTAAAGTTCCTTCATATGGGATGAGAAAAGATGAAAAGCTTCACTACTGAACTAAAAATTGAGGTTATGCCATGAAAGGCTTGCTAACATTATTTATAAGGATCGACGTAAACCAGTGAGATAATTTCGGCTCACGTCTTTGATATTATCACATACTCGTAGGTACTTAGATACTATACACGTCTAGATGGCCTAGATAAAATTTGATATTTCAAGTGTCGTAATAACAGACATGTATTCTACTGTTTACACGTATCGAGAGACGGTCCACTAAGTTTGTGAGCCAATTCTCAACGCACTGTCGGGCTGTGAAATGCGCGATTGTATCAAATTTTCTATATTATCTTATTTTGGTGTGTAAATTTTGGTCTTGCCTTGACAGGTCTTTTTCGTAATGACTTTGGCGGAAGAATTTGTACAAACAAAAATAAATATATCTTATAGGATGAGTTTTAAATGAGTGCTGAAATTTTCTGGGATTTTTGTACTCATCATTTGCCACTTAATTATTATGGGAACAAGCCTGAAATTAGGAAAAATATTTTTTTTTTGAGATTTTACTATCTATGTATACACACGGCCACAGATCAAGCTACACACTGCCGCACCTTATGCGGTTGTAATAGGCGCTATTTTGCAACATAAATGTGTAGCTTGATTTGTGCTTGTGTGTACCATATAAGCCTGTGTTTGGCCACTATCCCACCGTAGTCAGAATTGAGGCCGATAGTGGCACACAAAGCTTAGAAGGGAACTGACTTTCAAGTGCTTTATAATATTACTAGTTTCTACGGTTTTACCTGTTCACGGGATAAAATATTACTCTCCGACCCATAAACTCTATGCAAAAATTATGTTGATCCGTTAATTAGGTACTATTTTCTTACGCGGTAGCGCTGGTTTCCTGTTACATTTTCTACTTTCGCTCAATGGAAATTAGTATCTACAGTTTCTTCATCTTTAAAGCTTCTTGCCAGTTATGCTTGCTCAGAAATTAATTCATTTTGGTTGCATAATGTAATATCAATTTGTTGTACCGTTTCTGGAGCACTCACTGCATAAGATTAACGCCAAATCTTAATTTAAATCTAGGTTAGGTTTGGTATTTAAAATATTAATGCAAAAAATCAAAATACACGAGACATTTATGTTGCCATGTCATGGTTTAGGTCGAATCTTAAGTAAATTTTGACTCACTTCCCGGCTTAGATCAACAATATCATAGATATCGGGTCACGTACAAAATCCAACCTAAATGCCGTCCGCGTGAATATATACTTTTACAGCTGCATTTGTTTACTTACAAACTGAGAGAAATGTTTTAAAACAGTTTTAAGTTCAACCTAATTACAACCATAGCACCTAGTAATAAAGTCACAAATCTTCAATATATTATCTAATACTTACGATCATTCGAACTAAACAAAATAAGAGCTCACTCCTCTAGTGAGCTGTTATTTACCGGGACGGATTTTTTGCACCGACCCGAAATCTATGATATTGTTGATCGAAGCTTCCCGGTAATCAATTGATCTGGGATTGAGTATAGCTATGCTATTCTCTAACGTTTCATTTGTCGACGAGCTCGCGCTACGATGCCGAGTACAACGGACTTCTCACGTGATAGCGTAGTAAACGATAGAGACAGACTACTGTGACAGCCTTAAATTCGTTGTCGATCTTGTAATATTGCCTTACAGAATAGCACCCCTGTTATATAGTGCCCGCCTGGCTGCCTACCACCCTCAAGAATATCTAACGTCAAGCACCTTTCGGTGTTTTCCGCCCGTGGTTTCACCCGCGTTCCCGAGGTATCTTGTTTTCCCGGGATAAAAAGTAGCCTATATGTTAATCCAGGGTATGATCTATCTGTGTGCCAAGTTTCATCCAAATCCGTTCAGTAGTTTTTACGTGAAAGAGCAACAAAGATACATACATACTCACAAACTTTCGCAATTATAACCATAGTAGGAATTTGATTCTCTACTATCTAATCGCTTTTCAAATAGGACACTATTAAAAAGCGTATTTTATAGCCTAAAAGTTAATAGAGTTCATCGACCGTATACACTCGTATATCCGGTGTTAGATAAAAACTTATATATTGGCGCGGTTTGTTCTACATCCGGTTTCGGTTCGATTCGGGGCTTTCCGTCGGAGCTTTACAAAGCTTGACCTACTTCTTGTTCACTGATTTTGTATGAGACCCTCTTTTAGATTAAGCTCAACAGTGTTGTATGCTACATTTTAGTTTCTTATATAAATGAAAAGCGTTAAATATCTTGTACTAGCGCCCGACGAATGTTCGAATTTCTCGGCTTTTCTGTACTATAATATGCATGTATTATACGTATAAACCTTCCTCTTGAATCACTCTATCTATTGCTGATCTATCTGCATTAAAATCCGTTGGGTAGTTTAAAAGATCTAAGCGAACAGACAGCCGAAGCGACTTCATTTTATACTATGTAAAGATAAGATTTTTTTCTATGTATTTTTTTTATAAATTGTACGACTATCATTAAAGAATTAAATTGGTATGTATAAATCATTACTAGTGGGTAAATAGGTTACATCTTACAAGTGAATCTAGCTGAATTTAAATTAAAAAAGCAAATTATTAAAGAATAAAAAAGTACTTATTTACAGACTGTGACCTAATTAATAGTTATGTCTAACTCACTATGTCAAAGTAAATTCGTATTAAAAAAGTTATGCGAAACATAGGGTGTGTATGTACATGGGTGAAAACCATGTGCCGAGTTTTAGGAGTATCCCCGTTGCTAGAAAAAACAGATTTTCTATCAAAAAATCCGCATTCAATCGCATAGATAAATCTGAATCCATCGAACGTTGGTATTTGATAAAAAAAAACAACCTTTCAAATTGTATTCGTTGCGAAATGGACGCAAATGGATTGAAAATATATTTTGTACATTGCATTTTTATATTGATTTGATTGTCTGTATGTTTGTCGTTCGAATTATTGTTAACTGACGTATGTCACGGTTATGGCTTTGGTTTCTGAAAAAAAGGGGCTTAGTATTTTATTATGTCATGATTTGGGACTGCTGATGCTACATATTATAGGATAGCATCATTTTTAGTAGTAGGATATTCGAATTATTAATAGGAAGTAGGATAATAAATTTTACTGTCTATATAATTATGCATGTTATAGGATAGCATAATTTTTATTTGTAGGATATTCGAATTATTAATAGGATGTAACATAATAAATTTTACTGCCCAAACATATAGGATATCATCGTTTTTATTAGTAGGATTATAAATAGGAAGTAATACAGTAAATTTTACTATGAATGAATGAAGTAAATTATCCACGCGTACTATTTTTAAACAGCGGATAGGAATAATTAAAATGAAAAAAACGTAAATCGATTAAGTTACTGATTCAGAGTCGCTCCTAAAAATTTGGCAACACCTTGCAAAGTCACCCTGTATAGAATTTTACATCTTAAAATTAACGTCCAAAACTGTAAGGCACCTGTGATAATTCACTAATAGTGTATTTAAACATATTTTCCTCGAATTTCCCCAAGACCTAATAATCCTGAACTCTCCCTCAAATTAATATTTCCTAGAGCACGGCTCGGGGGATGCAATTAGCCGGTTATTTGAAGGCAGAACTAATTGCCGAGTTTCTCAGGTAACCTTATCTGGTGTACATAAAGTTGAAATTACAAAGTTAAAACCAGAGACTTATATTAGGCACTAAAATCTAATAAATAATAAATATCCTGAGACATTCTTCATACACGGTTATCTGATCCCACACTGAGCAGAGCTTGTAATGGAAACCAGACAACTGATATAATACTACTACTGTTCATCGTGGTTTCACTCGTGTTCCCGAGATAAAAATTAAAAGATATGAAGCTAATAATACAGGCTGTGTTTTTTTTTTCAAAATCAATGAGTTCGATTCCCGGCAAATAATATTTTTGAAAATCCAAGTATACAGTTTTAGTTTTTATCAAAATCGGCCCCGAGACTCCTTTCAGCATTTTTGCTATTCTCTATACTTTAGGATTTGGTCTACCACGCCCACTTAAAAAATTCATCCTGTATAGATAGATAGACTATTTTATTTATTTCTCATTAATTTAGTCTCTGCTTCATCATAAAAATCATCACATAATAATATTTCTTTCATTTAGAACTCACTTAAAAACTACGCATTATGCTTCTGACGTAATCTCCATAACCTACTTATCTGAAAATTAAATTAAAAAATGAGTGTCAACTCTAAATCTAAAAAGCGAATAGAACAGCCCCTAATGGCGCGAGGTAGTCAACCAATGAATAGAGAAAGCGTTATAATAAGGTTCAATTGAGTGTGACAATAATGCTTTAAAAGAGGGGTGCAAAAATCAATAACAAGTATACATTGTTAAATATCGTTATAGGAAACTAGCTGTTCCCCGCGGTTTCACTTGCATTCCCTGGATAAAAAGTAGCCTATAACCTTTGGGGATAATGTAGCTTCCTATTAGTGAAATAATTTTTCGAATCGGACCAGTAACTCCGGAGATTAGCGCGTTCAAATAAACTCTTCAGCTTTATTATTAGTAGAAATGTGGAGTTAACATAGTAGATTTTTTAAATTATGTATAGGGTTGTGTTTGACCACAATCTCAGCGTGGTCAACGATTATTTTGTTCCCATGTTCGAATCCTACAATGAACTAGAGCTTTCGGTGAAGGAAACATCGTGAGGAAACCATAGCACGGTGGTAGTGTACCTTGTAGTACCCGCCCGGCTGGCAACCATCCTCAAGTTGAAAATCTGTCGCCAAGCACATTCAGGTGAATTCCGACAGCTGCAATTGAGAGCCAGTTCCCTTCTAGGCTTTGTGTGCTTACCATGATCCATGATCAGCGACATTATCACTGAACACGGTGAAATTGTGGTCAAACACATGTCTATATATAGTGACAAAAAAAGGTAAAATTGTTGCATAGAGGTTTTGTACACCTTCCTGATTTTAATTCTGGCTGACAAGAAGAAGAAATCTTTATACATTTTTTAAATATGTTTTGTGTCTTGTTTTTGATATGTCACTGCGTTAATAAATTCAATAAAAATCGACAATGGTGCCGATTCTCTATTTCATATATGCTTTAGTGAAAAAAGATAGCAACATTTTTTGTGCTGTCAGATTAGTACATGTGATCGTAATGTATGGGTCGCAACCAAATAGGTGTAGCTCGCGCTTAAATTCACGTTGAAATAAGCAATCGGACTAATCTGACAGGACTAAAATATCTTTCAACCCTTGCTTATTAGAGAGATTAAATTTTTTTAGTTTGTAATCAACAGAATCGGGGCCAATAGCAAATTCAATTAGTGTTTAGTTCAGTTGGTTTTTTTTTAGTTCTTTCCTCATTCCATTTAGTTATAATTTAAATGTCGTGAGTAATAATGAATCATTTCCCGCTAGGGGTACGACCTTCGTATAAGTTGTCACAAAGAAAGTCACTGGCATAACGACGTAGCAGGTAGTTAGTCATGTTTTTATAAACACTAACAATGTTTAAGCTATTTTGTGACTAACTGCCGAACTAATAGGTATTGTTTTAGAGTATAATTAAATAAATATCCTGGGACATTCTTCACACACGGTTATCTGATCGCAAACTAAGCAGAGCTTGTATACTATGGAAACCAGATAACTGACATACTACATTTACTACTTTGTTTTGTAAATACATACTTATATAGATAATTACACCCAAACTCAGGACAAACAGACACACATGTTTGTACTGGATGGGAATCGCTTATGAGCTTAAGACCAAATTGACTGATACGATACCCTAGTTTGAAAAATTGAAATAAACCAGCATTGTAATACTTGTTTTTTTTTAACCCATATTTAACAATTACAAAACAAGTATACCTATAATAACCAAAAACGACCTTGTTTAAAAAAAAAGTGTATTTGTAAAATGACCATGGAAATATAAACCTAAAAGACAAGTCAAATATCAGATCCTAACTACGACGATCAATATTCACGTTTATAACTCTGATCCGACGGCCGTGAAATACGCGTATATCTACATCGCAAAAACATAAATGGAATAAAATATTTTCTAGTGCAACACTCAGCTTTCTAGATTCAAAGACCTAGCTTTCTCCACTTAGGTCTTGTGATGTTCTCACGACATGATGATACCTAGGTATCTGTGGAATTTGTAATTGTGTTTAGGACTGACCTTTGTCTATGGGCAAGTAAAAGTTGTAATGACATTGACTCTCAATTTAAAATATTCGACGTGTGAAATTTTATTGTTATTTTTTGGGAAAAAAAAGGAACCCTTATAAGATCACTCTCTTAGACTTGTCCGTCTGTCTGTCCTTGTGTCACCGATTTTCTCAGGAACGGGTGGACCTATCAAGTTGAAATTTATACCAGATATTAGGTGTATAAAAATCAAGGTCCTGAGTCAATACGATGAAAAGATATTAGGGACAAATTTTGTAATAACAAATTTACATTTGCAGTTGGAGTATTGACCGTGGCGTATGGGAGAATATTATTTCGACAATAAAAAAAAAAAAAAAGTTTACGTACCCAAATGGGCGTATGTAATAGTGTTTTTAACTATGACAAATTTTAATTATAAATGTTTTTTTCATATAATCAATTGAATAGAAACGACACACGATTTATTATAGGATCCAAATTGGTTGAGTTCAATAGGTATATGAGAAACTCGAGGCACCATAACCATATTGAATCGTAAACCAGCAATTTTGATGCCAATGACACATCTTTTAAGGGCTTATAAAAAGGTTTTAATGGCACCTTACGATGACGGAAAGAGAAACTGTTAAAGACCCATGTACATAAGTGTATCGATAATACCACTTTGATCTAGTTTACTTTCTCAAAAAGCTTAAAAGATTCTACAGTTCTTATTACTTACAACATAATTGCGAAATAGATTTTGAGAAGAATGCTTATAGATTTTTTCTTTTTATTGTAAAAATTGACGTAAATCAATATTAAGTCGTATTTTTTTTTTATTTTGGCATCGCACTTCGTGTATTTTGCCAGTGTCAAGTTGAGCAATGTAGATATTTTTATATTCTTCATGTATTAAAATCTCGTCAATCGTCAAGTTTCAAAGTTCAAGTCATGTTAAATCTTCTTCGAGTCATAATCAGTCAGTTTAGTTAGGTTTTAGTACAATGGTAGCCGTTCTACTAAAACTTTTCATGTACTTCTTGAGACAACTTGAAAAGCCACTATACACGTAATCATTTCATTTCACTTCACTGGTGCACTTGTATTGATCTTTATTGGACAAAATACCACCGATAATATTCAATAAAACTCAAAAAATACACTATTTTATGAAAATAAAATGAAAACGCAACGTCACTTCGCAAGTTCCCGCCAAAAAAACCTTAAGTCGTATTTGATCCTTACTATGATACAAAAGGGGGGGGGGGTATACTCATCTATTAAAATTAAATTATAAAATACGAATCTACATTTTGTTTTTGGTCGAAAAGAAATCGAAGTTTTATTATTTATATATTTATTAAAATGGCGGCTGTCTTTTTAGCGCGAATATTTATTGTTTAAGCTTTGCCATTATGCAAATGCCGATATTATTTTAGGAATTAAAACAATCCAGTTGACAATCGTATCTATACGGACATACAAAAATATATATAAAACTCTTAAAATAGCCTATTATCTGATCGCCTTAATATAGTCAAACCTTAAATAAAGGTGACTGACAAGTTTTACGTCGCAGCATTATATTTTGACGACATCTAAAGTATGGTCATTAAATATAACTCTACTAATAAAGTACAGAAGTTAAGACAAACAGACCTGTGTCAATAATAAGTTTGTTATGTTCCAAAACAAAAATTCTATAAAGCTTAGTCGACAAACCGTATAACCAATAAACTAACTTATTTCTTATTTGTGTCTTACCTCAAAGTTTACATCTACGAGTAAATGTCTATATAAGCTTTCCGCGCCGCGGTTTTACCCGTAATCGTTAATAGGTACACCCAGTTAGAGGTTTAATTGTTTTATAAAATACCGTAAAATAGGTGACAAAAAGTAAAATTAAAATCGGCCATGAAATACGAATTATATATAAATCATTTAAAACTACTAATTAGACAGCGATTAGACAGAGAGATCCGACATGTCCTGTGACGGGTCATATCATAATATCTTGGTTATTTTTATAGTGAAGTGAAGGTTGGAAAATATATTTTAAAAAGATAGACAGGTATCTCATATATAAAGTTTCCTAATAGCATTTTCATTTCTCCTAACGTCAGTGCTGGAATCCACGTACAAGTTTCAATTTCAGAAGTAGATACAGGCTTCACCGCTAAGCCAGTTCGGCAGGTGAAAAGTAGCGTAGAACCTCCCTAGTTTCATTTGATAGGATATTGCAGGGGTTCCCAATCTTTTTTATACTGCGACTCTCTTTACACGTTATAATTTTTTTGCGACTCCCTTGTATAAGAAGATAGTCGCGTCTAGCTTTAGAACTTGACGTGAGCATACCGGTTCGCGACGCTCATGGCAGTACCGCGACGCCCGGGAGCGTCGTGACGCACAGTTTGGGAACTTCTGGGATAGTGCATCTCTTTTACAACACTAATAGAACTTTACGTCGCATTGATGTATCCTGCATATATTATTTTACGACCGAACGGCAGTGTTCGTTCTTAAAACTTTTACGATCTCAAGTTATAAAATTTCAATTATTTTCAGAAAATGTCAAATAGCACGTTGTTTTTTTAAATCAAGGCTACATTATATGCAGTTGCTACGTGAGAGAACAAAGTGCCTTTTTATTATTATTAAGTTGTGTTAACTAATTAACCTGATATTTTTTTTATTAATACCATTCTGATTCCGCTGTGGAAACTGGATTGTTTACAAACCAGATTTGCATGTAACGGGTCCTTTTTAACTTTTCAACCAGTCGAGGCAATAGCAACTGTATTGAATAGGATTTTATTGTATTGTTTTTTTTCTCCGAATTGTGGTAGGTACAAGTTTCTTTCATGCACTTTTTTTAGTGCATTTGAGTTATTTGCGTCAATTGGTTTGTTCACTGACATATCAAATCAGCTACTTTTTAAAAATTTCAAAATGATGGAATTTTGTATGAAATAATACACTATGACGTCATAGTTTCACAGCATCAAAATGATCTACTCTTAGTGGTTCTACAGGTAATTAAAAAGCATTAAATGTACAAAATATTTGATGTTTCCACGTGTTTTTAGAAGTTTTATGCATTGGTTAGTGTTTGTTCATTTATTTTTGACACTGTCAACTAGCCTATTAGCCTTCTGGGATTTTGTGGTAAAACAAAGCCAGACAAAATCCATTGAAGGCTGTGTTCCGAACCGGTGGTAGATTCTTATTATGTGTCCATGCTCTGAATAAATGAGTTTTGATTTTCATGCAGCGCATTATCTTGTTAATAAAAGTAACAGTTTATTTACCTGTGGTATTTTTATACGAAATTAATAATTTTAATGTTTGATTGCTCATTACATTAGTTCTAATACATGTTTTTTTTTAAAGTTAACGATTCATTCATAAGTTTTTATTACATCATCCGTAGAACATTTAAAACTATTATAAAATGCCAAAAAGTAAGCTGCTAGCTGCTTAAGCTGTGCGTTGATAGGTTATAATTATTGATTTTGTATATACCTACTTATAACTAAACATAATCAATAATATTCCATATAACTACAATTTGTTTAATTTATGATGAAGATAAATCCTTTCGAACTTCTAATATCCTGGTACTTTCAGTAAATTTCATACACGTTTTATTGCTTTTTAACCGACTTCAAAAAAAGGAGGAGGTTCTCAATTCGTCTGTATGTATAATATATATATGTTTTTTAAATAAAATTATATTGAAATTGGTTTGTATCACTTTTCTACCCATCAATACCAAAACTATGATCACATGATATGATCGTGTGTTTTGACAGCGGGACATATTCAAAATTTGAAAATAAAAAATAATTGGGCATTATGTCCCGCGGGACATTCGACGTGGAACATAACATAATGACTAAGGCCCAGATAAATAATAAATGTAATGTAGGTAACATTACGCCAAGTTTAAGCTAAAAAAAATAAAAATTCTCCGTGTTTTGAGCATTCACTTTTTGTTTATATTTATTATTGTCTATTATACAAGGTATATTAGTAGGCATTAAAACTGTATTAAAAATATAAGCAAGAATATTAATAATAAAATAATTTGTGAGACCAATAACACGTAGGTACCACTACAAAATTGAATAATGAGACCAGATTAAGTATAATTTGCCATCGTAATTTTCTCCTCATAAATTATGAAAGATTCTTTTTAACAAAAGTTATAAGAGATTCTTATTAAACGATATTCAGAGGTAGGTATTACGCATCAGATTGTACGTTGTTTAAACATTTTAAATTGTACTTTCAGAATACGCATCAGAATTGTTCGTTGGTTAAAAATTAAAGATTAATCAATTAGAGAATAAAATAAAAACTCACCTTTGCAGTGTACGGGAAAAGCTACAAACAAATGAACGTGCGTTCGCATTCACAAAAAAAACAAAACACACTGACCAAAAATATAACAACTAAAAAAGACACAATCGGGAAAATGGCGCGCAAAACTGACAGCTTGTCAGAATGAATGAAAAAAAAATAGGCCCGTTGTCTCTACTAATATTCAGGAGCGAGATTTGAATGAAAAAATATTTGGTTCGAATTTCAAAATTTATAATGGCTCTAGTGTCGCGAGTGCATCGGTTAGTGAAGGCAGTGCGGTGCCGGTGTAATGAATGGTACCTACATAGTGAGGTGCTTGGTCGACCGGCTTTGTCGGTAAATGTGTGTCTGTTTGTGGCGGGAGTGATAGTAGTTGATACTTTTAATATATATTACCTACTGCATGCTAGAGTATTAGACAAGCCAGTTGACGCAGTTGGTTAAGACACCACCTATCACGCCACCCATGACCAGCATGGGTTCGATTCCCATCCAGGACAAATATTCGTGTGCATGAACATTTCGGTTTGTCCGGTGTCTGGGTGTAATCCTAATAATATTATAAACGTGAACGTTTGTACGTATGTATGTTTGTTGCTCTTTCACGCAAAAACTACTAAACGGATTTGGAACCCTGGAATAACATATAGGCTACTTTTTATCCCGGGAACGCGGGTGAATCCGCGGGGGACAGCTAGTTATCTATATGAGTATGTATTTCCAAAAAAAAAGTAGTTTATATATGTATATATGTAGTATAAGTCACCCAATTTTTTGCTAAATAAAAACAAACGAAATTGCTTCTGCATGTACAATAGCATAAAACCATGAATAGTATTGAAAAGACGCAAGGACGTAATAAGAATTGCATCCAATTTAGCGAAGTGTCTGTGCAAGCCTTTAAGTTTAATGGTCCCATTGAAATTCTAGAAGCGACGCTTTAGTGTCCGCCTGTTTATCTTGAGGATTCCAATTGAACTGAATGGAATTGCTAGTTTATGAAAAGAAAAACAACACTTATTGTGACGATTAAAATAGAAAAAAGAAGAAATGGACCTCTTTCTGAGAAACGTGACAAATAAAGTTGAAGATTTTCCACATACTCTCGTACGTCTCTGGGAATTTTGATTTGAATGACATAAAATTATCAATATAAATACATAATTTAATTTCAGGATTTTTGAAAATCTGTATTTATTCTCAAAAATGAGCTCAGAACGCTTTTGACCACTTTTCTAAAACATTTTTTGTAATTTGCATAATACGTTTTTCTTAGGGTTGAAATTTTAAATACGCAAGTTATCATACATGCAAAAAGTTCATATATGCAAAAAGAGGAGGAATATAGCTTATTTCTATTTAAAGTTGTTATTCGTGTCAAAAAATGCCACCCGAAATCTTCCGGTGGATTTCCAAAAAAAAATATTTCATACAAACCTTGTCCTGACAATTACAAACACATCAAAAAAATAATAAGACAAATAGATGCGCTTACATAATTTCGGCATTTCATTTTTAATATATAGATATGAGCAGAATTTCAATCAAATATCAAAATTATTATGTCATAGTACATAGTATAGCGGTCCGTAGATTCGCACCAAGTCAACTTGGCATTTTGGCTAACAAATGTTTGTGCGGGCCAGAGCTCGCAAGTATGGAGTCGGATGATTTATTATATCTTATGATTAGGGTTCCTTATGCGCTTGGCAGGGTGAGAAAGCTGTTGCTGAATTGTAACTGCATAGATTAGGGAATCAAACGACGTTCACTGCGTTTTTTTAAAATATAAGAGAATGATGACAAAATCGAATGATGTTTAAAAAAAAGTTAAAATCGCCTCAAAGTTTTTTTTTATAACCAGTCAGCCGGCGCTGTCAAATAAAAAAAAAAGGAAAATCTAAGAAAGTCGTGAAAAGCAACTCTTTTGCAGGCGAATCTTTTCTTTATTGACTTTAAAAACGTTATTATTATAATTCTTATATTTTCCTGTCAAGGTTGAAATTTAAATAACATTTAAAAATAATAAAAGCGTAACGGAAACTACTTGTTATAAACAAAAGCCATATGCCAACAAAATTGTTGGGCCAAATACGGACAGCGACGCCAACTGGATAAGAATGTTGTATTATGTATATTTGTTGTAAATATTGCATTGTTTTTATAACCTCAAATTAAAATCACTTGACTTAGGGTCGGTTGCATAAAGCGCGGTCATAGTAAGGTTATAGGTTACGGTTTAGTTAACTTTAACCGCCGAAAGAAAGCAAACTGGGTTGCTCGTGTCACTATAACTAAACTTTTAACCGTAACCATAAACGACCGAAGGAGATCGGTCATCGTCAAAGTGTACAGTCAAAGCATGGTAATAGTTAACTATAACTTTAACTAAAAGTACGAGCAGTCAACCCTAAACGTCATTCAAACTTCATCTTCCTGTTTGACTTCTTAAAATTTATTTCCAAAAATTGTTATTACATAAATGTTCCAATCGTCTATAAGCTACTGTAAATGCATTCAAAAAAATGCAAAGAAAATTTGTTTAACTACTAAAATCCATTACGGAACACTTAATATTCTAATGCTCTGTTAATTTCGATGCATAATATTAACACATCATTAACATAGTTGTTCTATATTCGTTTGTATTATTAAAGGTCAGTTTCTCACAACTGTTGGCGACATCTTGAGCGGAAAGTTGGAAAAGTTGTTAAATATTTTTAGCAAAGTTATTATATACCTTGGGTTATTGTTATTTATGGGGTGGAAGTCATCTGGTACTAATTATGCAATCCGAAAAAAAAAAAAACTTTTCATACAAAACACCAACCTGGCGTTTTTTAAGAAAATAATCTTAGGTCATATTTGCAAGTTGGATGACTTGGTTTCACTCATAAATGTATATACTAGCATTCCGTTTCACCCGCGATCCCGTATTTTAACTATTGGGTTGCTCGTACATTTTAGTTAAAGTTAACTTTAGCCTTAATATAACCATTACCATGAATCAGATGCCAACATTTGTGTGCATGAACATGTCTGTTTGTCCTGAGTCTGGGTGTAATTATCTATATAAGTATGTATTTACAAAAAAAAGGTAGTATATGTAGTATATTAGTTATCTGGTTTCCATAGTACAAGCTCTGCTTAGTTTGGGATCAGATAACCATATGTGAAGAATGTCCCCGGATATTTATTTATTTTATTTATTTACGTATACATAAAAATGTTTGCTATCATTACAAAATGATATATTATAAATGTTTATTGATATTTTGATATTTTATTCGTATCATACCATAGCAATACGTTGCAGAAGGTAGGTAGGTACCATAATGTCACCGGAGATGACATAAGTATTCTAACAAAACCCACCCACTTCTAAATCGGTTCTAGTATCAATACTTATAACAAACGAGTTTGTCTCTTTGTTTGTTTGTAAGGTTAACTCTGGATCTATCAGTCGGATTATAAAAATTCTTTCGCTAATAGGAAGCTACATTATCCTCGAAGGTTATAGGCTACTTTTTATCCCGGAAACGCGAACAAAACCGCGGGGAACAGCTAGTTTATTATAATAGAATACAGAAACGGTCAGAATTACATAAAAATTTTTTTGGACAGTCATGTAAAAATTTGCACCTAATTAATACAAAAAAATACCAAGTAAAATCCATCTCCTTACCAATCAGCCTTTGGTTCTGTACTCACCTATAGGTAAGCTTCCCACGGAGGATCGTACCAAACTCTGATGCAATTCCAGTGTCTAATGTCAGAGGTAGACGTTTTTTGTACACCGTTAGGGCCCTGCACAATTGGTGCTTAGTACAAGTGATGAGCTGTAGCGGGTAACGGTATAAGCTGTAGCGAGAAGTGACAGCGGAGTTGGCGCCACGATAATGTATTGCTGGCAGCAAGGTTTTGGATGTATGTCTATGTAAAGATTGCTTTTTAAACAGATATACATAACCGCTAACTGAAGGGTTAATTTTGCCACCTTATGTTTGATCCGAATTAAATTGTTAACTGACCATTTAGTGTCAGTTTCAGCATTAGATATGCGAATTTGGTAACTAACCATTAATTAATTCATTGATGAGATGCCTATACATATTCAACACTTATTCGAGGAAGTTCAGAATTAATATAGGGGTTGAATTATCAAAAAATCCTTTCTTAGTGGATGCCTACTTATAATAGCTATATGTATAATAATATTCAGCCCGAGCCATCCAGTAGTTTGGCTTGTGCGTTGATAGATCAGTCAGACAGGATAAGTCATTATAATGTACCTATAGATTGTCATTAAATCTGCCGTATTTTTACTTCTAAGTTGGTGACCCCAAGTGTAAAGAAATGACGTTAAATACACTTACTATCGCGTTTGTATATGACCTCTATAGGAACTGGAACAGCGCCTCTTGCAGACTCATGGAACTAATTTTATTAAATGTCAAAATTAACACTCAGGATACTGATGACAAGCAGTTAATGTATCTAAATACTAAATCGCAGAACTCTATATGTGGCGCAGTAAAACACAATTTAAGTAATCGCAACTGCTCATACCTTGTGCCACATCCCATCCCTGAGTCTCAGAAGCGATCTCGTCGATAACGTTGGCTTTGTGCCCTCCAGGACAAAGGTCTAGTGGATGCCCGTGTGATACCCTCGCCCAGTATCTGGTGATGGCGGGATTCTTTACTAGTCAGGCGGTACTGACACGGTTTATCATTGTGAGCTTAATTAAATACTCGCTTAGGACAATTAGTGTTGTAATCCTGGGTTCTTTTTACGCGACTGCCGTAAAAAGAGCGTAAATTATTTCAGGCTTTCGTGACAGGGTTTCATGTATTTACTTTATTTCAAAATTAATTTTAGATTCTTGAATCAATATAGATGATATAGTACGCCGCGGGTTCGAATCCCACAATAGGGTAGTTTCCTGACATATCAAATCAGCTACTTTTTAATAAATGTCAAAACGATATTTTATATGGAATTTTGTATGAAATACTACACTATGACGTCATAGTTTCAGCACCAAATGATCTTTTCAGTGATTCTACTGGTAATTAAAAATCACAAAAAGCATTAAATGTACAACATATTTGATGTATCCACGTGTTTTTAGATGTTTTGTGCATTGGTTAGTGTTTGGTCATTTATTTTTTGACACTGTCAACTAGCCTATTAGCTAGATAGAGCTATCGGTGAAGAAAACCAACCACCACCCACCCTCAAGTTGAAAATTTGTCACCAAGCACCTTAAGTGTACACACGACCACAGATCAAGCTACACATTTTTGTTGCAAAATAGCGCCTATTAAAACCGTATAAGCTGCCGCAGTGTGTAGCTTGATCTGTGGCCGTGTACCAACAGCAGCATTTGAGAGCTTCCTTCAAGGCTTTATCTGTTTGTTACAGTTCCAAAGGATGTATTAAATACCTCCACTTTCTTCTTGGTAAAAAAGGCCTTGACTTGTCTCGACGGGCCACTACGGTGTGCCGGCCGGCCGGTTCGATTCCCATCCAAGACAAATATTTGTGTGCATAAAAATCTCTTTATTAGTACTAGTGATATACCTAAAAATTAATCCTTTACTTGTGTGAGACCTTCTTTTTGCCAAATTTCATCATTTTTTATCAATGAGAAGCGATTTTCGACAATACATTCGCGGGAGAGTGTGAGTGCGTCTTCTTTACCTATGTAGAAATAGTTATACTATTTATAGAGATATATCAAAAGGAGCCTTAGGTCTTTGCAATAAAGTTAATCTGTTTAATTTATGATTCAGTATATCTAGAGTCAGATGAATCTTATTGCAATGTTATATGGTTCATTTTCTTATCCCTCTGGCTATTGTCACCGCGTAAAATAGTGTAGCATTCTTTGTGTAAGCTGTCATTTGTTTTATTATGAATTTTCTTGTTATAGGCCTCCAAAATACGCTATCAACAGCTATCAAATAAGAAACCGATTATAAACAAAAGCTGAGGGAAGGGTACTTAGCACACGAAGCTTTTATGTTAAGCTTAAAATACTCGTAAATTGTCGCTTTCTCGTAGAACTTTCAAAGTATGAGTTGAAAATTCGATACGAAAGTTGTTACCAAGTCGGCATATTATCACTTCTTATTATAAAACAGAGCATCTATCTGTATACGCGTGACATCTTCGGTTTTATTCCAGTATTTTTTAAGGTTTGATAATAAAAAACGGAACCCTAATTTTATTTATTAGGATATCCAACAGCAGAATAAACATGTGCAATATATAAAAGCCAATGACAGGATATCCCAAAAAGCTATAGTTTCTTTCAATAATATTTTATCACAGATTTTCAGATTGGAATCAGCCAGATGGGTTATAAAATATACCACTTACCACCAGTCGGGTTGCTTGCAGGTGCGATGTACATAAAAATACTGCGATAAAAATAACTAAAATTATGAAACCCCCGAAAGTCATTAGAAAATTGGTGATAATTTTCAAACGACTGTGCGGATCTTGAAACGTAGCTCACACTCTCGATTACCACCTTTAAAAAAAAATCAAAATCGGTCCATCCATTCAGGAGCTACTTATGAGGCCACAGACAGACACACACACGTCAAACTTATAACACCCCGTAGTTTTGGCGTCGGGATTTAAAAAAGAAGTAAATCAAATATGGCTTCCTCACTATATTCTCCTTCACCATATTTCAAGTTCATGATTATCAAAGCTAAGTGGGTTACAGGAAATCATAAGTGGGTCATAAAAATAACAATTTTATTGACGCACTTCACGCCTTGAACTTTATCCCAGATTATAATCTCCAGGCATGGTTTTGATAGCTAGACTGTTTTTGATCAACGTACAAGGTCTGCTGGGGTAATAGGTTATTTTATATGCAGTTCTAGGACTGCGCGTGTTGTTTTTGACATTAAATTGAGGAAAACCTTGCACATTGTTAGGCTCTATACTTTTTGTAAAACAATAAAAATATAATTTAGTCAAATGTCAGGAAGTGCAAGACTTGAAAATGTGTATTATACCTAAACGTGTAGGACTAGATGTTTCCAGCGGTTTCATCGCGTTCCTGAGATAAAATGTAGCTTATAGTACCAACTCAGGACTTTTTTTTTTTTAAAGGACTAAAGTTGGTAGCCTCTGATGGCTGCAGCAACCTTACCGGACAAATCGGCGAGCGCAGAGGGCTCTCAGCCGGGTAAAATTTTGGTAACAACGCCTGAGGGCACCCGCGAATGGGGTACGAACCTCGGCTCAGGGCGTTACCGGGTGAGGGGGAGGACTTTGTACGAGTTACGACTAATTGGGGGCGGTCGGATTACTAATGGCAGCTCGGGCCGCTTGATCGGGACGAGACTGAGTGGGACGTCGCGGCGGTCCTCGCCGTCGAGGACGGTAGCGTGATTGGTTGTGTGTAGTGTGTTGTGTACTTTTACGAGCTTCGTCAGCTTCGATCTGAACTCAGGAATAATGTAGCTTATCTGTTGTTTCAGAATATGATCTATCTATGTGCCAAAATGCAACAAAATCCTTTGAGTAATGTTTGCGTAAAAGAGTCTACACATCCATAAAAACTTTCACATTTATAATAATTAGTTAGTTGAATAGGATTACTCTGACTAAAGCTCCACTAAAGCTTAAGCCACCAGTTTTTTATGATTATGCCACACTCAATGATTTTTCAGCATAAAATATCCACCACTACGCACATGTGCAAAACAATCATGGACTTTCTCTCTCTGGTTGTTCCCTCATGTCTGAGGATCTTGGTCACCATCAGGGTTGCATCTGGAGCGGATGTTCTGCCTTTACTGGTTTCTGTCCAACGCGTACCCTTATGACGCACAATTTGGAGGACGACGAAACCTTCAATTGATCAGTCCATCTTGTTGATCAATGAATTCAATCATAGACTAACGAGATCTAAATTCAGTTCAATAATGGTGCCGATTCTGTTGTTTACGAACTAAATAAATTTAATCTCACTATATCTCTTTCTAATAGTAAATATAAGAAAGGGATGCAAGATATTTTAGTCCTGTCAGTTTAATCCGATCACATATTTCAACGTGAATTTAAGCGCGATCTTTATTGGTTGACTATTGACTATTTACCCGTACATTACGACGGTATGGATTAAACTGACAGCATTAAAAATGTTCTGTCTTTTTTCAATAAGGTTAACTTGAAAGAGAGGTGACTTGTCTAATATTAGTTAAGTTCGTAAACAACAGAATCGACACCAATAAATAACATCCAGTTCTATATCATGAAAACTCTATGCAGTAGCGTTAAAGTGAGTGAAGCAATCCGTAAGCGGAAATTCTGTGGAAACCTTTGATGCAGTTCACACCGGATATCGACTAGTTTACTCCTCCGATAGTCTGACAATGCATCGCTTTATTTTACTGAAACCCTGGTACTTTATCACTTTTGTGTGCTCTTTATAAGGCGATGATAGGTCAGTAGTAGAGACGTAGAATGCCGAGAAATTTCCTGATTTCAAATTCTTTAATGAGCTTGAGCTTTCAGTGAAGGAAAACATCATGAGGAAACCATAGCAGGGTAATTAGTAGTACCCGCCTGGCTGGCTACCAACCTCAAGTTGAAAATCTGACTTCAAGCACCTTCCGGTGTTTACCGACAGTTACACTTGAGAGCCAGGTTCCCTTCTAGGCTTTGTGTGCTTACCACCATCGGCCACATCATCACTGACCACGGTGAGATTTGGTCAAACATAGTCCAATTAGAGTATACACCAGAGTTGAGCTAAGTTGCGTTGCGAGGAATGTATTTTTGAGCACCAATAAAATCACATTATTTAAAAATTAAGCTGAAGCTGGTGGGTGCTACTAAAACAGCTTGTTTAAAATTTACTGCTTCTACTACTTTCTGTTTGTCAATATAATATACTTATTAGGTATACTTTGAAATACCCATAACATTTTCTAGGGTTTATGCATGGTGGCTAATTATGTGCATGTAAAAGTAGCTATTTTATCAGCCTCTCAGAAATATTATCCTCCATTTCACATTCCCTATCTCAAGATGCTATTTCACCCAAAAACGTCGAAAAAGATCATTTCAAAGGAAACCATATTTCAAGTCAAAAAACCCGTGAAAAAGTTAAAAGAACCGACATACCGAATGAGTGAACGATTCATCGCTTTTTTGCAACTCAAGGCAGAAACGACGAGCGATAGTGAGAGAGTGGTATAAGCTATATTTCTCATGTATAAAGCGTATGGACTCAAGTCAATTCTATGGCGCAAGATGGTCACATAACTGTAAAAATTAAAGGTTTCTAGATTGTAGGGCCAAAAATCACATACAATTGTTGATTGAGGATCCCTAAACCTTGAGGATTAATGCCGCTATATTTATCACCTTCAGCAGCTTCATATCTGAATTGAATTAAGTGATGTAGGTACTATGGAGATTTTTGACACTACTATTGAACAGCAGGTAGGATACGAACATTTTTTTCAAGTGATGTATGTATTATGTGAAATTATGTATAGTACATTATACTGCTTAGTTTAGAATCAGATAGTCTTGTGTAAAGATTATGATTTTAATAAATCATCATCTGCCTGGTCTGTTCCTAATTATTTAGAGCCAGAGCAATGTGTGAGCAAAGGCGATGATAGCTCAGTGGTAGTGACGACGGATGCCGCGACGAAGGTCGTGGTTTCGAATCCTACAATGAGCTTGAGCTTTCGGTGAAGGAAAATATCGTGAGGAAACCATAGCACGGTGGTAGGGTACTTTGTAATACCATCCTGGCTGGCTACCACCCTCAAGTTGAAAATTTGTCGCCAAGTACCTACCGGTGTGTTCCGGCAATTGCACTTGAGAGCTAGTTTGCCTTCTCGGCATTTGTAACAGGTCAGCAACACATTGGCAATATCTCTGGTATTGCAAATGGCGATAGGCGACGGTAACCACTTACCATCAGGTGGGCCGTATGCTTGCTTGCTACCTTAGTAGTTTAAAAAAAAATGTACTCTTCTTCGTTTTACAGCATATTCACATCTTTCACACAATATCTTGTTTTTCTATTTTTATGATGTGAATGCTAGCCGCTGAATCGCTTTCGTTTATGACTCGCACCTGTACGCCACGCCATCATCGATCAAAGCATTTCTCGTTGGTTACATTTCCCGCGTGTTTCTTCAGTAATCATACAGGCGGACGCGCAAAATAACTCCGAATATATATATATATCTTCCCGAGTACGCTAAGTAACTGCTTACATAACCAAGTCAAGTGCGAAGGTCGACTTATTTATATACAGGCAAATTTTGATTGGGTATATTGGGCCGATTAGGTACTAATAGTACACAAGGGCGTACCCAGCTTTTGACCAAGGGAGGGGCAAATGCCCAGCTTTTGGGCTAGGGGGGGGCAAATCAGATTTTCCGAAAGTTAATGAATAATATATTGTAAAAATTCAGCAGGCATTACCATGGGATGGGAATTCCGGGGGGGGGGGGCAGCTGTCCTAATCTGCCGCCCCCATACCCCCGCCCTCGGTACGCCCATGACGTACATCATATAAACAAAACAATCAAATTACATCATCATCATCATCATCATAGACGTCCACTGCTGGACAAAGGCCTCCCCAACGATCCAACGCTACTAACTTAATACCTAAAATCCAATTTGGCATATAAATAGCGATTTATTTCGTCGACATCCGCTAAGAAAAATATTTTGACTATTTTACGCATCGCACGCGCCTCTTCGACGATATTTCTTTTGTCTACAAAGTTCAACATTGCTCTTTAAAATTATTAGGCGTTAAAATTTTATTGGAGATTGCTAATTACTTACAACATTCTATACATTAATATACACATATTTTATGATTGCGATGATAGCTCAAGTTAATGCCGTGGTGTACCTTGTGCTAAAATTTTATGTTGATATAACCAAAACACGCGTTGATAATTTATATTTTTAGGGTTCCTTAATAAAAAAAATGTGATCAAATAAATAATAGGCGTTTGTTGGTTGGAATTTATTCATTATATTCCAGTTTTGTTTATTGCACAATATGTATTATAGGTACGTATGTAAGTGTGTGTTATAGGTATCCGAGAACCGGTGATTTTTAATTTATTTAAAATCAAAATAAAACAGAAATTCTGGTTTTCAGTAAAAACCAAACATAAGTGATGAAGAATTATGTATAGTATGACACAACTTAGATGTAGCATCGGCAAGTCGTTTTCGTACACTTCACTTCCGATTTACAAAACTAATAAAAATCATTAATTATCGCGTCTTTCAACGTTCAATAAGATCATTTTCGCCGATCATTTTTTAATTCATGAGTAATGTTGTAGCACTCGTTAACGTAACGTAACGCACTCTTTTTGGGAACGATCGATATTACGAATATTGCCGATGCTTCATCTAAGTTGTGACATACTATACTTATGTAGTGATGACGGAACCCTATTCTTCAGTAGTACCACACTTTTTTTTCTTAAATTTATAAAACTAAATAATCTATCATGCGCCAACGCGATAAGCAGGTCAGAGGGTACTGCCCAAACGTAGTAAGTTATATTTTTTAACAATATACGTATTAGTTGTTAATCAGCCATTGACTTGACGGCTATACAATGTGGTTTAAAATATCTTTGTTAATTGTGTTCGGATGTACTCAATCTGTAAGTTCACAAATTTATAAATTAAACTAGCTGTTGCCCGCGGTTTCGCTCGCGTTCCCGGTATAAAAAGCAGCCTATAACCTTCGGGGATAATGTAGCTTCCTATTAGTGAAAGACTTTTTCGAATCGGACCAGTAACTCCGGAGATTAGCGCGTTTAAAAAAACAAACTTTTCAATTTTATTATTATTACTAGCTGTTCACTCGCGGTTTCACTCGCATTTCCGAGGTATCTTATGTTTTCCCGGGATAAAAAGTAGCCTATGTCTATTCCAGGGTATCATCTATCTATGTGCCAAGTTTCATCCAAATCCGTTCAGCAGTTTTTACGTGAAAGAGTAACAAATATCCATACAAACTAACATACAAACTACTACTAGTAGGACATGACTGGGTGATTTCGGGGTATGGAATATTTCAGATAGCGTACACCATTATCAATTTAAACACAAAATTTCAAGAGCCTGAGCATTACCCATCAAAATAACCCTTATTTCGATGGCATTACCACGTAAAGGTACCTCATTTTGAGATAAAACCTCTTTGTTTAAAAAGTTCCACTTTAATTATTTTTAAATATTCAAGCTCACCACATCCTTCGACCTTCGAGGAGTGGTGTCTGGCAATAGAATGGCAGCGGTGCCACTTGGCATCTCCCTTGGCACGGGCGAGCTGGACGTGGAAGGTATCTGCATGCAGCCAGGCATGGCGTGCCAGAACTGCACGCTTGCTATACAATGTATACCACTGCCAGTCGGTTTCTTGAAGGTAAGTTTGGAGATTTTAAAAGCGTAGCGTAAATGAATAGGTACTTGTTGGGTTGTTTTATATTTCACTAGCTGTTCCCCGCGGTTTCAGTCACGTTCCCGGGATAAAAATAGCCTATAACCTTCGAGGATAATGTAGCTTTGTATTAGTGAAATAATTTTTCAAATCGGACCAGTAACTCCGGAGATTAGCGTGTTCAAACAAAGAAATAAACTCTTCAGCTTTATTATTGTTATATTATCTTTTTTTGCGTTATTATAATTTTTTGTTTGTTATTTCCATTATTATTATATTTTTTGTAATAATTTTGGATTTTTGTTCCAATGCTTTGTTTATTGTCTAAACGCACAATTTCCGACATGACAAATTCAAACCGAGGTCTCATTACAAATTCAAAACGTGTTAGATATCACGAGAGACAATAATGGTTGATCACTTGATCAGCCACCCCAAAACGTCCTACCTACACATGCTGTGTGGATGAGGAACAAGCTTTTTAAGGCTTTAATTATTATTACATGAACAAGGAGGTACTGTGATGTTTATTTTTCTAGAATTTTATTTAAGTTTCAGATTAAGATAAAAATAATAATTACGTTTCATAGTCAAAAGGCAAAAATAGCCTTCGAAAAGGAGTTACTCCGCATGTTTTTCATTCTTACCATTTTCTTTGTTTTTCACGCGCGTACCTCGTTAGGAAGCTATAATGAAGGTATGTTTTAACTCTAGGTACCTCTAGAAGAGTGCGCAGAAGGTCTCACCTGTAACGCTCACATCGGGAAGTGTGCCGCGGACCACGTCCCTGAATGTGACAAGACCAGTCAGTCATACACTCATACGTGCGAACAGGTAAGCAAAAAATTGAGTTTTATTTTCAAAATCAATGAATGAGATATTGGTGCTGCTAATGGCAAGAAAACATATCACCATCTCTCTTACCAACATTTTTGAATAATAATAGAAAATATTTGGAGATATAAATTTCTTCTTCTTAGGTTGATGTTGATGGTCGATGGCCGATTATAACTTATCAGACCGTTGTCTAGTCGGTGACCATCGACCTTAGTCGGACACTCTTGACAGAGTGGTCGTGATTATGGTAGGTCGAATCTTGAATCGTGGCTCTGCTGCAGGCTTTGTGGGAACATTCAGTTATGGATTTAAAATTAGACAATGCAATTGGCGTGGATTTATATTTGATGCTACTAAAAGAAGTAAATAATGGATTCATCTTATAGTTAAATCATTTTCTACTATTCTCTGAAGTGATGAAAACCTCAGCTATTCACTACATTATTTTTCACAAAAATACTAGTAAAAGATTGTGTACTCGACAAAATATTAACGCACGGACTCATCCAGCGACCTGCCACATTTTACATGAAATACAAACTCATTCCACCTCTTTACAGGTTGGCATCTTCCCCGATGCTCATGACTGCAGAAAGTTCCACCTTTGCTCTCCACCAGACGGCTTGCCAGATGGTAGAGCAGCTGACCATAGAGCAGCGTTGTGTCCAAGGCATTACGGGTATAACCCACAGACTGCCCAATGTTCGGTATGACATGATTTTTCTATGGTAGCATGTTGTGAAGAATGTTAGTGGATTTTAATGATTAATAGATCTTAAATATGAACTGAGATTATTTTCTAGATAGAGTCAAAATAATCAATCTCTGAATTAATTTCCAACTACCCTATGTAATATTTTGTGTGTACGAACCGGAAGGTGAACCGACGATCTTGCGAGGGTCGCGAGAAACTGCTAGATGTGGGTAGCGCAAGACCGCCCATCGTGGAGATCCTTTGGTCTTTGTTCAGCAGTGGATGTCTTTCGGTTGACATGATGATGATGACTCTGCATAATCCATTCGTTTGTAGGACACAACTAACATACTGTTGTTTTAAATTGATAGTCTGGTAGTGAAATGTTGAATAATTTTTCTAAATTAGTTTGCAATCCGAAATCTTCCCTTTACTAGATCAAAAAACTTTTAATTTCACTGTTTATATTCAAATTTTCAGGTGCAACTAAGAAACGGCCAATGCGACCAAAAACCAGTACCAGAATGCAAAATAGTCGGACAATCTGGTGCTTTAATCACAAGCCCTAACCACTACTACGTATGTCTGCTACGACGTGGGGTCCTACATCCTCAAGTCTTCATCTGTCCACACGGCTGGTACTTCTGGGACTCATACTGCCACCCTGAACAGCAAAAGCCTGTCGACAAACAACCCGAAAATAAATCCAGCAGTGAAGAATCAACGGAAAAGGGATTTACAATACCTACAAGTCCAAAGGTTTTAACAACTGAGAAGGTTACGACGACGAGAATAGATAGTTTCTTTTCTACTGACAAAGCTACTACTTATGCTCCGGATACGTTTTTAGCTGATAAATTTGATCTGTCAAATTATGAATCGACTGACGATGTTGCGCCGTCGAATGACGAATTTGTCAATTCGTTTGAGAGTGGCAATGATTTTTGGTGATGTGTTTTATTCGGTTATTATTTTAGATTTGTTGGGTAATTCAAATAAAAGGAATTAATGTTCTTCATTGTCCAAAATCCTCCTTCTTTTTAAATACTATTGTAAACCACCAACTAGTAAACCGTCTTATCAGCTTCTAAAAGTATGAGGTGGCGTTATCAAAACTTAATCTAAGAACAGAGACTACACTATTTACGTTGTAAAAATGAGTCTTATGAAGTTCATCTGTTTAATCTATGATGATTATATATCCAGTCTGACGTTGCTGACAAATAAAAAAAAAAGGAAAATCTAGGAAAGTCGTGAGAAGCAACTCTTTTGCAGGCGAACCTTGACCTTATTGACTTTAAGAACGTTATTATTATAATTCTTATATTTTCCTGTCAAGGTTGAAATTTTTAAATGTTTGAAATAACATTTAAAAATAATAAAAGCGTAACGGAACCTACTTGTTATAAACAAAAGCCATATGACAACAAAATTGTTGGGCCAAATACGGACAGCGACGCCAGACTGGATATATATGATTATAATGTAGATACTAGCTGTACCTACGCGGTTTCACCCACGTTCCCGGGATAAAAAGTAGTCTATAACCTCCGGGGATAATATAGCTTCCTATTAGTGAAATATTTTTTCGAATCGGACCAGTAGCTCCGGACAAACAAACTCTTCAGCCTTATTTTAGTGATAGATGAATCATAATGCAATGTCACATAGTTCATTTTCTTATCTCTGGCTACTGTCACACGTAGACTCACAGAACTATTTTTCAACTGTTTTTTTTTATTTCAACCGTCCAAACCATAGCAGAAAAAAAAAAGTTTAAAGTGCCAGCCATCGTGACCGCAAACTTGGCAATGTAATCCTGGATATCAACTATTTTCCTGTGTTGCCACGGTTCTGGCTACAATGATTTGAATTTTAAAATTGTGCCAAGACTGAATAGGTATAGCAGCATGATCCTTGTTGACTTGCCTATTTAACGTACTAATATTATAAATGCGAAAGTTTGTGAGTATGGATGTATGTTTGTTACTCTTTCACGCAAGAACTACTGAACGGATTTAGATTAAATTTGGAACACAGATTGTTTATAACATGGCTTAACACAGCGGATACTTTTTATCCCAGGAAAATATAAGATCCCTCGGGAACGGTTTGCACGATGGTAGGGTACGTTGTAGTACCCGTCTGGCTGGCTACCACCCTCAAGTTAAAAATCTGTCGCCAAGCACCTACCGGTGTGTTCCGGCAATTGTACTTGAGAGCCAGTATGCCTTCTCGGCATTGTAACAGGTCGGCAACACGGCGACGGTAACCACTTACCATCAGATGGACCGCCTGCCTGCTTGTCAACTTTCTGACGTTAAAAAAAAAAAAAAATACGCGGGCGAAACTGCGGGGCGGAAGCTAGTTTAAAATAAAGTTAAGGTCTGATACCGTATCGTAGATATCAATGACAGATCAGTGGTAGTGACGCCGTACACCGTGGCAAAGGTCACGAGTTCGAATTCTACAGAGCTTGAGCTTTCGATGAAGGAAAATATTATGAGGAATCCCTGCATTAAGTAGTTACCTACTTATAAAATTACGACAATTTAAAGTTTCACATAAATCTCTGGTTAAAAGCTTTCACTCGCACTCTGAAATGTAATAATGGGACGAGATAGCAATTTTAGTACTGGAGTATTTTATTAGGTACTTCAATTTCGTTGAAGTATATTTTAATGCTAAACTTATTTTTACTATGTATAGGCCTGTGTTTGAAGGGATCTGGCTCTCAAGTGCAGCTGTCGGAACCGAAAGGTGTTTGGCGGCATTTTTTCAAAATTTTTTAGTTTCCACTCAAAAATATTTATTTCAATCCCTGTGCAAGGTAAATGTCTATACACTACTACCCTCCCGAAATCATAATATTAAACAATTATTAGTTACCGAATTAAAAATCGCAACTATTCACTGATGATCTATCAAAACATGAAACGTTAACAATGTGTCTTACATAGACAAAAATTTAAACTAGAATATCAATGGTTTGTGATACTGTTTTATGGGTAGGTACCCTACCGAGTTATCCAGGTCACACATCCACAAATAACTAGAGGCATAGTTGCCAATGTTGTGGTCACCACATGTTGCGACATTCCAGCTATGCGTTGCAATGCGAACACTGCGAAATGTTGCGGATAGGTGCGGCACTCTGCGCCACGGTAAAGTTCTGTGTTATTAGCATTGTTTTCAGGACGATTTTTCATACCATTCTAATAGGGATGATGACTGGGTAAAAAATAATTAATTCTATTTAGTCCGTCAGTTAGGTTATCAAAAAATATTGGATACGTATTTTTTATTTTATCAAATCAATAAAAACTTACAAAGATAGGTCGCATCAAAGTTCAGGAGTGGGGGTTTGTGACGTCACTTCTGTGTAAAAAGTGTACTAAAACGTGACGTCACGCGATATTTATTCGCACTGTTTTCTGAACTAAAGAAAAAACATGTGTCCAATATTTTTTGGTAATCTAACTGACGGACAAATTTTTTTTTTTTTTTAGACGTCACCCCTTTTCAATTGTTTAGACATTCTTCTTGTGTAAAATGAGGCCGTTTTAATATTGCCAGGTAGGTCCTATTTGACTTGTAATTTCACTTTTCTACACTCACACATTACACTTCCTCGCGTCATCAACTACCACTACTAGTAATCTACATCTAAATAATCTTCTAAATATAAAAAGGAAGCGAGACTGACTGACTGATCAATCAATTGTGCATTGATGCTCCACCCACTAAACGGATCGGATCAAAATTCCTTCACAAACAAATATAGTTAAGCGGTCTGGTGTTTAACTAAGTGACGGCACAAACCAATAAATATTGTCTTATCCTAGGAAGGTCGCAACCTTCGGTTAGACTCAGACTCACACTGGCCGATGTCAGAAATATTAGCTAATTTAGCGATAAAATATGACGGTGACCGTTTTGAGATGATGGTGTCTCTCCTTATCTCGCTATCTTTGTCTTTTTAGGTCAGGTTTTAATGTAGTTTAGCTGGGTTATTTTACCTCTGAGAATTGCTTTAATTCTGCCTATTAGATAACACCACTTCGTTTCAAGTTCTTTAGTAATGCGTTGAAGATTCGAGGTAAAATATCTATGTAAATAGAACTAATTTAATAAACCAAACTTTTCAAAAACACTTGCACATATTCAATAAGGCTCGAGTCGCGACCCTCTTTCATTTGATAGCATAGTAATATTCTCCCCTAGCTCACTACTGCCACTCCGCTGTATGGTGTATGTAATAACAGACTTAGACTAAATTTCCATTGGACTCGTATCTTCAAGCACATAAATCCCAAGGCAGGATGAACAAAAATTTATGGACCTGCCTGTGCCAGGAACCGCCTCAGAGTTATTTGAGGGTTAAGTGAGAAGCGATAGCGGGCTTTAAGCTGCTTTATGCGTGGTCAGCAGAATTGCAGGACAACTAATTTTAGTTCAATGAAGCATTACTACCTGCCAAATTTCTGTACTGCGCAATTAGGTAAAGAAACAGGGGTCACAAATCTTGTGAAATAAGAATATTAGAAGATAGTCAGTATTTAATCCTGATTCTATATACTTTAATCACAATTAGATAATAAATAAATAAATATCCTGGGACATTGTTCACACACGGTTATCTGATCCCAAACTAAGCAGAGCTTGTACTATGGAAACCAGATAACAGATATACTACTTTTTTTTTGTAAATACATACTTAAATAGATAATTACACCCAGACACAGGACAAATCGAAAATGGGAATCGAACCCACGACCAGCAGCGCGATAGGTGGCGTCTTAACCAACTGCGCCAACTGGACTGTCAAAGCAAAGCAACTTTCAAAATTGTTTTGTGTTCGTGTGAGCTTCATACTGAAAAGAAATGACATGTAACACAAAGAATAATTATTTTTCAGTAATTAGCAAGCGTATGTATAAGTGTATATAAGCGTACATGAATGTTTAAGAAATTCTTAATGTATAAAGGTATGTAATTTATAAAGATAAATATAATATTGTTTTAAATATTTTCAAAATATCGATTGAAATCTAACTTATTTGTCGTTGTATCAACTCACTAGTGCGCTTGCACTGGCTCGCTAAAAAAAAAAGACGTGTGGCACTCTGAGACTGCCGCGGTAAAGCTATTGCATAGCTGATAATGCGCAGTAACGCCGATACAACCAATGCCACCTAGAGACGTGTTGCTGAACTAAAGAGACAAGCGTGATATTTCAAAAAGTCTGCTATTCATCGATATATGGCAAAACTAAAAAGTATCATCGCTGTGCCGGTCGGAGTGGGGGGTGTTAGGTTATTTTTTCGTTACGGAATTTCTGGATTCGGTCTCCACGCTCAAGGCCCGCGATAGAAGCTATGCAATAGCTTAATAAAGGAAACATACAAAATCGTTATTTTTTCCACGTCTTTTGCTTAATAATGTTGTATTTTATGAACCGTAACAGGTAAATGGTTGAAATTTTATTTCTGTTGCCGCTATAACTATATGTACTGAAAATAAAATAATGTCCCATGGTACAGAAATAATTTTATAAAATTTCTGAAGCTCTACGAGATTTTTTTGTAGAAAATAGGTATCAGTTCATCACTTAGACCGATCAAATGGCCAAAAGTTATCCCCAAGTTTGTTATTGGCGTAATAATATGATGAAGGAAGGCTGTACTAGCATTGGGAGGTCAACAGTTTTTTGAACTCGAGTGTTTTAATTTTCCATGTGGGTAGGCACTCGATTTGTCTCAATCACCCGCGTTCCTCAATATGCTTCATACAATTTTAGCTTCTTTATTTGTGAGATGCAACATATTTTAGATCGAAACTTGAGTAGATAAAGTATGCGTGTTGTTTGCGAGTATGTGGCAGAGATACTTCGTATGTTGATTTTAATAAGTACTACTAATACTAATTCATACTAAAGGATTGGTCAAACCGCGGTGAAACTGGATGGGAATTCCGAATCTGGTAATAATTGAGATACTGAAGATGGCTTGCTACTGGAAGAACTACATACAAACTCTTTCGTAAGGATGTGCCTACACACATTGAAACAATAATTTGGAGGGGCGCGCCATGTTATCGTAGTTTATCTCTAGCACACAATGCTGCCATACAGCCCACCTGATGGTATTTGGTTACCACAGCCTATAGAAGACTAGGAGTATCACTCTCGCGTTGCTGATCCTACAAAAATCTTTGCACATTCTTCTTGAAGAATCTTATGTTGCCTTGTGAAAACCAGTTCATATTTGGCTGATGGTAACAGGTCATTAATTAAGAGTAATACTGCTTTACCCATCGCAGTAACTTCCCATTACTTTTGTCTTCTTTTAATAACATTAAACTGTCAGCAAAGTAAATGGTCAGTGAAAATTGTCTAACATTAACAGAGCATAAATCAGGAAGGCCAAAGGCGACTCGCTTCCGATTAAATTCGCAACTCGATGAAGCTATAAATCGACTACGTCGTTAAGACCCATCCTTTTTGTGGGCCCTGACGTCGCAGGCTTTTTAGAACCCCTTACTATGAAAATATTTTTTGACGTCTGCGAGTTTGAGTTTGACCTTACAGCTGAATGCTGTGGCAGTTCAGCCTATAACTATGACCATGGGGAAGGGTGGTATATTATATGGATTACCTACTATTGCAAAATTGTTTTGCTTCCATTCTTTATTGGCTATATAGGGGCGATAGACACGAAACCATAACTCTTATAAAAAATATCGACGAAATTGCCGACATTTTGAAACGGTTTGAAAATTGTAGCTGTTGAAAAAGCCTTTTGTAAATCAATAGGAGCAAAAGTTCCGTTAAAATTTTGAAAGAGCTTGCAAGCTCTATTGATGCTGCAAAAGCTAGTTCCTAGTTAGAGGAAACATTACCCTACAAAAAGCTTTGAAACATGTTTTATCTGAAATTTGAATTTACAGCCTTTTCCTGAAAGTTATTATGAACCTATAATACAAGAGTTTAAATATGTAGGTAAGTAGGATGTTTAGAACATCCCAAAACTGTATTAATTGATGCAAGATTCTTGATTGTCATAACTTCCTACCGTCTTGTCTTCTTCCGAAACATGGAAATACCCATGAAATTTTGCACATGCTTAATTGCTTACCTCAAATTAATTGGTCTAAAACCTACATTGTAGAGAATTCAGACATTAATTAGGTAATGATAATGGATCTTGGGAAATTCAACTGCTAGGCAAAATCAAATCTAGGAATAATGCACTGACGTATATTACTACAGGTATAGAGAAGCTATCTTAAGCAAAGTTCATGCTCTATTTTGTTAATATTCGCTGCAGCGCTGAAACAATAATTAGTCGTCTAACCAGACTTTGTAAACACGTAGCACTATTACGCTTTTAAATTGTAGTTTTTTCGCGACCAAAAAGACGTAAGCGCCGTGATTTTCATGGATCTCAGTAGAATAATGAGATTTACCGCAAAGATATTGTTATTCTATTGGGAGGAACAGTAAATCTTTGTATTCGACAAGGTAGAGTTACTTTAGTAGAATAAGCTATTTTTTATCCCGTTCAATACATCCCTTGGGGTAGAAAACTACGATCAAATGGAAGTAGCGAACTTTGTAATGCAATTTAAACTACTTTGGTGTTCCTTTTTGTTTTTTGTACCAGTAAACGATTACGTTAAATTATTTTCAGTGTTTTTGTATCTGTTTTGAGAATGCTTCACACACGGCTATAGATCTTAAATTGTACAATAGAAATCAGTTAACTGATATACTGTATATACCTATAACTTTTTTTGAAAATACATACTAATATGATAATATGGATAATTGCATCCAGACTCAGGACATACAGACATGTTCATTGTTTATGCACACAAGTTTGTACTAGAATAAAGAAAAAAAAAAACAAAAGCCTTCCTTTTGGATAAGTTCTTATACACAACGTTGAAATTGAAATCAAATTTTACATGCATTTCTTATTTTATTTTCTGTTAGGATAGTAAGTACTCATAAATTAAATGTCAAACACAAATTATTTTGTAATTGGATTGGTCGTAACGCTGAATATTTTTAACCGACTCCAAAAAAAGGAGGAGGTTCTCAATTCGGTTATATATATATTTTTTTACTTTTTGCTTATGAACCGATTTTAATAATTTTTTTTGCGGTGACCATTTTTATTTTTATTACTAAAAGTTGATTATTTATTTTCACCACTTGGTGCTTGGTGACCAATAGTTAAAATTTATCTTAATTGTAGGTGTTGGGTTTAATAGTGTTGTCCTTATTTTGTTCTGGGTAAATTCGCCACCGGTCAATATCTTCTGATATGACAATTTTATTAGTTTTTTTTTTACCGATCAATCTCCATCTTCAAATACCCTGACACTGGCAGAATTGTGTAAAAAACGCATCTAATTCCATTTAATCAAGAAGTGAAGTGAAGTGACCAATAGTTGCGGAATCACGGTGCCATGTTATAATAACTACATCTTATCGATAAAGATCCCTCACTAAAGCAATCAATGTGCTTTTGATGAGGGGTGACGTTTAAAATACGACCTCTCCTCGGGTACGTCATCATCATTAGCTTGTCGTTCGCAGACCTACCTACAGTTAGTTATAACTTTAACTGTTACGTGGAAATATATTCGCTTAATTATCTTTTAAGAGTTACTAGATGTTTCCTGCGGCTTCACCCGCGTTCTCTGGATAAAAAGTATGGTACTCAAGGATAGTGTAGCTTTTAGACGCGATTTTTTTTTACGTATTTTGCTAATTGCAGCTCAGTTATAGGTGTAAGTGTGTCAATATGTGATTGCGACGAGACTGGTAGTATATTTACAAATTAATGATAAAATAAATAATAAACATTATATCTCCAAGGTTTATTTGTGCTGTATACGACTATTTCATGAAAACGTGACATTTTACCACAAATTTAACTCCGTGAAATATGTAGATGATTTCTTTTGTTATTAATCAGTAACTATACTACCATTCTTGTCGCAATCACAAGTCGACAAACTTACGACCTATAACTTAGCTGCAATTAGCAAAAAAAAATTCGCGGCTAACCCGACGCATTCACTTTAATTAAAGAATTTTCAGAATCAGATTTATTAGTTCTGAAAATTGCAAAAGTTAGTCAAAATATTACTATTTTATTACGTTGTGTTGAGTGCCTGAATTCGTTTCGGATGTTTTCGAATCCGAGTGTTTTAAAATAGCCCTGCAGGTCAATTATTTTAAGTAGGTATTAGTAACTGTATAAACTTATTACAAGCAAGCAAAGAAAGCAAATAGAAACTGCTTACGTCACATATGGAATGAAACAGTTGAAACAATTTTAGCTAAGGTTTTAAGGTCGACCTAAAAGTTTTGAATGCTCTTTATACGATACGATATATTCAATACATACATTTTAAAGTTTTTTTTTGTTCATCGTTTAGCCTTCAATTTGATTTAGCCTTTACTGCTGAAGAGATTTTAATAATGATCGGGACCAAGTCTAGAGCTATTTACATCCAGTGATTACCACTGTTTTAACCAGCCTTTTTGAGGCGATGATAGCTCAGTGGTAGTGACGTCGGATGCCGCGACGAAGGTAGTGGTTTCGAATCCTACAATGAGCTTGAGCTTTCGGTGAAGGAAAACATCGTGAGGAAACCATAGCACGGTGGTAGGGTACTTTTTAGTACCCGTCTGGCTGGCTACCACCCTCAAGTTGAAAATCTGTCGCCAAGCACCTACCGGTGTGTTCCGGCAATTGCACTTGAGAGCCAGTAATTGCCTTCTTGGCATTGTAGCAGGTCGGCAACACATTGGCAATACCTCTGGTATTGCAAATGGGGATAGGCGACGGTAACCACTTACCATCAGATGGACCGCCTGCATGCTTGTCAATTTTCTAAAAAAAAGCCTTTTCTAGTCTAGAAATCTTTTTCAAAACCAATCCCTATGTGGGTAAATAGGAGGCCGCGAGGTGGAAAGATCTTAATCCAATAAATATTAAGCAGTACACATCGTCAGTTGTAAATAAGCTTCAACCTGCAAATATAATGAAACATGAAAAGGGCTGGCATACATTGTTGTTCCCTAGATTGTCAGTTTTTGAGCGTACATAACTAATTGACTCAGGAGTGATATGGTTGATCGAAGCTCAGGAGTGTTTTCGGTGAGGCAACACGTCTGCGGAGTTTTAGTTTGAGATTTATTTTCTATAGATTCCTTGTACTGTGTAACTTTACTTCTTGCGTTTGGACCACACTGGTCTAAAAGAATAGGGTAGTTGACTGACTTATCAAACAGCTACTTTTTAATAAATGTCAAAACGATAGTTTATATGGAATTTTGTATGAAATATTACACTATGACGTCATAGTTTCATAGCATCAAATCATATACTTTTAGTGGTTCTACTGGTAATTAAAAATCATAATAAGCATTAATTGTACAACATATTTGTTTTTTCCGCGTGTTTTTAGATGTTTTATGCATTGGTTAGTGTTTGGTCATTTATTTATGACACTGTCAATTACCCTATTGCACGGTGAAATTATGGTCAAATCTACAAATCAAAAATCATCAAGCTGAGTTAAAATGCCATGGTTTTAACTGATGCCAAATCAATGATTAACGAATCAGTGATTGTTTGAGTATGTGTGCGATGGTAAGTGCTACTACCTACTAATCATTTCCAGCTCACTCAAATATTTGACACCGAAAATTCTAAGATAGTTACGCTTGGTATTTATTCAGTTCCGAATGCTTTTCAAAGAATTCAAGTCTGGAATGTTCTAGACCATTCTGTAGCCAAATGCCGCGAGTGTGTCGCGTTCCTAAAGCCGGGTTTCCACTGCGACCATTACGGACTCCGTGACGCATACTTGTATTTTCAAAAAATTGTCGAGCGAAAAGAACTGAGCGAGTAGAAAGGGTTGAAATGAACTCGCTCAGCTCTTTCTCTTCCTTGACAAAACAACATCAAGGAATAAGACTTTGTTAGTGGAAATGTAAACCTATTTAACTTCAAAATGTATCTGCCGCCAAGTCGAGAAAAAAAGCGGCACGGCCGTACCATCCTTTTCTCGATTTAACGTACAACAAGGCTTCTTTTTCAATGGATCTTTTTTAATATACATAATTATAATAATACATATACCTTAAATTAGTTAAATTTTAAGGTATATGTATGATTTTGAATATTTTGCTTTATGTCAGCAGGTAAAGTACCTTAAAAAGCATTAATTGGATACCTAAATCATTAATAGAGTATACAGTATTTACCTAAGGTCTTAGAAGAAACTAATAATGATAAGCATTCTTATTCCCCTAAAAATATTATCATCCACATACTAAAGAATATTTGCGAACGTTTTCGACTCAACATTAAAATCCCGCGAAGCCGTGTAAAGTCCGGAATATTTCCAAGGTCCGTGCTGCGCCCGGCCCTAAGTCCAGACTCAGCGTACCTCATAGGTAAGCGGACCTATCACATATATTATCATTATCCCTTCGTCCCAGGCAGTCCTGAAACGTGACCGGGACTTACATAGGGCTACCATACTTTTGATTTTTACTTGGAAATGTGTTTAATTGGGAATAATCAACGCAGAGCTTAGGATTAATTTTGTAAATAGGTATAATATAAGTATTGATTGAAAATAATTATATTAAAGGAAAAACGAAAAAAGAAAACTTTTATTCTAACTACACACATTATAGTTGAATATTGTATACAAAACAAGGAAAAAACAAATAATATGTGGGTTAATTAATATCATAAAATTGTTTAAGTTCCCAAATGTTACCGTTACCAGAGTGAAAAAAAGATAACAGAAATAAAAAATAATATACAATAACTAAAGTCAAAAAATCAAAATCAAAACTCATTTATTCAGTTTAGGCAAGGCACTTATGAATGTCAAAAGTTACAGTTTCACAATAGACTCTACTACCGGTTCGGAATACACTAGAACTGAGAAGACTCCGTCAAGAAACTCAGCAAGGCTTTTTTTTTTTGGTGGATCTCTCATCTTTTTTTGAAGTCAGGTGCAATGTCAGTTTTCATAAAATATATCAAGATAATAAATAATAAGTTACTAATTAAAGGAGAGCCAGGGACTTTTTTGCCCAGAGGCTAAGTCTGATCATTCAGCGAGGCAACGCCGCAAGTGTCATGGGTACCATGCCAAAATTTTGAAGTAAATTATTTTTGTAATTAGTCGTTATTTAGTTTAGTTTTTATAGACACTAAATAAATACATTTAAATACATAACTAATAAAGTAGTAAGTAATAATAATAAGCAGGTAAATAGTCACTGCTGCCTAGGGGCATTTGCAATACTAACGTATTATCTTAAAAAGCCCAAAAGGGTGTGTGATTTTTTTAATGTATAAATTCCATATTTCCAATAATAATATTGTAACATGGTAACCCCACGACCGTTGAGAAAAATAGACCGAGAAATGTTCTTGATTTCTGTGCGTAAACGGAAAGCTTTGATATTTTTTATGAGCATGAAGTTATGCATGGAAATAGGGTTGTCTCCTGAATTTTTTATGCTGATAAGTTTATAAGTCAAATTTATTTTATATACTGAATTATGCTAATGTTATGTACTACAAAACTCTACGAATATTACGATAGTGCTTTATTTTATAACATGGTAATATTGAGTAAATCTCCTTGAGCTTTGGATCAAAGCTTGCGTATCCAAAGGGTAGTGACAGGATCTTGTTACTGAGCTTAAACTTTATTTAAAGTCTATCAGAAGGTCGGACTTCCTAATGTACTATCAAAAATATGAATGGGAAAATAGGGTTGAAATTAAGATTGGTAAATATGTTATGTATGTACTCTAGCCAATCGCCCAAATTATTTTTGAGATCTTTAGCACTAACTGTGACTTTTAGTAATATTTGCAACAACCTATAAAGCGGCCACAATGGTTCACAAATTACGACACACAGCAAATAATATTTTGCACGGTGGTAGGGCACTTTGTTTGTAGTACTGTCTGGCTGGCTACCCACAAGTTGAAAAGCTGTCGCCGAGCACCTACCGGTGCGTTCCGGCACTTGAGAGCCATTTGTCTTCTTGGCATTGTAACAGGTCAGCAACACATTAGTATTGCAAATGGCGATAGGCGATGGTAACAACTTACCAGGTGGACCACCTACCAAATCGATGGATAGATGGCGCCACAATAATCTACATCGCGCTTGCAAAGTTCTCTCGACCATTGACATACATAGACTTAGAAAAAAGTCATGGACAGACTAACTTTGAACATTCGAACGACGCTACCCAATGATGTTAGTGTTCTTCAAGCCTCACGGACACATATACACACCAAAATGTTACCGATTTTTGACATTCGCGTTGTGTTCGCGTAGTATTAAATTTGTTTCATATGGTCGCACTCAGGACACATACCTACATATGACATATTGTGCGTCATTTTTAACTAGGGGCGACTCGATCCAGTCTATTCTTATATTCGTGTTGACATATTATTATTACAAGATTCCAACATGACGGAGTTTGGCGGAGGCGATGATAGCTCAGTGGTAGTGACGTCGGATGCCGCGACGAAGGTCGTGGGTTCGAATCCTACAATGAGCTTGAGCTTTCGGTGAAGGAAAACATCGTGTGGTAGGGTACTTTGTACCCGTCTGGCTGGCTACCACCCTCAAGTTGAAAATCTGTCGCCAAGCACCTACCGGTGTGTTCCGGCAATTGCACTTGAGAGCCAGTAATTGCCTTCTCGGCATTGTAACAGGTCGGCAACACATTAGTAATACCTCTGGTATTGCAAATGGCGATAGGCGACGGTAACCACGTACCATCAGGTGGACCGCCTGCCTGCTTGTCAACTTTCTGACATAAAAAAAAAACATCTTTTATCAATAGATGAGTAATTTACTTTTCTCCTCCATAGGCATATTCTCAGATCATATTTTAATATTAGCTTCCCCCGTAGTCTACCTAGCTTGTGTTCCAGAGGAATCGAATACAATGTATATACCTACTCAAGATATGAAGTACGCCATGTTTTCTTTCAATTTTTTATTCCAGGATATTATGCTGATACTATTGCAAAACAGTAAGGTAAAATACCCAATTTACCTACCCAGGTATGACTAATTATGACAGTTGTCTTCTTGTGTTGGGTTGTCAAAAAAGAAGTAACAGTGAGACTCAGTCAAAATTTAATCTAACATTGTTAATTCACTCGAAAAATGTAGGATTAGCCTGTAAACAAAACTTGCTTCAAAAGCTAGCAAAATCTAGCTATTGCGTGCTATTCCCCTAGGTTTACTAGAGCTATAACGTAAAACATCGTTATCAGCACATAGCGATAACGACGTGAAACGTTTACTTTAATGTAGATACGTGGGGCTCCGACACGAAAATGTTGCATTAAACGTGACAAAATGTAATTAGCTTTTCGTTGAATTTTAAAAATCTGTGACATTTTCAACTTTTTTTAAGTAGGTAGATTTATGGAAGGTTTTATGAATCTGTTAGTATTCTTTATAATAATAGAAGAGTGGATTATCATCTCTTCTGTATCTCTTCTTGTGTGAGATAAAAGAAAATAGAGACTCTGATGATCGAGCAGTAGGTATCCATTTGGGTATTTATATTAATACCTACTAACTTTCCTCTCCCCTTCCTCATCCCCTACTTTCCCCTTAAATATTAGCCAGCTGTGTGCCAATTTTCAGCCCATTCCGTTCAGTGGCTTGAGCTGTGCGTTGATAGATAAGTCAGTCAGTCTAGTTAAGGAGGTAATATTTTTATTTTTAACTTCCTTCAAAAAAGGCGGAGGTTCTCAATTCAACTGATCATGACAATAAAAGTGATCCCATATTACTTTTATTGTCTTTGTAGGAGATTTTACTTTTTTTTAAGTTGTTTTTTTATCAATTAAAATTTGATACCTAGTTACCTTCTTCGGCCACATCACATTTTAAAGTGATCAAACGCAGCTAATCAATCCAAAAAAAACATATATCAGCCAACCTTTATGCTTAGATTTAAACACGTCGCCTTAGTAAAAGAAATACATTGGTGGTCCGAATCGTAGTCCCGGGATACGAGATACGGACTCCGGGACTTACAGGGGTCAGGTGTACGTACAGAGTATTTATTTTTGTACCTTACAATAAAAGAGCAAGAGTCTTTTCCCGGAGATTTGTGTAAGGAAAAGGTATTGAAAGGATTTTTCCCTTTTATTTTATTTTAATGAAAGTCTGATAATGTGATCAAGATAGGAAAAGGAACGTGATACATCGGCCGTCGTCGAATGACATCATAGATACACACAAAACAATAATAAATAATAATAATAATAAATATCCTGGGACATTCTTCACACACGGTTATCTGATCCCAAACTAAGCAGAGCTTGTACTATGGAAACCAGATAACTGATATACTACATGTACTACTTTTTTTTTTGTAAATACATACTTATATAGATAATTACACCCAGACTCAGGACAAACAGACATGTTCATGCACACAAATGTTTGTCCTGGATGGGAATCGAACCCACGGCCTGCGGCGCGATAGGTAGTGTCTTAACCAACTGCGCCAACTGGCCGGTCAATAAGAGCTTGTTAACGAGGTTAAATAATCCGGGAGCTTTCCGGCAGGTAGTGAATGCCTGTAGGGTGAATACCTAACAAAAGTCAAAAGTCAAAATATTTATTTGCAGTACAGGTACAGAAGGTGGTATGTTATAATTATGCGAATCACTGTATTTGCCATGTGTGGCGAGCAAATTTCTTCTTTTCTTTCTTAATTACAAAATTACAAGAGCAAAATAATTTTAATTGGCTAATTAATTTTATGAAAATCATTACATATCATCACATTATGAAAAGTTGAATACTTTATGTTTCAAAAGAGAGAATCAACTAAATTACGAATACCCAAATATAAGTGCTTTAGGGCGCGTCCCTACTAGGTTCACTATTATAGGCAGAAAAACAGTCTATCTTCCATTTTACCTCCCTATAATTTTTAAATGGAGTGTCCATACCGCGCGTAGTGTACGCAGTTTGCGGCGTTTCACTTGCCAACTCATTTAGTGAGCGGCTGATTCACAGCGCGATACATTGAGTCAGCGAGCGATACGCCGCTGACACCGCGAGTCAGTCGGTGGATAGTCTGCCGCTAACTGTGAACCTAGTGGGGATGCGCCTTTACACAATAAAAACTGTTTGACTGTATTGATAATAAGATTTCAATGGCGATAAGAGAGAATTTAAATAATTTAAAATAAAGTTACTTAAATGGCAAATTAAACGGTGCTTTTATACAATAAATGAATTTTTCTTAATTTTGTTCTAGGTAAATAGGGGATCGCATATGGTTCATGCCACTTTAAGCCACAATATAACTCACAATGAGATTCAAATAAGTAAACGAATTCAAAATAACTTCTAAGTTACAAAAAATAATTAAATTACTTACGCAACACCGAACTTCAGTAATAGCAATGAAAAACAAGAAATTACGAACAAGTAACATATTTTTTTTATGTTTTCATAAGACGATGAGTAACAAAGCGTAATAAAATGAAAACATATTATTATTGTAAGGTTGGCAAGACAAGGAAAATAAAATTGGTATAAATATCGTAAAAAGTAAACAACGAAATTTTTGAAGACAAATTACTTTCCACTAAGGGCACGTAGCACCCGCCTGCCTGGCTGGCAGCCCTGGCCCTTTATGAAAATCTGTCGCCAAACAACAACAGATGCACTTGAAAGCTAGCAATTTTTTTAGCTTCGTGTGCTTACCTTAGGTTAGTATGCATGTACTGGATATTTTGAGAAGGCATCTTTTGGAAATCCATATTGGATTAGTCATGCTGAATAGTTTTTATATTTTTTTTACATTATTGAAATAGCAAGGTGGACCTATATAATGAAAAGATTGGAAATATTTTAGTTGAAGTAAAAATAAAAGTTTAGGGTGACAATCGTACTGTCTATTACTAGCTTTTTTCCTGCAGTTTTATCCACGTTCCCGGGATAAAAATTAGTCTACATATTTCTTCATATAATTTGCTATCTGTGTGCCAAATTTCATTGCGGTTGATTCAGTGGTTTAGGTGTAAAATGTAACAAACAAACTCACTTTCGCATTTATATTTTACTAGATTCCGCCTCGCAGTTTCACCCGCGTACCCGAGTGATCTTATGTTCCCGAGGAATAAAAATAACCAATGTGTTATCCAGGATTTCGGCTACCTCCATGCCAAATAAGTGCAGCTATTCTGAAGTAACATAGGAAGGATTCTTAGCGATAAAATCGCCAATTTGGTAAGATCTATTTTTTTTCTGGTGTACAAGAAGAGTTTAAATCTTACCTATTCCAATACAACTTTCGAATTTATTTAAAAAGTACCGAATGTAATATAAATTATTTTAGAAGAGTCTATAAAACATGTTTTGTGCTGACCGTATACAGTCACAAAATCCCCTTAACCAAGTTGGAAAGCTTTGGGCAATATTTTGTATTTTATTGTTCATGTAAAAGTTCGTACCATTATGTTTCATTGAATATGCATGAAGGACGGGACTGCTAAATGTAGGCTTAACCTAACAGATAATAAAATTATGATTAAGTGAATAAAAAATATAATTTAAAGTAAACTCCTTCTAATAGTAAGCTCACTACGGTTTAAAACAGTCTGTTTTTAGGGTTCCGTACCTCAAAAGGAAAAAACGAAACCCTTATTCGATCGTTTTGTTGTATGTCTGTCTGTCAAGACCTTTTTTCTCAGGAACGCGTAGAGGTATCAAGTTATAATTCATATCAAATACTCTGGTCTACTGAACCTTAGAGCTGTGAAAAAAACAAACTTCTAAGCCAACGCAATCAAAAGATACAGTTTATGCTGCAAATTTTCATCACTCGCAAGGGAATCAAAAACGATAGGGAATTTCCCGTGAACTCAGGATCTTGAAATTTGGTACTTAGCAACGTCATATAGCACAGATAAAGGAAAAATTTCGAAAAGCATACATTTTTTAGTTACGCATACATTTAAAGTTAAGTTTGTAAGGAATCCTCGTTGCGCGAGTCAGGCTCGCACTTGTCCGGTTTTTATTGGCGAGCAGTGCCGTGTGCATGAACATGTCTGGTCATCTTAAGCCGTTATTGGATATACTCTAAAAATTAGAAATAAATAAAAAAGTGTTTTTTTGGGAAATAAAAGAAAAGAAGTCACTTGGAAAAATGTTAGGTACTATAAAAGTTTTTTTTTGGAAGGAAGTCACTTGGAAAAATTTTAGGTACTATAAAAGTTTTTTTTGGAAAGAAGTCACTTGGAAAAATGTTACTATAAATGCGCCAGAACTCATAAACGAAAGGTGTACAGTAATATGATTTACGTCCAGCCCGACATATTTTCAGTTAGATGCTGATTTCCCTTGCGACGTTGAGGGTCACGGCACTCACTACCTATGGATTGGATGATAATTTCATTATGGGAATATAGACTTAGTGTATTGGCAACGTATGAGGCAATTTGGCCGAATATAATATTGAATAGTGTAACCCTTGTAGAGTTCCCCCTTCCACACGTCGAATATATTTCTAACTCGCTGACCGCGTCGCATTACATCGTTGCATTTTTTTATCTCGGGGAAAAATAAGATCCTCGGGAACGCGGGTAAAACCGCTGAGTGGAAGCTTGTGTTGATGTCTAAAAAACCTAATTAGTCCATCAGTTAGATTGCCAAAAAATAATGGCGCGTGACGTCACGTTTTAGTACACTCTTTACAGAGAAGTGACGTCATAAGGCCCCACTCCTGAACTTAGATTCGCCTTATTTTTGTATTTTTTTATTGATATGATAAAATAAAAAATATATTACGTATCGAATATTTTTTGATAACCTAACTGACGGACTAAACAGAATTAAATATTTTTTACCCAGTAATTGGCCGCCTATCAATGAATATTCTTTTGTTTAAACATTATTGTTTTGATGAAACACATTGCGGTTTATAAACTCCAGTGTTGCCACACCAATGTTTTCCAGTTTCACGATCCGTTAATTTGTGGGAAACACTGCACCAGATTACTGTTTAATAGAATAAACAGAGCACATTAGTGGTCTGTGGAACTGTTTTATGCATGTTTGTTAATTTTGAACTCTGAATTATCACGCAAATAAATGCGCAAGTCCGGGAAAATGTTCACCAGCTTAAGAGGATGCTCTTCGCAAATTACTCCGTCCCTTACTTAACTGACGGAGACAAGTGAGACAGGAGTAAGGTATACTTTCAGTATATTATACCCTTGAATCAAGACTATACCTAACAGAAATCTTCCTATACACATAAACAGATGACTAGCTCCCGGTTTATAAGTAAAAAAGTTTACAACTATTAAAAAAAACATACTTAATTAAATAACTAAGAATTGAGAATCTCCTCCATTTTAAGGATACAGTTGTGGTAGCTTGTCAGTCAGACAAGAGATTGATTTCCATGACATGGTCTGGAACAGGTCTTTAATTTAGTATAGCTTCTCTTATGATAGTGTTTGTAACAATACTGTACGTTCAAATATAATATTATATATATATATATATACTGCTCCAAGATCCTCGTATCATTTAACACTAATATCAGGTGAAAAGCCAATCTACCATCCCGGTCCAAAGGCTTTAAGGGTATACCTTCGGTTGGAGCGCGAAATTCAAATTTTATCAAGTTTTTTGCTAATTGCAGCTCAGTTATAGGTCGTAAGTTATCAACATGTTATTTGCGAGAAGAATGGTAGTATATTTACTGATTAATAACAAAATAAATCATCAACATATTCCTCAAAATCAAAATCAAAATCAAAAACTCATTTATTCAGTTTAGGCCCTAATAAGGCACTTATGAATGTCAACAGTTACAATTTTTAGACTCTACTACCGGTTCGGAATACACTTGAACTGAGAAGACTCCGGCAAGAAACTCAGCAAGGCTTCTTTTTTTTTGGATCTTTTTTTTTTTGAATTTATGTAATTACAGTTGTTGTTTTAAATATACATAAACTTCATACAATTATCACTTGGCCAGGGGGCTGCAAGTGCAGAGGGAAGCTACTACAACCATATATTCTTGTCTTCTATGTAATGAGCCACCTTATAGTAGGCCTTGTCAATCAACTTATGTTTAACATACTCTTTGAATCTATTATAAGACATCTTAGTTACTTCATATGGGATTTTATTATAAAAGCGAATGCAGTTCCCGAGAAAAGACTTATTGACTTTCGCTAGCCTGAATCTAGGTGTAACAATTTTATCTTTATTTCTTGTATTTAGGTTATGGCGGCTACTGTTTGTGTCAAATAGATTTAAATTTTTACGGACAAACATAATATTTTCAAAAACGTATAGCGACGGTAAGGTTAAAATGTCAAATTCCTTAAACCGAGTTCGTAAGGATTCGCGAGGACCCAAGCAATAGATTGCACGAATGGCCCTTTTCTGCAAGATAAAGATAGATTCCAAATCCGCAGCCGAGCCCCATAGCAGAAGACTGTAGGACATTATACTATGGAAATACGCAAAGTAAACCAACCTAGCTGTAGCCACATCTGTTATATGTCTAATTTTTCTAACTGCAAAAGCGGCGGAACTCAATTTACTAGCTAAGCTTTCTATATGAGGACCCCATTGTATTTTACTATCTAATGTTATGCCGAGAAAAACTGTCCTATCAACTAGTTCGAGTCTAACATCATCGACTAGGACATGACTGTCATTCCTAGCAACATTGGGGAGAGTAAACCTTATACACTTAGTTTTAGAGGAATTAAGCATGAGATTATTGGCCGCAAACCATTTCGATATAGTGGATAACGTGTTATTGAGTTGCGTAAGTTCTGTGTCTTTTCTATCCACTTTAAAGATTAGAGAAGTGTCATCAGCAAATAAAACTATATCGCACAATTCATTTACCATATAGGGCAGATCATTGATGTATGCCAAAAACAAAAATGGGCCTAAATTTGATCCTTGCGGTACGCCTGTTTTAACTAAAGACCCTGAGGACGTAAGGTATATTACTGACATATACGACTATTTCATGAAAATGTTACTTTCCCCCTTAAAGTCGATACAATACGTTGCTTTGTTACTCTGTGAAAGAAGGAGTAACTAAAAAACACACTTTTGCATAATTTATAATATTAGTAGAGATTATGCACCTGTCTGTATGTAGGTACCTATTCTCTACAAATATATTCAAATTAATGCAATTTGACTAGACACTTGTTATTCGTAATTCGTAAACAAAATAGCCTAATTTAATTAAAATAACTATTTAAACAAGTATTATGATAAGTTTTATACTGTTTTCATACGAGCCACGTTTTGATTGTGTTTGGTCAAGTCTCATAGAAAGTAAAATACAAAACTTTTTAGTATAGTAAGTAGGTAACTTTGTATATAGGTATATTTCAGTTCATTAAGTTTAAGCAGTTTTATTTTTTTAAGGCGATAGTGACGTCGGATGCCGCGTCGAAGGTCGTGGGTTCGAATCCTACAATGAGCTTGAGCTTTCGGTGAAGGAAATCATAGCACGGTGGTAGGGTACTTTGTAGTACCCGCCTGGCTGGCTACCACCCTCAAGTTGAAAATTTGTCGCCAAGCACCTACCGGTGTGTTTCGGCAATTGCACTTGGGAGCCAGTTTGCCTTCTCGGCATTGTAACAGGTCAGCAACACATTGGCAATATCTCTGGTATTGCAAATGGCGATAGGTGACGGTAACCACTTACCATCAGGTGGGCCGTATGCTTGCTTGCTACCTTAGTAGTATATAAAAAGAAAAAAATATTTAATAGTAATAGTAAACCTTCAAATATAATAAAAAAATAAATGTAAAAATAAATTAAAAGTATATTTGCTGAATAAATTACGAAAACCTGTTTAGATAATTTTTCTACTGCTATATAAATTCTTTTTCTATAACAAGTTTGTGTTTTTCAGGATTCAATTAAAGACATATGCAAATAAATACGTTTGATATTTACTTTCGAAACAAATCTACATAAGTTAGGTATGTCTAATCTTATATATTCCCGTTTTTAGGGTACCTGAAAAGGAAAAAAAGAATCCTTAGAAGAATTCGTCGTTTGTCTATCTGTCTATTATGACCCTTTTTTTCAGGAACACGTGGAGGTATCAAGTTGAAATTATTATCAAATTTTGATACTTCGTTAGTACATCAAATCGCTCGTAGAACCGACGACCGCTGGGGCAGAAAGGTTATCGAGTGGTAACCACGAACGGAAAGTTGCATCGTGCAGGCCCCCCACAAGGTGGACCGACGATCTTGTGAGGGTCGCGGGAAACTGCTGGATGCGGGTAGCGCAAGACTGGCCATCGTGGAGATCCTTGGAGGAGGGCTTTGTCCAGCAGTGGACGTTTTTCGGCTGATACGATGATATCATCATCATGATGATGATGAAATCAGAACTTATAGGGTACTTCCCGTTGACCTAGAATAATGAAATTTGGTGATCTCACAGCACAAGTAAAGGAATAAATGCGAAAATTTATAATTTGTAGTTATATGACATAAAAATAGCGATAAAAAATTTACATTTGCAGTTCGAAATCCTGAATCCTTCAATCTGACTTATCGGTACAGAACCGTCGGTGCGCTAGACAGACTTGCACTTGTCCGGGTTTTAATGGCGCCGTGTGCTCACTTAGGTATGATAACTTTTGCATACAAATGACATGGAGATAGACATACAAGCAAGTTTTATTAGTAAAAAATAATATAAATAGAGTTGGCGGCATAAAAACTATTGCAGTTATTGGTGCAGGAGGTAAATATGTTTTATTTTATACTGCGGGAGTGAATGTTGTTCCTCGATGGGATGAAACCAAGGACATTTGGCATGACAGTCAGGGCACTTAACTCCATTACATAAACATTACCTACTTCATTATTAACGGAATTCTATTTTGTAACTTCCAAGTTCTAAGACGCGCATACTATTTGGGAATGGAAGATAAAAAACAGCTAACTCTCACGACTATTAAAAATAGAATTTCAGGAATAATGGAATGTTTTCTAAAAAAAATATTTAATCAACAGATCACTATGGACATAACAACCGCAGTGAAGGAGATTCTGTACATACAGGAAACATTACGGATTATAAATTCATACAATATAGGTTCAAGCTTATGGCCTAAACAGAGCTGTATTCAGAGTAAGTTATTGTTTTTTATTAACACGATCAAATATCATAATAATTACACTAAAACGCTCTTTAAAACACCAAAAAAGTTGGTGCTGCTAAAAATAATTGCAAGTAACTCAATTTTACTGGATACGTAAATATTATCGTTGTTATAATTATTTAATTTTCTTGGCTAGCGTGCTGCATCATCAGATTTGTCATGATTTCAAATGAGTCGCTTGTCAAAAATATGTTCATTGTAAAAAAAAAAAGTTGGTCAAATTAACACTATATCGCGGTTGTTTAAATCATTTTTTGTTTGTCAGATGGAGATTACTACGATTTTATAATAGCTGGTGGAGGAACAGCTGGATGTGTGCTCGCTAACAGACTGACTGAGGATAAAAACAATAAAGTGCTGCTCATCGAGGCTGGGGGTAATCCGGCTATTGAAACGAAAGTAAGTTCAAAGCCTTAGAAAATATAGTATACACTTACTATGCATATATTAAAAACAATGTTATTCTGAAGTTTCCAGGTTTGCAGATCTATTTATCAAGAACTAGCTATGACTGGAACCAAACACTACAAACAAAAGACTATGAGTGTCATAAAGAATCTTCCATTCATGTAGATATTGGAAAAGTACTTGGTGGCACAAGCATAATTAATTACATGACTTACGCTCGGGGTAATCCAGGGGATTACAAAATATGGGCTGATGCTGCAAAAAACGATACTTGGCTCTGGGAAAACGTATTGCCATATTATATTAAAGCTGAAGGAATAGACTCTAAACTTTTGAATTCAACTGGAAGAGAAATTCATGGAACTGAAGGTCCATTAAAACTTACAATACCACCGAATGAGAGAGTTGATAAATATTTAGAAGCTTTGAAAGAAGTTGGTCAAAAAGAATGGTCAGTAAGCGGTACTGAGCACTATAATGGTTATTTCCGTTCTCTACTGGCATTAGCTAATTGTACGCGACAGAGCACATCATTTGCATATTTAAGTCCAGCTAGGTATCGTTCCAATCTACATGTTTTAAAACATAGTATGGTCACAAAAATCTTGATAAATAAAAGTAAAAGAGCTGTAGGGGTTCAATTTCTAACAAAAAATAATAATGTTATGAAAATATACGCCCATAAAGAAGTTATAGTATCACTTGGAGCTCTCTATTCACCACAACTACTAATGCTCTCTGGAATAGGTCCAAAGGAACATCTCTCAAGTAAAAATTTCAATGTTATTGCAGACTTACCAGTTGGAGAGAATCTACAAGATCATGTAGCAGTTATGGTAATTCATAAAACAGAAAAAGTTAAATCGGTTAAACCTTATAATCCATGTGATTACGTAGGTGATGCGTTGGGAAGTTACGTAGCACTTAATAGATCCAATCCTTATTCTGACTATAAAATATCAAGTACTATATCAGATAGACCACTAAGTTTAGTAGTATTTAACTCTTTTAATTATGCTTTCAAAAATGATATCGTAGAAAATATATACAATTCGGCTAGAGGAAGAGAAATTATGCTTACTTTAGTAAGTGAAACGAGGTCTAGAGCCCGTGGTCGCGTTCTTTTAAACAGTACAGATCCAAAAGAATACCCAATTATTAACTATGAATTCTTTACAAGTGATTCTGAAATGGATGAAATGATAACATACGTAAAGGATTTTTTGAAAATTGAGAAATCTAATTTCTTCAAAGATGTCCAGGCGGAGATGATACATGATTTGTGCTCGAATTGCAAAGACTTAGAACCTAGAAGCAAGGAATATTGGAGATGCTATGTCAATTGTTTTAAGGTTCCAATGTATCATTTCAGTGGGACTTGTGCCATGGGTACTGTAGTGGATAGCCAGCTCCGTGTTATTGGAGTACAAGGTCTTAGAGTAGTAGATGCCAGTGTTATGCCTATTCCTGTCAGTGGAAGTTGTTACATGCCAACAATCATGGTAGCTGAAAAAGCTGCAGACATGATTAAACATGATCATAAAACACGTAAAAATTGAAAATTCTCGTCATCAATACTATACGATAGATTATTTGATCAATAAAGAAATAAAATATTATTTTAATTTTATTTTTACATACCTTTAAGAATTTGTTGACAAACTTGAATTTTTTAAACTTCATTTCTTTCACATCATCATTAACTACATAAATTTGTCTATCTTTATATATTATTTTTAAAGTGTAACGTAAAAGATTGCATCCGCCACTTTTGTTAAAGTAGTTTGCAACGAAATCTTATTCCTTCATGCCATTGATTTTAACTTGTATACTTTAGTTTCATTGTTCCCTGAACCCAGTACTCTCAGTTTATTGGTTCACGGTAGCGTTTTGGTAAGGATATCCGCAGCGATATATTGAATTAGTGTGTTGTGGAGCTACCAAGCTCCATTGATTATTCTATTATCTATGCCGATAGATCGGCGAATTGTTATTTGTCTTTTCTCTGCGTAACATAGTGTTTACATTGGGGCTCTATAGTCGTCATATGCCATTTTACTTCTCACTAGCTGTTACCGCAGCTTTGTTCGTGTTAGTATTCTTTGTGGACACTAATCAAATGTTGTATTCCGAACTAAAGTTAGTTGTAAATTTTGTAAGATTCATAAATGCCTTATCAAGACCTAAATTAAATAAATGAGTAAACTTCTAGCAGTAACAAAAATATGTTTTTTTAGTGTATATGTTAACGGAAAAGTATCTAGTCCGCCATTGTATACATTTCCTAAGAAATCCATACATTTCCTAAATATCTATCGGAGTACTACATTCGGTATATTTGTAAGGATAGCGGTATTTGGGGGGTTGTAAGTGAAAGGTACTTTTGTGCGAATACTTGCTATTCTATGCAAAATAAAAAAAATAACCCCAACCTATTTTTTTCAATAGTTTCTATATTTCCAAGTATCATTATTGAATTATAATTTCCTAGGGGAAATACACAGGAATTGTATACAATTCCTATATTTCATACATTTCCGGTGACATATAAACCATAAATAATGATGCATTTATTCCTTGTACATGTTATACTCGTATAAGTTCAATTTATCCGTTAGTCCAGATCATTGGTATGTCATGTTAGTTTGTTAAATCCGGATTTATTTTAATAGGCAAACGAATAATCCGTGGACGGTTGCCAGGAACCGATTGAAAACGCTCGAATGATTGAAATGCGGGGATGTTTTTATGTAGAAAAACAAATATTTTTTGTTTGTGGTTCGTGAATGATTGATATGAATGCTTTATAAAATTCATCTGTTACTATTTTTTTACCTATATTTTTGAGTTGTATTTTGATAATTTGAATAGTTTTATGGAAATTAAATGCTTCATTATCATTTTTTATATTTATTCAAGTGAATTTTTCAAATTAGTAAAATAACGTGTTCGTAACTTTAAACCTCTTTGTTAACATAATTGTAATCTTCTTTTGTGCTCAGAATTTATTCTTTTTTTGATGCTTTTTTTTTATGATACCTGAAAATAATCCAAAATTAAAGTAACCATATATGTACCTCAAATACTAATGGTTTCCTTAAGGTTTCCTCACGATGTATTCTTTCAACTAAAGCTCAAGCTCATAACTACACTTACCAGAGCTTATAAGAAGAATAGCTTATCCGAGAATATCGATTGAAAAATCAGACCTCAGGTGGCCTTATCGCTAAAGCGATTTCTATCAGGCAAGATTCCAGTAAGAAAAATAGCTAGGTAACTCCCGACCTTTGTCACAGCATTTGATATCCCTTCTACTGAGCTATCGATAAGACTCACATCTCAAGGATCATTATGAAGGTAGCCATCAGATACCCTCCAGCCAGGAGCAGAAATACAGGTGCCGCACCACCTAGCGTCAGCGCTCGTGGAGAACTACCTTCGCACGTCATTTCTATTGAACTAATACGATGCTGTATACACGATATTATTCCACGCTCTTTTAGACGCATTAAACTGGAATATAAAATAGCGATCTTTATAATATGTCTTAGTTAGTTAACTAAAGAATGCTTGTAAATAATGAATGTCCCAGGATCATCATCATATCAGCCGATAGACGTCCTCTGCTGGACAAAAGCCTCTCCCAAAGATCTCCACGATGGCTGGTCTTGCGCTACTCGCATCCAGCGGTTTCCCGAGACCCTCACAAGATCGTCGGTCCATCTTGTGGACAGGATATAATAATATAAATAGTCTGGGAAATTCTTCACAACTTTGGTTATCTGAAACTAAGCTTGTAGTACTTTTGTTTTTAATATCATCTAAGAAATAACTGTTTTTTTATGAGTAAAAAAATTTAAAAAAAGCCTAAACGCTCGCTGAGGAGTGCTGAATTTGATTACGAAAAATATTCGTTTTTTTAAGGAATAATCTCATCAAATTTAGATGAAAGTTTGTATCATATAAGTGAAACCCATACCTCCAAACCAAAAACTCTTTATAAGGGCTGTTCTTCTGTACACCGGTATACAGGGGTGTTTTCTCCATTGACTGCAAAGAACCTAGTTCACAAAGCTCACTCTGAGTGAACGAACTAGATATCAATTCATTCGCGGTATTACGTTCAGTGTGGTATGCGTATCCTAGGTAAAATTAAAAATGTCAAATGAATAGATAATCTTTAAGATTAAACAAAAGACAAATATTTTGTAACTAATTCCGCTGGATCTCCTTCTCTGTCAAGTCCACACAAGGTTACTTAACAGGAATTCGTATGTGTGTGCGCGTTCGTGGAGTAAGTGACAGTGAGTCTATTACGTCCTGATGATTGGTCTATTGTTTAATCTTATAATAGATATCCGCAAAGTCACCCCTGAGTGAATTACTTATCATAGATAATCTTTAATGTACACCTTAAATATGAAGATACGCTATTTAAAGTTAGGTAGAGTAAGGATTATAATATAGGCGGCCTATTTGTTTAAGCCATCTGTTCCAAGCAACCTTTGAGTGACCGTAGAGAATAAAGTTTTCTTTCAGATTGAACCAAAGAGGATTGAACGAGAGAATATAAATTAACAGAAACTTAGTTTTTATGGATTTACAGAGTGAATTTCAATGATATATCTACTAATATCTAGCACAATAAATTAAAAATTTCATACAAAACCATAATAAGCCTTGTTTGATGAAAATTTATGGCTTTTTTCATTCAAAGTGTGAACGTTACCTCCTGCTTTGACCATTGCAATTCCCGTTTCAATTGGGACCAATAGTGGAGCTCCAGGTTTCTTGTTGAACACTTTCTTCTGGCGAATTTCATCCTCTATGATCATATTCCTTTTATTGTAATAGTATGTTGGGGTCTGAAAGGAAGAAGGAAGACAGCTTTTACTCTTTGCTTTTGCTGATTTCAGAAGTATCACATGTTCAATGAAGCTTGAGCTTTTGGTGAAGGAAAATATCGTTAGGAAATCATAACACGTGTACTTTGTAGTACGCGCCTGGCTAGCTACCACCCTCATGTTGAAAATCTGTCGCCATGCACCTAACGGCGTGTTTCGGCAATTGCACCTACTTGAGTGCCAGTTGCCTTCGTGACATTGTAAGTATGCAATTTCAAATGGCGATAGGCGATGGTAACCACTTACCATCAGGTGGACCGCCTGCCTGCTTGTTAACATTCTGACATAAAAAAAAAGAGTGTTTGAAGGCAGTTCTCTTTTTGTTAAGTTATTTATGTCCATTTTTACACATGAAAGCAATAAAGTTTGAAGTTACGTTATTGTCTTTACCTGCAGCCAAGACCGTGTGTACCCGATATCCTCATAAATCAGCTCCAGCGGACTCTCCAGCAGCTCTCTCAAGGAGTTGATTGAGGGTGGTGGACCGTTCAGCAGCCAACTCACCACGCTACTAGTGTAGTAGTTATAGAGCAGTACGCATGATAGTCCTGTCACCAGGATTGTTACTTTTCTTGCTGGAATTATTAAAAGGGTTGGCAATGCAAGTATATTATATACTAGCTGTTCCCCGCGGTTTCACTCGCGTTTCTGGGATAAAAAGTACCTTCGGCGATAATGTAGCTTCCTATTATTGAAAGAATTTTTCAAATCACACCAGTAACTCCGGAGATTAGCAAGTTAAACAAACAAACTCTTCAGCTTTGTTATTAGTATAGATAAATATAGATTAGAGTACTTAGGTTTAGCAGTGTCATAAAGATATATCGATGGAGATTTATAATTAGCATTTAGATAATACATTGTTTCTTTAAATATGTTGTGTAAATTTGCTGTAAATATTCCTAAAAAAAACTTAAAAAGGGAGGTTCTCAATTCATTTGTGTGTTTTTTACTAATGTTTGTTCACGCATAACCTTTTTACTTATGAACCGATTTTAATAACTATAAGTAGCTTGCAAGTATTTTTTTCTGAAAGATTCTCAATTTTTCGGCGAAATTTACTGTTTTGATATGGGTTTAAGCTTACCTGTTGATATCCTCCTGCTTCTGCTATCATCAGTGTCTTGAAAAACTGAAACAAAAAACAATAAAAGAAAAAAAAAGAAAAAACATTTATTCATGACAACACAACATTACAAGATTGAAAAATAGAGTACAGTACAAACAATTAAAAAAAAAAACAACAATGTAATGTTGCGCGATGTCAAGAATAGGTCCTGACTCAGCAATGCTTAGGTTAATAAATAAATGCCCACCCTGGCGCTGATTTTCTAATACGTACATTGCTGGCAAATCGAAGCGACGACAGAGAATATAGCGTATTGAGTCGACGTTGGTCGATGTTCAAATTTAGCCGATACCAGCAGAAGGATTGCACATAATGACGTCATGGCCACCACGCACCCCCACGCGCCATCACTCAGCGGCCTCAGAAACTGGTTCTCAAACTTTCCAGGACCAGAAGTTGGGATACGGTAGTAGTATCTAGTTCTGAAATATGTTTTAATTTTCTTATGAGTAAACCCCTTAACGTGTCGGTAAACCTGGTGAGGTTTTTTGCTAAAAGTGGTTTAAACCGATAGAAAATACCATTCAAAAAGTGCAATCGATACGATCAGGTATCTAGACTCTAGGAATTATAATAAGTTGACCATAAAATGATCACAACTGGTGTGGGCGCCATTTGATTGTCATCACAGGTCGTGGCTATCTCTGAACTTAACAACAGTAATGGAGCAAAACATTATCTTCTTCCATAGGAATTGAAAAACCGAGAAAAAAATATTCTAAAATACTTTATGGGTAATTTTTTTTAATATGCCTTGTTACAATGTTAGTCCATCTTGATACTTGCCATGTAAACATAACTACACTCGAAATGATAACTTACTCAACAAAAACAAGTGGTGGATGTACAATGTCGATTTTTTCGTAAATTGTTTTCAAGAATCGTATTACGGGTGTTACATCTTGTTCTTTCAAGTATACTGCATTTGATGCTGCCTAAAAATGTACAAAAAAGTTTCTCAAATCGTGATTGGACAAAACATTATACGAGGTGTTTACGTTGAGATGACAGTTTTTTGAAACTTTTATTGGTTCCGGTTCGTCGTATATTCTTTCACATAATCCATCCATCTCTTTTTCAGTCTTCCTCTTCTTGTATATCTATCTACTTTCATATTTACAAATCTTTTTAACTCCCAACGGAAAAGAGGGCTGTTATAAGTTTGTAGTGTGTCAGTGTAAAACACTCTCCATTAAGACAACTTTCAAACGAAATAATCTTAATCAAAATTGTTTCATCCCTTCAGGAGTTATGATATGATATGACACATACACTATAAGCTTATAACACCCCTATTTTTCGTCTGGGTTTAAAAATAAACTTAAGTATAATTTTATATTTACTTTTGAACTATTCCTTCCAAAAGGTCCAATCCATCTGTCGGAGAAAGAGTAAATGAATCTGAAAAAGACAATAACAGCAATTGTGTGAATATTGCATTATACTGGTGGATATTTTGAGTATATTTTCTAAGACTATGTCAGATTGGTCAATCTCAGCAACTCTTACTATAGGAAGTATTCTTTAAATCTCTATTATTTTCATTTCATTCGATCTAGCAACTTTGATCTGCCCCCCTAAATTCGCCACATTTCAACGACACCGTCCGTCAGTGTAACTAACGGATTCTCAGAAACATATCTGTTTCTCCTAAAATTGGGCTATATCACGAATCTCTATACAAATCTGTCAAATTAGATGAAATTAAAGATAAATGACAGGAACATCCATATTAGGAATTCACTTCAGATGAAACATATTATAAAGCTGCAAATAAGCCGAATGAAAAGGTGTTAACCGACCTAAATAGGTTTAGAAAATATGGCATCTCGAAGATTTTAAATAGAATCAGACACAATAGGTACATTTTGTAAAAAGGAATAGAGTTAGGTGTAGACAATTTTATCATATTCTTCAAAGAAACGTTTTTTTGTATTGTTATATGTAATATGGCAGCATATTTCAGTATTATTTCGTTCTTCAGACGATATTTTTTTTATCCTTTAGACTCACTTGAGTGATTTTTGTCATTGGTCATAAATTCTATCTTATTTGCTTACTTAAAATTATTTATATCAAAATACTTAAATTTGTATACCTGAAATTATGTATTTCTGCAAGCACATGTAAAATAACTGCTGATATTTTGGTAAGAGTGATCACTTCAGATGAAGGCTTTGGATCTTTTAATAAAAATGGGTCAAATGTCTTTGATGACGATGTTGAAACCTGAAATGGAAATAGTATAACTTTCAGAAAATATTTACCTTACGGCTCATAAAGTTCAAAGCTATAGAAGCTACCAAAGATTGTTGACAAATCACTGGTGACTGACATCCACAATCCGCAAGAAGCCAAAAGGTAGTTTCTACCACAACCTTTTTCCCAATTTGAGTTTTAAAAAGACGTAACTGTTTAAAGCAATTGAAATAAAATTATAGGTAAGATATAACTTACAACAGCAATCATTCGCATAGGCCATTGTTGGAAATCCCATCGTCTGTAGTATTTGTATCCAGTTATATTGAAATCTAGACCTAAAGCGATAGTAGATCATTGGAAAAAAAATCACGATACATCACATGGTGCCTAGAGGACTTAGAGCTATTAGTTCATAGCCGGGAAAGTTAGGCAATAATGAGGAAACGATAATGAATATCATTGAATTTTGCTCCCATTATCTGGAATTCTTTATTAGACCCCACGATTGGTACCGGACGAGTCAATAGGTAGCTTGGTGTTCACTTGAACAATAAATACAGCCTTGTATACATGCTTGTCAACCAGTTGACATAAAAAAAAACAAAAAAAAATATAGCAGACTTCTAGAAAATGACAGCCAAATTCAAATGTTCATTACCATTTTCAAAATACAGTAGCCATAGTATAAAGAAGAGGGAGTAGGCTATCTCCAGCCCATTTCGCGATATAATTGCCTACTGTCTTAGGGTTGTCACTTTTAGCTAAATATTAGGCGCGGCTGTTCGCGCTTCGCTAGCAACCGCAAAAAATGAATAAAGTGAATGAAATATTATCATTAAAAGAAATAAAAACAACATTAAAAACTAACGACTGTCTCTTAGACTATAATCGAATTTGTTGTTATGATTCGTACTTTGTTTTATATGTATTTGATTTACTATTAGTCAATTAGGTACTCGTACATACTTATTTTGAATTACGATTTTCTGTAAGTAGGTAGGTACTTAGTTACTATACCTACAATACTGAGAAATCGGCATAACTAAACGTAAACAAAGAAATAGCGGCAAACCAATTGCCAGATCAAAAGTACCTAATACATTCTAGTAGGAAATTAGGCCTACCTACCTACTTCCTGTGTGATAGAAAACTAATACAAACAAAAAATATGTAAGTACGTAGGTATCTCATCATCAAGTAAAATTATATTATGCTAGAATAGGTGACTAACTTACCTTTCCTGTTCAATAGGTAATCTGAACAGAGACAGGTCTAGAATCGATGAATTATTAAGACACCCAAACACACAGCAATACGTTCTTCTGCGATTATCAGACATTTTGATGATGATATTGATGAATAAATCATTTAGCGGTGCCGAAAAGCCGTGACGCGCGCGCGAACCTTGTGCAGTGTTAGCCCCAACTGGCGCACTGAGAAACGGGTCGAGATTTTGTTAAAGTGTGCGTGCGTCGACACATAGATACAATAGCGCACACATACAAGCCGCGCGCAGTGCGTTTGTATGAAGATAACCTACTTCCCCTCTCTTTATACTATGCAGTAGCGGTACCGGATGAATTTAGACGATGAAAAATTACATAAAACAGGTAAGCGTACCAAATTCAAGACTCCAACCACCAATTTTTTTAAAGGTTGTTTTTCCACCCTGTATTTTTCCAAAGTTATGTACTTCTTGCAGTTCAAATTTGGATTCTGTAGGAAAAAGACATTTATGATAGTAAATCTGTATTTTGATGACGTACATAGAGATTATTATACTTTACCTTTACTACTCGCAAGTATTATATCAGAATCTAAGCTTATATTCAGGTTTTCGAGTACTTCAACGATTGTATTATTTGTTAGATATGTTTCCGAATATTGAGTTTCATTATTTTCATATTTTTCATATGAATCTTCATTTATTATGAGCCATTTGTGCATAGAATCAAACCATGAATTTTTGGATGCCTGAAAAATCAATAAACATTTTTTCTTAAAAAATGGAAGTTGGAAAGAATTATAAGCCAAAAAAAAGAAATTGGAAAGTATTAAAGTCTTTAGTTTTTTTGTTCTTTTGTACAAAATAAGCATACAGTCCATAGTCATGACTCCGTAAGAAAGTATACCGTAATCTTTAAACGCTTGCAACCAAAGATTTTGATTTTTTTACTGTTTGCGTCACCGTGCTTTGCTGACCCTTCAAAATCTCTTCTCACTTGTCTTGAACCCCATACTCGCGCGGAGGTACTCCCTTGGGAAAACCACCCTTATTTACAAAGGAACAATGCACAGTTTAAACTTCGCCATGTAACTTCCTAGCCTAGTTATAAATTAACTGATGGTTAGAAAGATAAGAAGATGTTATTATATGTAGGTGTCCACTAACATTAGAAACTAGCTGTTCCCAGCGGTTTCACCCGCGTTCCTGGGATAAAAAAGCGTATGTGCTTCTCCATATTATAGCCTTTCTTAGAGCCAAATTTCATCGTGATCAGTTCAGCGGTTTAGACATGAAAAGGCAAACAAACAGACTGACAGAATTACTTTCACATTTGTAACAATTAGAAGGGATATACATGTTAGTGACACATATTATAGATCATATCCTGAAAAAACAAAGGCTACTTTCTATTCTATCTTTTGACAAGCTAGTTGGCGCAGTTGGTTAAGACACTACCTGTAGCGCCGCTGGTCGTGGGTTCGATTCCCATCCAGGACAAACATTTGTGTGCATGAACATGTCTGTTCGTCCTGAGTCTGGGTGTAATTATCTATATAAGTATGTATTTACAAAAAAAAGTAGTTTTTATCAGTTATCTGGTTTCCATAGTACAAGCTCTGCTTAGTTTGGGATCAGATAACAGTGTGTGAAGAATGTCCCAGGATATTTATTATTATTATTTATTCTCCATATTATAGACTTTCTTAGAGTAAAATTTCATCGTGATGGGTTCAGAAGTTCAGAGAGGGGACTTTCACATTTGTAATAATTAGAAGGGAAATGTTAGTGACACACTTTCTCCATAATAGCTTGACGGATTTAGTCAGATGAAACTTGACACATATGGATCATAACCTGAAAAAACAAAGGCTACTTTCTATACTAAAATACGGGTAAAATCGCGGGCGATAGTTAGTATACATATAGGTGCTTACTAAGTATAGTACTTCTATGTAATTTTTACATGTAGTATCAATAATTACTCCGATCGATGTGAATTTTTGCAAAAAACAAGCTTTCAACTTGATGTCATCGTGGTCTCCGTCAATATTTAATATTGATAAGGCAATCGATTGTTTTGAAGCATTCTTTCTCAGTTTCAGAATCCCTAAAACAACCACAGTAGGTAAAAATAATACGCGACTATTTATGGTTCCGTGCCCAAAAGGATTGGTGCGTAATTCGCCATTCTGCTGCCTGTTTGTCTGTTCGTTTGTCAGTCGCGGGTGGAGAATTTAATATAGGAAAAAGGAGCAAAAAGAAACATATAGGAGTACTTATAATGTTTAAAAGTACAAGGTTTTTTTTTATGTACAAGATTTTTATACTACCTACCTATAAGTTCTTTTGTAATTAAAACTATGTTATACTTTAAAAAAAATTGTATGTCAACTCTTAAAAAACAAATTCTATATAAGCAGTCGTTCGTTTCTCAATATTATATTGTTAGAGAAAACTAACACAGATGGCGCTGTGTGTGACGTATAATTAACCAGCCAATGTTTGGACCAGTTTGGACGAAGCGCGGATATGGGCAACACTGAGGTGGATCGTCTCACTTTTGCTCGAGACGTGCTCCGGTGCGGTTGTCAGTACTTCTTAGGGTCGAATTTAATATGGTGACGTCATACGCGGCGTTTTCTATCTCGTTTTGTTATAATTTGTTAACTATTTAAAAAAATCTGTTAGTGTAGTTTTTGCTTATAATATTTTTTTAAATTTAACAAGATGTTACCATATAAAGACAAAAAATAGAACCGACTTCAAAACACTAAAATTGCTTGAAGTTTTTGTTTTGTTTTTGCAAAACACATTTTGTTTTGAAGTCAGCGAAAGTGTAGTTCATGTTCCATGGAAAATATCATGGTACCGCTAACTTCAAAACAGTGTCAGGTCCTATAATATTAAAAGAATTATCCCCTAACTCCTAACCGTTAAGGAGTTGTACCTTCCATCATCAGCTCGGCAACGTAAATGATGACTACCAGACGCAAATATCTGAATAGCTTTAAAATGTATAAGAAAAACATTGTAAGTGCCTATAAAATTTGAAGAGTTCCCTCGATTTCTCCAGGATCCCATCATCAGATCCTGACCTGGGACCACCTGTAAAGTATACTCTTTCAAACAAAAAAAGAATTTTACAAATCGGTCGAGGCGTCTTCGTGTAATCGGGGCACATAAATTAAAAAAAAACCGTCATAGTCACACCGATAAAAAATACTGTAAAAATATTACTTTGGTATTATTATATTGTACACACGGTCACAGATCAAGCTACACACTGCGGCACCTTGTGCGGTTGTAATAGGCGCTATTTTACAACAAAAATGTGTAGCTTGATCTGTGGCCGTGTGTACAAAATCGTATGCAAGTAGTACAAGTACTACTAACTAGTAATTTAAAACTTAAACTATACTTACACGTATTTCTATCACACGCAATTAAACAAATAAATATCACGTCTCTATGTTTGAAATAATCAATGCTCATATTTGTATTGATTTCATCAAATCCTATAGTTACATGCGCTGTTAAAAGTACCAATGATATTTTAACGAACAACATTTTTGATTCCAAACCACGCCTCGTTGTGATCCAAATGAAAAAACTTTCTTCTTTTATTGGATCATTTTTCAAATACTAATGTTAAACGCTCTGGTTTTCTTAAGTATTTTTTATGAATTTTCTTTTGAACTTTTTACTGCGCATACAGGCTGATGTTGGGAGGGTATAGTAGAGACCAAAAGAATATTGACGTAAACGTCATACTTATACAGGTTATAAAAAAATGATTGAGTGGAAAACGACACAGTATACAGTGTAAAGGTACAGGTACCACTTAACTGGTGATTTCGAGATAACTTTTTAATTTTTTAGACAAGTGACAAATCAATAACCTAAAGAATAAAAACTAAACTAAACAAATATGAAACGTACACGTAGTAAGGTACTCAGTGGACATGTGTTTAATATAAGTGCACGAACAGACAGCCTTTAATCTTTTTACATAGACATTAATAGCTCGTTCCTGTATTTTCCAATTCAATTGATATCAATTGAATTGTCACAATTTTCTTTGTGTATTCGATACAGTTTATCATGTCAACTTTACTAGTTAATGGGACAATCAAAGAGTCTTCTTTGAATAATTTAAATAATTGCAATAATAATAGGTACTTACTTTCATTATTCCATACTAAAAGTAAATTTTGAAAGATTCTTCTATTTGAACGAAGGAATTCTACTTTATTAAAGGAAGTAGGTAATTTTCACTTACACACTCAAAATAAGGCTATATGATAAGTAAGTCAAGTGTTATTAAAAAATAAACTTTAATAAGTATTATTACATTAGTCAATTTATTTGTGTGGTCAAATACATTTGTCTTGATTTCACCGTACATTATTGTAATCTATCTAATACCTTATTACATTCTAATACATTATAAGGGTAAACCTTCGGTTGGAGCGCGAAATTCAAATTTTATCACGTTTTTTGCAAATTGCAGCTCAGTTATAGGTCGTAAGTTATCACCATGTTATTTGCGACAAGCATGGTAGTATATTTACTGATTAATAACAAAAGAAATCATCAACATAATCTTCCAAGGTATATTAGTACAATTTTCATGAAATTGTCGTATATGTCAATAATATACCTTGGAGGAATGTGTTAATGATTTCTTTTGATATTAATCAGTAAATATACTACCATTCTTCTCGCAAATAACATGTTGATAACTTACGACCTATAACTGAGCTGAAATTTGCAAAAAACGTGATCCGTGAACGTTTCACCTTAAACGAGCAATTCTTGTACTTGTATATAATCTGAAATTTTTAGAATCCGTCATTTAAAAAAAACGAGCAATGCTCGGCAACCAGGTACGTGTAATAAAACCTTATATAAATATATAAGGTTATATATAGTATAACCTATAATATATAAGGTATATTTAGTGCAATCTAAAAAGCATTGAACATTTCACAGTGGAATAAATTTATCCAACTATCTTATTATTGGATCTTTTTGATACGTTTCGAAGATCATTAGGACGACTTACAAAGTGCTTACCTCAAAGCCTACTTGAGTTTTGTATTTAAAGTAATTGAATTGAATGACACCCATTAATTTTGAGGTTTAAGGGCTCTCCATTTTAAGCAGGAATTAAATCTATGGCGGCTTTTGTGAATACTTTGCAGTGTGACGGTTTTGAAAACAGTAGCTCTCCGCTCTGAGTTTCACTTGCAATTCTTATTTTATAATCTTTTGTTTAATGAAACTGATCATAATTTCAAGTTGTACCTACTTTGATGTATCAGTACGTAAGTTTTTTGGTGTTCATCATCATCACTATCACCATCATCATCATGTCAGCCGAAATACATCCCCTGCTGGACAAAGAAAATCTATTGGAGCACACCGGTAGGTGCTTGGTTCAACTGAAGGGTGTTAGACAGCCAGTTAGATACTAGGTCAGATCAAATTCACTGTAGGATTCGGAACCCTCCCGATCCCAATACCACTGAGCTATAATTGCTTAAAAAAATATGAAATCGATCTATGAATTAAACTTTGTGGACATATTCCTTCTGTAAAAAAAATACACCTCTATACAAAATGTTCATCACCAGCAACACTAAACCCAGAGTATTGCAGTGGCAGCTAATGGAAATCGTGAATGATGGCACATAAAAATAAAGCAGGATTGGTAAATGATTAATTAAAAATACAAAAATGTTCAATGGAAATTCCGTAATTCGTAACAAGAGATCAGAATTCGAAAGTGGAAACAATCCGTGAATAGTTTTCGGAATACAAATTTCTAAATGCATTGCTACTAAAGAGTAGGGTGACTATGTTGTATGTAAATATTATCTAAAATATTTAAGTTATTAGAAAAATTACATTAGGTATTGTAAGTAATTTCTTAATAAGAAACTAAGTCTTATAAAGTTAATCATAATATTCCTTTCCATCAAAAGGTTGCCTGGTAGAGATCACTTTTAGTGATAAGGCCGCCCGCCCATTGTAACACTTTTGTTTTTATTTAGGTTATGTTTTTTGTATATTTCTTTTTTGTTTTTTTTTGTTTTACAATAAAGCATTATCTATCTATCTATGATATTATTGTTGATTATCTCAATTTGCACACCAAACCATAATATATAAAATATTTTATGTGTGTTAATGTGTATTAATATTCTGGGGCCTCGGGGACCGGAGGCTCATCTTTTTTCCAAAGAGGTCTCCTATCGTCTCATTCAAGCCTCTCATGACAAGAAGGCTGGAACGTATTTCGCATAAAGAATTAGCATAGCTATTCAGCGTGGCAATGCGGCCAGTCTTCTTGCACGCTTCCGCTTAGCAGCGATTTGGGACAATTTTTTTACTTATAGGCTTAGTGTGTAGGTAGTTAGGTTTTTAATAAAAAAAATGTATGTTCAATTTTGTTTTAAATGTAAATAAATTACACTATTGATAAACTTTTCAGTTAGAATAGCCATGGTCACCGTACTCCGCTGCTGGTCCACATTCCAGGTGTAATTGGTAGAGTTTCGACGCAAATATCTTGTATCCTCAGTTGTACATGAAATTTCATTTAAGAACATCCAAAAATTTGAAAAGTATTCAGCTAGCGTTCTTAAATGATCTCTTGTTTAACGAATGATCTCTTCTAGTTCAAAAAATCAGACAAGTGCGTGTTAGATTTCGCACATTTAGGGTTCCATACCAAATGTAGAATATATGTTGGTGGTACGGACGACGACATTTCGACATTCATGCGGCATCTTATGCGGTTGTAATAGGAGCTATTTTGCAACAAAAACGTGTAGTCTGATGTATTGGCGTCTGTACTATCACAGCTTTAATAAAAATATGATTAATCAATATATTGTTAAAAAATACGTAATAATATTATTTATCACAAAATGTTAAGTTCTAAAGTCAATGGGAATTAAAAAAAATATTGAGAATATAAATATAGCCTAAGAATATATATATATGTTACCGGAAATGTATGAAATATAGGAATTGTACACAATTCCTGTGTATTTCCCCTAGGAAATTATAACAATAATGATACTTGGAAATATATAGAAACTATTGAAAAAAATAGGTTGGGGTTATTTTTTTTATTTTGCATAGAATAGCAAGTATTCGCACAAAAGTACCTTTCACTTACAACCCCACAAATACCGCTATCCTTACAAATATACCGAATGTAGTACATTTCCTAGGAAATGTATGGATTTCCTAGGAAATGTATACAATGACGGATTAGATACTTTTCCGTTAACATATATATTACAAAAGTTATATTTTTAAAATAAATATTTATTCTTTATAAAATAATATTCAATTTTCCTGACTAATAACTGACTGACAAAATTAAACCTACAAACATAACATTTGAAAGGCGTGTTTTAAGAAAATATTCACTCTCAAGATTATATTATAAAATAGGGCATAAAATAGGTAGGTGAAAACACGTAGAAATGTTAGTGTGGGCTAGTGTTCTATAAAATGTAATCCCTTGTCTTGTTAAGAAGATAATAATTCTCTATTCCACTATACGAGTAGGTACAAGTATATTGTTTCATATGAATACTAAACTAACTTTATGCTTCTAGAGTTCATTCTTCTTTGCATCTACCAGTTAACTCCAAATTTTAAAAAGATTTCAGATTATAAAATTATGATTTATCACTACATAATATAAAACAAAGTCGCTCCCGCTGTCTGTCTGTCCCTATGTACCCTTATATCTTTAAAACTACGCAACGGATTTTGATGCAGTTTTTTTAATAGATAGAGTAATTCAAGAAGAAGGTTTATATGTATAATACATGCATATTATAGTACAGATGGTAAGCGGTTATCGTAGCTTATAGACACTTGCAATACCAGGGGTATTACTCCCGCGTTGCCAACTCTGCAAAAAACTCTTCACATCCTTCTTCTCTATACTACTTAAATAAGGAAACTGCAACGGGCTAGTTCCCTTCTAAGTTTTTTGTACTTACTATCTCATAGTCTACAAACGCTTAGCATAATGGCTGGTTATACTCCTCGGTCTTCTGTATAGGTCAGTGGTAGTGAGACGAATGTCATGCGTTCGAATCCGACAATAAGCTTGAGCTTTCGGTGAAGGAAAACAACGCGAGGAAACCATCGCACGGTTTTTTTTGTGAAGTAACGCGAGTGAAGCCGCGGGATACAGCTAGTAATTGCATAAAATGACAACTTTAAAATTGGGAGTTATAAAAGAGTGGATCGAAGTGGAACATACCACGACGCCATGAGTCCTCATGATATACGGCGCATTATTTATGTACCGCGTCGTGCCTGCTTTGCATAGGTGAGAGTAACAACACCCTCTTAACAGTACCCTGGTAGACAGGTACTTTTTTATGAAATCATCATTTGAAGATCATTTACAGCGCCTGAGTGTAAATCATTTAGTCAAGAGTTTGTTTGGTTGAATGCGCTAATCTCCGAAGTTACTGGTCCGATTCGAAAAATTCTTTCACAAATAGGAAGCTACATTACCGCCACTTTTACTTTTTCTTTGTTTTAGGCTACTTTTTATCTCGAGAACGCGAGCGATTTACAGTGTGTTCCGCCAGATACTTTCTAAGCATTGTCTTCTTTTATCTGTGTTTGACCACAATCTCATCGTGGTCAGTGAAGGAATCATCGAAGGTGGGAAGCACACAAAGTCTAAAAGAGAACTGTTTTTTTTTGCTTTTCTCGATGACCGCATTTTAATTGTACCTAATGCGGCACCTTTTTGTCCCAAATCAGCAATTGTTTTAATAAGCATTCAGCATAACTGATCTAAAAATCTCATGATAAATATTCATTGAATTAGAAATGTTCAGTGGGTGTGAGCAGATTGCAAATTCAAGTCCGAGGAATGCTTGGTAAAGGAAAAATCATGGTTCTTCCAAGTCATTACCTTCGGAAACGAATTCAAGTTTTATCTCACTAAAGTGAAGTGAAGTTCTATTAGATGTAATATAGGCTAGTTATTTCAAAGCCAGTCAGCCATTTAGTTAGTTTACGCCCTAACAAGGCACTTATTTGAAGTTTTTAAGATCTACCCTTTATTATGCGATTGTGGATTGATTTTTCAAAAGAGCTTATTTCCATTTTGCTAAGAAATCAGTGTATGCCATCGTCACTGTCATTTTAAAAACTAGCCTTTAGTCCAAAATCAAATACAAAAAGTACAGGAAATTTACAGACAAAAATAAAATTTTCGTACAGAGGGACACATTTCCAGTAAAATTTTCCATGTATTATGGAAGTATTGACATTGCATTGACGATGGGGATATTTTTAAGAACGTTCGATAATTTTGATAAACGATGCCGTAAATTCTTACTCATGTGCCGTAAGCAGTGTGGCTTGGATTCTTAAAGATTAATCATTTGTGATGTAATCCAATTTGATAGATTTGATAATAACTATTACAATACTATTGTTATTCACACGTACAATATTATTATTATTACTCTGTGCATGTTCACGTTTAAAATTATGATTGTTTGTTTGATTGTTTACGAGAACTTACTAACGTACCTACATAATATAAACACGGTAACACTCTATGATTGACAATTGCAGTTGGTTGGTTGGTACTTGAATTGACAAAATTGGAAAATCCACTTCTAAGAGGGTAAAATAAAGAAGCGCAGGTGAATCTGTGAAGGAGAACCTAGTTGATATTAAACTGTGATTTGTTAAGTATTGCGGAATCATACAGCATATGTTGGGAGCAGCAGGCGGCGGAGGCGCATCAATCAATAATACAAGATGCTTCACCGCACACCACAGATTACTAACTAGTTACTACACTCAGATCATCCATTCATAATAATATCGAATGCATGACGTAATACTTTTATATTGCGCACAGTATTCGTTTTCTGCAAGTGGTTAATCAGTCTCATTACCAAATCAGTGCTTGTTTACTCTTAACGTCTTTTCATTAACATGGTTCTACGAAAATTCATAATCTTTTGGTTTTCCTTTGATATTGTGTCCATAGCGTATTTAAAAACAGAAGATGATATATCGTGCTATAACACAGTTACGGGTAATGTGCTTCCAACAGTGGACGATGATTATTTTTCTCCACCAGAAAAGTCCATATATTTTCATGAGACATCATGTAAAGGTGGACTGAATTTGCGTCAAGCTTGTTCCGTCGAGTCGGCAGCAAGAACTAATCCTAACTGGCGAATCTACGTCATCTTCAGCGCCCCAATGAGTAAAAAAGCCTTGAGAAACGATAATTTACTGCAGCTCAAGAAGTTTAAAAATGTGATTTTTTTGCGGCTGCATCTTTTAAGTTCTACTAAGAATACTCCAGTAGAAGGATTGGTGCTTAGTGGTGCGTTGGATAGATCAAAACGGGGTATAACGCATACCTCGGAATTGTTGAGGTTTTTGACATTGTACAAATGGGGCGGTATCTATTTGGATTTGGATATGATAGTGGCTAAGTCTTTGGAGCGTATGGGAAAAAACTGGGTGATGTTGGAGAGTGAACAACTGATTGGTTCTAGCGCGCTAGCTTTCTCTAGGGATAAATTGGGAAGGACAATCGCAAATGCTAGTATTTTGTAAGTAGATTTTCAAGATCAACCAAGTTAGGTAAAACAGCCAAAAAATCCTTGAAGTGGGTGCTAATTAATAATTTGATAATTATTTTGATTGTAACATTTTCAGGGAATTTGCAAGAACATATAGAAGAGGCTTATGGACGAATAATGGACCGGGAGTTATTACACGAGTATTTAAAAAGTTGTACTCCACAATGAATCCAACTGTCATGAAAAAGAAAGGACGTAAAGGTAATCAAATCTAGCTTACTTCTCAGACCAAATAAAAGAAAAGAAAAAAAGAAAGAAAGAAACCATTTATTTTGATACACACAGCACAATTACACAAGGTACTTACAAAAGATAAGAGATTAAAAGAGATAGTGCATAGTGTTTTTTCGCTCAAAGAGTAGATTTTGACTAAAATATACAAATCGCGAGTTAAGGTATGGTTTCCTCCAAAAGCGGTGCCATCATGTAGCGAACATAATACAGCGGTGAATGACGTCACTAGAACGTTGTCTACGTTAACCAAATGGCGCGGTTTCCTAGAGAACGGTAATAGAAACCGTAACGTCCGTAACGTCAAAATGCGGTGCCACCATCTGCATGACGGCCGTCTCGACGGTGTCGAATGGTGTGTGAAAGATGGCCGTCGAACTCCCGAACATTCCACGTGCCTACGGCCGTCTTTTTGCGGTCATCATATTGCGTCCGTTTAAAGACGGCACCGCTTTTGGAGGAAACCAGGTGATACCTTCGGTTGGAGCGCAAAATTCAAATTTTATTACGTTTTTTGCTAATTGCAACACAGTTATAGGTCGTAAGTTATCAACATGTTATTTGCGACAAGAATGGTAGTATATTTACTGATTAATAACAAAAGAAATCATCGCAAAAAAAACGTGATAAAATTTGAATTTCACGCTACAACCGAAGCCTCCACCTTAAGTTGGGTTTTTATACCCATCTGACTTTTTTACAATTCTGTAACTCAAAAGAAAAAATACTGATATTTTAACTTTATTCCAGGTGTCAAAGTGTACGATCTGATGTGTATCTCATATAAATATGCTGGTGAATACTTCAAGCCAGGGTACATGAATCTTTATGAGCCCTATCTGTACCACATTTGGGATTCAATCACCTCCAAACTTTCAACAAACATCAGCAATTCAAGATACATGAAACTGGCGAAGAAATTCTGTCCCTTATTTTATAAAGATTATGGATTAAAATTAGCGAAAAGGCAAGATTAATAATCATTAATTGCTGCGGTTCTTTCTGACATTTTTATGGATCAACTTTTGTATGGAACATTTTTTCTTTAACATTTTCAAAGTTTTAGTCCGGTAAAATTTTTCATTTTGATAATTTATTTTTATCCCATAAAGCATAGAAGGTAAATTATAAAATGTAACCCAGTAAGTACTACAATTCAGAATAATATGACATAGATGCGAAAATCGCTGCGTCTTTCAACTAGTACTTTAAATTTAAGCCTACAAGATAAATGTAATAGAGTTGATAATGGCAAAACGGTAGCGACAGCCCAACAAGACAAACTATACACATTAACATTCTAATCTCGAGGGAACAAATCGAATGGCCGGGAGCCAACTGTTGTCGGTATGTGCTTCATATTGCTGCAACTTGCGGCATTCTTGCCTTTGCTCGGAGGTTCACCGACTAGTTCAGGAGCTATGCTATGCGTTCTGTTTCCAAAATCCGGTTTTAATGCAAGTTTTTGTAGTTTTGGAGATTTAATTTTAAACTCAAACTCAATACTCATTTATTCAGTTTAGACCTTGATAAGGCAGTAATGAATGTCGATAGTTACATTTTTACAATAGACTATTACCAACAGCTCGGAATAAATATGTTCAGTTGAAAAACGATTTGCAAATTTTGAAACGACAACTTGCATATTAATTATCAACATTTCAAGTAGGTTTTCGTCATCAAATAAGGAACCGTGTTATTTGAGATAGAGTTATAGAGATATTAGAGTTAATATTAGTGACAGATTTTTTCAAATCGGACCAGTAACTTCAGATATTAGCGCGTACAAACAAACTCTTCAGCTTTATTATTAGTATAGATTAGTTCCTTATCAATATATCGGATCTTTTTAAATAAGGAACCAATGTACAGTTGTATGAAATACGTAAGCTATCAACTGCTTTACATTTTACTTCATTATATATCAATAGCTTCAAATATTATCGCTCCGAAGGGTACGCCAATGACCTAAAAACTTTGATTCTACGAGTATATACCTCATATCAGAAACAATAAATCATTTGTTTTGCCGAAAGAGGAATTAGTTTGTCTTTTCTTATCCATAACTTGTTAAAGAAAACACATAGTTTATTGCTGACCAAAGCCTGATATAAGTTATAGAAAACTGACCTAATGTCTACTGAATATTCATATAAAAAACTTTTTAACAAAAACTATTTTTTGTTAAAAAGTATTTTATATGAATATCGACTTCAAAAATATCATGGTACCGCTGACTTCAAAACAGTGTCAGGTTGATTAGAGTTCCCACATGGTTATTTTATGCTTTTTAGTATTTTGAAATCGGTTCTATTTTTTGTTAAAAAGTATTTTATTTTTAATTTTTTATTTCCTTATGTTTTATCACGAACCTAGTATAAGCTATCTTTGTACCTTCCATTATTACATCAAATGATTAATTAATGGTCTAAAAGGTCCTATAATATATAAAGAATTATCCCCTAACTCCTAACCGTTAAGGAGTTGTACCTTCCATCATCAGCTCAGCAACCTAAATGATGACTACCAGACGCAGCTTTAAATAGCTTTAAAAATTAAATGAAAAACATTGTAAGTCCCTATAAAATTTGAAGAGTTCCCTAGATTTCTCCAGGATCCCATCATCAGATCCTGACCTGATGACCATAGGACCACCTGTAAAGTATACCCTTTCAAACAAAAAATAGAATTTTCCAAATCGGTCCAGGCGTCTTCGAGTAATCGGGGCACATACATAAAAAAAAAGGTTCCGACGAATTGAGAACCTCCTCCTTGTTGAAATCGTTTAAAAAGATGAAACTGATTTACTAGATTTACTGACATATTATTATGATGACCGGGAGCCAGCTCCATATAAAAGAAAGAAAGAAAACGAAGTATGCTCTTATTCTGAGTATCAATGAATAAAAAAAATAAAATTATGTAAACGCCATCCAATAATTAATATAGATGATAGAAAGTCAAATTCCTGTTAAACTGCAGTTTCAAAATTACTGGAACGCATTGAAAAAAAATCTTGCAATTTTTTAACAAAATATTTTTTTATTTTATAATTTCACAGAGTATAACTGAATCTAGAATCATTATTTCTCGTATATTGTCGCGTTAAAATATGATGTAATGCCTTGTGTTTATTTTTAAAGTTAATCATAAAGTGTGATTTGATTTTTGTTGCGCTTGTCTTTCCCTCCGTCCAAGTTTCGTAGAGTCAACAAAAACGGCTAATTAGAAAGCACAACGAAGAACAACAAGAAGTACGTAGATCATCCTTCTTAATGAAATTTGTATGGTATAAATAACAAGCGATAAGCTTTAATAAATACGGTTCAAGTGATCAAGCCCGTGCGTTTTTGCTCTGTGTATGTTTGATAAGTCTTCACTCTGTAACGGCTGGACCAATTTTGATGAAATTTGGTATGGAGGTAGCTGACACCCTAGATTAACATATAGGCTACTTTTTATCCCTCGGGAACGCGGGTGAAACCGCGGGGCGGAAAGTTAGTAGTAACTATTTATAAATGTGAAATAAATATATAAATAAATAAATTAAATAAATAAATAAAATATCCTGGGACATTTTTTCACACACGGTTATCTGATCCCAAACTAAGCAGAGCTTGTACTATGGAAACCAGATAACTGATATACTACATATACTATTTTTTGTTGAGTTGAGTTTTTTGGTGAAAGTTTGTTAAGATGTAAAGATGTTTATTACTTTTTCAAGGCAAAACTATTGAGCGGATTTTGATGAAACTTGGTTCATAGATAGATCATACCCTGGAATAACTTATAGGTGATATTTCATCCCGGGAGCATGGGCGAAACCGCGGGGGACAGCTAGTAATCTATTTGTATTTATTATAAAGTCGATCTTCATCAGACCATGAAGGCGTTTACACGCAATAAACTTAGCATGCCCATAAAGCGATAACTGGTCGAGTCAAAAACTCATAAAATTTATAGGTTGACGTAAAAATTTGTTATTAGTTGTCTTTGGATGTTGTCTTTCATTAGGAGGCATCTTACAAAACACTATTAATTAAGACTAGCTGTTCCCCGCGTTTTCACTCGAGTTTGTGTGTTTCACTTGAATGTAGCTTCCTATTAGTGAAATATTTTTTCAAGTCGGATCAGTAACGCCGGAGATTAGCGCGTTCAAACAAACAAACTCTTTAGCTTTATTATTAGTATATATATATATTTATACATCAGAATTGACAGTTGATCTGACAGAATATTGATTTATTAATCATATACCTGCAAATCAAGTTTAAAAAAAATACTTGTGTTGCAATTACCTTGCAGGTAAAACTATATAGATTTAGTTTTACTTACTAATTATCAAAATTATTTAGTATTTTTTATTACGTTGACTCTGTAGTCTGCAACTCTGGTCTCTACACACAAACAGATAGACAGAAAGACGGACAATAAAGTGATCCTTTTCGTTTTTTAGGAGTATCACTCTAGAGAGATAAATGAAATGTCAATAGTTCGTAAATTGATATAATTTTAGAATTCCACAAAGAGTTCACAGTAAATACAGTCACAGGTTTCACTATAAATACTTTCACAAAACTAAGTCTCAAATGGGTTCAATTACAAAGGCTACTGTACTAAGGAGGTGGTCGCGGGCTCACGTTAATACGGTGGTATGACACGCTTCGCTACAATATGTTCATGCCAGCCCCTTTCTGATGACATGACACAATGTGTCCCTACAGTTTCGTTTTAATTTTGAAGTAAATAAAAAACTATACCATCATCGCAACCACTGTTATCTATTAAATTAGCAAATTATCTGTGCCGTATAATCTTTGTGTGTAGTACAGTTATGCTATACATACATAGAGCTAGCGATACATAGACACTCCCTATGTAAACGCAGATAGAGCCTTTCAGGATACATTGCTCCTGGACTATTTTTGTAGTCTATGTCATGAAATATAAGCGAATTTAATCAAAATAATTCTGTAGATATTCATACTGGAGCTGATAATTCTACTAATATTATCAATGCGAACGTATGTGAGCGTGTATGTTTGTTACTTCTTCTAGCTCAAACGGCTGGACCAATTTGACAGGTATATATGTATCTGACGCCCTGGATTAGCACATAGGTAAAGCTATATAGGCTTTTTCTCCCTTGGGAATATTAAATGATTACTCGGGAACGTGGGGGAGCTTTCCCCCCCCAGTTTAAACTTATAATAACTTGTAAAAAGTATTTTTTTTTAGTTCTTTTGTGTTTTTAAATTTTCCTGGGATCCCATCATCAGATTCTCACTTGGTGACAATGGGACCTCAGAAATATACTATTTCGAATGTAAAAAATATTAAAAATCGGCTGACAATTGTCAGAGATATCGGTGAACATACATATAGTTGAACATAGAACCTCCTCCTTTGTTGAAGTCGGTTAAAAATAGTTTTTTGTTTCGAAAGTAGATGACGAGTTGTAATACCTAAATTCTGTAAATTTATTTTATTTTATTCAGGAAACATACGGTTACAAAATATACAAACAAACATATAAATAAAAAAAACCTAAAGTTTCAAATCAAATATCAATTTCAGTCATACCCATTCTCCATTCCAAAATGATTTTAAAATAATATCTCTGAAACGGATTTTTAAAGATAAAATCTCTTATGCGTCAAACTACTTCTGAAAGTGTTGTACCACGCAAGGACTTGAAATGAGCATACATAGCTTCTTCTCAGCCGCCGATGTTCCAGACAGTATAGATAGCAAACTAGAGGGTGTGTTTTGCGAACTTTATGAACGTGTAAATTTAAATTTTGACTTTGTTTGCACTTTTGACATCAGAGGACTGGTAGTGTTTACCTTGTATCGGTGCGGTTTGCGGAAGCTATTTTGCATTTTGACTAATTAAACTCAGATTTACCATTCATTTGATAAACTCGAATAAATCTAAGAGCGATATGTATTATGATTCAATAGGGGTGACGACTAAAAAAAACGAATTAGTCCGTCAGGTAGATTACCAAAAAATATTAGAAACATTTTTTTTTTATTAGTTCCAAACAAAAATAACGAAGATAAAGTGCGTTAAAATTTCCCGTGACGTCACGTCTTAGTACACTTTTTACAGGGAGATGACGTCACAAGCCTCCACTCCTGAACTTATCTTTGTATTTTTTTTATTGATTTGATAACTTAAAAAAGAAACGTATCCAATATTTTAACCTAACTGACGGACTAAACAGAATTAATTATTTTTTACACAGTCATCATTCCTATTATGATATTAAAAAAAAAAACTAGAACGGATAAAATTATTCGCTTCGCAGAGTAATTAGTTAGTAATTAATTAGTAATTAGAATTAAATTTGTAAACAATAAATAAATGCTATAAAAAATAAACGGAACGTAAAACCTTGTATCAAGTTCATTTGATATGAAAACATTTAAATAAATTTTTAATTGTTAGTGCATTTCACCGTCACCTCAAATAGTCAAAAAATTTTAGTCGAAAACCCTTTTTGAACGATAACATTTAAGTTACAGACGAACTTCAAAATGTTACCCGACACAGTAACAATTAACCGCTGGCAAAACCGCGCAACGCACGGCCATTTTGTTTTACAACAGTTTTATACTAAATGTTCCGTCCCTTTGTATTATTTGTTTTACACGTGACATTCTACGATATACAAACATTGGAAGTGCCAACTACCTAGGTATTTAATTAAATTTTACGCCAAGGTAACTAGTTTTCATATTTTTTTATTTTTAAATCGGAAGTTTGACAAGCAGGCAGGCGGTCCACGTGATGGTAAGTGGTTACCGTCGGCTTCAGTTTAATTTTAGAGATTAGTAGTCGTGGATTGTTAAAAAAAACAACTGATTAGACAGGACTACATTTTTTACATCCTTTTCTCCTATTTACTTTCAATATTTATCTTTATTTTGCAATTGTATTATTGATGGTTGTCATATTAAAAATCAGGCGTAAGAGAACATTATCCAATTTCCTGCTAATATTATAAATGTGAAAAAATGTGACATTGTGAGGATGTTTGTTCCTTATTCAAATCAAATCAAATCAAAAACTCATTTATTCAATTTAGGCCCTGGTAAGGCACTTATGAACGTCAATAGTTACAACACAAACAAACAAACAAACATTACAATAGACTCTACCACCGGTTCGGAATACACTTGAACTCATCTTGAAACTCATCTTGAATTCATCTAAAAACTATTGAACGGATTTGGATGAAACCTTGGAATAACATATAGGCTACTTTTTATCCCGGGAAAACCAAGGGGCGGAAGCTAGTTCTAACATAAGTCAATGACATAATCCGCAGGGCTCTTGTTGTCGCCAATGTGCCTTCTGTACTGGAGCCAGTCGGTATTATGCGTGGCGATGGCAAGAGGCCGGATGGTATGTCTTTGATCCCATGGAGTGTCGGTAAGTCGTTGGTGTAGGATGCCACATGTGTTGATACACTTGCGCCAAAAAAATCCAAATTCAAAAAATACGCTTCTATTGGAATAAATTATCCTCTCCCCTTGCACACTGAGGAGCGAATGTTTTTGACAGTCCAGTTGGCGCAGTTGGTTAAGACGCCACCTATCGCGCTGCTGGTCGTGGGTTCGATTCCCATCCAAGACAAACATTTGTGTGCATGAACATGTCTGTTTGTCCTGTGTCTGGGTGTAATTATCTATTTAAGTATGTATTTACAAAAAAAAAAGTAGTATATGTAGTATATCAGTTGTCTGGTTTCCATAGTACAAGCTCTGCTTAGTTTGGGATCAGATATCTGTGTGTGAAGAATGTCCCAGGATATAATGTGCAAGATGCGAGGGCATTCGCCGCCATTGTTAAAATAACGTTAAAATGAGAACTAAAACAGGTACATAAATTATGGTGGGCATTCAAACTGGTACTTCCAGAATCCATTGTGTCCGCGGACAATCCCCGAAATGCTTTGACAAATAAAAGTGTTTGCGGCTCTCATTAGGTAAAGAGCTTTTCCATATAGTACGGGTGAATTGAGGTCACTGGAATCTACTGGGCTATTTATTCACTACACTCTAATACCTTTTTACCATAGACCCTTGCAGTTACACTTAAAAATAGTATTGGGAATAGGGAATATACACGAGTTCCAGAATCCTTTATTAAATTAATAAGGTTAATACAACCATGAAGGATCTGAGAGCCAGGGACTTTTTTGCCCAGAGGCTAAGTTCGAGGCAACGCCGCAACTGTCATGGGTTTTGAAGCAGGCTATTTCTGGAATTTGTAGTTACTTTATCATCATCATCAGCCGAAAGACGTCCACTGCTGGACAAAGGCCTCCCCTGAGAATCTCCACGATTTGTAGTTACTTATTTTAGGCTTCATTTATTTAGTTTTTATTTATTTATGTCTTCTTTAACTACATTATGCAATCTTAAGCCTTGATAATAACAAGGGTCAATTTAGTATTTACTTTTGATCTAAACTAAGTAGTTTCATAAATTTGATTGTCAGTGGTGCCGATTCTGTTGTTTATAAACTAAACAAATTTAAACTCACTATATCTCTTTCGAATAAGAAATATAAGAAAGGGATGCACGATATTTGAGTATTATATATATGAGATATTTCACTTATTTCAATTTGAATTTAAGCGCGAACTTTATTTGCTCACCACTATTTACCCGTATATTACTACGGCATGGACTAAACTGACAGCTTTAAAAATGTTCTATCTTTTTTTAATAAAGTTAACATGAAAGAGAGGTGTCTTGACTAATATTAGTTAAGTTTGTAAACAACAGAATCGGCACCATTTTCATATTATATTTTTTCTTGCTTTTCTTGCAATCAATAATATGAAATGAAATATTATTTATTCAAATAGACCTTCACAGGCACTTATGAATAGTCAGACTCTAATGCACGGTTCGGAAGGTAGCTTTTGCTGAGAAGAGCCGGCAATAAACTCAGCAATTACTCTTTTCAAAAAATAAACTTCATAATTTAGGTACATAAAATATATCCTGCAAAAGCGAGCGCTACACCCAAGCCTTTTTGTCATTTAAATATTCGTTAATATTGTAATAAGCCTTTTTTACTAAAACGGTCTTAATATGTTCCTTAAATTTATGTGAAGGCAAATTTAAAAGTGAAAGAGGTATCATATTATAAAAGCGTGTACACAGACCTAAAAACGAACCATGCACTTTTTGGAGTCTATATAAGCAGAATTTACAAGTTTATGTTTATTTCTAGTATTGATACAATGAACGTCGCTTTTTTTTACAAAGAGACCAATATTTTGATGAACAAATAATATGTTTGCAATAACTCTGCGTAAACCTGTCAGTCTTGACTTTCTTACCTCGACTGTACAACATTCCTCGCTGCATAACAAACGCTACATATAGTGGCAAAACAAAGGACAAAAGATGTAGGATGCCGGCTAATCCTTTACGTTGTGTAGGGAATAGGTGTGTCCCATTTTCCTCATTGTTCCAGTGTTAGGATGGGTGCTCCTTCATACGTTAACAAAAGCCCCCGCCGAGAGCCACGCCCGAGTGTTTTCTTAGTTAAAACAGAATTTAAAATGGTTTATACATGTTAGATAAGATATGAGCAAAAGGTCAAATGCATTTTCTTTCAGGAGATCCTTCCTATTAGGGATGATAAATAAAAAAATATATTAGTCTACATATTATTATGTTTTCTTTAGTTTCGAAAACAAAAAATAACGAAGATACAGTGCGTTAATATTTCGCGTGACGTCACGTCTTAGTACACTTATACTATATACTTATAGAGAGATGACGTCACAAGCCCTCACGCCCGAACTTTGATGATCCTTGGGAGCTAAAACGGCCGCTCGAGCAATATTGTGGTGCAATTTGTCTAAATTGTATATTAATTGATTAAAATGATTTGCATCTTCAACAAAAAATATTTAAAAAAACATTTGACTTTGCAGTAAATTCGAGATATGAATTGCAAAGCAATATTGCTCGAGCGGCCGTTTTAGCCCCCCTTATCTTTGTAATTTTTTATTCATTTGATAAAATAAAAAATGCGTATCCAATATTTTTTGATAACCTTATTGACGGACTAACTTTGATGGACGGACTTTTACCATGTCATCATCTCTATTATTTGTTATTGAATAATAATGTTTTATATGTTGCGGTAGCCTATGATACTTTATTTTCCGTTCTATAACCTATCTCTGAGCAATAATTACATCCATCCATTGTTACATACTTTCACATTGACAAAGTTATGAAATAATTTACCAAAAGCAGATAGTACTAAAATTTTAATTTATTTTTTAATAGCTCCCACAAGTTTTACCGAGTAATCTGTGTCCTTCTCCATATCATAGACTATCGGTCTGCTAAATTTCATCGTGATCGGTTCAGAGGTTTAGGCGTGAAAAGATAACAGACATACAGATAGACGAAGTAAGTACTTATGGATTAGTAGGCATGGAGTTTTATTAGTAAAATCTCTAATTAATTAATTAAATTGTGAATCATACGCCAAGATACGTGAAGTAAAGGTATATGTAGCATCTAACTACATTTACGACATCTGTAATATCTGTCAGATAGATTGATGGATACATTTTGTCATTATATCTGACTCAAGCGTAATGAAATATGAGAACGACTGATCGTAGACGCGCGTAGATATGTCTACGAGCTACGAAGCTACGAAGAGTCTACGAAGTTAATTTTGTACTAATGAAAGATTTGACGCAACTTATAACTTTGTCGTTTATATAATATTTTTAGCTATCTATATATCAAATTTCAGTCATTCAGTCAGTCAGTCAGTAACTAAGTCAGTGAATTACATATTCTTATTCATAAAAAAATACGAAATGTTGTTTAGTTAAAATTATGAAGTCTTTATCTGACACGTGACGTATGGTGATCGAAAGAGTGAGACGGAGGAATACTTTTAATATTAAGGTTTGCAGTATTTTATACGGCTTTATATTTAACTTATGCTGCTGACTATACTTACTAATAAAGAATATCCAATTGCAGAATGCTAATTTTGTTGTTCCATGATAAAATGATTAATTATTACGAAATATTAATATCTAAATGTAGGTACTTCTTGTTAATGAAATTATTATGTTATATCCACATGTCTATACCCTATATATCACATCAAATAAATATTTATACCCACGTTATTCGAGGTGAATTTGAATTGGCATTGATATATATACCTTATAGGGTCGTAAAAACATTTTTTAGACTGCAAAACAACACTAAAATATTACTACTTAACTATTAAAAAAATATATCTATACAGGATCTAGGGACATATAGCTACATGCATTCATCGAATGTTAGCAGATTATATGTAATTTGTATTTAGAAATGCAAATGAAATTTATTTCGCCAAAAAATATTGGAACTACATAGGCTTTGCTTCACACAATACACAGAGCAGAGCAGAATATTGACTCATCGAAGGAATAGCTTATCGGAGAAAAATGGGACCTAAGGCTGCCTTTCCACTGGAGATGTGTGCTATGGATGATCGCGAGTGGTGTAACTATGTGCAGAACAGAGTACCTACAGAGTATTGTCACCTTCATATCACATCTTATTCGCTCCGCTAAAAAACTTAGCATCAATGAAAATGGTCAAGTAGTTTTGTAGCTTAGCTTTGACATCCTCGCATCAGAGGCTGTATATTACATCTCTGGTGGAAAAGCAGCCTTAAACACAATAAATACTCGTTAAAAATTCAATGTTTTCCTCTATAATGCCCGGTAATGTACTAAAAATTTACCTAATAAAACGGGGAAGCTGTTTTTGTAGTACCATATACGGGTCCATGACCTTTTAGATGGATACTGCTAGGGCGGACCGGCTTCTTTTTGTGAAAACAAGCGTTCGACACAGTTTTGGTGGGGAAAAGGGTTTTTTGTTCAACTTCTAAAGGGATTATGCTGGTAATATGAGGGACAAATGTTCGCACCGGTTTCAAACTGCTGTTAACCTTTATTTATGCGACTTGGATGAGTTTTAACAAAAAGTTTGGTCCGCCTGTTGTTTTTTTTTTAGAAAGAATCTGTAACAAAGATTTGTGATTTGTTTTTTAAGTTGCAGTGATATTTTAAAGGGTGATATAAGGATTATAAAGGTACTCAATTAGACAATAATTATATAAAGATATTTTTGAATTGTTGAAAAAAAGAAAAGATTTTTAATAGGTAAATTACCATCCGATATTAGAGAATCAAAGTCCCATTAATATTATAAATGCGAAAGTTTGTGAGTAAGTATGTTTGTTACTTCTTCACGCTGAAATGGCTGGACAAATTTTGATGAAATTTGGTATGGATGTAGTTGACATTGTAGATTTTAAAACAAAGGCTACTTTTTATCCTTCTTCTAGTCTTTAATAAGTTTAATAACCATTAAAAATCACTTCATAAAAATAAAGTTTCCACTCTAAAAGGTTTGCTAAATTAGATTAATTAGTAGTTTTTAAAATTTATCTCAATATGGTAACAACCTGTTTTAGTACATTAATTTATTGCATGCCCCTTTTAACTATGAGTGGGTACGTTTTTTATGACAGAATTTATAAACGCGCGTTACATCGCGTTGGGAGGGCGCCAAGTGTTTTTATTAATCCAGTCTCCAAAGTTATTATTGTATGTATGTATAGTTGTCGAAGTTAAACAGAAAGCCTACTCCAAAGCAGTACTTTAGTAAGCCGACTGGATAGTCCTTGTCATCGTTTTAAAAATTAAACCAATAGAAATGCAGAAAAATTTACATGACGTGATATTCGTACAATTCTTTTACAACGATGATGGAACTATCGCGTATCGTTTTTCGGAGTAGGCACGCTGGATGGTCCTTGTCATCGTTTAAAAAACTAAACCAATATAATGCAGAAAAACTGACATGATGTGATATTCGTACAATTCTATTGGTTAAAAATTCAAAACGATTATCGTATTGTAGTACATACAGATTAATTACATAACAATATTTACAACAAATTTACAAACTACATTTTAAAAAAATCCTCGAGGCGGCCGCTGCTGCCGATCAACGGGAAGGTTCTCAGAAGGCTGGCAGTGATTCCTCTTTGGATCGACAACACAAGGACAGGACAAACAGACATGGTCATGCACACAAATGTTTGTCCTGGATGGGAATCGAACCCAGGACCTGCGGCGTGATAGGTGGTGTCTTAACCAACTGCGCCAACTGGCTTGTCAAAATATTATCTGTCATATTATAGTACTATTTTACTTTTTTTCTTAGTCCATAGATACCTTAAAACTGGTTTAAGGTATATGCAGATAAAGCTGCTTGTATCTGGTGTATAGCAGGGTAATAGTGGCTTTGAGGATTACCAAATGACCTGTGGGACACAGTGTAAGTAAATGGGGTAAGCCAGATAGCTTATATCGTAGCAATAAACTGAAATGGCTGTAGCTTAATACTAACTACCGCCCGCGATTTTACTCGCATTCCCAGGGTAAAAGTTGCCTGTTTTTACCCGACTGATCTAGAAGGAGGCTAATAATTCAAGTGTCGGGTATAATAAATTATCAAAACTCTAAATGGCGGATTACGTACACCAAAACGTAGGTAACCCAAAACTCAAGTGTAAAATATATTTACAAATTATGTGTTTAGTTAAAATTAGAAATAGCTAGCTCTTAATTAAAAAAAGCAAATATCCTAGGACATTCTTCACACACGGCTGATACCAAATTAAGCAGAGCTTGTAATATGGAAACCTTAAGATGCACTTTACGAGCTACGTATATTCAAACGTTATATTTACTTGATACAACGAGCACAACTTTACTTCAGTTTAACTTAGACAAGGAAAATGTATCTTACTTCTTATAATAAACTGTAGTTAAGTTTTCTAACGAACTTGCATAATATCTTCTACGTAAACTTATCTTGAGGAAATTGTTCTTTATTATAATACTAGCTTCCACCCCGCAGTTTCACCCGCGTTCCCGAAGTATCTTATGTTTTCTTGGAATAAAAAGTAACTTTTATGTTATTTCAGGGTATGATCTATCTATGTGCCAAGTTTCATCCAAATTCGTTAAGTAGTTTTTACGTGAAAGAGTAACAAACATACATCCATACTCACAATCTTTCGCATTTATAATTGAAGTAGGATAGTACGATTCTAGGACAACACAAATGGTATTATATACATATACCTACGTGCTTGTCCTATTATACAGGGTTTTGTTTGGGTTATAGGACTTAGGCTGAAAGAGCTGTAGCTGAGGCTTAGAATAACAGCTATAGTGTTCCCCTGCCTGTCGTAAAAGACGACTAAATGAAGTCCTCTGGGGTCATGAGCAGTCGGGACCCTGTGCGTCCAGAAGCAATCCTAAGGTAGACGATGGGTCGTTGTGGTCACGACCCATCGTGCGATAGCACTGCGAGGGTGCTAGGGGAAGTATCACACTTCACCTAGCACCTTAAATCCTTAAATCGTACTAATATTAAAAATGCGAAATTTTGTGAGTATGGATGTTTGTAACTCTTTCACGCAAAAACTACTGAACGGATTTGGATGAAATTTGAAACACAGATAACCTAGATTAACACATAGGATAATTTTTATCCCGGGAAAGCATGAGATCACTCGGGAACGCGGGTGAAACCGCGGGGCGGAATCCGGTATTCTAATAATGAGCAAGGACTGAACAAAAGTGGAAAGCAACACGAGTTAGTTAATTAAAATCGCTGTAACGTAAATCTTACTATGTACCTATTAGATTACTCAAGTACAAATAACTTACCAAAGATTTATGCTGAATTTCTAATTATCATAACGTCGGAATGGTAAAAGCTCTTGAATTTTTTTAGGGTTATTAATAATGATGTACACACGGTCACAGATCAAGCTACACACTGCGACACCTTATGAGGTTTTTAATAGGCGCTATTTTGCAACAAAAGTGTGTAGCTTGATCTGTGGCCGTGTGTACACTATCCAGAGTATTTGGCCTACTATCCAACTAAACTAAAATAACCGTGTATAACTAAAATAGCTATCCAATAGTTTCATAACTTATCGTATCAAAGATTCCAATTATACCAACCATATTTCATTGTAATCAGACAATCTGTAACGGTATACAGTATTCGCAATACTATAAGATACTTGCGAAGATAAATCAATCAAATTGGCAACAGGATCTGTGGAATGACTGCCCATTTCTCTAGGCCTACGATCAATAAAGCTTTACTCAAATCCTTGTTTATTTAACCAGTTGCGGATAAAACGAATATTATGTTGAATAACTTACGATAAATAAATCTAAACAAATATGATGTTTTATGTCAATTGCAATAAAGTAGATATTCAGTAACTCATTTAATTTTGATAACTCTAAATGAGTTTTGACGGTTATAGAACAAATTGATAATTTAATTTGACAATCAGGGGACCAATTCCACTAAATTACAACGGTTGACATCCAATTTCGGTTCAGTTAAAGTTCGTTTCCAATCCAATTCTAATTTTACTAAAAACGGTATTCTACAAAATAAACGAAACCGAAACACGATTGAATTATTATGATTAGATTGTAATCGTTGTTGCCCTTGGTAACCGAAACATCGTTCGTTCATCGTTGTCAGATTTATTAGTGGAATACGAAAACGTGCAAAAGTCGACATTCAGCTGCGATCCATTTGTAATCTAATCAAAATTCATTAGTGGAATTGGCCCCCAGCTGTTCACCACAATTTCACGCGCAAAATGATGAAAAGTAGTCTATGGTACTCTGAGATAATGTAGCTTTATATTAAAGATGGAATTTTTAGAATTGGACCAGTAACTCCGAAGATTACCTCCTCACCGACATCCAAATTACAAACTGACACACATACAAACTTTACCTTTTGATAATATTAGTGTATAAAGTATAAATGAAATATAATTTAAAAATAAATAGAATAGAATTTTGGCCTCGTTTTATTAAATAGCAATGTTGAAGCACATTATAAAATCGTCGATAAAAAAAAATTAAGTCGCATGAAAAATCTGAGTTGGAATAATTTCTTGTAAACCCAAGATCAGGCTTGGATCTTACTTAAAAATCTACACTAAAATGACTTTTACAAAGGTACTCAGAATTTCTTCCCTAAAACCGATATTTGCTGCATCACCTTTTTATAACTTTTTTCCTTTTTTATGTATTCAATGTTAAACTTTTTTCATTACTGACGCCTGAAACTTTACGTTAGTTCCGATCAGTGATCTTAAAATTGGAAATGGCTTACAAAACTTTGGAACAGCTATTCATTAAATTCTTTCGTCTGATAGGACATATTCATTCATCTTTTTATTATTATAACTTAGTATAACTTTAAATACTTAAGCAGTATCGGGTACCTCAGCTTAAATGCTTTATAAATAATTTAGGCTAAATACATATACCATACAGTGGACAGGTGGACAGTCGAGGTGGCAATCAGTGTGTGACATTCTAAGCTTTGTGTGCTTACTACCTTTGATCATCACATTTATCACTGTGAGATTGTAGGTAGTCTAAAATAATATTGACAAGTCCAAAATAAATAAAAAAATAAAATAAAATCTACATATCCGAAAAAAAAAAATTTGATCCTGTTGTTACAATTATTTGAAAGTATGATTGATTAAGCATAATTTAGGATTAAGAGAAATCGAGAGGATTTGAGAGAGATCTTATTATTGAATCAGTCAAAGAATAAAGTTTTAAATACCATTCAAAAGATCCAGTACAGGTAAAATATAAAAAAACAGCAAGTATTACAGATTTTCATTTATTTCAGTGATTACTGATTACATATTTAATAATAACATACGATACCTTAAAACTATTGATTCTAAAAAAATCATTTCCAATATCACCCTTACCTAGTTATTAAATTTCGGATTAATCCATTAAAAAGTACTGTTTAAGTTTAATTTCTTAACTTACGAAATCAAATGGTGTGACGACAAGTAAAACATTTTTCTTGATACTATATTTTATCATCGAATTATGTTTTACCGACGCCTCCGTCCGCAAATTCTTGAAGTACTCAAGATTCGTAAGAGGGGAATCTTTGGTTTCATAACTTAGCGTAACAATGGAATAAATTATTTAAAAAAGGAAAAAGAAAACAAAAAACTTAATAAATTAGTACGGCCATAAAGAAACGCCTTGAAAATTAGCCGGGGCTCAAATTAAAAACTTTAGATGCGTAACAAGAACTTTGCCATCGTTAAGAACTTTGAGATCCCTTATTTTTACTACATCATTTAATTTAACAGTTACACTTGCTTTTTAATTATCTCTAAGGTTAATATTCTGAACTGCATTTTTATCGTATAGATTAACAAACAACTTTTGATTTTTTTTCTTATATTTATTATCATCTAAACACTACAATTTACTTGCTAAGATTCTAATTTTTAATGACTATTTTTTATGCTAAGAAAGGGTAGTGAAACTTATAGTCGTAGAGATGATAGACAAATGAATGTATGTTAGAAAGAGATGGATATAGCTGGTGTTGGAAATGTATTCGATAAATGTACGTATAAGGAATTGACATAAGTTTCTTTAGTGTCCACTGATGCTACTAACGAAGCTGCAACTCGAAATAAAACTAATAATCTGCATGACGATTATTGTCAGTGTTAGCATAGACGTGGTATAAAAAAAAATAAGTCCGTATCAAAGATAATGAGCGAAGCTTCACTAAACAAACCGGAAGTACTCACAGCCAGAATGATTTCCCATACTTCATGTCTAGATATGGTAAAGGGGAAGGTAGTATTTTTTTTTTAATAAGATTTAAAGTTTTTTTTTTATTTAGTTTTAAAGTTAGACTTTTTTTAATCTATATTATCTACAGTGCGTAAGTTTAAACTTCTCTATTTTATTAAAAATATTGGGATTCGAGGCGATCCCTTTTAAAATGGAATGTTAGATTAGTAGCGCTACTTGAATTTGCGACATTTGAACTTCCCCCAAATTGAAATACTTTGGTCACTGAATACCTAGAAGTATCAATAGTAAAAAGTTTAAATGTAGCAATTTCAGAAATCTTAGATTTAGAAGAAATTTATTTGGATACTACAATAGTTTGCTTTAATAAGTAAAGTTTCAATGGCTTAGGTAGATATTTTTCAAATTTAATTTTGAATTATACTAAGCTAATCAAGTGCTAGATTTTAAATTGATAGTTGAAATTACTTACAATATTTAATAACAGGCTTTGGAGTAACTGAAATTTTGGGGTATTGAACATAAACGGTAGTAATAAGGATAGCGGATCAATAAATAGATGTCGAAAATGGAAATAGAAGAAACATTGCTAATAGCTAAATTGTAGAAGCATTACGAGATAATGGCACTGCGGAATGTACCCGTGTTCATAAAAAAGTATCCTAATACAGCTTAACGATTATTTTTTATTTATTTTGTTTCAAACAAGATTATGTTCCATTTAACTTCACTCTTAAATTTACAACCTCCATTAGCTCTTCTAGTTTAATACCTTCATACGTTTTACTACGTTCTTCTTTATTGCCAATAATTTATACGTCGAATTTGTCTTAATTCTGTGAGTCAGCAAACATATGTTAAGTTGTGATCTGCGTTAACCCTATAGTTTAATTATCTTTATATTTTTTAAATACAAAGATTCGTGAGCTCAAGGAATCTTCGTATTTAATTTATTTTTTAAATTCTAGAGATGGCAAAGTTTTTATTTTGACACCTTTCTAAGCATACTTACTTAGATCGGTTGATATGAGAATCCATGTCAAATCCATACAGACATTTGAAAGAGGAAGTTGCTTTTATTTGTATGGAAGTGGATGGGTTCTTTAACATAATACTATCAATATAATTTTTTATATTAATCATAAAACTCCTGAAAATTTTCAAAGCGTTCGTTACATAAATAAAAAATTGTTTTGTTCACATAAAATAACGAATTACAAAATAAATCGGTTGTTAACGTTGACGTTTTCTGATTTATTTAACATTTTTTTAACCGCATTCATTTAACTTTCCTCGTTTATCTCTACCGATAGTGTCACTTCGAACATTCTATTACTAGAAATACAAAATTTTAACGTATTTACAACCATTTTTTTAAAACCTTTGTTTTTATTTAACAAAAACACTCATAAGTACATCCTTGCTTCGCAAACAGTCAAAATGTACAATTCTCTACAAATGTAATGTAGATTTACAAGGACTAGATTCGTTTGGGAACAAAATACTATCGAACATAAATAAAATTAAATCTCGTAAATGAACATTGTCTTCTACATTATTGATGTTGTTTAACTAATATGGTTTCATTATATTGTCTGGCAGTTTATCCATAACATCTGTAATATCTTCATCATCAAAACATTCTTCAACATAATCATCGATGACATCCAGAAAAGCGTTGTATCCACTCATTGCCTAATCAGAGTTAATATTTTTTTTAGAATTTGGTGATATTTTAGTTTTTGCTTATTGTTTAGTTTCATAGTGATTACATAATGATGCATTTTCCTTTTTCGGCCCATGGGTTGTTTTTCTTGTCAGGGGCATGTATGAGAGGATCATTTTTCTCGTTCTCTTCTACATACTCCCTCATTCTGTAACAAAATGATAGAAACACATTATAGCCTTGGGATATAATATAGCATTATTTTCCCTAATAATATTATTACAATCTCTGACAAGCGCCTTTTCCCGAATAAAATGGCTTGATTGACGTGCTTTTACTGAATTAGGTACTGAGCTATATTTATTTATACTTAAGTAATTTTCAATGTTAAATTACCAGTTACTATTCATGTAGTAATGGTTTTAGTATTTGTTCTTTTGCCTCTTATGATTTATGCGTATTAGATCCTAATTTATAATGTAAAGGAGTGTAACTAACTTTCTGACTTCTACAACCGAGAAGGTTCGGTTTCTTCAGGGAAAGCTTGTGAGTGAAACTACTGAACGGATTTGGATAAAATTTGGAACACAGATAGTTTATAACTTGGATTAAGACATACAATACTTTTTATACCGGGAAAACATAAGATCCTTCGGGAAAACGGGTGAAACGGCGGTTCGGAAGCTAGTCACATCATAATTTACTTTACAGTTTTTCATAAAGTTCTCAATCTAGACAAGGGTTCAGATTTATGTCGCTTTATTAGCACCTTTAAAAAACTTTTAAAATTACGAAGTTTTCTAAATCAATTAATACAGAAAGTCAATTGAACACCTCGCATTGCCGCCTGAAACTTTACTTACAAGTACCTCCCGTTATTGGAAATTGATCGTTTATTTATGGCTCCGAATAAATCTTTGCTCATAAATTCAATGTGCCATAAGGAAAATTTTGCTGAAATTGATTTTTAAGTGTGACATTTGGATTATTTATATAGGTATGTTATTATGGCTGTCAAATGTTTGAATATTGGTTAATTGAATTTATGTTGTTAATTTTCAAAATTCATTACATGAATTATCATGCTATTCAGCGTGGGAATGCTGTCAGCCTTCTTGGCACGCTTCCGCTTGGCAGCGATTTGGGTTTTTTTGTTTATTAGTAAGTAGATTAGTTTAGGTATTAGTAATGTTTTTTTATAATAAGTTATGTTACTTTTATTTACATTTATAAGTAGTTTAATTTTATTTTAGTTATTAATAATGTACAATAGATTTAAATAAAAAAAAAAAGTGATATTGTACATAAATATAAGTCAAAATCAAAAGTAGTGTAGTAGGTATGTATTTTAAACCATGTGGTAGCTTTTGTAGTATGTTTCATATAAATAAAGATCTTTCGATGATGTATTTTAAGGGTGAACGTTCGGTTGGAGCGCGAAATTCAAATTTTATCACGTTTTTTGCAAATTGCAGCTCAGTTATAGGTCGTAAGTTATCACCATGTTATTTGCGACAAGCATGGTAGTATATTTACTGATTAATAACAAAAGAAATCATCAACATAATCTTCCAAGGTATATTAATACAATTTTCATGAAATAGTCGTATATGTCAATAATATACCTTGGAAGATTATGTTGATGATTTCTTTTGTTATTAATCAGTAAATATACTACCATGCTTGTCGCAAATAACATGGTGATAACTTACGACCTATAACTGAGCTGCAATTTGCAAAAAACGTGATAAAATTTGAATTTAACGCCCCAACCGAAGCCTCCACCTTAACCTATAAAATTTAAACGTCAAGTCAGTAATCCTTAGACACTTTTCACATGACTATCTGATCCTAAATTCAGTGACCTTATAGTAAATAATCCAGATAACTAATAACATGATTATATTTACACTTAAAAGTCTTAGAAGTCTGGTTGCAAGAATCTATATATATAAAAGAAAGTCGTGTTAGTTACACGTTTATAACTCAAGAACGGCTGAACTGATTTGGCTGAAAATTAGTGGGGTACCTCCCCGCTTAGAACTCAGTTTAGTTAGTAGTTAGTAGGTCCCAGTTTTATTTTTGTTCTCAGGGCAGGACAACGTCTGCCGGGTCAGCTAGTTTGTAATAAAACAATATTTGCAAGAACATGTCATACGTGTTTCCCCTGAAGGAGAGTCAAAACGGGCGACCTCTGACGTGAAATTCAACCTCCATGCCAACTGGTATGATAATAAAATTCCATTTTTATTTATCTCGAAAAACAAAAGTCCCGCCGAGTTAAAAATACTACCTCCAACATACACTCAACCGTTAAAAACCTTAAGTGGACGTAAAAGTGCTGGATCGTTTTTTACGATTTCAGTTTAATGACTATAATATTTATAAAGCGACCATTTCCGCCTGCTTATTTAAGGTTCATTAACCAATGAAAAAAAGTATAAATAGCACTCGAATGTAGGAGGGATGATAATAGCAGTATTATTATGGTTTATGACCAACGGAAATGATACAAAAAATACATCTGAAAAGGAAATTTTGGGATTGTCTAAAAACCTTGACTTGGTTGGAGAGTATAAAAATTACGTCACGTACGTTCATCGCCTTAGACGAGTGTATCATTTTTAGGGTTCCGTACCTAAAAAGGAAAAAAAGGAATCCTTATAGGATCACTTTGTTGTTCGTCTGTCTTTCTGTCAAGACAATTTTTCTCAGGGACGCGTGGAGGTATCAAGCTGAAATTCATATCAAATACTCAAGTCTACTGTCCCTTAGAGCTGTGAAAAAATCAAACTAAGCCAACGCAATCAAAAGATACAGCCGTTTATGCTGCAAATTTTCAACACTCGAAAATCAAAACCGTGTACTTATATACAGGGTACATTCCGTGAACTCAGAATCTCGAAATTTGGTACGAAGCCACGTCTTATAGCACAGATAAAGCAAAAATTGTGAAAAGCATAAATTATTAGTTACACTCAATTACAAAGTTAAGTTTCCGTACAAACTCCTCGGTGCGCGAGTCAAACTCGCACTTGTCCGGTTTTTATAATTATGAAGCTATTAAAAAATATATTCTCATTGCAAAATGTATTGTTTTTAGGGATTTGTACTTCAAAAAAAAAAACAGAGTCCTTGATCACGGTTTCAATCAGACCAATTGACGGGCTGGAAAGGATACAGATAGCTTTTATGACATAAGGACTAAAGGGGTAAAGTGGGGGATCGGGGGTAAAACTACGCAATATAAACGCTTTAAATACACGTTACATAACGAACATGAAATACAAACAAAGCTGTTATTAAAGCTGTCTGTCTGTCCAAGCAGACGGCTGAACGGATTACTATTGGATTTTTTCCAATCACTCGCTACGACATACCAATTTGCTTTGATTAAATTATTCGCTGTATTTTAATAGGCATTTACTGTTTTTGTGCAATGATATTTATGGCGCCTCCAAAAACACAAAAAAGTACAGAATTACTTTGTAGGACACTCTAATCTGACACTTTAGTCCTATGTTTTCACGCGTATTGTACTAGCTGTCCCCCGCAGTTTTACACACGTTACCGGAATAAAAAGCAGGTAACCTTCGGGGATAATGGAGCTTCCTATTACTGAAAGATTTTTTCGAATCAAACCCTACGGCCGGAGAGATTTTAGATGCACTTTAATTTGTAATCTAAATTAATTAATTCAGAGGTCTCCGTTCATCTTGTTGAAGCCTCTCGTGACAAGAAGGCTAGCACATACTTTGCTCAAAGATTTGCCATTGCCATCCAGCGTCGCAATGCTGTCGCCTTCTTGGCACACTTCCGCGGGGCAGCGATTTGGCACAAATTTTCTATTTATAGTTAGGTAGTTTTTTTCTTAATTTGGTTCATTTTGTTACATATAATAATTATTTCGATGAACAAAATGTTTTCCTAAGAAATAAATATATAGTTACCATATTTAAAATGTATCCACTCTTTTCGTTCCCTCCTATTTAAAAAAGTAATTTTTCAAGTGCACATTTACCACATGGTGAAGGTACTTTAATTATATTTTTTTTTCAACGCTTTTTTGTCCCAACCCTGAACACGAACTTATCAGGACATTATACAGGCGTCGTTTATATAATTTGTTTAAAAAAACAGGAGACCTCTCCACCTCAAGGCCCGAAGAAAGCGAATAGAGATACAATAACAGACTGTATCCTAACCAAACATCCAGACGTTGTAAATAATATCCGACAGATTTGAACATAATATTGTTATGAACACCGGTTCCCTGGACACTGATAAATTATTCAACGTCCAGCAGTGCGGGTATGGACGAAAATTGATATTAAACAAATCAGGGTATATAGGACGAAATTATCATATTTATGTTAGCAGCGGCTTTGCCTGTACGCAATTTTTAGGAGCTTTGGCCATTGTCATTTTATTTTGACTCGAGTTTCTATTTAAATCCTGACAAAAATCAACTAGTAAACGTACACATAACATTATACATTATTTTCTATTCTATTCAACCAGCAAAAGTAATACTAAGCTGTCGGTTTTACCTAACTGCCTAAAATATAATAATGTTAGGGTTCCATAATTTAAAAACCTTCAGTTGAAAATAACGCAGAATTATATTAATGAAACATAATCATGCCTTAAGATAACTTAAGTCAAAAATCTCTAAGTCAAAAGTCTACATACTAATAGTCAAAGTTATTGAGGAACAAAGTAGATAATTCCTCTAAAAAAATAAGCAGTAGCAATATATTTTATAAATATTAGGTATATATATTATTTCAATAAATAATTTAGTTGTTAGTTTGATGAATTAAATACGTTTATTAATTTTGATTATAATATCAGTATTGGAATGAATAAAGAAGGCTAGCAGTAGGTAAGTAGAGTAATAAAAAAATATTTTTTGCAATAAAGAAACAAAACAAAACATTTCAATATAATAAAAAGTTTTTTTGAATAAATGTTTTGCCTTATTATTATTTCAATTCCAGAGGCAGCACTCGCTAAACAAGAACCTGACGCTGTGAGATATATGATATGAGAACCGGTTATTTTTAAAGTTTTAAGTGCCTACCATCACATCAACATTAAAATAGTTTCAAAATATAGGCGTACTGTAGAAGCGCAAGACGATGAATAAAATGGTCTTTGCGCTTTAAATCTGATTAACCAGTTTTCTGTAGTGAAGATGTTTGTGTAAATGTTTTTTTTAAATGACCTTGCGTAGGAGCCTATTTGAGTATGATAAAATTCAAGCCTAACTCAAAGATATTTTTTTTAATTACTTTGGTAACTCAAAGTAAAAAGAAATATATTCTACAGAACCAATATTCCGTAAACAAATTCACAGCTGACTGATCTTTTTAATTTCACCAAATGTGCCCGAGTAGCATTTTTTGTTGGTATTTCGTTGGGCCACTGATCGGCACAACCACCACTACCGTTGGTCAACCGTTGCGAGTGACACACCTGTTTTCAGTAATGCCAACGATGTCTCCCAACATAGGGCCTACCAGGACGACTATGTTGGGCCAACCACTGTTTCTCATCGTTGGGCCAACCACTGTTTCTCATCGTTGGGCCAGATTAACATTTGCAACTTATGGCCTACAGCTATACGACTACGTTGGGCCAACCACTGTTTAGAATTGTAGGGCCAGAATTACATTTGCAACATAAGTCCTACAGCTATATTCCACGGTTGGTATACAGTGATTCTATTTTGTAGGCCCTTCCTACGCCATAACGTAGGGTTACAGATGTTTTATCTTACGCAGGCGGGTTGGTCTTCGAGAGCGATACTATACCGCCCGTGCACACAACAATGTGCATGTGCATCTACACTCAAGGAAGGTCAACCCGTCTTCGTGAGATAAAACAACTGTAACCCTACGTTATGGCGTAGGAAGGATCTACAAAATAGAATCACTGTATACCAACCGTGGAATATAGCTGTAGGCCTTATGTTGCAAATGTAATTCTGTAACATACAAAGTAAAGGTCTTATGGCTGAATTCACTAACATCACTCAAATCTAACTGCAAATTAACATTTGATAACAGACATTTGAATGCTTTATGGAAGATCTAAAAGTTAAATTATGTTGGTGAATTTCACTATTATATAATTACTTAAAAAAATTTCAAAAATAAATTACATAATATTTCGATATCAGTGATAAATGAAAAAAATTTGCAATGACGTTTATTGGAAATTTGATTTACTTGACAATGGCTTCATAATAAGAATATAAATATATATATATTTTTTTAAGATCAATAAGCAATTTAACTTGGTTAGATACCTACCTATAGCAAAAATGACCGCAAGTTTTTGTTTAGTCATAATTTCTAACCATAACTTGTCTTAGCACCATTTTTGCTTTCCCTTTTATTAGCAGAAGAAAACCTTTAAAAGGAAAGACAAATTACATTCGTTAATTTTTATAATTCTCAAGGTTCGATGCAACTACATTACATGTTGAAGCTGTCAAATTTCCTATAATTTATGCAGTCCTAGCCCTGATATGGCGATGCTTTGTACTTCTTAAAGATCTTCGGCTTTCTCTGCCTCCATCTATCTTTAGTGAACCGGAACCAGTTTGAAACTACGGCATGAATATCAGCATCTGTGGCTCCTTCAAAAGGTTTATTTAGTCAAACGGCACCTGTAGGTAAGAAATTTTATCATATAGTTATTGTTTTTACTATTACCTACATAAATCATCATCAAAAGTGCAGGAAACAATTTGTGGGTAGGGATAGGTAGGTAGGTGTAGGTATGTTTCAGTACCATATTTTTTTGCGGAGCAGGACGTCTTCCGGGCCAGCAAGTAATTAATAATTTCTTGTGTTAATTAATATTTTTACGAAAGATACAAAATAGATATCAATTTTTTAAATAAAGGCCCCGCCATTATTACGGTCACCTATCCCATATAAATGTTTCCAGCCCAACAGGAAGTTAGTTCAAAATAGATTGCAAAATTTGTACCAAACAGACAGACAAACTATAATTAATATAATACTGTATTCCGAGCCGCGAAAACATTAAAAAATTTCTATATGTAGCAAATTTCATCCAAATCTGTTTAGTCTTGCAGTGCTGAATGGTAACAAACATACACGCAAATAATTATCAGCAATACAGATAACTTAGTTATAGTATAACTAATTTAATATATTGAGACTTACCAGGACCATGGCTGGCTGTCCTAGATCCCATATCTACTCCAGTTGACTTTGATGTAATACAAGGTGCACTTATTATTCTGGTTTCTGTAAAATCAAAACATACTTTTTATCACTATCTTTATGAACTACTTTATTCTATAATATACAATATTTACAACAAATATATAAATATACTATTTAACAAAACATAAGTAAACATAAGTTTGCAGTTTTTGTGAGTGATATGAATTTATTTTCTGTTATCATCAAGTAACTGATCTGTACTATCAATTAATTTAATATCACAGATTTTGACCGTTTACATTTAATGCTTGTGTCAGACTGATTTTTATAATAAATACAAATCACTGAACTTGGCAAGAAAAAGCAACAAAATATTATTAGAAATATATGTCACACAGGGAGGTAGTCAGGACCAGATAAATCGAAACAGAACAATTGTTGAGAAAAAATTAAAAAACCCAAGGGGGATCTCCATACCAGTAACCTCGATTTCATGGCAATTTTTAGACCATTTTTGTACAAACTCTTTTCCCAAAATAGCTTGTATATTCCAGGTGTCAAATTAATCCCGCCCCAGGACTACTCAATGACCATCAAATTAAGCTTAAGAGAAGTATATGGTTTGTACGTAAAACAACAAATACAAATTACGTATATGTAAAACGGTCACCCATCTATTTTTTCGACCGCGCTTACAGATGCTTATCATTAGAGTTGAGATTTATTATTTTATAAATTATATGGATCACGGAACCCTCAGTGCTCGAGTCCGACTCCTACTTGCTTGGTTTAATCTGGCATTATTTATTTTGGAGGAGGGCCTGGTACAAAATAAATAGTAATAGTCCCGTTTAATATACAATGACAGTAAAAAAAAAACACTCAACTCACCTGTTTCATATAAAATCCGATTGAAGGGATAGACGATCCAAGTATCGTCTGGTAATATTTTTGTTGGCAGGCACTTTATCAGACACTTGTTGAATTTTGAAACTATTTTATGTGGAGGCTAAAGGCACTCCTCAAGTTTACGAGTAATCCACTCCTTTGACGCTCAAACTACCCAAAATACCGCCAATACTCCCATCACAATCGTCAAACTCAACCACCTTGTACATTATCAAGATTACTAAAAAAAGAATAGGTCGTAGGTATTCACTTGCACACTATTTTGTTTGTGTTATAGAAATAAACTTCAAAAATCTCTTCTATCCTTTGAAAAAACAAAAAAAAACGTGAGCACACAGAAAGCACGCAACTACATCAAAATTATCAATACAAAATGGCCGATTTAGCCGGCCGGCCGGCGAAATTTAGGACTGTTGATAAAATATCGATATATCGAAATATCGATATTATTATTTTGAAATATCGATATTTATTACTAATATTTTTTTAAACGATATATCAATATTTCGATATTGAAATGTAGATATCGATGGTCGATATTTTTTTTAAATAAATTTTAATTTTTTTTCGTTAATTATTTAATCGCTAAAATTTTGGATCGATAGTAGGCATTTTACTCCCGTGCTATCAGAAATAGCTGTTAAATATTTAATTTCTTCTGCTACATCTGTAGCATCTGAACGAGTTGCTTCTACAATCAATCTTTTAGTGCCTAATAATCGTAGTAGTCAAACAGCTGAACATATAAAACAAAGAGTATTTTTAAAAACTCTTACTGAAAAATATTGGTACACATAATTGTCTTATTTAAATTAAACAATAATTACTAAGAACTATATATAGTTATAACCTAACACTTTTATACATTTATAATTTAATTTGCTTAATAAATATACTGGACTATAAACTGTGTAATCATTTTTGAGCTGCCTTACGATTATTTTTTTTAAATAAAGCCGATATATCGAAATATCGATATTTTTTTTCGATATATCAAACTCCGATATTGATATATTTAAAAATATCGATATATCGAAAATCCGATATTTTTAAAAATATCAACAGTCCTACGGCGAATGTTTGGCGACTCGCGCGCGTGTCAAGTCAAGGTTGCATCACCCGCGCCCGTCCCGCCCGCGGCCCGCACCCCTTTGTAAATTAGTTGGTTGTTGGTTGGCATAATACTACCTATTTTCATGTTCGAAAAAAACATTTGTAATAAAGCATGTAAAATTATTCAGGGATCATAATATTTTTGTTATATAAATAACTAAGTATAAATTACTCATATTTATTTGAACTAAGCGTGATGTACTGTACGTGTTGATACGTAAATTACACGTACTACTTACATTCATCGAGACTAATTTCCTAGTTTTTTTTTTAAAACTGCCTTTTCTAAAAATGTAACCTAGCTAGATCGTTTTTTTCTCCCCCGAAACCCTCTGCATATTAAATTTCATGACAATTGTTGGAGCCGTTTCCGAGATTCAGATTATATAGGTATTAGATTATTAGGTATTATATTAGGTATTAGATTGTTTTGTGTTATTTTGTTAAAATATGACGATAATTGTATGAGCCCTCGTATGGATTTTCGGTTGAAAATCCAACTAAAACCGCGGTCAGGCCTTTGTTTTATGTTCGTATAAATTTTCTGTTGGGAACGCTGATCGAAACTGCAGTTGGGCCATTGTAGGCTGCTGGTATGAATTTTCGGTTGGAAAACTGTGGTAAGACCTTTGTTTTATTTTCGTATAGATTTTCCGTTGGGAATGCTGAGCGAAACCACAGTAGGCCCATTGTAGGCTGCTCGTATGGATTTTTGGTTGGAAATCTAACCAAAACCGGCAGTAGGGCTTATGTTAGATATTTGTATGATTTTGCTGTTGCAAAGCCTACCAATTAGTAGTGAGGCCATTGTTGGCCGTTCGTTAGATTGTCACAAACAACTGTTGGCACCGTTGGCCAACGCAAAATGCTACTAGGGTGGCCGCTTTATATAAAGGTGGAATATTTTTCCTCCGGCTATGTAAGTTAATCTACGTATTTTCCAGATGTAGGCAAGCCACGCATAGCGGGTATGAGGGTTGTTCGAGGAAAGGTGTTTCATGGTTTACGAGCTTGCAAATTAGTTTTGACTTGTTGGTGCTAGGTAATATGTATAATATGTACCTATTGGTATGAATACACGTCAGCTTTTTGAGCTTAAATCACGTTTATGAACTTGGAAATAAAGTAGTTTTTCTCTGCATTCATTGTTGCAAGACATATGTAAAAAATATATGTTAAACTAGAGAATATATGACGGAATAGGATTTTTTAATTTTTAAATTTGAATTTAAGAGTTCATTAGTCATAAACAATTGTGAATTTGCCCTTTGAAAATTCACGAATGTTTTTTTTTCTTAATGTTCCATCCATCCAAATAACTTCATACATTCTGAAATCGATAAATAGAAAGAAAGGGAAAAGTTTTCTTACTTTTAAAAAAAACGCTCAGTTTTTTTTATTAGGTACCTAAAACCGTCTTTTTACTAAACTGCCTCGCTTATACCCGACAGTTTGGTAACGGGCGGAGAAATCATAGTTTTATCTTGTATTCCTACAAACTTAATTAATTACACCGTCAGTCATTGGTGCCGATTCTGTTGTTTACGAACTTAACTAATATTAAACAAGTTCCCTTTCTTTCATTTTAACCTTATTGAAAAAAGATAGAACATTTTTAATGCTGTCAGTTTAATCCATGCCGTCGTAATGTACGGGTAAATAGTCGTGACCAATAAAGATCGCGCTTAAATTCACGTTGAAATGTGTGATCGGATTAAACTGACAGAACTAAAATATCTGGCATCCCTTTCTTATATTTACTATTAGAAAGAGATATAGTGAGATTAAATTTATTTTAGTTCGTAAACAACAGAATCGGCACCATTGTCACTTAAGAATTTCACCTAAAACATCTGACAAAATTTTACAAGTCAAATCAAATATTCTACCATTTCAATTCGTAATGCCCTAATTCGGGCCATAACTAAATTAAAAAGTACTATCAACAAAGTTGAAGCATGATCATCTTAAGAATGTATTTTGTGTACAGTGACCAGCGGCTACCTGTGCCTCACACAATATAACCAGACAATGCGCTTGTCATAAAAATAGGTAGTCTAAACAAATGATTTTACAAGAGACGTTTTTATCGTTAACAATGGAAAGGGCGAACTATGATACAGTAGGACACAACTTAGATGTGGCAACGGCAAATCGTTTTCGTACACTTCACTTTCGATTTACACAACTAATAAAAATCATTTATTATCGCGCCATTCAACGTTCAACAAGATGTAGGCGCACTAATTTTGGGAACGATCGATTTTACGAATTTTCGAAAAGGTTTCAAAACTGATCATGCTTCAATTTTGTTGATGGTACATTCGCATTGGGTAGACAACCGTTTTTAATTACTTTAGTAGATAAAGTTCAGTAGTTACGACTTATGAGTACTCAGCTAATTGGTACGGACGTTGTACTTGCAATTTAGACAGTTAGCACAATGACGCCGTGCATTCGACGAGTTTTACTGCTACATGTGGTATGTTCTCGAGTTTATTAAATTTAATTATGTTTCGTTTAGATATCATCGTCCATTGACGAAGAAAAAGCATGTTCGTTTTATGAATACGAAAATATATTTTTACTAGAAAGAACACAAAACACTTACATTCTTATATAAAAAAGTTACGAAACGTTGTGTAGCCGCTGTCTGTCTGTTTGTCTGTATGTCCGTCTGTCACCATGCTGTATCTCATGAACCGTGATAGTTTTTTACCATTTTTATAGATAATGGTACGGTACTCTTGTGCGCGAGTCCGACTCGCACTTGACTGTTTTTTTTATTAAAATCATAATTTATCATGCAATGTATAGATACAATACAAGAAAATAAACCGTACATTTTCAACATAAAAACCAAATTTCACTTACATGTAAGTATGTATTTACAAAAAAAGAAGTAGTACCATCAACGAACTTGAAGCATGATCAGTTTTGAGACCTTTTCGCTTGCAGCCAGTAATCATAGTTCGCCCTGTCCATTGTTGACAATAAAACGGCCTCTTGTAAAATCTTTTGTCTAGACAATTTACTGACAATGACAATCTACTATTTTATGACAAGCGCATTGTCTGGTTATATTGTGTGAGACACAGGTAGCGGCTGTTCACTGCACACAAAATACACCCTTAAGGTGATCATGCTTCAACTTTGTCGATAGTACATGTAGTATATCAGTTATCTGGTTTCCATAGTACAAGCTCTGCTTAGTTTGGGATCAGATGACCGTGTGTGAAGAAATGTCCCAGGATATTTATTTATTTATTTATGTACTAAACGTACAGTATATAGGCAATAAAAGGTCGTATCTTCGTACAACCTAGTACCGAAATTATGACCTAGTACTTACCTATCTGTTCTTATCTGTTCATATCTTATCGGTATTTACCTTTAGCACACGATATTGGTATATAGTCGATACTACGATATCTGATAGTTTCAAAGCTATCAGTATGATCGATGTTATGTCATATTCCTATTTTATGTCCCCTCAGTTAAAGATTTTATCTGGTAATCTTTGATTTATTAATTTACTAGCATTCATACTGCCGTTTTACCCGTTTCAGAGATGAAAAGTAAAATTTTCATAAAACTACAACACTCCAGAAATGGCTGAGCGAATCTTCTTGAATCATAAGAACCATAAAAAACCTTTGGAGCTATGATGCCATAGACAGACACACAGATAAATACTACAAACTTATGATATCCCTCTTTTTCGTCAGAGGTTTATAAACAATCTTGTGCATAATGTATGAAAAGTTTAATTTTTTTCTGTCGATTTTATATACTGCTACTTCATTCAAGTTCCATCTCTGCTAGTCCTAATATCATATCATATTAATATAGTAAATGCGAAAGTTTGCGAGTTGGTAAGTTTGTTCTACACGCTCCAACGGCTGAACCAATTTTTATTAACACAAATCTAGGAAACTTTTTATCCCTCGGAAACGCGGGTGAAAACGGGGCGAAAAGCTGTTTTATAAATAACAATCTATCTGCGTTAAAGTTATAGTACCTGGCTGACCGAGCTTTACTCAGTTTTTTTTTGGTAAATCGTATTTTCTAGAAATGAAACCTAGCTAGATAGTTTTATCGCCCTCGAAACCCCCTGCATACTAAATTTCATGAAAATCGTTGGAGCCGTTTCCGAGATTCAGATTGTATACAAGAATTGCTCGTTTAAAGGTATTAGATAGATATACATACCTATAGTTAAATATACTTAATTGAGAACCTTTACATCAGAAATTCATCTGAAATGTCATCACATTTAGGTATGTGTACACGTTAATATTTGAACAGTATTAATTATTATGGTACTCATTTAAATCTAGTCAAATTTACTTAAGGCACAATTTAATACAATATGGCGTAGAACTGTATTTGCCGTTTGCAATTAGCGTATTATTTGTTTGAACTAGTCCTTAATTAGTTTTTGGCTGATGAATTGTCTGTAGTGGTCCAAATTGGTTGCCTAAGAATAAGTATGCAAGCTTCAAAGCTTAATTTTTGTGAGGTTATCTGAACTGAAAAAGGTGTTATGTGTAAGTTTTTTTTTCAGTATCCAGTGTTTTAGGTTATATTTTGTTAATAATATATTGCAGACGTCAAAAAGTTACGAAATAATGTTAGCTCAAACTAAAACACTGTATTATACAGGACGATTATTTTATCATTGTCCAAATTTTCAGGGATCATTTTACTTATCATTAGGAACAAATTTGACTATGGGATCAACCTGGAAATCACGAAAAAAAAATTCATTTTGACCGAACAAGATTGATGTTTTGTATGAAATGTTGAATGCTTACAATATTTTCTGAAAATTTGGACGGTAATTAAAAAAACAGCCTGTATCTATATGAATTTATAAAAATTACAGCCTCTTAGTTATGCGATAGAAAGAGAAGCGTTTTTGTAGGGTTCAAGCCTTTAGGGGTTTTAGGTTTTTAGGGGTCAAGCCTTGTGTACTGTTATACTATTTCTTAATCTATGGTTACCGTAAAAATAAGAGTAATCAAAATTGTGCAAAGTGCTTTTGAGAAATAAATAAAATATCCTGGAATGTCATTAAATTGTAAAGTAAATTATGTATTTTAAATTACAGAGACACTAAAACACAATACTAAACACGTGTCTTTTCCTTGTAGAATTAAGGAAATAATATTACATTAGACTTTATACCTAATAATTTCCTGGAAGTAAACCCGTCATAATATTCGATTTGAAATATTAATTGCTGACAATAAATTTAATTAGGTAGACAGAAAGACGATCATGCACACAAAACGTTTGTCATGGATAGGAATCGAACAAACACCTGGAAATATTTTTCTATGAAAATCTTAATAAAAATCGACGGGCGACGACGCGACGAACAGCTAGTTAAAAGAAAACAAAGCAGATGAAACCATGTAGCGGTAAAATTAAGGCGTTCTTTGGTTAAAATCAAGTCATTCGCAAAATATATTAAATACCCTAAATATTTAAATTACAAACAAATAGAATGTGCCAAACACATTATACCCTTCTATAAAAAGGTCTGACAACACAATTATCAGAAATACATAACATCGAACTAAGACCCCTCCCGATGTTAGGGTTGTTACCTCTATATAAAAAAAATCAATGCCACTTTTTTTGTAATTTTATAACTCAAGAACGACTAAATTGATTTGGCTGAAAATTGGTCAGTAACATACCTTGGAGGAATATGTTGATGATTTCTTTTGTTATTAATCAGTAAATATACTACCATTCTTGTCGCAAATAACATGTTGATAACTTACAACCTATCAACCTTGACGGTTCAAAATTTTCTTTTCAACATAAATTAAATTCATTTAATATTTATTTATTCGTTTTGTTTCAGGGTGGTGGTTGGTGAACGCTGCCCTTATCCTGCCGGGAGGTGATCCGCCTCCAGCGCTTCACCTTTCTACTCTTCCTGCGCGTTCGGCATGGGCAGCCGTCCACTTCCTATCAAGTTCCAAGCATAGCATAGTTTATTTTTATTATTACCTGTATACATGCCACTTTTGGCCATAAACATTGACCCTGGCACCAGTTCGGACCCACAACTAAGCAGTCAGGTATGTGACGCATCACAGGAAAATTTATTAAAATGTGAGCAATGTTCTCAGCCTCGCTTTTTTCGCGGAAATCGTGGTTTAAAAATTCATATAGGCAAGGTGCACAAAGTTGTCCAAATCCCCAATATTTGTGTTTCGGTTTCAAATTCTGTCCTTTCGTTTTCACAAAAGATTAGTTTTCTCAAAAATAATGTACCTTTGATTAGGCGGATTCCACGTGGAGCACGTTTCTGCGTGGCTTCAGCTCTATGTGTATGTATCGATAAAATTTTAAATAAAAATTTGGAAAGCGATTGGGAAGATTTGCTCATGTTTTCATATAGAGTGTTGCATGTCCCCAGTAGCCACAACAAAGAGATCTCTCTCACTCAAAAAATTAAAAATAATTGTTTACATTTAGACTCAGTTATTGACTCGGATTTTCCAAATTTTCCTAAACGTCAAAATTATATTAATAATAGTAATGATTTGGCCAATACCATTAGAAAAATTGAAAATAAAGCCAATGACGGCGACTTCAAAGGTGCAGCACATCTGTTATTTTCGAGTGATGTCGTCGCTTTAGACACACCTGAAACTCTGTCCGCTTTGGAATCAAAACATCCACCTTCGCTCCCAAATGCTAGCCTCCCCGATCCCCCTTCTTTCGACCAAACTTGTCTAAATTGTAACGATCAAGATCTTTTGAGTGTAATTTTATCTTTTAAACCTGGTTCTGCTGGCGGACTCGACGGTTTCACACCACAGCATTTCAAAGATCTTATCTGTGGTGCCGCCGGGGACGCTGGTACCAAATTATTATCAAAATTAACCTCTCTTATAAATCTAATGTTGGCAGGAAAGGTACCGAGCCCCATCACTGAGATAATTTATGGGGCCAACCTTTGCGCCTTATCAAAAAAGGACGGTGGTATACGACCCATCGCTGTGGGTAATACTATCCGTCGTATGGCCTCTAAAATTTGTTGCCGTCACATTCTCCCGAAAGTTTCTGAATTATTTCAGCCAATTCAACTTGGTTTCGGCTCAAAGGGAGGATGTGAGGCAGCTGTTCATGCGGCTCGGACTTTCCTTTTAAATAACGGAGGTGATGTTTTGCTCAAGGTCGACATAAAAAATGCATTTAACTCCGTCGATAGGGCCGCTATGTTAACACAAATACAGGATATTTGTCCAGAAATATATTCATACCTTTGGCAATGTTATGGGTTCCAGTCAAAACTTTTTTTTAGGGAACATTCACTTGTTTCCGCAGTGGGCTGTCAACAGGGCGACCCTCTCGGTCCGGCTATCTTCAGTTTGGCTATTCATCCGATTATATCCAGCTTAAAATCTAAATTTAATGTTTGGTATCTGGACGATGGTACTCTGGGAGGTGACGCGATTTCTGTATTAAGTGATTTAGAAACTCTAACAGCAAATTTTAAAAAAATTGGGCTAGAATTTAACTGCTCCAAATGCGAGCTCCTTGTTTTAGATTCTCTTCCAGAATCAGAACAAACAGAAATTATTCATAAATTTGATGTTTTGGCTCCTAACATTAAATTACTTTCAAAGGAGTCTCTTCATCTTCTTGGGGCTCCTGTCTTAGATGAATCCATTCCCGGTTTCTTTGAGAAAAGGATTCAAAATTTTAACGACTCTTCCAATCGTCTTTATGAGATTAATGCCCATTATGCATTTTTTATTGTACGTCTTTGTCTTTTTGTGCCGAAGTTTACCTACTTACTCCGTTGTACTCACTTGTTCAAATTTGATCAAATTTTAAATACTTTGGATGATATGATCAGAATTTCTCTTTCTAAAATCCTAAATTGCAGTTTTGATGAAAACAAAGTTTGGTCTCAGGCCACCCTTCCCATACGTTATGGCGGCCTAGGAGTGCGGAAAATTTCGAGCACATCATTACCGGCGTTTCTGTCCTCGGTATACAGCGTGGGTGACCTTGTCAGATCTGTTTTGAACCCTTCTATTGGATCTGCTGAGGTTTCTTACCTGTCTGATGCCAGAGATGCTTGGCGGACAGCTTGTCCAGGCACAAATATTCCGACCTCGAGTAGCTCTCAGAGAGCGTGGGACAAGCCCCTTTGCGAAAAAATTTGGCAAAATTTATTCACAAATTTTTCTACGGATTCAGATCGCGCACGCTTGCTAGCTGTCTCTGATAGGGACTCAGGTCACTGGTTGCAAGCCATTCCATCCACAAATATCGGGACTATGTTAGATCGAATGACTTTAAGCCTGTGCATTTGTCTTCGTCTTGGTTCCAGGATCAATCATCCTCATCGCTGCCGCTGTGGTGATTTCGTCAGCGAGCTTGGCCACCATGGGTTGTCGTGCTCTCTAAGTGCCGGCCGAATCTCTCGTCACTCGGCTCTCAATGACATAATCCGCAGGGCTCTTGTTGTCGCCAATGTGCCTTCTGTACTGGAACCAGTCGGTATTATGCGTGGCGATGGCAAGAGACCGGATGGTATGTCTTTGATCCCATGGAGTGTCGGTAAGTCGTTGGTGTGGGATGCCACATGTGTTGATACACTTGCGCCATCTCACTTGCCAGCGACATGTAGAGTTGCAGGAGCGGCTGCAGCTGGTGCGGAAAATTCTAAATCCAAAAAATACGCTTCTATTGGCCCAAATTATTTATTTTTGCCTTTTGCAGTCGAGACCATGGGTCCTTGGGGGTCCGAGGCTCGCCGATTTTCTCGAACATTATCTTCAAAATTAATTGAAGTCACAGGGGACCGGCGGGCGGGGAGCTTTTTCCGCCAACGCGTTAGCTTGGCCATACAAAGAGGGAACGCTGCCAGCCTTCTGGGAACCTTGCCGTTGATTGGCAGCAGCGGCCGCCTCGAGGAAATTTTTTATATATAGTTTGTATATTTGTTGTAAATAATTGTAAATATTGTATATTTATAGAATAAAAAAACCTATAACTGAGCTGCAATTTGCTAAAAACGTGATAAAATTTGAATTTTGCGCTCCCACCGAAGGTTCACCCTTAATACGTTAGAAATAGACAGACGGCCCACCCAATGGTAAGTGGTCACCGCCGCCTAAAAAAATTTGCAATACCAGGAGGATTGAGTGCATAAATTATAACAAGCGTGAAGTAAAACCCGAGATACGTGCCCGATGGGCTGCATAATAAAATTGTATGATAGATGACAGCCATTGGACGGATATAGTTTGCCTCGAGTGCTTTTAATATTATAAATACGAAAGTATAAGTTTGTAGGTTTGTTGTTGACATTTGATATTTGAATATAACTCGGTACATAGTGTAGAAGTAGTAATCAATACCCTAGAATAAAATAGATAAGACAAAATTTACAACGAGATAATGCTAGATCCGTTGAAACGACAGTTAACCAAGATAGTTTTTTTATCAAAAAAATATTATTCATATTTAATGCTATAAAGTATGTTCGACAACCCTATTATTTTCCCGAAATCCTCTTCTTTGTCACCCGTGCGGAGACCACTCTGTTTTTGGGTCAGTTACTCTGAGGTACCAAGCGAAGCGATACGTTGATGACATTTTCACTCTTATTTCATGCGACAGACGTGATCAAGTATTATTTTTGTCATCTTCCATTCTTTTTTATGTTATAAAGATGGGGGAAATGGGTAAACGTCTCACCTGATGCCTATTTGGAACGTACCCGTAAAATTTTAGGAGGTACAGTTTTTATGTGAAATATTCTGGGAAAAAATGGGGTTATTAAGGTTGGATGGATTAGGTTCTGTAAAAGAGGGAACGTTTGGAAACGTAGTATCATTTTAGGTAACAGAGTGGCGGTATTAAAATATAATAAGTGTATCAAAATTTGGATTACACTGTAATTTTATTCCCTTTTGACATGTTGAAATTTTAATACCTTTCTTTTGTTTAAAAGTCAAAGTCTGTAAACAATCATACCACCTGATGTATTTTATATATATATGGTATCTAAAATACTTAATTTAAAAGTATCTTGCATTTTGTATTCCAGATATTTTGTACACGGTATCTTGTAAATCACTGGTTATTTGGGTTTTAATCACATTAATCATGCTGGGCTATTTTTAATCACTTGTAGTGCTTTGTAGGGAAGTAGTTCTTTTCAATATGAACTACTCTTATTATTGTTCTATCACTGTCAAAAAAAAAACTTTTCATTCAATTTGGCTGATCAATGCTGATGTTTATTATATTGTGATGGTTCTAGTAAAAAAAAACTTCGTTTACGATTTTTATTTAAAGGTATTCTTTAAAATCAACTTTTCTCAAGATTGTGATTATTATTGACGCAGTGTTACACAGAATTTAATATTTAATAAAAATCCTCACCACAGAATAAACATTCATTTCACTTAACACAAAGGGACAAAAATGTAAATTAAAACGGAATAAAGCCTGTTTAAACAGATGCTATATTTAAATTCTATGTTGTCACTAACTTTCCACCCCGCGGTTTCACCCACGATCCCATATTTAACCCTCTTAGGAGTGGATGCCCACACTTTTCAAATACTCTCAAAATTTCATGTATACCTATAGAAGCACCGGAGCGGTTCAATCTATGCGTTAATATGTCAGTCAGGACGTCCACTGCTGGACAAAGGCCTCCCCCAAGGATCTCCACGATGGCCGGTCTTGCGCTACCCGCATCCAGCGGTTTCCCACGATCCTCACAAGATCGTCGGTCCACCTTTTGAGGGGCCTGCCCACGCTGTGTCTTTCGGTTCGTGGTCGCCACTCGAGAACCTTTCTGCCTCAGAAGCAGTGCTGAGTGATATGCCCCGCCCACTGCCACTTCAGTTTGGCAATTCTTCGGGCTATGTTCGGTTACTTTGGTTCGCCTGCGGTTCTCATCATTTTTGATTCGATCTCGCAGGGAAACTCCGAGCATGGTTCATATGATAAGGTAAGGAAAACCATGGATTCGTAAGTTATTTTGGACCCTCAACGATAATATAATGTTAGAAGGTTAGAAGTAAAAGTTAGGTAAATTTTAGTCTTTATAATGTCAGGCAAAGAATAAGGATTTTTCACAATTCGACCCATATAAAGATCAAATAGGTAACTCTTGGACGGAGAACTAGTAAAACAAATATTTTATTGATATCACCAGGATTTTAGGTAGGGTTTACCCAGGTAGGGTTTTAATTATGACTCCCTGAAATATAATTTAATATAAACTTTAACTTTGAAATCATGGGATCAGTGGGCTCGTTTAAAAAGGGTCCGGATTAACAGACCCTTTTGCTATTGAATCTAACATCACTAGAATTTAACGTGCTATTATAAATTAAATAAATAAATCCTGGGACATTCTTCACACGCGGTTATCTGATCCCAAACTAAGCAGAGCTTGTACTATGGAAACCAGATAACTGATATACTACATGTATTACTTTTTTTTATTGTAAATACATACTTATACAGATAATTACACCCAGACACAGGAAAACAGACATGTTCATGCACACAAATGTTTGTCCTGGATGGGAATCGAACCCATGACCAGCGGCGTGTTAGGTGGAACAGCGCCAACTGGCTTGGCAGATATGTCAAGCCATGATGTTATAAATATTTTCAAACATTTCTTATAACGCGTTTTCAACGTATTTTTCGCGAACCAATGGACTACTAAATCCATCTATGTCCACTCCTAAGCCTTCCATTCATCATTTCCATAAAAAATCTTTAATTAGAACATACCTACTTATAGGTTGATTTTAGATGTAGTAGGCCGAAAGGGTATTGAATAAAACTTATATAAGTCATGAATATTTTAAGAGAAAACGACACAACATTTCCGTACAATTAAAAAAATACAAATTAGTTTACCATTAAAATACGCTACAACTTCAGTCAGAGTACGTACTGTATTATTCGAGTACTAGGTAATTAGCTATATTGCCTTGTCACTATGTTTCTGAGTGCGAGTTAAGGCTTTTACAACAGATTTACGCTAAACTTAACTGTCATAACTTGGTAGTGATTAGGCACCTGAAATTGCTCACTATCTGTAAAATTATATTGGACTAACATACCATACAGAATCAGCCTATATAAGTATTTATCACAGAATTACGCACTGCCTAAAACATAGTTATTCATTATTCAACTTTTATGATGAGAACATAATAATAGCTTATGATACTGTTGCATAATATGGGTTATTAAACACGAGTGTGAGTTTAAGTACCGAGCCGTAGGCTTTACTGTCAGTCGACTTGTCAAACGAAATAATAAAGAAAAAAACATTATAAGTGGCCAGACATGACTAAATAATTAAACGTAGTATTATATTCTCTTTGTAAATAATTAGGAATCAATCAGTATCAATTCAATTTTAGATGCAAATTTACTTTTTCTGTGCTCGTGTATGCGGTAGAGATTTCAACATAGGAGTTTTTCCCCACGCGGATTTGGGCGCCATGATGATTAATGTTTGTTTATTTTATTGATATTTTTGCATACATATTTTATTTTGGCCAATAATGACAGAAAAATAGCAGTGATACTAAGGTGAAATAAACTTGGATCTGAAATTGTGGAGGCGGCAATGGAAATGACGAATAATCGATACCCGTGAGTCATGAAAGCCTATGACAAAATATTATCGATTTTTTACCTTTAAATTACATTATTAGATGAGTTTAGATAAAGTACTGTATGATACTGCACATAATTAGGTTTTAAAAACTCGTGTGATACTATTAAGAACCTCGCCTACGTCTCGGTACTTAAACTCACACTCGTGTTTTAATAACTCCTATTATGCAACAGTATCATAAACTACTATTATTATATACTAATAATTAAATACTTCCATAAAATGATAATGTTATTTTAAACAAGCCAATACTTTAATACATTTTCTAAAAAAAAACTTGGGTGATCTTTTTATAAAACATAAACTGAATTAAACAGCTGCTGTACTGATTGTTATCACGTATTAAATTAGAAATCTTATTTCCCGCCCAAGTCGCAGCGAAACTCTGAACCTATGTTTATTTTAGTAATGTCTGTTTATAGTCGAGGGTGTGGTAAGCATCGTTTAATCGACGATAATTATTTATTGCCAACATTGATGAAAAATATTGTAAACAACAGAAGCAATGGAGAGAGATCATTTAACTAATGCACTAGTATCCAGTCTGGCGTCGCTGACAAATAAAAAAAAGCAACTCTTTTGCAGGCGAATCTTGTCCTTATTGACTTTAAAAACGTTATTATTATAATTCTTATATTTTCCTGTCAATATTGAAATTTAAATAACATTTAAAAATAATAAAAGCGTAACGGAAACTACTTGTTATAAACAAAAGCCATATGATAACAAAATTGTTGGGCCAAATACATTTGTCTGATCATTGATTCTGTGAGGATCCTAACTCCTAAAGTGACGATATCCGAGATATGATGATCCTTAAAAACCTTAAAATAACTATTTAGGAACTCTAATTTGATAGTTTCGAAGTCATATTCCATATAAATGGTAACGCAGATTTTTTCGCTGACTTCAAAACTATAAAAAGAAGTTTAAGAAAAATATTTGCTACACTTGTAATACATAGACATAATCCACCATAGGTTTGGAAAAATGCCACCACAAAATATTTACCCGGTATAAAAGATTCAACAGCCATGATTAAAACTACAGAACAGACAGCCTTTAGCCAGATTTTAGTCATAAGTGTTTTATTGTTAAATACTGCAACATCAGACGTCTGGCAACGTATTGTGTCGCTGTAGGCGGTATTTAGCCAATACCAGGGAACACTGAATCAATACTACTAACTGTTACGTGCCAAATTTTGACAATCAATTAATAGAGATTGTGTTTTTTAATAAAAAATGTCATAAAACAAAAATGTACGCGCAGAGTACAAAATTAGAAATATGTAAAACTTAAAAGGTACTTAATATTAATTAAATATAAGTCTCATAATTGCATGGCAATGGCATTATTTTTACACCTTTATGAATACGTGTGACAGTATTAAATCATAAATTGAAAGGTAGGTATAAAATTGAACAAAATCCTTTGCGAGTAAGGGCCTCGTAAACGGGCTATAAAAAATGCATAGCAGGAAACCTTGCCAATTATGATATACTGCCTCTGGCTTTACCCGGGTATAGAATATACATACCGAGCTTTCGAATTAAATTCTCTAAATGATTGAAAAAATATCAAATTCGAAATTTTCTATATTTTTTTACTATGTATAGATCATGTATGTATTGACCACAATATCACTGCGGACAGTGACAATTTGATCGAAGGAAAGCCTAAACGGGAACTGGCACCTGTCAGATCACACCGGTACCACCGTGCATGTCAACTTTGAAATAGTGATTTCCTTTTGCTATTTAGAAAGCTATATTGAAAGGAATTTTGTGATTAGCGTCTGACACGTATGAAAATTTGTTCTTCTATGTATTTTGAAATAATTTAAATCCTTTAATTGATTCTTTATCAATAAATAATGGAAATCAGAAAGGTACCAATGTACAGTTCTATAATATTTTGGATGCAAAATGAATATATAGATATAGAATATATAGAATATCTATAACTATAACACTGAGTTGCAAATCACAAAATTACAAATCACAGGCGTTTGAAATTGATAGTATCAATTAAAACGCATGAAATAGTCGTTAAAAATACAAACTTTTGTATTATTTCTTGATGTAATGTAACTTTTTTCATATTTTTTTATCAACGCACAGCTCAATGCACACGGTCTAATACTTGAAATTTTGCACACAAACCTATGTGCAGTCAGTCGGTTTATCTTTTTACACTCTTATGTAAATAATCGATTACTCACTAAGAAAGTGTTTTTCAAAATTGATCCCTCCAGGGTGTAAAATAGGTGGTCACGGGTAAAACCGCAGGGCAGAAAGGTAATTCAAACTATACTACAAAGTACCTATTTATTATTGCGTATATTTTGATAACACTTCACTATTGATGTTATTTATATAAATAATTATTAATTAATAATTACATTTAAAGTTTCCTTGTTATTACTTTACTTATTTGACTTCTGCAGCTTTGAATTTGAATTTTGCAGTATAATAATGACTTGCATTTTTTGAAGACTCGTGTAAGATGTAAATTTTTATTTTATTCGTGTTTAATTTTAGAACGATAATTAAAATGTTGCCAATTTATAAAAAACTAAAAATAGTCAATGAAAATAAAGACATAAATATTTCAACAAGATTTTTTGTTTAGATTAAGTGATATACAGTCCAAATAGTTACCTAAATAAGACCATGGTTTCAGCAACACTAGTCATTAGGATTCCATTTTGCAGGTAAAGATTGATATATGTAAAATGATATAGGTACAAATAATTGTATTTGTCTTAGAAAATAGATAAAAAAATTAAATAAAATGTACGTTCAATATACATTTTGAATTCATTGATCTATAAAGTAAATACTGCAATGGCGGAAAAATGTTTGTTTCAAGTTTATCGCTTCTTATATCGCCATCGGATTACGAACGTTAAATTAGTCATTGTATAAGGTCCATTTTAGTTATGACAAAATCAATACATATGTATTAGTAAATTAACAAAAGAATACCTAGTTATGTTATTTAGGAAAATAATAAAAAACTGACAATTAAACCATGGTTTCAGGTGCCTGTAAACCGAAAAAAAAACATTATCTGTGAAACGACAGACGCCTACCCGTCTCACTTGCAATCCAATCAATTTTATACCTCATCTCGATGTTAAAAAGCACCAAATTCGTATAACACAACCACTTAGTACCACTCCCGAGCGAACGGCCTAAATGCACTTCACGTATGACGTCACTACACATTCTTATATTTCGAATTTGAATTAATAAAGAATTTACTCACGCTGCAATGCTTTTAGATAGTGGCCAGCGTTCCATAGACGCTTGGTACTTCATGTTTTCGATCTGCTTTTTCAGTGCCTCTTTGTCCATGGCTGCGAGTATACTGGGGTCCATAGCGCAGAATCTGTGGTATAAAGCACGCACACATAAATTACTGTAACGTGTAATATAGTAGGAGTAGCGTAGTAAGAGACAGAGAGCGTACACTGCATTAGAAAAAGCATAATTAACAAAAAAAAATCAACGTTAAATTGTTTCTAATAATATTTTCAAAAACAGAATTCTTTGCCACTGGCTGGTATTAAAAATTATGTTATAATTTAAAAAAATACAGAACGACATTTGAAATGAATAACAATTCTATTTTGGTGTCGAATTGGAGTGTGTTATCGACTGTACGCCGTTATCTATCTCGCTCGCACAATAAGGGGAAAAATGTGAGCTTGTGTTTGTTTCGCTTTAGTGTGAGTGATGCGCGCGCAGTACTTTACAGTTTCTATGACAACCCCTTTAGGAACACTGAAGTTAGCTTGCGCAAAGTTAGTTAAAAGCTCTATTATTGGAATTATAACTTTAACGCTCATTAATAAGGTGTAGTTTAGCGTGTGTTATAATTTGTAAAATTAATGAATTAAGGCGTAATGCCCGGTAGTTCGCCGCGTTTTGTGTTCCATTATTCTTTGTTTTCGTGTTACGAATATAGAGGGCGCTGTGTGCCGATTATACGCTAGTTTATTACAGTTTTAGTTTTTTACTGACCACAATTTATGAGTGGATACACGTATATGTTCGTATACTACCTGTTGAACTTAAATAAATGATAATATTGTTTTTTTTTTTTATTATTATTAATTTATTCCCCGCGATTTCGGGACGAATATAACTGTATAGTTAATTAAAGTCAGTGCAATGTATTTTTTAAATCGGATGACAGTTTGACAGCAGCCAGCCAATGAGAACGAAGCAATAGAGTTCATCTGTTTAATATATGATTACGAATATGTAGATTCAGATGAACCTTATTGCAATGCCATATTGTTCATTTTCATATCTTTCTGGCTGCTGTCACAGGACTCATTCTTAATTTTAGAAACCATAATCATTCTCAAGATTACCCACTTAAGTACCTACATCAAAACTCACAAACAAACATTCCTTATTACCTACTAGTATAATAGGGTAGTTGACTGACATATCAAATCAGCTACTTTTTAATAAATGTCAAAAACGATAGTTTATATGGAATTTTGTATGAAATATTACACTATGACGTCATAGTTTCACAGCATCAAATCATCTACTCTTAGTGGTTCCACTGGTAATTAAAAATCATCATCATCATTTCAGCCGAAAGACGTCCACTGCTGGACAAAGGCCTCCCCAATCATAAAAAGCATTAAATGTAGGACATATTTGATATTTCCACGTGTTTTTAGATGTTTTATGCATTGGTTAGTGTTTGGTCATTTATTTTTGACACTGTCAACTAGCCTATTTCAACTAGTTAAATTTACGTTACTAAGGTAAATAACTCATGACAGACAGATAATATATTATGTCACTATTATTATGTTAAAAGTACCCATTACTTCTATATTATTCTGTGTACACTATATTATGTACGGATCCCTAATAACTAATCCATCCGTTTTCTCATCCTCAATACGGCTCTCTAGCAATAACAATGCAAACATCTTGAGATGTTAATTAGTTAGGAGCACAATGAAAAATTATTTAGATAAGGCGTCGTTAGATTTTAAATATAGTGGATAACAACTTGAGAAAAGAGAAATTCACAAACTGACTTTCTTTTTAAAAGACACTCCAAAAGTACTAGACCCTACATAAGGTATCTACTTATACTAATCTATACTTACTAATAACAAAGCGTGTTTGTTTGTTGCGCTAATCTCCGGAGTTACTGGTCCGATTCGAAAAAATATTTCACTATTAGGAAGCTACATTATTCCCGGAGGTTATAGGCTACTTTTTATTCCCGGAACGCGAGTGAAACCGCAGGTCACAGCTAGTAGGATATATGTATCCCGACAAAATATAAGTCAGGCTGGACGCTGGAATATATAGTGATTTAGAATAAGTTTCTTTAGCCGAATACCGGAAAGTGAAAAGCACTATCAGTAATCCTTCAAAAATTCAGGATCCTTCAGCATTACCTTATCTAATAAGTTAAACATAAGTTGATTGACAAGGCCTACTATAAGGTGGCTCATTACATAGAAGACAAGAATATATGGTTGTAGTAGCTTCCCTCTGCACTTGCAGCCCCCTCCACAAGTGATAATTGTATGAAGTTTATGTATATTTAAAACAACAACTGTAATTACATAAATTAAAAAAAAAAAGATCCACAAAAAATGAAGCCTTGCTGAGTTTCTTGCCGGAGTCTTCTCAGTTCAAGTGTATTCCGAACCGGTAGTAGAGTCTAAAAATTGTAACTGTTGACATTCATAAGTGCCTTATTAGGGCCTAAACTGAATAAATGAGTTTTTGATTATGATTTTGAATTGCACTTGAGTTTAGTTGCCTTCGTGGCACTGTAACAGGTTGGCAACACATTGGCAATACCTCTGGTACCTATTGCAAATGGCGATAGCCAACGGTAACCACTTACCATCAGGTGGACGCCTGCTTGTCAACCTTCTGACATAAGAAAAATTTAATGCAATTTATTAAATTAATCTTGCTAATTTAATAAATGGTTTTGACTTTGGTTTTAAGGTGACCTGTGTTGTGTCGTATCACGATCGCTCGGCGCGATACAATGAGTGAAACCACAGCCCGTAGGCACACTGAAATTATGGCTCCCATGACATTTCTATATTTACGGCGCTGTCCCACCGCTACGCACGGACAGGCTACGCACGTGGCTAGCTTCGCTTTGTAAAAAGTGTACGTGATAACGTCAACCGCAATCCACACGCTACGTACGAATACTATATTAATGACGTCATTGCTACACGCGTGGCTTACTCGAATGTGGCATCACGCAGCTCAACACTACGCACGCGGTACACGAAAACGTGTGTAGCTTCACTGCGAGAGGTGGGACCATATCATTAATCATTATAGATACATCGTCTGACTAACTGTCTAGCAAAGCCAATGACAATGACATTCTTTAAGTACAATATTTACAAACACGAAAAGCGTCTGTTCCACGAGGCGTATGATTCAAAACCAAATACATGTTATGGTCAAAACTGTGGTGCGCTACAGTTTAACATAGTCGTGGGTCAATATTCGTGTTTAATGTGTGTTACAGAAACATAGAGCCATGTTGTCAAACAAACGAACCCACGCTCACGCTGCTAAAATGCGTCGCGTACCCGTGTATGCGTCGCGGTGGGGCAGCACCATTACACACACAAGTGTATGTTTAAAGCGTTATCCACACATGTCCGGGAACCCGGCCCTGCCGTGCCGGGTCAGGGCTATCCGTGTTCCGAGTTGTTCGTTATACTATGAAGTACCCGGACGCCCCGGACACGAAGCTGTATGAACAAGCTCGTACTAGATGTATGTAACCGATTTTTTCCCCGGGTACCCGGGCATGTGTGGATAGCCCTTAATGCGTACTGTACATACGTCATGATCTATTTTGTGTTCTAAATAAATTATTTGCAAGAGTAACAAAGGGAACTGACGTTTTGTATTGAAGATTCGCATTAGAATCGGTTAATTAATTTTTGCACTATTACTTGAATTAAAAAAAATGTTGGATTGACATGAACAAATTGAAAAGAAAGATAATGAATTAAAAATAATTTAAAAACCAAGAAAAATATAAAGGACACACTTAAGAAAACTAAAAACCAAGAAAAAGATAAAGGACACACTTAAGAAAACACTAAGGTAACTGGAATAATTAAAAAAGAAGTATATCACAAATCAGTCCTACAACTCTAGGTATGACGCTGGTTCACGCACTAAGGTATATTACTACGTATAGAGACGACGCCATACATTGCCACTATGTTCCGTTCAAGTGCAGCCTTCCGGCCGCACTTCACTTATTTGCTTAAACACGAAACGCGTAAGCGTCAGGGAAATCTAGGCGCATTCGACCTTTTGGTTGAAAAAACTACTTACATCTTAAAAGCGTTCGACGAATTATTGATTCAGCGCTGCAGCGAATATTAACAAAAATGGAGCATAACCTTTGCTTCGGATAGGATAGCTTTCAGTGGGTTCACGTAGGTATACACATTTAACATACGCTGGTCTTCCTTTTAGGGTTGTAATTAAGTTACGAATACATCAAACTTGTGGGGTGTTTACACCACAACGAGCGTCGAAAGAAAACAACCCCATTAGCTGAGTTACAAATGCAATTATATTGTTACCGAAACGAAGATTGTCGGGATGTTTATTGCTAAATAGAAAAGCTAAAGGCTGATGATGATTTTGTAAAACATACTCAACTTCCGCCAACGCGTCAGCTTGGCCATACAAAGAGGGAACGCTGCCAGCCTTCTGGGAACCTTGCCGTTGATTGGCAGCAGCGGTCACCTCGAGGAATTTTTTTATATGTAGTTTGTACATTTGTTGTAAATAATTGTAAATCACTACATAGTATAAAACAAAGTCGCTTCCTGTCTGTCTGTCCCTATGTATGCTTAGATCTTTAAAACTACGCAACGGATTTTTAATATATAGAGTGATTCAACAGGAAGGTTTATGTGATAAATAAAAAAAAATCCTCAAAAGAAATAAGCTTTCCTTAATTTTTTTGCTGGTGTCTTCTTCCAACTGTAACTTTCGACGTTCATAAGTGCCTTATCATGGCCTTAACTGAATAAAATGATTTTTGAGTTTTAAGTTTAAAAAAATGTTACTCCCCAGTTGATTATGAAAGAAATAAAAACTCAATTTTCTCTTGGATGGAACTTTTCCGTAGGGATACATCTATATAATGAGATCTCGAGATACGTTTTGAATTTACAATGGTGAAGATTGTACCTCTTTGGGGTATAAAGGTATTCTGTTACTAGTTTTTCGCCCCGTGGCTTCACCTGCAATGCTAATTCATATTCAAAAATCCTTTTAACTAGATTCCGCCGCGGTTTCACCCGCGTTACCGAGGGATCTTATGTTTTCCCGGGATAAAAAGTATCCTATGTGTTAATCTAGGTTATAAACTATCTGTGTTCCAAATTTCATCCGAGTTCGTTCAGTAGTTTTTGCGTGAAGAGTAACAAACATCCATACTCACAAACTTTCGCATTTATAATAAATATTAAGTGGGAAGCGAAAGTTTGTGAGAAAGTGTGTTTGTTACTTCTTGACGCTCAAACGGTTGGAATATTTTGATGAAATTTGTAGCTGACACCCTGGATTAACACATAAGCTACCTTTTATATAATTAACGCGGTTGAATCCGTGGGGCGAAAGCTAGTAATCTATAGAGGTGAAAAAAGTATATTCGAGTGGAAAACTACACAAAAATATTTCCATACAAATAAAAAAAAAAAACAATTTAATTAGTTCAGCTTTAAAATAGACAAGCCAGTTGGCGCAGTTGATTATGACACTACCTGTAGCGCCGCTGGTCGTGGGTTCGATTCCCATCTAGGACAAACATTTGTGTGCATGAACATGTCTGTTTGTCCTGAGTCTGGGTGTAATAGGGTAGTTTCCTGATATATCAAATCACCAACTTTTTAATAAATGTCAAAACGATAGCTTATATAGAATTTTGTATGAAATATTACACTATGACGTCATAGTTTCACAGCATCAAACCATCTATCTACGCTTAGTGGTTCCACTGGTAATTAAAAATCATAAAAAGCATTAAATGTACAACATATTTGTTGTTTCCACGTGTTTTTAGATGTTTTATGCATTGGCCAGTGTTTGGTCATTTATTTTCGACAGTGTCAACTACCCTATTATCTATATAAGTATGTATTTACAAAAAAAAATGGAGTATATGTAGTATATTAGTTATCTGTTCCATAGTACAAGCTCTGCTTAGTTTGGGATCAGTTAACCATATGTGAATAATGTCCCAGGTTAAAATACGCTTCATTGTAAGTGTAATTGAAAAATAATTAAAAAAAAACTTATATTTAGTGTAGTCATTGTGTTGTGTGTTCTTGTAAAGTGCGTCATTAGAAACTGAATATACATATTAGAACAATGACAAGAAGTAAATTCATTTAAAATTAGACATAGTCTTTGTACGTCTATTAAAAAGGTCAAGTACGGCCGCTCCACTCAATTATGATGTGACCCTAAAAGCTGTGAACTTTGACCTTATTAAGGAAGTTTTATATGGATTATTCATTGGGACCTGTCATGAATTATGGGGAATTCGTGTCAGGATTATTCATTGAGCCGAGGAAATACCGTACATTTATTTGATTGACGGATAGGAGACATTGTATTTAATGTATAAATTATTAACCTGAGAAATTGAAAAGGACGGATTGTTATATAATAATGGCATAAAATTCCATTTTTAAAAAGTTTTATTAATTTTTATCATCGTTACCCTGATTATCCATTCATATATTATTTATGAATACTATTTTATCTATTTATTTGTATTTGTGTATTAATATTTAGTTTATCATTATATTATCATATTTATGTAGTTTATTTACTTTTATGTAATTAGTTTTAAGTCATTCTATCTGTTTCATGTATGTATTTCTTTCTTCTATTACTCACTGTGTCTTCATATCTATCAAACGTTCCAGTAGCAGGGGTGCTGGAAGTTTTTTTTTATTACAAATAAGCAGTCCCTTTGTGCCTTTGTATCTGTTTTGTCTTTTCTCTTTACTTGTCTATGTGCGTACGTAAATAAATAAATAAAAATGTTTCGTGTTGGTAAGTGTCACAAATTATAGTGGTTTTATTTATAAAAGTTTGATTATTAATAATTACAAGGGACACATAATAATTATTTATTATTTTTGCAAACTGTAAAAATATTTTTATAATTATATTGAAGTTATATTTTAAAATCCTTACCTAATTTTGATTAAGCAAAAAACATTAACAACATTAGAGTTGTTTTTATTAATATAGGTAATAAATATGCAGTGGACGATATACTCCAGGAATAGACGATATCCCAATAAATAACTGGGAGGTGGAAGCCAGTTAATAATTGCTAAGTTTCTAGCCGGAGTCTACCCTATAAGTGTATTCCAAACCGGTGGTAGAGTCATTTATATCTTTAAAGTTCCTTGACTGAATAAATGAGTTTAGAGTTGATAAATAATAAATATATGAATTCCAAGTTCATAGTTACCGTGGGAGTCGTGAACGTAACTAAGTTAAAACAAGAAAAATATGAATTTTAAGTTCATAGTTTCTGTGGGAGTGTTGAACGTGACTGTTTTTTTAGAGCTCTCATAATAGCTGTACTACAAACATGATGTATAATATAGAAGACACGAAAGCCATCTGTGCTGTTAACCGTGTTTACTGTACGAACTGACGAACGGACGAATAAAGTTTGTTATGTAAACATTGTTAGTAAAAAAAGATGTTAAAGTTGTGCTTTTTGTGAAATGAAAAAAAAAAGTAAAATGTTTCATTTATACAGTGATAAATGTACAGATAGACAGTACGTTAGAAAGGAGGAGTTAAAAATTCTCTTTCGAAATGGTTGTACGAATAAGGATGAAACGTTGAATAAAACAAGGGATACTTTTCATCTTCGGAAAACATTAGACGCCTCGGAAACGTGGGTAAAACCACAGGACGGGAGCTAGTTATTAAATACTAGCTGTTCCGCGCGGTTTCACTCGCGTTCCCGGGATAAAAAGTAGCCTATAACCTTCAGGAATAATGTAGCTTCCTATTAGTGAAAGAATTTTTCAAATCGGTTCAGTAGTTTCGGAGCCTATTCAATGCAAACAAACAATAATCTTTCCTCTTTATATTATTAGTATAGAAAATAAAAATACAAACAGCTTTTCATTCTGAAAATTGTTACGTTCATTCGCAAAATAATTCCGCGAAAAACAACCTTAAAGTTATCTTCGTTTAAAATAAACCATTTTGCTATCTTGATGAGATAAAGTCTTAACGTGAATCTAGGATCATGAAAACAAGGTGATACGAAGAAACAATGAACAGAACTGTGGATGTCGGCTATTTGACATTGTAAAAAATAAATTATCAAACACTAATCAATGTATTAAACATCTAAAAAACATACGGAAACATGATACCTATGTTCATATTGTTTTATAGTTATTTTTTCACTGAGAGTAGATTACAGTATTTCATATAATACTGCATAAAAGCTATCGTTATCGGTAACGCCACTAGCTAGTAGTTGACAAATTTCCAGATATGTAACATTACAATCATACATCTTTAGTTTTCATGATCCGAGACTCAAATTGTGATAAGTATGGACTCACCTTAATTGCTTCTCTCTTAGTACTTCTGAAGCTTAGTTTTGAAGCTTAGCTGCAGTTAGAGCTTAGTGTCGTGACTTCTAGCTTATGTGCTGTCAACTGAGTCTGGTAACCTGCAATCAATAACGAAAAGAGGATTATACCTTGAGAAGCATTTCAAAGTTCCTGTTTGAGGATGGCTACCTTTACTACCATTTGCTACATCTGTAGTCTTATTTCAATAGGGTAGTTGGCTGTTATTAAATATTACATATTTATTTAGTTAATAATATAATTATTATAATTACTGGTGTGTTATAATTAAGCATTATTAATATTTGATATCCTATAGGTACACACGGCCACAGATCAAGCTGCATAAAAATGTGTAGCTTGATCTGTGGCCGTGTGTACCAACTTTATTTTTAGTTCTTATGACCTACGTAAATGTAAGCGGCGTTACTTCGTTTTTTTTTTAATTCTTCATCGTATTCTACTGAGGTATTCTAATAAGCATTACTTTTAGAACTGACACTAAAATATCAATCAGTATAGAAAGTATTCTCTCTATTTCTTCAATTGCTTGATTTATTGACGACTCTTTTCACTTGGCTTACGGAGGGGACGGCCCACTCATAAATACATATTAAAAAAAAACCAGGAACTGTATGTCAAAAAAAGTAATCTAAGGTCTATAGGTATATGTGAATAAAATTATTTCGTTTCGACGTTTAAGATATACATAGCTAGCTAGGTATAAATGATCAAACACATAACAGTATATAAAAACATCTAGCTAAACAGTGCAGCGCGTACAAAAAATCGCGAGCTCTGTCAATTTTTGCAGATCTATAATGAATGTGTATTTCTTTTCTTTCTATAAATAGAATCTAGGTTAAAACCACGAGAAAACTAATTACCTCTAATCTTGAATACCTTTTACCTGCAATGCTACCAGGCCGAGTGCAAAATGAATACTCAAGTAGATAATTAGCATTGCATATCGATAATGAGTACATTTGAAATTTTAGTCGATTCTATTTGCAAATGTCTAGACGGGTCAGTCAGTTTGTTTAATTTTTAATGATAGGTATACAGTCTAGGTTAAGTGGTTTTATGTGATGAATAAAAATATACTTAAAATCTGAGTCTAAATTGTTTTGATCTGTGATTGAAGTAGGCCTGCGTTTGACCACAATCTCACGGTGGTCAGAGATGATGTGGTCGTTGGTGGTAAGCACACAAAATTTAAAGGGGAACTGGCTCTCAAATGCAGCTGTCGGAACACACCGAAAGGTGCTTGGCGACAGATTTTCAACTTGAGGGTGGTAGCCAGCCAGACGGGTACCTACTACTTTCCTTCACCGAAAGCTCAAGGTCATTGTAGTATTCGAGCCTGCGACCTTCGTCTCGACATTCGACGAGCTTTAGATTCACTGAGCTATCTATCTATTCATCACCTTAAAATTCTTACATTGAAAGTAGGTAATTATGTTTTTTCATAAAAGGTATTACTTTAACTCTCACTTTATTCAAAGAGGTTGATGTATTGCTGAGACAGAACACGATTTTTTAAAATTGTATATTTTAAAAAATCGTATTCCGTCTCGTCGAATCAATAAAACAAGCCGGACAAGTGCGAGTCAGATTTGCGTACCAAGGCTTCCTTACAAACATGTTTGTATATGGTTCGCTCATCACGAGAATAGAGTTGAAGGTAAACTTAGTTCTGTAGTTAAGAAAATATTTTCCGATATATCTTAATACGTCACGCTCAATTCTCCAACTGCAAATTTGTAATAGCAAAAAAAAAGTGCTAATTATCAATTTGTGACATAGCTTTTTGACGAATTTTATGATAGGTAGTCTCAAAATTTATTTAACGAGCTATAAACAAAACCCATAAACAAAAGTTAGTGAGTAAACAAAAAAAGGCCTCGCGAAAGTTTAATAAAAACAAATAAGTTGAACGAACAAACTGCATACAAATGAAATGGTATTGATAAAATCAATCGAAAAAATTGGCATACAATAACAATTTAATGAATCACTAGTGTATGAGTAATTTATGACATGACTAATGCTCAAATCGATTTCATATCGATTATTCGGTTTTTTAATCGACTATGAACAATAAAGTTTAACAAATGAGGCTATCTTGATAAAAGCTGTAGCAAACACAACAATTTAGCCTTTAAACTGTAAAGGCTAAAGATTCTGGGGCCCATCAATTTTTTTTAGGTAACCCAGATTACGGCAAGGTATTTATGCATGCATATAATTTTTTCGGAAGAAATATTCTAAAAACCATATCAAAATCGAATGCATATGTAGTTTAAAGATCTGAGATAACAAATAGACAGACAGAAATAGCATCTTAGCTTTATACTATTTAGAGATTTGCTTTTGGTCATAAAGAACAATGACGAAACCACTTGACAAGTTTGCTCTTATGAAATCTAGATTTAAGTAAACTTACTGGATTTATGAAGGAACATATTGTGAGGGAATATTATACCTGATCAAAATTTATTGATCGATAAATATTAGTAAAATATAGTGGGCAAAAGACTATATAAGTCTTTTAAGGAAACCCGAGTCTCAGCAATGTTAGTCGATTATATCAGACGCTCGTTTCATAACTCTATTATGAATTGTTGTTTTGAAATAAGAACTTACCAATTAGTACGTAATCGTTTGTATGTAAAGATGACACAACTTGAGAATATGAATAAACAAATTTGATTGTTAAAAGGACAATGACGCAACCTTGACGACTGAGTTTCACAAATCTTTTGAAATATTTTTGTAAAGAATATTTAATCAACTGACAAAAAATAATATTACGTTACCACTTAGTAATACTGCTACATGAAAATAAACTTATAGGTATTAAACATAAGCCCTATACAAAAACATCGTAAAATATTAACCTATTTTTCTTTGCGTGTCATATGGCGTTTACCGCAAAACTAATTAAATTACGACTAATTCAATTACAAGTAAGCTCCCGTTTGTCCTCACTACACACACACCAAAACTGTATACTTATATTAACAAACACACACAACTTAACACTAATTAAAGGCAGAACAAAATCTTCACGTAATGTTGAACATTTGAATTCGAATTAAGTTCCACCAGAAATTCAAAATTTAAAATTTATTCAACGTAAACTTTTTTTTATAATCAAACTTTTTGCGTACCGTATGACGGAGGCGTCACGTATTCTGCCTATTAAAAAAGCAGCCGTCTATCTTGAGTGCTAGTGCCACTATAATACAAACCCAGTATGCTGCCTGCCGCGTTCTACGCTCTAATTGAGTAAGAATGTATCATGCAATAGGTAATTAATAAACTTGGTAACTTATTGGTGTAAAAATTAAACGTTTTGATTCCAATCGTTTGTTTGCGTGAGATTAGTTAAAGAATTTAGAAATCTTTTTTTTAAATTAATTTGCATAGAGAATTGGAACAATAGTCACGTTTGAATCTCTACTGGTATAAAACAAATGAAATTCTTGTTCTGAAAAAAAATATTCGAGTCTATCATTTATTCAAATGATTCTCTCTGTTCGATGCCATACAACTATTTTTGTCAGAAAAGTCATGAATATAATGGTTTGCTGAAATTCTACTCGGACTTGAGATACCTATATATATATTTCAGGCCCATATTATAGTATTGTTGAATAGAATAATAACATAAAATTAAAATTACAAACAATCACCTCAAAACTATTCCGGAAAAGTCAACCATAAAGAACAATGCCCAACGACTTTATACAAAAGAAAAACGGAAAAATTTAAAAGTTCCTTTTTTAAAAATACTCACCTACAGTGTTCTGCCGGCCAACCGTCCACAGACAAGGGCGGTACACACATACGTAGCTAATAGACGCTCACACGTCGACACCTGTATACACACTCATGCATCGGTGTATGTGGATGCATATTGACCGTTTAATACTATGAGTTAGGTGAGCTGTGAGCGTTCGCATTGTTTCTTCCGAGTTTTTGGCCGAGTGACACGAGTTAAATCGAGCGCGAGTGATTTTTTCGGAATTTCTTTCTCAATCATAAGATGACATGGGAACTTTTTTAGACGAGATGTAGAAACTTATTGCTTAAATTTTCAGATTTAACATTAAAGCTAGATTTGGACAGTGATGTTTAAAATCCATAAACTTTGATAAAAAGGGCGTCGGCCATCTGACAGTGGATTTCCGTTAGTTGCCGAGCCTAAATTTGAAAGACGGAGGCCACTGATAAGGCTAGCTTTGTTTGTCCACCTGACATTTTCAAAATAAGTTCGCAGAAACAAAAGGTTTGACAGCGTCGTCTAAAATGCTGTCACACGTTGGACAAGTTGCCCTAAATTTATTTCGTTCGCCATCCTTGCAACACTGCCCAATGTTGCAAAAATATTGATTATCGATGCAGCGATTATTTTCTCCCTAAATCAATATCGTTATATTAATACTATCGATAGTACGAGTCATTTGGGAATCCTCGATAGTATTGCGATACTATCGATAGACTATGGATTGTCTGGCAACACGACCATCAAATAAAATTTTAAAAGGATGCTATAGCACAAATGTATGCTTAAAACTTGTATTAAATGCAGTAATGGCTGACGTACTTGTATTATTTCACTCTTACAAAATTACTCCTATATCTTTCGAGTAACAATTAAAAATTATCTTTGTATGAGAAAAAATGTACACATACGATCATTAAAAACAGCTCACCTTAAAATGTCGTGATAATATTGGAAACGCACAAAATCCTCTATGGTAGCACTGTTCGACATAGCACAGTAAACATACAATTTGCATGACATGTATGTATGTCTGCAGGTGCATAATATGTCATCAATCTACATAGCTCTGCTGCCATTGTTAACATATGGGCCATGGATTACTTATGATAAAAACATAATTTGATTCAACTATAATAATTTAAACTGTTTGCTCCAGGGACCAAAGGGTTGGCTCGTACCTTGGTCAGTGAATAAGTCTAGCCATTCAGCGAGGTAACGTAGCGTTTTGGGTACCCTACCCATAGACAGCGATTTAAATTCTGTGTTTTATTTATAAAATTTATTTGATCAGTTTTAGTGTTTTTATTTTTATTGTATATAGTTTAGTTAATTTATATTTATTAGAGTTTATTTAAAATTGAAACTGGAATTCGAATTAATACTGTTTCATGGTTCCATTGAAAATTTTATATCTACGTAAAATCTATACTAATAATAAAGCCGAAGAGTTTATTTGAATGCACTTATCTCCAGAGTTACTGGTTCGATTTGAATAAATCTTTCACTAATAGAAAGCTACATTATCCCCGAAGGTTATAAGGCTACTTTTTATCCCGGAAACGCGAGTGAAAACGCGGGGAACAACTATATTATATAATTGCCGAGTGCAATATTGATTCAAATTGTATTAAATATCTTCTGTCGCTTTAACCTAATTGTTAGTTTACATATTTGACGTAGAGACATAAATTAGAAATTAATGACTAATTGAAGTAATATATCCATCTTTGTTTATTATATATGTCGGAGAGTAGGGTTGTTTGTCCGACTCGATTGGCTCAATTTATTATCATGGTGGAGGTATCGGTTGAAATGGTGGCAACACTTGCGGTGAATGAATAACCTATGACTGAATGATAGTTTATGATACAAGTTAATGTGGGTAAGATCATTACGGGCGGATGGAACACTTTATCACGAGCTCTCGAGTTGTACACACGTCGGTGTAACTGTTGTTTCAATTGATACTGAAGTCTACCTTAATGTGAGTCTGTACGTGTAATTAAAGTGATTATTTAATTGTCAAATTGCTACAATAAATCTATCGGGCCCATGAGGAGTTTCTTGCGTCGCTTCTTCTCCTCATACGGGACTGTTCCGAAGCGATGGTATTGCGTTGTTTCATTGTCTGCACTACGTCCACTGAATCGGATCCTGATACCACTGAACCCTATACGTGATGTTTGTATCGCTTGGCTATCGCTGACGCCGACATCAGAAGCGGGATAAAGACGGACAATGAAATAAAACGAAAGGAAAAGAAAGCAAGAAACGTGAAAACTATAATCAGATTGTTGCGACGTGTATTGAAAATAACACGTGCTTGAGAACCCCGAAAACGTGATTTTGACTACCTACCTCAGGTGCTACATACATTATTGCAATCTTATGTTGGAAATTAATGAAGTCTGGAATTGATGCGTTGGGTGTGCGCACTGATTGATCGTAAAACAACATGGCGGACACTGACTCGATAGCGCTGATGTGATCAAGCATAGTGGCAATATCTGCGGTGGCGGTGCGGTGCTGGCGGCAACATGCTGGCAGTGGCGATCGTGCTAGCACTGCTGTGCTGGTGGCGGTGTGCGAGCGGCTGTGCTGGTACTGGTGGTGGCCTAATGATGACAACAGTTGGTGCCGGTGGTGCCATGTGAGTGGCTATCTGGTGGTGCTTGGAATTCTCATCATTGCTTTGGATTCGTGGTGTATGCGGACGACCTGAGTGATATCTGGTGAGTCGATTTCATGTTGTCTGGTTGATGTCAGAATGTTGTGAGAAACCATGAAGACTTGGTAATCCGGTATGGTTGTAGATTGTCTAAAGAGGCGAGGTGGCCACTTAGACGGTGTGGTTGTAGATTGTCTAAAGAGGCGAGGTGGCCACTTAGACGGTGAGATGTATTGTCAAAAGGAGCGTGGTGGCCTTTTGGACAGAATGGAGCCTATTTGATTCGGATTTCATGTGATAAAATGAATTATTTGACGTTTGTTATAACACTAGGAGACTTAAAGCCGTAGTGAGTTAGAATCATAGTGTAGGGTAGTTAGTACGAGTAACCGTTAGTAAGATGATCAATTTGAAACGATCAGTAGAGAAATACAGTTCGAATGTTTAGGCAGGAATGGCCGAGCGAAATGTTCAGTTGCTGTGCTGTATTTCTTTGGTTTCAGGTACATGTGATGGAGTTTATCACACGAGGACGTGTGAATCGCAGGATGGCCGTGTCGGAGAGTAGGGTTGTTTGTCCGACTCGATTGGCTCAATTTATTATCATGGTGGAGGTATCGGTTGAAATGGTGGCAACACTTGCGGTGAATGAATAACCTATGACTGAATGATAGTTTATGATACAAGTTAATGTGGGTAAGATCATTACGGGCGGATGGAACACTTTATCACGAGCTCTCGAGTTGTACACACGTCGGTGTAACTGTTGTTTCAATTGATACTGAAGTCTACCTTAATGTGAGTCTGTACGTGTAATTAAAGTGATTATTTAATTGTCAAATTGCTACAATAAATCTATCGGGCCCATGAGGAGTTTCTTGCGTCGCTTCTTCTCCTCATACGGGACTGTTCCGAAGCGATGGTATTGCGTTGTTTCATTGTCTGCACTACGTCCACTGAATCGGATCCTGATACCACTGAACCCTATACGTGATGTTTGTATTGCTTGGCTATCGCTGACGCCGACATATAGATATAGAAAGTGACAAGACTAGAGTAGTATAATCAATCATTATTCTTAATTAAATTCTCTGCGGCTATATAACACGTTAGGTTTGCTATTAAGATTTTTTGTAGGAAAAAAATAGACCGTCCTGATTTCAATAGTGCAACGCGCACGTCCTACAAAAAGTCGGTTAGAAATAAAAATAAATAAATTCGACCAAATTATCGGTCTTACAAAAAGTCTGACACGGGCGGACAGCCTAAAGAAAACAGACAGAGATGCTATAGGTCCTTATCTTTTGGAGTCAGCCTAAAATATGCCATAATTTCGAACACAATTTTTCTACCACTCTCAGCGTTACTAACGTTTTTTTCTTATTTTTTATTTTTGCCCACAAATATCAATACCATCGTATCTATAGTTTGCCAGCCTTCTTGGCACGCTACCGCTAGGCAGCGATTTGGGACAATTTTTTTACTTATAAGTAGTTAGGTAGTTTATTTTTTTTATGTACATAGTTAATGTTAGTTTAGTTTAGATTATATAGTTTTAATTTGTATGTATATATATTTTATTTTAAGTAAGTTAATATATGTTAATGTTGATTATGAAAATAATTTGCCAAATATCGAATAAAAGCTAATATATATATGATGTCACAATATTTATACCATTCTTTTAAATTTGGAAAACATACACGGTTCATAATGTCCTTGGTTTATACAATTTCATCAGTGATTCTCTCTTGACACAAACGTTGATGATGTAGCTGCATTTGCTAAGCAAGTCATACAAATCATATACTTAAAGTCTATATCCCTATGGGCGTCGGCCATCTGACAGCGGAGGTCACTGATAGCTAGCTAGCTGGCTAGATACAGTACGACAAATTTATCTGTGAAATGGCAGAAAATGGATCTACAAAAATACAATACAATCAGTATCCTCCTGGGACAATATCCTCCTGGGACATTCTTCACACACGGTTATCTGATCCCAAACTAAGCAGAGCTTGTACTATGGAAACCAGCTAACTGATATACTACATATACTACTTTTTTTTTGTAAATACATACTTAAATAGATAATTACACCCAGACACAGGACAAACAGACATGTTCATGCACACAAATGTTTGTCCTGGATGGGAATCGAACCCATGACTAGCGGCGTGATAGGTGTCTTAACCAACTGTGCCAACTGGCTTGTCAGTAACTTGACAGTACACAATCAGTACACTTGACGGTGAGTTATCTCATAATTCAGTGTCCATCAGCGCCACCCTCCAGTTCACAGATAAGTTGAACTTTGTTTTTCCACTTGAAATTTTCAAAATAAGTTCGCAGAAACAAAAGCGTTTAAATGCTATCACACGGTGGTCCACTGTAAAGGGAAATCTATTAAATCTGTGACATGCTTGTCGACGCCCTGTCGGATATAGGAACTGGCTCTAAAGTGAAACATATTTCAATGCTTGGCATACCTTGGCTTCAACATGGTAGTAACAACACCCAACATGGCACAAACAAAGCAATACAACCAATATGTCATATAGCAATACCTAGAACTAGGCCCGCTTTCTGGACGATTGCCAATAAACATATTTGTTAGGGAGTATGTAGGTAGGTAGCTAACAATATATTTAATCTAGTTCTAAGTGTTAACAGCTAAAAGAAAGCAAGCCTTAAGCCTTTGCATTAAACTAAATTAGCCTATCGAACAAAAAAAAAGAAATAGTAAACTTCTATTGAATGCTCCTTAATTTACACGAATGATCCAACGTCTAAACGAGGCATAATATTACAAAGTGTTGCCAGTTCAAAGTTAGTGAATACGTTATTGGAAAGTAAAATAAGGCATTTATACTGAAACAGAACTTTATGGTTCTTGGTGTGAGTATGGGCTAGTGAGGAGTTTTACAATAGGGTTGTGGAGAATTATTTTTGTTTTTTTTTATCATCGATTAGATGCATTTCTAACACCCGTTATTAATAGGATAGATATGGAAACGGCTGATTCGATTTTGATGGGGGCTATCACAAAATTATGTCTAAGTATCATCATCATCAGCCGTTTCCGTGATAAAGCTATTACCGGTCTCAAAAACGTATTTTTTCAGCATCAGCACTTACATAGGTATTAAAATAGACTTTAAACTGTTAATCTATGAATCGTTCGACTGAAACCGCATTTCAGACATCATACGTAAGAAAGAGACAATAAATAGATTCAATTCGTTTTATTTAGTTTCAGAACGAAGTGTTTTTAAGAAGTTATAATTTCTTTTACTTTTTGTAATATTTTACTACTATTCTTATTTTTGGGGGCGATAAGGCCTGCACTGACGTCCCGCTTGGGGTGTACTGTGTATTCCCCCCTGCCAGCTTTACCCAAGCCATCCTAGCTCCTTAAAGTAGAAGAGTGTGGCCTTGGGGTGCTGACAAATTTGCTTCAGTGATATTGCTGCTGTTATCAATGGTCACCACCATTGATTTACTACTATTTTAAAAGTAAAAGTTTGATAAGATGTGAGGATATATAGTTTTTTTTTACTCTTTCACTCAAAAACTTTGGATGAAACTTAGAAAATCGACTTTGGAATAACATTTAGTCTACTTTTTATCCTAGAAAAGCGAGTGAAACCGCGGGGGACAGCTAGTCCTCTATAAATCATCGTTTCTATATATTATTTGGTGCATTGGAAAATTTAATAACAAAATATTTCGTGCCGTCTATCAACCCTGCTTGAACAATTGGTCTGACAATGATTGTTGAACCGTCTACAGCGACATGGGTACAATACAATGGAAACGGCACGTCATATGGAACCGTGTCTCATTTAAATGTATTGATTTAGCTCAAGTGTTTAATGCGAAAAGGTTGCAAGTGCTCGCTTTGAGCAATACAATTTTCTGATACCTACTTCCTATTCCATATTCCAAATTTAACGCTGCCTTTTCACGGCTATCTGTAAATGATAGGTATTTTCAGGAACTATAGTCCGTTGTCTTTAAAAATTTAATAGAAATAGTGAAAATTTACAGTTTTTTTTGTCGACATGCCTGTTGCGCTTCTTGCCGTTCAGTTTTGCTTTTACTTGGTTTGTACCTATATTTTACTCTTGCTCAATCTCGATTTCCTTCTACCATTTGTTCTATGATACTTATTATTAGTTCGTCGTGACGTATAAACCCGAAGCTTCATGTAATGTCTAAAATAAAAAAAACGTAAAGTGTGAAATAAACAAATAACACTAGTTTAAACATTTTTGTTGCCAGGGTGAAAAACATAATTTCTTGTAGATTTTTTGACGCTAAATCAAAATTTTGAGATATGCCTATCTCAAGGTGCTTTTTGGTGTATGTTTGGTGCTTTAAGCGTATGTATACACGATTTTTGGTGATATTTGAAGTATTATTTTGAGGACAGCAAATTTTTACGGTAATTTCCTAGTGAAGCATCCTTTAGTATCACTCTTTCTCTTTCAATACCATTTTCGTTTTTTTCGCTGCGAGTTTTTTTTCTCTATTTAGATTCAGCGTCTAAAAAAAATGATGTTACATACCTACATTCGTGACAAACTCAGTTCACATACTCAAGTATAACTTAATCATCGCTTATCCCTCACATACAATAATAATCGAACAAAATAATTAAACAAAATACATAGAACCACCCCTTAACAATTTATTCGATTTGAAACAGTTCATCCTTACATAGAACATAATGCTATTGAATACTTCTCGTTTTCACGCTCCATTTGCGATGTACAGTCAGCTTCATATATATCTGAGCACACATATATCCAAATATCAGATATATTTGCTCAGGTCAATGTTGATTTGATTCCCATCCAGGAAAAACTTTCGTGTTTATGAACGTGTTTGAGTCTGGGTGTAAAAAATAAACAGATGTCCAATAAACATCAGATATATTTTAAATGAGAGAATAAGATGACACCCTACCATAAGTTTGATAAATTGTTTCAATTTGTAAGATTTCGTGTGGCAACATTGTCATTCCACAAAATGTCCTTTTCATAAAGCAAATCAGCGCTAGGGAAAAAAATACAATAAAGTTTTTAATCTTCAATCTTTAACAATGCTGACTGTACCTTATTTAATAATTTTCAATTGGCAGTGGGGTGAAGGGGTAGCTTTTAAAGTCACATCTATGGAGTAAATATTTAAAGAGTTTCTACGTAGCTTGTATAAAGTTGAAATAATCGGGACAAAGACTGCCACTCTATTTGCATTTGTAAATTGAATACTGGCTCGAAGGACCAATGACCTTCAAAGTATATTGATAAAGATAATTAACACTAACTTTTAATTAAACCGACTTTCTGCCTCGCGGATTCCCCCCTTAGGAGAGGATTTTCAAAAAATCTTTCTTACTCGATGCCTACAATGCAAGGTACCTACATAAGCGTTCAAGTTACATCTCTTTTCATTCGTTCTGCTTTGCCATTTAACTCATTACCCTTTTGCGCTGGAAATCGGACTTAAGGTGGCTGTCACATCACGAAGTCTATTAAAAAGGGTGTTTTTAACCATCATATCTCCTTATTTTCAATAATAAAATATATGTATGACAATCTCAAGACTTTAAACATACCGCCTTATTTGCTTTTAAAGCCTCTTAATTTTCTATTTAATTTGAAATTAAATATAATATAACAAGATTTCAAATTCTAGACTTGACCGATAAATTTTTGATGAATAGTATTTTACTTTTTTTGTAAATGGTTTTTTTTACGTTTTTAAGAGTTGCGCTAGCTTGATTTCACCTCCAAAATGTATGGCGATACTTTAAGCGATAACAGGGCCTTAAGGAGTAGATGATATAATAAACATTATGTGCAAGAACTCATAACACAACACGTAAGTAGCAATGTAGGTACTTACAGGCAGTTAAGGGTGTTACTGAATCAATTAAGGTAGAGAATGCCCCTCCGGCGTAGGAGTTCATTAATACTGGCAATTCAGCATACACTGCTCCTGGCAGTTCTACAATGGTTACATAAAAACACCAAAAATATTGGACCAAAATATTTACTTAGAACTAACACTTGTTTTTTTATATTTACTAATTAACCCCCCAAAAGTAGAACCATAAAAAAACGGTTTACATAAAAGAAACAATCTATAAGAAAAATCTTTCCGGGTCTGATTTTCGGTTGCTATCATTCGTTTCGTCATGCCAGACTTACGAGTATTCAGCTAAAACTGACACAATCTATATATATAAAAGAAAGTCGTGTTAGTTACAACATTTATAACTCAAGAACGGCTGAACTGATTTGACTGAAAATTGGTGGGGAGGTAGCTTAGAACCAGGAGAAGGACATAGGATAGGTAGGGGTAGGTCGGGGTAGGTCGGGGTAGGTCGGGGTAGGTCGGGGTAGGTAGGGGTAGGTAGGGTAGGTAGGTAGGGGTAGGTAGGTAACGTAGGTAGGGGCAGGTAGGGGCAGGTAGGGGTAGGTAGGGGCAGGTAGAGTTAGGTAGAGTAGGGTAGGTAGGGGCAGGTAGAGGTAGGTAGGGGTATTTAGGGGTAGGTAGGAGTAGGTAGGGGCAGGTAGGGTAGGTAAGGTAGGTAGGGGTAGGTAGGGTAGGTAGGGTAGGTAGGTAAGGTAGGTAGGGGTAGGTAGAGGTAGGTAAGGTAGGTAGGTAAGGTAGGTAGGGGTAGGTAGTTAGGTTAGGGGTAGGTAGTTAGGTAGGGGTAGGTAGATAGGTAGGGGTAGGTAGATAGGTAGGGGTAGGTAGATAGGTAGGGGTAGGTAGATAGGTAGGGGTAGGTAGATAGGTAGGGGTAGGTAGGGTAGGTAGGTAAGGTAGGTAGGGGTAGGTAGTTAGGTTAGGGGTAGGTAGTTAGGTAGAGGTAGGTAGGTAGAGCCCAGTTTTATTTTTGTTCTCAGGGCAGGACAACGCCTGCCGGGTCAGCTAGTTTTTAATAAAACCTACCTCCATCATAGAACAACCTTACCCTAACGTTGTTTTACATGCTTCTGTTTTTAATCAAGCGCTGGCAGACGTGTTGGCGTTCTACTATTATATATAATATATCTTATATGTATATAGTATATTGGCTCTATCTTCAAGGTAAAGGTGTGAGTAATAACGGCGATCATAAAGGTATGCTTTAAAACCTTTGAGTGATAAACTTGAGAGTTCAAAGTTGTTAAATGAGAATTATGATAAGTTTAACTGAATTTGACGTATAGCCTTTAATGCTGCTTCTTTGGAAGTATAGTAAATTAAGGGTGGAATGAGGAAATACTGTCACCCTGCTGAAACGATTGGCTAGTTGATGTTCCATGGATTACTCCTTCTATGATTCTGATTTTTTTATTTGATTTCTGAACCTTTTAATTTGTAATATGATTTTCGAACTGTGTTTGACCACAATGTCCTCGTGGTCAGTGATGATATAACTGAAGATAAGCAAAACCTGGAAAGGAACTGTCTCAAGGGCAGTCAGAATACGCTTACCGGCGTGTTTGGCGTATGATTTGGGTAGCCAGCCATGTACTACAAAGTATTCTACCACCGTTCTATGGTTTTGACGTCACTGCCACTGTGCTATGATCGCCTTATTCCTATAATATATCCAAACCCACAGAGTATAGATGTGTGCTATGTTATAATATAATGACAAGCATCTGACGTCGCGGAACTGCCCCTGCGCATGGCACAAGAGGTAGCGGTATCTAATTAATGAAAATAGGGAATTAAATATTTAATTTGTTTTCAGTGAGGCTTTAATGAAACTTTATTACAATAAGTAATTATTTGAAACCGGTTAAATGTAGCGGTTTTCTGATATTTTTACGTTTCGGTAACTCCTTAATTAAATACGGTAGATTGCTCGTACATTTTAGTTATAGCAGTACATATTAGTTAAAGTTATAGTCAAAGTTAACGTAACTATTACCATGCTTTGACCGTAGAGTCACTTTGACGATGACCGATCTCCTTCGGTCGGTTATGGTTAAGGTTAAAATTTGAGTTAACACGAGCAACCCAGTTTGCTTTCTTTCGGCAGTTAAAGTTAACTATAACCGTACCCTAACTATAACCGCGCTTTATGCAACCGACCTTTAGATAGTAAATCATGGAAACATTTTTGACATAGTAAATTTGAAAGTTTTGTATGTTTGACTCTTTCACGGAAAAACTACAGAACGGATTTGGATGAAACTTAGCACATAAATAGATCATGCTTTGGAATAACATATAAGTAGGCTACATTTTATCCCGGTAGCAATTCTATTAGTTATTAACAAGTAGTCGTCTCATATAAAAGTAGCAGTCATATCATGTCAGTATGACAAGTAACGCATGAAAAGTCTTCAATTTCCTATACCTATCATGTTACTGATGATTTTCGTCCACTTCTCCCCCGATTTATTGTGGTTGCTATTCAATATCTATCTTATTCTTTTGTGTTATGTTTCATTGTTACCACCAAGCTCTGTTGCCAACTACAGCTGTCAGAAGAACCGAATGGCTTCAAGAGACATGTAGATATTGATTGAAACCAAAGAGATTAAATTTTAGATGAAAGTTTTGTGTAAATTGGCTGAAATATGACAATGGTTATTGAAGATGTCGGAAAAAATGATACCGCGCGGATAAATTTCGGCGAGCAAGCGGTTTCACACCGAAGCTGGGGCCGGTCACTAGTATGACATAATAATAATATCTCGGTACATTTCTTCACACACGGTCATCTGATCGCAAACTAAGCAGAGCTTGTACTATGGAAACCAGATAACTGATATACTACATATACTACTTTTTTTTTGTAAATACATACTTATATAGATAATTACATCCAGACTCAGGACTAACAGACATGTTCATGCACACAAATGTTTGTCCTAGATGGGAATCGAACCCAAGACCAGCGGCGCGATAGGTGGCGTCTTAACCAACTGCGCCAACTGGCCTGTCAATAAGACTTGTTACTAATAGGTAGATACCGTTTTTACTCACTTTGTCCTTTCTATCACTATATTACTTTATACTTACTATGACATACTATGACACTTTACTGTGTTCCGAGTGTCAGCCAGCACTACCAATTTGAAGGAGAAGAAGAATAAAGAAAAGAAGAAATTAGCACGCCACACATGGCAAATACAGTGATTCGCATAATTATAACATACCACCTTCTGTACCTGTACTGCAAATAAATATTTTGACTTTGAATTTAACTTAAAATGTCTGTGATTGAAACAGAGTTAAGCATTTTACACGCTGGCCTCTTAAAACTTGAATGAAACGAAGCCATTAGCAGCAACCCATCAAAGTCAACTTAGCGTCTGTCAGGCAGCATCCTAAGTGTTTTATAAAGTACTAGCTGTTCCCCGCGGTTTCACCCGCGTTCCTTACATAAATTGCTTACATCCTTCTCCATATCATAGGCTATCTGCATGCCAAGTTTCATCGTGTTCCGTTCAACGGATTAGGCGTGAAAAGATTTCGCTTTTATAATAGGTATTAGTATGGAGTTTTATATACCGATTATATTATTGGAGTTTTCTTGCTTTCTATGTTGCTCGTTATAAACTAGAAGCTCCGCCCGCGGCCCTACCTGCATTCCCCGAAGGTTTATTATCCCAGAATTTAAACTCATTACGGGGATCTATGTGCAGCTTCATATAAATCCATTTTGCTGTTACTGCGTCTATATGAGTAACAAATATTTAAAAATATAACTCCTTCAAAATCACGCTTCGAATTTTGAAACAATTTTCACCTTCATGTAGATAATTTTATGCGAAAGGTTTATATGCATAGTAACATACTAATTAAAATATTTCGTATATATCGTGGGAAGCCGGAGTGGGTCGCTAGGAATCTATATGTATAATATTATATTTTAATATTATAAATCTGAAGAGTTTGTTTAAACGCGCTAATATCAAGAACTACCAATCGGATTTGAATAAAATCCTTTTGCAATTGACATACCAATTTATTAAAGAAGGTTATAGGCTATTTAACATCACGCTACGACCCTATAGAGCTACACGGCTCCCCGCCTCGCAGTCCGTATTGCTTTGTAATATACCACCCTTAGGAGCTGTGCAAAAAAAATAACGCTAAGCGAGAAGGACATAATAGGGCGGACGAGCAACGCAATGCGACGCGGTCTGGCAGGTCAAAAAATGATTCAGACTTACAAATTCATTAAAGGAACTAATAAATGCAAGTGAATCCGGCAATGTAGCTCCTCAGGGCGTATGCTTTGATCCATCATCTTCATGTGCAGCCAGCGCCGACTCAATGAGGACCGCCCATTGCAATAACTCCGATATTGGTTCACGTCGTAGCCAAAGAGTTGGAAGGTACAGGTAGAAGCGACTCTATATTGAGATGACTTTTTATTTATACCTACAGCCACTCGTATTGTGTCGATATCCCGCGATTTGTGTTTCATCATCATATCAGTCGAAAGACGTCCACTCGACAAAGGCCTCTCCCAAGGTTCTCCACAGTGGCTGGTCTTGCGCTACCCGCATCCAATAGTTTCCAGAGACCCTCAAAATATCGTCGGTTTGTTTCCTAACGCATTATAACTTAGATTTTGATAGTGAGAGGTACCCAAGACAACTTGTGTCGTACGAGATTCCCTGAAATTGACGAACGATGTTATCAGCTCAATGTCAACCCAAGGTGTAAAAAAACGCGGGTCAAATGGCAAAGCGGAAAACTAGTACCGACCTACCTATTTTTTAATTTGTATACAGTGTCGCATCTATATTGTTTCAGTCTCCCATAATCCCCAGACTCGCAAAATCTGCACGGATCACTAGTGTTATTAGATTTCTGGCTTTATGATGTTCCTTTTGGACGAAACGGTTTTATCATCATATCCATATAGTATCTATATGATCTATCTACCTTCATGTTTAATAACACCTTAATATTTATAGTAATAACATTGCACAGATTAATCGAGGAGTTACGGCTATTATGTGGGTTAACTAAGACAATACAGACATGGCCATCTTTATGAACACTAAATTTTCGTTTATTCCCATTTGTTCCTTTGACAGTTCCTTTAAAGGCACAAATGAGACTTTTTCTTCCCATTAGTTTAATAATTTGGAAGGAACTACTGGGACTTCACTTTGTCCCTTTATGTCAGCGACGTCATGGTTAGTGCTGCAACATTGACGATTTTTATGTTGATAAATATATATTTCAACCGATGGAGGTTTATTTGGTGTTCAGCGGAATACTCGTCAGACCATAAAAACCTCTTTTTTATTTTAAGTCGATAATGATTTCCCGTCTTAAAAAGTACATCACTAACCTGTCATCCTTTAAAGGGACAAATGAGACTTTTTCTTCCCATTAGTTCCTTTAATAATTTTGTAGGAACTAATGGGAAGAAAAAGTCTCATTTGTCCCTATAAAGGAACAGTCAAAGGAACAAATGAGAATAAACGCAAATTTTTGTGACCTTCGAATCCATTTTTAATAAGTACACTTTTATTGTTTATTTTGTCCTAGCTATTTCCTGCGGTTTCACACAAGTAGTTTAAAATAAAAATAAATGAAATACTGTATTTATTTTGCAGATATTATATTCTAAAAATCAAATCATAGAAACACAATAAACTTAAACACAATATCTTTTCTTAAAACATATTTAACTTAACTCTATTTTCAGCATTAACCTACTTCTCCATTTTCTAATCAAATTACTAAAGAAGACAAAACAATATAAACTATATCATAAATACAAAGACCATAGATATTACGTTCCAATGATAAATCTATAGGTTTACTTCTTCTTTACAGTCTCTAATTTCTTCTTGGTAGCGGAAAGATTTCGTTCGAGCGTCTCGCGCGCGATAGCGTCATCTCTTTCTTCTAGCACTTTGGTGAGGTTCTCACTCCAATGAGAATCTGAAAATTTACCTTTAAAAGTTAAGCTGTATTATCTACTTTAACTAATGGAGATGAGTTTTACTTTACAGTGACTTTTTACTCATAATTATTTATTGAACATTTTACTCGTAGCCCAAAATCTTAATCTATTATTGTCTTCTGCCGAAAGAATGCGCTTCTTTCACCAGTAAAATATTAAACTAATCCTCGAAACGGCTAATCTGATTTCGATAGGACTTTAATTACACTACACCTAAGAAATTCAAAATCCAATTGAAAAAAAGCGAGCAAATTTTCAATTTTTCATCCTCATAACCTTTCTCGAACATCACCAAAAATGAAAAAAAAATTTACCGAATTGTTCCAGCTGTTCTCGAGTTTTGCGCTTAGCGACAATTTTCCCATTATTTTTTTTAGATGTTGCTATACTAAGTTACTTTGTAAGATGTAAGTTATGTCTGATTTCTTACCAACGAACAGTTTCTCGAGCAGTTGGCACCTAACCCTTTGCCTTCCGAGGACATAGGTCTCGTTATAAGCCTGCAGCTCGTTCAAACGCTCGATTGCTGCGTCTATGCGGGCCAAACGGTCCTTCTTAGCTGCTTCCGCCATATCTAAGGATTCCAGAGCACTAGAAAAAAAAATATTATTTTGTAAATTGACAAAAAATATAACTCATAGAAAAAAATGCAATAAGTATTAAACTTAAATTTAAAAGATAAAGAGTTATGGCTATTATGTGGGTTAACTAAGATTCAGTTCACCTAATTTTTGTGACCTTCAAATAATTTTTTAATAAGTAGGTACACTTATTGTTTATTTTGTACTAGCTATTTCCTGCGGTTTCACACAAGTAGTTTAAAAAAGAAAAAAATGCAATAAGTACTAAACTTAAATTTAAAAGATAGCTTGGTTATATATATAGAAGAGTTGGTTAATACCACAGAGTAAATATTATATTACCTACATACAACAAGTTCACGAGAGTCAGGTATAAAATATTTTACTCCCGTCTTCTTAGTAGGTATAATATCTACCAAATTAATGAAATCTATATTCACTTTCATCTTTCTTCAATTATTGCATACTTGGATGTTTGCGATTCAATCGCGCATCAACGACTGATCAGATTTGGATGAAACAGCTCATAAATAATGTAGATTACATGAATAGAAAGGATAACTTTTATCTAAAAAATATGAGATAATAAAATATGAAATAAAAATATGAAATAAAGAAAAAAAGACAAGAATACAAGTGAAACCGCGGGACAGAAACTAGCGCAAATATAAAAGCAAACAAATTGCATGGTGACTAGAAGCTTAGCTGCATACAGGCTCCATAATTAACGTAAGCATCCACTAAGGAAGGGGTTTTCAAAAATCCCTAAAGAGTTTCTCATATTACTTTAATTCTACAGAACTGCGCTTACGTATCATCACCGTCTCTTTCCTTTGTGCAAAATGGTAAAAAGTACAAAGGAATGAACTTGTCCCTCAGTTGATCAGGCAATGTTAGATATTTGGGTTCTTCTTCGCTTTCAATCGACATTTCGAGTACTTAAAAGTAAAAACATTAATGAAAAAACGTTGGAAAATAAGACTACACGACTTGAAAGAATCCAAAACCGTATGGTTTGGTGCAAAAATACTATAAGGGCTGAAAATATAATACTATTATAAGAATTTTCTAAAAAATATCGACAGACTTTCTTTAAACTTACATCCACTCTCAGTAGCCGGCGTTGGCCCTTGTTGTATTGGTTCTTGTGATTCCTCTGGAACAAAAAAAGAGATTATTTTAAAAACCTTAGAGCAATGTTGCACAGAAAATAAATTGATATAACGTAAACATACTTTTAGATTCTTCACCTTCTATTTCTTCTGCAAAAACTTCCTGAAATAAAAAATAAACATATTATTACCAAAAAAGGCGAAGAATTAGCATACAAAAGTCCAGCTAGATGGGTCAAATAAAGACAAAAGTAAATAGTGTCATATAAAGATCTACAATAACTTGCAAGAATGGTAGAGATTAGTAGTCTTCTGTGTCTGTCGTTGTTCCTATTATGTATTTGGAGTCGGTTCTCTTCACTCTTTTGTGCTAGTTGAGGTCTCTTTTCACATTTGCCTACCAAGTCGATGGCGAATGACCTCTACCTCGCTTTTCTTCCAGCAGATTTAGTAGAGTAGTAACCACATGATATAGGAAATAAATTTATTTACCTCATTTATTGTGTTCACACTTTCCGATGGTGGGACTGGTGGAGCTTCAAGGAATTCGGTACGGAAGTCTTTTCTGGTAAACGATATAGCAAACAAAATTTTGATTCATCATTAAGTACTTAAAGACGTACCTAATAGTTTAACAGCAAGTGCCGCTTAGGTAAGCGAACAGTGTGATGGCTGGATTGAGCTAAGCAGTATCAAAGAAAACTAACTATTACACCATAAAGTCCTGCACGAACTGCTTGCCCTTCCGTGAATATATCAATGCACACCATTGTCTTCTGCGACGTAATGGCAGAGGAGTACTCTTGGAAGTATATGATATGATTACAATGTATGATTTGGTTCGCTTGTATGAAGTGCCTACGGTGTGTCAGTACACTCAGTTCTACTTTCTTTCCTGCACCTCCCAAGGGGGATTATCTTCGTTCATAATAATCACCATATCACAGATCCATAGCTACTCTAAACATGGCTTTACACCGACAAGTTATTCTTTCTTTTTTGCTTCTAAGATGTCATCAGTGATTACATACCTGATCTGAGCACCTCTTAAATTTCTTCCCACCTCATTAGCATCCCAAGATTTAATTGCTTGCACAAACTCCAAGTCCCTGGTATCATCACGTTTAGCTGTTATTCCTCCAGCTACAGCGAGAGAGCACTCCAGTTCCACGTACGCATCACCAGGTTGAGGGACTCGAATGGAAGTGGCTACTGGTGCTTTTTCTTTTGTGTTTACCTTGTCCTACAATTATTTTAAACTACTGATTTTTACCGATACATGGAAACAGGGAAGTCTTCAGTCAGATTTATTTAAAGAACAAACCGATAGGTATCTAGTTTTAAAATTATCATTGCCAGTTATTCTAAATACCTTGTCTTTAACCGGTTTCTTTGAAACAGTCTCAATTTTCAAGTTTTCCCGGGAGTTTCTCACTTCATCAACTCTTATCCATTGGTCTAATAGTAGAGGCCAACCGTTTGGTGCTATCACTCTAAAACGAATATTAGTTGCTATATTTAATAAATATACAATAATTTAATGAGTAGGTATTTGAATGACAAAGTTATAAAATATACCGAAGTTAAAATAAACTGTGACTTATCTTTTCATATTTGTTTCCTTTGTTTCAATTTAAGTTACTTAATTAAAATGTTTCAAAAATCTACAAAATACTAACTCTATTGCATACTGCTTTTCTAAACTCGCGTTTTTATGATCCTTGAGCTGAAATATAACATTATTAGGTATTTTGCTACTATCAGACCAATATATAGGTATATAATAGCTGACGTATCTTCTGCAATATCAATGGTACATTGCTTTCAACTGTCGGAACACACCTGTAGTGCTTGGCCACAAAAGTTCAAAATGAGGGTGGTAGCCAAACAGTCCGGTACTACAATGTACTTACCCTACCACCAATATTAATAATATGTTCAACTTTTAACCAACAATTTTGGAACAATATTGACAATTGCCTTTGTCTTATCACCAATCACTTAAAAAACATTACCTTTGCTGCAGGTTTGGTTTTTGTTGCTTTCTGCTGTGACTTTAGTTTTGCTGAGCGTGACTGCAACAAGAAGTATATTGTGTAGATATTTTAATAATTTATCTTTAATAGGACTGTACCGTTCATTAGGTATGATGAAGTGATCGATATGCTAATTATGGAGGAATAAGGTGGATGATTCCTCCATTGAAAAGGAAAGATCTTCCGCAAGGCTAGGTACCTAGTCGTGGCTGGGGACCGTGATCCAACTGTTGATGATGGAATCTTGTATATATGCAAATGCGCGAAACAAACTCCACTAGCGCGATGTAGGTTGTATGTAGATAGTGTTGTTATATTGTAGCGCCATCTATCCATCGGTGTCAGAACTATGTAGCTGACAGGGGTCACTACACTAATATTATGCAAAGGAGAATACATTTTATTAGTTTTAACTTACCGCGATATCCGACTGGGAATAGTACTTGACTTTGGAGAGAGATTGTGAGAAAAGTGTTGGTTGTAGCGATATGTAAGGCCAGTACAACTCCCCAGTGCCTGAACACCTAGCTATCTCTTCCACTTCATCTCCAGTCTTCATTCGGAGAATCGCTACCATTTCTAGCTGTTAGGACATCATTTTAAAAATTTACTTCGAATTTATTTTAATCTTTAGAAGAACACTTTTAACTACACAGTCAGATTGGAGTTCCTAAAACTTTTTTTTTTTAGGAAGCTACAACTACAAACAGTTCCTACATCTTTGCCTGTATTATTTACATACATTATCTTCTGTGTAATGTAGCATAAGTATTTTTGTTTATCGTTGGGTATTTCTCACCGTGGTCATTGATGCTGCGGCCGATGAAGTATCCAACCACCTACTATGGTTTCCTTCACCGAAAGCTCAAGCTCATTCTAGGATTCGAACCCGCGACCTTCGCCTCGATATCCGACGTCACTACCACTGAGCTATCATTACCATAAATACTTCTGAATAAAATAAAAAAATGGCAAACAGATTCCGTTGACCATTAACTTACATCAGGTGATGTAGCAGCAGCTCTGAAACTGACTGCTTCATGCTTCGACACGAAAAACTGAATGCCACCCAAAATGTTTCTGCGATTCGGAATAAACATTTCATCGACATGGAGTTTGCTTGCATGCGGTAGAGGAACCTCCTTGCAATCTGAATCATTATCACAGATGTGAAATAGTCCATTGGTACTGGAAAGTACTGTGAGCTGCCAATGGACGTCATAATAGTTTTCTGGTGAACGATGAAGAGTACTGTGACCCATTATTGTGTAGCTGTAAGAGAGGTTTTGAAAATAAAATAGAAGAATGGAGTTTTTGTGAGGACGAAAAACCTATTTTAAATGAATTTGGATTATGAAACGAAGGGTAGTTGGTAGATAATAGATAATATAGATGAAATATTTGTCAATGCAGTACCTTCCTTTCTTTCGAAATAAACAGAGTAAGGTGGCTTTTAAGTCTATTTATTAAATAAACAAATTAGAACATTTCAGCTACTTGTAATAGAGACCGTAAATCTTACAACTATAAGGTAGGTTATGTGAAAGTTAGGTGTGAGGATGGGAAGATGGATCTGTTACTACTCTTCTACGCAAAAACTGTTGAATGGATTTTGATTAAAGTAGCCACATAGATTATAACATACGCTGATGAAACCGCATAGCCGATATCGCATAAGGCGATGATAGCTCAGTGGTAGTGACGTCGGATGCCGAGACGAAGGTCCCGGGTTCGAATCCTACAATGAGCTTGAGCTTTCGGTGAAGGAAAACATCGTGAGGAAACCATAGCACGGTGGTAGGGTACTTTGTAGTACCCGCCTGGCTGGCTACCACCCTCAAGTTGAAAATCTGTCGCCAAGCACCTTTCGGTGTGTTCCGACAGCTGCACTTGAGAGCCAGTTCCTTCCTAGGCTTTGTGTGCTTACCACCATTGGCCACATCATCACTGACCACGGTGAGATTGTGGTCAAACACAGGCCTATACATTGTTAAAAAAAAACATTATAAATCTTACCCATGATTATTGGGAGAAAAATCAAAAGTCACATGAGCATTAAAAACCTGTGGCATCTGTTTGCCAGTATCGTTATTATAAACTGCAACTGTACTGTTCTGAAGGGTACTCTGGAGATCAAAGTGGACTTTAACAGGTCCATGGCAATAGAAAACCCCTTGGAAGTATGGGACCCATTTGCACTTCGGAGTAACTGGTGTGGTGCCCGGATATTGATTGAGGCCGTATACTCCGCTCAGAGCTGATGCCACAGAATAAGCATATTTAGCTCCTGGGTACATTAGGAAGAACTGATTCATGAGTGATGATAAAGTTTCTAGGTTGCCAAAGGCGTTATCCATTACCTGTTGAAATTAATAACGATTAGTTTTTCCTCCGTAAGAAATAATATAAAATAGAATAATATTTGTGCTCTAATATATTTTTATTTTAATATATATCTCTAAATTTCCTCTTATTTTCTAATCTTCAGTACAAAAAGCAGTCACGGTACTTTTGTATATAGGTAGGTATAATAAAGCAATCATTCTACGACCTAAGCCGTATTACCTCTGTGAAACGTAGAAATTATCTCTTCTAGGTATATGAAAAAGTAAAATTGAAGTGTCTGTATTGTCAAAATACTTTTTACTAAATGCTTAATATGAAAGTGTATACAGTACTTATACAAAAAAATAAATGTTTGTTCCGACTAATCTTTGAAACGTCTGGACCGATTATAACTTTTTAGGAAATAAATTGGATTGCGTGCAGGGGACAGCTAATTATCAAAATTGTTCTTAAAAACTATTGCTAAGAATATGAAAATTGCATATGATCTTACAATTTTAGTTACATCCGGAGTAAAGCTAATATGAGATGTTAAGCACTTCCTGGCCCACGTGCCTCTCCAATGAGCCTGTAGGCAGGTCGCAGCCTCATGTCTCCTGATCACCTTAGACCTCTCATCTTTCAGCACCCCACATGGCAATTCCGTCGTGGCCAACTCACAGACTTGAGAAGTAATTGGTTTAACAGGTGGTGTTAGCAGCTCCTCCATTATATGCTGACCTATAATAAGTTCTTCGCGTATCTGCTATGAAAATAATGTGTTAAGTCTCAATTGGACATGCTATCAGTGTTTATGGAGATGAGTGAATAGGTCTCCTTTGTCTGTTAAAGAATCTCTTTAGGTACCAGTTACCTTATGGTACATAGATTAAGACTGGTTATTGCGAAAAAAATTCTAAGATCATTAGAAATAGATGATAATGTATCTCTTGGAGCGAGAGAGCACTGCTATTACCTCTCTCAAAATTAGAAATACCACGTAAAAGTTGATAAATGAATTTAAAAATAATTTAATTTTTTGCGCGTCATCCGATGCATAACCAGAAAATACAAATACAATTTTAAAAAATATGACAAGGCTGTTTGGACTATGGACTAAGGATAGAAATAGTTCTAACCTGCTCTTCAAGTTGTTCTTCATCAGCTTCCACCTCCTCAGCTTCTGGCATGACACAGTCACAAGGATCTATGGCGACTAAATCTTTCAATGACTTCTTAGGAATAGGTTTTGGCGGAAAACCAAAGTCTGGGTCACAGAAATAGCGTCTTAGTACTGCGCTAACTGCATTATATTCAGATGGAGATAATCTTTTCTGGAGAACAGCTTGTAAAGCTTGTCTAAACATCCAATGGAGGAGAGTTCTGTCATAGCCAACGACCTTAGGGTCCCAGGTTAGGTCCGGTTGGTAAGACCTGTTAATTAATTAATTGTACGTTTGTTTTTTTTTAAGTTTTGAGGGTTTGAGGAATTGTCATGCAGCAAACTGACGATACGTAAATATTGTGCAATAGGGATGATAATTGGGCACAAAATCATTGATTCTGTTTAGTCCGTCAGTTAGGTTATCAAAAAATATTGTATACGATTTTATTATTTAATCAAATAAATAAAAATACACAGATAAGTCGCATCAAAGTTCAGGAGTGGGGGCTTGTGACGTCATCTCTCTGTAAAAAGTGTACAAAGACGTGACGTCACGTGAAATTTAAATGTTATCTTCGTTATTTTTGTTTTCGGAACTAATGAAAAATATGTTAATAGATATTTTTTTAAGAAATATTGTTTAGTAAAATTAAAATTAACTTCAATTCTGCTACGGCTTTTTTGTTATCTTATTTATAGAGTTTCCTGAATACCTGTAAAAATCTCGATCAGGTCCTATCATGTTATGGCTGGATCTATTCAAACGTATCCAGTTAGAAAACGCCAAGCTCAGATTTGATAAAAATCGAGATGCCCAGGGGCAGTCCCGCACCGTCGCAGCCTGTATAGTGTCCCTTGTGCCAAGGAGTAGTGAAGATTCGCTTAGCAACATTATATGCCAGTTCAAACAAGAGTGGACCCAGATTCTGAAAAAAAAACCAAAGCAAATTGGATTTAATTTACATGCAGTATCAATGTCTATGACTTTATATAAAGAGGTAGTTCGTAAGTTCGGATGTAGCCGGTAATCTCCAGAGTCTTTCACTAATAGGAAGCAAAATTATTCCAAAGTGCTTTACGCTATTTTTTATCCCAGGAACGCGGGTGAAACCGCGGGGCTGACGCTAGTATTAGTATAGATATCACTGCAGGTAGATTTGAGAGGGATCTTATTATATTTGAAAATGTTTGAAAAATTCAGTACAATTTGGTAAAAAATAATAAAGAATATTTAGCAACATACCTACAAAAATGCCTCCCCGGTTGAAATTCAATTTCAATGGAATCATATCCCCGTGTCTCAAAAAAACCCTTTGCCATGGGAATCTCACAGTCTTTGAACCACTCAAACTCTTCAAGGATCACATACGCTGGTTCAACATAGTCCACCAGAGGTACAGAACAATTCAGAAGAACTCTTGGGTGGAGTACGTTTAAAGATATCCGGAGAGTATTGGCGTCTGGGCCATCGATTTGGAGGTATAATGGGGCTGATTTTGGTGCCAGTATGTCCAGTGCTTTGTTGGGTACTGCCTTTGTGATCCTCAATGGTGGATTGCTGGCTGCCGTCGTGTATTGAAACATGGACGGGTTGTAGATCATGCAGACATGTTTGACTAGGAGACAAAGCTGAAAATAATTGATTTATGCCTACAGAGTGATTGGAGGATGGACCTATATAGTGAAAAAAAAAAAACTTTAAAAAAATCATCAACTTTAAACAAAACTATAAAAATAAAATATTTTTCTTTCTTCAATGACAATAAAATTAATATAGGACCACCTTGGAGCTATACAGAACCCAACACCTTGAACTGAGGACCTCTTCCTTTTTTTTGAAGGAGGTTAAAAATAGAACTGCCTTCAAAGGCACTAACTTACTGCATAAAATAACTATGTAGGAACTCTAATCTAACTGTTTTGAAGTCACAGCGCCAGCCGCGCCTGTGGCGCTTTGTATATCAAGCAACTCCCTAAGCGTCCCTAAGCTCTAAGCGTTATCCAATTCTTCTCCGGGTACGGCTATCATAAACTTTTTTCAAACAATGTTTCTAGATTAGCTGTCATAGTAACGAGTTTTGATAGATGATAGTTATTGTAGGGTGGGACCGCTTTTTCCTGTTGACTTTTAGGTACATTTTTATTAAACCATAAGGTTGACAAGCACGCAGGCGGTAAGTCATTACCGTCAACTATCGCCATTTGCAATACCAGAGGTATTGCTAATGTGCTGCCGACCTGTTCCAATGCCAAGAAGCCAACTGGCTCTCAAGTGCAATTGCTGAAACAGATAGGTGCTTGCCGACAGAAAAATTTAATAATCAAAAAGTTTGATTGGTTCGTTTGGTTTGTGGGTGCTCTTGGTAGAATCGTTTTGTGCTTTAAGAGATGGTTGCCGCTCCCAGGTAACTCCGCCTTCCAAACGCTGCAATCCATATCATCGTAGACTATTTAATTTCTACAGATCATATAGATTCCCACGGCCTTATAGGCCACCACAAATCGCGCTGAAACCTTACATAGTACGGTCTAGATGCGCTTCGGACGCTTAACTATACGCCAAGGAGAGTATATAATTTTGTATTCTTTGCATTTATTTCAGTCATTAAGACTGAAGCGTCCGAAGCCAACATAGACCTTACAGTGAGGCCACGAAATGCGGGTCAGTTGATGGAGTATACCCGAGAGAGGACAACAGGACTACACCAGTGTCTGTATATATGCAACCGACGTAGAAAACTTTGATAGTGCGATTCAGAAAATACCCTTATATCTCTGATAATACTGTTACTAGAGAAAAGTTTTTGCAATGAATCGATAGCTTTTCATATAAAGATTAATAATTAATTGATAAAAATAAAAAAATCTTGTATATCTCTTAATTTTTAGCAGTTTTAAATCTGGAATCATGCGATTGGTTATTGAAATTAGTTTAAATATAGATCGACCAATCGTAGCGCAGAGTTCATGGAAAGCCCCGAATAACAAAAGTTAGTCACTGCGCGCCGCGTCAACGGCGTAATGACGCAATGGTATTCAACTTTTAACTGTATTATCTACAGGATATATACTAAAATACATTGATAGAGTTTTATCATTATAAAATGTTACAGACTCATTTACTTCATAAACGAGTTGATTCATAGTTAAATTTTATATAAATTCTCCTACGAATTAAAAAGTAAATTATCTCTGTCCGTCAGTTTTTTTCGTTTATGTGTCTAAACAGGCGGTCTGCATTAGAACTGGATGCCAGCTGCGAAATTGCATACAGTTTTTTTTGCAGTTGACATAACTGCCAAGCAACCAATTGTAATTGCCAGTTAATTGTGTAATAGTGGTAGAGTCTTATTGTAATGATTGTAACTATCGACGTTCATAAGTGCCTTACCAGGTCCTAAACTGAATAAATGAGTTTTTGATAAAAAAAAAAAATATATATTACAGCCAGTTGGCAGTTTTGATAAAGTACTATCAACTAGTAGGTGAATTAAGAATTATAATGTAGGTAGGTGGTATGAGCAATATTATTTTTTTTTTTTGGGAATGAGGATTAAAAGGAGACCACCGGGCGGAGAGTTAAAAGAAAATAAGTTGTACGCTGTAGGCCTGGACAATGTGGACCGACAATCTTGTGAGGGCGCGGGAGACCGCTGGATGCGGGTAGCGCAAGACCGGCCATCGTGGAAATTCTTGCCCAGTAGTGTACGCGTCTTTCGGCTGTCATGATAATGATCAGTAGACAACAGGACATGGCCTTGCTCTTACAGATGTATATGGAATCCATTCACGAAGTTCTTCTTTCATATGGTTGTTGACGCTGGCAGAAGTGGCAGCGGTGAGAGATTTAAGGGGATCTTTTGCTCCTTTCTTTACCTGAACGAAATAGGTATATAATTTTATTTAATATTCAACATCATAAGATAAAAATAAGTATTGAGTTATGGAAGTATGAAAGTAGATAGCACCAGTAAATGATAAGATGAACATTGTTATGAGGAGGGATGAAACACCAGACGGACATACAAACAGACAGACAGATATATGGAAGACAATATAAATTAATAGACAATATAAATGTCTATTAATTACACACCTTTCGGTGTGTTCCGATAGCTGCACTTGAGAGCCAGTTCCTTTCTAGGCTTTGTGTGCTTACCATCATCGGCCACATCATCACTGACCACGGTGAGATTGTGGTCAAACACAGGCCTATACATAGTAAAAAAAAAAAAAAAACATTCGTTACTTATAAATAAATTTAAAAACTACCTCTTATATTAGGTAAATTGACATTCAAATTTTTACTTTGAATTGTATTTTACAAATTAGCGGTGTTACTATGAACGTGTTTCCGGTACATTAACTCGCCCTTACCATTTTTACCTCTGCTTGAGATTTCTCATTGTCTTCCCTGAAGCCAAAGGTTATCTGCAACATACAAAGCAGATAAATGGTGGGCATGCCATTTAAAAAGTTTCAAAGTAGATTCAACCATTAATTACCTGTCCTATTGTCGACGATATGCGGAACGCGATTAGAGCTAGCAAATAGAAACGAGCAACGAACAGCGAGTGTCGCTGAGCGAATTATTTCTTTGATAGCTCTTGTCGCATAATACAATATACCTTATGATGATAAAATCTATACTAATAAAAAAGCTGAAGAGTTTGTTTGAACGCTAATCTCCGGAGTTACTGGTCAGATTTGAAAAAATATTTCACTCATAGGATGCTACATTATCCCCAAAGGTTATATGCTACTTTTTATTCCGAACGCGAGTGAAACCGCGGGGAACAGCTAGTTAATTATATTTGTAGCCCACTTATGGTAAAAGAAGTCGTTTTATATCGTTTTACTAAGATGGCAATAGTCATTAGCCAGTCTGGCGTGGCTGTCAAATAAAATGAAAATAAAAATCTAGGAAAGTCGTGAAAAGCAACACTTTTGCAGGCGAATCTTGTCCTTATTGACTTTAAAAACGTTATTATAATTCTTATATTTTCCTGTCAAGGTTGAAATTTAAATAACATTTAAAAATAATAAAAGCGTAACGGAAACTTCTTGTTATAAACCAAAGCCAACAAAATTGTTGGGCCAAATACGGACAGCGACGCGGACGCCAGACTGGTTAGGTCATTAGGTAGGCTCTCGTTCAATTAGCTTTTTGTACACTCGGTGACTCTGGTACACGACGGAACGACTCGAGAGTCAGTTCTCTTTTAGGCTTTATGTAGTTACCACCCTCGGCCACATTACTGACCATAGTGAGATCGAAACATAAGCATAAAAAATACTTACACTCTCCGTACTCTGGACATCCAATAAATGTGGTGCATATGAGAGCTTCAACAATCCGTTGACCTTGAGGAACCTCGTGCGAGGACAGTCGTAAGCCTCATAGAGACCATGCCTTCGAGCCCAATCCACCCATCTGTAATACTTCCATAGAGCCACATCTAGGAAATACAGTTTATTAGTGAGTTCGTATTTTTGGTAGTACAAGGCAGATATTTTTTTTATACTACTAAGGTAGCAAGCAAGCATACGGTCCCCCTGATGATAAGTGGTTACCGTCGTCTATCGCCATTTGCAATACCAGAGATATTGCCAATGTGTTACTGACCTGTTACAATACCGAGATGGCAAACTGGCTCTCAAGTGCAATTGCCGGAACACACCGGTAGGTGCTTGGCGACAAATTTTCAACTTGAAAGTGATAGCCAGCCAGATAGATACTACAAAGTACCCTACCACCGTGATATAGTTTCCTCACAATGTTTCCCTTCACTGAAATTTCAAGCTCATCGTAGGATTCAAGCTCGTGAATATTATATGAGTAAGAAGCATATGGCGTTAAAATGTATACTTAGAAGGGCCAAACGGAAGGAAAGTACATATTTCGCCGACCACAAACGAGAGCCTATAGACTGAGATGAAAGTATTCACCAGGTTCTGGCAGCGGTTTCTTAAACGGTATATCCCTAGCCATTGTGACCAATAGCTTCATTTCGTGTCCAGGTGTGATCCCAGGCAGCGCATAAGAGGGTAGATCCTTGGAGTCTACCAGAGTTATTGTAGTCGTGCCTCGACGCTAAAAAATAATTATCAATTAACTCCTGTAACTTATTCCATTTTTATACAACAAAGTCGCTAAACAAGCATACGCCTAATCTGATAGTAAGCGGTTACCGTATCCTATAGACGCTTGCAACACCAGGGTTATCAGTCACGCATTGCTGACCCTGCAAAAATTCCTTCACACACTTTTTGAAGAACCCCATGCTGTAGTTTCTTGGGACCTTGGCGGAGAGCTTATAAGCGTCCGCTGTAAAATATCCTTTGGGACTGCACAGTACGAGACTATCTTGCTATCTGTAATGCTGCTGGATAACCAGGGGTAGCTCTAACCCCATGTAGCGCCCGTTGCAATCAATACCCTGGCACCCTCTCAGATATCCAAATGGAGACAGCGAGTCCTTGTCAGTCTTTTCGTAAAGTAACTGTGTGAAAATATTTTTAATCCACTTTTTATTAGTAACAAAGTGGTTTTTTTTCATTGGTTCATTACCAGGACGGTAACAGAGTTGTACATTTTGCACACACCTGCCTATACAATATGAAAATAACAGAAAACACAAGAGCAATTATACGTAAAGCTCATACTGTATACCTACATCATAGTTCAGTATTCAGTGTAGATTTCTACACATGATAAATACATAAAATTCAAGACTATTTTAAACTGTTAGTTACCTAACTCCTCAAAATTTTACAAAGACCCAATTACGGACAAGTCATTAGGTACCTACATTAGTAGTAGTGGTCTCTTTTGTTGATGGTTTCTTGGTGCTCCGACTCTTGGCAGTGCTGGTCAGCGTATCATCATCATCATCCCAAGAAAACACAGGAACTTCTGTTATCAAGAACTGCCACAGATCTTCGTGAGCTTGGAAGGAAAATAATTTATACACATAGTTTAAAATTAAGTCGATTCCGCTGTCTGTTCGCTTAGATCTTTTAAACTACTGAACGGATTATAATGCAGCTTTTGTAATAGATAGAGTCATTCAAGAGGAAGGTTTAAATTATGTATAATACATGCATATTATAGGACAGAAAAGGCGAGAAATTCAAAGATTTGTTCACCCGTGTGAAGCTGGGGCGAGTCTAACGATTCGCCGTCTACAATAAAATAGTTAAAGACTTCTGAGCCTAACTGAAGGGAAAAGTATCTATACCATTATGAATATAAGGTACCTAAATTGGGTTTTATCAATAGATTCTACTCACCTACTACGTTCATACATAAACCATAGAAGCATAACCTACCTAGTCTTTTTTATTCGGTCGTGTAAAAAAATATTTAAGCCTACATTTCTATAAACGATAACATAATGTGCAGACCTATCTTCGACGGTCATCAGGAAATTGCGAGATTAGAACGCAATTTTTGGATGATGTAAGTACCTACCTAGTTACATACAATAGGCTGTAATAAAAAAACTCACACAAAAAATTATGCTTCAAATTCAAACCACCAGTGAGTGAATGCATTACGCTGAACTCCGGCATGTCTTCATCTTCATAACAATCTACGTCCTCATCTGAATTCATGTCAGGCGCAGCCAGCTTCAGCAGCGCCTGTTGTGTTTTGATTAGCAATTTAACATACGTGACGGAAATTCGATCGTTGATGTTGCAGTTTGAATAGGCGCTTCAGTATTTATAGGTTACTAAGAGCTGGGAGTTTCATCAAACATAGATGAAATTGGAATTCATAATAGGTAATTGATTTTCCATTTTTATTTGTGATATATATCTAGTTCATCCAATATCACTAAAATAAGTAATACTTTCTTGAAACATTTTTTTGGTGCACTGTATATAAATATTTTTTAAAGGACTGTAATTGGCAGCTATAGGGTGTATAAACTTACTTTTAAAGTAGTAGGTAGTAAATATTAAAATAAAAAGAAGCGTTCATTTTAATCTTCAGTAATACAATTTCCGTGTTGTTTCATAAAATTAAGAGTTTCTCACTGTCATTTTTCTTTGTGATGAAACGTGTTATCATTTAAAAACAACTTGCCTTCTAAGCTTTGTGCATCACTGATGGCTAAATCATCAATGACCACGATTAAATTGACGTCAAACACAGGCCAATAAACAGTAAAAAAATGGACATAGAAAGACCAAAATATCGCTGACTCTTGTAACAAATTTAAAAGTAATACTTACTTTTTAGTTATTAAACCTGTCTAGATATTGCGCTGCAATCGCAAAAAAAACAATAGCAGGCCAATTTTTTCTACTGTTTGACAAGCGTGCTGCGTCACTCAGGCATGCTGAGTGATACAAATTCTGAAAATTTCCCATAAAAGTAGGAGAAAAATATATTCTGAAGCATATTCGGCACAGAATTGGTGTTTATAGCACAATGACAGTGTCACCACTGAGCGGGCGGAAATAGCTTATCAGCCAACAGAAGCCTGACATTTATTTTACGCGCAAACTCTCTATCTAGACAGTTTTATTATCTAAGACCTACTTATTGTTTCTAATGAAAATTAGTGAAGGGAAGAAATAGCTAAGCATAGAGTTTATTGCTAAATAAATTGAGAATTTGTTTGGATTTAACCGCAAAGTTTACAGCAAATGAGTTGCGGTCTCGAAGAATTTGCAATGAGAAAGTATTGAGCTGGGAATACTCAAGCAAAGTTATAGCCTTTTACAATAGTTCCTAATGTAAGAGAATTTGGATATGTACTCATGGGAGCAAAATTTTAGGAACTTTCTATGAAATATTACGCCGAGTATTATGTAAGATTACGAATTCTTGAATAGTCAGTACCTATTTGCTGCGATTCAACAAACTAAATTAATTTAATCAAACTTTCTAACAGATAAAGAAATGTAGTCCTATCAAATTTGACTTATTGGTCGTTTTTAACGTGATTTAAGGTGCCATCTTTTATTGGTCACGATTATTTCCACTTAAATGACAATGAATGGAAGGTACAACGCTAATATGCGTATACTGTACATTTTTAGTTAGAAACTGAAAATGTACAGTTTTGAAGTCACTGAAAAAATGTCTGCGCTACCATGATATTTTTCATGGAATATGAACTATACTTTCGCCGACTTCAAAACAGTCAGATTACAGTTTCGAAAAAGTTATTTTATGCTTTTTAGTACCTTTGAAGGCAGTTCTATTTTTTGTTAAAAGTTTTTATATCAAAATATGAATTTCGAAATTCCAGTATACAAAATTCTAGCCTAAACAAGTAACTAACTCTAAAAAAGTATGAAATAGGACTTGAAAACGTCAATTTTCACGAGGTAGCCCCATAACCCAATTTAAGAGTAAGTACCTACCTTACACAGCAGCAAAGGCCACAGAAAGACTTCACAAGGAATATCCATAACAGGCATTTGTCTGGAAGGTTTTGTAGCTGGTGCCCGGTTCACGACTGGTGAGAATGGAAGCAGAGGAGCGTCGTTAGCGTCAACCGGCACTTGATCGCTCACCCACACGCAACGCCATGTGCCCAGGTAGAAAAGACGTACTAAATAACAACCTGTTAGGGGCAGAAAAGATTGTGCTGTTAAACTTGATTTTTTTAATGTTACAAAAATTGTTTCTTAATGTTCAGTGTTTTGATGAACTACCAATGCAGCAAACAAGCATACGGCCCAATTGATGCTAAGTGGTTACCATAGGCTTGCAACACTAGGAGTATAATTCGTTGCTGACCCTGCAAGAATCTCTTCACACCCTTATTGAAGAACCTCATGCTGTCTCTTGGGAAAGCCATGGCGGGGAGCTTATTCCACAAATTGAGCGTCTGTGGTTGGAAACTCCTTTGGAACCCCGTGTGTGAGGATAGACTCCTGCCATCGGCGGGTAGATCTGGAACTAGAACCTATCTGCCTAACCGAAAACAAATTATTCGAAGCTTAACAATTACCTACATAATTGTTAATAGCTACTGTCATCATGTCAGCCTAAAGTCTCTACGATGGCCGGTTTTGCGCTACCCGCATCCAGCGGTTCCCGCGACCCTTACAAGATAATCGGTCCACCTTGTGGGGGGCCTGCCCACGCTGCGCCTTCCGGTTCGTGGTCGTCACTGGAGAACCCTTCTGCCCCAGTTGTAGCTACTGTCAGGGTTGTCAAAAACTAGGAGGTACTAGTACTAGGTACTAGTACTAGGTACTAGGTACATAGGGAGGTACATAAGAGAATCAAAACCATTCTTGGATAATCCTGGACGATGCTGCATACCCCCACCAGATTTCATCCCTGGTGAATAGATGTGATACCTCGCTCTCCATCCTTCTGGAGTAATGCTGCATATAAAATTCTCCCATTGGTGTTCCATCTGAAAATTTATTTCTTGGAAATCAAAGTACTTTTAACTATTTCAGTAACTAAAGGATTACCAATAACCTGTAACATGCAAAGCCACGAAAGGTTAATTTCATTAACATTGTTCAGTTCACATTTTGATTGGATTGCATCAATAAATTCACATTAATACGGCAGAAAACAAACAAAAAGGTTTACCGTAAACGGATCCAGCTTTTCTAGAATGTAACAGGCGGACAACACTCGCCTGCAGAATGAAGATCTGAGGAGAACTTGAGCGTGAGTTAACTGAACGTCGATCACTGACATCTTTTCACTGTCTTCTTCCTGTAGAATCATCATCATAATCTAAAGATCATCATCATCATGTCAGCCAAAAGACTTCCACTACTGGACAAAGGCCCAAGGATCATCGATCATCGTTGTCAAATTATTAACCAATAGAATTGCAGCAAACTGACGAGACATTTTGGGCATTTCTATGTTTTTGTGTATCGTTTTTCGGAGTAGGCCCTCTGGTATTCTAGTTAATTGTAATTTTCAACGTTCGTACCAACAGGGCCTAAACTGAATAAATGAGTTTTGAGTTTGAACCTGTGTGCACAATTTTGAGCTCCTACACCCTACGGATTGAGATGTAAGTCAGTGTTATTAACAGTCAAACTAAACTAATTATTAGTTACGTCACCTCTTTTTCCTATTAACATTATTGAAAAAAGACAGGAGAAAAATAAATTTTATACCTTTCTAAAGTTTCTTGTTAGAAAGAGATATAGTGAGATTTTTGTTTAATTTGTGAATGAAAATCTCTAATTATCATAAAGCCAAGTCATTAATTTTATTAAGTTGCCAGTCATTTTCTATGACCTTGTAAAATTTGGTTCCGGGTTACGTTTTCGCAGTTACCCTTTCAGAGCTGCTCTGTTTAATTATGGAAGGTTTGATCATTGTTGTTTATTATAAAGATTACCTGTTGATTTTTTTATTCACGAAGATAAAATATCTGGGTAAATGGAAACGTGTGAGTATCACAGATGAAATGTATTAAGAACCCACACTCTTACTGGTATTTGGTAGTATGAGTGTTGGACTGACCATAGTTCGACAATATGGAATTATCCATTTACTGTTTTCTTTATTTATGGTATTAATAGGCGAATCTGCTTACCTACTGATAAGAACGTAAGTTGTAAAACCTTTCCTATTAAAAACTAAGGGTGGGTTGCACCATCCAACGATATCGTTAAATTGTCTGTTAGAGCAACGGTTTTACTAGCAAAAGACAGCTTTGCAAACAGACAGATGGTGCAAACCACCCTAAATATTCACGGATTTAATTTACCAATTTAAATTGCGGTGGTGACAAAAACACTTTACCTCAAAAACTAAAACCTCACATTTCCACCTCCTCATTGCTAGGTCTTCAGCTCTGACCCACCCGTGTAGATAGTGACGCACAGACCTCGGTAACGGTTGGGTCTGCTCATCAACCCAAACGTAATCCGCTGGAGGCTTCCCTGTTGACTTCCCTGGGTGAACTATTGTCCTCATTGCCGATGGACCCTAGAAACGATGATAAAGAATCTACACTAATATTTTAAAAAAAAGTTTTTAGTTAAACTCCAAAACTACTGGACCCATTTTTATAATTCTTTCACCAGTAGAATGCTATTATTATCTCTAAGTAATATATATCCGCCCCGCAGTTTCACCCGCGTTCCCGTGGTATCTTATGTTTTCCCGGGATAGTTTCTACGTGAAAGAGTAACAAACATTCACATTCACATTTACAATATTTGTAGGATATTTAATAAAAAAAAATAGGGCTACGAAAACACCAACAATGTAATGTAACGCAAGTAGTAAAAAAATAACTGTAAAAATCCTTACATCACGCGGATCGCTTGATGCGGATGATGCCAGTGTCAGTGAGCTCGGATATAAATAATATACCTCAGTGGCTAGTGTAAAGTAAACGTTATTTCTATCTCTACGCTATACTGCAACTTCCTTATTTCTATGAGACCAACTCTATCAAAGTTTTCCAAAGAAATATGAAAATACAACGCGTGTCTTCAATATAAAACTCTTGTTTTCGATCGAAAAACTTCTAAGTCAACCTGGCAGCCAGACTGTAAAGTTTAGGATAGTTTCAGAATTTTAAACTAGCTAGTTCATGAATTGTTCGCCTCTTCAGCAAGGCTCTGATTAGATATTCGGCCGGCTGGCTCCCATTTGCATGATATTTGCATTCAACCAAAAGTTTTTGCACAAAGCCAGTTTCCTGGTGCAATATTGATTAGGGTACTTGCATAGCTCTTGGAATTATGATAAGGTGGACTTTCATATTCAAATATTTGTATTGTATTGGCAGTAAAATTTGTCTAGGTTTGGTTAGTCCTGAATAATTCCATAGTTTAGGTAGAAATTCGCTATCTGCCGGAGACGTTAGCGATACTAATCAGTTGAGAAATTCAAGTCCGAAAGAGATGGCAAGAGAGCTATACAATTGAAACAAGAGTCTGTAGGGAGTAAGCCTTCTGTACAGTGGTACTATTATTTATTCTGTGGTAAAGCTAATGTATTACTTAGGGTCGGTTGCTCGTACATTTTAGTTAAAGTAAAGTTATAGTCAAAGTTAACTTAACTATTACCTGCTGCTTTGACCGTAGATTCACATTGACGATGACCGATCTCCCTCGGTCGGTTATGGTTACGGTTAAAATTTTAGTTAAAGTGACACGAGCAACCCAGTTTACTTTCTTTCGGCGGTTAAAGTTAACTATACCCGTAACCTAACTATAACCTTACTATGACCGCGCTTTAGCTAGTTAAAGTATATAGTTTATTTATGGTATTACTGATTCACATGAAGGAAGCAAGTCAACGTGAAAGTATAGTGGATTCAAATAATTATCATTCAAATATTATTAATCTGTAATTACCTACATAAATTTAAAAAAAAGATTCACCAAAAAAAACGCCTTGCTGAGTTTCTTGCCGGAGTCTTCTCAGTTCAAGTGTATTCCGAACCGGTAGTAGAGTCTATTGTAAAACTGTAACTGTTGACGTTCATAAGTGCCTTATTAGGGCCTAAGCTGAATAAATTAGTTTTTTATTTGATTTGATTTGAAATGGGAAATCTATGGATATGGGGAAGGTACTTTGAAAAGCAACGGTTTTTATTTATTTTTAAGTAGTCGAGATGAGTTTGAGTGATAGTTTTGATGAAGATTATTAACTAACCAGCCCCCAATACTCATTTGACAGCTCGTTGTCCCGAAACTCTCTGAAGGGACATTCTGTAGGATCCACCGGGACCGCCAGACTTTTGGCATCGCCTGCGGTTTTCTTTGACATTTTGTCCTTTTTTAAATCCTTCTAGAGAAATATTTTGCATCAATTTATTGATGAAATTGATTTATTATACCACAGAATGTAAATGTAAATAATGTTATTCATATGTCAAAATGACATATTGCATGTGTTGCTTTATGGTAATGATGAATCATAAAAAGATCTTATGCACATTGATTTGCGGGTATTTTATTAATGTTCTAAAAGATTAGTTTTAGAATAAAATCGCCACGTTGACCAAAATAATTTCCCTACCAAAGAAGTAACTAGACGAATCACGGTAAAGAATTTTCTCAGAGGTCCAAACGATCTCATCTTAATGATGATCAGGCAATGAAATTGTAGCTACGTTTCCATAGTGCAAGTAGCTTGCATGGAAGATGCAAGTCGCATGCTGCTCGAGTAGTGGAAACGTAAACATGCAAGCAGCTGCAAAGTAAACGCACCTTAACAGGCTACTTATGTGTTTTCTATCAAAACTAACAGCCTTCTCATATCACAAAAAAGCTTGTATACAAACTAGGTAGGGTTCAAATTAGTCGGTTCTAGCATTCTTGACTTATAGACAAGGTCGTTCACACAAAAAATGTAGTCACGGACAGACAGACAAAGCATGTTATTGTATAATACCTTCTCGGACATTGTGTGCCTTTAATACCCATATGTTTTGTGTGTATTGGATGGGTTGCACAATCTTTTGTTGAGGAGTCTTTCGTATGATGCCTTTTGATAACTTAATATAAATTTTACTAGCTTTCCGCGATCGCCTTTTTACTCCCGTTATAAGCGGATTTTCGAAAAGCTTTTTCTTAGTGGATGCCTAGATTTTACAAGGAACCCACGCTCCAAATTTCAAGTTTGTAGGCCCAGCTGTTTAGGCTCTGCGTAGATCAGTCGGTTAGTCAGGACAATTTATTAAGTATATTGATAATAGCTGTGCTCCGGGGATTTACTCGTGTTTAAGGTCCGTATGACAAGGATCCATTGGCTACAGATGATTGTTTTCTTTGTGGTGTACAAGAAAATACTTTTTAAAGCGAATGAAACAAATAACAGTAAGACTTTATTAACTTTCTCCTAGATAGATTTTTGAAATCATCAAGTAGAAGTTTCTAAAAGAACCAACTAACATAAAGTAACTACGACAATGGTGCCGATTCTGTTGTTTACGAACTAAACAAATTTAATCTCACTATATCTCTTTCTAATAAAAAATATAAGAAGATGATGCAGGACATTTTAGTCCTGTCAGATTAGTCCTATCACTTATTTCAACGTGAATTTAAGCGCGACCTTTATTAGTCACGACTATTTACCCGTATATTACGACGGCATGAACTAAACTGATAGCATTAAATGTTCTATATATTCTTCTATGTTTTTTTTTTGCACCTGGCAACTCAAACAACTTGGTTGTCAAAATTTCGTCTAATATAATTTTATTTTATTTTATTTAATTAAACCATAATTCGACCGAAATAAATAATCCATATAATAAAGCATAAATCAATACATCGTGTGAAGTGTTGGTTTAAATATATACACTGTATAAATCCAGCAATAAATCAAAGATACGAGCTGTCAATCAAACGGACAAAATTCGAACATCGCCAAAAACCTGGGGAGTATTTTGTTTTAATTTGATAAGTTTATCTAATTTTTATCAATAATATCACTGCGCTGACACTATACATTGCTCACACCCGTGATTTGAGCTACTTACCATACTCTCATTGGCGCCGTAAGTCTCTTCTTGTTTGACAATAAGTGCTCTGCGACAAATTACAACAAGAACGCGAGGACAGCGAAGAGGAATTTAAAAACATTTTAACACATAACAGTAAACTCAAGAGTGAGTTGGCAGAACTCCACAGCAGCTGTGCAGACATCCTCGATCAGCGTAACCAACTTCAGGAGATAGTAACATCTTTCAGCGCATGTAGTGACACTTATGAAAAAGCGCTTACTCGTATCTCCGAGCTAGAGGGCAGCTTATGTCAAGCTCACAGCCACATTAACAAACTTAACCTAGACATAAGTAATAATCAGGTCAATAACACCTTAAGCCTGTATGATGAACTGGTGGGGAGTGATTCGAGCCAGCAGTCTGTCCTACCTGCCTCCTTAACTATTGATTTAACTGATTCAATCTGTGATCAGCCCAAAAATAAAATGACTAGTCATAATAAGATTAAAAAATATCTAAAACTAAGTAGATTTATAAAAAAGGCAAAGAGTATTGTAAATAAACAAAATAGTTACCGGAACGCAGTCATACAAAAAAGTAAACATAATAATCTTATGAAAAAATTAAAATCATGTAATCTTAAGTTAAAAAATAGTTTGAATATGTATGACACTGACACACAGCGATTGCTCTCTGACTTAGAGTATAAAGAGCTTTGCTTGAGGGATTTGCTCATCAAGTATGAAAAATCCCAACAGGAAATAAAAGAGCATATATTGGCTGCGACAGACTTAGTAGACATGTGTAAGTATAATGAGGACAGATTTGAGTCCCTTATTAAAAACCATACATGTGGCTGTATGCATGTGTCTGCCGAGGAGTCAACGCCAACATTATCTGAGGTTGGAAGAGCGGAGCAGTGTGTGAGTAGTGATGCAGAAAGCTCATTTGAAATTAAATATAAAACAGTAGTTTTTTCAGATAAAATAGGAGTAAACATGGGTTCATTTATTAGTAATCATTCTAAACATCCAGTAGTTAACTATTGTATGCCAGGTGCTACATACATACAAATTATTAAAAGCATAATGCAAAAGAAGTTTGACAGGTACACCACAATTGTTATTCTGATTGGAAATGGGTTAGGTGTACTTAGGAAGGACCTATATAATAGTTATGAGTCCCTACAAAAGCTAGGGGTAATGAATGTAATGTTGTGTGCTTTCCCCTATTCAGTTTGTTATACTGAGAAACAAAATAAGTATATTATGTTTTTAAATAATTGTGTACATAATTTGACATGTCATAATGATTTATTTTTATTTTTTGACACTAATAAGTTTGTTAGTGGTATTAAAATGACTCAGGATTCAGTGAGCATGCCTAGAAGGTCAAAAATCCTGATTGCTACTTTGGTAGCCTATAATATTGACATGTTTATAGCAAACATAACACACCCTAGGCTAAGTGACAAAGCAGTATTATCTAGTAATTCTAATAATATTGTGATCAATTCTTTAAACATTTAATTTCGACAAAAGAGAAGCAGATACATAATATAATACTATTGCATCAGAACATAAATCGCTTCTCTGGCAAAATATATGATATAGAACTATTATTAGATAAAATTAAGGTTGATATTTTATGCTTTACTGAAACCTGGTTAAAGGCTGATATGATGCTTTTTAATGTTAACAATTTCACCGTCGCCAGTGCGTTCAACAGAGTGTCTGCCAATGGTGGTGGATCTATTATTTTACTAAACAACAACATTAAGTTCAAAAATCGTACAGATATATGTAGTCATTCTGTGGAGCGCGTCTGTGAGGTAGCATGTGCAGAGGTTGAAAGCTCCATTATCGTATGTGTTTATAGACCACCGGCTTCTGACTTTTCTTTATTTTATTCTATAATAGAAGTAATTCTTAGTAAACTATTCAGGTCCAAAAAGACATTAATAGTTTGTGGTGATTTCAACATTGACATTCTTGTTAGTTCATCTGAAAGAAACAATTTTATTTCTCTTTTTAAATCTTTTAATATGGATCTTTTGTTCAGTGAACCAACTCGGGTTACAGCCACATCTTCTACGTGTATTGATAACATTATAACAAATGGGAGTGTTCTGGAAAAGACATTAATTAGTGGTATTCGTTCGGATCACTTGGCTCAAGTTGTTAAATTACCTTTTAAGTGTCAAACTTCACCTGTACATAGAACATTTAGAACAACAACTAAAACCAAGTTAGAGAAATTTAATAATCAATTAGAATTGAAACTCAGTAACACTTCATTTGAATCCGACGATCCTAACAATACATTTAAAACATTATTTACAGCAATTTGTAATGGATTTAATAAATGTTGCCCAATTAAATCTACTATGGTAAATAATAAATTAAAATTCTGTGACTGGGCAACTAAAGGGTTAAAGGTGAGCAGGGACAACATGTATGAACTTTATCATAAAAAATCGTATACAAATAATGAAGAGTTTCATACATATGTTAGGAATTATTCAAAGATATTCAAAATAGTCTGCAATAAAGCAAAAGCTATGTTCATTGCCAATAAAGTTAGTAACTCAACTAATAAAATCAAAACTGTCTGGAAAGTCATAAATACGGAGACTGGTAAAAATAAAAAGGAAGATGAAACATTCACTCTTAAAATTAATGATAAATTTATCTCTGATAAATATGAAGTGGCTTCGGCTTTCGAATCTTACTTTTCAACGATTCCTACTGAAGCTACTAAGTATCTTGCATCGTCCCCGGTGAAAGCGGAGTGTCTGCTTACAAATAATTTTACTAAACATATTCCAAATTTTTTGTTTAATTTCATTGATGCTAGCGACATTTTAAGCGCTTTCAAGTCTTTAAATTTGAAAAACACAGAAGACTTATGGGGTTTGTCAGTTAAAGTCATTGGCTCAATTATTACTAGTATTGCTCCTATTTTAGCAGGTATTTTTAATCAATGTATTGATAAAGGTTCTTTCCCTGATTTGATGAAACATAGTAAAATCGTTCCCATTTTTAAATCCGGTAGCAAAAATAATCCTTCCGATTATAGACCTATCTCAGTTCTCCCAGCGCTAAGCAAAATCTTCGAGAAAATAATGCTGAATCAATTGTTAGCTCATTTCAACAATAACCAAATTTTACATGAACACCAGTTTGGATTTACAAAAGGGCGGTCTACGACTGACGCCGGAGCTAAACTTTTGAAGTATATTTTCGAAGCCTGGGAGAACTCTCAAGATGCGGTTGGCGTATTTTGTGATCTTTCCAAGGCATTTGATTGCGTAGATCATCACACCCTACTTTTAAAACTTCGACACTATGGCGTTCGCGGAGTGGCACTAGATCTTGTAGCATCTTATCTGTGCAGTCGCCAACAAAAAGTAGGTATTAGCGGTACTACGTCCTCAGGGTCTTTAGTTAAAACAGGCGTACCGCAAGGATCAATTTTAGGCCCATTTTTGTTTTTGGCATACATCAATGATCTGCCCTATATGGTAAATGAATTGTGCGATATAGTTTTATTTGCTGATGACACTTCTCTAATCTTTAAAGTGGATAGAAAAGACACAGAACTTACGCAACTCAATAACACGTTATCCACTATATCGAAATGGTTTGCGGCCAATAATCTCATGCTTAATTCCTCTAAAACTAAGTGTATAAGGTTTACTCTCCCCAATGTTGCTAGGAATGACAGTCATGTCCTAGTCGATGATGTTAGACTCGAACTAGTTGATAGGACAGTTTTTCTCGGCATAACATTAGATAGTAAAATACAATGGGGTCCTCATATAGAAAGCTTAGCTAGTAAATTGAGTTCCGCCGCTTTTGCAGTTAGAAAAATTAGACATATAACAGATGTGGCTACAGCTAGGTTGGTTTACTTTGCGTATTTCCATAGTATAATGTCCTACAGTCTTCTGCTATGGGGCTCGGCTGCGGATTTGGAATCTATCTTTATCTTGCAGAAAAGGGCCATTCGTGCAATCTATTGCTTGGGTCCTCGCGAATCCTTACGAACTCGGTTTAAGGAATTTGACATTTTAACCTTACCGTCGCTATACGTTTTTGAAAATATTATGTTTGTCCGTAAAAATTTAAATCTATTTGACACAAACAGTAGCCGCCATAACCTAAATACAAGAAATAAAGATAAAATTGTTACACCTAGATTCAGGCTAGCGAAAGTCAATAAGTCTTTTCTCGGGAACTGCATTCGCTTTTATAATAAAATCCCATATGAAGTAACTAAGATGTCTTATAATAGATTCAAAGAGTATGTTAAACATAAGTTGATTGACAAGGCCTACTATAAGGTGGCTCATTACATAGAAGACAAGAATATATGGTTGTAGTAGCTTCCCTCTGCACTTGCAGCCCCCTGGCCAAGTGATAATTGTATGAAGTTTATGTATATTTAAAACAACAACTGTAATTACATAAATTAAAAAAAAAAAGATCCACAAAAAAAGAAGCCTTGCTGAGTTTCTTGCCGGAGTCTTCTCAGTTCAAGTGTATTCCGAACCGGTAGTAGAGTCTAAAAATTGTAACTGTTGACATTCATAAGTGCCTTATTAGGGCCTAAACTGAATAAATGAGATTTTGATTTTGATTTTGATTTTTATCTCTATTCAATAAGGTTAATATGAAAGAGAGGTGACTTGACTAATATTAGTTAAGTTCGTAAACAACAGAATCGGCACCAATATTTGATTAACAATGACTTTTACTGACAACGCGAAAAAGAAGCTTAGAATTGTAAAGAAAAAGTAATCTAAGCCAACAGCAAATTTAATAAATTCAATCCCACAAGGCAACATTTCATTAAACATTTAGATACAAGTATTTGTAACAAGTACAACGTAGGCGGATATAGGTCGACATTTAGTACAGGAAGTGTTGCCAGCCGACAAGTGACCGGTTAGCCGTGAAAGCCTGTGGTAACCAGCTAATGGTCACATGTGGGAAAATTGTGATATCTGACCATAATTATGTAGTTAGAGCACATGTTCTGAGTACTGACAATTTAAGAAAAAAACAGTAGATCTATCTACTGGCGAATGGTAAAAAACAAGGAAAATGACGATTGTAAAACTCTGAGACAGTTTTGTAGAGATAACTAGCGACCCGCCCCAGCTTCGCACAGGTGTACAAATCTTTGAATTTCGCGGCTTTTCTGTACTATAATAAGCATGTACCTATTACATCTTGAATTGCTTTATCTATTGCTGAAAACTTCATTAAAATCCTTGCGTAGTTTAAAAGATTTAAATATACAGACAGCGGGAGTGACTTTGTTTTGTATTGTTCCCCGCGGTTTCACTCGCGTTTCCGTGTAAGAAAGTAGCCTGTAACCTTTGGAGATAATGATGCATCCTATTAGTGAAACAATTTTCCAAATCAGACCAACAACTCCGGAGATTAGCGCATTCAAACAACAAACTATTAGTAGAGATAAAGGTAAGAAACACAGACTTTCAAATTTTTCATGATTTTGAAATATTTATACCTACAATAAAGTATTAAAATGTTAATTCACTTACAGCCTTCACAGCTACCGTTCTATTAGAAGTAAGTGATAAAATTCAAGCTTTCGCTAGAAAACTTTAATCGGATCACAACGGTACTTGGTTCTGCGCTACGCGGAATTAGTCATTTCGCACCGGTGATTCTATTAGCTCCAGTAGACTGAAGAATACAACATATATTGCTAGAACTATTATTATAGTTTTAGAACTATTAGCAATTTCAGTGAATAAATTGTATTTAAAGCTGATGTTCCTTTTCCAAATCATAGTATCGATAATGATAAGGATTTGATACTAGTTTTACTTGTATATAACAATGTCTGATCTATAAATAAGTAAAATATATGTAAAGAAGTGTTATTCAAAGAAGAAGTAAAATTTGAATTAGGTAAGAAATAAAAATGCTTTACTGATCTGGGTCACAACTAATAGTTTGTCACGTATTTTCATGCTACATACAAGGAAAAAAAAGGCTTATTACAACAGCAAAAGAAAAAAATATATTTATGCTTTATCTACACAACCTAAATCCTATATTATGTAAAATTTACCCCAACTCAGCATATGGCCGGTTGTAAAACTAGCGCAGATCTTCCGTTGGAGCTGATTCATCACATGGGAAACTAAAGTCTTTTCCTACTTTACTAAAGGTTATTATAATTCCTTTAACCATCATCGAGTCATAAAGTGCAGTAGGAAGTACAACACCAACGTCCGGTGTATTGTCTTTGTGTAATAAACTACAATTTTTTATATATGATTCATAAGATGCGAGAGTAATTTCACCTTTCACTATTTCATCGAATTTACGTACGTCATTACTATTTCCCTGAGTCATATTTGGAGGCATAATGACACTATTTTGCGGTAAAAACCTATTGATATTAATTGGAATTCAAGCATGAATAATACCAAATTATTCTTCCGCGTTATCATTATCAGTCTTTGTTAATAACTTCTATTATACTAGCAATTTTATAAATATTGAAATGAGCCTTGCTGATTTTCTTGCTGGAGTCTTCTCAGTTTAAGTGTATTCCAAAGTTACGAACCGGTGGTAGAGTTAATTGTTACTTTTGACCTTCATAAGTGCCTTATCAGAGCCTAAACTAAATATTTTTTTTTTTTAGTTTGAGTATGGAGTGTGTAAAATTATGGTGTTTACTAAAAATACATTTTTTTTTATCTCGTAAAATTTCTTATCTACCGATTGCGGTTCCTCCATACCTTTGCTAAGTCATCCATCATAACTATCTTCAAATACATTATGATTTTTTGATTCATTTAGTTTTAAATCCTTACCTTGCAGCTTATCACCAATATCAGCTTAACTGTATTCATTCACAACAGATTCCTTTAAAACTTGTGCGTTGATACCGTTAGTACGATGTGCTGTGATAGTGACAGCTATCTTTTAGAAGACTAATTGCGGGTAGTTGGAGACAACTCTCCCCATCAAGATGATACCCGCTGTTCCAGTACACTCGTGACCACGATCAATGTAACTTGATTTTTGTTCGCGACGGCTTATAAAGTATTATGAGCCTGTATAAACTATGTATGATTTTTTTTTTAATTTTTGATGGGTATTTAATAAAAAAGCTGGTACTTAGCCTTAACTTAGTGCGTTATGGCACATAAGTAATTATATGCTGTAATTATGGTTAGAATTAAACTTAATCGCGATGCAGTCTCAATGCAAATACTTCCAATCTCTAAATCCAATTCAAGCGCCATCTATCCAAACGTTTCAGTATTAAAATAGTTGCTAACCACAAAATGTCGCAATACCAAGTTATTAATATCAATTGATTCTATTTTTTATTCGATCGTGTCGGTCAGCCTTGCTCAAAGTTGACCAAATGTTTTTTTTAGTGTAACAGTGTCGATAACTCTTTCAAGGCAAACTTGTGTTTCATTGAAATGTCGGCTGTATTCGACGTTATGATTTAAATGAATACACTTGTGCGATGCAACTGATGTAGATCAGAATGCAAGGCTTTTAGCACCTACCTTGCTGGAGATTAATCCTGGTACTTGTTTCGATATGAAAACTTTTGGATGTAAATTTGACCGATACATACAACTATCTATCATCGATGTACCATATTTTTATATCGCATTAAAAATTAAGAGATCTAATTCAATCGTGTATTTGTACACCACTAGATATTATAGGAAAAACCTAGTTTGAATTATACCTACCTTTGTTTCTGAGGAATTTGTTTTGCCTAGATACAAAAATTCTACGTAGCCATTGACATTTTATTTTCTGTTACCGCATTGAAAGTTTTTTGAAATTTATTGTCGACATCATTACCTATATTTCCTTCTAAATATATTTGATTCCAATTTCGAATATTCAAAAATGAAAACCACCCTGAATATAATGCCAGTAAAACAAGACACTGAATTTTGAAAGCTCCTCACAAAACCAAGAATCCAATACCTGTTTTACACGTAACAGCCAGTAATGCATCTGATTGCATTAAAATAATTGTCTCACTACCAATGCACCATTCGCAATAGCTTTATTATATTAAGGTCAGTTGCAAAATGAACCACGTCGAGTGAAAGTAGTTCTTGAAGACCAGTTTCATTGACCTTCCCCACCTCCTGTGCTATCGGACCAGCTGTTTCGAAGAGGGGATCTGCGAGGTGGGGAGGAGGTCTACATTTGCTGGTTTTCCTGCAGTCTACAACTACCCTGATAGCTTTGTTAGGCAAATACTTGTATCGTTATAGTGTTATAATTTGTTTGATAAATAGTGTGATGATTATCTTGATGACTGTGAAAGTTTTTATTTACCTCTAGCTTCGAAATGAATGAGCAAGTAGCAGTATGATAAAGGAACTATCTTTTGTGTTTAATGTAGTGTGTCAGATGGTTAGCATACTTTTATTTTGTAGCTTTTATTTGTCAGCTACGCTGTCTTCTTATTCTGATACAAGATCTTAAGTTTTGGTTTCAGTTTTTACAGTCCTAGTAGAATTAATGTTATTAAATACAACTGGAGTAGGTTAGTCTTTTATTGCGTCTATTGTTTATAAAACTTTAATTTGTGCTACAATTTGTTTACATGTATCTGGATATGTCGCGTCTTATTGCAAATTAACTGAGTGCAATATTATATCGAAACTCGTTGTAAAGCCTTCTGCTTTCTGAATTACTACATTAGCATTATCTGTAATTGTCCCTCCTTCATACTGTTTATATAAAACTAGTTTTTAATATAAATTTATAGACTTCTCTAAGTTCTAAAAACAATACAATGTCCACAAATAAAATAGGGACATTGCGGTTTTTTGATCTAATATATTCGTTAAACTATCATTAAATTATTATTGTCATACAAAACATACGTTTATCACAAAATTTCTACCAGCAGGCACATAAATTAAATTGCAAGGAAAATGAGGCCCATATGTAACTTATTCCTAGTAAATTACAAGAAACTAAAATACCAAAAGCCACTCGTAGTTTCAAAATATTATCAGCTAAGAAAAGTTTGCTCTACATTATACAATAGTTTAAGTGCAAAAATGTTCATACATACAAAAGGCTTTTTAAAAGGGACAGAGAACCATACTAATATGTCATTAGAAACTTTCATTTTAGTTTAAATGTATGCGTTAATACGTTTGTTCGAAAGTATTCACTCGTTTCACTATAGAAGTAAAAAAAAATTGCAAATTTCGTCATTAGCAGATGATCTTTAACTTTATTTCATTAAAAGTCATTATTTTATGACGTTTACGAGTTCAATATAATATTAAATTAGTTAATTTGATGATTTATTTTCTTGCATAATACAATTTTGTACTTTTTGAATTGTTTTATTCTGGAATTATTCTTCACATACTTTATGGCCAATATTAATCGATGAATCAGTCAATCTATGTGGTTTTGAAAGAAACCTTGTGATATATTTCTAATTTTTAATTTTAATTTCAAATAAAATAGACTATGAGTGAAAAATTTCTTCAAACGGTATTTTAAGTTATTTATTTATCTACTTAAGTATATTCAAATATATATTGAGTGCCGTCAAAGGCTGCAGAAAAGGCTGTAGGAAATTAAAAAAACCATGAGGTGAAATCACCTTATTCGAGCTTTTCATAAACTTCACAATCTTTGAATTAACAATCAGTTCTTAGCTTTGCTGGTCATGAGTCAATAAGTACGTATTAACTCATAATTACGTACCGGTACTTATACCATTTTAGTTGCGAATGGACATGGTACTCCTACTTTCACTTTTCAACAGTCAAAGCGTGTGTGATTGATTTATTTTGCAATTAGCAAAAGTGTTCTACATTCTTATCATTGTTTCTCTACAGTTTGGTGCTATTGGTTTTTCCTAATACGTATTGATTGATATATAAGTTACATACAATTATAATACCAACTTGCGAAGGATTCACGAGACTCTTGAGATTTCGAGAGCTGTCAACCTTCATAGCGACAATCAATAATGAAAGCTCCTACATTAGAATCAAATAAATTTTAAAAATAAAGCATTTTCGGGCCAACGAAACTGACTGGATGGGTTGGTTATGACACCACCTATCAACCTGCGGTCGTCGGTTCAATTCCCATCCAGGACCAAAAGTTGTGTGCATGAACACGTTTGCTTGCATTGTTTGGGATCAAAAATGTCCCAGATAATAGTCCTCATACTGGTGTAGTAGCCACCCCTGGCTAACAACTTTTGTCTTTCTGTTTCATCTGCATTCATCTTATGCTCCCGAGGAGCCTATTTGGTAATCTAGGGTGTCAGCTTCACGTGGGGGCAGCGACGCCCTCGGCGGGGCAGGCTGTCGATAGACCTTCGAGGAATGTCCCGTAGCCCCTCCGCCACATGGCGAGAGGAGGAACATCCCAGGGTTTTAGTCAGTACGAGTGCCAGCCACTGTCCCCGGAGCGGCCGGGTATCCATGAGGATTTGCCTGAGTATAAAAAAGGGTGTCAGCTTAAAAATATTGGTCCAGCTGTTTGAGCGTGAAGAAGTAACAAACATACATACCCACAAAGTTTCGCATTTATAATATAAGTCGGATACTTACTAGAAGTGAGCTTACATGTCACTTAGTTTGTAAAGGGCCTAGGCTACAGACGGCATACTCAAAATATTACAAAATTAAATTTTAATTGTTAATAAGGAAGATAATAGTAATGAGGAAGTGTAACTAAAAAGGTATTGTTGTAATATTATGTGTGTAAAGTAGGTACTTTGTCTCACTCGCACATGCAGTATAGGTACCTACGTACGGGGAGAAAGGAACTGCACAGATTTTTTCTTTGACAAAATATTTTGGGAATTTTGAGCGCAATGGGTTCTTGATACTTGGTAGTATATAAAGTTTGCCTTACTATTTCAAAATTTTATGAGATTTTATAAGTAATTCCAAAAAAAATACATTTTATTAGAAAAATTATATGATGTCGTTACATTAAAATTTTATTGTTTAACCTTTTTTGCAATTTTTTTTTAAATAATTACTTAACAATTAATTTCCTAATTATTAAAATAAATTTTAAATTATTAATCTTTATAATAACAAACTTTAATTTTATTAAAATAATATGGATTCTTCATATTTTAAAAATGTGTTCAAAGAAAATTTTTGATAATAACAAAAAAACACTCTCGTTTTTAAGGCTAATCAAAATGCACGTCAAAGCCTCAAGACAGTTAGGTCCGCATATCGTCGCAAGCGCACCACCAGAATCTTAACAACGTCGTAATGCAGTACTTTCGGTCCGTCGGCCAGTCCACGACTGTCTCTCAATAACGACAGACGACGGGACATCATGTTTTTCATATGAACATAACGAAATATACACATATAAATTGTAATCAACCATAGTTTATATTGCGAAGTGAACTTTTTGTGGTATTTTTTTATTAATAATTTTTTCCGTGATATTTTTGTGAACGACTGTACTGTGCAGTTAAGTGGTGCGGATTTTTTTTATACGTTGGAATTATTAATTCGGGGAATAGGAAAATGGTATGTATATTTTTTTTTACAAATTTTGAACTTACATAAGTATTTTTTTTATGTTAGTGGCGATTATATTTATCTTTTGTAACTTAGTGTTTATAACAAAAATACTAATTAACATTAAGGATTATACCTACATAATTTTATAATGAGCCAAATTATTATATACGACAAGCCAGTTGGCGCAGTTGGTTAAGACACCACCTATCACGCCGCTGGTCATGGGTTCGATTCCCATCCAGGACAAACATTTGTGTGCATGAACATGTCTGTTTGTCCTGAGTCTGGATGTAATTATCTATATAAGTATGTATTTACAAAAAAAAGTAGTATATGTAGTATATCAGTTATCTGGTTTCCATAGTACAAGCTCTGCTTAGTTTGGGATCAGAAAACCGTGTGTGAAGAATGTCCCAAGATATTTATTATTATATTATATAAGTTTATCAAAAGCTTTATAAAGTCATAAATTTATTGCTCTAAAAGTAAGCTCAGCTTCAAAATGCATACATTTATTTTTCTTTGGTCATTTTATTCATCTTTTAAGATAAAATGAACGATAGGGTCACCTTTTATAGCATTAAATAAAGATCAAAAAGGTTCGCAACCCGTTTTATGTTATTGAAAATGTCAAACTTATTTTAAAAAACCAAATTATCTCCTTAGTTTTATGTTTTTTATTACATAAGTATTTTTATTTAAACAATTTGAACTCTAAGGATTTAAATTTTATGAAAATAAACAAAAATGTTCTATATATGAAATTAGCATGTTCAATTCTGAATTCGAAATTTACCGGCGTTCGACATTCGAAATCCGCGATGCAGCGCGAACGCAAGCGGCGACAATGAACAAAACCCACAGTTTCTCTGAGTGAAAGTGGCTAACAATTGTATTGTAGAAATCGGCGCGTTTGCACTACGTACATACGGTGTGTAATCGGTTTTATTTCTTTTGTGACATATTTAGAACACATTTTAGCATATTCAAATGTTAATTTTATGTTAATGATTTGAAATTAACGTTTTTTAACGGCCGCAAATTAAAATAAGTTTCAGCCCATAGACATCATATAATCAATTCATATTATGCTACGTATACATCGTTATCTTTGAGGATTTTTTTCATTTCATAAAACCGCAAAACAAAAAAAAAAATTGATTAAAATATGCCAAAAATGCAATTTATGAACTAAAAGTACCTACACTTTATAGCTTTAGTACGACGGGAATAATTTCTTTTTTACTGATGAATTTCGAAATTTAAATAAAAATTCGAATGTATTTAAAATAAAATAAATAGCGATGCAGGCCAAATCATTCTAAAATTAAATTGTGATGGCAATAAAATAGGATTTGAATATTTTTTAGGTTAATTAGAGCTTAGCAACATTCAAAACAAAGAAAGTATGTTCTTGAACTAGTTACGATGGTAAATATTCATAACTAGTTACGCAAAATGATTTTTAATGTTCTCATTGAAATTATAATGTGTATTGCAAACGGAATGGAAAGGGAAATGAAAGTTGCGTGAATAAATACAGTAGGTATACATTTAAAAAAAAAAGTTCCTCCCCTAACAATTTTAGGGGCATAAGACCGTATCACCAAGGAGGTTCATAGGAAATTTTCGGAATCGTCATGCTTTTTTTTGCATTATAATGATGTCGCGTAAATATCTAAAGCCTAGATACCTTTAGTTGTTCCTTGCTTAATTTAGATCTGTACCTCCGTCCGAGATCGTAGATTATTAAGCCAATACGACTATTAGGTACTAGAAAAAAAAATACGTTAACAAGCTTCGATCATAATCTAAATTAAATCTCTTAACTTGCATGAAACATAAAACACATTAAAAAATATATCAAAATTTGACGCCAGCTGATTAGAATGCATCATCTTTGCTCTTTCTTGAAATTTTACTCACTAAATGCTGCTATTTTACTAATAGCCTCATCAGAAACTGTATGCATCATTAATAAATAATTATTAAGTCCTGCTGTCATTGTATAGCCATTTATAGCAGTTTCCTATTACCTAAAGGTTACTTGGAAGAGATCGCTTTTGCGATAAGGCCGCCATGTTGCTGTCACTATATTTTGTATGTCTTTTTTTCTTTCTTTTTTGTCCTATATGTGTGGTGTAAGCAATAAAGTGTATTCTATTGTTCCTTTAAATTCTATCGTAATGTTATCTTCGCGTCTACTCCTCAAATACCTCAAGTAGAATTTACGCAAGGGCTATACCGGGCAATCTATTAACAGTTTCACCATCCACCTATCTACAATCTAACGGAGTAACAGTAATCATTCTAGATTGCCTGGCAGCGGCCACACGACACAACCCGACCCAGCCAGGTTCATAAAATGTCACATCGTGAATTTACTTGCAAGATTTCATAGTAACTTTCCCATTATGGCTTACCTTATTTATGGTAGGTATATTCTGAAGCTAAAGGGCAATTTGTTTCTTTCTCTTTCGAAATTTCATCGATTTTGAGTCGGTTTTTAATGGCACATTGACAGCATTTTGTTAAAATATTTTGGAGGTTAAACTGCACTATATTCTTGAAACGGTAAGATTGCTTTTGCTGAGAAGATCTGGCAATAAACTCGGCAAATACTTTTTTAAAAACAAAACTTATAGCATTTACATAAAAAAAAATTCTGCAAGAGCTACACCTACTGCTACACCTAAGCCTTTTTGTCATTTAAATATTTGTTATAGTAACTAGTCTACTCTAATCTTCTGTACTCTCAGTCTCTGTTCTTTAATTTTCTACTATTTGTGATATTTAATGTTGATGTCATATCTTTATTTTCTCTTCTTGCTCATTTAGTTTGTCTCTACAGTCAACTATTTTTTATTTGGGTAAGTCTTATGCATGTATTACTATGCCATCGCCTTCCGCATCGGATTTCTCAATCTCTTTGAGGTCGAGAATTACTTCCGTAAAAGTAATATTCGGTTTAATATTGTTATTGATAGTCGTTAAATCGGAAATGTCACCGTTCGTAATAATTTTAATGGTATTTTAAAGCCATTAATATTTGGGTCTCGCTATTAAATATATTATAGAGTTATCTTTAACCGTAAGTAACACAGATTGAAAAGATCTGGCCTGATGACCATAATATGACTTAAACTTTTTGGAATTATATGATACTAGATTCTGCCCCGCGGTTTCACCCGCGTTCCCGAGGGATCTTATGTTTTCACGGGATAAAAAGTATCCTATGTTATAAACTATCTGTGTTCCAAATTTTATCCAAATCTGTTCTGTAGTTTTTGCGTGAAAAAGTAACAAACATCCATCCATACATCCATACTCACAAACTTTCGCATTTATAATCTTAGTAGGATTTAGATTTCAAACAGGGTATAAGATTAGTCAAGTGATGGTTTAATAACGTATTTCAACCATAATAAATATGGTATAATTCCAGAAGATGAGAAACAATTTCCATCACTTCTAAGAGATCTGGGTCTAATGAAATCTTTCTTTTTAAACTTGGTGTATACTTGTTATTAACAATGTATGTACAGAAAATCATTTTGACAAGTAATTCACCTTTGACATTTCATCGATCGCCGTTATTTATTAGAATTTCAAGTTTTTTCTATGTCATCTTGTGATTTAGCCTTGAATATATTGCGATAGGTTATTTATGACTTGGTAACTCCAATCACCGATTATTCTCATGACAAATGTGTATATTTTAACTGATGAATATATTAAATTTGCTAAGTCTATTCATTTGTAGGCGCAATTGCCATAGAACATATATTTTTAACCCTCGACGCAATAAAAAAAGGTTTCTATAAATTTTTAATTTTAGCTATATTTTTTAAGTGGGTGTATTAGGTAATTAAGTTTAGAATACGATGGGATGGACATATCCAAGAGGACAAACAATAAAAAAGAATAAAAAATGGGTGTAAAAATATTCGAAGCGAATGAATCGAAGCAATCAAAATGTTACATTGATTAAAGTCTCATTTTTTTAAATATAATACAAAGCAAAACTGTTAAGTGCACTCCCCTTCAAACAATAAAATATAAAATAAAAATGTCCATGAATAAAATTCACAATCATTTTGCGAAATAAAATTTTACTCACATTTCAAATTAAACACAATTTTATTTTGTCTGAGAAAAATATTATTCGTATCCCCATGGGGGGATGCGGCGAAGCGAGAGGCCCGCTGTGCCGGAACAGTATTTATTTTCTATACGATTTAAGGATAAGACTGGGAGCTCTCAGTAAATCGCTTTCGGATTTATTTTAATCCCATCCCGACTGTACATTTTTGTTTTCCTCGGTGGGATTAGTTTGTTTTGAAATTAGTTTGCTGACTCAATTAGAGTTATGAAAGACAATGGGGAGAAGAATTAATATATTTTTTGTCATTTAAATGTGTATTTTATTATGAATAAATTTACACGATTTATTCATTTCTATGATTAAAAATCAATAATGTTTTAATTATTTATTTTAATATGTTTCTTTTAGTTTTATGACAATAATATTATATTACTAAGTAACTTATTTTTCATTATTTTACTCCTATATCTAAAAATCTAGTAGGTATGAAAAATTTGTTCCTGAGACATTAAATTAGCACTTGAGAATTATCATAAATATAACTGAAAATGTTCTTCAGAGTCAGGAACTGTCCAAAGTCCAAAGGCGGCAATGACCACTTACCATCAGTTTGATCTTCCCGCTTGTCTAACAACTGACATAAAAAGTGCACTGAGAATAATTAAACAGAAAATGAGAATCACTAAGACTTGCTTTTTAATTCGAGCAAAATCCGACTAATCTTATAGGTATAAATGCAAATGTTTGTGAATATGGATGAAGGTTTGTTACTCTTTCACGTAAAAATTACTAAACAGATTTGGATGAAACTTGGCACATAAATAGACTATACCCTGAAATAACATATAGGGGTGAAACCACGAGGCGGAAGCTAGTATTCCATATTCCAAAGACAATATTCTCAAAGTGCCAACAATGGTGCCGATTCTGTTATTTACGAACAAAATAAATTTAATCTCACTATATCGCTTTCTAATAGTAAATATAAGAAAGGGATGCAAGATATTTTAGTCCTGTCAGTTTAATCCGATCACATATTTCAACGTGAATTTAAGCGCGATCTTTATTGGTCACGACTATTTACCCGTACATTACGACGGCATGGATTGAACTGACAGCATTAAAAATGTTCTGTCATTTTTCAATAAGGTTAACTTGAAAGAGAGGTGACTTGTCTAATATTAGTTAAGTTCGTAAACAACAGAATCGACACTAATATCAATGTATTCTGCCTAGTACCATTTACTTTAACCAGTTTATGTCATACAAGGTGACATTTCAATACACAATTAAAACAATACCGATATATCACCAACTTGGGTCCGTTTACCAAGAGGTTTGTAACCGGCTCGCTTGGGCAACGCACCCGACGGTCGTTACGTACGGTTTACGTAACAGTTCAGTTTGTCTGTCGAAATACTACGTGCTACGGATGAAAGGGATTGAGGATCTGGATTAGGTTTAGCTTTAATTCTGGGTCTCTTAGCTGTATTTTTTTAGGACTAGCTTTTCTCCCTGCAGTTTTCATCATTCATTCATTCATTAATTCATGTCAGTTGAAAGACGTCCACTGCTGGACAAAAGCCTCCCCCAAGGATCTCCACGATGGCCAGTCTTGCACTACCCGCATCCAGCGGTTTCCCGTGACCCTCACAAGATCATCGGTCCATCTTGTGGGGAGCCTGCCCACGCTGCGTCTTCCAGTTCGTGGTTGCCACTCGAGAACCCTTCTGCCCCAGCGGCCGTCAGTTCTACTAGCGATGTGCCTCGCTCACTGCCACTTAAGTTTGGCAATTCTTCAGCAGTTTTACCTCCCGCTATTTCACCCTTGGGAGTTGAATTTGCAAAAATCCTTTCATAAAGGATGCCTACGTCAAAATAGCTAATCTGTATGTTAATTCAGCCCAATCCTTCCGGTGTGTTAAACTGTGTATTGATCAGTCAATCAGTCACTTTTTCCTTTTATATATTTAGATATACTAGAAGGTGTAAGCAAGCAGTAGATAGGCGTTCAATCCTTAAACGGCCAAGTTTGATGAGCGCCGTGGATTCTCAACTGGGTAGGGTTTTGCACCGGTCGTCTGCTGTCGAATCAGGAGTGCTGGGGTCACATCCTTCCTATTTGTTCACCAGTGGTTGAAATTGGACAGATGCAACTTTAGATGTTCACCTGCCAATACCCAAGAATAGTGGAATTAGAAGTCCATGTCCACGTTAATATCCAATGCTTTATTCACTTGTCTGTTGTTCATCATCATCATATCAGTCGAAAGACGTCCACTGCTGGATAAAGGCCTCCCTCAAGGATTTTCACGATGACCTGTCTTGCGCTCTACATCCAATGGTGGTGATGTCTTCAAATCTTGTTTGGCCCTTTTTATAATGAAGCTGATTTTGCAAGTCAGTATCAACAGTGTAGGTTAGGTACCATCAACAAAGTTGAAGAATGATCAGTTTTGAGACCTTTTCGCTTGCAGCCAGTAATCATAGTTCGCCCAGTCCATTGTTGACAAAAAAACGGTCTCTTGTAAAATCTTTTGTCTAGACTATTTACTGACAATGACAATCTACTATTTTATGACAAGCGCATTGTCTGGTTATATTGTGTGAGACACAGGTAGCGGCTGGTCAATGTACACAAAATACACTCTTAAGGTGATCATGCTTCAACTTTGTCGATAGTACATTACATACAATAAGTGTATATTACACATACACGTACCTCCGCGTGAGGTGCTGAGGGCCGTGGTTAAGTCTTGTTTTCACTGCGTTCACGGTTCGTCAGTCTGTCCATCGAAGCGTTGGTTGCTTGCGACATATATTATTAAATAGTAGAAACAGGTAGGAAAATTAACCTTTCTTTTTAGATATAGGATTTTTTGAAATAGGCTTTTTTAATAATTATCTATGGATTTGAATAAATTATTAAATAGTTCTGATAAGTCATTATTATGGGAATTGACCTTGAATAAAATAAACACTACTACCTACTGTTAAAAAAAGTGACCTTAAGGTTTTGTTTGCTTTAATTTCATGTTGATTTGACGGTTTTAAACCCTATGTACCTACCCTAGATGACATTATGATTCTAATAATGACACAACATAACTAAAAATATTGAAGTTATTTAAAAATTACAAATAAATTAGTAACAATAGCATAATAATATAATTGCAATAAATCTGAATTTTATGTTTATTTTGGCAAGTATACACTTTTAGACCTGCATTTTGCCAGGTTTAAAAACCGAAATAATTGATTTATTTCTTCCGACAATACTTCATTTCGCAAGTAAATAAGTCTCCGTTATGTTGGTACGTAATATGATTAGGTTGGTAGTAAGGAAACAGGAAATATATTTACGTGTTGCCATAACGTTTCGTTACACTAAAGTGGAGTTGGTTTCCTGATATTTTGGCGGTTTACAACTACGATAGATTCCTTGGATTGATTGATATGAAAATTGCGTTTTTAAATATACTAGAAAGTAGTTTAAACAGATCGTGTTTATGCAGATACTAGCTGTTCCCCGCGGTTTAACTCGCATTTTCGGGATAAAAAGTAGCCTATAACCTTCGGGAATAATGTAGCTTCCTATTAGTGAAAGAGTTTTTCAAATCTAACTAGTAACTCCGGAGATCAGCGCGTTCAAACAAACATACTCTTCAGCTTTATTATTAGTTAATATAGATATAGTTAGATATACAGACAGGTTGTATCATAATTCACCAACAGAGTTTATAGAAAATCCACTACTAGGGGGGTAAAATAGGGTATTATCATCATAATAAGCTTATGCATAGGCTTTCAATATCACCTCTATTTCGGAAAATCGTTTCCTACGCTACCTAAGAATCTACACCTCAAAATTCATGATTTTATTCAGTAGTTTTGGGTCTGCGTTAATTCTTATCAATCAGTCTAGCTTCTTAAAGGGGGTATTAAAATTTTGCTTTTGCTTCCTTGATTGCAATTATAAATATTATGCAATTTAATATGCTCAAAATTGTTTAAATTCATTTCTGCAATTAAAATTATTAATTTATTTTTAAAAATATGTTTCTTTGACCTATGTTTTTAATTGACGTTATATAACTCAATGAACTTTAAAATATTTGTTATTTTTTTAATTGGTCCACGATTTATCATATTTTATGTTTGTTTGTTGTTTTTATATAAATGTACTAATGATTATGATTTTAAAACTTTAGGATTTAAAATCCACACAATCTGTCTAGTTTATAAAAACTATTTTACTTATTATCATCATCATGTTAGCGAAAAGACGTCCACTGCTGGACAACTTGTAGATCCTCCCAAGATCGTCGGTCCACCTTGTGGGGGGCCTGCCCACGTTGCGTCTTCCGGTTCGTGGTCAATACTTTACTGCCCCAGGGGCGGTGATAATGTTATTACTGTTATTTAATTATTTTCCATCACCTAGTGTGACTTACTTAAAAAACTTAGTTTAAAACCATTCCGCCGTACAATATTAAGCTTCTTATATTCTTAAAGTGAACACAATCATAGTGATCACAATCTCTATGATACTAACACACACATTAACAAACTGGTATGCCGTGACATTTAGATCATTTTATTGGTCATACTGCCATATAAAAATAACGTTAAAAGTCACACAAAATCTAACATTATAGCAGCTAGCTTAAAGTTCATAATTGTTTAAAAGAACTGGGGGCTAATTCCACGAATTAATTTTGATTAGATTACAATTGAATCGCCGGAATGACGACTTTTGCAAGGTTTCGTATTCCACTAATAATCTGACAGCGATTGAGATCCAATCATGGTTGAATTAAAGTTGACGTTCGATCAAGTTGATATTCCACTAAACATGTGACATATTTGATTGGATTTGAATTGTTTCGGTTACCAAGAGAAACAACGATTATAATCGAATCGTAATCCAACCGTGGTTCGGTTTCGTTTATTTAGTGGAATATCCTTCTTCAGTTAAATTAGAATTAGATTGGAACGAAAAACGTCAAAAAACAAAAAAATATATACATTCATATCTAGACAAGTGTTGCCAGAACATTAAAAATTACAAAAAAAAATACTTAAGTTGTTGTTTTATAAAAATTACATAGTACAACAATAGGAAGGTATTTAATAAATTTTAGCTATTCATTGTTAAAAACTAAAATTATGTTAAATTTATTCATAATGTGATAGTGTCCTAACTTCGATAAGAACGTGACTCGATTTTAAATTATAGTAAGGAATGATCTCATACGCAGGTAGCTATACCATTTTTTCACTATTCCCAAGCTAAAATAAATGGGATTAATCGTTCTACCGAAGTTGGTTTTAAAATGCAAATTTTTACCTCTCTCAAACATAATTCCGACGAAGGTTTCGACATTACTAAAGCCATCAACGAACCCTGCTTCCAATTTGAATAAATTATCACAACTTGTATTGCATGCGACATATCTACGTAAAATTAATTATCCTACTAATATCATAAATGCGAAAGTTTGTGAGCATGGATGTATGGATGGATGTTTGTTACTCTTTCACGCAAAATCTACTGAACGGATTTGGATGATATTTGGAACACAGATAGTTTATAACCTAGATTAACACATAGGATATTTTTTATCCCGGGAAAACATAAGATCTCTCGGGAACGTGCGTGAAACCGCGGGGCGGAATCTAGTACATTATAAAGTTTAAAGGTAAATAAATAAACTTATTAATTAATGTAAATGTAAACATATAAATAGATAACTATTACTGTTGTATTCTGAATGTAAACATCACATAATTGCGAATAAAATGTCATTAGATTTCGAATCTAAAGACATCCAAGGCTCGTGGGTATTTAAATTACTTTAGTGACGCATAGAGTTTTATATGAGTCAAATAAATAGAGGCACACTAAATATTATTTAAAATAACCTAAAAATATCTAAACCGGTTACGAACATGGATCTAAAAATGTGTCTATGAATCTCTATGTTCAAAATATCTGTAAAAAAATGTAGTGCTGTTTGTTTCTTTGGTACCTATTCACGCCTAAACCGCTGAGCCGATCGCGATGAAATTTGGCACGCAGACAGCCTATGATATATATATATACACATAGGCTAGTTTTTATCTCTGTAATGCGAGTGGAACAGCTAGTCCTAACTCATATTATAATTGAAAAAGTAGGTTCTTTTAGGAGAAAGTTTGTAAGGATACAAAGATGTTTGTTAGGTATTTTCGCAAAAACCACGGGATGGATTTGAATTATCCCTGGAATGCTAGCTACTGACTACTTTGTGGTACAAAAAAAATATTTTTGGAATTTATTGTTAGCCGATTAAAAGACAATGCTCACTCCTCTATGCAACCTCTTTTCTACGACCTCGATTTTTTACATTTTATGTATCTAACCTCCTTGCAATATTATTTCAAATATTTAAATAATTCCAACAGCTGACATCTCAATTATGATATAACTGCAAGAATGTTGTGTCATAATAATTGAATAAAATAAATAAATAGGTACATAATACTTATTATAATAGTCTTTATTATTTTGTATTATGTAATGTTCGCGGTTTCATGGCAAATTACTGTAGGCTTGCATTTTATTGCTTAACAAATTATCGGGCTGTTTTGTAAATTACATCGTGATTTACTCGTATTTTTCTTAGCAATAACAAATTGTTAATAACTTTTGGTAGGTTTACCAGTTTGCTATTAAATCTCTATTTAATTATTCTAAAATATGGAAGTGTGTTTGTTGGCTTGTTTTTATTTCACGCAGCCTTTATTTTTTTCATTTATTTTCACCGGTTTGGACAATTACATTTGCAAATCGCTGGTAACAAACTCAACAATAACTCTTTCCAAAACAAACTTAGATTCATTACATAACGTTTATATTCCAGCCCCTGTCCCACTGATAACAGTTGCGTGCTCCGACTGCAAAACTACAAAGTAGACTGTATCAATCTATACTAATATTATAAAGAGGAAAGATTTGTTTGTTTGTAATGAATAGGCTCCGAAACTACTGGACCGATTTCAAAAATTCTTTCACCTTTGGAAAGCTACATTATCCCCGAGTAACATAGGCTATATTATATTAAAAAAAAAATTAGGGATCCTTACTAAAACTCCAATAATGTAACATAAGGTGTAAAAAAATGACCTGAAAAATTCCTTACGTCGCGTGCGCTGCGAAAACTATTGATGATAGAACAAAATCATTTACTACGACTTTGCAGAACTCATCATTATCTACAAAAAGTGTCGCGACAGCATATGTCTAAATATTATAGTTATGTCACAGTAAGCAGTTTTTTATTCTAAAATATTAATTTATATATGCCGCCTCTTGAAAAGGCTCTTCATTTGTACCTTGGTATTAATCCTCATCAAAATAAATTACTTTATATTCAAGACGGCTTTAGTACATTTTTATAACTTTTTGAATTATTCAATTCGGACATTTCATTCGGAAGATATCACGAGTTTAAAAATGCAAGTATTAGAAAAAAGTCGCGTGGTTGTCGCTCACCGCGCTCAGCTAGCCAGCATGCGATGTAGGCTCCATGTAAGCGTCACTGGGGTACGGGGGGGGAGTCAATGTAATCTTATCTATATATATAAAAGAAAGTCGTGTTAGTTACTCCACTTATAACTCAAGAACGGCTGAACCGATTTAGCTGAAAATTGGCAGGGAGGTAGTTTAGAGCCAGGAGAAGGACATAGGATAAGTAGGTAGGGGCAGGTAGGGTAGGTAAGGTAGGTAGGGGTAGGTAGGGTAGGTAGGGTAGGTAGGTAAGGTAGGTAGGGGTAGATAGAGGTAGGTAGGGTAGGTAGGTAAGGTAGGTAGGGGTAGGTAGTTAGGTTAGGGGTAGGTAGTTAGGTTAGGGGTAGGTAGATAGGTAGGGGTAGGTAGGGTAGGTAGGTAAGGTAGGTAGGTAAGGTAGGTAGGGGTAGGTAGTTAGGTTAGGGGTAGGTAGTTAGGTAGAGGTAGGTAGGTAGATCCCAGTTTTATTTTTGTTCTGAGGGCAGGACAACGCCTGCCGGGTCAGCTAGTATTGAATAAGTAAATAACAGACATGTACAGACCAACCCCCACAAACAGCACTTGTTCACAAGTATGACGCATGTGGCAGCCTTCTACTTTTTTCAATTTTATTCGTTTTATATAATAAAGCTCACAGCAAAAGAACGCAATGCCCCTCTATTGTTACTGCTACCTCATTGCGTTCTTTCGCTCAGAGAGCACCTCGACTCAGAAAGACCTTACAGAATACTGCAGTCAAATAAGGCGATGATAGCTCAGTGGTAGTGACGTCGGTTGCCGAGACGAAGGTCCCGGGTTCGAATCCCACAATGAGCTTGAGCTTTCGGTGAAGGAAAACATAGCACGGTGGTAGGGTACTTTGTAGTACCCGTCTGGCTGGCTACCACCCTCAAGTTGAAAATCTGTCGCCAAGCACCTTTCGGTGAGTTCCGACATGCACTTGAGAGCCAGTTCCTTTCTAGGCTTTGTGTGCTTACCACCATCGGCCACATCATCACTGACCACGGTGAGATTGTGGTGAAACACAGGCCTATATAGAGTAAAAAGAATAACCTGCGCGTGAGTAAGGTCGCCAGAGTTCATTGGGAAAGGAAAATGAGTGAGTGATAGCCGGGTACGAAGTAAATCTTTGCTCTGACTGTCGCAAATGTGGTAACTGCTTACTTAGCATTTACTAGTTTGCCGACTTCGTGGTAGAAAAACACTTTTGTACTCTATGGTAAAACTAGTACAATTGACGTAACTGAATAACATAATTACTGGTTACATGCATTTATTACGTGACAATACCTGATGGGTATGTGAACCACGGCGATATGATGTTTCACTGGCTTCCTTATACGCCTACTGTGACAAACAGACTGATTACTCCATGGTTATGTATGTTGATACATAATGAGTACCTCACACTCGTAGAACCGACGGCCGTCGAGGCAGAATGGTTCTCAAGTGGCGAAAAAAGACGCAGCGTGGGCAAGTCCCCCACAAGGTGGGCCGGCGATCTTACGAGGGTCGCGGAAAACCGCTGGATGCGGGTAGCGCAAGACCAGCCATCGTGGAGATCCTTAGGGGACCCTTGTCCAGCTGTCGACGTCTTTCGGCTGATATGATGATGATGATTAATGATGTAGGTACCTGGCGATCAGTACCCCTTCAACTTCAGAGATTTCTTGTACTTTTAGGACCCGTGATACTCACTCCCATTTGTCTAGAATTATACCGTAGCTGTTATTTCTCAACTATTCTCAATTTTTTTCTAGATAATCCTATTTCCTTACTATTATAAATTCGATAGTTTGTGAGTATGGATGAATGTTTGTTACTCTTTCACATAAAAACTACTGAAAGGATTTGGATGAAACTTGGCGCATAGATAGATCATACCCTGGAATAACATATAGGCTACTTTTTATTCCGGGAAAACATAAGGTACCTCGGCAACGCGGGTGAAACTGCGGGGCGGAAGCTAGTCACTTATAAATACAGAAAAAGACACAAATCACATAAAAAGTCAACGCATCGAGTGTAAGCTAACCTTAATGAACCGTGCTCGTGAAAGCGGTCGCATTGCATGCGTGTGCGCAATGACCTCGCGAAAGTTGTGTCAACATTAGTGATGTTGGTGTTAATACCATAGATTATAGAAACTATTAGAATTAACACTCCTGGTGTGTTTATTTATTTTTGCGTCTAATTCCAATCAAATAAGAACCTGTCGTCCTCTACAGGTTCTGTTAGCGGTCTACTTTTTTATCTAGGTATTCTCTGATTGATTTTACACCCTTACACAAATAAATCGGCATGCGGTAAGGTTTCACAGTTAGAGTAGGTCTAGCTAGTTTTTTTTCTGCACATTCGATTTTCGGCGAAAAAAATGGTGGTCTCCTGTCAAAATATATGTAACTTCTAAGATATCTGACGATATAAAGTTTCTCACGATTATACCAAAGAAAGGAGATTAAGTATAACTCCCATCAGTATTTAAGTTAAAAAGTAAATTAATTACAAAACTGTCTTCGCAAAAAGCAACAATGACGCTGTTGCAACCCTTACACAACCAATAACGATGCATACAAATTTACAACAAAATAAACGCATGAAAATAAAAGTCACGGTCGGTCACACGTTTAACGATTCAAAATTAGAACCATTCAATTTCGAACGGTCATTAGAACGAATGATTTGGCAATCGGTCTTCCTCCCTCATACTTTTTGACGGAATGAACGTGATTTGGAATTGATTATTCGATATTTGAATATTTGAAAATAATGACAGGATTTTGATGAAAAATTATGTTCCTTTTGATTGATTATTTAAGTTTTATATACAGGTTGATTTGGGTTGTATATGCTACACAATTTTAGGGTGGGTTTCAGTATTACCATTACAAAGTTTCGACAATTCAAAGTTTAAGGCGATGATAGCTCAGTGGTAGTGACGTCGGATGCCGAGACGAAGGTCCCGGGTTCGAATCCTACAATGAGCTTGAGCTTTCGGTGAAGGAAAACATCGTGAGGAAACCATAGCACGGTGGTAGGGTACTTTGTAGTACCCGTCTGGCTGGCTACCACCCTCAAGTTGAAAATCTGTCGCCAAGCACCTTTCGGTGAGGTCCGACAGCTGCACTTGAGAGCCAGTTCCTTTCTAGGCTTTGTGTGCTTACCATCATCGGCCACATCATCACTGACCATGGTGAGATTGTGGCCAAACACAGCCCTACACATAGTAAAAAACAAAAAAAAAGTTTAGGGTAAATCTTTGGTAGAAGCCTTTACTCGCACTCTGAAACGTGAGGAGGCGAAATAGCTATTTTAGGAAGTACTTATGTACTTGGGTAAGCTAAAAAATTCTCAGCTAGACTTACATTGTAGCGTATGTTAACGCTAAACTAATTGATTGATATTTTTTTGTTTTTTTTTACTGACCTGTACAAGGTAAGGTAAATACATTTTCTTATCACTGTCCAAAATAAAAAAAACATAATTCCTGAAATGAGGCGATATCAAAATATATAACAACAAAAATATTGTTATGTAGGCCAATCTAACATTCTAGTAAAATCTCGAACTTTGTGTTTATTAGTGTTCTGCGATATAACCACCAACATAATGGAACCTTTACCACTTAATACTTTTCTACAACCCAGAGTTCTATCTTAACTAGTTATAACGACCATTTTAAACTGAGCTCTTTCTAAGGCTAACTCTCTTTGAGTTTCTTTAATGTATGGGGTAGAAGATGGGTCTACTAAAGATGGTGATCTTGTAGACTTGTTGGTTGGCTAACGGAGTGTGTTGAAAGCTGCGCATGCGCTGGACAAGGCCGGCCAGTCTCGGTAAGGACACAAAACACGCGTGTCAGTTAGTTTGCGCTGTAAATAACGTTTTAAATAATGATTTTGCTTTGTCCTTAGAAGGGATATTTATTTCGATTCATGTTAAAAACTAGCTTCCCGACTAATCTGAGAGAGTGGATTTTCGAAAAATTCTTTGATAGTAGATGCCTACTCTGAACAAGGAATAACTACAACCTTAATGACTAGTATTTTAGGCTGTGTATTTATGTGTCAATCTAGAACTTTCAAAGAGTTAATTTAAAATATATAAATACCTATATACCTATATTATATCATTACCATGGACTTGGAAAAAACTCATGGACAGACTGACATGGAACATTCGAACGACGCTACCCAACGATGACACACATAAAATGTTGCCGATTTTTTACATTCGCGTAGTATTTTGTTTCATATGGTAGCACTCAGGACACACATACATCGTTTAAATTCTACGTAATTATTTACAAGTGGCGACTCGATCCAGTCTATTCATAAATCCATGATCATTACCTATTTTATTTATTTCATAATATTTTACTGCATAACACGTTTTTAAGTTTCTTCGGCTAAAGTTATGCGCTTCGACAATCATCGTATATGAAACGAAAATATATTTGCAAGTGTGAGTAAGTAAGACAGTGAGAGCATAACAGTCAATCAATCAATCATGGAACTATTATGGATTGCAGATTGTTGAAAATGAAAGTGTCTTAGAATGAAGGAAAATCGCATTCAGACCACATATATGGTCACGAACAAAATTACAAATCCTATAATGTATACATAAATAAGATGTCATCATTCATCATCAGTTCGTATCGAAAGAAAAGACATCAACGCACCCGTAAAATATTACTTCATGTTGTCACTATGTTTAAAGTACCTACAAATCTTGCTTCATAAAGGAGATTGGTCAATTCTTGCTATTGATCCAAATTATACGTTGTAAACACGAGAAATTTTGTTAAATACAAAAAATGATTTTTTTATTACTCTGTAATTATGTTTATATTCGTAAATGTTTGTAGGTATGTCTGTTCTGTGTCTAGGTGCATATCTATATTGGTGCCAATTCTGTTGTTTACGAACTTAACTAATATTAGACAAGTCACCTCTCTTTCATTTCAACCTTATTGAAAAAAGATAGAACATTTTTAATGCTGTCAGTTTAATCCATGCCGTCGTAATGTACGGGTAAATAGTCGTGACCATTATAGATCGCGCTTAAATTCACGTTGAAATGTGTGATCGGGTTAAACTGACAGGACTAAAATATCTTGCATCCCTTTCTTATATTTACTATTAGAAAGAGATATAGTGAGATTAAATTTATTTAGTTCGTAAACAACAGAATCGACACCATTATGTATGCAATTATAATTATCTACCTCTTTCCTTCGATATTTCACCAGCTCCAGTACCTTAGGTAGGGGCTGAATTTTAAAAAAGCCCTTCCTTGAATGCTTACTTTATACAGCTTTATTTCAATTCAATTGCACTTTGTACGGTGGAATTTTCATTAATAATAAACAACTTTTATAATATGACCAACTTTAAAATCGCAAAAAAAACATTTCATACAAAAATCAACCTTGCTCAAACAAAATGTATGAAAATAAATCCCACGCAATATTCAGGCAATGTTTCTTAATTTTTTAAACAGCTGATTATCTAAACTAGCTTCACCTTCATAACATAGTTGCGACCTCAAAATATTTTACATCACATCCGGTATTGATACATTACAGCAATAAGTTGGGAAATAATTAACAATTAATATAGTCTGTGGTTTGTGTTCTGAATTATAATTTTGTTGGGCCAACTTTAACACGTTGTCTGTCAAAATTATATATTCAATCATCGACAGGAATACCTTGATTGATGAGCAATTTTTTTTTTTTTAAAGTACTAAGTTGGTAGCCTCCGATGGCTGCAACAACCTTACCGGACAAATCGGCGAGCGCAGAGGGCTCTCAGCCGGGTAATATTTAGGTAACAACGCCTGAGGGCACCCCCGAATGGGGTACGAACCTCGTCTCAGGGCGTTACCGGGGGAGGGGGAGGACTTTGTACGAGTTACGACTAATTGGGGAGCAAATATTAGTTTGACGTCACAAATAAAAGTACTATATCCAGTTGTGATGATCATGATGTTAAAAGTATTCCTATATAGTGCAGATGATAAATATTGAGTTCTAAAAAGACTGCTCGTATAATAATTGACAGATGCAATTTATTTCTTGAATTTACAGCAAAGCGTATGAAATACCAATACTTTTTGTGAAAATGTTACTGATTATTATCAATTTTGTATTTAATCTGCTGTGAATTCAAGAAAATGATTTGCATGTCATTGTTATAAAATAACTTACTTGTACCTTTGTAAGTCTGAATACCTACTCAGAAATTACATAGATTTGTTTGCCATACGGAACAACTTTTAATAAGGAACCAACTCTAAAATTATTAACTTTTCTTTATGTACACAAAAAAATATAAGAAATACTTATATTTTAGCTAAATCTATCTCTTCCAAAGAAAAAAGGTTAAATTTCAGTATGAAAAGTGTAAAAACATAGGTGATGAAAAGATACATCTCAAAATATTCAGCGTTGTAATCGCTGATGTGTTCTGAACGAATTGAGGTCATATTCATGCAATATATTTTTCGAGACAATCACTTTATAGATTTTTATGATCTAATAGGTGGGGCTGTAAGTTAGAGTTATGGTACTCAAACCGCATGAAATCGTATATTTATCTCTTTTTAGTACTGTAAAAGCAGACTGAGAACAGACCACACATTATTGAAGTGAATGTTAATAGTATTATTTTCTTTTTTCAGGTATGTCTCAACTTAATAATTTAACCAAAATAAGAATGTTAAGGCTTCTTATTGGTAAGTACATAATTTTAATTCTTTTATTAGTACAGCAAACATATAAAGGTCAAATCAATGACAAAAAATAAAACAAATATTATGCTCATCGAAAGAATTTAGTAGTCCTTTTATTATACATTAATATTAAGAATACGAAGTTTTGTTATTTTTTGTTAATGTTCCAACGGATTTTAATAAAACTTGGCAATTTAAAAAGATAGAATAAAAGATTTTATCCTGGAAAAATATTATAACCCTAGCAACTGAGACCACCAACCATGTTTTGTCCATCCTCCTCTAAGATATTACTTAGGTATATCGAATTGAAAAGGTCACGGCCAAATGTGACAATAATTTACGATTTCTCATTCTTTAAATAAGTCGCGTACAGTTATGTCATGTACTTGCAAAATGTCTTCACTATGTCATTATGCCTATAGCATACTAGTGCGTAGCCGGCAACAGCGGAACCGCTCATTACCGTCGCCGACGTGAAAGTAGTGATACGAGATTGTTCGATAGTAATCAACGTTTACCTCACGTTAGTATTTACATTTTAAATGAGAAACTTTTGTTTTAATGTTCTTTTTGCAGCTGGCAGATTTAAACATTATACGCTGTGGTTTCTTTATTATTATTTACACTGACATTTTGATTTTAGAGCCAAATTAGATATATTTGCTAAATAATATAAAAAACAAGTAAAAACGACTTTGTTTATTGGACTGCTACAAGGCTAGGAGTGAATTTTTGAGTAAATGTCGGCTTTGACGTTGTTTGTATATAGTGAGAACAAAGCTCATTTTATATTTATAAAGAAGGGATGGAAACTGAGATAAAGTCAGTATCACGAAAGCCCACCTCTATTTCTGAGGAAATAAAGTAGATTTTATTTAATTCCATGGGATCTTTCGTGAAACTGACTTTAACGCCACCTTTTTATCGCGGAGCCTGTGTGTCTGAAGCTTGTAGGTACATCGGCACACACAGGAAACCTTAATAATATTTTTCAAAATCTTTGCATTATTATTTTGAACTCAAGAATGATCCAGTCACTTTTTTATTGTATGTATTTCACTTGTACACACGGCCACAGATGAAGCTACACACTGAGGCACCTTATGCGGTTGTAATAGGCGCTAGTTTGCAACAAAAATGCGTAGCTTGATCTGTGGCCATGTGTACTTACGACAATTTAACTCCTTTTTGTGTATATATATATTATTGGGCTACTAATTTAATTGCAATTTTTTTTAACACATTTGCTATCCATCATTTGGGTGCTTTTACCCAAATCCGTTGAGTTTTTTTATTTTGTAACAAACAACACAAACACTTCCAAATATCAGTAGTATATAAATAGTATATTTCAGTCATACCCATATAGCTAAACACTGGCTACTTCGAGCACGAAATCTATACTAATATTATAAAGAGGAAAGATTTGTTTGTTTGTTTGTTTGTAATGAATAGGCTCCGAAACTACTGGACCGATTTCAAAAATTCTTTCACCTTTGGAAAGCTACATTATCCCCGAGTAACATAGGCTATATTATATTTAAAAAAAATTAGGGATCCTTACTAAAACTCCAATAATGTAACATAAGGTGTAAAAAAATGACCTGAAAAATTCCTTACGTCGCGTGCGCTGCGAAAACTATTGATGATAGAACAAAATCATTTACTACGACTTTGCAGAACTCATCATTATCTACAAAAAGTGTCGCGACAGCATATGTCTAAATATTATAGTTATGTCACAGTAAGCAGTTTTTTATTCTAAAATATTAATTTATATATGCCGGCTCTTGAAAAGGCTCTTCATTTGTACCTTGGTATTAATCCTCATCAAAATAAATTACTTTATATTCAAGACAGATTTAATACCTTTTTATAACTTTTTGAATTATTCAATTCGGACGTTTCATTCGGAAGATATCACGAGTTTAAAAATGCAAGTATTAGAAAAAAGTCGCGTGGTTGTCGCTCACCGCGCTCAGCTAGCCAGCATGCGATGTAGGCTCCATGTAAGCGTCACTGGGGTACGGGGGGGGGAGTCAATGTAATGTTTCAATAAAATCCGCTCAGCCGTTTTAAAATTAACTCCAATTTGTGAGTTTTGGGGGTTTCTTTAAATTTATAATCCCTACTAATATTATAAATGCGAAAGACAAAGTCTGTCTGTCTGTTACGCTTTCCCGCTTAAACCTCGCAACCGATCGCGATGAAATTTGGCACGCAGATAGTATATGTTATGGAGAAGAACATAGGCTACTTTTTATCCCGGGAAATCATGAACCTCGGGAACGCGGGTGAAACCGCGGGGGACAGCTAGTATACCTATACTTTTAAACTCCTAATACATAATTTGTAGAAGCATATTGCGACAAAAGCTGAACGGACATTGCAACTACCTGTACACCTTATACCACTAAGGCACTATTAGGCAACGCATTGCAATACATCACACACATACAAACTGTAATTCTCATACAAAACATGCAACCTTATCTCTTTGAAACAAAGTCTACATTTGCAATTAATTTCACTGGTCACTAAAAAAATTCCGAGACAGTTTAATTAATGTATGTTTTATTCTTAAGCTTTTAAGTACATATTTGCATTAACGTACTTTTGATAACATTGTCACTTTTGACGGAGTGGTTTTGATTATCTAATATTTGTAATAACTGATTAGCGTAATGTTTGTTCAATTTAGGCCATATTGAAACTCGTTTTGATATACAAGTTTGTTGCCAAAACCTCTAGGCAGAGGTGGACAGGAGCATGAAGTCGCCTGACCTGTTATTTTTATTCTTGCCTCTTTGATCATGTTTTTATGTCTTCATAATGGGCAACATCATTTAGAAATTGATGTCCAGTGAACCGGATGATTTCTGCTTTAATTTGCCTACGTTGGTCGAATGTCTCTTAAGGTTAATTTAACGCTGAATAAAACTTTATTGAAATTTATAGAAGAATATTTAGCAAGATTTTGAATGTCTTCAGTTTTACTAATCTACCAATGTTAGTTTATTGACAATGACAGTTGCTATGCCACGCGATTTCACCGGCGCCGGCGCAGCGGTGGCGTACCCGGCGGAATCTATATCTATAAAGCCTGAGAGTTGGTTTGAACTCGCAAATCTCTGGAGTTACAGGTCCGAATTGAAAAATTCTTTCACTAATAGAAAGCAACATTATCCCCAAAGGTTATAAGCTACTTTTTATTCCGGGAACGCGAGTGAAACCGCGGGGAAAAGTATTATGTTAATCGCTCTGCGAAGATTATTCCATATTAAATTTAGTAAACAAACCATCTAACATACAGACACACTTTTGCATTAATAAGCATGAGACTTCTTCAATAATGATTCCTATAGGCACATCAATGAAATTTCTTGTGTTTGCTCTTGTATAAACAAAATACGGTTAAAAATAGAAAAAATAACACCATCCATACCCAGTTAAAGCAAGTCACGATCAACAAAAGATATTTATATAAATATTCAACAAAAACGACACAGTCATTCATGTTTTTTTTACCAAAATATACCTATAAATTACGGTCTAGTTTTTCTTTAATCGCGTCTTGGTGCTTTCTCTGACATACTAAGCTACTAGCACGATGCAAACGTTTTTGCCTTTCAAAAAAAATGTCTGCAGTATTTACTGCATTAATGTACTTGTGTGCGACAATCTTTACATTGATCTTTAAAAGTGAATCAGTTTTTACACAGTACTATTTTATGTCCGTTTTTTTTTATGTCAGAAAGTTGACAAGCAGGCAGGCGGTCCACCTGATGGTAAGTGGTTACCGTCGCCTATCGCCATTTGCAATACCAGAGGTATTGCAAATGGCCTGTTACAATGCCGAGAAGGCAATGTATTAAAAACCCATAGTTTTCTTAAAAAAAACTTCTTGGCATCACATTATGTGTATTTTGCCAGTATCAAGTAGAGTACTATTATTTATAATTAATATTCTTCAATAATAATTATTAGTTAGGTTTTAGTACAATGGTAGCCGTTCTACTAAAACTTTTCACGGACTTTTTAAGTAAACTTGAACAGCTATACACGTACTTAATCATTTCATTTCACTTCACTGGTGCACTTGTATTGTTTTTTTTTGACAAATAACCAATGATAATATTCAATAAAACTCTATTTATAAAAGTCTTTTTTCATGTAAATTGTAACTGGAACAATCAGTGTAACATAAATAAAACGACAAAATATATAAGTAGATAGGTACTTACTAGATTTCATAAATTAAGACTATTTTTCACTCAAACAGAAAAATACACGTTCGCGGAATTACAATCCTCTAATATTTATGTTTCATAAGGAAAGTGCTTAGCTCAATTTATGTGAGTTGGCAACACGTTATTTCTTTCCATTTGCGAAAAACTTAAGACAAAACAAGACATAGGAAAGCTTCGTTCTTACACGTATATTTTGTTGAACCTTTTATTTTATATATACATAGGTTTTAAAGACAGCAGAAATAGTGTTATTATCATCCTACAATGAGCTTGAGCTTTCGGTGAAGGAAAATATCGTGAGGAAACCATAGCATGTTAGGGTAATGAAGCGATCCGCAGGCGAACGGAAGTGGCATAGCCCGATGAATTGCCAAACTTAAGTGGCAGTGGGTGGGGCACATCGCTCGTAGAACCAACGACGGCCGCTGGGGCAGAAGGGTTCTCGAGTGGCGACCACAAACCGTAACATGCAGCGTGGGCAGACCCCCACAAGGTGGACCGATGTTCTTGTGAGGGTCGCGGGAAACCGCTGATGATTCCTATGATATGAGTGTCGATCAACTCGAAGTTACGTGGAAATATGTAAATAATTCATAATTGTTCAGTATTAAAAAGTAAGTCTGAAATCCATTCTAAAAAGACAATTAATAACATTTTGCTAATTGAAGACATCACAACTTTATGAGGCAAATTGGGCCCAGGGGCCGGAACGTATCAAACAAAGACTCAAGTCACGGCTTGTGACATCAAAGAAGGCCCAATTACACGTAAATTACATGTAATTATCAAACTTCATCATCTTTATGATGAAATGGAAGTCGTTACTTCAACTAATTGGGGAGCTTTTAACTGTAGGGTTGCTAAAAGAAATGTTTGGGGTATTTAATTAGGAAGGGTTATCGGAAACTCTTGTAAGGTTAGATTACAAATTAGTCATTGGAGCTTAAGATTTTAGAGAACTAAAAAAATCTTGAATGTTCATGAATGGATGGTAAATTTAAGCTTCCTTTTTTACTTCAAGGGTTTGATCACATTTTTTTTGTCATAGCTTTAAGCATCGTAGGCAATTTTATGGGTAATTTTTACCTTGGGTTACATTATTTTTCTGTTGTTTTCGTAGGGATTTAAATATATATAGATGTTGTATGTTATTCAGTGATATAATATAGCATTTTACTAAAAAAAAGGAGGAGGCTCTCAATTAGGTCCTACTTTTTTGCAGCAACAAAAATATACATGCTGTGAAAATTTCATGAGATACAGCCCACTGACAGCCAAACGGACGGACATTGGAGGCTTAGTCATAGCATCATAGGATTGGTTGGCACCCTTTGGGTATGGAGCCTTAAAAACCTTCATAAAAAGAAATTCATGAGAAAGTAACCTTGAAATGAGGTGCAAAACAATAAATTTAATATTTATAGCAAATATTTACATTCAAGATGACCCAGTAACACAGAGAATGAATAAAAGAAAAGAAAAGAAAGTGGACACGCAAGGCGATTTCGACATTTCAAGGACACACACTACCGGATTCTATAACGGTCTATCGGAATTCTTAATCGTATACTATTGGATACTATTTATATATTAGTATTTATTCTAAACTAGCAACCTGCCCCTGCTTCACACGGGTGTAATATAGATTTAAAAAAATACCTAATAAAGTATAGGATAATATATTATAAGTTAAGGTCACAAATACAATTTATAAAGGAGGAACTACATTTCCGTCAGTTTTTTTTAATAGTATAAGACACAGAACTTATAGCGTTCTTAGGATAAAAATATTTAAAAAAATGGTAAAAGACACAGTTTTGACGATCATTTCCAAATAATACTTAGGTACTTTAAGCACCGTTGGCAACAATAACTCAAAATTTTACAAAATGCCGGATTTTCTAATCATCCTTTGACCATAAATATTACTGTAGCAAAACTACTGTACACTAGATTGCACTGTCACATGCAAAAGACGGGAGATATGTATAACCAAAACTTGCATCATATTTTCTCCTTTAAATCGGCATTTAATTCTCAACGGGATTTAAAATTCGTATGCAACGTTATTCGGTGCCAAAAACCCGGAGCTTGAAGTGTAAAATTATTTACAGTTCGTAAAATTTGCCATTATGTTGGTAGTTCCTAAAAATATTTATAAATACGAAAGTTTTGTGTTTTATATTTAAACAAGTGCGCCTGATCAACGTATCACGTGACCAGAGGGCTGGCGAATACCTTGGACAAAGGATAACCATGGCACGCCACCTGCTGGCAGTTGTTTAGACCAGCTTTATTTATTACTAGCTGATCCCAGCGGTATCACTCGCGTTTCCGGGATAAAAAGTTGCCTATAACCTTCGACAGCTTAATTTGCGGCCTGGTTTGCTTCAGCCATATCATCACTGACCACGGTGAGATTTTGGTTAAATACGCCTGTATGCATGAAACAAAAAATTAAGTACATAACGTATAGATGGTTCTACAGTGTAGCTGTTAGGACACTCTGGTAAGTGTTCGGTGACTAGAAGGTGGTAGTCATAGAGCATAGAGTATAAATACCAAATTTTTACTAATAATAAAGCTGAAGAGTTTGTTTGAACGCGCTTATCTCCGGAGTTACTGATCCGATTCGAAAAAATCTTTCACTAATAGGAAGCTACATTATCCCCAGAGGTTATAGGCTTATATTCTTTGTTGGATTTAGTATTAACTCCAAGGACCACCTTGGAGCATTTTAATTTTATTCTATTTGAAGGAGGTTTTAGTCTTTTTGTAAAAAAATGATCATTCCTAATACAGTTCTTAGTTTGTTAATTTATGTAGGTACTATAAGAATTTGACTATCGTTTCAAATATCCTACTACCTTCACCTACTAATACATGACACAAATAAATGATTGAAGACTGGGTCTGGATAAAACCTACCTAGATGGGCATGGATGGACCCTAAAATAAAATACTATAGGATCTTTTTATCCCGAAAAAACATCACATCGGGTTAAAACCCCGCGGGATGAAAGCCAGTTAAAAATAACATGCAAAAATTCATGTTTTGATTTAAGGTACAAAACATTCAAAAACACGCATTCATTAAAAATATGGTGATTCATTTCTTTCCTGTCATCCGACCCAAACATAATGCCAAGTCATTATTATGAAATTTAAAACATAATACATTGTTATATAGGTATATATAACACCTATTGTATATTATGCCCACTCGTTTACACCGTGTAGGAACATAAAAAGTCTTACTTATGCTTTTATGCTCATAAGAGGACTTTTTGTATTTGCGATACGATTTTTATGTAGGTATGTGTACAATGAAAACAAAAAGTAAATCAAACAGACATTACTACATAAAAAAATATTTTTTTATTTCTGAACCGTTTCAATAATATTTAATACAAAAAATCCTAATTAATTTGTAAATCCGCCTTTAATATAACTAAATAAAAAAAAATATTAGTGTTCTATTCAAGAAATGTATCAAGCTCCATAAATATGGTGAGATGTCTAATAATAATATATAGGTCAATCTAAATAAAAAAGATAATTTATAAAAAATACAAAATATTTGTTCAATAGTCAGATAAGCGGTATCTAGCTGGTTTTTGTATCAACTTATCAGAGGAGTAGCTTACCCGAGGTTTATTTGCCGATTGAAAAATCGGACCTAAAACAGAAAAAAAAGGCTCTATCTAGGGTTAAAAAGGCTAATCAATCCGTTCGACGTAAACCAAGCAGCGAAAGTCGAATACAACACAGACACGACCCAAAAGTCGTCTAAACTAAAAGTCTCTAAGACTCAAGGGCTTCTTAAAACGGGCCTTTATGGAGGCCTTCGGGCAGTACACTGACCCCAACCTCTTTGTATTGATCCCTTTGACAATCCTCGAAGAATTTAAGGGTCCAGACTTAATAAAATGGGTCCACATGATCGGTAGCCTTAAAGGGATGAAAGAACTGAGTATTCAATTATTCCTTCCTATAATGGGTGGTTAGTGCTACTATATCAATTTGAAGTGCCCTTAAAACGTCAGGATTGTGATATTGATGTAAAAGGATTACCTGTTACTCATAACAATTATAACTCTTTCAGATATTTTTAATAGTTTATCCTGTTTCCAATTATCTGGGGAATTATTGAAATTTTTCTCTCCTTTAAAACCTCATTCGGACTTTTAAACTATCCGTATACATAAATAAAAAACTATGAAAAAATAAAACCACCTTCAAAGGCACTAAAAAAACTACGTATGAGCTCTAATCTGACTGTTTTGAAGTCTAAACAAACTGAGAATTGTCCAAATCGGTCCAGGAGTCTTCGAGTAATCGGGGAAAATACATAAAAAAAAGATTCCGACGTATTGTTTACCTCCTCCTTTTTGAAGTCGGATAAAAATAAATATTATAAATGCGTTTTTTTGAGTATGGATGAATGTTACTCTTTCACGTAACTACTGAACGGATTTGGATGAAACTTGGCACATTGATAAATCATACCCTGGAATAACATATAGGCTACTTTTTATCGTGGGAAAACATAAAATACTTCGGGAACGCGGGTGAAGCCGCGTGCTGGAGCTAGTAACCAATATTCTCCTTTAAAGTGGCCTTAATTGACTTATGCTCACATCACAGCTACTTTGAGGATATCAGACAACTTCCGATCAAACATGAACTGGCCAATTTTATCCTTCGCCATTGTTCTATCAGACCCAACATTTTGTTCACCTAAAAAACCTACAATCGAACCTTATGAACAACGAAATAAGTACCATTTCATGATTTCAAGACAGCATAACAACTTTGCTTGTTTATTTGAAAGTGGAAACACGTTTTTTAATAATGACTGTTAGCATTAAAAAAATAAGAGCGAGTTTTGACTGCTAAACAAACTGTGAATTCTGAGATATTCTTGCTGTTTTAATTATTGTTATTTAAATAGATATAAGGTTTATAATTGCAATTGTATGTATTTTTAAAGATGTGGTTTTGTTTGGCCTTAGGTAATGGCATATTAATTTTGGCAAGTGAACGTGGAATGATATACAGGTCCGCTAATTGAAATATTTCATTAATGAATGGGTTAAATTTGCTTATTTAGGTAGGTATGTGATTTTTTGTTTAACAATCAAAAATTTTAAGGGATTATGAACATTATGTAAAAACTGCATTTTTTAAAATGAAAATAATCAATTTTATTTTTGCAAGGTGACAAGTACTCAGAGCCTAGAAGGGAACTGAACAAATGCAGCTGTCGGAACACCCCAGTAGGTGCTTGGCAGATTTAAAACATACTAGAAAATGCAGTTTTTTTATAATTTGTATAGGTTTGTGTTTGACAATCTCATAGTGGTCAGTGATGATAATGCTTGAAGGTAAGCGCACAAAGCCTAAAAAGGAACTGGCTCTCAAGTGTAGCTATCAAAACTATAATTAGTTTTGAATTATAACTATGAACAATCTAATTAGCAGAAACCAAGGCCAAATTTTAAAACACAACATATTATTCCGACGATCGAACTTTGCAAAAAAAATATAAAATCCGTCACGATCAGGGTCAGTAGTGAGTCAGAAATGTCAGCAGTTGGTAATTACTATAAATTATGGCGATGAATATTCTATATCTCTACTAATAATACAGCTGAAGAGTTTGTTTGTTTGAACGCGCTAATCTCCGGAGGACCAGTAAGGTCCGATTCGAAAAATTATTTCACTAATAGGAAGCTACATTATTCCCAGAGGCTAGTTATAGGCTACCTTTTATCCCAAGAACGCAAGTGACACCGCTGGGAACAGCTAGTCTATCTATAGAAGAAATTCCATCGCCAAGTAAGTACCTACCAGTGTGTTCCGACTGCATTTGACAGTCACCTTCCTTCTAAGCTTAATTTGCATACTTTAGTTACATCATCAATTACCATTATGAGACGATGGTCAAAATACGTAAAAAGGATAGAGCTATTTTGTACCTGCCTATTTTGTAAAATCTCTGCCTTTTATTAATATTGTAACTTAAAACGTTAATGTTAAAAACGCTTCTGAATATTAAAACTTGTTTGTTTGATGTTGTTACTCATAGGAGTACCTACATATTAACCTTATTTAAACCTTATCACGAGATAGGAGTGAGTATGCTTGCCTAGAAATGTCACAAATAACAACATATATAGAAAAGTAGGTAAATAAAATTCGTATTATTGCTCACTATACCAAACACTTGTCGAGTAGTTGTGTTCAATAGAGCGATAAAATTAGGTTGAATTATCTTTTGTTATTTCTTTTTTGTATATTTCTTACGAATTCCAATTTGTGGCTCAAACATTTCTGAAATTAAATTTTAAAAAATATGCATAATACTAGCTGACCCGGCAAACGTTGTTTTGCCATATAATTTCTAGTGATACCTAATCAATATCAAATTGACAAATTATATTTTTATCAGTGTGTTTCTATTAAAATCTAATTTGGTGATACAACTGACCACTAGATCAAAAATGAATGCGGAAATCGATCAAGATTTATTACAACGTAGGTGTTTGTTATCGAATATCGAAGCTTTGAAACCTAATGAAACGAGTTTGAACATTTCAACTAAAGCGGATGCAAGGTTGAAACATAAGGTATTTGAGAGATCGAATGAACGAAAAGTATTTTGATCTCTTTCACAAGCCTGCAGAATAACAGTCTCCGTTAAAGCATTTTTTGGAATTTTATTTTTGCGTTTGGCATGTGATATGAAGCCAAAATTTGAGCACGCTGGTTCAGAAAACAAGAAAGGTTTTCTGAGCAAGCATGCACAAATTTTGGCCTTGAATGTTTTATTTAAGTTTCCCCTGCAGCATTTTTTAGATAGATACAATGCGTCTTCTATACCTCACTCTTGAATTAATTTGATTCAAGACCTTCTATCCTAACTTTTCCAATTCTTCTTATGAATACTTCTATACCTACTTTAGAACTGGGCTAGATCTTTCTCTTCTCTGACTTCTCTATTTTATAATATATGTCTTTAAATATAACAACTGTTACCTATTCATTGATAAGACTATTCAAAATTAAAACCAAATACAGTAGGTATTTACATTTCTTTTCGAAGATTTATTTATTGTCATAGTACAAAAATGCTAAACATTATCATTGCTGCATCTTGCTAGTACTATAATCTAGAGCTACAGCTCTAAAACAATTCAATCTGTAGGCTGTCATGTCTCTGTGCTTTCGTTCAATCACGATGTTCAATGAAGTCATCATGATAAGAGACACAATTTTTCTCACCAACTAACCGACTTAGAGCAACCGTTAAAGGTACATTGCTACAGTTCCTAACGGCTGTGTCAAACTATCAGGTGAAGTACCGTCTGATCGGCTAACCAACCGGTTCGTCGACCGGTCCGGTCTCCGGCTGACATTTGGCTCAGCAACCCAGCTACTGGTTGCGTCAGATTAAACTTATTCCGTGACAGATGCAGAGCTTGCATTGAAAGTTGATTTTACGGGATTCTTGGAGCTTGAACTTTAGATGCAACTTTTCCATTCAATTACCTGAATTAATGTCTTTTTGTACGATCCTCATGTAGATTAATAACATTGGTATTTTGTTTAAAATGAGGACGGATTTCACAATTTAACGATTCGAAAAGAAATCATTTTTAGAATTGCATTTTATATAGCACTTTTTATTCACCCTGAAGTTTTACCCGATCCTATTTTACCCCCTTAGGAATAGATTTTGAAATTTCTTAGTTGTCTTATTAGTAAAACAATCTCTTAATGTCTCTAGGCCCAGCGGCTTAAGATGTGCGTTCATGTGATCATCAGTGATCAGTCTTGTCAGTGACCTTGAACTTTAAATACACAGATGATGATTGATATGACAACGCTATTGTTAGTTATACAAATAATAATTATCATTGCATCTCAGACTTAATGTCAAAATAGATTTATTTAACTTAGAAGGTGGAGGCTTCGGTTGGGGCGTTAAATTCAAATTTTATCACGTTTTTTGCTAATTGCAGCTCAGTTATAGATCGTAAGTTATCAACATGTTATTTGCGACAAGAATGGTAGTATATTTACTGATTAATAACAAAATTAATCATCAACATATTCCTCCAAGGTATTTTACTGATATATACGACTATTTCATGAAAATGTTACTAATAACAGTCCCAAATAACATGTTGATAACTTACGACCTATAATTGAGCTGCAATTAGCAAATATCGTGATGAAATTTGAATTTAACGCCCCAACCGAAGGTTTACCCTGGCTTTTCTGCTACCACAAGTTTTAAACTAAGAAGTTTCATTGAAGTTATTGATACAACACAGAAATACAGATTACATAAAGTGTAGAACCTGCCAGTGCGTACCACTTTTACTTTTACTAGTAGAAAAAAACTGGTATCATGTAACAGGTTGGATAACTGTAGTAAATTTTTTTTTTTAGACTTAGTTCGTGGTGTTTCTTGGGAACTATTTTGATGTTACATAAAAAATAATGTGGGAATCTTACGTTACTAGTTTTGATTTGCGAACAATCATAGCTTGGTCTAGTTTTTCTTCCGGATTTTAGTAATGGAAAATTTTGATCGTGATCGTTATTGCCGGCTACGGTGAGAACTACAGCAGTTAGTGCTTTGCGAAATTTGTAAATTTGCATTTTAATACAATTCTGTTAGGTCAATTTTCATTTGCAGCTCAGGCTCTTACTTATAATCTTCAGTTTCTAAATATAGGTACCAAAATAGTATTTCATCATAATATATTACAAAGTAAGTACACAAAGAAATTAAAAAATAGACTTATTTTTCTTCGACCACGCAGCGCTGTTAGTCAACAAAGTTGAGTGAGCAAAAAAAGCCTCTCCCGACATAATAAAACTTTGCAATAAAACAAAAACGTTTCCTGGAGAAACGTAAAACCTTGTCTTGAAATGTATTTCAAAATTTACTTTAAGCTGCGACTGATTTATGGTTTGTACGTGGCTGGCAAGTTATGTTCTCAGATCATAAAAATAAGAAGATAATACCGGATTTAATTGCATTTTTTCAGTAGTTAATTTGCATCTCTGCTACTTTCTGAACGACACGACATTACTTATTTGTCTGCGGTTCTCAATAAGGTGGAGGTACTTCCCAAGTTGAGCTGCTCTTAAACCCCTTAAACCCTATGCTCTGTCGTTCTTAAAAATAAATCGCATTCTAATAATGGCTATCCAATAATGCTATAATATAAACATGAAACGCTGAAAAAGATTACGAGGAGAGATGAAAGGGATGTTGAAATCGTGGATGGAAGGTATGAATTATAAATGGTACAGATCCCAGTTGAAAACGGGGTAGGTTGAACATGTTTACCTCTTTGTTTTATGATCTGAAATTTTATTTAACAATAAATACAAACGTGAGACTAAAGAACGAAAGCGTATTTTTGGTTTATTGTCAAAAAGAGAGTGGCAAAGAATAATTCGAAATTTGGATTGAAAAGTGATTCCGAATGACGACGCTTGACGATTATGATACGGAAATAGTCCTTTTATGTGAGCTTATAACTAAGTATGTTTCAAGAATAGATATGGAATGCAAGTAATTTTTCATATTTCCTTTGAACTTTTTTGAATTTGTGTAATAATTTATAACTGCCTGTAAAAGCTTACTTTGATCGATTGATTGATTTGATATTATTTATAACTGTTCACAATAATTTATTAATATTCTGGCATGTTATCTCTTTTTTAGTTCTTTCTTGGTTTTTATTCTAGGAAAAACATATTTTTTTTAAAAGCTTTTCTCATGTTATGTATGCCAAAACTTTAAATCACATGTTTGGGTAGTAACATTTTATGAGCGATGATAGCTTAGTGGTAATACTACATTTTCTGCTTCGTGGCCAAGACGAAGGTCCCAGGTTCGATTCCTACAATGAATTTGAGCTTTTGGTGAAGGAAAACATCAAAATCAAATCAAAAACTCATTTATTCAGTTTAGGCCGGAATATCTGTCGCCAATCACCTACCGGTGTGTTTCGACCGCTGCACTTGAGAGGCTTCTTTCTTTATAGGCTTTGTATGCTTACAGCCAATGGTCATAAATGACTACGGTGAGAATGTGGTCAAACACAGACCTATATACATAGTAAAAAAAGTAACAAATTATATGCATGTTTTCAAACATTTTAAAAACCCTTACAATTCAATCTTAACTCTCGAACTAAATTACTTAACGCTTTCAAAAGAATATACTTATGAGAAGCATACAAATTAATTTAACTGGAAAATTGCGTATCCAAGAAGACATTCCTACGCGAATGAGAGCGGAAAGAAATTATCAAGCTAATGCGAGCGATATATTAAAGCTATTTTGTAATGTACTTAAGATAAGTGCACGCAAAGTATTGTACTAGTTAATCAAGACTAGCTGTTCCGCGCGGTTTCCCTCGCGTTCCCGTGATAAAAAGTAGCCTATAACCTTCGGGAATAATGTAGCTTCCTATTAGTGAAAGAATTTTTCAAATCGGTTCAGTAGTTTCGGAGCCTATTTAATGCAAACAAACAAACATACAAACAAACAATCAAAACTTTCCTCTTTATAATATTAGTATAGATAAATTACTTTTGTTTTGAATTGTTTGGTACAAGGGACAAATGAAATAAATAGATAAATATCCTGGGACAATCTTCACACACGGTTATCTGATCCCAAACTAAGCAGAGCAAACAATTTTTTTGTAAATACATACTTATGTAGATAATTACACCCAGAAACAGACATGTTCATGCACACAAATGTTTGTCCTGGATGGGAATCGAACCCATGACCAGCGGCGTGATAGGTGGTGTCTTAACCAACTGCGCCAACTGGCTTGTCAAAATATATTTTCCCTCATTAAAAACGATTTAACGTATGAAATTATTGCCAAGACTTTTGCTACATCATTTGACATCACTAACCCTCAGCTATTATTCCTTTAAACGAGTATCAGGTGAAGATGGGCTTCAAGGGACATTACACTAATCCTCTACCTTGGACATGATTAACAGCTCAACATTAAACTATCTAAGATTAGATATTACGAATGTTATTAAATAGTAAATTAACATTGCTTTTATAAGATCTAGACTAATTTCCTATAATAATTATTGCTAAGGATAATCTAAAAATCATTAGACAATAAAAGGCTAGTTGACAGTGTCAGAAATAAATGACCAAACACTAACCAATGCATAAATCATCTAAAAACACGTGGAAACATCAAATATATTGTACATTTTATGCTTTTTAATTACCAGTAGAACCACTAAGAGTAGATCATTTGATGTTATGAAACTATGACGTCATATTTGTATTTCATACAAAATTCCATATAAACTATCGTTTTGTCATTTATTAAAAAGTAGCTGATTTGATATGTTAGGAAACTATCCTATTGGTATATGTGAACGGTCCAGCAGTGGACGACATTCGGCTGACATGATGAGGATGATGAACGAAAACATTTGCTGATTTGTTTTTTACTTATCTCTAAACAACACGCATAGAATATTTCTTTAAAAATAACGAGATATCAAATAAGAGACTAGAAAAAAAACTTGTTTAAAATAATAAACTCTCAATAAAAACCAAAGTAAATAAAAGGCTAACTGACGCAAACAGCATTCCATGTAATGAAATTGTATTAGCTTCTAGAACGGTTTAGTGTAAAAACAAGAGTCGAAAAGGGAACGTCACTCCAAACTCAGTCCTTTATTTCCCAATCGTAAACAAAGTGTAATAGCTTCCTTGGGAGGTATTCGTGGTATTGTAAGAGGATTCAACTCTATTTGAGGTTCTCCGATTATATGCGCTTGAGGAGACTTTGTTATATATTTCAGATGGAATCCCTTTGGTGTTTTTGAGATAGCGAGTTTATTGGGTTTGATTTTATTTAATGGGTCATTAAACTTATGATTTTGTGTGATGGAATGTTTTGAGTGATTTTATATTTCCTATAACTTTTGTTAGTTTTAATCAGTAATCCAAAGAATATTTGATAATAATATTAAAGCATAAAGTATAAACAGTCTCAAGCTTAAAAAAAGGATGTTTTTATTTTATACCACTGATTTATTATTTTAAATTATACCTAAAGATCTTAGGGCGTGTCATTATAAGGCTTGATGTTAATAAATTTTAAAATATGATGTCAGACAAATGAGTTGATATTGGAACAAGTTTGTAGGTATTAGGTAACCTCCTCTTTTTTTTCAATGATTAAGAATGATATCATCATATTTATAACTTTAATCAAAATAATTGCTAGAGTTTTTAAGCGCCAAATACCAACGAGCACTGTTACATCTTTTATCTACCATATCCTGAATAATTAAAACATGTCATACATTTGAGGGCCAGTGTTCTTCTAACATTCGTGTTATTAATCACATAAGCATATTCGTTCCAAACTTAAAAAGAAAAAAAAACATACAAAACAAAAACAATCAGTGATTTAAATTGCCTAATTACCACCAGAAGCAAAACATTAGGCATTACCTAGAATACCGTGGGGAAGAGTGAAAAAAGAAGAAAATGGAACAGATGGAAATGAATGCGTATTCTCGTGCATACATTCGACTTAACTTAATAGGCACACTTGACGGCATACGTTTGGTGTAAGGCATAAGAAGTAGCTGTTGTCTTAAATTAAAACATCTGAGAATAAATATTTAGGTATGTCAAAGTAGTCAAGCAGATACCATAGGTAGTTTCTGTCGTCATGGTTACCGTCTTTTACCATTATAACAGAAAAAATGCCAATATGTTGTTTTGTAGAGTCATCGTTTTGAGCTCATTTCACAACTTTTTTTAATAACCCTATCATAGCACGAGAAATCTATTATATGGACCTCTTTCTATATCTTAATGACCTTAGGACCTTAACAACATTGGCCGATACAATGATACATTTTGATGACAAGGTAATGGCATTTTTTTAGAAGCAAGTACACAAATATGGGTAAAAGACATAAGATGTGCAAAAACACATTAAGTTTTAGAAAAACCAAGACACGAAATTAGTAAGACGAGTAATAAGACAAGATAAAAATATGAGTCATATAAAAATATAGTGAGGTAAATCACATGGGGCATCCGATAGAAGCGAGCGTAAAGTAAAATTGAATTACACGGCTATCCTAAACGCTCCTTAGGTGCGTTGCAATGCCACGTTTGTCACTTTTTTTTTAAATTATGGTCCCAATCTCAAATTCCACTCGTTAAAGCGTTTTCTCATTACCCAATACGATATCGGTATCGGGCGCCGGTAGCTAAGATCCAATATCCGATGTGGTATCTTCACATATTCCCGATAATATCGTTCCTATTCAGTAATTTTCTTGATAACTTTGTGCGGGCAGGTCGCTATGGCAGACTATATTAGAACACTTTATTTATTGTATGTAATAAATTTGAGATGAGAAAAGATCAGCTCACAAACGGTATTGAATACATTTCATTTTCTCATGTTTACAATCTAACTTAAACAAATAGGTAATAAGGTCAAAATGTCCGCCGCACGCAAGCTCTGCGCACACAGACAAGATAGAAGACCTACACGTATAGCACATACAAACATTATCGTCCGACAGCCCACGGGCGTCTGATGATGCCTCCAACATATCGGTGTTGGATCCGGTACGATATTGAATTGGATCGGAAAATGTGAAACAGGTACATATTCCATACATTTTACTTGCTCCGATATCTTATCGAATAATGTGAAAACGCTCTTACACTTTTCAGTCTTATTTCAATGTCGCCTAGCAACGTCCGTCTTAGCTTTCGCTCATACCTTGTCCCGCACTCACAGCCGCCCCTGTACAATGCGTGACGGAATCCAACACGCTCCAATTGTCACCAATGTTACACTTGTCAATTTCTAACTAAATATTTCAAATGCCTACCTATTTTCAATTATATAAAAATGTATATTTCCTCCTTGTCAGTAATTACTCAACTTTCCTCTTTGTTATTTGTATGATTTTATTTTACGTTTTTATTTATAATTTTCTGATGAGCGTACAGGTAAGATATTATTTATAATTATAAAGTTTATTTTCTTAAACTTTTTTATTAAAATTATCTGCCATACTATAATACCATTATTATAATCCATACAATATCAATTGATATTTAGAACAAATAAGCTTGAAATTATGTAGGGATGATGACTGGTTAAAAAATAATTAATTCTGTTTTGTCTGTCAAAAAATACGTACGTATAAAATATTGGATACCTATGTATTTTTCAGGCATTTGACCTAGTAATTACAACAGTGGTGCCGATTCTGTTGTTTACGAACTAAATGAATTTAATCTCACTATATCTCTTTCTAATATTAAATATAAGAAAGGGATGCAAGATATTTTAGTCCTGTCAGTTTAATCCGATCACATATTTCAACGTGAATTTAAGCGCGATCTTTATTTGTCACGACTATTTACCCGTACATTACGACGGCATGGATTAAACTGACAGCATTAAAAATGTTCTGTCTTCTTTCAATAAGGTTAACTTGAAAGAGAGGTGACTTGTCTAATATTAGTTAAGTTCGTAAACAACAGAATCGACACCAGTGTATTACTTTTCTACCCGAGTAAAGGCTATTTCTCTCATCCGGTATTAGTTATGACATTCAAACGATTCAATTAACGATTCTGACTGTGCATTTGATTTATATAAACGTATCTACCGCTATTAGTACGGTCTTGTACCATATAGAACCTTGATAAAACATATGAGATATATTTAAGGTCAACAATCGACTCGCATATGAAGTTTGACCTTAAGCTGTAAAAAAACACGCCTCGATCCTCGTTTACCTTAACTGTATGAAATTATTTAACTTTAAAGGTATTGAGTTTGCGAAGAAGAACGTGTTAACTGAGAGATGAATAAGTTGATTTATGTGTTTTTATTAAATTGATGCATACAAAGCCACATGGTGTAAGAGCGCTTTAGAAAAATTTAAGTTCAGTGTACGTAAGAGTTTTGTTATGTCCATAATTTGGGGGGATATACCATAATCGCCACGCTTGGCAGGCGGTTTGGCGATCGCAGTATGATGATTAGTACTCAGGGATACGCTGCTGCCCGTACCCTGGTATACCTTGAGAGGGCTATGCTCGGAGTTTCCCTGCGAGATTGGATCAGAAATGATGAGATCCGCAGGCGAACCAAAGTTACCGACATAGCCCGAAGAATTGCCAAACTTAAGTGGCAGTGGGCTGGGCACATCGGTCGTAGAACCGACGGCCGCTGGGGCAGAAAGATTCTCGAGTGGCGATCACGAACCGGAAGACGCAGCGTGGACCGACGATCTTGTTAGGGTCGCGGGAAACCGCTGGATGCGGGTAGCGCAAGACCGGCCATCGTGGAGATTCTTGGGGGAGGCCTTTGTCCAGCAGTGGACGTCTTTCGGCTGATATGATGTACGTAAAAGTTAGCTGACAAGAACAGACAGGCGGGCATCTCATGATAACTAGCAAGGGGTAAGGGTGTTTGTTTGACTTTACAATACCTAGAAGGCAACTGGCTGCCGGAATACATAAACCAAGCGAGTACCTGCTATAAAGTAACCTACCACCGTGCTATGGTTTCCTCGCGATTCCTTTAATGAAACCTTAATTTAATTAATTAATTTACGTGTATTTAATTTCCAAACAAATTGTTTCGACATACATACCTACACAAAAAAGTATTTATAGTATCTTGATAAATAAAATATCGTAAGGATTTTTTAACGCCTGAAAATTTATCAACAAACACTAAAGAAGGAGATTGGCTTTCAAGCTTGACTTTATCTGCTTATCACCATCAGCCACATTATAATTTACCACTTTACCACATGCCTTGGAATCAAAATAGAAATAATGACTAAAGCCCCACAAAAACGAGGTCAAAACAAATTAACTTTGAAGATTTGACGGGAGACATTTCTAATTAACTATTAATAGGGTCCCGTGTCACATGTTCGAAATAGTAAATCCATTACCCGACCTATGCATGTTTTAGAGAGCTTCTAATTTCAAATTACCGACATAGCACCGCAGTATACCGCAGTGCCTTCAGGGCAGACGTATCGTTAAGTAGTGATGGGGAGGTGTCGAGAAATGTTATCGATTGTTTTAAAATGCAGATGTGATGATTAATTTTAATTTTAAAGTAATTACAATCATGTTTTCAAGTTTCATTTTATATGCAATCGTTTTTAATCTTAATATAAATATCCCTGATAAAACCATTTAAGTTATGCATAAAAGAACAAAGTTTTTGTGTTGCAAAAATCATGAATGATAAACTAATAATTTGTACACGCATTACAGTTGTTCTTACGAAATAACCGAGTTCGTTCACTTTTATTTGGATGTTAATAACCTTCAGTTTGTTAATGGTTATTTAAGAGGTGAACTTAACAGAATGGCAAGTTGGTGTAACGTTGTTTATGTGCCAACAGTTTTGCGTGTTATTTTCATAATTCTGTTATTTCATCGTATTTCTTTTGATGTGAAACGTGCAATTTTTCGTTACGTTATTTAATTTTGTTATGATACGATGATTATGCAATTTTATTTCGAATTCGATTCTTTACCCATATTTTGTGAAGTTTTTTCAATCATTATTCGATTTATGGAATAATAATAAGTGTTCGAGCGCCTACAGCGTTTAAATAGCAATTATGTGTCAAAACATTTAATTGTTAATTATATATATATTTTTTCACTCCTAATTAAGATTGAGTACAAATCAGTTATACAAATTCACGTTCCCGTTTTGTTTTATTTAAAAGTCCCAAATTTACCCCATTACATGGTCCATTATCGAGCCGAATGGAGATTATTGGATAATCAGCTGTTATACGTTGAAGATTATTATTTAACTCTGTGGAATTATTAAGAAGATAATTAACTTGGACTTAGAGGTTATATACCGACATTGTGGAATGTGGATGGAGTATATAATTACATGGTGTAAAGGTTTTATTCACATTAATATCATCACCCAACACTCGATCAGGTATTAATTAGTGCTAATTAGCGAATTAATAAGGTCAGTACAATTTATTACCTAATGATTGTATTATATTGATTAGTCATCATGCAATTTAGCAGCAATTAAGATTAAAAATCATACTTAAATACAGTATAGTGTGTTAACATTTAGTGTTAGGTACATACATAATTTTAATTGATTGTTGTTAAAGTTATATTTTATGCAGTTAGATACTTCAATTAATTAACACAGCAAATATTTTAATGAGTGTTAGATATTTATGATTCATGTTGATTATTGTTATAGTTACAGTTACCTAATCCATGTTTGTTATATTTTTTTTTTTTTTTTTTTTTTTTTTTTATCTTTATTTGGGACAGCAACAGTCTTAAACTAGAAAATTTTACATTGGTAGTACTTAAATATAAGAGACCAATTACAGCTATCCACGTACTAAAATGGAAAGTGTTACTTAAATATAATTACATGACACTCGTTTAAAGCAGTATAGGTATATAACCTTATTTATTATTTTCCCTTTAAATAAAATTAAATAATAATATTAAAGAAAATTAAAAATGTTTAAATAAAAAAAAAAAACTTGATTTACTATAATTATAATAATATGCCCTTTAATTATGTGCCCTATATTCATGTGTTTGAATGCGTGTGTGTGTGGGGGTATGTATGGGGGTGAGGGTGTATGTGTGAGGAGTAAGGGTGTGTATCGAGGGTTTGTAGGGGTATGTGTATAGGTGATATAAATATTATATATATATATATGTGTGTATAATTATATATTGATAATAAACTAATACTATGTGTAACATTCATATTTATTCAAATTTAGTGGAATGGTAGTAACGTATAAAATCTAGGTTTTTTTTTTGTTTTATAAACTTGATCCCAGCGTCTATAAGTTGCATCAAGTGGACTATGGATTAAGTGCTACATAATTTGGATTTGACATTCTTCTTAAACGAATGTTTATTCATATTAAAAATATCAATGTCGAGGAATTGTGTATTATAAGTTTTTACCAGTCTTGTAAAGACAGCATTTTGACCGTAATTAGTCGAATGAAAAGGGATTGTGAAAAGAGATGTATTCCTAGTGCGGCGTTTAGGAACGTTAAATGTAATGTGTTGTACCATCTCGGGGGAATCAATCCGTCCACTCAATATGTCATGAAGCAAGCCCATGTCTGCTAATATTCGGCGATTCTCTAGTGTAAGTAGATTTTGCCTGCGGCAGATATCGTTGTGACTAGCCTTTCCTTGACAAGTGGGTTGAAACGGGGGCGCGAATTTTGTACTATGCATTTGTGAGTGTCCCCAAGTGGGGGCGGGTGACTCATGCGACTTTTTTACTTATTATCAGCTTTATACGGTTCAATTCCAATTGGATTCTTATTAGAATCGGTAGAGAGTGAAATAATCTTCTGATTGGTGTAGCAACATCATTTGCTTTGGTACAATTTTTTTTTAAAAATACCCGTTTTCGCCTACTCGTCTCGCGGTCAGTTGCGGTCAGTCGCGGTAAACGGCGTTAATGCTGTTTTCAAATCAATGGTTTTTATATATTTTTCAGGTATACATATGTATATTTTATTTTTAATGTAAAGTAAATATTATAAATAAGCTGGTAAAATAAATCAAACCTTGGTTCATTACGTATATTTATTTCTATAATTATATTTATTGAATATGACGTCATTTACGTAATTTTTACACTTTTCCCAACTCAACGACCTGTATAAACTAAAATGAACAAGGTAACAGTATTATTTGTATTACAATATGTAGAGTAGATCATTCTCTTCTAAGAAACATAAGTTTGAATACGATACTTGTAAACATTCAAACATTAGAAGCGATAAGGCCACTTAAGTACCGCGCGCCGATGACGTAACCACTTAGCGGTAAACGAATGTAATCCGATACCTGAGTCATAGTATACGAAAGGCTAGATGTCAATGAGTCACGGAATTTAAAACTTAGGTGTCTAAGAAATTTATTTTGTATCCTCTCAATACTTTTTTTGTACTTTATATAAGCTGGGCACCATATGGGACTAGCGTATTCAAGAACGCTGCGTACATAAGCATAGTAAACTATCATTACACTAAGAGGGCCTTTAAATGGCTGACACGTACGGAGTACAAACCCAAGATTACGATATGCTTTATTGGTAATTATGTCGACGTGGTTGGACAGAAGCATTTTTTCATCCAGATGGACCCCAAGATCTCGGACGACATTGACTCGTTCAATGTCTGTGTTATTAAAGTGATACGTATATTTAATCGGTTTCTTTTTACGCGTAAAACTAATGCATTGACATTTACTAAAACTAACTGTGATCCTGTTACGTTCATAGTATAAACAGAGTGCATTTAGATCTTGTTGTAACAGTTCGCAATCAGCAAAAGCCTGTATACGAGTGAAGATTTTTTTGTCATCCGCGTATAAAAGATGATTAGAGTTAGTTATATAGTCACTTATATCATAGATGTAGGCGTTATAGAATAAAGGACCGAGGTGTGATCCTTGCGGCACCCCAGATGGTATAGATATTAAGTCGGATTTGTATCCACCAACAATAACAGCCTGCGAACGATTTGTAAGATATGAGCGCACCCACCTTAGCAAATCACCATGAATTCCAAGAGCTTGGAGTTTAGTAATCAGTATGTCGTGATCTACACGGTCGAAGGCTTTTTCGAAGTCCGTGTAGATCACGTCAACTTGTCCGCCATTTTCCATGTTTCCAATAACGTAATCAGTGAATAAAGTAAGGTTAGAAATAGTCGAACGTCCTTTCATAAATCCATGCTGCGAGTGCGGGATACCTCTAGATAGTAACGGGTAAATACTATTATATACCAATTTTTCAAATATTTTGCTAATACAATTTAAAATAGAAATAGGCCTATAATTACGAATATCTTTTTTGGAGCCCTTTTTGTGAACTGGGATGATTTGGGCCATTTTCCAGATTGATGGGAATGCGCACTCTGTTAAAGACCTACGAAACAGTAAAAAGATTGGTAGTGCCAAGCTATCGGCGCAAGAGGACAAAAATAACGGTGGGAGTCCGTCAGAACCTGAACCTTTACCTGTATCTAATGAGCGTAACAACTTGTGCACAATGTCTTTGGTAACCTTAACGGATGTTATAATCTCACTACTCGAATGACTATTGACATGATAATAATGCGAGTTAGCGGGCGAATGTGAAGGCTTAATAAAAACACTTTCAAAAAAATTGTTGAATGCTTTGCTAATGTTAGCCCCGTCGGTATATTCCACATTATTTAAGGTGAATTTATTAGGATAATGAGTCACACCTTTTTTATACTTTACATACTTCCAAAAGTGTTTGGGATGGCGACGTATATTTTTTTCAGCATCACGAGTGAAACGAGAGAAACATTCTGCTTGTACCAGTTTCTCTCTTGTTCTGAGCAGTGAGAATTCATCACCGTCACGTGGATTACCGTATTTCTTCCATTTCTTGTATATTTTGAATTTTTCACGAATAATTTTAATAAGAGATGGGCTATACCAAATCGGATAAGAGTTATTTATTTTTGGTACATAAACGGGTACATATAAAGCTATACATTCATCAATTTTAGCGTAAAACAAATCGACAGCATCATCCATAGTTTTAGCGAACAATAGGTCATTCCATTTAATGTTTTTTAGGAAGGTGTTAATCTTAATATAATCGCATCTACGAAAATTGAAACGTGGTGTTATGTGCTCGATCAATGGAAAGATATGTAAATCTAATAAATTAATAATAAGCGAGGTGTGTGCCGGGTCCTTTTTAACCAAAGAATAAGAAGCCTCGTCCAACTTTATATGCATGTTACTAAAACAAAGGTCAAGAGTATTTTCTTTCGCATTAGTAAAGTAATTAAATTGTTTCAATCCGGCGTACGACAAATCGTTTAATAAAGAAACTGCAGTGGTATATAGGAGTTCAGAAGGGGCTGGAAAAATTTTGTAATTGCCATTCCTCCATTTAATAAATGGTAAATTAAAGTCCCCAATAAATAAATAATTATCGTGTGGTTTATCTTTTAAAATACGCAGCAAGTTATGTTTAACGCGGTCCAGACGGCCAGGTGCATCGGTGTAATCGGGTGGTATATACACAATAGCTATATGTAAGTCAACAGATGAACCAAGTGCGCTCGCAGGTATAGTTATACACAAAGATTCCGTATTTGCGTACGGCCAGTCACTCCTGACATACGCGTTTGCTTCGGGTCTAATACAAATCATTACACCCCCTCCCGTCCCTTTTTTTGTTAATTCTGGATTACGATCACAACGAAAAATTTCATATCTCCGGTCGCATAATTCGGTATTAAGAATATCTTGTTGTAACCATGTTTCCGTTATAAGAAGAATGTCATAATCATGCAATAATATATTGTTAAATAAGTCCAGACATTTTGTTCGTAGGCCCCGGACGTTTTGGTAGTACAGACTTAAATTTTTATTTTTTATAGATGAATTAGCCATTTTTAAATAAATTAAAAACAAAAGGACTACATAAATGAAATTTAATGTAATAGGTAATAGAACGGCCCGAAAGTAACTTTTTGACGGGGAGAAGGTAATCTATAGATACTGAGTACTTTAGAATATAAAGTTTCTTTGTTATGAGTATATAAATATAAATAGACATAGTTATTTTACGTGCTACTAATATATATAAAAAAAGGTTATAAGAATCACAAATTTTGTGTAAATATTGAAATAGTTGAATAAAAGTGTGGTATATGTTAGTTGTGTAAGTGTAGTGTAGGTGTAAATTGCAGTTATTAAATAGGCGTAAATGTACAGATGTGTTAGTAGGCAAGGGCATTACAAGCATATCAGTAACTATTAAATATGTTACAATGTAATTAAACCTGATTAATATATTGGATACAAACAGTCACTTAATTTTCAGAAGATCCTTGTTATCGTTAATAATAAATGACGGCGAAGTATTGTCTTTCCTCACGTAAATTTTACAATTACGAATCCAAACGTAGGCATATCCTGCCTTAACTGCGGCTGCCTTAACCTCTTTTTGTAACATTTTGTAGTAAGGTATCAGATGTTCGTTGATATATACATTTGTCGTAGCGCCGTTCAGTCCGAGATCTGAAGTGGTTATTCCCTTCCTTTTACGTGCCGCTGAGATAATGGTATCTTTAAGATGCCGTGAGTTAAGCTTCACGACAATATTTTTCGGTTTGCCGGAAATACGAGTCGGTACACGGTGAATGTGAACAATATCTGAGTTGTTAAACGGTACGCCGATTAACTTAGCTATCGATAAAACATATTGGGTAACGTTTTCGTTGCTCTTCTCAGGAATGCCAAGGATTTCAATATTATTCAAACGGTCTCGTTGCTGTGAGACGTATTGTTCGTTCTGGAGTTTATTTACTTGGTCTTTCAGTTCAGACACGGTTATATCTAAGGAGCTCATTCTGCTTACATCTGCCGAGAGACTGACAACACGTTGTTCCATGTCCTCCTGTCTTTTGGAGAAAAATTCTAGCGATTGAGCCAAGCTGGACACCTCAATTTTAATCTTTTTTTGATCTATATCCAAACTATTAGTGGTAGTTTTAATCTCATTGAGCTGCGTTTTTATTTCCGAAACGTTCGTCTGCACAGACATGAAATCGTCGCATGAGGTGCGCTTAAAATCTTGTAAAAATGACATAATTTCCTTCCGAAAAGCCGCTAAATCTTGCCCATGGTCATGATAATCGGGTTGTTTACGTTTTCTCAGTGTAATTTGCGCGTCTGATGATTGTTGAACATAAGTCGGTAGGTCAGGTTGTGAGCCAGTAAATGCTGATGCAGCTTTTGACTTACAAGGCGAATGCGTAAGGCTCATTTTAACGTGAACGATGTATGCAATGGAATGTAAGTACTCACAGAAAGTTGTGGGATTGCGACAAAAAATGTCGAGCGTACTCCTTACTCGAGGGGGTGAGGGGAGCTGGCTACCGATGTCCGGTGATTTACGGTGCGGTGGTGTAGGAACGAATTAGCGTATGTCACAGTATTAATATGAACACAATTGGCACTTAATTACTGTGTGTTAAGATCAATTATTGCTTAGAAACTTTATAATTAATTTATTAGAAAAAAAAATACTGTATTGAGTACACGTCTGTCCTCAACGAGCATCGATGATTGAAGTTGAAATATATTATTGTACTTTCATCGTAAACTGATTCTTTTAGCTATTACATTAGTAAGGTAATTCAGTTAGAGTCTGACCCCTAAGACAGTATATCTTCCAGGATAACTTTATACTGTCATTATATTTATATAGATTCTCATTTGTTACTTCATACATTTCAGGTTGACAACAAACGTCTCCCAGAATGACCGAAGAAAAAGAATTAATTAAGAAAAGAGGGAGTTTTAAAGGGAAATTAACTGCGTTTATTAACTATCTCGATTCGTTAACTGGTAAGGAATTAAGTAGTATAGATGTAGCAGAAGTACAGCTACGTATGGGTAAAATTGAGTCGATGTACGAGCTGTACGATGAGGTACAGTCGCGTTTGGAATGTATTGTTGACGACGTTAAAGCACAGTTCTCCGAACGAGCTGAATTTGAATCTCAATACTATAAATCGCTTGCTAAAGCGCAAATTTTAGTAAGTAACCATAAAGATAACGATTCAATAAATGATGATAGGACTACTCGTGTCAGTACTCATAAGCTGGTTAAGTTACCCATTATTCCTCTACCGAAGTTCAATGGAACCTATAGCAATTGGTTGGAGTTTCGTGACACATTTAGCAGTCTCATTCGTTCTAATGATGAAATTGATGACATAAACAAGTTCCACTATTTGCGAGCGTCACTGGAGGGGTCCGCTGCTGTGGTCATTCAGGCGATCGAGTTCTCCGCTAGCAACTACGCAGTGGCGTGGAAGTTATTATGCGATCGATTTGACAATAAACGATTATTGGTTCAAAATCATGTGTCAGCTTTATTTAATATAGACGTTATTTCAAAAGAGTCATCTATCGCTTTGAAGGGATTAATAGATCAATTAAATAAAAATTTGCGAGCTTTAGAGTCGTTAGATGAGCCAGTCAAGCATTGGGACACTATGTTAATTTATATTGTTACACGTAAGTTAGACCAAAAGTCGTACCGCGAGTGGGAAGAGTACAAGAGTCGTTTAGAGAAAGATAGCATCATCACTTTTGATGAATTCCTACAATTCCTCCGCAATCGTGCCGATTTGGTGGAAACTTTGGAATTATCACGTAATAATTCATCCCAATCGATTATAAAACCTAGTCCCAAATTGAAGTCTATGATGTCAACGCAAAATCTGAACACTTCTGATGTAGAATCAGCTCAAAAGTCTTGTCCTAAATGTAAGGGTGACCATTTTTTAAGTAATTGCCCACAGTTTCTCGCATTGAGTAATGATGCCCGTTTGAAGTTACTGCCTAATTATAAAATATGTTATAATTGTTTTCGTACAGGTCATTTTGCCAACCATTGTAAGAAGCCGGGTTGCAAGTTATGTAAACGTAGGCATAATACATTAATTCATGTTTCAGACATAAAAAACACATCACAAACACAACATGACACATCATCTGACAATTCGACTCCATCTTCATCTTCCCAGTCGGTCACGGATAAAAAAAATATATCGTTGTCAGCAAGTGTCGCATCGTCTTGTGGTGAACTCAAACAACGTAGTGTGTTGTTGTCAACTGCATTGGTTAAATTATATGATCACAATGATCACGAGTATGTTGTCCGTGCAGTGCTGGACAGTGGTAGTACGTCGTCCTTTATCACAGAAAGATTATGTAAACAGTTAAATTTAGCAACACGTCAGGTAGACAGGCCGATATTCGGTATTAATAACGTGACTTCTCACGTAGGTAAAACATGTCATGTAAAAATGACGTCACTTAATAACAGTTATGCGGCTAAGCTTTATTGTTTTGTTTTGCCATTAATTACTAACGAGGTGCCATGTCGCGAAGTAAATCTGTCTGATATTAACATTCCGTCTAATATCTGTTTAGCCGACCCTACATTTTACAAGCCTTCTGATGTAGATATCCTGATCGGGGCTGATCTCTTTTGGGATCTGTTGGGGTCGGAAAGAATAAAATTAGGTAACGGAAAGCCTGTACTCTGTGACACCAGGTTAGGGTGGATAGTCTCCGGCCCTGTCATGCTTAGTTGTGATAAATTCCCTTCTAATGATATTAGGTGTAATTTTACCAAAATACAGTCGTCCTCAAACGATGATTTTAGAAATATTCAAAATGATTTAACTCGTTTCTGGCAGTTAGAAGAGGTAAATTCACAGTCATCTCATTATTTGCCAGAGGAAAAGTTATGTGAGGATCATTTTGTTGCTAATACTACACGGTTGGATGATGGTCGTTTTTGTGTGCGTATACCACTTAAACAAAGCCCTTCTGTTTTAGGAGATTCATTTCAAAAAGCCACACAGTGTCTTTTTTCTCTAGAGCGCAGACTCAAGGCTAAACCTGATTTTAGTAAATTATACCATGATTTTATGACTGAGTATGAGATGTTAGGTCATATGACGGAAAATAAAGAACCTGATTTAAGTACCAATTCATATTTTATCCCTCATCATGGTATACTTCGTGAAGGTAGCAGCACAACTAAACTCCGCGTGGTATTTAATGCAAGCTGTCCTACTTCATCAGCAGTTTCCCTTAATGATGTTCAGATGGTTGGTCCCACAGTTCAAGACGATCTCCTGTCTATACTAATTCGTTTTCGACAGCATAAGTATATATTATCAGCGGATGTCGAGAAAATGTATAGACAGGTAGCTGTTCATCCATCTGATAGGGAATTGCAACAAGTAGTTTGGCGTAGCAATATAGGCGATCCAGTTAAGATCTATAAATTAAACACCGTAACTTATGGTACAGCTAGTGCCCCATTTCTTGCGACACGATGCCTTAAACAAATAGGTCTTGACTGCAAGAATGACAAGATTGCTGAGATCATCATACATGATTATTACGTTGATGATTTGCTTACTGGCTGTGATGACTTAAATGATGCAAAGTTCATTCGCAGAGAAGTCATTAATGCACTAGCCTCAGCTTGCATGCCACTGAGAAAGTGGAAATCAAATGAACCTCAATTGGTCTCTGAAGCCATTCAGCCATCATTAGATTTAAATATCGGTTCTAATGTGCCCGACAGGTTGCTAGGTCTGAGTTGGTTTTCAAGTTCTGATGAACTTAGTTTTTTCGTTGATTCGTCATTGTCTGCGAATGGCAATACTAAACGTGATTTGCTTTCAGCAATTGCAAGGATTTTTGATCCATTAGGACTTTTATCTCCTTGTGTAGTAACTATGAAAATGTTACTGCAAAGAATGTGGTTAGACAAATTGTCATGGGATGAATCATTAAACCCGGAATTGAGTGCAAGTTGGAAATGTATTGTCCAATCTTTGCCCCTTTTAAATAACTTTCGCGTTCCACGAATTGTAGTTTGCGATTCATATAGGGAACTAGAACTTCACATATTTACGGATGCGTCTGAGCGCGCATACGGAGCATGCGTATATGTACGTAGTGTTAATGACAAAGGTGAATGTATGGTTCGTTTATTAATAGGTAAAAGTCGAGTAGCACCTATTAAACCCACAACAATACCAAGATTGGAATTGTGCGGTGCTTTGGTAGGAGCTCGTATGTATGAGAAGGTTTCAAATTCACTTCGAGCAAGGGTCAGTCGTGTCTACTGTTGGACAGATTCAACCATAGTCTTGGGTTGGTTGCAAATGGTGCCTTCTAAACTTCAGCCCTTTGTACGCAATCGCGTTGCTGAAATTTTAGATAAGGCAGGTAATTGCACGTGGCGACACATCCCAACTGACAAAAACCCAGCAGATCTAATATCTCGTGGTGTGGATATTAGTACCCTGCAAAGGTTAGATTTGTGGTGGTCTGGTCCCAACTTTCTAAAGGAAGACCAATCTAGTTGGCCTGCTCAACTCAAACATTTAGAATTTGAAGCTTTACCTGAAACTCGACCTCATATTTCATTAACTACTGTTGTTACTGACGATACCGTAAACAATAAAAATGATAATTTTATTGATTTTAAACGTTTTTCCAATTATTCACGACTTATACGTTGTGTAGCATATGTATTGCGATTTATTAAGTCCTGTAGAAAATATTCTTTTATTAATAAATTTCTTTCGCAGGAAGAGTTACAGGAAGCACTAAATATTTTAATTTTTAAATGTCAAAGTGATTCATTTCCAGAACATAAATTCCTTATGAACAAACGTCAATTACCAAAAAAGAGCGCCCTTCTAAAGTTTAACATTTATTTAGACAGTAATAATATAATGCGTGTAGGAGGACGTCTCGATAACTCAAATTTTGTTTATAACAAAAAGCATCCTATATTACTACAGTCCACTCACGATTTTACAAAATTAATTTTCAATTTTGAACACAAAAGGTTGATGCACGCCGGCCCACAATTATTATTAGCTTCTATCAGAGAAACATACTGGCCTATAGGAGGTCGTAATTTAGCAAAGAGTTGTTATCGTAAATGTATTCGTTGTAGTCGGATGAAGGGTAAGGTAATAAATCCTTTAATGGGGAACCTACCACAGCAGCGTCTCGCTCCAGGTGGTACTGCTTTTGAAACTGCAGGTGTCGATTATGCTGGCCCCATTATGTGCGCTAGTCGTCAGGGTCGCGGATGTAGGCTGGTAAAGGTGTACTTAGCTATTTTTATTTGTTTTACCACCAAGGCAATTCACTTGGAGTTGGTGGGTGACTTAACCAGCAATAAGTACTTGCTGGCCTTATATCGTTTTATTTCGCGAAGAGGTAAACCCGTCAACATATATTCCGACAACGGTACCTCATTTGTTGGTGCCAGTAACGAACTTTCCAAATTTTTAAAAGCCAATTGTGAATTTTTAGAAGAAGGTATGGCTAATGATGGAATTAAGTTTCATTTTATTCCCGCGTATACTCCTCATTTCGGTGGTCTCTGGGAGGCGGGTGTCAAGTCAACAAAATATCACCTTCAACGAGTGTTGGGAAATTGTAATCTCACTTTTGAAGAACTTTACACCACGTTAACTCAAATTGAGGCAATATTGAACTCTCGTCCACTGACGCCGTTATCTTCAGATCCTGCAGACTACACACCATTGACGCCAGGACATTTTCTGATTGGTCGTCCACTAACTTCGATGCCGCAGCCTGATTACCAACGTTTTTCCACAAACCAATTGACTCGTTTTCAACGTATTGAGCAACTCCGTCAACATTTCTGGTCCCGATGGAGTAAGGAGTTTGTTGCAGAATTACAACAAAGAACCAAATGGCGTTCTTGTAAGGAGGCTTTAAAGCTAGATTCCTTGGTTGTTGTAAAGGAAGATCATTTGCCGCCGCTCAAGTGGAGATTAGGAAGAATTGTAGCAGTTCATCCAGGAGTAGACGGAATTGTTCGTGTGGCAGACATTCGGACATCTAACGGCACGATTCGAAGAGCCTTTAATAGGATCTGCCCATTACCTATTGATGACATTCGGGTTGAAAGCACAGCATTCAACGCCCGGGGGCATGTTCGAGCGCCTACAGCGTTTAAATAGCAATTATGTGTCAAAACATTTAATTGTTAATTATATATATATTTTTTCACTCCTAATTAAGATTGAGTACAAATCAGTTATACAAATTCACGTTCCCGTTTTGTTTTATTTAAAAGTCCCAAATTTACACCATTACAATAAGACTCCCAACACATTTAACTAAAAATTACATATTAAAAACGAAAAAAGTGCTTTTAATGATTCCAGTACAATTTACAAATATTTTGTAATCTATATATTTTATGAGTAGTCTATTTTAATTCTTTAATTGATTGACTCAATAAAAACTATCGATAACGTTCACAACTCTACATCACGACAGTTTCAGGTCGGGTTGCACAGCCCAGCTAAAAAAAAGCAGGTCTCATTGGAAATTTATCTGGCTGGCGAGCTACCTAATGTGGGTTCAAAACGACTGCACTCTGCAACAGAACTGAACACTAATGAAATTTGAACGAGCGTATAGCTTAACTAGTCTTATGAATTTATTTTTACAAAAGTTCTTTTCATTTTCAGGCGTTTGCTTTTAATTACTCTTTGTTTAGAGATATTTTTGTATATTTTCTTGTATTTATAATTTTCTACAACTAAAGCAATGGTAAAATGTTTATAGGTTAACATGTTTAGTAATCTACCTCAAAGATCAATAGATCAAAATTGGTCTAATGACTGGATTTTTATCGATATTTTTTTTTTTGTACAGGCTTCACCATGTTTTCTGAAAACTTTTTTGCACGGTGGGATACTTTATAGTACCCGCTACCGTTCTCAAGTTTAAAATCTATCACCAAGCACGTACTTTGGTTCGTCTGCGAATCTCATCATTTCTGATTCGATCTCGCAGGGAAACTTCGACTATCTATCATCGTCTTAAACTAGATGATGATAACTTCCATGTGTGGAAAATCCGAAGATACTAACTGAAAATCCAGGATCTTTTAACTTGAGCTTCGAGGATCGTGTGCCTACATAAACAATTTGATGTGTCATGGCGGTTAATGAAGATAAATTGTAGCATTGGAGGTAGAAAGCAAGGACGTTCGTTAACATTAATAGTTCTTGTGTTTCAAATTGTATCAGCTTTTATATGGCACATAATTACTGCTTAATGACTCTACATTGGCTATAGTCTCATTAGTTCTACTTTGAAAAGCTTTGGCTAAGTATTGAGTTTTAATGATTTTGGATTTGTTGAAAATAGTTTAACGAATCGTTAATGTTAAAGAAATATTTATTATGTGTATGATAAATACCTAGATTACTAAGTAGATTACTAGGTTTGAATATTTTATTAACTTTTATTACTATATTTATTATAACAAAATAAACTAACAAAAAGTAACAACTCAAATAAAAAGTAAATTAAAAAGTCGCTGTTAGAAGGCATAGTAAAGTTTTAATAATTAAAAAAATAATTTACTTGTACGTACATATCCAATTATTTTCTTTTAACAATATTATATAGATTGTGTTTCATTCAAGCGTCTTATCATTGGTAGTCTTCGAGTAAAAATACGGTGACAAACAGATGGACGGACGGACATGACGTAACTATAGGTTCCTAACTTCCTAGTTAGACGATGGAACCCTATAAAGAAACAAAAAAGGTATTATAAAAAACAGATTAAGCAGCTAAACAGGTATTTGAAAAAACTACATAAGCAGCTACCTTATTCAAGGAACAAAGTCAGAATAAAAACTGTGTCTAAAATGCAACAAGCATATTTTTATTATTTCGTGAGTGATATAATCAATATTAGAGGATTTGTGAACCTTGTGGCACAACCTTAAATAACATCGAGAGGTCATATTAATAAATATGTAGATACGTCTACGTATTGTTTTGAACACGAGAAAATACAATTATTTGAGTTTCAGTGCCTTGGTAGACGGACGCAGCGGTAACGTGCTGACGAAAACGCGCCTTTATCTACATTTAAGTATTTTTTTAATGCTTACGTGATATATATAAAATGTTTTCTTATTCCCATGAAGAAAAAAATCTACTGGAAATTTTTGTATCAGAATCAACAGCCAGAAAGACAATCAAATTGGCATTTAGAAGGTTATTCAATTGTGATGATGATGTTGTCTTAGGGTTAAGCAGTTTCCTTTTTCTATTTAGGTAATTTAAAAAAATATGTGTGTTTTTATTTATAAATATACCATATCATTTTTGTATATTCACATATCAATCTATTGGTTAAATTGATAGAAGATAGATATTTAGAACATCATAATGCGATCACGACGGCATAAAACTTTATGAGTCTTTATGAAAACTTTATGCGTCTTTATGATACTGGCATAAAAACCTTCATTATCACGTTGCGTGACAAAAAAATGTTCAAAAAATATCATTATAACTAAGTTCTGAAGTTTATCTATTAAAATAAAGATATTCTGAGACATAGCTCCACTGACCTTATTGTGTGATTGAATACAGAGTAAAATAATATAGAGATTACTTTTTATTTAGAAAATAGAATATTTTTCAGAAAACTATATATTATATCAAAAACGATGATCATTTATTTTCTCGAACATTCTTCACACGAAATCTTATCTTGGGATGATGTGATGAACTTGGACTAAGCAGAATATTATGGACACTACATAACTCTTTCTTTAATAGACGGATTACTAACGTTTTTTTTTTTCAAATCAAACTGCTTCCTCATTAAATTAATACGAACGCTTAAGTTTTATATGATTAGCATAGATTCTTTAGGAGAACCTTAAATAAATTGTATAACAAGCTTTTACATAATAGCTTTGTTGAGTAGGCTGTAAAGTAGCGTTTATATGACAGCAGTACACCTACGTTAAATATACGTTAAGCGTTTGTCGTCCATTAGTTACTAGTTGTCTCATTAAACTGCGGAAGAGAAAGTGATTTATTCATTTATTGTTATTTACTATCTAGGTATCTCCAATAGATGGGCGTAAAATTTGTTTTGTTACTACAAGTAAAATGTTTAATTTTGCATAGAATTTGCTATTATGCTTTCAGATTTATGAATCATTAAACAAATATTACATAAGAATAATTTTAATTTGTTTAATTTTTACAGTCAATGTTATATTTATCTTTCTATTCTTTCGATAGTAATCAATTACCATTTAAATATTATCAATAATATTTTTTCCAGGCGCCTTATTGAGACCTCCCGTGACAGGAAGGCTGGTGTCTATCTAGGACAGCGGATCAGCATTGCCATTCAACGTGGCAATGCCGCCAGCCTTCTTGGCACGTTCACTCAGGGCAGTGATCTGGCACAACTTTTTTACTTGTTAATATTTTGTATTTTGTAAATAGGGTTAGAATATTATTTTAATTTTTAGTATTTGTAAATATTTAATTAAATTCAAAGCTAATTCATTTTTTCCATACATTTTTGATAATTATACTAATATTAGAAATGCGAAAGATTGTGAGTGAGTTTGCTTGTTACTTGTTTACGCTCAAACTATTATTTAGATGTAGCTGACATCCTGGATTAACACATAGGCTACTTTTTATCCCTCGGGTGAAACCGCGGGGCCGAAGCTTGTAAATAATAATATGTAGTTCTACTACAAAGTATAATATTCTACCCCACAAAAGTATGGTAAATAGAATATAAATGAGTCTTTACAAATTTATATTTTATTTCATCGAACTATGTCTCTGCATCACGGCTACTCTGTATTTGGGGTTTTTGCGACCGGCTCCTTTTCCTTTCATTTGGCCTTGCGGCGGTTTGTCCGCTCGCATGCGTGTTACATTAACGTTATTTTATATAGTTTCACTTACAATTAACTGATTGATATACCGTGGGAACATGGGACACTATAATATGTGAGAATATATTGGAGAATTCATAAAAAAAATGTTAACTGGCAAGCAAAAAAATGTTCGCTGAATAAAATGCTGTAAAATAACCCGACTATTTCGAATGTATCTATACGGTTTTAATCACGTTATTATTCGTATAAAGTAGATAAAGAGATTCTTATGCAAAAATCAGTAGAATCCGATTATAGCTCCTTAGATTACCTACCTCCAAACAAAAAAACACCCATATAATATTAGTTTCCTATGTAGGTACAATCAATTACATAAAATTTTGCTGCATCGATAGATTTCACGTGATTATAACAAATTGATACAAGAAAACTTGTATAGACATCACGCAATGCTTTACACATGCAATAGGTATTAGTGATAAATGGCACAATTACATTTCCTATGTTCTTATCAGTTGATTTATCAGTGTTTTAGTTTAGGTAAATTAATATTTTAGAGGTAAAGTTTGTAAAGGTAGTTTGTAAGTAGGAGGTAATCTCCGGCCGGAGTCTAAAAGTTCGGAGGTCCGATTCTAAAAATTCTTTCACTAATAGGAAGATATAGTTCAAAGGTAGTATAATGGTGCCGATTCTGTTGTTTACGAACTTAACTAATATTAGACAAGTCACCTCTCTTTCAAGTTAACCTTATTGAAAAAAGACAGATTTTTTTTAATGCTGTCAGTTTAATTCATGCCTTCGTAATGTACGGTTAAATAGTTGTGACCAATAAAGATCGCGCTTAAATTCACGTTGAAATCGTGAAATGTGATCGGATTAAACTAAAATATCAGGACTAAAATATCTTGCGTCCCTTTCTTATATTTACTATTAGAAAGAGATATAGTGTGATTAAATTTATTTTAGTTCGTAAACAACAGAATCGGCACCAATATATTCCCAAGTGCTATAGGCTACTATGATCTCATAAACGCGGGTGAAACCGTGAAAACAGCTATAAATTGCCTAAATTTTTCAAAACTATGCATTCTATTGAAAGGGTATACTTACTTTTAATTTGGAAATGATCAATTTTGGTATTGTCATATATTTTATTATGCTTAAATTTATGATTTTTTGGTCGCCTATAGTTGGTGAACTAGAAAAGGAATTAAATTAATGATTAAAATGAACTAAAAATATTGGAACTATAATACCTATAAATAATAATCAAATAAATAACTAATATATACTAATAATAAGGCTGAAGATTTTGTTTGTTTGAACGTGCTAATCTCCGGAGTTACAGGGCCGATTCAAAAAAAAACTTTCACTAATAGGAAGCTACATTATCCCCGAAGTTATTACTTTTTATACCGGGAACGCGAGTGAAGTCGAACATAACATTATGCTAGACCACTGCGTCCCTTAGTCTCCCACAATTTTCAATTTAATAAAAAAAATATTTACATTAATCAATTATGTACCTACCTACTCGTATATTATTATACATACCCCATTCATTTTCCAGTAATTTAGTGAACAGCATTGTGTGTTCAGGATATCAGATCATGACCCTTTAATGAATTACCATGATGCAGCCTCGGGATCAAGAACAGCCAAATATTTACATTTAGTCTGTGGTACGGTCAGTACTGGCTTTTACAAAGGTTTTTTCAGCGGACATAAAAGAACGATTTACAACCGTTGTTCTACGTTTGAAAACAATAAAGTAAGCAGTTCGCTGTATGGTGTTACTCGATTCCGCTCCGCGGTTTCTCTCGCGTTCTTATGTTTGCTCGGGATAAAAAGTAGCCTTTATGTCATTCTAGGGTATGATCTATCTATGTGCCAAGTTTAATCCAAATCCGTTTAGTAGTTTTTACGTGAAAGAGTAACAAACATCCATACATCCATACTCACAAACTTTCGCATTTTTAATGTTAGTAGGACTGTGTACCGGTGACTGCAAATTTATTTCAGTATTACCAGTAGAATTAACTGTTGACATTCATAAGTGCCTTATTAGGGCCTAAACTGAATAAATGAGTTTTGAGTTTGAGTTGAGTTTTGAATTAATTAATAATTTTTTAAAATGTTTTCTAATATTGTTTTTTGTTTCTTAAACACTAGCTTCCTAATCTGCGGTTTCAAACTCATTTAAAGAACCAAGGCAACTGAAAAACGCGTATTTAAATGTTAACGTAATTTCTAGATTCTGGACTGGTAAATAATGCTAAGTTATTTCTACTTACTACGTACTTTCCATTAGGTGGAATATTTATTTGTCCATAAATTGGACTGCGTTAAAATGATATAAAAGCAAAAAATCCTTACGGTACAATTTGTGTAGTCCTATATTACAGTATCACAAAAAAATGTTCACAATTTTAATCGCCTGCCGGTCTGTTAAACTCTTTTTATTTTTCTGTAATCTGTACCCTTATTGTAGTTGGGATAGTGATTTTAAATTAAAAGTGCCGCGGGCGTTGTCCTTATTTCACGCTGGATACTCGGCAACACTTTTGTTTCTATTTTGGACTCTAATTGAATATTATTAGGAATGTTTTTTATGATTACTTTTTATGTAATCTAAGAGTCCCTTATTACCGACTACCTTGATATTGTGTGTGATAAAAAAAACTTTATATACTCACATTTTAAACTGGAAAACGAAAAAACTCAGCTGTCTATGGCTTATTTTATAAGTGCCTTGAAAACCTATAAATTAATTTCTACCTACTTGCACAAATTTAATTCTCGGCCAAATAAAGTAAAAAATATTTCTTAGCCACAAAAACCTTACTACGTTTGGCTATACGTGGACTCTATACATATATACCTTTTCCTCTCGCATTCTCCTCAGAGGAAAGGCAATTCATCCATGCTTAAACAAACTAATATTTCCGAGTCCTAAATTGACCCCTGTTTCGGACCTATATCGTCCGTTCCACAGACTTTTATGTTATGTGTTGTGGAGATCGGGGCCTTAATGGCTCTCCAACCAGCAACCGGCTTTGTTAGCTTAGCTTAATTACGGTTGAGAGCCGTTGACGGATTATTTAGCATGGGAGGTCAGAGGCAATCTCTGTGCATTATTTTATGTATATATCTACCTATATTACGTGTAGATGGATATTATAGGATATCTAGATGGCAATTACGTGGTTGTTTGATAGTGTTGTTCAGCGTTTTAAGAGTAATCTTATTAGTTTACTAAGGGTTGAGGCCAAAAGAAATAATAATCTACCTCAAAGATCAATAGATCAAAATTGGTCTAATGACTGGATTTTTATCGATATTTTTTTTTTTGTACAGGCTTCACCATGTTTTCTGAAAACTTTTTTGCACGGTGGGATACTTTATAGTACCCGCTACCGTTCTCAAGTTTAAAATCTATCACCAAGCACGTACTTTGGTTCGTCTGCGAATCTCATCATTTCTGATTCGATCTCGCAGGGAAACTTCGACTATCTATCATCGTCTTAAACTAGATGATGATAACTTCCATGTGTGGAAAATCCGAAGATACTAACTGAAAATCCAGGATCTTTTAACTTGAGCTTCGAGGATCGTGTGCCTACATAAACAATTTGATGTGTCATGGCGGTTAATGAAGATAAATTGTAGCATTGGAGGTAGAAAGCAAGGACGTTCGTTAACATTAATAGTTCTTGTGTTTCAAATTGTATCAGCTTTTATATGGCACATAATTACTGCTTAATGACTCTACATTGGCTATAGTCTCATTAGTTCTACTTTGAAAAGCTTTGGCTAAGTATTGAGTTTTAATGATTTTGGATTTGTTGAAAATAGTTTAACGAATCGTTAATGTTAAAGAAATATTTATTATGTGTATGATAAATACCTAGATTACTAAGTAGATTACTAGGTTTGAATATTTTATTAACTTTTATTACTATATTTATTATAACAAAATAAACTAACAAAAAGTAACAACTCAAATAAAAAGTAAATTAAAAAGTCGCTGTTAGAAGGCATAGTAAAGTTTTAATAATTAAAAAAATAATTTACTTGTACGTACATATCCAATTATTTTCTTTTAACAATATTATATAGATTGTGTTTCATTCAAGCGTCTTATCATTGGTAGTCTTCGAGTAAAAATACGGTGACAAACAGATGGACGGACGGACATGACGTAACTATAGGTTCCTAACTTCCTAGTTAGACGATGGAACCCTATAAAGAAACAAAAAAGGTATTATAAAAAACAGATTAAGCAGCTAAACAGGTATTTGAAAAAACTACATAAGCAGCTACCTTATTCAAGGAACAAAGTCAGAATAAAAACTGTGTCTAAAATGCAACAAGCATATTTTTATTATTTCGTGAGTGATATAATCAATATTAGAGGATTTGTGAACCTTGTGGCACAACCTTAAATAACATCGAGAGGTCATATTAATAAATATGTAGATACGTCTACGTATTGTTTTGAACACGAGAAAATACAATTATTTGAGTTTCAGTGCCTTGGTAGACGGACGCAGCGGTAACGTGCTGACGAAAACGCGCCTTTATCTACATTTAAGTATTTTTTTAATGCTTACGTGATATATATAAAATGTTTTCTTATTCCCATGAAGAAAAAAATCTACTGGAAATTTTTGTATCAGAATCAACAGCCAGAAAGACAATCAAATTGGCATTTAGAAGGTTATTCAATTGTGATGATGATGTTGTCTTAGGGTTAAGCAGTTTCCTTTTTCTATTTAGGTAATTTAAAAAAATATGTGTGTTTTTATTTATAAATATACCATATCATTTTTGTATATTCACATATCAATCTATTGGTTAAATTGATAGAAGATAGATATTTAGAACATCATAATGCGATCACGACGGCATAAAACTTTATGAGTCTTTATGAAAACTTTATGCGTCTTTATGATACTGGCATAAAAACCTTCATTATCACGTTGCGTGACAAAAAAATGTTCAAAAAATATCATTATAACTAAGTTCTGAAGTTTATCTATTAAAATAAAGATATTCTGAGACATAGCTCCACTGACCTTATTGTGTGATTGAATACAGAGTAAAATAATATAGAGATTACTTTTTATTTAGAAAATAGAATATTTTTCAGAAAACTATATATTATATCAAAAACGATGATCATTTATTTTCTCGAACATTCTTCACACGAAATCTTATCTTGGGATGATGTGATGAACTTGGACTAAGCAGAATATTATGGACACTACATAACTCTTTCTTTAATAGACGGATTACTAACGTTTTTTTTTTTCAAATCAAACTGCTTCCTCATTAAATTAATACGAACGCTTAAGTTTTATATGATTAGCATAGATTCTTTAGGAGAACCTTAAATAAATTGTATAACAAGCTTTTACATAATAGCTTTGTTGAGTAGGCTGTAAAGTAGCGTTTATATGACAGCAGTACACCTACGTTAAATATACGTTAAGCGTTTGTCGTCCATTAGTTACTAGTTGTCTCATTAAACTGCGGAAGAGAAAGTGATTTATTCATTTATTGTTATTTACTATCTAGGTATCTCCAATAGATGGGCGTAAAATTTGTTTTGTTACTACAAGTAAAATGTTTAATTTTGCATAGAATTTGCTATTATGCTTTCAGATTTATGAATCATTAAACAAATATTACATAAGAATAATTTTAATTTGTTTAATTTTTACAGTCAATGTTATATTTATCTTTCTATTCTTTCGATAGTAATCAATTACCATTTAAATATTATCAATAATATTTTTTCCAGGCGCCTTATTGAGACCTCCCGTGACAGGAAGGCTGGTGTCTATCTAGGACAGCGGATCAGCATTGCCATTCAACGTGGCAATGCCGCCAGCCTTCTTGGCACGTTCACTCAGGGCAGTGATCTGGCACAACTTTTTTACTTGTTAATATTTTGTATTTTGTAAATAGGGTTAGAATATTATTTTAATTTTTAGTATTTGTAAATATTTAATTAAATTCAAAGCTAATTCATTTTTTCCATACATTTTTGATAATTATACTAATATTAGAAATGCGAAAGATTGTGAGTGAGTTTGCTTGTTACTTGTTTACGCTCAAACTATTATTTAGATGTAGCTGACATCCTGGATTAACACATAGGCTACTTTTTATCCCTCGGGTGAAACCGCGGGGCCGAAGCTTGTAAATAATAATATGTAGTTCTACTACAAAGTATAATATTCTACCCCACAAAAGTATGGTAAATAGAATATAAATGAGTCTTTACAAATTTATATTTTATTTCATCGAACTATGTCTCTGCATCACGGCTACTCTGTATTTGGGGTTTTTGCGACCGGCTCCTTTTCCTTTCATTTGGCCTTGCGGCGGTTTGTCCGCTCGCATGCGTGTTACATTAACGTTATTTTATATAGTTTCACTTACAATTAACTGATTGATATACCGTGGGAACATGGGACACTATAATATGTGAGAATATATTGGAGAATTCATAAAAAAAATGTTAACTGGCAAGCAAAAAAATGTTCGCTGAATAAAATGCTGTAAAATAACCCGACTATTTCGAATGTATCTATACGGTTTTAATCACGTTATTATTCGTATAAAGTAGATAAAGAGATTCTTATGCAAAAATCAGTAGAATCCGATTATAGCTCCTTAGATTACCTACCTCCAAACAAAAAAACACCCATATAATATTAGTTTCCTATGTAGGTACAATCAATTACATAAAATTTTGCTGCATCGATAGATTTCACGTGATTATAACAAATTGATACAAGAAAACTTGTATAGACATCACGCAATGCTTTACACATGCAATAGGTATTAGTGATAAATGGCACAATTACATTTCCTATGTTCTTATCAGTTGATTTATCAGTGTTTTAGTTTAGGTAAATTAATATTTTAGAGGTAAAGTTTGTAAAGGTAGTTTGTAAGTAGGAGGTAATCTCCGGCCGGAGTCTAAAAGTTCGGAGGTCCGATTCTAAAAATTCTTTCACTAATAGGAAGATATAGTTCAAAGGTAGTATAATGGTGCCGATTCTGTTGTTTACGAACTTAACTAATATTAGACAAGTCACCTCTCTTTCAAGTTAACCTTATTGAAAAAAGACAGATTTTTTTTAATGCTGTCAGTTTAATTCATGCCTTCGTAATGTACGGTTAAATAGTTGTGACCAATAAAGATCGCGCTTAAATTCACGTTGAAATCGTGAAATGTGATCGGATTAAACTAAAATATCAGGACTAAAATATCTTGCGTCCCTTTCTTATATTTACTATTAGAAAGAGATATAGTGTGATTAAATTTATTTTAGTTCGTAAACAACAGAATCGGCACCAATATATTCCCAAGTGCTATAGGCTACTATGATCTCATAAACGCGGGTGAAACCGTGAAAACAGCTATAAATTGCCTAAATTTTTCAAAACTATGCATTCTATTGAAAGGGTATACTTACTTTTAATTTGGAAATGATCAATTTTGGTATTGTCATATATTTTATTATGCTTAAATTTATGATTTTTTGGTCGCCTATAGTTGGTGAACTAGAAAAGGAATTAAATTAATGATTAAAATGAACTAAAAATATTGGAACTATAATACCTATAAATAATAATCAAATAAATAACTAATATATACTAATAATAAGGCTGAAGATTTTGTTTGTTTGAACGTGCTAATCTCCGGAGTTACAGGGCCGATTCAAAAAAAAACTTTCACTAATAGGAAGCTACATTATCCCCGAAGTTATTACTTTTTATACCGGGAACGCGAGTGAAGTCGAACATAACATTATGCTAGACCACTGCGTCCCTTAGTCTCCCACAATTTTCAATTTAATAAAAAAAATATTTACATTAATCAATTATGTACCTACCTACTCGTATATTATTATACATACCCCATTCATTTTCCAGTAATTTAGTGAACAGCATTGTGTGTTCAGGATATCAGATCATGACCCTTTAATGAATTACCATGATGCAGCCTCGGGATCAAGAACAGCCAAATATTTACATTTAGTCTGTGGTACGGTCAGTACTGGCTTTTACAAAGGTTTTTTCAGCGGACATAAAAGAACGATTTACAACCGTTGTTCTACGTTTGAAAACAATAAAGTAAGCAGTTCGCTGTATGGTGTTACTCGATTCCGCTCCGCGGTTTCTCTCGCGTTCTTATGTTTGCTCGGGATAAAAAGTAGCCTTTATGTCATTCTAGGGTATGATCTATCTATGTGCCAAGTTTAATCCAAATCCGTTTAGTAGTTTTTACGTGAAAGAGTAACAAACATCCATACATCCATACTCACAAACTTTCGCATTTTTAATGTTAGTAGGACTGTGTACCGGTGACTGCAAATTTATTTCAGTATTACCAGTAGAATTAACTGTTGACATTCATAAGTGCCTTATTAGGGCCTAAACTGAATAAATGAGTTTTGAGTTTGAGTTGAGTTTTGAATTAATTAATAATTTTTTAAAATGTTTTCTAATATTGTTTTTTGTTTCTTAAACACTAGCTTCCTAATCTGCGGTTTCAAACTCATTTAAAGAACCAAGGCAACTGAAAAACGCGTATTTAAATGTTAACGTAATTTCTAGATTCTGGACTGGTAAATAATGCTAAGTTATTTCTACTTACTACGTACTTTCCATTAGGTGGAATATTTATTTGTCCATAAATTGGACTGCGTTAAAATGATATAAAAGCAAAAAATCCTTACGGTACAATTTGTGTAGTCCTATATTACAGTATCACAAAAAAATGTTCACAATTTTAATCGCCTGCCGGTCTGTTAAACTCTTTTTATTTTTCTGTAATCTGTACCCTTATTGTAGTTGGGATAGTGATTTTAAATTAAAAGTGCCGCGGGCGTTGTCCTTATTTCACGCTGGATACTCGGCAACACTTTTGTTTCTATTTTGGACTCTAATTGAATATTATTAGGAATGTTTTTTATGATTACTTTTTATGTAATCTAAGAGTCCCTTATTACCGACTACCTTGATATTGTGTGTGATAAAAAAAACTTTATATACTCACATTTTAAACTGGAAAACGAAAAAACTCAGCTGTCTATGGCTTATTTTATAAGTGCCTTGAAAACCTATAAATTAATTTCTACCTACTTGCACAAATTTAATTCTCGGCCAAATAAAGTAAAAAATATTTCTTAGCCACAAAAACCTTACTACGTTTGGCTATACGTGGACTCTATACATATATACCTTTTCCTCTCGCATTCTCCTCAGAGGAAAGGCAATTCATCCATGCTTAAACAAACTAATATTTCCGAGTCCTAAATTGACCCCTGTTTCGGACCTATATCGTCCGTTCCACAGACTTTTATGTTATGTGTTGTGGAGATCGGGGCCTTAATGGCTCTCCAACCAGCAACCGGCTTTGTTAGCTTAGCTTAATTACGGTTGAGAGCCGTTGACGGATTATTTAGCATGGGAGGTCAGAGGCAATCTCTGTGCATTATTTTATGTATATATCTACCTATATTACGTGTAGATGGATATTATAGGATATCTAGATGGCAATTACGTGGTTGTTTGATAGTGTTGTTCAGCGTTTTAAGAGTAATCTTATTAGTTTACTAAGGGTTGAGGCCAAAAGAAATAATAATCTACCTCAAAGATCAATAGATCAAAATTGGTCTAATGACTGGATTTTTATCGATATTTTTTTTTTTGTACAGGCTTCACCATGTTTTCTGAAAACTTTTTTGCACGGTGGGATACTTTATAGTACCCGCTACCGTTCTCAAGTTTAAAATCTATCACCAAGCACGTACTTTGGTTCGTCTGCGAATCTCATCATTTCTGATTCGATCTCGCAGGGAAACTTCGACTATCTATCATCGTCTTAAACTAGATGATGATAACTTCCATGTGTGGAAAATCCGAAGATACTAACTGAAAATCCAGGATCTTTTAACTTGAGCTTCGAGGATCGTGTGCCTACATAAACAATTTGATGTGTCATGGCGGTTAATGAAGATAAATTGTAGCATTGGAGGTAGAAAGCAAGGACGTTCGTTAACATTAATAGTTCTTGTGTTTCAAATTGTATCAGCTTTTATATGGCACATAATTACTGCTTAATGACTCTACATTGGCTATAGTCTCATTAGTTCTACTTTGAAAAGCTTTGGCTAAGTATTGAGTTTTAATGATTTTGGATTTGTTGAAAATAGTTTAACGAATCGTTAATGTTAAAGAAATATTTATTATGTGTATGATAAATACCTAGATTACTAAGTAGATTACTAGGTTTGAATATTTTATTAACTTTTATTACTATATTTATTATAACAAAATAAACTAACAAAAAGTAACAACTCAAATAAAAAGTAAATTAAAAAGTCGCTGTTAGAAGGCATAGTAAAGTTTTAATAATTAAAAAAATAATTTACTTGTACGTACATATCCAATTATTTTCTTTTAACAATATTATATAGATTGTGTTTCATTCAAGCGTCTTATCATTGGTAGTCTTCGAGTAAAAATACGGTGACAAACAGATGGACGGACGGACATGACGTAACTATAGGTTCCTAACTTCCTAGTTAGACGATGGAACCCTATAAAGAAACAAAAAAGGTATTATAAAAAACAGATTAAGCAGCTAAACAGGTATTTGAAAAAACTACATAAGCAGCTACCTTATTCAAGGAACAAAGTCAGAATAAAAACTGTGTCTAAAATGCAACAAGCATATTTTTATTATTTCGTGAGTGATATAATCAATATTAGAGGATTTGTGAACCTTGTGGCACAACCTTAAATAACATCGAGAGGTCATATTAATAAATATGTAGATACGTCTACGTATTGTTTTGAACACGAGAAAATACAATTATTTGAGTTTCAGTGCCTTGGTAGACGGACGCAGCGGTAACGTGCTGACGAAAACGCGCCTTTATCTACATTTAAGTATTTTTTTAATGCTTACGTGATATATATAAAATGTTTTCTTATTCCCATGAAGAAAAAAATCTACTGGAAATTTTTGTATCAGAATCAACAGCCAGAAAGACAATCAAATTGGCATTTAGAAGGTTATTCAATTGTGATGATGATGTTGTCTTAGGGTTAAGCAGTTTCCTTTTTCTATTTAGGTAATTTAAAAAAATATGTGTGTTTTTATTTATAAATATACCATATCATTTTTGTATATTCACATATCAATCTATTGGTTAAATTGATAGAAGATAGATATTTAGAACATCATAATGCGATCACGACGGCATAAAACTTTATGAGTCTTTATGAAAACTTTATGCGTCTTTATGATACTGGCATAAAAACCTTCATTATCACGTTGCGTGACAAAAAAATGTTCAAAAAATATCATTATAACTAAGTTCTGAAGTTTATCTATTAAAATAAAGATATTCTGAGACATAGCTCCACTGACCTTATTGTGTGATTGAATACAGAGTAAAATAATATAGAGATTACTTTTTATTTAGAAAATAGAATATTTTTCAGAAAACTATATATTATATCAAAAACGATGATCATTTATTTTCTCGAACATTCTTCACACGAAATCTTATCTTGGGATGATGTGATGAACTTGGACTAAGCAGAATATTATGGACACTACATAACTCTTTCTTTAATAGACGGATTACTAACGTTTTTTTTTTTCAAATCAAACTGCTTCCTCATTAAATTAATACGAACGCTTAAGTTTTATATGATTAGCATAGATTCTTTAGGAGAACCTTAAATAAATTGTATAACAAGCTTTTACATAATAGCTTTGTTGAGTAGGCTGTAAAGTAGCGTTTATATGACAGCAGTACACCTACGTTAAATATACGTTAAGCGTTTGTCGTCCATTAGTTACTAGTTGTCTCATTAAACTGCGGAAGAGAAAGTGATTTATTCATTTATTGTTATTTACTATCTAGGTATCTCCAATAGATGGGCGTAAAATTTGTTTTGTTACTACAAGTAAAATGTTTAATTTTGCATAGAATTTGCTATTATGCTTTCAGATTTATGAATCATTAAACAAATATTACATAAGAATAATTTTAATTTGTTTAATTTTTACAGTCAATGTTATATTTATCTTTCTATTCTTTCGATAGTAATCAATTACCATTTAAATATTATCAATAATATTTTTTCCAGGCGCCTTATTGAGACCTCCCGTGACAGGAAGGCTGGTGTCTATCTAGGACAGCGGATCAGCATTGCCATTCAACGTGGCAATGCCGCCAGCCTTCTTGGCACGTTCACTCAGGGCAGTGATCTGGCACAACTTTTTTACTTGTTAATATTTTGTATTTTGTAAATAGGGTTAGAATATTATTTTAATTTTTAGTATTTGTAAATATTTAATTAAATTCAAAGCTAATTCATTTTTTCCATACATTTTTGATAATTATACTAATATTAGAAATGCGAAAGATTGTGAGTGAGTTTGCTTGTTACTTGTTTACGCTCAAACTATTATTTAGATGTAGCTGACATCCTGGATTAACACATAGGCTACTTTTTATCCCTCGGGTGAAACCGCGGGGCCGAAGCTTGTAAATAATAATATGTAGTTCTACTACAAAGTATAATATTCTACCCCACAAAAGTATGGTAAATAGAATATAAATGAGTCTTTACAAATTTATATTTTATTTCATCGAACTATGTCTCTGCATCACGGCTACTCTGTATTTGGGGTTTTTGCGACCGGCTCCTTTTCCTTTCATTTGGCCTTGCGGCGGTTTGTCCGCTCGCATGCGTGTTACATTAACGTTATTTTATATAGTTTCACTTACAATTAACTGATTGATATACCGTGGGAACATGGGACACTATAATATGTGAGAATATATTGGAGAATTCATAAAAAAAATGTTAACTGGCAAGCAAAAAAATGTTCGCTGAATAAAATGCTGTAAAATAACCCGACTATTTCGAATGTATCTATACGGTTTTAATCACGTTATTATTCGTATAAAGTAGATAAAGAGATTCTTATGCAAAAATCAGTAGAATCCGATTATAGCTCCTTAGATTACCTACCTCCAAACAAAAAAACACCCATATAATATTAGTTTCCTATGTAGGTACAATCAATTACATAAAATTTTGCTGCATCGATAGATTTCACGTGATTATAACAAATTGATACAAGAAAACTTGTATAGACATCACGCAATGCTTTACACATGCAATAGGTATTAGTGATAAATGGCACAATTACATTTCCTATGTTCTTATCAGTTGATTTATCAGTGTTTTAGTTTAGGTAAATTAATATTTTAGAGGTAAAGTTTGTAAAGGTAGTTTGTAAGTAGGAGGTAATCTCCGGCCGGAGTCTAAAAGTTCGGAGGTCCGATTCTAAAAATTCTTTCACTAATAGGAAGATATAGTTCAAAGGTAGTATAATGGTGCCGATTCTGTTGTTTACGAACTTAACTAATATTAGACAAGTCACCTCTCTTTCAAGTTAACCTTATTGAAAAAAGACAGATTTTTTTTAATGCTGTCAGTTTAATTCATGCCTTCGTAATGTACGGTTAAATAGTTGTGACCAATAAAGATCGCGCTTAAATTCACGTTGAAATCGTGAAATGTGATCGGATTAAACTAAAATATCAGGACTAAAATATCTTGCGTCCCTTTCTTATATTTACTATTAGAAAGAGATATAGTGTGATTAAATTTATTTTAGTTCGTAAACAACAGAATCGGCACCAATATATTCCCAAGTGCTATAGGCTACTATGATCTCATAAACGCGGGTGAAACCGTGAAAACAGCTATAAATTGCCTAAATTTTTCAAAACTATGCATTCTATTGAAAGGGTATACTTACTTTTAATTTGGAAATGATCAATTTTGGTATTGTCATATATTTTATTATGCTTAAATTTATGATTTTTTGGTCGCCTATAGTTGGTGAACTAGAAAAGGAATTAAATTAATGATTAAAATGAACTAAAAATATTGGAACTATAATACCTATAAATAATAATCAAATAAATAACTAATATATACTAATAATAAGGCTGAAGATTTTGTTTGTTTGAACGTGCTAATCTCCGGAGTTACAGGGCCGATTCAAAAAAAAACTTTCACTAATAGGAAGCTACATTATCCCCGAAGTTATTACTTTTTATACCGGGAACGCGAGTGAAGTCGAACATAACATTATGCTAGACCACTGCGTCCCTTAGTCTCCCACAATTTTCAATTTAATAAAAAAAATATTTACATTAATCAATTATGTACCTACCTACTCGTATATTATTATACATACCCCATTCATTTTCCAGTAATTTAGTGAACAGCATTGTGTGTTCAGGATATCAGATCATGACCCTTTAATGAATTACCATGATGCAGCCTCGGGATCAAGAACAGCCAAATATTTACATTTAGTCTGTGGTACGGTCAGTACTGGCTTTTACAAAGGTTTTTTCAGCGGACATAAAAGAACGATTTACAACCGTTGTTCTACGTTTGAAAACAATAAAGTAAGCAGTTCGCTGTATGGTGTTACTCGATTCCGCTCCGCGGTTTCTCTCGCGTTCTTATGTTTGCTCGGGATAAAAAGTAGCCTTTATGTCATTCTAGGGTATGATCTATCTATGTGCCAAGTTTAATCCAAATCCGTTTAGTAGTTTTTACGTGAAAGAGTAACAAACATCCATACATCCATACTCACAAACTTTCGCATTTTTAATGTTAGTAGGACTGTGTACCGGTGACTGCAAATTTATTTCAGTATTACCAGTAGAATTAACTGTTGACATTCATAAGTGCCTTATTAGGGCCTAAACTGAATAAATGAGTTTTGAGTTTGAGTTGAGTTTTGAATTAATTAATAATTTTTTAAAATGTTTTCTAATATTGTTTTTTGTTTCTTAAACACTAGCTTCCTAATCTGCGGTTTCAAACTCATTTAAAGAACCAAGGCAACTGAAAAACGCGTATTTAAATGTTAACGTAATTTCTAGATTCTGGACTGGTAAATAATGCTAAGTTATTTCTACTTACTACGTACTTTCCATTAGGTGGAATATTTATTTGTCCATAAATTGGACTGCGTTAAAATGATATAAAAGCAAAAAATCCTTACGGTACAATTTGTGTAGTCCTATATTACAGTATCACAAAAAAATGTTCACAATTTTAATCGCCTGCCGGTCTGTTAAACTCTTTTTATTTTTCTGTAATCTGTACCCTTATTGTAGTTGGGATAGTGATTTTAAATTAAAAGTGCCGCGGGCGTTGTCCTTATTTCACGCTGGATACTCGGCAACACTTTTGTTTCTATTTTGGACTCTAATTGAATATTATTAGGAATATTTTTTATGATTACTTTTTATGTAATCTAAGAGTCCCTTATTACCGACTACCTTGATATTGTGTGTGATAAAAAAAACTTTATATACTCACATTTTAAACTGGAAAACGAAAAAACTCAGCTGTCTATGGCTTATTTTATAAGTGCCTTGAAAACCTATAAATTAATTTCTACCTACTTGCACAAATTTAATTCTCGGCCAAATAAAGTAAAAAATATTTCTTAGCCACAAAAACCTTACTACGTTTGGCTATACGTGGACTCTATACATATATACCTTTTCCTCTCGCATTCTCCTCAGAGGAAAGGCAATTCATCCATGCTTAAACAAACTAATATTTCCGAGTCCTAAATTGACCCCTGTTTCGGACCTATATCGTCCGTTCCACAGACTTTTATGTTATGTGTTGTGGAGATCGGGGCCTTAATGGCTCTCCAACCAGCAACCGGCTTTGTTAGCTTAGCTTAATTACGGTTGAGAGCCGTTGACGGATTATTTAGCATGGGAGGTCAGAGGCAATCTCTGTGCATTATTTTATGTATATATCTACCTATATTACGTGTAGATGGATATTATAGGATATCTAGATGGCAATTACGTGGTTGTTTGATAGTGTTGTTCAGCGTTTTAAGAGTAATCTTATTAGTTTACTAAGGGTTGAGGCCAAAAGAAATAATAATTGTATTTTTTTTAATGTTTTTCGTACTGGGTCTTTAATAATATTAATATTTAGGTTGAAAATAGATATTATACTTACAAAAAATATGATTTGGTGCCGATTCTGTTGTTTACGAACTAAATAAATTTAATCTCACTATATCTCTTTCTAATAGTAAACATAAGAAAAGGATGCAAGATATTTTAGTCCTGTCAGTTCAGTCCGCACATATTTCAACGTGAATTTAAGCGCGATCTTTATTGGTCACGACTATTTACCCGTACATTACGACGGCATGGATTAAACTGACAGCATTAAAAATGTTCTATATTTTTTTCAATAAGGTTAACATGAAAGAGAGGTGACTTGTCTAATATTAGTTAAGTTCGTAAACAACAGAATCGACACCATTGTGGATAGAAAAAAAAAAACAAATATTATCACGATTAATTTATTTGTCTATTTACCAACTTGTTACTTACTATAAAAAATGTACGCGTAGATAATTTTATTTTTATTCATAAAATGTAAAAATAGATTGAAAATAACTTTAATCTCGACTTCATAAAAGTGAATTTAAAATGCGAACAAACTTCATCCGCAATTCCGAAACTCTGCACAAATTGCTAAAAACTCCGCAATCCCTGCATCCCCTAATTACTGTGTTGAAAGGGACGGGAATTCGTTAAAACCAGTGGCTCTTAAGATTTATTATTGCTCCCTTTGTACATGTGGCTTAGTTTGAAACTTGTCATATGAATAAGTAACTCTAGAACATGGACCACTGGGTTCTAGATTCACTAGTTCTAATTAAATAATTTAATGAGTTCAGATTATAAACCACTAGCGATCCGCCCCGGCTTCGCATGGTTTTTCTGTACTTACTTATAAACTTTCCTCTTGAATCACTTTCTTTTGCTGAAAGCTGCATTCAAATTAATTGAGTCGTTTATAAGATCTAAGCGGACAGACAGCGGAGGCGACTTCATTTTTATGTAAAGATGTATAAAAAATGACACTGACCTAAGTTCTTATTTTACAAAAAGGAAATATATAATAACATCAGACATTTAAATCATAAAGAAATGGATGTAAAAATTTGAGGAACACTGACAGTTTATTCGTATTTTTAAATATTTTTGCTGACTGTTCGTTAGCAATTTGTTTGTTTATTTATTTTCAAAATGTGTGCAAGTAACAAAGATTTTAAAAAGCCATGTTATTTAAAATCTAAATAGTTTTACCACTATCCTGGCAAAGAGATTTGTACGTATAATTCAAAAATATGTTTTCATATACTTTTATTAGAAGTTAATTTCCAGTGAAAATTACCAGTTAAGTTATTGTACATGTTACAAAAATGGGATTAGGGAATTGCGACATCAACTGAATTCAATCTACATATAGATGCTATGTTACGTTGCTTATAATGCTACATTGTTCTCATTATTGTGCAAACGATGGATTTCAAAATCTCACAGATTAAACATATCCAGGATAGGAAAATTTGCATTGCAAAGTAATTCTTTGGAAGCTATTTTAATTTTGTTTACTATGTTTTACAGTAATTCTATGGCTATTTTCATTAAATTGTAATGCTAGTTAATTATAATACTTGAATTAAATATTTTTTACAGAGTGATAATCTGCACAAAAGAAAATAAAAACGATAATGAGCTAAAATATAATAAAGTTAATTTGTTTTTTTTTTACTACGAAATTGGAAAACAACCACGGCTTTCCTCACGCTCAGTTACTATAACCTAGATGTATATTTTTAATAAATCATTTGATTTATAACATCGGCACTACCCATCTACCCTTTACATAATCTGTGTATAATCTCAATATCCCTGATCCAGGAAGCGTCCCGTCATACCAATACATTATTCATGATCATGTGATGTGACGTCATGTGACGACGGACTGAAATTGTAATCTCGTAGATAAGGGTCGTGTCTACACGTAAGAGTTATATTGGCTAGGGACCGGGGCTTAGGAAGAAAAGTTTGAGGACCAGTGTCCAATGAATTTTTTCGTCAAATATCGTTTGTAAATTTTGTTGGAGTTTTCAAAGTGATTTTATTATATTTTTGTTTGTGTTTCGTGTTATTTGAAACTAGATTCCTCCCCCAGTTTTACTCACGAACTCTAATGTTTTTTTGTTTATAATATTAATGGAAATTAGTCCAATGAGATGGGTATATTCTATTTGAATACATAAATTTCATTATGTATTCAAATAGATCTTCGCAGGCACTTATGAATTGTCAGACTCTAATGCACGGTTCGGAAGGTAGCTTTTGCTAAGAGAAAATACATATATCTTGGAAATTACGTAATTTTTTAAACTGATCCCAATGCGGTCAATAGTCATACAACATTTTATTATGTTCTGACCATAGTATTGTTATTGTATTTAATTATTTATAATAGTATTGTTTGTTTTGTTATAGTGGCCACCAAGTTTGCTTCAGTGGACTTTCACCATATTGCTGATTGTTGCTGTCATCGCTCCTACCTCAGATTCTACCAGTAAGTAACCTTAATTACCTCTAGCAATCACTAAGAGAATGCATTGTGACTGAAAATCAGTAATTCAAGTATTCTGACTTACAATGAGCTTGAGCTGCAGGAAAACCATCGTGAGGAAACCATAGCACGGTGGTAGAATACTTTGTAGTGCCCGTCCGGCTGGCTATCCTCAAGTTGAAAATCTATCGCCAAGCATCTATGTGGTACGGTCGGCCAAGAAAGTGGCGTAACACCCTAAGGTTGAATGTCACTTGCAGATTCATATGTGATAATGATTAATTTCGCTTGCAGATCAATCTGATAACATCTATTGCCATCTTTATCTGATTATTGATAACGATGATTACTGTTTGTTACGTGATATCTTTTTAGTTTGAACCTTGTTGTAATTTTCGATATCTAGGAAATCAAACCTGGAACACCACTTTCTTGGCCGACCGTGCCTATTTGCTAATATGAACTACAATGTATAACAACATTTTATGGATTTTAAAAATTGGTCAAAATTATCTTTATGACCTCGAGATGTGTGTTCTACTGCACATCCATCCGTAACACTGGAGTGATATATTGCTGATAAACCTACAATTTATTTGGCTAAATCTGCGGGCGATACCGGTACGACGACTTTAATGTGGACATTACTTTTTGGTAAATTATATTATAAGTTGATATTTAATAAAAGAGACTCCTTTTTTATACGATACTTAATAATAAGTACAGTAAAATTAGTGAAATCGATCATTTCCGAAAAGACTGCGTCTACAACATTACCCATGTTTATTAGTACTTTAGGCGAAAATGATCTTGTTGAACGTTGAATGGCGCGATAATGAATGATTTGTATTAGTTGTGTAAATCGGAAGTGAAGTGTACGAAAACGAATTGACGATGCTACATCTAAGTTGTGTCATACTATACCAGGATGACCGGGGGTTTCGGGGGCGATAAATCGATCTAGCTAGGTTTCACTTTTAGAAATTCTCAAAGGAGTGCAATGTTTCCTAGGTTCATGTAGCTATGTATGTGAGTTTTTTTATTCCACCATAACTTTAAACATAATTGGCTGGACCGTTTTGGATGTATATGATATCGTTAGAATCCTACTAATATTGTAAATGCGAATGCGATAGTTTATAACCTGGATTAACACATAGGATACTTTTTATCCCGGAAAAACATAAGATACCTCGGGAACGCGGGTGAAACCGCGGGGCGGAAGCTAGTCCTTAAATAATTCCGAGTAATACTGGCTATAATTTTTTTTTGTAAAAAGCCCTATTTTTTATTTTTTTCAATAATTGCTACTTGTTATTTTTGTGACTCACTCCTCTTATGAAATCATAGAAACAAAATAATGATATTAGCTTGCTACATAGCTTATTACTAATTTATTCAAAAATGCAAATTGTTTCAATTACACTGGCCTGCCTTGGGAGTCGAGAAAGGAAGTACCTACTATTCTACTAATGATCGTTTAATTATCTTGTTAGCGCCAAAAACAGCTATAGGGAGTCTTTTTTCTTCGTTAAAAATATCTAACGGTCATTATTTAACATGATGAATGTCCCATTTTTGGTAACAAATAGTGATTAATTCCAGTAAAATCTAAGTATATAAAATGACACTGACCGAGTTACTGACGGCTCAAAAACGCAGGGAGTAGAAACTTGAAATTTTGCATAAAGGATGATTTCGGTAGGTTATAGAAAGCTTAAAGGGCCAGGGCTAATAAAGATCTTTTTTAGGTCATTTAAAAAAAAAATGGTACACAATGGAATTAATAATCTCCTCTTTTTAAGTCGGTCGAAAAGTATTAAAGTCGAATATAACACTAAAATATTTCCATACGAAAAAAGTATCGTATAATCGTTTTTTTTAAGTGTTACTAATTTTAATCCACATAATTCTTTCATCAAAGATTTATATGTTGTTGATGATAGGACGAACGTATTTACGTGTTGATTTATCTAAAACGTTTATGTGGTGAAGAAAAAAATACATTTAAATTCACATTAGATTACATTTGGTTTTTTCTACGGTGCGTTTTATTAGATTCAGTTAGAATAAAAAAGAAGTATAGGTATATCTCCCTTTTTATAGAAATTATTGGGTGGTGCATTTTACACATAGTATAAAATAACTTTATTTACTGGGTTGTTACCACTATTAAAATTAGAAAGTAGAACATCATTCGAAAAAAAAACTTCAATTTGAAACGGACTTAAAATCGTTTATCCTTTAAGGTGAATTGGCCGAAAAGCCCGCGAAATTCATATTTTATTAGGTGTTTTTCAAATTGCAGCTCAGTAATAGGTCATAAATTTGTCAAAATGTATTTTGCGCCTCATAAATATGCCAAATGATTACTGTATGTATACATTATGCTTTTTAAACTATTTAAATCCATACATTGGTTCCTTTTCGATAAATAACGCGCAGGAATTAAATTTACTACTTTTAAAACCTTAAAATAAGCAATACAATGAACAGCAAAATGTCAATGAAAGTTCGTCATAGCTTTTGACATTCAAAAGGTTCAGAGTTTATTTTTCGGACCACATCAGAAAATTGTGGCTTTCTGTCGAAATATACTAGCGTAGTTCACTTTACAAAAATCCAAAACCCGCTAAAAATACACCATGATCAAGCCATTTTTGTGAATCAACTTTATTCGTGTAGCTTGAATAAATTATATTCTTTACAGATTTTGTGTCTTGAGAAACTTAGTTTACAATAAATGTGATAAACACATGACGTCCTATTTTCACACTATAAAAATTATACCTACACGATAAATTATGTAAGCTTTGTGGAAACTTTTTGATGTCGCTAAAATTGATAAGTGTGTGCTTACACGAACGATATGGAAACCTAAATAGCCATATTAAATCTATGCCAACGCACTACCACCACTGCCAACACTTTGAAGTTCATTTGAATGGAAACATTAGGTGCTAGGAAACGCTTGAATGCCGAGACTTAAGTCTTATAGCTTTAGAAGTTTATTTATAGACCCACTATGAAGGAAGTCTTGCCTGACTAACGTTTTTATCATCATTTCATTGAAAATAAAGGGTTGTTGGCAAATTTCAGAACTTTTATCTTTCATTTTATCTCCCAGCCTCAGCATTTAAATTTTAACAACTTCTTTTAGTGCCAACGGTGACATAAAAATGATTTTTCAATTTAAATTCTTATATGTTCCTTTTTGCCCTTAGGCGTCCGTAGAAGAATACGAAAGCCCTCCAAGGTTTCCACGTCAGTCACAACCAGCGTATCCAGATCCACGGATCAGGTCATATCAGCTAGTGTAAACAGGCCAAAGATCCGTGGACGACCCAGCATTGCCAGTCGGAAGTCATCAGCAGCCATTACCAACTCAGTTGCGACTGATGACCATAAAGACAAAGATGGATACAAGGTAAGACTGTCTTTTGTAAATCAGTTGATGGATTTATTTTGTGACCTCGATCGAGTTCGTGTTAGGACTAATCTAGTGTGACAAATGTATCATCAATTTACAGGGTCAATCTTCAAAGCTTTTCCTGCTTCATTATCATTTTGACGTGATTTTTGATGGTATTTATGTTAAATTGTAGATTAGATGGATTTTTTGGGTGTGTAACAATGAATTATAGTTGATTTAATCTTAAAAAAATATATTTTTTAATTATGTTACAATGCTTGCAATAATCAATTCTCTGTTCGGACAAAATTTCTTATATTATGTGTGTGTTAAACTGGCTAAAGAGATCTGATTTTCCTAAAATACTAATAAAGAAATAACTACTTTATCATACTTGATCTAAATGGTGTTATAGGAGGATATACAACATTAAACATTTTCTGGGTCAAGAAAACTGTTGAAGTTTTCCTTCACCTTAATAGGTAAGTAATAAAAATACAAAAAAAATATGTTAAAATGTTTAGAAAGGTTCCTGCCCGACTTCAGGAAAAGACAACGGACTAAATATTGAACCTTGCGAAAACCTCATTACAAACATATCATTTCTGTTGACGAATAAGTTTTACAATCAACATTCCACCATATCGAAGTGGAATACGTCTTATAATTATAGATTTCCAAGATATAAATGTAAGTTTGCAGACTTAAAGGACAACGCGGATATGATCGACCATTTCGAACGCAGAAGTGAAGTTGTTGGCCTTCAAAATGAGTATTTGCTCACTTTTTATGCAGTTCCGATGAACTTTATGACGTAGTAATAGAGACGGAATTGTTATATTTATGCATTTTTAAATTATTCACACATTGCAATAAATTTTATCTGGATTTACACAGATTTCAATTCGAGTCACGCTAATTTGAGTTTTATTGCAAAATTAGAGAACTTAAAATGGTTGTGAATGGTAGAGTAGGAAGAGCTTTGTGAAATGAATCGTCATTTTATAGCACAACTAGTTGGGTGAGTCATACAAAGGATGAATATACAAAACCTTAGGAATTCAAGTTCTGTAATGCATTTACCACTCTTCCATTAGTCATGCAATGCAACTTATAATTTAAAAGCTCCATTGCCATATTTACCTTTAAATGCGTATTTAGAATAGGGTAGTTGACACTGTCAAAAATAAATGACCAAACACTAACCAATGCATAAAACATCTAAAAACACGTGGAAATATCAAATATGTTGTACATTTAACGCTTATTATGATTTTTTATTACCAGTGGAACCATTAAGAGTAGATGATTAAAATTTGATGCTGTGAAACTATGACGTCATAATGTAATATTTCATACAAAATTCTTTATAAACTATCGTTTTGACATTTATTAAAAAGTAGCTGATTTGATGTGTCAGTCAACTACCCTATTGGCTTATGATGAATTTACTGTAGTTTTTTTGATATTACATTATGGAGCTCTTCCGCTTACCGAATATGCCTTTCCGATTGTATTAGGGTTTCTTTCCTGTATTATTATGTAATATTAAATTACTAACTTTCCGCCCTGCAGTTTCTCCCGCAGTTGAATTTTCAAGATTAGCAGATGCCTCTGTCATAATAACTATCGCTATGCCTTTCAGCCAATCCATCCAGTGGTTAGAACTGTACGTTGATAGATCAGTCAGTCAGACATCTTTTCCTTTTATGTATTTATATGAAGGAGGTATATGAATACAGACTGATGTAGCTTTATCATTATGACATTTCTTAGTAATTATGTCGTCAATAGTCGCTATATGGTTATCTGCTAGATTTTATAGTGCTTAAATACTAAAGTAGCTAACATTTAAAATTTAATTACGATCCGAAATATTTCATTAAACAACGTCTAAACTTATTTTTTTTTACTATGTACATATGCTTGTGTTTGACTACAATCTCTCCGTGGTCAGTGATGGTGTGGCCGATGATGGTAAGTAGGTACACAAAGCCTAGAAGGGAACTGGCCCTCAAGTACAGCTGTCGGAACACACCGAAAGGTGCTTGGCGACAGATTTTTAACTTGAGGGTGGTAGCCAGCCAGGCGGGTACTACAAAGTACCCTACCACCGTGCTATGGTTTCCTCACGGTGTTTTCCTTCATCGAAAGCTCAAGCTCATTGTAGGATTCGAACCCGGAACCTAGGTTTCGGCACCCGACGTAACTACCACTGAGCTAAATCGCCTGAATCATGATTTCTATCTTATTTCATCAGCATTTTCTATCTTCAGGTCGTCTGCTACTACACCAACTGGTCCCAGTACCGAACAAAGGTCGGAAAGTTCGTTCCCGAAGATATCCAGCCCGATCTCTGCACTCATCTCATCTTCGCCTTCGGTTGGTTGAAGAAGGGCAAACTCAGCTCGTTTGAATCTAACGACGAGACTAAAGATGGCAAAACCGGCTTATATGAGAGAATCAATGCTCTGAAGAAGGCTAACCCTAAGTTGAAGACTCTTTTGGCTATTGGTAAGTTATTTTTATATTCTATGGATGACTTTCGAGTTTTTAATAAAAAAATATATTGAATGCTTCCATGGTCCGCGTCCCGTTGATTGCGGTACGTCATATTGTAGATTTACGATTTATAATTTTATTCGGTGTTGAAACAATTTACCTACTATCTCTTTTTAGTCTGACCTATATGTCATACAACTTTTATTTGAGTCACGTTATGATATTTGTTTAACGTTCTACGTTTGAATTCTAACTAAAATTTTAATCGTAATTTAGTGAATCATGTGTTTTAATGAAAATTTAAATAAGCAAGGGGTGATTCACTCCGTAGGCCTACAAAAAATATTTGTTTCCTTAATAAATTAGTAGAGAGAGAGACTAATCGCCTAAAAACAAATTGTTATTCATCCTACAGAGCAATAAATACATTAAAAACGATTGACTGGTTGTTAATGTTTGTAAACTGAGTTTTCCTTTTCATAGGAAAGTTTCCCCTCTGAATTATTCATCCAGACAATAGCTGTAGCTAGTCTATTTAGACAACAAGACGGCAATACTCGGTACGTTAGAGACCGCAAACAAAGTTCTGAAACCAATAGGTTAGTGCTGCGCTATTGGTAGGTACCTATGTCGATAAAATTGATATTTTTATTAATGAAATTGATTTTACACCACATAAATAGGAGAAGTAATTAGTAATACTATAGATCTTTTTCAGGCAGGCTTTCTAATGTAATTTAGATATTTTCAAAAATGTGATATAGGTCTACCTACCACCAGGTTTTATATGCAGTATACTGAATGCTTTGTAAAATCCAATTTGGGTTTGTCATATTGAAAAAAATACACTGAAACTCCAAACAAAATAGGTATTATTATTTCTATACATTTTCATACAAAAAAAATGTTGTATTTTTTTTATTACGTATTCACGATTTTAGAGTTGGTTTCACAAACCCTACATAGGTTTTGAAAAGATCCAATACACGTGTTATATAAAACTAGCTGAATTCTGCGATTTCACCCGCGTTCTTGGGATTAAAAGTAGTCTATAGCTATGGATAGTAGCTTCCTATTAGAGAAATATTTATTTTTAATAAAAAAAAACGTACGAATTATCTATGAATATTTCTGCTTTTCCAAAGTAATACTGTGTTTAGATCGTTAATTTTCCTTATATTATATTGATTTCTCAAAATTCCCAAAACTATCAAGAATAAATAATATTTGGATCAAGTTTCATAATCGTTCAAGTGCAAAAAACTTGATAAGCTAATATATTAAAGAGCTTAGAAACTTGTAATAAAATTATATGACTCAAGTGTCTATATAAAGTGATCCGAGTGTATCCACTTTCTAATGACGATAAGCTTATTATGAACTGTAATTATATGGTTTGTTACATTACAAAATAATATAATAAACAGTTAATGTATTTTATATTCAAATTGCTCTTCATACTTTTTACAAAAGTAATGTAATCATAGACTAGGAAACTGCACGATAAAAAAACGCACATTTTACACGATAGAGATGTGGAACACCAGTTTGTTTAAGGTTATTAAATATTTTTTATTTAGAAAATAATAATATAAAGGCAAAAGTTTCCATAAAAACCATGCGACATACGTGCAAAGCAACAAACAACTTGATATTAAAATAAAGATCAATATCAAGACCATCGACATCGACTATAAAAATCACATCACTAGCACGTGTGCGAACACAACACGGCAGCTTTCCCACGACACAAAGCACAGTTGCCGGCATTTTCACCTATTTTCACGACAAAAACCGCACCCATTTTCATAAGAGCAAAAGAACGTGGCGTAAATGTAGCAGTATAGGTCGAAATCGACATACGATTTTTTTTGTTTCACCGCACTAGTGTGTTGCGAAAACCCATTCCAGTGTTTGTTTAGCTTTAATTATAGATACTAATAGCGCTATGAAATATTTTGTTAGTCTGTTAGTACAATTGTATTGTGAAACAATACAAATTAATCTTAATCGAAAGACCATTTGAGAGTAGACATTTTGAAGGCCAAAAACTTAATTCATGTAATTGGTTATCATACTCTTTTTTTTAAATAAAGAATAGATTATAATATACATAGTGTTATATTTAAAAAATTTAAATCTAGGCCTACGGAATAGTAGAAGAGCTAACTTTTGATGGAAGGTAGGTCTATTACATTCCAACTCGATTTCACCCCTGATCTCCTAATTGGGTTAAATTAGAAGTAGATACTTTCATTAGAGAACACACTCCAAATTTCATGTTTTTATGAGCAGCGATTTAGGCTATGCGTTGATGTATCAGTCAGGGACTTTTCATTTTATATGTACAGGTAGAAATTATACGTACTAGATAGTTAAAAATATGTATCTTGATACATTTAAGATTTGCTTCCACCTTTATCATGCAAACAGCAAAGGAGTGGAATGGGCTTTCGTCTAGAATCTATATTTTGGAATTGGACTATAATTTAGACATTTTCAAGGCCAGAGAAAATAAGCATTTTCTGGGTAAGCGTGTAAAATCCTCGGCTTCGACATCGCTTGCCTCGGAAACACAAGCCACTATTTAAAAAAAAGAAAAAAACGGAGTGCAAGTTATAATACTACCCGTATTTACAGGGTCGACTAAGAACCCTCGAACCCTCACGCTCGCTGAGTTTTGGACCCTTTTAGAAAGAAAAAATACGTGAATGAAAACAAGAAAATGTTCAGTTCTGAGCCATCGACTCGGCGCTTAGATTGTACCCTTGAATCAATCAACCCGTTGTACCCTTGTGGAAAAGACGTCATTGACTTCTCCTTGTAATAAATATTTTTATAACAGTAAACAACGTTAAGAAACTGGTGCATTCTCGAGAAGGATTTCAAGGCGATGATAGCTTAGTGGTATGTGACGTCGAATGCCGAGACGAAGGTCACGGGTTCGAATCCTAGAATGAGCTTGAGCTTTCGGTGAAGGAATACATCGTGAAGAAACCATAGCACGGTGGTAGGATACTTTGTAGTAGGTACCCGCCTGGCTGGCTACCACCCTCAAATTGAAAATCTGTCGCCAAGCACCTTCGGTGTGTTGCGACAGCTGCACTTGAGATCCAGTTCCCTTCTAGGCTTTGTGTGCTTACCACCATCGGCCACATCATCACTGACCACGGTGAGATTGTGGTCAAACAAATGTGATGTTACTATAAATAATTAAAAAAAAAGGTTTTTTTTTATACTACTAAGGTAGGCCCACCTGATGGTAAGTGGTTACCGTCGCCTATTGCCATTTGCAATACCAGAGATATTGCCAACGTGTTGCTGACCTGTTACAATGCCGAGAAGGCAAACTGGCTCTCAAGTGCAATTGCCGGAACACACCGGTGCTTGGCGACAAACTTTCAACTTGAGGGTGGTAGTCAGCCAGGCGGGTACTACAAAGTATCCTGCTATGGTCTCCTCACGATGTTTTCCTTCACCGAAAGCTCAAGCTCATTGTAGAATTCGAACCCACGACCTTCGTCGCGGCATCCGACGTCACTACCACTGAGCTATCATCGCCTTTAAATAGTACATACATTTTTTTGTAAATTATTAATTTAACGTTTTTACGAGTTGCGCTAGCTTGATTTCACCTCCAAATTTTAAAACATGACAGTTATTTAGTGCGGTTAGTATACTATACTAAAGTATAGCTGTTGGTTGCCTGAATAAAATAAAATAATTATTTCTATTTCCCACCAGGCGGCTGGTCATTCGGTACACAGAAGTTCAAGGAGATGTCAGCATCCCGATACGCTCGCCAGACATTTATCTACTCTTCTATCCCCTACCTTCGAGACAGGAACTTTGATGGTCTGGATATCGATTGGGAGTACCCTAAAGGCGGTGATGACAAGAAGAACTACGTGTTGCTGTTAAAAGGTAAGATTATGAAAATAAGACGTGGTTCCGTGAAAGAAATATTTTTAATATACAATATATAAATCCAATTAGGTACTGTAAATTATATTTTTTTTGTAAAAGTTTTAAAACTAAATCCTACATCATTCAAAAATGACAATTGATTTGACTAACATATCAAGTCGTCGTAAACGCCCGATTATAATTTATCGGACAATTTTCTTGTCGGTGAACACATCATTTTACAGCATAAAACGATCTACTGTTAGTGGTTCAACTAATTAAAAATCGTAAAAAGCATTTATACGTATACGTACATATTTGTTAATAGCCTTTATGTAAAAGTATCAAAAATGCACAACATTTTACCTCTAAAAAAAAATTGGAAAATAGCAACGTTTCATTTGAAATCTTGGCATTCCAATTTGAAATTTTCCCCGCGAATAAAATAGCTCCACTTTTTCCCCTCATGCACTATTGACATTTGCAATAGGACGGTTCATTTTAAAATGTGATCTTTCGTTCGGGATTGCAATATCTTCGCTCTGTGTCGGTGGGATCGTCTAAATATTGGCAAATATCGGACGTGGTGGTTGCGGCCAGGTGCTTTTGTTTGTATAGACTTACGAACTGAACAGAAATGAAAATGTTTCTTTACATGGCCTAGCAACGACTGGGTTATGTTTTCCTTGCATATCTTTCTTAAAAAGGTTATAATACTTACATTTAGACACTTGCCTTTATTTTCATTTCTGTAATTAATAAGGGTCGGTTGCTCGTACATTTTAGTTAAAGTTATAGTCAAAGTTAACCATGCTTTGAGTGTAGAGTCACTTGGCGATGACCGATCTCCCTCGTTCGGTTATGGTTACGGTTAAAATTTTAGTTAATGTGACACGAGCAACCCAGTTGGCTTTCTTTCGGCGGTTAAAGTTAACCATAACCGTAAGCTATAACTATAACCTTACTGTGACCGCGCTTTATGCAACCGACCATAAGAGATCGAATAAATTGTTAGTGATGAAATTTATGTATCCTTGGGAAATTGTCGCTGTTGGGAAAGAATCATTTTCAGCAAAAAAATTGCACGTTTAATTTTTAACAAGTGGCGATACTTTCACATCTCTGGGCAATTTATGTATTTGGCATAATTGCTAGGTGTAGATGGTAAATTTTTTTTTATTTCTAATTAATATTATACCGTCATTATGAAGTATTTGCCAAATTTAGCAGATACACAAACACGAATATGTAACTTTTTGTGCGTGTCAGCCAGCCTAATGCTCTTTCTTATACATACTTCTATATTGGCAAGCGGCCGGTGCCCATATTATTAAAAAAAATAACATTGTGGATATTGGGTCCACTTATCATCAAGTGGATCACCTTTCAGATAGTCTGCTGTCTGACATACCTAATTCTTCAAATCTTAAAAATTGTATGCATATATTCTTTATTATTTTTAAATCAAACTGACTTTGAAGACGCTAAATGTCGTATAAAATGTTCTGAATATATTGACTGCTATACAATTTCAGTGACTTCTTAATTACATTATGTTAATAATGTTAAAAAAACAAAATGTTAAAGTTCAAAATGACTGCTATTATACCAAACAAAATCTCATTACTAAAAATTTAAGTTGTCACTTCTAAACTACATGTAGGGCTGGGCACTATCAAAACATACTTCATCGATATATCGATAGGCTATATCGGCTGCCGGTCGTCGCGTCGTGCTCGACTGCACCTGTCGCCAACAAAAGCAGTGCAGTGAAATATTGTTTTATATCGATATTACTTATCGAGAGAGTCTAATTGCTTTCGTAATATAGGTACTCAAATATTATAGGCACCACTAAAATTATACGATTTTTCTCTCGTAGTTTTTCGTCTTTTGAGCTAAACTGAAATGATTTATAAGAATCAGAAACTAATCTTTGTGTTAAAAAAATACAAAATAAGTTTTGGCGTTTAAAAATTTATTAGGTCATGGCAGTAACAGCAGGACAGCGGTCAAAGCAAATTATTTATGCATTAACTCAAACTTTATTCGACAAAAGATTAATTTTATTTGGTTCTATGTTGATTAAATGCAAATTTATTGATGATGGACTCATCTCTATGACGTTCATGATTTATATTTAAATGTATATCGATTCTATATTTTTTTCAGTTCCATTCTACTGGCCTTTGTATATCTATTAAAGCTTATAGTATTAATTTGCAATAAAAATGTACTTAAATGTTTTTAATGTATTATTGATTAGCAAGCTTTACATCATTATTTTTTATGTTTTAGATAATCCAGAAACGTCTATGCTAAGATTTTAATAATTATTTTTGAAAAAATATATAGATTCTATTGTGAATTGTGATATAATATATTTTTTCTTTAATTTAAATTTATCTCAAGTCAAGTCAAATGAACTACATATTTATTTTTCGTCTCCATTGTAATCGTTGTTTTTATATCGATCTTTGTCATCACTATTTAAGATAAAGGCTCCTTCATATCGTAACATCAAAATGCAGGCCACGTTTTACCAATGATTTCTTGTCACGACTAAACTTAGTCATGTTTTGATGCTAAAATTGAGGCTTAGTTTTAAATTATCAAAATATTTCATAATAAACCGTGATGGACTGACAAAGGATTAGAATTTTGAGCAATTTATATTCATAGCACGAGCATTATTAGGTCAAAAATCTTAATAGATACTTAACTGTCGTTGTTTTTTTTAAATATGAACATTTTGTAACGCAAGTGACTAAAGAGTGTTAAAGTATATTACTGACTATACATAGACGTACAAAAAAATCTGGACGGAGCCTCGCTTTGTTGGACTTGAAACACAAAAAGGTTATTAGATGCTAGTAAAATAAAAAATTTACACAAGTGACAATGAACCTTATTGTGACTGTTGACATCTTGACATGTGAAATGACAACGTATTGGAATAGTATGGTGTACACCTACACCACCATAGTATATCGATACAGTTTATAACTAAAAAAACTGTCAATAAGGAAGGGCGTACATTTTTTGAAAAAATAAATGTCAAATTTTAACGCTCCCGAATGGCGTACACAGAATCCATTGTTTCAATTTTCTTGACCTAGGTACGATGTCACAAACCCAGTATGTGTACACCAGGCATGTATTTGCAAGATAGCTGTTACTATTGTAAGAAGACCCATCCATACTCTTAATTTGGTACACCATCTCCCTCCAGTTATTTTTAAGTCTATGCAAATTATATTCATACTAAAATTAGGCACGAGTTCGCAATTTACTCGTAGAATAATATTACTCGTAATATTTCAGTATTTAAATACCCACGGTATAAAAAAAATATGATAAGCCAGAATTTAAACTTATCCACCCTAAAATCATATTTATAGCTCCAGCTACACCTAATCTAAATTGATATTTGATTTACCAAGTTCGCGTTTTGACTGCATTTTAACGAGTATCATGGAAGCTAACACAAACACAGCTGATTGCGAGCTATCCTGCTATTTCACCACGTAATATTTACCACCTACCCTCCTTTACAAAGGTCATAAACACCAAGAACATTGCCAATAAAAACACTAACTTAAAACATAACTTCAGAGTTGATATTTCATTGTCGATGATTATATCTTAAACTTCTCAAAATGTAAGCCACTAATTTGTTTGTCCTAGCTTTGGGTAGTGTAATGTTAACAGAAAATTAAGTAAAGTGCGTGGTAGTGGTAAATTACTTAGCTCGAAACAATATTACTTAGTTCCCAACTTAGATGGTTGAATGCCTAAGTAACTATTTCGCGACGAAATATCTTGAGGCTCTAAGGTCTTGTAAATCAGTAAGGAAGGTTCCGTTATGGTTACCTTAATAGTTGCGCTACAGGAAATTCTTAGGCTTTACTTAGTTGGTTTCTGCGTTTATTGTTTGAGGTTCTATGTTCTTATTATGTATAGGCCTGTGTTTGACAATCTCACCGTGGTCAGTGATGATGTGGCCAATGGTGGTAAGTACACAAAGCCTAGAAGGGAACTGGCTATCAAGTGCAGCTGTCGGAAAACACCGGAAGGTGCTTGGCAACAGATTTTCAACTAAGGTGGTAGCCAGCCAGGGGGGTACTACAAAGAATCCTACCACCGTGTAGTTACTCTTTCACGTAAAAACTAATGAATTTGGATTAAACTTGGCACATGGAGATATATATGGGCTACTTTTTATCCCGGGGAAACATAAGATCCCACGGGGCCACGAGAAAAACCGTAGGGCGTAAGCTAGTTTAAAACATAAGTAAGCTTTATAACAACCTTATATGAAGCTTCTATCACATCTCATTAAACAAGTCACCTAAAACAACTCCAATTTGAGCAAAGAATATGAATATTCAACATGTGATTAATCTTACGAGATTGAACTGTAAGATTGCCGTTTGAACAGAACATCTTAGTCACGTAGCTACTACATTCGTCTCGAGCCTTTAATTACGTAACACGTCGTGTGGAAAGCCCATAAGGAACCGCAGGATTTACAAGAATCATTAACTAGAGTAATACATGAAGCGATTGTCTTTATTTTCTTACTAGCTGGTCCTCGCGGTTTCACTCGCAGTCCCGGGTTAAAAAGTAACTTTTGGAGTTAATGTATCTCCGGAGATTAGCGCGTTCAAACAAACTCTTCAGCTTTATTATAAATTGAATGAATTGAATTTTTCTTTCTAATAAGAAATATGTGAAAGGGATGCCATATTTTAGTCCTGTCAGATTAGTCCGATCACTTATTTTAATGTGAATCTTTATTGGTCACGACTATTAACCCGTAGGTATATTGTCAAGTTCTATCTTTTTCATGAAAGAAAGGGAACTTGACTAATATTACATTGTTGAGTTCGTAAACAACAGAATCGGCACCAAAATCTGACTTCGTATCTCGCATCTATTTTTTTTTTCATAACAATGATACTTAAGATCCGATTTACTTCATGTAAGTATCTTGGTCGTCGTTTGTAATTAAGCTCTAAAAATATCTTTCAGTTAAAATAGCGATCGAATCATCGAATCCATTACACGAATAATTACGATATTGTTGAGCACTTTCGGGATACAGCTACTACTCTACTACGGCTCATTAGTAAGAGCTTTTTATATCGAACGATACGATATTAATCGTAACCTCTGGATATCAGTACCTCTAGTGTAAAGAATAGAAGCTTAGACCTTGTCCAGAAGGGGCGAATTCGCGGTGATTTTGTACGCGCTTTGTTTAGTCGTGCAAGTAATCAAATTGTTATTGATTAAGGAATGTACCACAAACCGTGGAAAAATCGCGCATACATCTGAACAGGGCCTTAGACCTTGTCCAGAAGGGGAAATTCTTTCTGCACGTACGCTACGTCCAGAAGGAACATATCAACGCGCGAGCATTTGGGGATGAATTTAGTCAGTCAGTCAGTACCAATAATGGAGTTGGACGAGGGAGGGAGAGAGTGTTCACATTGTGGTTACCGTCGCTAGTAGATACGCAAACAAAGAGATTACTTTTTTGCCATATTTTTTACCTTTAGTTTAATTCGCTACCTACTCACGTCATATCAACATCACCTCAATGTTACGTAAGCGATAAATTTATCGTTATCGTATCGTATGATATAAAAATGCTCTGAGGGAACACTAGAGTTTAATTACACACAAGGAATGACAAATAGAGGGCTCTTGGGTGTAACTTTACACTTAATTGGTTTATGTGGGATTACCTTCGGGTATTGGATATATAGGACCTTGGGGGAAAGAGACAGGAGATACATTTCCGATGTTTGGTCAGCGGTTCCTTTGAGTCGGGAAAGGAGACTTTGGAATTTAGATTAGTAACTGATCTAGTGTTAGTAGGTAGGTAGGTATACTGAGTGGTTTTGAAATGGTATTTTAACCCGAATTCTGCGGATAGTATGCATCGATAACATTAATCTTACATAATTTCAGATGCCTAAGTAGGTACAGTATGACACAACTTAGATGAAGCATCAGCAAAATTCGAAAAATCGATCATTTCCAAAAAGAGTGCGCCTACAATATTACCCATGTTTATTAGTACTTTAGGCGAAAATGATCTTGTTGAACGTTGAATGGCGCGATAGTGAATGATTTTTATTATTTGTGTAAATCGGAAATGAAGGGTAGATATACGATTTGCCGATGCTACATCTAAGTTGAGTCATACAGTACTACCATTAGTAAGTTATGACAATTACACTTCTAAGGTCCAAGTTCACAGACTATAAAACAGTTCGATAAAATATAATCGGGCGTTTTCTTGTTGTGTTCATGGACCTATGAGTCATAACTTCGTAATGGTAATGCTCTCCTAAAATTTTGTTAGATTATTGATAATGACATACACTATCCGTTAGATTCTACACTATCCGTAAGATTCTACACTATCCGTAAGATTCTACACTATCCGTAAGATTCTACACTATCCGTAAGATTCTACACTATCCGTAAGATTCTACACTATCCATTAGATTCTACACTATCCGTAAGATTCTACACTATCCATTAGATTCTACACTATCCGTAAGATTCTACACTATCCGTAAGGTTCTACAATATCCGTAAGATTCTACACTATCCGTAAGATTCTACACTATCCGTAAGATTCTACACTATCCGTAAGATTCTACACTATCCATTAGATTCTACACTATCCGTAAGATTCTACACTATCCGTTAGATTCTACACTATCCGTAAGATTCTACACTATCCGTAAGATTCTACACTATCCGTAAGATTCGGGAATCTCCTTCAAAATTACCTTGTATAGATTTTATAAATATTAGTATGATGGTGGTTATATTAACTACTTCTAAAAACTATTTTAACTGTAAATTCTATTCTATATTTAACTAAAGGTTCCGCGTAGCTGAAAAACATGTGTTAGTGTAGCGCCACACCTGCGGAAGTTTCATTGCGGAATGTTCCGCAAACACGATCCTAATCTATGGCACATTAGCTAAACGTAACGCTTTAATACTATGGCTGATTGTTCAGTGGCGGAATTTTCCGCAGATGTTCCGCGCTACACTAAACGCGTTAAACTGCATATATTTTTATCATAATTAATTTGGTCTAGACACACGTTTTATAAACAACATTAGACGGAAAAAATATCCTAAATTAAATATTTAAATGCCATTTCAAGATTTCGTGATTCATCTTAGACAAGATTATGTAACTTTGAATGATTAGTTGCTTTATAAGACTATAGAGAATTCATATATTTATACTTAATATTATAAATGCTACAGTTTGTCTGTTATCTCTTGACGCATCTAAACGGCGGCGATGAAATTTACCATGCAGATAGATTATAAACCGGAAAAACATGTATAAGACACTTTTTATCGCGAAAATACATGATATCGGGAAAGCAGGTACGCCGTAGGGCGAATGTTGAGAAACCGTTAATTTTAGATAAGCTTGTTCTATTTAACTTTCTACAAAATAAAAGGAGGAGGTTCTCTTTTTACCCGGGATACCGAGTAGTCTATAATATTTGGGGATAAAGTAGCTTCTGATTAGTGAAATAATTTTTCGAATCCGACTGGTGGATCCAGAGATTAGCGCGTTCAAACTTTTCAGCTTTATTAGTATAAAATAATTAATAAAATAAATTAATTTATAAGTGCGTAATTTTTATATTTTTTTTTACTCTGTATATGCCTGTGTTTGACCACAATCTCACCGTGGTCAGTGATGATGTGGCCGATGATGGTAAGCACACAAAGCCTAGAAGGGAACTGGCTCTCAAGTGCAGCTGTCGGAACACACCGAAAGGTGCTTGGCGACAGATTTTCAACTTGAGGGTGGTAGCCAGCCAGGCGGGTACTACAAAGTACCCTACCACCGTGCTATGGTTTCCTCACGATGTTTTCCTTCACCGAAAGCTCAAAGCTCATTGTAGTATTCGAACCCGGGACCTTCGTCTCGGCAGCTATCATCGCCTTAAAAATGGTAATCTTTTAGTGTTTTATATTCATTAAAAGAATAACAGTACGTGAGTCACAGATGCACTCGCCCTTGACATTTGAGTAAGGTCAATAAATGACCGTTTCACACGAGTAGGTATTTTCTAGAATATTACTTCACATGTTTTTGTTCAAGTTAAGTGATGTAAAGCTTAAAGTTATATAATTTCACATGGAACTCTATTTTTAGATTTGTAATTAAATGCTTGGGTATCTAATCACTTTGTGTTACTGATACTCTTAAAACAGTATCAAAGGTAGGTATAAGAAGAGTATTTTCTTTATCATAGGATAATCTAATTATTAAATGAATTAATAATGAGGAATAATTATTCCGTCAGTTAGATTATCAAAAAATATTGGATACGTATTTTTTATTTTGTTCCGAAAACAAAAAATAACGAAGATACAGTGCGTTAAAATTTTCCGGTCTGCAAAAAGTGTACTAAAAAGTAGTTGTACAATGACGTCACAAGCCCCAATCGTGCACTTTGATGGGACTTATCTTTGTAATTTCTTATTGATTTGATAAAATATAAAATACGTATCCAATATTTTTTGATAAATCTAACTGACGGACTAATTAGATTTTTTTGTTGTAATTCCTCATTGTTATAATATTGTTATTATTATATAGGTATTTTTTTACATCTTGGGTTACCTACATTATATTGATGAAGTGGTCGTAGGGATCTTTTTTTTTAATGGGATATGGTAGCGTAGGTATGTTATCTAAATTGTATTTAAAAGGAAAGCGTGACTGATTGACTGACTGATTGATCTATCAACGCACAGAACCACGGGCTGAAATTTGGCATACATATGACGTCATGACGTAGGCATACACTAAGGTAGGATTTCTGAAAACTCAATCTCAAAGGGGGTAAAATAGGGGATCGCGGGTGAAACCGCGGGTGGAAAGCTAGTTCAGTAATAATATAGGATTCTACTGGTGAAAGAATGTTTAAAATCAGACCAGTATTTTTAGAGTATAATTCATTATAAACAAAAATACAGAACTTTTTCTGTTTATTATATTAATGTAGATTACCTAAAGATGATGATCTTGGTCATATACAAAAATGGACAACATAAAAAAATACATTAATTTAGAACAATCACACATTGATTTTGTGCGAAGGGATCGCTCCAATACTTCGTTCAAACATTGACATAGAATCGTGGTGAGGTCCCACTGTTAGCGGAATACCGATAACAATAGATAATTTATCTGCTAGTAAAGTTAACCTTTATATCAAACCGCTTTTGATGATAATTGGCATAAAAGTACCTAACATGAATAATTGATCTCCAAGTAAAATTAATATGTATATAACCAGATTGCATTTAGTTGGCTCAGATTTTAAAAGCATTATTTGTAGAATAGGTAGGTAGGTATTTGATAAAATTTTAATATTCTGTCTTTAAATAAAACGTAAGTAATTTAAAAATATCAACGTATTTTGTGGACGTGTTTACGTTTATGTAAAAAGGTCAAATGTTATCAGATTATTCAAAATTTTGCGTCGCATTTGATCGTCGCAAAATTTTAATACAAGATTTTGTTTGTGCAAGTTTAAAAAAAGAGTAAAACCTACTTCAAAAAAAAATAAAATTAAACGTAAAAATACTAATTTATTACAAAGTCAATCTTTCAATCTGTGGTTTAGAATTTTATTTGAAATCTTGTGATATATTTTTAATTTCAAATTAAATAGAAAATGATGAGAAACACTGGCTTTAAAAGTGAATCAAGCGGTATGTTTAAAGTATTTTTTTATGTATCTAAGTATATTCAAATATGTTTTGAGTCCCGTCAAAAGCTGCAGAAAGGTCATAGAAATGTTAAATATATTTTTTCATTAAAAATAAGTATCTATATAGGAAATAATATGATGGTTTAAAAAACCACTTTTTAATAGACATGCACCCTAACCCCTAGCAGTTCCCGCTTACAAAGGACCCCTACTCTGGGCTTTCACATTGATTACAGCGTGGTATTAACTCTAACCTGTGGATACCCGAAGAGATTGGGATCACTGCTGTCAAGTTTGTAGCTACTGTGCTTTACAAGGATAACATACAACATTTTAAGGTGTGTTAAAATTTAAAGTAAAAATTAAGGACAAGCTTTTAATTCAGCCGTGTTCCCGAGGGATCTTAAGATTTCTCGAGATAAAAAGTAACCTATATGTTATTCCAGGGTATGATCTATTTATGTGCCAAGTTTCGTCCAAATCCATGTAGTAGTTTTTACGTGAAAAAGTAACAAACATCCACACAAATACATCCTCAGAAACTTTCGCATTTATAATACTAGTTTCCACTCCGCGGCAATCTTCATTAAAATTGCTCCAGCCGTTTGAGCAGCGTGAAGAAGTAACAAACATACAAACTCACAAACTATCGCATGTAATATTAGTAGGATATACCTAGTAGGATTTCCTGGGGGTGTGAGTTCCCTTCTTTACGTTGTAATAGTATTCTTTGGTATAACCATGTATAACAAATTTATTCTCATTAAATCTCTTTCTAACAAACATAAGAAAGTGATCATAGTATTTCATCATCATCATCATCATCATGTCAGCCGAAAGACGTCCACTGCTGGATAAAGGCCTCCCCCAAGGATCTCCACAATGGCCGGTCTTGCGCTACCCGCATCCAGCGGTTTCCCGCGACCCTCACAAGATCATCGGTCCACCTTGTAGGGGGTCTGCCCACGCTGCGTCTTCCGGTTCGTGGTCGCCACTCGAGAACTCTTCTGCCCCAGCGGCCGTCGGTTCTTCGAGCGATGTGCCCCGCCCACTGCCACTTAAGTTTGGCAATTCTTCGGGCTATGTCGATTACTTTGGTTCGCCTGCGGATCTCATCATTTCTGATTCGATCTCGCAGGGAAACTCCGAGCATAGCCCTCTCCATTGCTCTTTGGGTGACCTTGAGCCTTCTTATGAGGCCCATCGTAAGCGACATAGTATTTAGTCTTATCGAATTAGTTTGATTACTTATTTCAAAGTGAATTTAGGCGTGATCTTTATTGGTTACGACTATCTTTTCTATATGTTTGTTAGAAAGAGAGGTAACGTGACTAATATTAGTTTAGTTTGTAAACAAAATCGGCACCATTATTAACGGTTTCTTTCGTTTGGGTATCGTATATACCCCGATTCACGTAACTATATTGAGTCACGTTTGAAATCCAATCTTTTTCGCTTTTCCCTGTAGCTGGACCAATCGCATGTACGTATAATCTATATAATTCGACTAATTACATATTGTGTAAGTTTATTTCCGAGTTTCCGGACGGAAATCAACGCTTTTGTTATGGAAACAAACAAAGCGAAACGCCGACGTTCTATTTGTTATTTTTTATCGGTTTTTCGGTCGCGGGAAAAATTCTGAAATGTTGCAATATTAAACGACATAATTAGAATATTTATTAACAGGTATTTTTCTAATTGAATAAATGTAAAATTCAGTTTTGTTTGTTTGAAACTGAGGGGTGGAAAGAGATACTGAAAAGTAGGCGTTTTAGGTCCGATTAGAAAACGGTCCCATAAATTATAATAGGGCGTATCATGAATTTTCGTAGGAAAAATCGTAAACGCCTGATTATAATTTATCGAAACGTTTTCTTATCGGTGAACATCGATGTTAATATTCTTGGAAATCATTTCATATAGGTAGAAGATAATATGAAAACTATACTATACCTATACCTAGCTGATCATCTCTCGTTCCCGTTTTTCTTCCATTCAGATCTTCTTTATATATCTATATAAACTAATAGGTATTATATAGGTATCTATATATCTATGCTTATAATAATGCTAAAGAGTTTGTTTGATTGAACGCGCTAATCTCCGGAGTTACTGGTCCGATTTGAATAATTATTTTACCAATAGAAAGCTACATTATCCCCGAAGGTTATAGTATTTTTTATCCCGGGAACGCGAGTAAAACCGCGGGGAACAGCTAGTCTGTCATATAGGCATGCACTTTTTTCTTACCCATTATTAACAAAATCCATCCTTTTTTATCGATCTTCCTTTTCCCATACACAATATTTTAAATACCAAAACATGTTTCCGAAAAGAAATGTTATCACAGTATATAAAATTGTTATCTTGTTACCTATTAAAAACAAATTCCGCACAATGATTAAAGACAAACACTTCATCAAAACGATGTTTTTTTTAACCTTCCGTTTATATTGCTCGTGTAGGCTGCATGACGCAAAAAAAGCTTCTTTTTTTTTTCAAGTAGAACACGTGCATGCTTGACCTCTCACTTCCGGTTTGGGGTCAAGAACTCAAGAACCATGTGTAATTATATATGGTTACAATTAAAATGTATAGTCACGCTTTTCATACTAAAGTAAGTTCCTTACTTCCTTACCAATTTGATAAACTTTTGCCCCGCAGTTTTACCCGCGTTCCCGGAGAATCTTATGTTTTCCCGGGATAAAAAGTAGCTTATATGTTATTCCTGGATATGATCTATCTGTGTTCCAAATTTCATCCAAATCCGTTTAGTAGTTTTTGCGTGAAAGAGTAAGAAACATCCATCTATACATCCATACTAACAAACTTCTAAGTACTATTATTTCACGTAAAAACTACTGAATGGATTTAAATGAAACTTGGCACATAGATACCCTAGAAACCGCGGGGCGGAAGCTACTAATTAATAATCGGGTTCACACCAATTTTTCATCATAATTTTCTTTTTTTTTTTCACAAAAATTCCGTGTGACCGAACGGCCGTAGCAATCAATTTGGGCCACGGTCGCGTGCGTGTGAATTATTGATGTAGAAAAACGTTATTAATTGCGACACAGCCAACTGCAATCGCTGTGTTTATGGCGATACCCTGATACTTGACGGTTTTGTTATTATACCTACCCTTATTTTTTGATGAAAATTTGAATAACATACATTTGCACAAATTATAATATAATTATCCTGGGACATTGTTTACACACGGATCTCAAACTAAGCATTGTCGCACATAAAACTATACTTTTGTTGCAAAATAGCTCCTATTACAACCGCATAAGATGCCGCAGTGTTTACCTTGAATTGCTGTCGTCTGTACCCTGTACTGTACCTACCGCGACCATTTAAGTAATAAATTATCAATGCAACAATTATGGATTTAAAATAATGTCTCAAGTGGAACTGGGGGCCAATTCAACGAAATAACAAGGGTTGTCATCAAATTTAAATTCAGTTAAAGTTCGTTTCCAATCCAATTCTACTTTTACTAATAAACAGTATTCCACTAATTAAACGAAATGAATCACGATTGGATTACAATTAGATTATAATCGTTGTTGCCCTTGGCAAACGAAACAATTCAAATCCAATCAAATGTGTCAAATGTTTAGTGGAATACCACTTGATCGACTTTAACTCAACCATGACTGCATCTCGATCGTTGTCAGGTTATTAGTGGAATACGAAAATGTGCAAAAGTCGTAATTCAGCTACGATCCAATTGTAACCTAATCAAAAATAATTAGAGGAATTGGCCCCCAGGAACAAAACAGAAATCTAAGTTACATTCCCACGAAATGTCACAAGGCAGCTGCAACAAGCTACTTTAAATAACTTGAGAGCTAAGTAAGCATTCCTACAAGCTTTCTAACTGTATCTAATCCCATTTAAATATCTGCTTATAGTGGAAAACCCGAGTGTTGGCATTTTGCCACTTCCACTAAGTAACAGTACAAGTTCTGTACTTAAACGTTCATATTTTAACTTATCTACTCAGTTGAGATGGTACTGAAAGTCAAATCTGCGATATCATTATTCCTATTTTGCATGGACCTAAATTTCTGCAATATATATTGTGTGTATAATAGTGATACACACTTCTGTTTCGTTTTCACATCAAAACTGTAAGATTAGAGTTCCTACACAGTTTTTATTTTATACTTTTAAGGATGGGTTGCACCATCCAACGTTATCGTTAAATTGTCTGTCAAAACTGTCTTTTGCTAAACCGTTGTCTGACAGACAAACTTCAATAAAATCATCACTTTTTGGTGAATCTATTAAAATATAAAAAGTGAACGAAGTCGTGAACAAAACCAAGCGAACTCTTAATAAAGAGTCCGAGATGAAATATAGTAGCCATAAATATTGTCGACGTGCTCCGAGGGAAATTCTGGCTTTTTATTTAGAAAAATTCTATCACACTCGAATATATTAAGCTACTTCGCAAGGACATGAAATGTCCTTTGTATGTCCCGAGCTTGGAACAGATTAACGATGGAATAGTTTTACATATTCAATATCAAAAAATATAAAATGTAACATGGATGAGTTTCTTGCTGGTTCTTCACACACATGAGGACTTCCAAATCGGTGGTAACTTTACTAGCTTTTCCCTTGGCCTTCCTGTGTCCTTTTATGGCCTATCATTTTATGACCTAAACTGATTTTTCGATAACTTAAACTAAAATATGACATCAAAAACAACAATCAACTAAGTATTTTGAAACTCGCAACTGCTCGCAAGGGAATCAAAACCTATAGGGTACTTCCCGTGAACTCAGAATCTTGAAATTTGGTACGCAGCATCGTCTTACAGCACAGATAAAGGAAAAAATGCAAAAAGTTTAATTTTTTAGTTTCATCATATAATAAAAATATTTTTAATAATTTCAAATTTACTACACCCTTCCTCATGAACGCGTAGAGGTATTAAATTGAAATTCATATCAAATACTCAGGTCTATAATAACTTTAAGCTGTAACAAAATCAAACTTCTATGTCAACGCAATTAAAAGAAACAGCAATTTAAGCCGCATATTTTGAAACTCGCAACTACTCGCAAGGAATTCAAAACTTAAATGCTACTTCCCGTTGACATGGAATCTTGAAATTTTCTCTCTAGAATACAATATTTTTAGAGATCCGGAACTCAGAAGAAATAAAAACGGAACTCTTATACTCTCACTCATGTGTCTGTCTGTTGAAATTTGGTACACATAATGTAAGTTGATGACCCAAACTCGGACGTGTAACGTAAATAAATGAATTTCAAACATGGGGGGCCATTTTGGGGCTTAAATTAGAAAATATTAAAAAAAGTTTTGCAAACTATACTTGTGACATATCAAATGATAGAGCTCATTGTGAGGATTTCAAATATATAGTGTTTTTATAATTTTTAAAAAAGTTTTGAAGTTATTTAAGATAATAGGCGAAAATTTATAATTCTCTCCTCCTGTCCTAATCTCCGTAACTACTGGACCAAAATTTATGAAAAAACAGAAAATTGTTTTTTACCTATAGATTACAGGAAAACTTCTATGATATTTAGAGTAACATAGAAAATTACGGAACCCTTGTGCGAGTCAGACTCGCACTTGACCGGTTTTTAATTATTTTATTACATCTATAGTAATATATTTTTGTGTTTTCAACATAAATAACAAAGCCTTGACTTGTCACAGTCTTAAAAGTTTCCTCGTTTACCATATAAACAATAACTAGCATCAAATTGCCTTTTAATCTTCTATACTTGCTAGGGTTTCACACGTTCCCAGGATAAAAGTAGGCCTTTAGGTAGGTATAACCTTCGGGGATAATGTAGCTTCCTATTAGAAAAAGATTTTTTCCAATACGACAGGTAGATCCAGAGTAGCGCGTTCAAAACTCATCAGCTTTATTTATTTTCTCTAGACCCATCCATGTTTTACCTAATCTAGTATCCCGCTTGAATATTGCGTTATGTCTGCCAGCTTTAGTCATTTTCGTTCGCGGACAACATGGAAATTGTGGAAATGTGTTTATGCTCAACAGTCAGCTCTTAGTACTCCGCGATTCTCTACATGGTTGGTTAGATGAGGCTTGTAATTTGATTTACTTGCGTTTCGTACACGTTTTTTGACGGGAAACTAGCTAGTTTGAAATAAAAAATGAAAATTAGGTACATTAATTTCAAAAGAATCGCTGAATGAATTTCAAATGAATCTTGCTGAAGTGTTCTCATGTGGTAGATTTAGTTGTATCTTGTAACACCTTAAACTTATTGAAATTTTAAGTAGGAGAATATTAAAAACTAAAATACTGAGTTTATTTGTAAATACTGTACTCTTTTGAATACTTGAAGGAAGGTTTTTTTTTTCTTTGTATACGCCGTGGTCAGTAATGATGTGCCCGATGGTGGTAAGCACAAAAAGTCTAGAAGGGAACTGGCTTTCAAGTGCAGCTGTCGAAACACACCGGAAGGTGACACATTTTTTTGGCGACAGATTTTCAACTTGAGGGTAGTATTAGTACAACTATGTACCCTACCACCGTGCTATGATTTCCTCACGATGTTTTCCTTCACCGAAATCTCAAATACATTCGAGTATTCTAACCCGCGACTGTCGTCTCGCCATTCGACGTCACTACCACTATCATCGCCTTAAATATATACGAATATATAAATGCTTCATTATACATATTTTATTAGCTATTTCAACGTAGTTATTCCAAAATAGTATTTGCCAATATCCTAAGTTGGAAGGTTCGGGTATTAAAAATATTTTATTGCCAAGTTTAAAATAGTAAACGTGTTTCGCAGAATGTTTTATATGTATTCCTACTATTCTGCGTCCAATTTCAATTTGATATTTTATTTATTTTAGTTAAAAATATGACCAATTATTTACAACAAATATACAAAATAAAAAACAATATTATGGTTTATGAGTCGATCTTATTCAAATGTAAACAAACCTTAACATAAAACGACGTAGGTAAAAGTAAACTTACCTAAGTTTTGCAACAGAAATATTTATTTGCTAGGTCAGGGGCTCCCAAACTGTGCGTCGCGACGCCCCGGGGCGTCAAGGCGCTGTCCCAGGGGCGTCACGAACCGGTATACTTACGTTGTATTCTAAAGTTATACGCAGGTAAGATACCCGCGTATTACAAGGGATCCGCATAAACTCCCATTACAATATTGTAAAGGGAGTCGCATTACAAAAAAGATTGGGAACCCTTGTTAGCTAGCTAATCAAAAACATTGGTATTTTCATTGAAGTTGTCTTTGGGCTTGTAGATTTGCTTAATACTAAAATCTGTAAATCTTTGTTAAACCCGCAAGATATACCATAAGCCATAACAGACAGAATAGTTAAATATCATTCGTATGGAGGCTAACGAGCTTATCGACCGTTCACTTTGGACCATCCTTTCATATTCATGGTCCACTGTGGCTTAAATCCCACCAGCTACAATGGACCATTCGGTCTAAAATCGACGATCATTTTACCTAGGTAGGTAAGTTATCATAGCGTCATCATCATATCAGCCGAAAGACGTCCACTGCAGGACAAAGGCCCCCAAGGATCACCACGATGGCCGGTCCTACGCCACCCGCATCCAGCGGCTTCCGGCGACCCTAACAAAATCGTCGATCCACCTTGTGGGGGACCTCCCCACGCTGCGTCTTCCGGTCCGTGGTGAATCCAAAAAGATAATCTTTATGAAATTTCGTAAATTTTGTGTACTCAAAATATGTTGAATATTTGTCAGATTGTTCAGAATGAGCTGAATCTATGGTATAAGTTTTCGTTAGGATGTCACTTACACCCGGTATAACAAACAATGACCCCCATTCTGTTGATTACAAACTAAACAAATTTAATCTCACTATCCCTTTGTAAGAGAATATAAGAAAGGGATGTAAGATATTTTAGTCCTGTCAGATTAGTCCGAACACTTATTTCAACGTGAATTTAAGCGATCTATAATATTGATCACGACCATTTAATACCCGTATATTACGACGCCGACGGCATGGACTAATTTGACAGCATTAAAAATGTTCTATCATTTTTCAATAAGGTTTACATGAAACAGAGGTGACGTGACTGATATTAAGTAATATTAGTTAAGTTCGTAAACAACAGAATTGGCACCAATGTCTAATAATAACAACATTGGATGTTTATTTTTAAATTTATAACTAATGTATTTCACAATAAAAGTTCAATGAATGATTTTAAATCACAATTATCGTTGTTGTGCTAAATGACTTTAGACCTTGTTATTACATATACTTGACATCTTATTACTTCAGATATTTATATAAATAATGTCATACTTGTTATATTATATACGTCAATTGATGTTCTAAAAGTTATTACTAGGTTTCCCACGCGGTTTTACCCGCTATAAAACGTAGGCTATGTTACTTTCCGGTCCATAAACTATGTCTAAAATCACGTCGATTTGTTTCTTCATTGCTGCGTAAAAGAAGGATAAGGCAGACAGACAAAACACGATTTGAAATTTAGGTATAGCTAAGGAAGTAAGGATGTGCTTTGGGGACATCAAAATCAGAATTGGTTATAATGTAGCTTCCTATTAGAGAAAGAATTAGAAGTTCGAACTGGACCACTAACTCCGAAAATTACGTCTTCCATCCGAACATACAAATTTACAAACTTAAGCTCTTTATAATATTAGTAAAGATCAGATCTTTTCCTAGCTTTAACATTTAATCTTCGGATTTTTAAAACATAAACAATACCCAGTCAGCCTTAAGCTTACCACAGTTATTGTCCTTGCTACATTTAGAGAGGCTTCAAACCTCCTTTCGAAAATTCCTCACGATCACAAGCTAGACATAACGATCTACAAACTTTACAAAGAGCTGTTATTATAACGGCATTAGATGATATCAAGCTCGTGTTAAAATTGGATTAATTTTCATTTCACAAATTGAATTCATGATTTTACGGTTAAAATTAACATGCGTCAATTTATAGCCTCTCGTAAAGCAGTAGCGAATAGACAATAGACGGACAGATTTTCTTACTATAATCAACTTTCAAAACAGAATATAACCTTATTAGGCCGCACATGGAGTATTGGTCCTGTCACACCTTTGGACCTGTCTCGGTGCAAAAGCGAGCCACTCGTATTGTCGACGATGTCGAACTTGCTCGTGGTTTAGCCTCCGAAGAGACATAGGCTAACATTTTGACCTGCTGCCAGCGTAATCATTCTTTCATCGCACCGCTCGCCGAAGATGTGGCGCTCATCAACATACTAAACTTTTTGTAATAAATAAAAATTCTTAATAAAAAACTGTTTCCATTGTTACAGAACTCCGTGAAGCATTTGAAGCTGAAGCCCAAGAAGTGAAGAAACCTCGTCTGCTCCTCACAGCTGCTGTTCCTGTCGGTCCTGACAACATCAAGAGTGGATATGACGTACCTGCTGTGGCCAGGTCAGTAAACACTCAAGTTAATCATATAGGTATTACAGCTGGTGGAAGCTACTTATGAGAAGCGCCATTTTAGTAACTTGATGAAGAAACTAGGGTATATTGAGCTGAAGAGTATTTTGGACTGTTAATTATCTGAATACTTATATAAAAAGAAAACGGTATTGGTGCCGATTCTGTTGTTTACAAACTTAACTAATATTAGACAAGTCATCTCTCTTTCATTTTAACCTTATTGAAAAAAGATAGAACATTTTTAATGCTGTCAGTTTAATCCATACCGTCGTAATGTACGGGTAAATAGTCGTGACCAATAAAGATCGCGCTTAAATTCACGTTGAAATGTGTGATCGGATTAAACTGACAGGACTAAAATATCTTGCATCCCTTTCTTATATTTACTATTAGAAAGAGATATAGTGAGATTAAATTTATTTTAGTTCGTAAACAACAGAATCGGCTCCATTGTGACGTAATCATCCCCTAATCATAAAATAGGGGATCGCGGGTGAAATCGCGGTGCGAAAAGCCAGTTTGAGTATATTTCGTGGGCTTTTTTTTACACCAAAGTAAAATGCTCACAAAGTTTTGTTCCCCTGCGTATAAGAAGAATCTATAAATTATAAAAGAAGATTCCGAAACATTACTTCATGTAGTATACCAGTGTTATGTTACTGAAATATTATTTGTTCCTAAATGCACCAATATCAATCACACGATATATTTGTTGTCGAGATGCTTTTAAGCCTCATACATAATGAGGAAATGAGGTCATGGCCAATTTCGCCGAAATCAGGCTAAACGAACAAAGTCGCAGCGAAACAAAAAGTCAGATTTAGATGGCCGGAACATTTAAATATTGACCTAAATAAATAAATTATTCCGAAATATAACTAGTGTTGTTACCAATGCTATCGATGGTTACAAATTTATGCTTATACGTTTTTGTTTAGTTATTTAAATATAGGTAGCTGCGTTTGACCAACTACTCTTTGAGAAAGTAGTACACATTGTCAGAAGATGATTCAATGTAGTTTTGAAAAAATAGTTTTTTGTAGTATAAAAAATAAGAGACAAATAATACATTAACATTTTTGCCTAATGTAGATAAAAAGAGATCTGTTATCCATAACATTCAGTTTAAAGTCTTTAAGACAAGTCTAAAATAATAAATGCTCTAAATTACATAAAAACCCACCTTAAGTATTTTCTAATATGCACTTCACTTGACTGCAAATCAATCCAAGTATTTAAACACTGTAAAATTGATATATGCACATATAAGTAACATTTTATAAAAATACTTTTTTTATATTCTGAACAGTATCGATATCATCACCCACTGCTCAACAACACTATTCAGAACAAAAAATGTCCCGCTTATGTGGTTTGCGAAATTATCTCCTATTATTCTTACTTTATTTTCCATATTCCTATATAATGTAAAAACAATCATTTAAACATTATTCTAGAAACGTTGTGAAGTTTAATTAGAAAGCCGATAGTTCCCTTGAATCTGTTATCCTATTATTCTGTAACAATATTATTCTAACCATTGGCGTAGCTACCGGAGGGCTAGGCGGGGCAGTGCCCCGGGGCCCCCATGCTTGGGGAGGCCCCCAAATCCTCTTAATGATTTTTTTTTATTGATTAGCTAACCTCTTATTGAAAATTTTCGCACCTTCGGAATCTGAATAAAATAGGTTGAAACAATATTATAATCAAGGCAACTCATTTAAAAAAATACAGAGAAATTCCCGACAAGTTTTAAATTCTATTTACACCCCAGGGGGCCCAGTTATATTTTGCACCAGGGCCCTTTGTCACCTAGCTACGCCACTGATCCTAACAAGTTGGAACCTTATACATCGCCTTTGTTTTGAATTTCAATGTCCTCCAGGCAATTTTATTATTAGCGAGAAACAAAACAAACAGAATTATTATGTTATTAAAATTTTTGCCCTGAGGTGCAGCCCTATTTCTTTATCAAATACGAATCGGAGGATTTGTCCTTATTACGAAATGGTAACAGATGCTATTTACTAATTATCTTTATCCTTGTTGATTGTAGTAAATTGTTGTATTTTCGCCAAAATAATGAAGACATTGATGATTTCTGGACTAATGGTAGAGTCAAATTGTAACCTTCATAAACCTCAGGGTAATAACTTAATAAATGCTCACTTATCATATTTATTGAATTTGCAACCGAAGATATTAAAAAGTAAATACTTATCATATAATTAATAGTATGATTTGAAATAGGTGATAATGTGTTTCTACTTCTAAACCTACAAGAGAACTGGCTCTTAATTGCAGCTGCCGAGATATACCGGTAGGTTCTTGGCAGACTTTCAACTTGAGAATGTTTCCCATTGCAGAAAGCTCAAGCTCATTGTGAAATTCGAACGTGACCTCCATCACAGCTCTCCACAGTCTTTAAACTAAATATGCTCAAAATATTCTCCCTTATTTCCATTAGTTACCTGGACTTCATCAACCTGATGGCATACGATTTCCACGGCAAATGGGAGAGGGAAACTGGTCACAATGCTCCTCTATACGCGCCATCGTCAGACTCCGAGTGGAGGAAACAGCTGTCCGTGGACCACGCTGCTCATCTCTGGGTTAAGCTTGGAGCTCCTAAAGAGAAACTCATCATTGGTAAGATGATTTATATATTATTGATACATAAAGCTTAGTGAATACAAGTTTCAGATCAGGGAAAGGATTCAAGTAGCAGGTCGAACTTTGAAATTTCAAGTTTTTAAGGTTGTGAAACAGACAACTTAAGATTTTGATCCTAAAGGTCTATAATCACACCTACTCGTTTGCAATTCTGATCGGAAGGGACGAGTTTCTTTGATTAAAAATGTAAAGTTGCAGTCGTTATTTACCGTTGAATACAATTCAGAAGTTGGGGAATTACCATTTAATTTAGAAAATTAACCAATCAGTCCATCATTCAAATCGCGACTGCAACTGCGACCTTAAATAATATCACATGTGACCCTTGCTTTATACTGGGTTACACACGAAATTCAACCCTCGAAAATAGAAAGCTTACATTTTTTGAAAAATAATCAACATTTCTCTGATCAGAATATCTTATGCTTAGCCAACAATCTATGACCTAAACAATAAGGAATAACAACAAAAATATCTAATTAGTCCGTCAGTTAGATTATCAAAAAATATTGGATACGTATTTTTTATTTTGATCCGAAAACAAAAAATAACGAAGACACAGTGCGTTAAATTTTTCCGGTCTGCAAAAAGTGTACTAAAAAGTAGTTGTACAATGACGTGACAAGCCCCAATCCTGCACTTTGATGGGACTTATCTTTGTAATTTCTTATTGATTTGATAAAATAAAAAATACGTATCCAATATTTTTTAATAATCTAACTGACGGACTAATTAGATTTTTTTGTTGTTATTCCTCATTACTTGTTTCAAACAAAAGCCAATTTCATAATAATACCTAATTTACACGAGTTAGGTCCAGTTGTATCGACTGACATTGACATACGTGTAATAGTTATAAATGATTTACTATCAGTATTTTGTCAGGTTGATTGCTCTGAAAACTTTTGTAACTAATCGGTTACTTTTACTAATGCGGTTCGATACAACCGGACCTTAGAGCCGTACCTAATTCCAAATCTGAACCAAAATATCAAACGATTCTATATTCAAATATAATTCCAGGTATGCCAACATACGGACGTACGTTCACCTTGTCCAATCCTAATAACTTCAAAGTGAATTCCCCGGCCAGCGGAGGCGGTAAAGCCGGAGAGTATACAAAGGAGAGCGGATTTCTTGCCTACTATGAGGTGGGTTTAATTAAAAATTACGTTCATATTAGACATACCCTAAGTTATCACCTGGTGAGAGAATGTTTTTTAAAGTTTTTAGTAGGTATTATATCAGCTGCAATGTCTTTTATTTTAATTTGAAAAGAAGTTTCTCAATTCAAATAAAAACTTTTTAATTTGGAAGAACAGAAAATTTGAATTCTATTATCATACTTTTAAAAGATGACGGCGGTTTCTGTCAACAGTTATTATTTTTTTTAAAAGCAAAGGTCGTCCAAATTTTTCTATCAAATTAAAACACGCTCCTACATCGGCCATCAGCCATCAGCCATCAGCCTAAATAATTTCCATTAAACTTCAGAATTCTAAATATAACTGAACGTCAACCTAAAGTTCTCAAGAGACAGCATAAATTCCAGTTTAAAATTCAGAACTTACTTTGATTTATGAACTGTTGCTTTTGGGAATGTCTAACTTCGCGGTAAATCCAAATTTTAAACTACGAGTATGTCAGGATGGGCTAAAATTAGCTTTTAATCAATTAACTATGTACTTTTTGTATTTATTTTATTACGTTTTCTTTATCTTGATCAAAGTAGAAATTAATGGCATAGAATAGAAGAATAACCTAAAGTTTGTATAATTTCGCCATTTTAAAATTTCAAATCAGATTATAAGAATGAAAAATTTAATAGTTCTTGACGTCACATAACTACACGCAACATTTCTCAGTTATTATTACTCTGAGTCAGAATAAGCTTACCACTTTTTGTCATATCATCACTAAAATTGTTTTTGTGTTAAAACAGTAAAAATCTATCAACATTTATAATAACTTTATTAAAACTATGAATATTCTTAATTAGGTGTGCGATATCCTCCGCAACGGTGGCGCATATGTATGGGATGATGAAATGAAGGTGCCCTACGCCATACACGGTGACCAGTGGGTGGGTTTCGATGATGAAAAATCAATTAGACACAAAATGAGGTAAGATGATGTCATAACATGGTTTTATTATTAGCTCAATAAATTACCACATGATATTCACATTAAATGAATTTTTAACCTTTGAAAAAGGTTTAATTTCCTTTTAAAGTTTCTTGCTATCAAAACCTTCCTTGTATCAATGATTCTATTTTATTGCTATCACAGTATTTATCTATAGTTTGAACGCGCTAATCTCCGGAGTTACAGGTTCGATTCGAAAAATGATTTCACTAATAGGAAGCTATAATATTCCTACTTTTATCCCGGGAACGCGATTGAAACCGCGGGGAACAGCTACTATGTGATAAAGACGACGAATAGGGTTGTTGACTGGCATATCAAATCAGCTACTTTTTAATAAATGTCAAAATTATAGTTTATTTGGAATTTTGTATGAAATACTACACTATGACATTATAGTTTCACAGCATCCAAATGATCTACTCTTAGTGGTTCTACTGGTTAATTAAAAATCATGAAAAGCATTAAATGTACAACATATTTGTTGTTTTCACGTGTTTTTAGATGTTTTATATATTGGTTAGTGTTTGGTCATTTATTATCGACACTGTCAACTAGCCTATTACTAGAATCTTTACAGCAATTTTCTTCATTAATTTCTGATACAGATGGATCAAGGATAATGGGTTCGGAGGTGCTATGGTGTGGACCGTCGACATGGACGACTTTAACGGTGACGTTTGTGGTGGAGATGTCAAGTATCCTCTCATTGGAGCGATGAGGTTTGTGGATTCTCTTTCGTATATTACAAATTTGTAACAAAATTTTTCAAATGCTTCAAAGTACCTACAGTGAAAATTTTACTGTGGTTAATGATGAGTCACGTAGTTTTTCTTCTAGATCTAACCTCTTTCTTATTTGTATGTATGTATCTTACTACCTGTATGCGTATAAACTCTTTTGCTTTATAGCACAGACTTCGAAATTAAGAAAAACAACTACTGTCAAAACGATACAAAATCAATGTCCTAATTTTATCAATCCACAAAATAAAATGTAAATCTATTTAAAATAAACACGATATAACTAAACTAATATAAAAAACTATACCCAACACTACCTAATGTTTCAATTTCCAGAGAGGAACTCCGTGGTATTTCCCGTGGAAAGGACGCCAAAGACGTCGACTGGGCATCAGTAGCGGCAAGCGTAGTCTTTGAAGAGACCGAGAAGCCCGAACCAATCAAGATCAGTTTATCAGATGTACTGAGTAGGGTGAAGAAACCAGTTAAATCCAGTCTTATCATCAGAAACAATAATGCTGCTGCACTCGATAAAAATAGTAAGTTTTTTGGTATATCTACTATCTAAAGCAGCTGATGGTAAACGGTTACCGGAACTTATAGACGCTTGCAACATCAGAGTAACTACCCTGCTAAAATCTCTTCACATATGTTGTTCTCTCTTGGAAAAATCACGTAGAAGTTTTGTTGATACAACAAAAGCCAAAGTTGAATCTGATAGAGTTGTTGTGTATTTTACAAAAAGCCTTTATCGATTGTAGTTTGCAAATGAAGGTTCATACAATGAAAGTTTTTAACTGACACTGAGATTTTTAACTGAGATGATAATGTAGCCTGTGGGTTTGTTTAAATTTGGTGACAATCGACTGATTTTCTTTGACTTACGCAAATTAAACACTTGAACACTATCTTGAATTTAATTATTTTTCAAAATGTTTTTATCAGCGTTAGCTAAAATCTAGTCAATTAGAGAAAAAGCAAATAATACTTTACAATAGCTTTTACTTTTGCGATAAAAAAAACGAAAATTGATAAATTTAACTTTTGTGCTTCAATTAAAGTCAATAAAACAATTTAGTAATTTTTAAAACACTTTCTTATTCTTTAGATAATAAATAATTGATATCTTTTACTTTCAAATTTCGATTGTGAGTGAGTATTTAAGTAGCCTTAATCATAGCAATCATTTCCTCAAAAAAAAAAGTTTTATAAACTTTCTATTATTATTACGATATAATTTGTTTAATTGTCTAAAATAACTCATATTTTTAAAGTTATGTAACATAAAAGAATTGTTATAAATTTATAATTATAATTAATTGTTTCTACAAGTTCCTTTATTATCTAAAATGTAATTTGAATGTTCATACTTTTTAATTGTTCAAAATGCTAAAGTTTCGCTGTAATCAAACTTTCACTAAACTCATTATGATATAAAGGTTTTTGTTTATGTACTATTTACTCGAATGTGTTTTATCAGATGACTAACCATTCAATTCAAAATATATACCTACCTATATAAATAAAATAGAAGAATAATTTATAAGGCATTGGGGCCGATTATGTTGTTTACAAATTAAACTAATACCTATTAGTCACGTCATTATTGAAAAAAGATTATTTTGAATGCTGTTGATAAAGAGATATTATAATGACCTCCTTATTAACCTCCTTAAAAAAAAAGGAGGAGGTTCTCAATTTAGCTGTATGTATTTTTTTCTTATGAACCGATTTTATTCATTCTTCTTGCGTTGGGTTCTGTACAGCTCCAAGGTAGTCCCATATATTTTTTTCTTTGAAGGAGGTTGTACTACTTTTTTTTAAGTTGATTATTCAATTATCAAATATATTGATATTTCAACCTTACGCAACTATAGCCGATATCCCTAAATTATGTCTATACACTATTATAGTAGAACCATAGATAACATACGAACCAACAACAATAAATAGGATAGGTAGGTACAATATTTTTTTCCAAATCTAATTTAATAATTTTCTTATACTTAAAATACAACTAAACTACTTATAGATATAAATAAAACCATAAAACGAACATAATTGTAAATAAAAAACTCTTCCCTCGATTTTTTTTTTTTTTGAAAGGACTAAGTTGGTAGCCTCAGATGGCTGCAACAACCTTACCGGACAAATCGGCGAGCGCAGAGGGCTCTCAGCCGGGTAATATTTAGGTAACAACGCCTGAGGGCACCCCCGAATGGAGTACGAACCTCGGCTCAGGGCGTAACCGGGAGAGGGGGAGGACTTTGTACGAGTTACGACTACTTGGGGGTGGTTGGATTACTGTAGGCAGCTCGGGCCGCTTGAACGGGACGAGACTGAGTGGGACGTCGCGGCGGTCCTCGCCGTCGAGGACGGTAGCGTGATCGGTTGTGTGAACTTGTGTGTAGTGTGTTGTGTACTTTTACGAGCTTCGTCAGCATCGATCACTTCCCTCGATAATCGGTATAACAAAACACTATTTAATTTCAACACAATCATAGCAATGTTACAATAAAATTGCTGCTCCTTACAGTTCAGGCGTTTATTTTATACAATTTTTTTATAATATAATAGGTATGGTGTCAAAGAAAAATTAAATTTAAATACATTTTGTAAAGTAATCACTATAATAGTTCAGTACCTACCTTCTTAATCTTCTCCGTGTTAGGTATCTACCCAATAGCAAGAATTATACTAGAAGTTTTTTTGCCATCTCTTTTTAGGGATTACTTAATACAAAAACATTTTCTCGAACAGTCATTGCCGATGAAATATTATTTCTTACAAATAATTTTGTATTAGCAAATCCTTTTGAGGATCCCTAAAATTTTCCAACAGCGCTCCAACGAGGCATTTCGAACATGTCAAGTGCAAAGCTTATATGTAAACAGTCATGTTTGGCAAATTCCATCTTTTAACAAGCCTCTGGCATGGCGTGGCAAGCGATGTGTGAAAGTGAATATTGAAGATTATATTTTGTTCGTCATTGTCCTACAAGCTTCCACATTGTATTGACATCAAATAAATGTATTTGGAGAGTTATAAAAGTAACAGTTCATAATCTTTCCCCTCGGTGTCATCCTCACTCCTTTAGGGGTTTTATTTTGTAAACTATTCCATATTGGTACCTTTTCCGAACAAATATACAATGTATATCTAAAATTTATTTAACTTTCAATTATTATGTTAAAAAATATGTCCCAACAAAAAGTAACTTTAACAAACTCAATCAATCAGTTTCTCTTTCTTAGAATTTAAAAGAATAAATACTATAGTTCAAGTCAGCAAAACGTTAAATACTGTTACAGAATATCGGGCATCAAAATCTTTAAACACAAAAACACTGAACTTTCATAGGTACTTCAAAAACAAGAAACGGTGTATTTGGCACTGAAAGCTACAAATCTCCAGTGTGAGTGCCACAAGGGTCACTTTTAGGTACTCAGTTGTTCCCAACTGCCAAGAATGGCTTAGGAAACTCGACAATGCGACATAGTTGCTAAAAGTTTGAAACATCGACTGCTTTTGCGTTCAAGTATTTTCAGAGACCAGAATTGGAGGAGCTATGAACGGCCCAAGATTCTTCCTCTTTCTTTGCAATTATAGACAATGTTGATGGAATGGGGAGGTCAGGTTTAAATGGTGAGGTGTAGCAAATGGGGTTTTTGATTTAATACCTTCAAGTTTATGACGTAACCTCGCGACAATCTTTACAAGTGGGTGCTTTTCATTTCTACGTGCTTTGAAGCAAAGCGTCGGTGATAAATAAGACATTTTCATTGTTAATAGTTGTTTTAGTCGGATATTCTACGAAGATTTATAGAGTTAATAAACTTTTTAGAGCTTCAAAGTTTTGCGATCGAGCGATTTAAAATTATGCTTGCGATGGCATTTTTATTGTACGGCTCTTTTTAGTCGTCAATCATTCGTTACCAAATTAACTTTTTCTGTGTCTAGTGATTTGAACTTTGATTACGATCTTCTGTGCTTTGATTTGATTGATGATCAGTTTTTGCTGAAACCTCTTTTGATTTGATCAAGATTTAAATAATTTAAAATGTTATAAATAAAACGGGTGGATTATCCAATTCAATTTTATAAATTATTTTGAGAATGCATACTTTCTTATATTGCATACGAGATGTATGTTTTCCTTGAATCATTTTATTGTTATAATAAATGATATGTTTTTTATATTTTAATTGATGTTATTTAATCAATGACTCCTTAATGGCTGAATGGATTCACTGGCTAAGCATATAATTTATTAAACCGAGAATAATATTAAAAACACAGTTCAAACCAAGAGGTGAAACATAATTTAATAAACATGAAAAGAGCTATATGATGTTGTTTTTGAGAAATTATCTACCACAAATTCACTGAAATAAATTAATAAATAATTGCGAAAATATTTAATCAGTGAAAACAAAAATCTATAATGTTATTTTCTTTGATTTTCTAACCAACCCTTTTATCCACAGAGCGTGAACCACAAGTCCTTTGCTACCTTACGTCATGGTCCTCAAAGAGGCCAAGCGCCGGTCGCTTCACGCCAGAAAACGTTGATCCAACCCTCTGCACGCACCTCATCTATGCGTTTGCAACCCTGAAGGATCACAAGTTAACTGAAGGAGACGAGAAAGACGCCGATATGTACGATAAAGTTGTCGCTTTGAGAGAGAAAAACCCGAATTTGAAGGTACAATAGTGATGCGTGTTATAAAAGCTAATTATACGGCTGCTAAATATTCAAATAACACTATAATAAATATGCATATCCTGTATAAACCTTTTGTCTTTCGGATAGATAATAATGGTGCCGATTCTGTTGTTTACGAACTTAACTAATATTAGACAAGTCACCTCTCTTTCATGTTAAACTTATTGAAAAAAGATAGAACATTTTTAATGTTGTCAGTTTAGTCCATGCCGTCGTAATTTACGGCTAAATAGTCGTGATCAATTAAGATCGCGCTTAAATTCACGTTGAAATATGTGATTGGACTAAACTGACAGGACTAAAATATCTTGCATCCCTTTCTTATGTTTACTATTAGAAAGAGATATAGTGAGATTACATTTATTTAGTTCGTAAACAACAGAATCGGCACCATTATCTAGTTTCAGATGTATTACCACTTTCAGTTGGACAAATATGAAGAAGTGTCTCATTGTTTTGCATTTCTTAATAAGTCTAATATTTTAGATCCTCCTCGCCATCGGTGGATGGGCCTTCGGTTCCACTCCCTTCAAAGAGCTGACCTCCAACGTGTTCCGTATGAACCAGTTTGTTTACGAAGCTATCGAATTCCTCAGGGACTATCAGTTCAATGGTTTGGATGTCGATTGGGAATACCCAAGGTAAGTGATAACTTTTGTTTTTTTTTCAAGCAGTTTTGCTAGTAGGTAATAGTTATAAAGCATTCATAAATCCATATTACTTAATCAAATTAATCTTCTAATTAAAACTCAATCCTTTTAGAAGCTTAACATTAATAAGCTTTATTCGAGTTAATTATTCAACAAGCAACTCAACCTTTATTTACCCTAAAACAATCAAAACTGGTAAATTATAAATGATCATTTGATTTTGAAACAATTTAAACTTCATTGTTACTCAGTAATCCTATTATTGGGAAATAATATTGCTATTGAAGTATGAAATCTCTGTTTTGAGAGAATTAATTGATTGAATTATTAAAGCATTGGTTTGAAATCAGCATTTAACTTGTACATTTACCTGTATTTGAGGTTGAAACAGTATTTTCTCCATTTTGTATAGGAACTGAATCATTAATATATTTCTATTTTTACAGAGGAGCCGATGATCGTGCAGCATTTGTTTCTCTTCTCAAAGAACTTCGGTTAGCATTTGAAGGTGAAGCGAAGACCTCAGGCCAACCTCGTCTCTTGCTTACTGCTGCTGTCCCAGCATCTTTTGAAGCAATCGCTGCTGGATATGACGTTCCTGAAATTTCTAAATACTTGGTAAGATTAACAATTGATTTAGTAAAATTGACAGTCATTTAATTACTGTATTTCTATAAAATTGTTCTACTGAGCTTTTACTTTTCGTTTTCTAGGACTTCATCAACGTCATGACTTACGATTTCCACGGTCAGTGGGAGCGCCAAGTTGGACACAATAGCCCTCTGTTCCCTCTAGAAAGCGCTACTAGCTACCAAAAGAAGCTCACTGTGGTATGTACTAAGTCTAATTATTGATTATCTCTAGATCTGTCCCTTTTTATAGCTTTGCCATAAACAAAGATGGATATACCTTAATGCTGTACTCTTTGATCCAGTTTTCTTTTCTATAACTAGAAACTGAGTACATTATGTATCAAATGGCATTTATATATTACAGGATTACTCAGCACGCGAATGGGTACGTCAAGGCGCACCTAAAGAGAAACTTATGATTGGTATGCCTACCTATGGCAGATCTTTCACCCTAATTAATGATACTCAGTTCGACATCGGTGCTCCTGCCTCCGGCGGTGGTAAGTTTAAGATAATTTATTCTAAATTGTGTTATTTTTATTACTAAGCCTCCGGGCTGTCTGTCCGCCTGTCTGTCAGCGGGCTAATATGTATTACTGACGCCTCTATAACGGCTAATAATAAAAATGAAATAAAATAAAACAATAAAAGTGGTCCTCATATAATAACCTCAAGTTGAAAATCTGTCGCCAAGCACCTTTCGGTGTGTTCCGACAGCTGCACTTGAGAGCCAGTTCCATTCTAGGCTGTGTGTGCTTACCATCATCGGCCACATCATCACTGACCACGGTGAGATTGTGGTCAAACACAGGCCTATACATAGTAAAAAAATAAATAAAAAACAAGCGTGACGTTTATTCAACGTTTTTGCTCGACCTTGACAATCGCTTTATCTCATGAACCATAATAAGTAGACAGTTACAATTTCCACAAAAAGTGTATTTTTATTGCGGCTATAACAACTATTGACGTACGATGGATGGTACAAAACCCTTCAAGTGCGAGTCCGATTCGCACTTGTCCAATTTTTAAAACAATTGATCCAACCAAACAACTAAATCTTTTCTTGTCACATTACAGGCCAAGCTGGTCGATTCACCAACGAAGCTGGTTTCATGTCTTACTACGAAATTTGCGAGTTCCTTCGAGAAGATAACACTACTCTTGTATGGGACAACGAACAAATGGTGCCTTTCGCTTACAGAGATGATCAATGGGTTGGATTTGACGATGAAAGATCTCTTAAAACTAAGGTCAGTATTTATCTTTAAAACAAGCAACAAACAGTATTTAGCTTTAATTTCAAATTATATAGACAATGAAGAGACAAAGTGAATCAAGCAGAATGCTTAAAGTTTTGGAGATATGATGCTTAAAAAAAACCTTTTTAATAGACTTCATGAGGTGAAATCACCAATAAAACTAGTAACAAATACATTTTTGTATTTCATAGATGGCTTGGCTCAAAGAAGAAGGCTTTGGTGGTATCATGGTATGGTCTATCGATATGGATGACTTCAGAGGATCCTGTGGAACTGGAAAATATCCGCTCATCACAGCAATGAAGCAAGAATTAGGAAGCTACAAAGTCAGACTGGAATACGACGGACCTTATGAGACTATAGCTAGTTCTAGCGGCCAGTACACTACTAAAGATCGTAAGTATTATTTCATCATCATCCTCATATCAGCCAAAAGACGTCCACTGCTGAACAAAGACTTCCCCCAAGGATTTCCACTATGACCGGTCTTTGTGCTACCTGCATCCAGCGGTTTCCCGCGACCTTCACAAGATCGTCGGTCCACCTGCCTACGCTGCGTCTTCTGGTTCGTGGTTGCTACTCGAGAACCAATCAGCCCTAGCGGCAGTATAGTTTCTGCTCCCACATTTGTCCCATGTACCTATAAAATATATTTTTTTTAATTTTCAGCCAATGAAGTTACCTGTGAGGAAGAAGATGGACACATATCATACCACCCTGACAAAGCTGACTGCACTATGTACTACATGTGTGAAGGTGAAAGGAAACACCACATGCCTTGTCCTTCAAATCTTGTCTTTAACCCCAATGAGAACGTCTGTGATTGGCCAGAAAATGTCGAAGGCTGCACCCATCATACTCAAGCCCCAGCAGCTAAACGATAAGTTCTAGATATTGTCAAATAGCTTTTAACCATTCTCTGTTCACGTTTGCTATAATAAAATAGCTTTATGGAGTTATTTACACGTAGACATTATTTAAATTTATACGATACATGTTTCGTTTAATAGCTATGTAAATAGCGCTAACATTAAATAGTGTTCAAAATTTGTTTATTTTGATGATTTCATCGTAGCAACGAATGATAAGCAAACTCGAATAGAAACGTTTGTGTGATTGTTAACGCTTTTTTAAATGTTCGTCGGATGAATAGATGAATATAAATCACATTTAAAAATCAGAATCAACCACCAATACTATAAGTACTTAAATAGTATGTTTTACGTAAATATATTTTATTTATTGGCGATAGTCGGCTCATATCGGAATGTGAATGAAAGGATTTGTGTGATATAATGTAAATTTCTTAACATTATTATTGATCAAATTAGTTGTATGTAACTATTGTTAAATTATATTTTTAGGTTAGCATCGTACTCTCTCAAAGGTACATAATAATTAACTGTTCTTTTTTACTCAAATTTACTTCGGACGAAATCAATAGTACAGATTGTTGTAAATTCTCTACCAATTTTTTTAAAAAGAGAATAATTATTATGACATTATTATAAACTATAAATGGTACGAGTATTGTGTACTTTTGGGACGGTATTTTTGTATTTTAAAATTTAAGTAGCAACCTGAAGCTTTTTTTTACTTTAACATTAAACAAATACTCAAATCAGCTAAATCACTGCCTATGATACTGCCAATTTGGTTTTAGGGAAGATAAAAAAATAATGCACGTAACAGTGACAAAAGGGTTAAATGTGACATTATTATAATTTTAGTTAAATTAAGTGATTAAACTTTGTAAATATTGTATTTAGATACAAAAAGAGATGTAAGAGTATTATTAAAGAGTTTTTAAAAAACTAATTTTCTTTTTATAAAAATATAATAAACAGGTGTAATCCCACCTATAAAAGCTGACAAAGATTTAAACTATATTCAAATAATATTTTTATCCACACCATGCTAACTTTTTTTTATACTTAAACGAGTCGATTCAGGCTAAATTGGATTGAAATCCATCAATTGGTGGTAATTTTTAAATGACGATTAAGATATGTAAAAAAAAACATACAGCATTAAAAAAATCCTCGAGGCGTGTACTGCTGCCGATCAACGGCAAGGTCCCCAAAAGGCTGGCAGTGTTTCCTCTTTGGATGGCTAAGCCTCGTTTGCGGAAAAAAGTCCACCAATTTTTTTTTTATAATTAGGTACTACTTTTTTTTATTTACGAATTCTTTTTTAGAATCTACTTACTATATCCAAGAACAAAATAGTTGGATTATTAGTTTTTGATAATCAAAAATAAGTAGGTAGGTCAGTGTAGGTAGGGGTGGGTAGGTCCCAGTTTTTTAAATTCTCAGGGCAGGACAACGTTTGCGGGATCAGCTAATATATAATATAATTAACAACCTGTACCTACTTGAGGCTATTTATAATCGCGAAACATGACAACCGTTAATGGAAAACTCACGGGCATATCCCGTGTGTATAGAATTTCCCATTCCAAAATCACAAGCAACATTGAGCTTTTACCATTTAGATAGAAAAGCCAATTTCCAACGTTTGTATATTCGAAGCCATGCATAAACGGATGAGTTTGTGATTAGGTGAATTTCCCGATTATAGTTCAGATTATAGATTGCAAATATGGCACGATATCTTTGTATGGACTTCAGAACGGCTGCACCCTATTTGATAAACCCACCGGGAGAGTCGGAAATGTCGATAGTGTATGAAAATCTTAATAAAAATCACCCGGGTGACGCCGGGTATGGCCTACTAGTATAATATACAAAAATTGCTCGTTTATTAGATGTTAATATAAGTAAAAAAATTAAATAAAAAAAATACAGCTCTACGGCAAAAAAAATACAAATAAGCAGCTACATTATCTACAACAATAATTGGAATACAAGTAAGAATAAGTACCTAACCCTTTTCTTTCCACTTCGGCACATAACACTTTCTCAACAGGCTTTTATAGCTCAAAGGCACATTTTCATGAAATTCAAAAGTACTTTTAACTTCGCGCCTTAGCAATCGATTATTTGGGAACGCTGCCGACTTTCTCGTATAGATTCCTGACACGTCGTGTCGAATTTTTCAACTTCGCTTTTTGCGATAGAATACAATTATGTTGGGTCCGTAAATTACTTGCTTAAGTTCGTTTTAACTACCTAATTGTATTTGGCTTCGCAAAAATCAAAAAAATCCATTACAACGTATTTTTTTGCCTTCAAAACGGAAATCCACAAAAATCGGTCGACAATTGACAGAGATATCTACATAAGAAAAAAATACATTCAGTCAAACATAGAACCTCCTTCTTTTTTGAAGTCGGTTAAAATGGGCTTATGTCTGGCCAAAGACGGACAAAGCCTATGTAGCCTCTAGACCAGAAGAAACCGGTTGGCGTTGGTAAGCACGCCACCAATGGGTTGCCCACCCACCCCCTTTTTGAAGAACGACATATCGCTGAGAAAATACCGTAATGGGAAGCTCATTCCATATCTGAATGGTCATAATAGGAACGTCCGATTGAATCGTTGTGTCGATCGGGCACCTCGAGAATTATGAGGACTATATCGAAAAATGGTCGTTTTACCCGAATGCAGCAAACTCAAATATGAGGGTATGTTTGACCTGTATGTATTTATTTCCTAACTTCACTCGTAATTACAGGGCTGAACCGATTTTCATGAATATTATGTCATTAGATTCGACATTATCACTGGGTGTTTATAATATACAGTTACAAATCTGTCAGATTTTCTTCTAAATTCTTTGTGTACCTATACTTTTGTATTTCTTGTTGTACATAAACTTAACTGGCCCTCGGATTGGTCATTTACCAAATCGAAGCGTGTAAACTTTTTCTCAGTAGCCTCACCTTGCCTTTATGATTTTAATGCCTTATTACGATCTCCGTTACGAACAGTCTTGGCTATCGATCGAGACATTACAATCTTAGATCACGCACTAACACTTAATTTTACACATGTGCACCCGACACTCAATAGGCCCCCGTTATACGATCCAAATGAATCGAACATAAAAATGATTCAATATCTTTTATGCAATAAATTCTTGGATTCTGGAGACAATGATGTAATTTATTAAAGTATTTTTTTATTAATTTGAATAACAGTCAATTGTTTATGTAAAAATAGCAATGTAATGTGTATAGGATACATTTAGTTTAGGTGCTTTCAGCGTAACCTGCAAGATATTTTTCCGTAAACAAAAGACTATCTAGTCTTTTACAGAAAAGATATTGTATACGCGGTTTCGCCTAGGTTTCTGGGATAAAAACTAGCCTATCGCACCCGGGGATAAGGTAACTTTGTATTTATGAAAGAATATTTAGAATCGAACAAACATTTTAATCTGTGTACCGCTAAGGTTGTTGCAGCTATCAGAGGCTACCAACTTTAGTCATTTAAAAAAAAAAGAAAGTCGTGTCAGTTACACTATTTATAACTCAAGAACAGCTGAAGTGATTTGGCTGAAAATTGGTGGGGAGGTAGCTTAGAACCAGGAGAAGGACATAGGATAGGTAGGGGTAGGTAGTGTAGGTAAGGTAGGTAGGGGTAGGTAGGGGCAGGTAGAGGTAGATAGGGGCAGGTAGGTAGGTCCCAGTTTTATTTTTGTTCGCAGGGCAGGACAACGTCTGCCGGGTCAGCTAGTAATATAATAATATAAAATAGGAAGGTCCACAACATGAACCAAGCGTTGAATATGCAATCATATTAATTCGCCAATCAGACGGTACTCACCAATGTTTCTCCGTTAAAGTGAAAATGTCCAATAGAAAATTAATACCAAAACCAATGAGGCTTGCAAACGTTTGTAATTTTCACCCCATTGCGACGCTTTCATATATTTTTTTCTACTTTTTCCTGCGTTACATTTTCTGGTATTTCGATTGCTACCGACGTCACTATTTTACTTTCACTTGTTACTATTGGCATTAAAAACTTGTAGTTTTTATATATACTTATTTTTAAATCAATCAGAAACATGATTATTGCTACTGTACTATATTAATGTTTAGTCTAGTACTTCATCATCATTGAATTCAGTAATTGTTCAAACTTTATCGTTTTTAATTTATTTTTCTTAATTCATCTATACTTATGTATGTCATCACACTTTTTATGGTCTCTATTTTGGTAGAAGGGTCGTTTGTTGTGGTTGATAACCAGCCTATACCAAGATAGACTTTTGTGTGCAATTCTGTTTGTCCTAAGTTTATGAGTTATTTATCAAAGTAATAAACAGATAGTTAACAATAATATACGTCAAATAAATATAATAATATGTAGCATATCAACTATCTGGTTATAATAGTACAAGCTCTGCTTAGTTTGCATATTTATATATTATAGACGAAACTTCCAATCCTAAAAATGCTATATCTTTCCATTCATAATTTTTATTTACTCGTATGGACCTGGGTCTTCCAAGCTCCATCATAAACAAAAATAATATGCCCCATTATTTCACCCTTACATCTAGCTTATATTATATAATAAACATCTATTCTTCAAAAGCCCCCTCAACATGTAAAAATTTATATTCCGGTCCTGTGTCTCGTGCACACGTATCAAACGTAAAGAGCAAAACACAATTTTTGAACCAGAAAGTTTCATATATCTAGTACTTTTATTATTTCAGCATTTGTTACAAACCTTGTCTTACCTTTAAATATTTTTTATTATTTAGCTGCTACATTTAGCTATTCCTCTATTTTACTCTTTTAGGAGTGGATTTTCGAAAACTCTCTTAGTGGATACGTACCTGTATATAAAGAATGCACCATCCAAGATAGTTTTAAGAATAGTGGTTTAGAATGTGGCATTGATGTGTCAATCTGGGACTTTGATTATATTTAAACAGATTATGATAAACTATCTCACATTCTAAATATCTACTTGTCAATTCATCAACGCCGAGCCTAAACCGCTGGGGCTACACATTTTAAATTAGGAGTGTGCGTTCCTTGTGAAGTGTTGGCATCTACTAATAAAGACTTTTTATCCGCTCCAAAGGGGTTACGCGGGTGAAATCGCGTGGCAGATTGCAGTCTTGTCTCACAAGCCTTAAACAGTCACACGGTACTAAAAGTTCATGGTTTATCACCATCCAGTCTAGTGTGTAATGATATGAGTGCCAAAGCCTTTAAGGATCTACATAAAGTCAATAATTCTATTTTATAAACCTTGTGATTTCTTGTGGATGATTTTCAGTAACAGTAGATAGGGTATTTTCGTAATAGTAGTACCTAGTACATAGGGAATATATGACTTCAAGGCTTATCCTGACCTGTTTCCAATCATGTATGGTCTGCACAAAACGTACCTACTTTTCTTCCATTTGGCCCTTCTATTCTTCAAATACGAATATTTTGAAAACCTTCTGATTGAGATTGGCTGTACTAACAGTCCTTCTCCAAAGACATCGTGACTTCATGATTCTATCTATACTAATATTATAAAGATGTAACATTTGAAAATTCCGATGTAGGAGGTAATCTCCGGAGTAACTGGATCGATTCAAAAAATCTTTGTCAACACAAATATTTCTTATTGTTTTTTATTATCATCATTATTTCAATTTATGTTGACAAGTCTTCAATGTAGTGAACTTACACAATCTTTAGAAATCGTCGAATTCAGTAAAATAAGTCAAAAGCACACAAAATAAGTTCAAACAAAGCCAGGACAAGACTATAGCGAAAAAAATATGTTGTTTATTTTCTAACATCTGCATCACACGTTCCCCAGCGTCCAGGGTACGTGCCGATGTATCTACGACAGTCGAGACTGGAATTTTAAAACATTCCTTGGTTTCCTTCGTTATTATCACTAAAAATAAAATAGCACTTTTTGCAGGATCCTCTTCAGATATTCTTAGCGTTTTGATCTCCAGCTGCGGTCTGAATTTCATGTATGATTGAAGATCAAACGAGCAGCAGACAACCAATTTCATAAATTTTTATGTACCTATAGGTTTTAAATAATCCTTTTCAGATATTCGTAGACGTACATATAAAATCGCTAATATTATAAACATGAATTTTCGAATGTTTGAGAATAAATCACGCATAAATAATTGAACGGATTTGGATGAAACTGGACTCGTGGATAGGTCGCCCTGGAAACTAATTTCTAACCCTGGAATCGCGTACTTATAAAATAATTATCTCGAAAAACATAAGATCTAGTAATAGGTTATACTTATATCCATTCTGAAACATGAATTCTAAAACGATACAGTGTTCTGAAATTTATATTATTCACACTTTCTAAACAAGAAAACTCTCCAAATAAACGAGAAAAAGGGCAAACATTAAGATCCCCTGGGAACTGAAACTAGAAACTGCCATATTTTAGCAGACTTCTGATGGTCTAATACTTTGTTCTGAAGGCTTTAGTTAGACCTTATTAGCAGTAACTTGTTCAACTGAGGTACAAGCTATAAACTGAGTTTCTACAGCGGTCTTTGTTATAACAAGATTTTTCTAATCAGCCTTTACTCTATTACACTACCCAACCCAAGAATAATGTACTAACATTACTTTTCTTAGATTATATAATCTTGTAAACGACTTAATACTTATCCGTTTCCTGATTTTAAACTTGCAAATCGGCTTTCTCTATCTATATATATATATAAAAGAAAGTCGTGTTAGTTACTCCACTTATAACTCAAGAACGGCTGAACCGATTTAGCTGAAAATTGGCAGGGAGGTAGTTTAGAGCCAGGAGAAGGACATATGATAAGTAGGTAGTAGGTAAGGTAGGTAGGGGTAGGTAGTTAAGTAAGGGTAGGTAGTTAGGTAGGGGTAGGTAGTTAGGTAGGGGTAGGTAGATACGTAGGGGTAGGTAGATAGGTAGGGGTAGGTAGGGTAGGTAGGTAAGGTAGGTAGGGGTAGGTAGTTAGGTTAGGGGTAGGTAGTTAGGTAGGGGTAGGTAGTTAGGTAGGGTAGGTAGGTAAGGTAGGTAGGGGTAGGTTAGGTTAGGTTAGGTTCTGAGCACATCTTCTAGGTGTGCAGTCGTTGGGATATGGAGAGAGGCCTCATGGCACAGGCAATTCAGCGGGTGGACCTCTCGCTGCATAGCGTCGTCTCTGCGATGCTCAGCAGCGAGGGGTCCTGGGAGGCGGTGGTCTCCTTCTGCGAGCTAATCATCTCGCAGAAGGAGGAGGCGGAGCGGGAGCGCGAGGAAGATCCTCTCGCGCACCCCCTCCGGCGTAGACGGCCGGGGTTGAGGCGGCGGCAGTTTGCCGCGCGCCTTAATCCCTAGTGACTGCGGGCGGAGGATGGGAGTCCTCCGCCTGCCGTGACAAGTCACTCAGCGGTCTGGGGGTTGGCCATGCGTATTCGGCCATCCCCCTATCAACGCGGGAAGCCCTGGCAGAGGCCGGGGCGACCGGTGGGCATCGTGGAGAATGCCTAGTGCGGGTTCCACGGTGCCCTAGCAACCGGAGTGTGAGGGTACGCCAAGGTGGTTTTTAGTGGGTAAACCTCTCTACCCACATATCCTCCCCGCCGCTCCCAAGGTGGGGGGTCGAATGCGTAAAGCATTTTCCAACTTGTAAAACAAAAAAAAAAAAAAAGGTAGGTCCCAGTTTTTTAATTTTTTATTTTTCTCGATTTTAATCAGGAGCATGGAGTACTTAGCTCTTGTCAGTGAGCAGTTTACTTGAATAGCTACTACATAATCTTTTGGTTTATTATCCTAATATTCATTCTCAAAACCCATAAAACTATTTATATATCGTATCTCAAGATTTAAGGCGATGATAGCTCAGTGGTAGTGACGTCGGATGCCGAGACAAAGGTCCCGGGTTCGAATCCTACAATGAGCTTGGGCTTTCGGTGAAGGAAAACATCGTAAGGAAACCATAGCACGGTGGTAGGGTACTTTGTAATACCCGCCTGGCTGGCTACCACCCTCAAGTTGAAAATCTGCCGCCAAGCACCTTCCGGTGTGTTCCGACAGCTGCACTTGAGAGCCAATTCCTTTCTAGGCTTTGTGTGCTTACCATCATCGGCCACATCATCACTGACCACGGTGAGATTGTGGTCAAACACAGGCCTATACATAGAAAAAAAGATCACGGCAGACAACAATCAATACACAGTCTTAAGCAGCATTAAGTTCTGCTCTCCACTTGTTGCTTGTACCAAATCCAGTTTGCACTAATTACAGTTAGTTAACAAGGATATACGAAGCACCCATTGGCCCACTGGCAGGGCTCCATACTTGTTGAACTGAACGCAGCACTTGACAAGCAGCTTTGCTAGATTTGCATCTTAATCAGTTAGTTTGTTTTTAATTATAAAGATTAGGACTGGAGCAGACTGCGACTTTGATGCAGGGTTATTTGGCACTGATAGCAATCCATGGTTTTCATGTAGTAAAAGATAATTTTAAAAGAAAAGCATCTAGCTTATCTCATAATATGACCTAAAATGCGGTCCCAGAGCGTAACTAATACGATGGGTCTTTCAAGGATACATTTAGTACCTATTTTTTTTAGGCATATTTAGTAGAAGATCATGAGATTATTACCAGAAACGTATTCTCTTCGCTTTTTAACTGGCTAAAAAAAAGGAGAAAGTTCTCAATTAATCGAAATCTTTTATTTTCCCAATTACTGACTCCGTCAGAGACAAATCTTGAGAGTCATGGAAATAGAAAATGAAAATTTAAAAATAAAAAAAATAAGTTTTGAAGTCAGCGACAGTTCCATGGAAAATATCATGGTACCGCAGATTTTTTTTCGCTGACTTCAAATTAGATTTAGAATTAGAGTTCCTATATTCAAGTGTTTTTGAAAGCGGTTCTATTTTTTGTTAAAAGTTTTAAGTAAACAAAAGTTTCTTCGTCGTTTTTGCTTCTCAAAGCTTTTTATATAAAACCTTATGTCATTCTATCACTCCGTTAGTGAACTGATATCTTAGGACCGGTAATCCTACTAATGCTGTTATAGTAGGTGCTTATCTAGACTAGTTGTATCGCAGAGCATGATTGATTTTAAATGAAAGGCCTTATTCCCTTTTGCCTGTGCTGCAAAAGTGTGTTTTAAGTGCATCTTTGCGACTTCTTATTGCTGGGATCTTCATATCTAGTGGAAAGACTCACAATCTCTTCGAAGAACACGATTCCATGGTTACGCCTATTCAGATACTCCTATAGCTCTGATTTAAAAAAAATATATATGGTACACACGGCCACAGGTCAAGCTACATACTGCGGTACACCTTATGCGGTTGTAATAGGCGCTATTTTGCAACAAAAATGTCTTGATCAAAATAGCTTGATCTGTGGCCGTGTGTACCATATATTTTTTGTTTAATTCAGAGCAATAGGAGTATCTGAATGAGCGTAACAAGGGATTCGTAATTATCATGAGGTTCTTCAAAGAGATTTTGAGTCTTTCCACAATAAGTAGCAAAATAATAGTACTTTCACTTTACTGAATTTTACTTTACTTTTGACAAGCCAGTTGGCGCAGTTGGTTAAGACACTACATGTAGCGCCGCTGGTCGTGGGTTCGATTCCCATCCAGGACAAACATTTGTGTGCATGAACATGTCTGTTTGTCCTGAGTCTGGGTGTAATTATCTATATACGTATGTATTTACAAAAAAAAAGTAGTATATTAGATAACTGGTTTCCATAGTACAAGCTCTGCTTAGTTTGGGATCAGTTAACCATATGTGAAGAATGTCCCAGGATATTTATTTATTTATTTTATTTACTGAATTGTAGCAACGAGTCCATCGGACAAAGATCCAAAGGCGTCCTAGTGATATAACATCAATAGTTTTTGTTTTTAAACGTTCCTTACCATATCGTAGAAACTAATCCGTAAAGTGCTCTCGGCGTATATCAAGAATTCATTTTGTAGTACGATTTATTAGATTTGATATTAGCTGTTAACACCTGGTAGGGTCATTCATAAGTTTTATGTAGCTGAAACTGCTGAAAGGATATTTTGAATCGTAGGTTATTAAACCACATTCTGCTTAATGTTTCCTAATTTTGCTTACTACTTGAGATTGTGTTGAAATAAAACGTATTATCAAACTCAGTTTGAGTAAAGCCTAAAAAGTTTTAGACCGTTTTTGGCTGGTTATTTTTCGTTGTATTTTTAATTACATATTTAAACTTACTTGATTTATGCTATTCTTAATAATTTAGGCCAAATTTCACCAACATCGTATAGCTGTAATCCACAGCGTAAATATGTCAATTTGGAAGATTCTCTATACCAATAATATCAAAAAGCCATACTTAACCCGGGAATCAATGTTATACGACATTGGTGAATCGAGCCTTAATAACATATTCTACGTGTCATCATTTATATAGGATCTTTCAAATAAATAAATAATTGCTAAAGTATCAAAACCGTTCAATCGGCAAAGCAACCGTGTTTTCAAATGCTCACTCCGCATCGCTGCGTCCGCGCATCGCATCGTTCGCGAGTTCCTATCAGTTCTCTAGGTCATTCCCACGAGCTAAGACGTCCTACTGGCTTTTTTTAAACGAAAACAAATTGACAATTGTTCCTTTTTCGAATCAGAATAAAATAATTAAGTTATTTTATTGACTGTCTGTGTTTGAAAGTGATTTACGAAATTGAAAATTGTGTTCGATTCAGTGGTTGTATATTTTTATATTGTGCTGTTATTTTACCGGGAATAATACGATTGTTAAAGGTAATGTTTACTTTTTTATTGGCCTATTTATTTTATGAAATATCGATGACTTGTTAGAAAAATATTATTATCCGTTAGGTAAATTATTCATAACATTTATGTTTTATTTATTTATAAATAATGTTATTCTACAATTAATGAATGAAAACGTTATGTTTATTTATCTACCCTCAATAAATATGCGCATATCAAGTATTCCTATAAATTATATAGGCTGTTGTATATATTAAGCCTAATAAGTAAAGTGTACTTAAAGTGTATATTATCATTAATAATCCTACTAAATATCAGGAGCCTGAGCATTACCATTACGAATTATCGACAATTTGAAATATAGGAACAAATCTCAGGTAAATTATTAACCATCAAAATATATTTTTTGGAACACAATACATTGGTGCATCTCTTACCCGAGTAGCATTTTTTGTTGGTATTTCGTTGGGCCACTGATCGGCACAACCACCACTACCGTTGGTCAACCGTTGCGAGTGACACACCTGTTTTCAGTAATGCCAACGATGTCTCCCAACATAGGGCCTACCAGGACGACTATGTTGGGCCAACCACTGTTTCTCATCGTTGGGCCAACCACTGTTTCTCATCGTTGGGCCAACCACTGTTTCTCATCGTTGGGCCAGATTAACATTTGCAACTTATGGCCTACAGCTATACGACTACGTTGGGCCAACCACTGTTTAGAATTGTAGGGCCAGTATTACATTTGCAACATAAGTCCTACAGCTATATTCCACGGTTGGTATACAGTGATTCTATTTTGTAGGCCCTTCCTACGCCATAACGTAGGGTTACAGATGTTTTATCTTACGCAGGCGGGTTGGTCTTCGAGAGCGATACTATACCGCCCGTGCACACAACAATGTGCATGTGCATCTACACTCAAGGAAGGTCAACCCGTCTTCGTGAGATAAAACAACTGTAACCCTACGTTATGGCGTAGGAAGGATCTACAAAATAGAATCACTGTATACCAACCGTGGAATATAGCTGTAGGCCTTATGTTGCAAATGTAATTCTGTAACATACAAAGTAAAGGTCTTATGGCTGAATTCACTAACATCACTCAAATCTAACTGCAAATTAACATTTGATAACAGACATTTGAATGCTTTATGGAAGATCTAAAAGTTAAATTATGTTGGTGAATTTCACTATTATATAATTACTTAAAAAAATTGCAAAAATAAATTACATAATATTTCGATATCAGTGATAAATGAAAAAAATTTGCAATGACGTTTATTGGAAATTTGATTTACTTGACAATGGCTTCATAATATGAATATAAATATATATATATTTTTTTAAGATCAATAAGCAATTTAACTTGGTTAGATACCTACCTATAGCAAAAATGACCGCAAGTTTTTGTTTAGTCATAATTTCTAACCATAACTTGTCTTAGCACCATTTTTGCTTTCCCTTTTATTAGCAGAAGAAAACCTTTAAAAGGAAAGACAAATTACATTCGTTAATTTTTATAATTCTCAAGGTTCGATGCAACTACATTACATGTTGAAGCTGTCAAATTTCCTATAATTTATGCAGTCCTAGCCCTGATATGGCGATGCTTTGTACTTCTTAAAGATCTTCGGCTTTCTCTGCCTCCATCTATCTTTAGTGAACCGGAACCAGTTTGAAACTACGGCATGAATATCAGCATCTGTGGCTCCTTCAAAAGGTTTATTTAGTCAAACGGCACCTGTAGGTAAGAAATTTTATCATATAGTTATTGTTTTTACTATTACCTACATAAATCATCATCAAAAGTGCAGGAAACAATTTGTGGGTAGGGATAGGTAGGTAGGTGTAGGTATGTTTCAGTACCATATTTTTTTGCGGAGCAGGACGTCTTCCGGGCCAGCAAGTAATTAATAATTTCTTGTGTTAATTAATATTTTTACGAAAGATACAAAATAGATATCAATTTTTTAAATAAAGGCCCCGCCATTATTACGGTCACCTATCCCATATAAATGTTTCCAGCCCAACAGGAAGTTAGTTCAAAATAGATTGCAAAATTTGTACCAAACAGACAGACAAACTATAATTAATATAATACTGTATTCCGAGCCCCGAAAACATTAAAAAAAATCTATATGTAGCAAATTTCATCCAAATCTGTTTAGTCTTGCAGTGCTGAATGGTAACAAACATACACGCAAATCATTATCAGCAATACAGATAACTTAGTTATAGTATAACTAATTTAATATATTGAGACTTACCAGGACCATGGCTGGCTGTCCTAGATCCCATATCTACTCCAGTTGACTTTGATGTAATACAAGGTGCACTTATTATTCTGGTTTCTGTAAAATCAAAACATACTTTTTATCACTATCTTTATGAACTACTTTATTCTATAATATACAATATTTACAACAAATATATAAATATACTATTTAACAAAACATAAGTAAACATAAGTTTGCAGTTTTTGTGAGTGATATGAATTTATTTTCTGTTATCATCAAGTAACTGATCTGTACTATCAATTAATTTAATATCACAGATTTTGACCGTTTACATTTAATGCTTGTGTCAGACTGATTTTTATAATAAATACAAATCACTGAACTTGGCAAGAAAAAGCAACAAAATATTATTAGAAATATATGTCACACAGGTAGGTAGTCAGGACCAGATAAATCGAAACAGAACAATTGTTGAGAAAAAATTAAAAAACCCAAGGGGGATCTCCATACCAGTAACCTCGATTTCATGGCAATTTTTAGACCATTTTTGTACAAACTCTTTTCCCAAAATAGCTTGTATATTCCAGGTGTCAAATTAATCCCGCCCCAGGACTACTCAATGACCATCAAATTAAGCTTAAGAGAAGTATATGGTTTGTACGTAAAACAACAAATACAAATTACGTATATGTAAAACGGTCACCCATCTATTTTTTCGACCGCGCTTACAGATGCTTATCATTAGAGTTGAGATTTATTATTTTATAAATTATATGGATCACGGAACCCTCAGTGCTCGAGTCCGACTCCTACTTGCTTGGTTTAATCTGGCATTATTTATTTTGGAGGAGGGCCTGGTACAAAATAAATAGTAATAGTCCCGTTTAATATACAATGACAGTAAAAAAAAACACTCAACTCACCTGTTTCATATAAAATCCGATTGAAGGGATAATCCAAGTATCGTCTGGTAATATTTTTGTTGGCAGGCACTTTATCAGACACTTGTTGAATTTTGAAACTATTTTATGTGGAGGCTAAAGGCACTCCTCAAGTTTACGAGTAATCCACTCCTTTGACGCTCAAACTACCCAAAATACCGCCAATACTCCCATCACAATCGTCAAACTCAACCACCTTGTACATTATCAAGATTACTAAAAAAAGAATAGGTCGTAGGTATTCACTTGCACACTATTTTGTTTGTGTTATAGAAATAAACTTCAAAAATCTCTTCTATCCTTTGAAAAAACAAAAAAAAACGTGAGCACACAGAAAGCACGCAACTACATCAAAATTATCAATACAAAATGGCCGATTTAGCCGGCCGGCCGACGAAATTTAGGACTGTTGATAAAATATCGATATATCGAAATATCGATATTATTATTTTGAAATATCGATATTTATTACTAATATTTTTTTAAACGATATATCGATATTTCGATATTGAAATGTAGATATCGATGGTCGATATTTTTTTTAAATAAATTTTAATTTTTAATTTTTTTTGTTAATTATTTAATCGCTAAAATTTTGGATCGATAGTAGGCATTTTACTCCCGTGCTATCAGAAATAGCTATTAAATATTTAATTTCTTCTGCTACATCTGTAGCATCTGAACGAGTTGCTTCTACAATCAATCTTTTAGTGCCTAATAATCGTAGTAGTCAAACAGCTGAACATATAAAACAAAGAGTATTTTTAAAAACCCTTACTGAAAAATATTGGTACACATAATTGTCTTATTTAAATTAAACAATAATTACTAAGAACTATATATAGTTATAACCTAACACTTTTATACATTTATAATTTAAATAAATATACTGGACTATAAACTGTGTAATCATTTTTGAGCTGCCTTACGATTATTTTTTTAAATAAAGCCGATATATCGAAATATCGATATTTTTTTTCGATATATCAAACTCCGATATTGATATATTTAAAAATATCGATATATCGAAAATCCGATATTTTTAAAAATATCAACAGTCCTACGGCGAATGTTTGGCGACTCGCGCGCGTGTCAAGTCAAGGTTGCATCACCCGCGCCCGTCCCGCCCGCGGCCCGCACCCCTTTGTAAATTAGTTGGTTGTTGGTTGGCATAATACTACCTATTTTCATGTTCGAAAAAAACATTTGTAATAAAGCATGTAAAATTATTCAGGGATCATAATATTTTTGTTATATAAATAACTAAGTATAAATTACTCATATTTATTTGAACTAAGCGTGATGTACTGTACGTGTTGATACGTAAATTACACGTACTACTTACATTCATCGAGACTAATTTCCTAGTTTTTTTTTTTAAAACTGCCTTTTCTAAAAATGTAACCTTGCTAGATCGTTTTTTTCTCCCCCGAAACCCTCTGCATATTAAATTTCATGACAATTGTTGGAGCCGTTTCCGAGATTCAGATTATATAGGTATTAGATTATTAGGTATTATATTAGGTATTAGATTGTTTTGTGTTATTTTGTTAAAATATGACGATAATTGTATGAGCAGCCCTCGTATGGATTTTCGGTTGAAAATCCAACTAAAACCGCGGTCAGGCCTTTGTTTTATGTTCGTATAAATTTTCTGTTGGGAACGCTGATCGAAACTGCAGTTGGGCCATTGTAGGCTGCTGGTATGAATTTTCGGTTGGAAAACTGTGGTAAGACCTTTGTTTTATTTTCGTATAGATTTTCCGTTGGGAATGCTGAGCGAAACCACAGTAGGCCCATTGTAGGCTGCTCGTATGGATTTTTGGTTGGAAATCTAACCAAAACCGGCAGTAGGGCTTATGTTAGATATTTGTATGATTTTGCTGTTGCAAAGCCTACCAATTAGTAGTGAGGCCATTGTTGGCCGTTCGTTAGATTGTCACAAACAACTGTTGGCACCGTTGGCCAACGCAAAATGCTACTAGGGTATCCATTAACGAAGGGGAAAATGTCATTACCGTAAAGGAAATGAACACGCAATGTATGAATTAAAATGCAATCAATTACTTTTTATTATTCATTTCAATTGCATATCATTCAAATATCATCAGTAATTTACTGTACTGTAGATTGAATGTGTGTTACCCGCAAAGAGGACTCAATGGAACGTTTGGTAGTTCAAGGCAGAATGAATGTCAAAAGACCACGTGGTCGGTCTCCGACTAGATGGTCGGATCTTATAGTGTCTACCACACACTCCACCATGACTGAGTGTTCCCGCAATGCTTGCAACAGGGCCGAATTTCAAAAGCCGCCACTCAAGTCAACTTATCATAACCACGACCACTCTGGCAAGAGTGTCCGACTAGGAAGAAGAGAGATTGAATGTGGCCACCATATGGGCCTTGCAAAGACTGGTAGGAACAGTCAGCAACGAAAGTCCATGGACAGATTTAAATCGACAAAACAATTGAGCATTAAAACTATCTTAAATCAACAAGGTTGTACCACGATGATATTTTTTTTTATTTATGTTAGTTAGGTAAGGAAAATTTTGTACTAAAACCTACGTAGAACTTTTGATTAAAAACTTTATGTTCTTATTTATAAGTTTTTAAATATTAATGGCCGAATACTGAAACTCCACTCACATTTTGTTTCTAAATTCAAATAAGATTTTTGCTAATTGCAGCTCAATAATTGATCATAAATTTGTCAATACGCGATTTGCGACAGAAATGGTAGTAGTGGTTTCGTGGGTTACATGGAGAATTCACCTTAAGACATGCACTATCTTACCCATACAAGCAAACTGTAAAAATGACGACATAAGTACAGCTTAAATGTTAGCGTTTCAGCATTCGGCAGTGACTCAACAAATAATGCTCATCACATAGCTATTATAAGTATCAAAATAGGCTATATCCTTCCTGGTACAGAATGACACAACTTAGATGAAGCATCGGCAAAATTCGTAAAATCGACCTTACCCGAAAAGAGTGCGTCTACAACATTACCCATGTTTATTAGAATTTTAGGCGAAAATGATCTTGTTGAACGTTGAATGGCGCGATAATGAATGATTTTTATTAGTTGTGTAAATCGGAAGTGAAGTGTAGATATACGATTTGCCGATGCTACGTGTAAATATAATTTAACAGCAAGCTCTGATTGCTTTTCAAAATATATCTTCGTCGAAAGTAAACCAAACTATGACCCAAAGATTATAAAAAGACCAAAATAAAATAAAACAACACTGGCCATTTATGTAGCCGACTTAAAAATAAATCACGCTTTTTAATTGGTTGTTATTTCGAACACGATTTAAATATGTTTTAAAAGTTGCGGATTAACGGTAACATTTGAACTTATATTCTCATCAGATTTTTTAATAAATAAATATTATATTTTCATGAATTTGTTAGCAGTGTTCTACATCGTGTTCATAAATATTCATTGCTTATAAAGCCTACATAATATAGGCAGGTTTTAGACAATATTTGATGAAAATTTGGAACAGTTAGGTATTATGAAAACCTTGTAGGCTTACGTAAACTAAAAAAAGCCCTAGGTAAATTCGTTATTTTATGACAGAATTATTTTTACCGATATTAATTTAGGTTCATAACTAGAAATAAAATAAAAAAAACACGTTTTAAATTTTACCGGGCATAATTTAAATAAAAAAATTAAATAAATGTTACATTATTTTTTATTTTTAAATTCGACTTCAGGGTGGTATGATGAGTATGTAAATTGAGACAGGCAACGTGTAAGAAAATAAAAAAAACAACATTACTTTCATATCCGTGTCTGCATACGGAATAGCAAAGAAAAATAAACAAGTACCTACCCAACACACAGTTTAGTATCCGTATATTATGTACCTACATACATAACACGTTTGATGGTATATAATTTCCGTTAGATGCATTTAGATAACTGCATACTACCTGCTATTATTTTTAATACATTGCGCGAGAATAATCAAAGGCAGAGCTAACCTTAAAAAAAATGCTGGCCATCCCTAGCACCGCATAGATCAATAATGCAAAAACTTTTCAAGCGCGACCCTGTATAGTAACTAATGTCGACTGTCAAAAAGTCAACAACCGATGGGAGTCGAATACCCTTCGAATGCGATTTGAAATTCAAATTTCGTACGATTGTCTATGTTTGGAACGAAGACGGACGCGGACCCTAGCCTAGATGACATCGCTTCCTGTACGAGACGCGTTTGACATTTGCTGTCACTAATCTTTGTTTACTGCCAGTAGTTTACCTATTTAGTTATTATATACCTGTAATATGTAGATACTCCCTCGTATGAAGAGACAGACCCACGCATTTACATTGTCAAAAATTATAAGTACAGTGCGACAAGGATGTTTTGACACGTGTCCAAAATCAGAATTAATGCCGCTATCTTGTGAGAGACTTTTTGAGAGTTTGCTCTATCCGTTTATCGTTGTATGTTGTGTTCTTTTTGCTTGTTATTTAACACTATCTCTCTGACCTCACTTCTTATTACTACATAATTATTAGATTAAAAGTTAAAGAGCGCCCTCCTGTCCTGCCGATGACATTCAACGGCTAATTCATCCTTGTCGCACTATACTAACTATATTTTTTTTTACCACAGGTAATAAAATATGAATAATAAAGTGATGAAAAATACTCATCTAATAATATACTTTTATCATGATAATGAATTTTATCAAGAATTTGCGTAAATTATATTTTCCTGAATTGTTTAAATTTAATTTAGATTGTTCCTTATTAAAATACCTACCTAGTTTTAAACCTTGATACTCATTGTAACGCTTATCAAGGTTAATCGCACAAAAATGTACCTTTAACAGTTCAATTAAAATTTCACGCCTAAATTGTTCGAACTTGAAGTTATATAATAAAAAACCGGTCAAGTTCAAAATACTGGCCTACCAGGTTCCGATCATTTATAAGCTAAAAATGCTACCTATAAAGATGAAAAAATATTTTGTAATTTGCCTAAATAGATTTTAGTTGGTTCATATACTACCTAACCTACTAAGTGGACATTTTGAGTTTTTGTCTTGAAATCTATGGTTGGTAAAACTGCACAAAATAATCTTTCTTTTTTTAATTTTATTTTAATCGAGTAAATTTCGAAAAGATATTTTTTTATCAAAGTATCCATCTGTTTATAGCGTTCACCGTAATCCCATTCAGACGAACTCATGCGCATACAATAATGTTGCAAAAAAATTAAATCTGAAAACTTTTACTATACAAAATAATAATGCGAAAGTGTGTTGGTGATGACTTCATATTTTAAAGAATATATATTTTTTTTAAATAGCTGTTTCCCGCATTTTACCCACATTCTTGGCATGAAATTAAGTAGCCTTTAGTACAAGGGGATTGTGTAACTGTTCCTTTTAGTGAAAGAATTTTAGAATCGCATCGTGGTTCCGAAGATTACCTTAAGAAGAAGATTACACATAAACTCACATTTTTTTAAATATATTTTGAACAATTGCTTTAGGTATTTCTACTTATGATTTCAATAAGTTTATTAAAAATAACTACCATTTAAACCTTGACGTGTGAAAATGTCACTTGCCCAATCTATATGACATTATCGTACCCAACAAGCACGAACCACCACGAGCAATACATTGTATGAGTATTAAATGCACTTTTGATCTTTTGACATATCATGGCCTTGAGGAATTGTCAAACATATTGACATTTAGATAGGTACATCTTTTTGAAATGATGTAGGCAACACACGTGATTTTTTTTTTACTTGTATTTGACCCAACATGAAAGCATACTAAAATTGGTAAGGTATTTTTATGAAGATTTTAAAAATGCTAAAAAATGTACAATATTGGTTTGTTTTAACAAGATTATATTGAATTTGTTTGTTTGAACGCGCTAATCTTTGGATCTAGCAGTCGGATTCGAAAAATCTTTCAATAGGAAGTTACATTACCCCCTAAGGAAAAGCTATATAAAAGTAACAAAATAAATCAAAATGATTTGGAATAATACAAATCTTCGAAATTAGGCTATCGACTGCACCTTACAATTCAAAACACATTACGTAATTGCACCGTTATTGATTATACGGATGCGCTTGCGCACCGATTGTGACCACTATACCATACGTCGACTTTCCAAGCACTTGCTGCGGCTATGTTATGAGAGGTAGCGATTTTACGAAAAGTCAGGCGCATTTTTTTTACATCTATCTATATATATACTAATAATAAAGCTGAAGAGTTTGTTTGTTTGAACGCGCTAATCTCTGGATCTACCAGTCGGATTCAAAAAATATTTCACTAATTAGAAGCTACATTATTCTCGAAGATTATACTACAAATTTTATGTCGGGAACGTGAGTGAAGCCGCGGGAAAAAGCTAGTTAATAGATATATCCGATGAAATTTTGTTTGTTAAAAACCATGACAGTGGACTGTCGCATTCGCTTATAATTTATACCAGTACCATATGAAGCACTTACTCGTAAAACTGTCACTAGTAATGCCATACGGAAGGAAACAATGCGTTTCATCGACAGCGGTCAAGTGTGAACAGGGCTTTGAGGAACTAGCTGTAAACGTCGTTTTCTTACGACGATAGTTTTGTGGAAGATAAAGTTTATTCAACTTTTAATAAAGAGTAAAACCTCCTTCATAGATAGAAAAAAGTTATGCGTGATACATAAAAAAAAACATACAGCCTTTTATGCTTTTCAAAATTTGCAAACCCTTTTTTAACCACCTTAACCGATTGATTGAAAGGCATATTTATGTAAGTTTGGTCATAACGCAATATTATGGTACTATCGAGCTGATTCCTGAGCCTGAACTGAACTTTCCTGATAGCAGACATTCGTCATGAGTAGGTACTTTCAATTTAATTTGATGACGGGGGTTCGAAGTTGGAGTCTGATTGCCACTGGAACTTGATGATGAAAATTTCTAAACTAGAAAAAAACTTATTTTAAACTTTAGTTAGGTCTGTACCATATTAAGTCTTTGCCTCATAATGTTTAGTAGGAAAGCTGTAGGATGAAAATAGCAGCACTAGACGTGATTGGATTTACAAAACAGGGCGTCTGATCAACCATGAGCTCAGATATCCATCATTCATTATCATAATTGGAGTCTTCAAGAGGTCTTTGTACCTAACTGTTGTATTAGGTATACTATATGTATAGGCTTGTATTTGATCACAATCTCACCGTGGTCAGTAATGATGTGGCCGTTGGTGGTAAGCACACAAACTACTGATATAGTTTTAGAAAACACTAGCTGTTCCCCACGGTTACACTCGCGTTCCCGGATAATGTAGCTTATTTGTGAAATTATTTTTCGAATCCGACTGGTTGATCCAGAGATTAGTGCGTTCAAACAAACAAACAAACTCTTTAGCTTTATTATTAGTTTAAGTACTTATAGATTTACTACTGATAAAAAATCTATATCTATCTATCTATATCTATCTATACTAATAATAAAGCTGAAGAGATTGTCTCTTTATTTGAACGCGCTAATCTCTGGTGTTACTGGTCCAATTCGAATATTTAACTAATAGGAAGCTACATACCTAATCCCCGAAGGTATAGGCTACTATTTATCCCGGGAACGCGAGTGAAACCACGGGGAACAGCTAGTAGATTTATAAAACTTTTACCTAAATGTTAATGTTACACATCATTAACTTTGAGGCTTCCGGATGATCAAGATCCATTCTGTAAGGTTATTATGCCTAATGAGCAAAGATCGAAGACCTGGCAGTTGTGCACCGGAAACACTTTGAGTTGTATAAATAAACTTGCTTCCGCCTACGGCTTCGCTTGCTTAGACTTTATGAAATAATAAGTAGGTGTATAGTCTATTTTAATTAACTTTTCAAAATCTGGAGCTAGTCATTTGTTATTTTAACATGAAAATAAGGAATGTAAATAAATAAATTACCCATAAGTACTGCTTTATTTAATTATGGTAGTATCACTAGGTAATTGAACAAGTTATAGTACCAACCAAATCGATACTAATAATAAAACTGAAGAGTTTGTTTGTTTGAACGCGCTAATTTCCGGAGCTACTGGTTCGATTCGAAAAATTATTTTACGAATAGTACCTAAGACTACATTATCCCCGATAGTTATAAGCTACTTTTTATACCAGCGAACACGAGTGAAGCCGCGGGGAACAGCTAGTTTAGGATATGTATAACACTAATTACCTATTACAATTATACATATATACCTATATATACCTAATAAATACCTATTAGGTACAGTTGTCTTATGGTAAAATATGGTTCAATCAAGAGAAATTAGTAAAATTAATCTAGAAACTGACATCTCATAAATTATTATAAATAGTATACTTTCAAACGTATCAACTCCAATTAATTGATTTCACAAATAATTAATTGCATTACATTTGTATTACATAAACCTAGACCAATAAATCATATAAAATATATTATGTTCATCTATCTATATATATAAAAGAAAGTCGTGTTAGTTACTCCACTTATAACTCAAGAACAGCTGAACCGATTTAGCTGAAAATTGGCAGGGAGGTAGTTTAGAGCCAGGAGAAGGACATAGGATAAGTAGGTAGGGGTAGGTAGGGTAGGTAGGTAAGGTAGGTAGGGGTAGGTAGGGTAGGTAGGTAAGGTAGGTAGGGGTAGGTAGGGTAGGTAGGTAAGGTAGGTAGGGGTAGGTAGAGGTAGGTAGGGTAGGTAGGTAAGGTAGGTAGGGGTAGGTAGTTAGGTAGGGGTAGGTAGTTAGGTAGGGGTAGGTAGTTAGGTAGGGGTAGGTAGATAGGTAGGGGTAGGTAGAGGTAGGTAGGGTAGGTAGGTAAGGTAGGTAGGGGTAGGTAGTTAGGTAGGGGTAGGTAGTTAGGTAGGGGTAGGCAGATAGGTAGGGGTAGGTAGGGTAGGTAGGTAAGGTAGGTAGGGGTAGGTAGTTAGGTTAGGGGTAGGTAGTTAGGTAGGGGTAGGTAGTTAGGTAGGGTAGGTAGGTAAGGTAGGTAGGGGTAGGTAGGTAGGTAGGTCCCAGTTTTATTTTTGTTGTCAGGGCAGGACAACGTCTGCCGGGTCAGCTTGTTTAGTATTGAAAATATAGCTTTTAATACTCAAGAAGTTCAAGATAAAAAAGAAAGATAGGTACCTACGAGTATAAATATAAAACAAGTTTAGTTCTCGAAACTTCTACTTTCAAATTACCAGCAATGATTAATTCAATAGTTTAGGTTAAAAAGAGAAATGATTAGATTATTTGAATGTTTGCTTATAATTGATAGGTACACTTACAAAATTCTTTCACCTATTGATAGCTACATTATCAGAGAGGACAAGTTGTAAATTATTTTGTAAAAATTAAACTCACATAACGCTTGGCTCTCATATCTCACAGTTATTATGTAATGTAGGTTGCATTGCTATAATAGGGTAGTTGACTGACATATCAAATCAGCTACTTTTTAATAAATGTCAAAACGATAATTTATAAGGAATTTTGTATGAAATATTACATTATGACGTCATAGTTTCTCAGCATCAAATCATCTACTCTTAGTGGTTCCACTGGTAATTAAAAACCATAAAAAGCATGAAATGTACAACATATTTGATATTTCCACGTGTTTTTAGATGTTCTATGCATTAGTTAGTGTTTGGTCATTTATTTTTGACACTGTCAACTACCCTATTGTATACCTTACCTATATCTTTTCTGAAATGTATCGTTACTAACTCTGTAGAAATCTATAATTGTCCTTATCTCTTCTTTATTCTCTGTATGCTTATTCCTGTTGATTTCTCAAATTAAAATTAAATAAATAAATTAAGGTTTTTATAAATAACGGTACGGAACCCTGACTTGCACTTGGCCGGTTTTTTCCTTTTGAGGTACGCAACCTTAAAATAGGGTAGTTTCCTGGCATATCAAATCAGCAACTTTTTAATAAATGTCAAAACGATCGGTTACATGGAATATTGTATGAAATATTACATTATGACGTCATAGTTTCACAGCATCAAATCATCTACTCTTAGTGGTTCCACTGGTAATTAAAAATCATAAAAAGCATTAAATGTACAACATATTTGATATTTCCACGTGTTTTTAGATGTTTTATGCATTGGTTAGTGTTTGGTCATTTATTTTTGACACTGTCATCTAGCGTATTGCTAAATCTCCCTCGAACAGCAGAAAAACGTAGGTACTTAGCTATGTAATTGATAAAGCAAGACATGCATGGTGCATCAAGATAGCGATCTGTCTCCGCATTCCAGGTTTGGCCCGGATCACGTACCGAACGTTACAAATCGAATGTAATATAGCTTCGTAACGTTATCGAAGCTGTTACATTGAGTTTACTTCATTGGATTTAGAGTCAAAGAAAATGTGAAGAAAAGTACTTACCTAAAATAAAACAACTGCTGCTATAAAAAATATATTTTAAAAATGAAATTTTATCTACCTATATCTTTATCTATCTATCTATATATATACTAATACTAAAGCTAAAGAGTTTGTTTGTTAGTTTGAACGCCCTAATCTCCGGAGTTACTGGTCCGATACAAAAAAAAATCTTTACTAATAGGAAGCTACATTATCCCCGAAGGTTATAAGCTACTTATTATCGCGGAAACACGAGGGGAAACGCGGGGAACAGCTATTTTATGACTGACTGGCTGATATCCTATCGAGACAGCTAAGAAAAGATTTTAGAAAATTCAACCTCTAAGTGGATATAATAATATAGTTATACTAGTTTAATAAACAAACCCGCAGTACAACATTAAAGTAAACACATCATTTGTACGCAAAGGTTATATTTCAAATAAAATATTTACTTTCTCGGCACTTCCAAGTATTCATCTAGTTTTACTGTACATAGGTACACGAACATACATAATTCATATGTTTTGTACATATGTATTCATGAATATAGGTATATTTTACGGTTTAGCGGTAACAAAAAGAAAAATCCACACTATAAAAAGGAACGTAGTGATATTTTTCGATTATTATTTTACTGGGGTTACCAGATGGGGTTTGGTAGCTTTCTGTATGCATCGAATAAAGGAAAATGTCGACTCTTACTTAAGAATATGTAGGTATATTGTGTACTATCTGTTTCCCGTGATTTTACACTCGTTTCGAGTACAAAAATATACAAAGACTGTGTGTGCCATCACAATTTAATAACTTTTTTTTTACCACAACTAGGGACCGCTTCATACGCGCGGCATGATTTTTTCCGACATCTTAAACAATTATAGTCATATTTCAACCAATTTAGACAAGCCCCTCAGAAATTAGATCTATACCTTCCTCATGAATCACTCTGTCTATTGGTAAAAACCGCATTAAAATCCGTTCAAATGCTAAACATTTTTGCAGGACAGAATTTTAGTATTGTTTTCCACTAAAATATTTATTCGTTGCTATAGGTAGGTACTTCAATGCCCTTTCTACGCGATTTTCGATTCGATACGATTTTCATTCAAGTAAATATTGAATAGTGCTCACATTTACTATTCGCTTATCATTAAAAAGTCACATGTGCTAATGCGTTCCAAAAAATAATTTATTTAAATAGACCAATCATCTGGTCTGACTATAAATAGGTGCCGGTTTAGAAATATGCATGAGTGTTGATAACTCTAACATAATGTTTTTGTCATCAATAACATACATAGGTATCACTTTTTATCCTTTTCTTAATTCTATTCAACTTACCAATTTCAATTTATCCATGCCAATTTACCCACGCCAATTTACCCATGCCAATTTGCGCATGCTAATTTGCCTATGGTAATTTACCCATGCCAATTTGCCCATGCCAATTTGCCCATGCCAATTTGCCCATGCTAATTTGCCTATGGCAATTTTATCCATGCCAGTTTACCCATGCCAATTTGCCCATGCTAATTTGCCCATGGCAATTTACCCATGCCAATTTGCCCATGCTAATTTATCCATGGCAATTTACCCATACCAATTTGCCCGTGCCAAATTTACCTATAGCAACTTACACCGTTAAAATATCAACATCTTGAATACAAAAGTTTACCACTTGAGATAATAAATCAAGTATTTTAATAAGCACTGCGCATGGGCAATCATTTACGGCACATTAACAGATGCCTGCATCTCGTTTTCTTCCATAATAAACATGCAAAACAACCTATATGATCACTCTACCTCGATAATAGCATGGTGGCTGGACATATGTATATTTTTATGGTGTGAATCTGATAGCGTTCATAATTACAAACTTTAAGGAAAGGTAATTTACTTTATATTTGAATGAGAAGAACAGAAAAGTAGCTCTAAGTCAAAGCCACTTATAATAAAAAAATTAAGTAGAGACAATAATGATAATAGATCTAAATTTACTTTAGAGTAGGTATCATTGTTTTATATGGTAGTATTTTGTGGAAAAGCTGGGAAAAATTCCATCAACACGTTTTTGACACCTGTGTTTTGTTTTGGATATGTTCAGTTTCTAATATTGCTGACTGTACCAAGCTGATTTCAGTTTACTTTCTTACTAAGATTTTTTTTTCTTATAATTTGCACGTAGCATGAATTCGAAGACACTTATGATTTCAAAGTTCTAGATATGTGGTACCTTCTTTTTAAATCACTCTCTATTGCTGAAAGTTGCATTAAAATCCGTTGAGTAATTTAAAAGATCTAAGGGAACAGACAGTCACTATCTAATAGTACTATTGTTGCAGTTTATTATAAATTAATTCATTGTGTATAATGTTACCATAAATCGAGATGTTTATTATGGTTAATCTATTTTACTTGTCATTAGTATACAAATATTCCCAGTATTCATAAAAATTTGATAAAATGCCACCGATATTATTCGATACAAAAAATACACCATTATAATGAAAACAAAACACAATCATGTTCTTATGATCAATTGGCATCAAATCTATACTAATCTATCTATACTAATAATAAAGCTGAAGAGTTTGTTTGTTTGTTTGTTTGTTTGTTTGTTTGTTTGAACGCGCTAATCTCTGGATCTGCCAGTGGGATATGGAAAAACCTTTTTGCAATTGAAAGCCCATTTATTAAGGAAGGTTATAGGCTATAGAACATCACGCTACGACCCTCAGGAGCTGAGCAATGATAAAAAGAACGTTAAGCGGGAGCATGTATAGCATGGGTGAGCGATGCGACGCGGTTGTCAATGGATGACAGCGGTCGCCTAGGTAACAGTTTTTTGTTATTTTTAACTGTCATCAAGACGAGGTTATCAATTCGTCGGAATCTTTTTTTATGTATGTTCCTCGATTACTCGAAGATGCCTGACCCGATTTGGAAACTATACATACAGGTGTTCACATGGTCACCAAGTCAGGGTCTGATGATGGGATCTTGAAGAAATCGAGGGAACTCTTCAAATTTTATAGGCACTAACAATGTTTTTCATATATTTTCTAAAACTATTCAGATATTTGCGTCTGGTAGTCGTCACATGTTGCTGAGCTGATGATGGAAGGTACAACTCCTTAACGGGTAGGAGTTAGGGGATAAATCTTTAAATATTATAGGAACGATGATGGAAAGTACAACGCTAATATGCTTATCCTAGGTTAGTGACCTTGAGAGTCATTGGTTACACATAAGAAACTAAAAAATGAAAAATAAAATACTTTTAACAAAAAAAAACCACAAAGGCACTAATAAGTATAAAATAACTATGTAAGAACTCTAATCTGATAGTTTTGAAGTCAACGAAATTAGCCATTGCTGTTGCATCATCAGATATTAATTGCTGCTACACTATTGACAGGTAGAAGGACGGCTCATTTCACTTCTAAACAGACCCTTACGGTATTTCTTGAAAAAGACAGCGTACGCTCTATACGTAAAAATGGACCATTGGGCAAGGTTTTAAGATGCAAACCTAATAATATGGGATGAGTGCACATGACTCATAGAGCTCATCTAGAGGCTTTAGATAGAACTCTCAGAAATATAAAATGCACAAATAGCCATGGGTGGAATAACTTTGATGTTTTCTGGTGATTTCAGATGAACGTTGCCTGTTAGGGAAACTAGAGCAGATATTATTAAATCTTGCTTATCTGTTGAATTATTGAAACTGTATACCAAAATGAGGAGTCACTTGGGTAGAGGAAGCACAGATTTCCCAATAAAGCTCCATTTCATCGGGGATGGGAACGTACCTGAATCAGATAAAAAAATAGCTATTGACAAAGACCTTGGTAAAATCGTGACCAACATTGAAGACCTGATCTGTAGAGTATATCCGGATATAGCCAATATCGACCAAAAATAACATTAATGGATGTGTGAGAGGGCAATTTAATTTAATTAGCTGCCAGAAATATAAGCGTTGACGCCATCAACGACAAAATAATGGCTAAACTACCAGCCGACAGCGTAGTTTTCGAATCGGACCAGTAACTCCGGAGATTCGCGCGTTCAAACAAACAAACAAACTTTTCAGCTTTATTATTTAATGCTAAATAGCTTTCCACCCGCGATGCCACCCGCGATCAGTCAGTCAATTACCCAACTTTAAGCGGAGGTTATCAATTCGTTGAAATCTTTTTTTTTGTATGTTCCCCGAATACTCGAACGCCTGGACCGATTAGGAAAATTATTTTTTGTTTGAAAGGATATACTTCACAAGTAGTCCCATGGTCACCAAGTCAGGATCTGATGATAGGATCCTAGACAAATCGAGGGAACTCTTCAAATTTAAAGGCACTTACAATGTTTTTCATAAACTTTTCAGCTTTAATATAGAATGCTAAATAGCTTTCCACCCGCGATGCCACCCGCGATCAGTCAGTCAATTAACCAACTTCAAGCGGAGGTTATCAATTCGTCGGAATCATTTTTTTTGTATGTTCCCCGAATACTCGAACGCCTGGACCGATTAGGAAAATTATTTTTTGTTTGAAAGGATATACTTCACAAGTAGTCCCATGGTCACCAAGTCAGGATCTGATGATAGGATCCTAGACAAATCGAGGGAACTCTTCAAATTTAAAGGCACTTACAATGTTTTTCATAAACTTTTCAGCTTTAATATAGAATGCTAAATAGCTTTCCACCCGCGATGCCACCCGCGATCAGTCAGTCAATTAACCAACTTCAAGCGGAGGTTATCAATTCGTCGGAATCATTTTTTTTGTATGTTCCCCGAATACTCGAACGCCTGGACCGATTTGGAAAAATATTTTTTGTTTGAAAGGGTATACTTCACAAGTAGTCCCATGGTCACCAAGTCAGGATCTGATGATAGGATCCTGGACAAATCGAGTGAACTCTTTAAATTTTATAGGCACTTACAATGTTTTTCATCATACTTTCTAAAACTATTTAGATATTTGCGTCTGGTAGTCATCATCTTATGTTGCTGAGCTGATGATGGACGGTACAACTCCTTAATGGTTAGGAGTTAGGGGATAATTCTTTAAATGTTATAGGAACGATGATGGAAACTACAACGCTAATATGCTTATCCTAGGACAGTGACCTTGAGAGTCATTGATTACACATAAGAAATTCAAAATTGAAAAATAAAAAACTTTTAACAAAAAATAGAACCGCCTTCAAAGGCACTAAAAAGCAGAAAATAACTATTTAGGAACTCTAATATGATAGTTTTGAAGTAAGCGAAATAAATCTGCGGTACCATGATATCGGTTCTAATTTTTGTTAAAAGTTTTATATATTTAGATTGGCTATTGGACGCTGATCAGTGTTATTATCACCATCGGCATCAGCGTAGGCATCAAAGTGACCATAAGAAAGATCTTGGGAAAAATCCCAGTTTTTCAACGCCTAAGGATTTCGGAAGATCCTTTCTTATAGGATGCCTACTTCATACGAAGAACACACCCTCTAAATTTCAGGTCTCTACGATCAGCGGTTTAGGCTATGCGTTGATCCGTCAGACAGTCATTCAGGACAATGCATGTTAAATAGATATTAGACCACCAAATTTATGTAATGGTACCAGACTTCAAGTAAAATTTCTAGATTTCTGTCATAGTAGCAATTGGTTTTGAAGGAGCCAGCAGTTGGGCAAACAGTACTGATACCTCGCATTCCGATGATACCCACAGATTTACCATATAGATTTAAACGAATAGGTACAATTTCCTGTGAAATTACCTACCTATCGTCTGAAGTCAATATAAATAAAGCACAAGGACAAACTTTTAAGCATGTTGGAATATATTTAAGAGAAAACTTTTTTTCCCATGGACAATTATTATGTTGCCTTATCTAGATCAGGTTGCATAGGCTACTTTTTATTTGGAAACGCGGGTGGAACCGCGGGGGACAGCTAGTACTAATAATAAAGCTGAAGAGTTTGTTTGTTTGTTTGTTTGTTTGTTTGTTTGTTTGAACGCGCTAATCTCTGGATCTGCCAGTGGGATATGGAAAAACCTTTTTGCAATTGAAAGCCCATTTATTAAGGAAGGTTATAGGCTATAGAACATCACGCTACGACCCTCAGGAGCTGAGCAATGATAAAAAGAACGTTAAGCGGGAGCATGTATAGCATGGGTGAGCGATGCGACGCGGTTGTCAATGGATGACAGCGGTCGCCTAGGTAACAGTTTTTTGTTATTTTTAACTGTCATCAAGACGAGGTTATCAATTCGTCGGAATCTTTTTTTATGTATGTTCCTCGATTACTCGAAGATGCCTGACCCGATTTGGAAACTATACATACAGGTGTTCACATGGTCACCAAGTCAGGGTCTGATGATGGGATCTTGAAGAAATCGAGGGAACTCTTCAAATTTTATAGGCACTAACAATGTTTTTCATATATTTTCTAAAACTATTCAGATATTTGCGTCTGGTAGTCGTCACATGTTGCTGAGCTGATGATGGAAGGTACAACTCCTTAACGGGTAGGAGTTAGGGGATAAATCTTTAAATATTATAGGAACGATGATGGAAAGTACAACGCTAATATGCTTATCCTAGGTTAGTGACCTTGAGAGTCATTGGTTACACATAAGAAACTAAAAAATGAAAAATAAAATACTTTTAACAAAAAAAAACCACAAAGGCACTAATAAGTATAAAATAACTATGTAAGAACTCTAATCTGATAGTTTTGAAGTCAACGAAATTAGCCATTGCTGTTGCATCATCAGATATTAATTGCTGCTACACTATTGACAGGTAGAAGGACGGCTCATTTCACTTCTAAACAGACCCTTACGGTATTTCTTGAAAAAGACAGCGTACGCTCTATACGTAAAAATGGACCATTGGGCAAGGTTTTAAGATGCAAACCTAATAATATGGGATGAGTGCACATGACTCATAGAGCTCATCTAGAGGCTTTAGATAGAACTCTCAGAAATATAAAATGCACAAATAGCCATGGGTGGAATAACTTTGATGTTTTCTGGTGATTTCAGATGAACGTTGCCTGTTAGGGAAACTAGAGCAGATATTATTAAATCTTGCTTATCTGTTGAATTATTGAAACTGTATACCAAAATGAGGAGTCACTTGGGTAGAGGAAGCACAGATTTCCCAATAAAGCTCCATTTCATCGGGGATGGGAACGTACCTGAATCAGATAAAAAAATAGCTATTGACAAAGACCTTGGTAAAATCGTGACCAACATTGAAGACCTGATCTGTAGAGTATATCCGGATATAGCCAATATCGACCAAAAATAACATTAATGGATGTGTGAGAGGGCAATTTAATTTAATTAGCTGCCAGAAATATAAGCGTTGACGCCATCAACGACAAAATAATGGCTAAACTACCAGCCGACAGCGTAGTTTTCGAATCGGACCAGTAACTCCGGAGATTCGCGCGTTCAAACAAACAAACAAACTTTTCAGCTTTATTATTTAATGCTAAATAGCTTTCCACCCGCGATGCCACCCGCGATCAGTCAGTCAATTACCCAACTTTAAGCGGAGGTTATCAATTCGTTGAAATCTTTTTTTTTGTATGTTCCCCGAATACTCGAACGCCTGGACCGATTAGGAAAATTATTTTTTGTTTGAAAGGATATACTTCACAAGTAGTCCCATGGTCACCAAGTCAGGATCTGATGATAGGATCCTAGACAAATCGAGGGAACTCTTCAAATTTAAAGGCACTTACAATGTTTTTCATAAACTTTTCAGCTTTAATATAGAATGCTAAATAGCTTTCCACCCGCGATGCCACCCGCGATCAGTCAGTCAATTAACCAACTTCAAGCGGAGGTTATCAATTCGTCGGAATCATTTTTTTTGTATGTTCCCCGAATACTCGAACGCCTGGACCGATTTGGAAAAATATTTTTTGTTTGAAAGGGTATACTTCACAAGTAGTCCCATGGTCACCAAGTCAGGATCTGATGATAGGATCCTGGACAAATCGAGTGAACTCTTTAAATTTTATAGGCACTTACAATGTTTTTCATCATACTTTCTAAAACTATTTAGATATTTGCGTCTGGTAGTCATCATCTTATGTTGCTGAGCTGATGATGGACGGTACAACTCCTTAATGGTTAGGAGTTAGGGGATAATTCTTTAAATGTTATAGGAACGATGATGGAAACTACAACGCTAATATGCTTATCCTAGGACAGTGACCTTGAGAGTCATTGATTACACATAAGAAATTCAAAATTGAAAAATAAAAAACTTTTAACAAAAAATAGAACCGCCTTCAAAGGCACTAAAAAGCAGAAAATAACTATTTAGGAACTCTAATATGATAGTTTTGAAGTAAGCGAAATAAATCTGCGGTACCATGATATCGGTTCTAATTTTTGTTAAAAGTTTTATATATTTAGATTGGCTATTGGACGCTGATCAGTGTTATTATCACCATCGGCATCAGCGTAGGCATCAAAGTGACCATAAGAAAGATCTTGGGAAAAATCCCAGTTTTTCAACGCCTAAGGATTTCGGAAGATCCTTTCTTATAGGATGCCTACTTCATACGAAGAACACACCCTCTAAATTTCAGGTCTCTACGATCAGCGGTTTAGGCTATGCGTTGATCCGTCAGACAGTCATTCAGGACAATGCATGTTAAATAGATATTAGACCACCAAATTTATGTAATGGTACCAGACTTCAAGTAAAATTTCTAGATTTCTGTCATAGTAGCAATTGGTTTTGAAGGAGCCAGCAGTTGGGCAAACAGTACTGATACCTCGCATTCCGATGATACCCACAGATTTACCATATAGATTTAAACGAATAGGTACAATTTCCTGTGAAATTACCTACCTATCGTCTGAAGTCAATATAAATAAAGCACAAGGACAAACTTTTAAGCATGTTGGAATATATTTAAGAGAAAACTTTTTTTCCCATGGACAATTATTATGTTGCCTTATCTAGATCAGGTTGCATAGGCTACTTTTTATTTGGAAACGCGGGTGGAACCGCGGGGGACAGCTAGTAGCTTCATAAAAGCCAAAAATAATAATGTCACAAAATTTAGCTTTTGACAGACAATCAAAAGAAAGTTGTCATTGTTTGAAATTTCGAATAAAACGAATTTTATTCTAAAGTCGGTTACACATTGAAAAACAATGACAAAATAAAAGATTATTTCGTCGTGAGAATTGAACGCGTAGAAAGTAGAGATACCTATTTTGATGTACCTTTAAACAACTATTATGCCACTTTAGGTACCAGAGCTGTGAAGTAGGTACTTTAAAAGCACTTAGCTATTTTACGATGCCAGTCAAAGCTGATAGCATAAACCGTATTTATGAGGAAACGGAATATGAAAGTACATACATTTTCACTATTCACTTTTATTTTAAATCTAAACATTCGCTCTCAACGTTTCTATAGCAGCAAAATATAACGTCGACGGTAGGTTCAATTAAGGTAAGGGACAAAATGCTCAAAATGAGTTGAGTATACAGTTTTGTTCAGAATTGTTTGCTCTTTCGAAAGGTGTATATGAAAAAATTCTAGCTTAAAAAAAATGACCCTTACCCTACTGATTTTTTGGGTCCAAATTTCGAATCAGCCCCATAATTAGTACAATGTATCTGAAAAACTATACAATATAGCAAATTGAAATGGTGTAACTACCGCCGCCAATCCACTTCAATTAAGGTAAGGTTCTTCCAAATCAACGAATTACCATGACATGGTTTATTTTTTAACTATATTACTTTAATGTAAGGGACGGGACTATAAAATATTTGGTATGTAAGGGACAGTAGTAACAAAATACATTGGTGTAAGGGACGTCTAATTTCTTAAATAGCAAATTTATTTAAATAAATGTTATATAGGTAGATAGAGCATTAAAATACAAGATATTGTGTGAAATCAGATCCAAAAAAAGTTAATAACAAAAAAAGTTATAGGCGATTTAGTCCGAAAAAAAACTTCATTGGCCTCTCCTGAACAATCGTATTTTGTCCCTTACCTGAATTGAACCTACCGTCGACGATAAGTAGGTACCTAGGTATTTTTAAAATTAAAGATATTGTTTAAAAAAAAGTGAGAGTCTGACTCGCGCTCCGAGGGTTCCGTACAGTTAAGTAGGATTAAAGGACAGTCACAAATTGAAGACCAACTAATAATAGCAATAGTTGCAAAATTATGTATTTGTTATCCCACTAATATTAAAAAATGCAAAACTTTGTAAGTGGTTGTATGTTTGTTACTTCATCACGCTCAAACGGCTGGACCAATTTTGATGTAATTTGGTATGGATGTAGCTGACAGCCTGGCTTACAACATAGGCTACTTTTTATCACCCGGAAACGCGAGTGAAACCACGGGAAACAGCTAGTTATCTATATTACAAGAACTAACAGAAGAAGGTACACAGAAGCAGATATGTTTGCTACTTAATGGGTAAGTTCATCACCATATGGACTAATCACCATTATCCACCATCCGATTAAAGCAATAAGAATAAAACAATTAAGTTTTATAAACTAGAATTTGAATTTAACAACCTCGAATCAGAGCCATTTGGTTCTGATCGGAAATCTACAAAAAGTTTCAATATTTATTTAAATTATGCACATTTTATATACATAAACCGGTATCGGAATGCAAATTTCGGATTCTGGTTGTAACATTGGTTTACGGTTACCGTTACCGATGTTCCGAAATATGCGATCCGATTATGTTGTAGCTATCTCTTTTGTTATGCTCGTGTTTGAGAGAGTTGGGTATAGCGATTAAAATGCATATTTATAAATCGTGTGTGAATAATTAGATACGTTATAAAGTCATTGAGGTATATTACTACGTATAGAGAAGACGCCACACATAACCACTATGTTGCGTTCAAGTGCAGCCATCCGGCCGCAATGAGGAATAAAAACAAAACAATCTAATTAGCCCGTCAGTTAGATTATGAAAAAAAATTTGGATACGTATTTTTTATTTTATCAAATCAATAAGAAATTACAAAGATAAGTCGCATCAAAGTGCAGGATTGGGGCTTGTGACGTCATTGTACAACTACTTTTTAGTACACTTTTTGCAGACCGGAAAATTTTAACGCACTGTATCTTCGTTATTTTTTGTTTTCGGATCAAAATAAAAAATACGTATCCAATATTTTTTGATAATCTAACTGACGGACTAATTAGATTTTTTTGTTGTTATTCCTCATTCTCTTAAATACTGAAACGCGTAAGCGCCATGAAAATCACGCTGCTTTCGCCGTTTTAGTCGCGGAAAAATAACACCTTAAAAACGTTCTATCTAACGCTACTTATTTATACTGTCTGGTTACGACGACAAATTATTGTTTCAGCAATCGTATTGTTAATTATAGCTGCAGGGAATATTAACAAAATGGTTCAAGACCTTTGCTTAGGATAGCTTCTCGATACATAGTAGGTAATATACCTCAGTGTATTAATGTATGTTCTTTTGCCTCAGATGATTGTTGATCTTTATGATTCAATAAATGCAGTAGTTAAAGTAGGTATGTCATCCATTGAATTGCTATGATGAGCTAATTAAATGCGTTTATTTCCAAGACTTTTTTTTACAAACAAAACAAGGTTGAGGCCGCATTTTAAGCTAATCAATATTATGGTATGAAATAAAAAAAACTGCTTGGGTATTAGGTCAAGTTCAAAATTTGACTTCTAATCTTTGTGTTACCACGTCGCGCTTCCACGCACCCCGGCTCATATCAGACCCAGGAAGTTTGGATTGCAACTTTTGTTATTGTTTTGTTTGTACCTATGACGTCATTCGATGACATCCATATCGAAGTGAACGGCTTTTAATTACAGCCTCCACATCATCACTTATTATGGTGAGAGAGTAAGACTGAATCCTAACACAGTCGGTCCACCTTGTAGGGGGCCTGCCCACGCTGCGCCTTCCGGTTCGTGGTCATCACTCGAGAACCCTTCTACCCAGCGGCTATTGGTTCTACGTGCGATGTCCCCTGCCTACTGTAAGTTTGGCAATTCTTCGGGCTATGTCGGTTACTTTGGTTCGCCTGCCGGTCTCATCATTTCTGATTCGATCTCGCAGAGAAACTCCGAGCATAGCCATGGCTTTTTGGGTGACCTTGAGCCTTCTTATGAGGCCCATCGTAAGCAACCACTCTCTGCTCCGTCATCACTGGCAACACACACTGTTCGAAGACTTTCGAATTCTTCATGCCTATAAAAATATAGCATTAAAATCGCATCGCAAACAACTTCTACTATCCCACCAGCTTATTAATGCCGTACTTTTTGATAAATTCTTTTGGTGCCTTACCTGGTTACCTGAAAAGGCTTTTCAACGAGGTTTTAGGAAGCTTGCCAAAACACAGACACACATTCATTACTTACCGTGTCTTCTACGTGATGTGGATGCATTGAAAGTGCTAGCAGTTTCTCTCTGGATTTTTCATATACTGCAGCAGTATCAAGGTGTATTTACTTTGGAATATTTTTCTCTGCTTCAAATGTTTTAGGTGTTTTCTATTTGGTGCAGTATACCTGCAATATGCTATTTTCCGTTATCTACTGACTGTAAATTAGCTTTGAAATAAGAGACTAACAAATTTAAATATGGATACAGATTTACAAATTTACGTAACTACCAATAAATAACTAGTAAGTAGCAAATATCCAAAAAATCGGTTGAGAACCCTCTGCGCTCGCCAATTTGTCCGATAAGGTTGATGCAGCCATCAGAGGCTATCTTTAGTCCTTTACAAAAATATATTCAAACAAATCATCATCATCGTATCAGCCGAAAGACGTCCACTGCTGGACAAAGGCCTCCCCCAAGGATCTCCACGATGGCCGGTCTTGCGCTACCCGCATCCAGCGGTTTCCCGCGACCCTAACAAGATCGTCGGTCCACCTTGTGGGGGGCCTGCCCACGCTGCGTCTTCCGGTTCGTAGTCGCCACTCGAGAACCTTTCTGCCCCAGCCGCCGTCGGTTCTACGAGCGATGTGCCCAGCCCACTGCCACTTAAGTTTGGCAATTCTTCGGGCTATGTCGGTAACTTTGGTTTTCAAACAAATGTGAAAAGCAAACTTCATACTACTAATTTGAAGTTAAATCACAAAATTAAGTATATTTTATGATTAGGTAGATAGAGATATACTAGATCCACTTACATTTGCAAATTGGAACTGGAAATCTCAAAGGATATGACAAATTGCACATTATATTTTATCGCATTTCTCGAGAGAATTCAAGAATAATATTTTGCTATAAATGTAGCAGTGTGTACCGAACTTTACAACAAATTGAGCGGCAAGATGAATCGAGTGCAGTTATTGAACTATACGACAGTCATTGTATGGATACGCACCCATCCGTAATTCATAAAAGTTTTTTATTAAAAGATATTTTTTTTTCATTAAATAATTATGAACACAAACGTAAAAAAATAGAATATTATAATTAAATATGAAAAATTATAAAGGCAGCTTAGATCCCATAAAAATAATATTGTAAGTATTAGACAATTTTGTTGTCAATAAAAATATTTAATATATGTACCTATATGCAAACTAGCCAACCTCTGAGATTTCATGTATCATTTTTGGCTTAAAAGGTAATAGATAGATATTGTATACCAATTGAAGCCTTAAAGACTAAATTCAACGCTGCATCACAGAAAAAATGTATGCGCAAAAATCCTTGAAAATTTCAAGAAAATAGCACCTCTGTTCCAGCAAAGCCGATGCGGTCATTTATCCGATATCTTATTCGATTAATAACCTTACGATGTGTACTTCATTATTCAATAAATATTTCAACACTTATGCCACAAGTATATTTGGAAAATCAATGTCAGCGTTCTTATTGAAAACCTAATATTAAGATGGATAATGTAATGTCCATACTATGACTTCTTCAGATAAGCAGCTTATATTAATCACTGTCTCCCATTGCATCGAATGTTATTGAACTCGGAGAAATTTCCAAGTAAAAATAGTTTTCACACTCCGCTTAGTGGGTTCATTTTTATGTGGCACAATATATTTGAAACGTACTGTTACTTATTATCAGTAGCTTAAGGGCTTGGCCTTTCATCAAGTGGACTGGTGACTTTGAGGCTGCTGAGAGCATCTCTAGAGAGGACAAGCACTGAGTTATATAAATTATACCTCAGTGGATACAAGTGACCATGTTTTAGCCTTTTAGGTTCTTCTATAATAATCATAGAGAATTATGGCGTAGCCTTGAATCTTCATAATATTTCTTAAAAATCTGTATTCATATCAATTGAGACTTTCTCTTGATTTAATAAATAATTCTTATGTACGTCTGTTTGTTATCTAACTCCTCCTAAACGGCTGGACTGATTTGAATGAAATTTTGTGTGTATATTTCAATGGGTTCCTGAATGGTTTGAAAATACAATTGGACCCGTTATGTGGCGCTGCTGTCGAGTAATATACCTATATATAATTCTTCTATAGGCATGTGTATTTTCGGGGCAGGACGACGTCGGGTAAAAAAGTTATGCGTGAACAAACATTAAGAAAAAACATACTGCCGAATTGAGAACCTCCTCCTTTTTTATGGAGGTTCAAAATACATCATCCACATTGAGTTTCAATAAAAACCATTTCATTCAATTTGTAGTTTCTTTTGCTTTTTTTTTAATATTGTTGTTAATTTGACCTTTTAATTTATTTATTTTTGTTTCGTTTTATTGGAAAAGACAAATGATGTATAATGACTTGGGAGAAGACACTGGGCTCCTGAAACACAGTTTTCACTAGTTCGGGAGCCTATGGATTCAAATAAAAAGTGTAAAATGTTTTATGCCAATAAATTTAAAATTTAATTTAATTCATTTTAAATAGTTTATTTTCTATAACATCCACGTTATGACTTTAGATAAACTAATCTTGTACAAATTGTAATATAGCAAGCAACGCAATGGAATTTGCGGTAAAAACTGTTTTCACACTGCGCTCGCTACTTTGATTTGTAGCTTCATTCGATACAAAATTATATGCTAGTAAGTAAGTATCAGTCGATGCATTTATTGATTAGGAATTGTTCATGTCATTAAAATAGAATCGATTTCGTTGCTTTCTTTTCACGCTGAAAGCCGTTAGCAAGAATAATTAATTCGATTATTTTTAGCATTTTCATGGTTGTTTTAATCTCATTAATTGAATTAAGACTGATATAAAGGTATAATCTGCACATTCTGCCGAATTTGATTTTAATTCTGGATTTAATTTATCAATTTAATGCTATTAATATAGGTTTATATATTGTGAAAGATAAATTAATAATCATCTATACTAATATAATATTAATTAATATTATAAAGATTTGATTGTTTGTATGTTTGCATTGAATAGGCTCCAAAACTGTTGAACCGATTTGAAAAAATCCTTCACTAATAGGAAACTACATTTTCCCCGAAGGTTACTTTTTATCCCAGGAACGCGAGTGAAACCGCGGGGAACAGCTAGTAATAAATAAAATCATTTGCATCTACGAGTAATTCTACCACTAAAAGGACGCTTTGAATTTTGTTGGCGCTAATTTTCATTCGCGCCGACAGCCTAATCCATTCAATGGATAATTTATAGCTCATTGTTAAACTTAGATTTACAATCTGTATTGTGCAACTCGGCCCGTTAATTTATTAATACATGTTGTTGGAAATGTGAATTTAATTCGCATGGATGGAATTAAGATGCTGCTTATTCGCTTTTGTGAATGTCATTTTTGTATCATCGTAGTTTATTTAATATTATTTTATAAGGTCAGCCAACAATTGTTTACACATAACATTTACTGATTTAACATTTCAGAGTGTAACAATAACATATGCACATTTATACAATACAATACAACATTATTTTATAATAAAACATTTCAATTTTAATCAATACAATTGAAACATAATAAACTAAATTATAACATATATTTTTCGTATGACTAATAGACAAAAGGATTCGTCAAATTTGTATTTTTGCAATTTGACTCGTGTTCCACCTTTAAATTGGGGTTAACTGCCACCTATTGCATTAACCTGTTGGGCGTCGGCCATCTGACAGCGGAGGTCACTGATAGCTAGCTAGCTAGCTAGTTAATTTTGCTTTTCCACATGAAATTTTCAAAACAAGTTCCCAGAAACAAAAGCAGCTAAATGCCGTCACACGGTTGTCCACTATAAGCCAACCATGTGCTAAATAATTCGACCACAAAATAAATCCAAAACCATACCACAAACTATTTTAAACTGCCATCAGCTCACCTAACAAACAAACCATTGTCATACAAACAAACAGTTGAATACCGCAATAAGTCCAACTGCATTTCAAGTGCATTTAGCTTAGATTTACGCACAAGAACGCGTAAGTTAGCCTAAGAGCTTTCTAACAGGTTATATTGCCTGCCACTTGCAGGTAGACTTTAAAACTTTCGCTCGTACATGTTATTTAGATTACCTACATCGATCATTTACTTGTTAATACAGTAACTAGTGAATTCATAGAAAAAATGATATTTTTGTGAAAAACATTACATAAGTACCTACGTATATGAATAGAAAAAGAATTCTAAATCTAAACGTGTTGTCACTTTAAAGTCTGAAAAAATATGTATGACATTCTCAAGACCTTTCTTCAGCTTTGCAAGCCACTTTGAAAGCTAGTATTTCTCTTAATTTTCTATTTAATTTGAAATTAAAAATATATTTCTAGATTCCATATTCTAGACCACACAGATTGTCTGATTAATTTTTAATGAATAGTAAAAAATCATTTTTTTGTAAATGAGTTTATTTTTACGTTTTTACGAGTTGCGCTAGCTCGATTTCACCATACAATATGTAATGATAATTTTACGACATGACAGGGCCTTAAACTGCAGCTATAAAAAGTTCCCAATATTTTCTAACATTACTAGGTAACATAATAATAATCATAATTTTTCTCAAAGCAGGCTACTAATATTATGGATATTAGTTTTCATCTTTATTACTTTGATCTTATACACAAGACGAACTTTACCCATTATTTAATAATAAAAAAAAAACTTCCCTTTTCTTAAATTTCTACGTTTCAATTACTACAAAATCCCTTAAAAAAATGTTTATAACTAGACAATTGTTATTTATACGCGTTTTTTGTAATAAACATGGATTTATCTACGGCTGGGAAGTATAATCTGGATTTTTATTACTCTGTGCCTCGTACCGTGGGGCCATTAATCTAGAGGGGTATAATAGAATGCAGTTTGGTTAATGCAATGTTATTGCTATTTCCCTTGTTTTTTTTTTTTTAAATAAAATCTATACTAATAATAAAGTTGAAGAGTTGGTTTGTTTGTTTTGAACGCGCTAATCTTCGGAGTTACTGGTCCGATTTTATCCCCGAAGGTTTAATAGGCTACTTTTTATCCCGGGAATGCGAGTGAAGCCTCGAGAAACAGCTAGTGTGTTATAAAATTAAGAGTTTCTGTTCATTTTATTCTATTGTGCTGTGGTAAAGTATAATTTATTTTAGTAATTTTAATAGAATAAATAATGAAATTAATCACAATGCTGTAACCTTGTAAAAATTGTTTAAATTTTGCTTTACTTTAAAGTAAAGCTTAAACTATCATAACAAAACGAAAGCCCGTAATAGCAAAAACTATTTTATGAAACAATAGAATTCCAGTAAAATTTTCTGCCCAAACTTATATCACAATTTCCATTTTCCAGCACCACACGTCCGCTCGCAACGACCACTGTGACAAAAATGAAAAAGTGATTCGGAATTCAAACGCGCCGGAAGCATGGGGAGCGGACTGAGTACCACCAGCCGGAAGTGGGGTGGCAGGAAACGGGAGCCTCCACCACACGCGGAGTCCTCCAGGGTACTGTTTCTATTGTACCTGATACATAGAACTTGGAACGTTGTTGTTGAACACGTGGATTCTAAAAGTGCCAGGTGAGATTTTGTAAAATAGACTTTAACTCTTTAAATAAAATATCTCGGGACATTTCTTCACACACGGTTATCTGATCCCAAACTAAGCAGAGCTTGTACTATGGAAACCAGATAACTGACTGATATACTACATGTATTACTTTTTTTTTGTAAATACATACTCATATAGATAATTACACCCAGACTCAGGACAAACAGACATGTTTATGCACACAAATGTTTGTCCTGGATGGGAATCGAACCCAAGACCAGCGGCGCGATAGGTGGCGTCTTAACCAACTGCGCCAACAGGCCTGTCAATGGCTGTCCTGTCCTGGCTTTATACAGAAGATTGATTCCTACCTAACCTATTTAGGCCCAATTTCACCAACGTCCATCCATGGGATAAATATGTCAATTTGACAGATTCTCTATAGTACAAATAATGTCAAAAAGCCATACTTACCCCGGGAATTACTGTTATAAATGCGAAAGTTTGTGAGTATGTTTGTTACTTCTTCAAGCTCAAACGGCTGGACCAATTTTTATGAAATTGGGTATGGAGGCAGCTAGCATCCTGGATTAAAACATATAACTCATGCCTCAACTTATTAATTGCAGATGGCGTGGTTCCCACACGGTTCCCAGTTCTGGCGAAGGTTTAGCCCGCAGGTTCGACTCCGTGAGCCTGGCTGACTCCGACCCTGGCTCCTGCTACTCCTCCTGCAGCTGCAGTTACTGCCGTCTTCGGGAATGTGCTCAAGATTGTGTCAGGTATGCCCCCTTCTACAAAAAACGAGTTACCTACCACAGAAACATTTTTCAAATCACTCGACGTGATAAACTCCGTCCTACTAAACTGACGGAGACAAGCGAGGAGAACTTTTAGTAATAACTAAAATTTAAAAAACCTTCAAACTCACTAGAAAATTGGTGATAATTTTCAAATTTTCATTTCAAACTGCTGGGCGGATTTTTTTTAAACGTAGCTAAGTACACTCTCTATTAAGTCACCTTTCAAACAAAGGAAACCAAATCAAAATCGGTTCATTCGTTCAGGAGCTAAGAGGCCACAGACAGACACACACACATACAGACACGTCAAACTTATAACACCCCGTCGTTTTTGCGGCGTCGGGGATGTCAAAAGAGGTTTATATTTATTTACGGACGTAGGTAGGTACGTAAGAAAACTATTCTCTTTCTATTCGATCTCAGAATGTATGTTAATATTTCCAAGTTATTTGGATGGACCGAATAACTCAAACTACTGTCATTACTTCATGATGCATGATATACCTACCTACATACTCCTTCTAATAATACTGTAAATTTTTTTTTCAGGTAAGCTCAAACCATCACTCGACAAAATCTACGAAATGGCTATAATTTTCCGGAGACTTCATCTGCTGAACTAGACGTGCCAAGGGATTACACTCCAACAGTTGGCAGGAAACTAAAGGATTTATAGAGGAATTAATTACTTACTGGAACTTCATTTGCACGATGCGCGATGTAGATCTTTGCACACAGATGTATCCCTGCTCATGAATATTTTAGTACAGCGCCATCTGTCGGTAAGTATTTAAATTAGTTAAGATTTTGTGGGCTTTATATTAACTTTGGCGTGGGCGCAAAGCAAAGTTTTTAGATATATTAAAACATATAAAAATAATTACATACCCAATAGGTAATGGTTCTTTTCCGTTGAGAAATTTCATCATTGTAATGATATAAATTTCCATAATCATATTTAATTTAAATTGTATAAATTGGTTGATAAAGTACACACCTAAATTTACATTACAATAAATAAATATTACTACACTAGTGTATAAAACTAGTGTGATAATATACTAGCGTACTTACATTATTATGAATTTCATCTACGAAGTTATGACAATAATTGAAGTGTAGCATAAAAAGGTAAAAGCCTTTACTACTAGCATCTGAAACGTACTAATTTATTTGAAAATTGTGTGGAAATATTTTAGTATTGTTTTCCACTCTAAAATATAATACTAGATACTAGAAGTATTATATTTTATACCCTCCCAAAATCACATGTATTATGAAGTAAGTACTTACTCGAACGATATAAACATAGATTAAAAAAAAAAAACTCAGTAAGAAAGTATTTTAAATTTATTATACCCATTCACTCACTCCCCTTGATCACTGTCGCAATGATTGATACAGAAAGTTTTTAAGCTGCGATTGGACGAGGAGATTGCGAACTCTTTAAATTGGCTTACGGATCAATATCCATCGCGGACCGCTTTAATACTTCTTAGGTATTTCTTCGCTGGCTAGTGTAGTTATATTTATTTATTTATTTATTAATTTATTCGGAAAACCAACAGCTGATGACATAGGAATATACACATTATACATGATGTGTGAGCTATTTAAAGGTCTTCACCAATAGAAAAGGAAAACAATAAAAAAATCAAGAAACAATGTTGTAAGCCTATTCGAGAGTTAATAGTTATTAGGTTCGTCATAAAACGTTAACTAAACTAATATGAAAAGAAATGCCCACTAAACCGCTGGCTCAGCGCTGGTGTGCTGGTATTAAATAGATCAATATCCATCAAGTTCAAGATAGTGTTATTGATATATGTTAAGTGTTTTATTTTTTGCATAAAAATAGCCTAAAGTCCATAAAACGCACTTGCGTCCATAGTTTGCACGGCGGTAGGGTTCTTTGGTACCTGGCTGGCTACTACCCTCAAGTTGAAAATCAGTCGCCAAGCAACTCCTAGTGTTTTCCGACAGCTGCGCTTCCAGCCAGTTCATTTCTAGGCTTTATGTGCTTTCCGCCATTGGCTACATCATCATTGATCACGGTGATAATGTGGTCAAACACAGGCCTAGGTATACGTAATTTAAATTTATACAAATATAGTTAGTATATTTTCAAAATTGATGGTGTAGGTACCGACACTGGCTAAATAGTTCACACACCAATGGACAGATGGCGCTACTAGGTTCTAAATCACGCTGACGAAGTTTATTTGGGGATTGACATATACAAGTTGATTTTAGTTGGGAATGTTAGGCCGAATAATGTGGATAATGTACGTAATTCATCATCAATAATTCAAAATTTCAGGAGCCTCAGCTTGACAGTTAAAACAATTTAAAGATTAGCTATTATGACGTAAGCAGATGTGTGCCATCTGTGTGACAAATATGAGACCGATCCATCCAGTGGTTTGAGCTATGCGTTGATAGATCAGCCAGCTACGCTTTCCTTTTATATATTCAGACTATCGTGCTATCAGGGCTATCCCTCGCGGTGTCACCCGAGATAAAAATTAGAATAACCTTCGGAAATAATGTAGCTTCCTATTAGCCACAGAATTTTCAAATCCGATAAGTACATCTTATTATTAGCATATATAAGTTAGATTAATAATAAAGGAGATTAATTGAGGCAAAATACAAAATCAGCTTCATTTACAAATTCCTCGCAAGGAGAAAGTACCTACATCCAAAATGCAAGACCAGCCGTCTGTATTAGTTCATGAAGCAATCAATTCACGGAGAGCAAATACTAGCGGAAGCACTTACATCCTAGTTTAATTTGATTGGAAGCCTTTGAAAGTGGAATAAAGGGCGCCCTATTGAATTTTACTAGCCAGTTCAGAGGTCTAAGATATTTCTGTACATATATGAATACATTTAATATGCAAGCGTATCTAAATTATATATATAATTATGTTAACGGAAAAGTATCTAATCCGTCATTGTATACATTTCCTAGGAAATCCATACATTTCCTAAATATCTATCGGAGTACTACATTCGGTATATTTGTAAGGATAACGGTATTTGGGGGGTTGTAAGTGAAAGGTACTTTTGTGCGAATACTTGCTATTCCATGCAAAATAAAAAAAATAACCCCAACCTATTTTTTTCAATAGTTTCTATATATTTCCAATTATCATTATTGAATTATAATTTCCTAGGGGAAATACACAGGAATTGTATACAATTCCTATATTTCATACATTTCCGGTGACATATATATAGGTATAATCTGGATCTCGGAAACGGCTCCAACGATTTTCATGAAATTTAGTATATATAGCAGGGGGTTTCGGGGGAGATAAATCGATCTAGCTAAGTTTTATTATTAGAAAACGTCGTTTTAAAAAAAAAACGAACAAAGCTCGGTTAACCGGGTACTATGTAGTAGTTAGAGTTCAGTTGTGAATTTTGTCTGTTCCTGTGATGTGTACGTCATTGGATCTGTAGATTAGTTAAAGATATTGGTGCTGATTGTGATGAACTAAAATAATTTTAGTCTTACAATGGTGCCGATTCTGTTGTTTACGAACTTAACTAATATTAGACATGTCACCTCTCTTTCATTTTAACCTTATTGAAAAAAGATAGAACATTTTTAATGCTGTCAGTTTAATCCATGCCGTCGTAATGTACGGGTAAATAGTCGTGCGTGACCAATAAAGATCGTGCTTAAATTCACGTACTCGGCTAAGCTTTTTATTATATGCTTCAAGTGTGATTTTAATATTCTAAAAACTTAAAAAATAATTAACATTAGTAGGTAGGTAGGTAGCTGCGATTGCATTCTATGTAATCGCATACTAAAAAATAAAAGCTCTAGATAGCTGAGCTTTATTTCTGTAGAACAGTTAAGCTTTGTAGAGCTTGGTATTAGCACTATTACGTAATGAAACCTTAGAGTTTAGTTCTGTTTTTTCTATTCCCAGAGAGTTTAGGGTGTGGTACAAGTAAAATGATTTTTAATTAATATTGTTTAGGGTTGAATGGGTATAATAGGGTTGACGAGTAAAAAATCTAATTAGTCCGTCAGTTAATTACCAAAAAATATTGGACCCATATTTTTTCTATAGTTCCGAAAACAAAAAATAACGAAGATACAGTGCGTTAAAATTTCGCGTGACATCATGTCTTAGTAAACTTTATACAGAGACGTGACGTTACAAGCCCCCATTCAACTTTAATCGCCTTATCTTTGTAATTTTTTATTGATTTGATAAAATAAAAAATACGTATTCAATATTTTTTTATAACCTAACTGACGGACTAAATAGAATTAATTCTTTTTTACCCAGTCATCATCCCTATTGTAAATTTGTGCCGTATTCTTGAAATCGAATTCTAATTTGTAATCTTGCTGGAGTCTTCTCAGTTCAAGTGTATTACCTACGAGCCGATGGTAGAGTCATTTGTAACTGTCGACGTTCATAAGTGCCTTATCAGGGCTTAAATTGAATAAATGAGTTTCGAGAGTAGAATGCTATAAAATAAAAAAAAGACTGTACTTATAACAAGCTTCTGTCAAAAATTAAATTTTTGGTACAAGCTTTTGTTGCTACTTTTTTTGCACAGTCTTCAACTAGGTACTCGTTATGACGGTTCCAATGAAGCCGGGGTTGTGTCGTTTTATTGCGGAGCTCCTATGGCCACCTTCCAGCTCCAGCATCAGATCATCTCCATGTTATCATAATAGGGTAGTTGACTGACTTATCAAATCAGCTACTTTTTAATAAATGTCAAAACGATAGTTTATATGGAATTTTGTATGAAATATTACACTATGACGTCATAGTTTCACAGCATCAAATGATCTACTCTTTGTGGTTCTACTGATAATTGAAAATCATAAAATACATTAAATGTACAACATATTTGATGTTTTTACGTGTTTTTAGATATTTTATGCATTGGTTAGTGTTTGGTCATTTATTTTTGACACTGGTGACGATTCTGTTGTTTACGAACTTAACTAATATTAGACAAGTCACCTCTCTTTCATTTTAACCTTATTGAAAAAAGATAGAACATTTTTAATGCTGTCAGTTTAATCCATACCGTCGTAATGTACGGGTAAATAGTCGTGACCAATAAAGATCGCGCTTAAATTCACGTTGAAATGTGTGATCGCATTAAACTGGCAGGCCTAAAATATCTTGCATCCCTTTCTTATATTTACTATTAGAAAGAGATATAGTGAGATTAAATTTATTTTAGTTCGTAAACAACAGAATCGGCACCACTGTCAACTACCCTATATTGTATTGTTACGCGATATAGGTACATGTGCATGCAAAATTTCAGCTCAATCGGTAACCGGGAAGTGGGTCAAATTGAACTTGCAAGATTCCATAACAGACATCGGGACAGGAGAAACTAAATAGAAGCTTGTAAAAAGTCAGTTTGTCTAGAAAGACTGATCTGTCAACGCTCAGACGAAATCACTATGAAACAACAACATTTATGTTCGCTCTCACTGGGACCCTATAGTTTTAGTCCATTGTGTGAAATAGTAAAAACAATTAAATTCCTTGCAGTTCTCCTTGAACTTCGATGTGTGGAGTGGAATTTGTTGTTATCGGGTCTTTTCATGCACTCGTAGAACGTTAATTATATATATATATAAAGTTGAGCTTCCGTCGTTCCATCATCTGCATCATTAATTTCATTTTTAACCCCCGACGCAAAAACGACGGGGTGTTATAAGTTTGACGTGTCTGTGTGTCTGTCTGTGGCATCGTAGATCCCAAACGGATGGACCGATTTCGATTTAGATGTTTTTGTTTGAAAGGTGTCTTAATCGAGAGTGTTCTTACCTATGTTTCAAGTAAATCTGCTCAGCCTATTAGTATTAGTTATATTTTTAATGAATGATGGTAAAAAGATGGATATAAATATTACAACCTCGAGATAAATTCTAAAAACAGAATACAAAATGATTTAGGTACTTAGCAACAATGATATATTAAACTAATAGATATGTTACGTTCATAGTAATTTGCGTTTTAAATCTGTTCCAAGCAATCCAAAACTGCACACATTGACAAGTTCCACGAATAAATAAAACAAAAGATACGAAGTAGCACATAAATGAAAGAGATAGCTATATTTTTGTGAGTGCGACACACTCGTGATTGCGCTCGCCGCAGCTAATCAAAAGATTTCCCATTTAAGATTTAATTCTCACAACACACTCGCTTATAACATAATATAATCTGCTTCTCGTTTATTTAATATCATTGGGTAGCAACATTTATTAAATTACAGTAAGTAAATGAAAATCATTCCAATGTTAAAAGCTATTTGCTATAAGCTACGTTTTAAATGAAACATCAAAGGGATTCTCTTTGAAAAAATATTTTACTGAGAACAAATACCCTCAAGTATGCTTTCAAAGCGCTTATTTTATTTTAAGAGGTGCTTTTATCAAAATGTAAGATCGCAATATTTTGTTAGCACTCGTCTTTATCGAGATTGACTTTGCTATAGATACCTATGTATAGAGCGAGATAGAATAGATATCAGATAAACAGATTTATTAGTAATATTTAAGATTATTAAAGGTCAGAAGGATAAATAAAGTATATATATAACATTAACAATTTAAAGCATTTGCGAAGTAGGCGTATAAAATTGCGATATGTACATGTAAAATATTCCAATAGGATAGTTGACACTGTCAAAAATAATTGACCAAACACTAACCAATGCATAAAACATCTAAAAACACGTGGAAACAACCAATATGTCGTACATTTAATGCTTTTTATGATTTTTAATTACCAGTGGAACCACTAAGAGTAGATGATTTGATGCTGTGAAACTATGACGTCATAGTGTAATATTTCATACAAAATTCCATATAACCTATCGTTTTGACATTTATTAAAAAGTAGCTGATTTGATAAGTCAGTCAACTACGCTATTATAAATCATTAAATTCAATAGTTAAAAACTCATTATAGCTATAGAAAGCCTTATCGGCGAGCCAGCGTTTTAATCTCAACCTTATGTACCTGTAAATATATAAAGTTTTACTTTCTAATAATAATAAATAAATATCCTGGGACATTTTTATTTTATTTATTATTTTTTTGTTACAATCTATTTATTAAAGAAATTAATTATCATTATATTAAACAAAATTAACTAAATTAAAAATAAAAACAATACTACGTTATTATAAATAGAAAATTTGTGCCAAATCGCTGCCCCGCGGAAGTGTGCCAAGAAGACTGGCAGCATTGCCACGCTGGATGGCAATGGCAATTCTTTGAGCAAAGTATGTGCCAGCCAGCCTTCTTGTCACGAGAGCCCTCAACAAGACGAGCGGAGACCTCTTTGAATAATCGACGAGCCTCTGGTCCCCAGGGCCCTAGAGTTTCAACCCCAAACGCCGAAAATACGTTGGACCCCTGTAGAGCAGCGTATTTTATTTTTATTTTATTTAGGACAACAAACAGAATGACAATAATATGTTAGACATACAGTATAAAAATATGGGGAAATATGATTAATGTCACACCAACTACGTTATTCACAGATTACAAATTTGTAATTATTCGACATTGGTGCCGATTCTGTTGTTTACGAACTAAAATAAATTTAATCTCACTATATCTCTTTCTAATAGTAAATATAAGAAAGGGATGCAAGATATTTTAGTCCTGTCAGTTTAATCCGATCTCACATTTGAACGTGAATTTAAGCGCGATCTTTATTGGTCACGACTATTTACCCGTAAGTACATTACGACGGCATGGATTAAACTGATAGCATTAAAAATGTTCTGTCTTTTTTCAATAAGGTTAAAATGAAAGAGAGGTGACTTGTCTAATATTAGTTAAGTTCGCAAACAACAGAATCGGCACCATTGTTCACATACGGTTATATCCCAAACTAAGCAAAGCTTGTACTATGGAAATCAGATAACTGATATACTACATAAACTACATGTTTTTTGTAAATACATACTTATATGTTCATGCACACACATGTTTGTCCTGGATGGGAATCGAACCCACGACCTGCGGCGCTATAGGTGGTGTCTTACTTAACCAACTGCGCCAACTGGCCCGTCAATACCTAAGGTGTACACCTACTTTACTTATAATTTGTTAGTATATGAATAACTGATTAGGTAGGTAGGTACTTTAAATTAGAAGTCCCAATAAAATTTCTAATGATATAAAATACATGATGTGTGGTGTGCTTGTCTGTCCGTTTGATTTATCCTATGCTTGAACCGATTTGAAAAAGTGCGGTATAGTAAAGTAGTACTAGTTATGACCTTTTTTATGATACTTTATTTAAATTTTTGTCAGTAAAGTTTTTTAAATTTAAAGTATTCTCATGAAGGTCCTTTGAGGTCTACCCCACTACTAGTTTTCTCCATAGATGACTATTTTACTCTATCGTAGTTATCTCTTTCTTTTAAAAAGATTCAGACTTATTAACCCCCTCCTTTTCTGAAGTCGGTTAACGAAACGCGAGGTTTTTAAGTTATGTTAAACTGCCATCTAGTGCTTATACTTAGAACCATAATCAAACTCTACATCATTATTAACCAAATCATAGGTACTTTCACTTTTCTACTTGGTCGTTTACCTAACGTTACAGAATATTTTTAATAGATGGCGCTGAAATTATTAATAAAAACATCCTGTGTTTTGTCCAGTTAAAAAAATATATATTATCGTGACGTTTAGGATTATAATTTTTTTTATGTAATCTATTGTTATTACAATAAAACTCCGTTGATAAATGAAGAATGAATGATTAACAAGCGCTTGATAAATGAAGCCATCTAGACAACAATCACTCAATCAAATTACAAATTGATATACTTACTAGGATACTAAAAATACCCAATAACCAAATGACGTATTGTGTTCAAGTTTTCCAGAAAATAGTACACGAATTAAACTCGACACTAAACTCGAGTTTAATTCGTGTTTTCTTCGATGTTACTGCATACATTTTCAAACATTTAACCTTCGGGGATAACGTAGTTTCAAGAATTTTTCGAATTGGACCAGTAACACCAGAGATTAGCGTGTTCAAACAAACTCTTCAGCTTTATTATTAGCATAGAATAATTAATATAGGTACTACGTACAAGTACAATTATTAGTACCTACTTATAGAAATTATTAGTATAGAAATGATAGAATATACCTAATAAGTCCAGTTTTTTTTTATTTATCCCTTTCTTATGTTTATGGTACATTTACAAACGTAAACAACAATAATTGTGTCATAGAACGCAAATCTAACCTACTGTTCCAAATTAAGAGAAGAAGTAGAACAGAAAAAATGCAAAACATCTTATAAGTATCTACCTAATAAAACAATCTTCTATCTAAATAATCATCCCAAATTGCCGTATCCGATCACATCTGGAGATCTTCAGGCCGATCCATTTAGGTTCCGAGCTCCGAGATAAATATACAACGGTATTGCGTGATTGGAAACGCCGCTGCTGTATCTGCTATTGCCCTTACCATACGTCCAATTAGTCGACTGAGTCTCACTTAATACTCACTTGGTTTTCCAATCTATACTTATAGAATAGGTAATAAAGCTGAAACTTTTGTTTGTTTGTTTGAATGAGCTAATCTCCTAGTTACTGGTCCGAATTGAAAAATGATTTCGCTAATAGTTAGCTACATTATCCCCGAAGGTTACTTTTTATCCCGGGAACGCGAGTGAAACCGCGGGGAAGAGCTAGTAATAAATAAAAAGAACTTTGTCTTTATTTATGCTATGTGTTTCATCGCGATCGTGTCTGAAGTTTTGTCGTGAAAAGGTAAATGAAGGAAAAGATTAAGCAGGGATATTTTTCTACGAAATCTCTAGAATAATGGAAACGTTTATGAAAGTAAGTAGGTAGTCTAATGTGGCGTAGGTATGCATAGTCAGTCTCAAGATCCCTCTGGTGCAGCACATATCTATAAGTGCAATGACTGTCTAAATATATTCCTCATAGATTATAAATTGAACATAAAAAAACTGCATAAATTGAAAGACATTTTTTTTAAGAAACAAATATACTGTACAATTCACTTAGATGTAAACCGCAGTGATACTTTTTAACCGACATTCTTTTTGCATGTCTTTAGGTTTTATTTTAGATGTAGGTTGGTACTTTTTTTATTAAAAAATAATTTGTAATATAAAAAGTAAGTAGTAAGTAGTAATACAAAATAAAAAATACACCTATAATTGTTACGTGTATGTTGTTTATTTAATAGGTATTGGATAGTTTGTACACACAGCCACAGATCAAGCTACACATTTTTGTTGCAAAATAGTTCCTATTACAACCGCATAAGGTGCCGCAATGTGTAGCTTGATCTGTGGCCGTGTGTACATAACATTTTCAGACGAGAATATTTTCTTATTACATACTTTTAGAGCATGATTTTAGTTTTTGACTTACTTTTTATTTAAATACTAAGTTCTCTTTTGAAGCAAAACATGCCGTAAAGATAAATTGTGTAACTAAATATCCTTGTAAACAAGTGAGCCAATTAGTTGTAAATGGTAAATGAGTAGACTCATAAAAATGTCACTTCAAGTGCAATAAATTCGAGTTAAAGTGAAAATATTGCGAGTTACCACACTAGGTAACCAACGGTAGTCAGTGCGTGTAATCAATGGGGACAGGTCTACTACAGTGCACGATGTCGTTTAGTTATCGTTTCTATATCGCTGGCTTTGCGGACTATGTTCTTTTAATAATTGCATTAGTAATAATACTGTCACTGGAATTAACATAAGTTATGGATGAAAATAATATCGCCGAAAATCATTTTTTTTTAAATCAAGCGTTTGAGTGCTAGCATTTGATAACTTTGAAAGGCATTCGCTGAGATCATCTAGGGTAGTTTTTTTATAAAACAACTTAATTTAATAAATACCTACCTGAATAGGTAGGTAACTAAATTTGATTCGATTATACATGTTCAAAAATCATTTCACAAAACTTTAGTGGAATTCACACCTATAAATGAGACATAAAATCTTAAATAAAATTTCTACCAAACATAAAAAACTTATTTATAACTTAACGATACCAAAACGTAAGTCGCTTGAATACGACCGTAAACTTGAATTGAATCTCAAGTTCACAAACCGAGCGAGTCAGTCTAAGCGCAACATAAGACGCGAGCGCACGCGTCACAGAGCTGTGAAAACTACAGAATTGCCGCGAGATATTTTTACGCCCATGCTTTACGATTTCGAGATATTATTATTGTGCTTGTGATATTTTTTGTGTTTGTGTTTTTTTTTAATAATGGCGATTTGAGAATTTAATTTTGGATATAAGGTGAGTTTTAAGTTAGTAACTAAGTAAGGTTGCTTGGATGGGATATTCCAAGAAAATAATTTAAGTGACTGAGGATTTCTTGAAAATTTACATGCTTAGGTATTAAGTTTCTGTAGTACGGAATACTTTATAAAAAAAAACAATAATGCATTCACTGCATTAAAATAATAATTAAATATACTTACCTCATATTTCATATTTTACTGCTATTAAAATTTTCATGCGAAAGGATTTTACATTTAGCCTATTCCAAACTCTTTTATGAGGTATTAATGTTTGTTTTGAGGTAATTAGAATGTTTCAATTTCCTAAAAAAAAAATTGTCAATACAAAGAAAAATAATACTACTTTTTTCCTATATAAATCATGTTTTACTAATGGTCGTAAGCTAGAGCCGGTCTCTACAGGATTTATACCCTGTTGTATTCTAAAATATATATATTCAGACTAGTTTTCTATAAAAGCAGATAATTATTAAATTTGTTGCTACATTTTAAATTAAGCGTGAAGTTATAAAAAGCGCTTTATGGCTGCTTGCTGAATTATACCATAGACAGCGCAATCTCACTTAATCTTATTAGAGTTAATGGTATCTTGTTGCAGAGTTGAGTGATAATTACCACTTAAGCGCTGACTTAGAGCACTTAAGTTAGAAATTGCAGTTAAACCTGAATTTCTATGAGAAGATATGCTCTTTGAATGCTTATTTTTGATAAATCAACTGAGTTGAACATTCAATGTTGGAAAAAAATTTGAAAACGACAGGGTGTCTTAACCGGTGGTCCGCATATCACTAGTCCCTGGAAGCACCCAGAGTGGTCCGCAAAGCCACCATAAAAATATAATAGTCTTCGAACAATTTTATGCAGGTTTTATTCATACTTAGATACAAGATACAACTCGTTATTCATTTATATTTACTATATATTTCCTCCAAACTATTAACTGGTGGTCCATGATAACAGACATTTTGACAAATGGTCCCTCATCACTATAAGAACCACTGATCTACAAAATGACTATGCCTATAAAAATCAATAATTATAATCATATAGAGCGTGATTTTTTTTAAAAGGATTGAGGTTATTTGATTGAACGGCCTCTTCTAAGGGGATTATGGCCACGATGGACTACCTTGGCCATAATCCCCTAGCTACAAGGGAAGCCGTGTATGGTAGGTAATATTAACATATGTACCTACCTACGTGTATAGTATATCTAAAGATATAAATAAACTTGGCTTTCTGATAATTAATTGTTATTAAAATAAAGGGCTATTCAAAATTAAAACCCCAAAGAGGGTAAAATAGGAGATCGCGAGTGAAATCGCGCGGTAGAAATATAGTTTTTATATCACATGTCAAAATCCATAAAAATATAAAATGCCATAAAACGATCAAGCTGTTAAACTAATTTAAATTTTTGTTTAATGACCAACGAACCAAATTTGCACGCGAGGCCTTGCCAATATTGTATTGTTACGTAAAAAAAAAGTAAAATTTAATGAACTCGGTAATAAAACCTTCACGCAAATGCAGAAAGTTAGTGATCATGTGAATAAATAGCTATACCATAGCATAATGGTTAATATAAAGTATAATAAGTAATGGTCGTGGTAATAATAATAAAACGAAAATAAATATTATTTTTATGCCATGTCAAACATGCGGCCGCATGCAGCTTATTCCGCCCGACTCAATTTTTAAAACAGATAATGCGGCCCGCGAGCAACAAAGGTTTATTGTTTTGTACACGGTAAAAAACGATTTCTTCAAATAAAAGAAAATGCGTTATGCCAAGAAAATATTAATTCATATATATTCAAACGCTTCGTTTCTCTTAAATTCAGTATTCGGTGTTCTTAAAAATATAACCTTGTGTTAAACTGATATACGTTTAATCCAAAGGAATACGAACTATTTATTTTAATAAAATATTATTTTATTTTAAGAAATCGAGTTTTCTTCACTGAAGCCTTTGTATTGTTTTTGAATTTAAATAATAGAGTTCACTTAATTTAAGACAACAGTTTGCCTTGGATTTAAGACAATCGTTTGTTTAGATCAAGATATTTTCTATTTTATTATAAAACATACATGTTCTTGATTGAAATTATTTGATTTTTGACTAAGAATCGAGTTGTGTTCGATATAGAATAGTAGATGCTTAGTTCAAGGTAATTATCGTATTACGAAGAAAAAACAAACACTTTGAACTAAAGGGTTAAAAATATTAAATCTTTTGAGTAAAAATTTAAGAAAATTTGATCCAAATTATTACTATCATTGATGGTAAAATTGATGGTATTTTGGATCAAAGTAGTAAACTATTTTTATTTAATGCATCGATAACTTCGTTTAATACTAAAATAGTTTGGCTTTTTTGAATGGAAGCCAGGATTGACTGTATGGAAGAGTTTGGTTCGTTTCAATAAAAACCACGACATTTTAAATTTGAGAATCATTATTTATTGAATACAGCATAAATAATAACTACAACCTACACATGCCATTATTGTTATTTAAAGATTTTAAATACTTGGGTGTAAGTGGCATCGAGCATCTAACGAAAACTGAAAACATGGATCATGAGTTGATTTCAGTTTTCATTATTGACCCAAGTATTTAAAATCTTTAAATAATAATAATGACATTTGTAGGGTGTAGTCGTACTAAAAAAAATAAAATTAATATGTACAGAATAAAATTACATATGCTCAAGAAAATGTTGACTATACAAGGTTGAAAACTTAGACTTAGCCAAAATAAAATATATATCTACGTACATAAAACATATTCAAGTAATTACATTTTGTTTCCAATATTTACTTTATAAAAAAAAATTGATGAACGATAAGAAAACCGATCTCCTTGCAAAATTAACTGGCTTTGAATTTTTCACTCAACTTAATATTTCTTTTTTTGCAAAGTAGTGAAATAATGGGATACATCCTGCCTTGCTAACATTGAGCAGTAGCTTTCTATTTTGCAATAACTTTCTCCCAGGGTTCTTTTCTTTTAGCCAATCAAGGTCTTCCTGTTTTCCTTCTGCAGTAGTATCTAGTTGAAAAGAAAATGAAAAATAAAATTAAAAAAATTAGAAGGTATTATGGTTTATTATTTATAGTTACTCTGTAATGTATATAAGATAGATATTGTAGTTTAATTTTAAATTAATATTTCATATATGTTATAATAGTTGTTATGTTTCAATTGTATCTATACCTACATATAAATAATTCTTAGAATATTAATTAAAAATAATTTAGTATATCCAGTTAATTGGTTTCCATAGTAAAGACTCTACTGTTTGTGAACAGATAGCCATGTGTTATAATATCCCAAGATATTATTAAATTTCAACAAAATAATCTTGGTTAGTTTTGGTACCTACCATTCACTGTTTCAAGTATCTTTTTGACGGTGCGGTGTGTATTACTGCCAACAAATGTTCGCTTCCTTTCTCTTGATTAAGTTCCTCACTGTTCCTTTTGCTGTGATAGATTTGCCCACTATCACCAGGTATCACTTTTTTTTATTGGTTGGGTGAAGTAGGTACTAATTGCGGACTCTTGAGGGGAGAGTATTAATTATTATCATTCCAGATATAAAAGTATAATCTTCATTATGTCAAACACCTGAAAAAAAATATAGTTAGCTCTCATTACCTTTACTATTTCTTTAATAATAAATTTACTATTATATTGTACTAGCTATACCTATATATCTTATGAATTTACGAAGTGAAGAGTATAGTTTAGCGGATGCCTACATTATCTGTATGCCAAATTTCAGCTCGAGTTTTGAACTGTGTATAGATAGATCAGTCAGTCAGTCACCTTTTCCTTTTATATATTTCGGTCAAGAGGTCAAGAGGGAATGGATCGCTTGCAATCTATCGTTTGCAAAAAACATGGATCGCAAAGTTTTGTTATTGGCATGTGGATTGTATATCGATCCATCGATATGTAACAATCTCAGATTGGTTTTTATCTTGGATAGGAGATACATTATTAATTTCGGCCGTTAGTGTGTACTATCTATCATACACATATACCTACAATCAAATGGGATATAATTACTAAAATGAATAACTGTATAAATTGTAAATGCTTACTTGTAACCAGATGTTATTTAAGCAGTTTCTGCGTTTGGTTATATAAATAATCCATTACTGCTATAGAATTGTAATATGCTTTTTCCACATGGTGAAGTCTCTAGATGAGTTTGAAGTAAAAGTCTTGGATTGAAGACATCAGACAAGCTTATGTTAAACATCTAACTAATTATGCATTTCCTCCTCCTCCACTGTAGCCTGAAAATAAAAAATAATTAGCTAGGTAATCTTGCTAATATCCAGTGGTTTACCTAAGTAGTATCCAGTTGTTTATTCAATTTAAATCAATTTCAAAGGATATTGGGCATAAAACCAATGATCAGTTATAGAAAATATAAAGTTTTATATTTACCAGTCTATCTTCAAGTTAATACGCACACCCAGCAATGGTCTGATTTCTTTCAAATTATCTTCCATGAGAGAACCTATGTGGTTCGTCTGAATCCAATTTACTGTAAGTTTAAACCAATAGTTAGGATTTAAATAAATCTCATACATATCTGCTGCCGCCACTATGGTCAGAAACAGCTTTAAGTACCCAAAGTAGATACTTATTTGTTAATAAGATAATTATTTATTAGGTGCCTCCCTCCAGGTACCCTCGGCACTATATAGAAGTGAGTTAGCCAGACATTAGTATTAATCAGTAAAAGATAGTAACAGTAGATAAATATCCTTATACTACTTATACACGCAAAAATCTAAAAAACACACTTACTTAAAATGCTCCATGGCATCCAGTTCCTGGAATTCTTTTGTACTTCAGGCACCAGGGATGGCCGTCCCTGATGAGAACCAAGATAGCTCTAACTTCCGCTGGCATTTACCAGGTTTTGAGTAATTTCTCCATTAATGTACAACACACTCACCAAGACTTATGAAAGTAAAACAAATTAAAAAAAAACAAAACTTTGGCTTCGGAACTCGACGGACGCGCATGTGTCAAGACCGGCGCGGTGCGACAGTAAATACGGTGATGGCGGCCGGCATGAGATATTTACAACGATCTATGAGAATTGTTTTATCTTCATGTAAACAATTTAAAGTTGATTAAAAAGAGAACACTCTTATTATAAAATTATGCAGCTTCATATTCATTTGATTTTTTGGAAATTTTGCTTAAAGATAATTGTTTCGTAATAAATATATCTTCAATTTGGATACAAACTTGTTGTATATTTTGTCAAGACTACTATCTAATATTGAATTGATAACATATTGTCACAGAAAAAGATTTCTTTTATTTCTAATGATACAAGCTCATTTTTGAGTATAGACGATTAAATATCTCATGTGGATTACAAATATTGATCAAAACAAGAGTTTTCGATGTCTTAAATGGAATGTAAACTAATTTCTTCAGAACAAAAAACCTGGGTTCTTGACCTAAGATACATAATTTTAATATAAATATTTTTTTTCTCCTTCAGTTTAGAGAATCATTTTTTTTAAGTAAGAATCAAATTTCGATTGAAAACAAAACTCTCTTAGAATTAGATGATATTTTTAAGAATATTTATGGTCTTGGCGCAAATAAGTCGCAAAATCTTTTTTTTCCGTGTAATTAATATAATATTCCTATACTTGTCCTATAAAAGTTCATTTTATTTGTTAAGATTTTCAGTAGTTTGGATTAGGTTTTGCGTCTTCATGCTTTTGGCCCACCAGTGACATTCAGTTTGACATGTCAGGGTAAGGGTTTTTTTTGAGAGGACTAAAGTTGGTAGCCTCTGTGATGGCTGCATCAACCTTAACAGACAAAACTGTAGTGTATTGAGTTTTGTCAAAATGTTCAATCAAATTTATGCTTTATTTTTATGAAGAAAAAAAGGAAATCAATTTATGTGAACATAGATACCATATAATTAATAATATTATATATAGGATAGATACCTCTTAATACAAAATTACAGAGATTACAAAACAAATAAAAAGAAAATTACATACAACAATAATGTGCGATGTCAAAAAGTATGACAACATCATAAATGAAAATAACTTGTATTTATTCATAACTAGCGACCCGCCCCGGCTTTGCACGGCTTTTCTAGGCTTTCCCGTACTAAGTATAGGTACTATTACTACGTACAATACATACAATATAGTATTATACGTAGTAGCTGGATAACCGAACGACGTTTACTAAAAATGTAATCGAGCTAGATCGATTTATCGCCCCCGAAACACCCTCTATACTAAATTTCATAAAAATCCTTGGAGCCGTTTCCGAGATTCAGATTATATATATACAAGAATTTCTCGTTTAAAGGTATTAGATAAACCTTCCTCTTGAGTCACTATCTATTACTCTAAACTGCATTAAAATCCGTGATCTAAGCGAACAGACAGCGGAAACGACTTCATTTTATACTATGTAAAGATTTCACCACGGTAGAAAGCACACAAAGCCTTGAAAGAAAACTGGCTCTCATGTGCTTGACTACAAATTTACAACTTGAGGGTAATAACCAGCTACATGAGTACAACTGAGTATACTTCACCACAGACAAAATCAAAGTCATGTATTCAGTTGGGCCTTTCTAGAGCAAGTCGTTATGTCGACGTTACTAAGGCCACTGGTTTGGAATGCTTTCAACTGAAAAGAACCGGCGAGAAAAGCAGCAAGGCATAAACTGGCAAACATCTTGCAATTACTTGATTATTTAATTTTGTTAAATGGTCTACAATATTAATGGCGTGTTAGAAACATCTTCATGCATGTCAGTCAGCCGCTGGCTTTGGAACAATCCAATATGAGCCATTGGCAATAATTGATGACAACACACAACATTACAAAATTGAAAAATTAAAAATAAAATAAAAAGAGTACAAAAAAAAAAAAAAAGAAGATAGCTTTGCAATTCCATTTTATATACAGCATAATATGCTTTTGTTAAATTGCATAAATGTTATTTCTTTCTTTCTTCTTTCTTTGTTCACGCCTGATTCTAATAACAGTAAACCTGATCATGTAAGACTTCTTCTAAATATTTATAAGAAAAAGGTGACTAATCTACTATCGCACAGCTCAAGCTCAAACCACTGGACGGATCAGGCTGGGCATACAGATACCTATAATAATGCATTATCTTAGAAAGATTTTTTGAAAACTCTACTCATAACGGGGTAAATAGGAGATCACGGGTAAAACCGCGGCGGGGCGGAAAACTTGTCTTATAAATATGGATTTTCAAAATGAGGAAATCCGCATTTATATAAAACTTCAGTAAATAAACTCACCTTTCATTGTATAATGAAACGTTTATCTTTAAAAGTTCCGGCATTTTCACCCAAATTAAAAAAGGATGCGGTATACCTTCTTTGTAGAAGGTTACCTATTGCACCAACATCCTTTTGAACATTGTTCGGATGTCCGACTCGGAATCAACCGACAAACACCGAAGGGAAATAGAATCGGATAGTCCGGTCGGATGTATATTCGTCGTTCTATAGCCGGTTAAAAGGATATGAAGTATTTGCTTTTAATATCAGAAAGGAAACGTGAGCTGTGATTTGTTGTTGATGTCCCGATCAATCAGTGTACCTAGTGGGGTACTTCAATAAATCATGTCAACTTTATTTTAAAGAGTGTACGAGTGTTGTGAGCAAAGATGATTTTTATTGTGTTTGTGTGAAAAAAGTGTTATTTGGTCTATTATATTTTTTTAAGATTTTGTGTATTTTTTTTGTATGTCAAATAATAGTGGTATTGTCCCCATTGTAACCTCTGTTGATTCCCAGCAGTCTCGTATTGTGTCTTTGGAGAACCTCGTCCAGTGTCCCAGATGCCCCCAGGCACGCTATTTTAAAGGTCAAAGAGGCTTGAAGATTCACCTTGGTAGATGCCACAAGAACCAAGCTGAATCTTCAAGTTTCACACCCTCAACTTCACCCCAGCAAATAGATCATCATTCCAATTTACCATTCCATGATCAGATTACTCATCTCAAACATTCCATTCAAATAGTTAAACGTATCCCAAGAGGCGCTAGAATTTCAGTTGCAGATAAACTTTCAGAATCAATTAAAAAAGTAATATCTGAAAATAGCAGGCCTGCCTGGGAGCTTCTCCTTGTATTTCCATTTAGCATTCTTCATATTCAGGACAAAAATAAATCTATTACAAGTAACATTAAAAATAATTGTGAAATTCCATTTCCGACCCAAAATTGTAATTCATCCCAATTTAGAAATAACAATAACATTCCAAAGTTAGTTGAGAGTAAAATTAATGATGGCGACATTAGCGGAGCAGCCCGCCTTCTTTTTTCCAATGACACAATTGCTCCCAATGATACCAATACTCTTAGTGCTCTAGAAGATAAACATCCTCCTTCAGCAGCCAACCTTTGTCTTCCAGACCCTCCTTTACCATCTGATCCAAAGTTGCACGTGTCATCGCAGGATGTCTTCAATAGCGTCATGTCCTTTCATAGCGGCTCGGCAGGCGGAGTTGACGGTTTGACTCCGCAACACCTAAAAGACCTACTCTGTGAAACTTCTGGCGGAGCTGCTGAGTCGCTGTTGAAGGACTTGACGGACCTGATTAATTTAATGTTATCAGGTAGCGTAAATGAAGACATCCTTGCCATCTTGTATGGCGCAAATTTGTGCGCCTTGAAAAAAAAAGATGGTGGGGTCAGGCCAATAGCCGTAGGTACAACATACCGTCGGCTAGCTGCAAAATTATGCTGCAAAGCCGCTACTGGCCTGACTTCTTACTTCCAACCAACACAACTCGGATTTGGGTCGAAGGGTGGTTGTGAGGCTGCCGTTCACTCTCTGCGGACGTTTTTGGGCAGACAAGGTGGTGAGATGCTGCTGAAGGTTGATGTGAAAAACGCCTTTAATTCTGTGGATAGGGGCACCCTTCTAAGACAAATAAAAGACCAAATTCCCTTTTGTTATAATTTTCTTTGGCAGTGTTATAGTTTACCTACTAAATTAATGTTCAAAAATAACATTTTGACTTCAGCTGTTGGTTGTCAACAGGGTGACCCTCTTGGACCAGCTATTTTCAGCCTCGCGATTCATCCCATAATAAATAAATTGAAGTCAAAATTTAACGTTTGGTACCTTGATGACGGTACCCTGGGAGGTGACGCGAGCACTATTCTGGATGATTTTAGTACACTCATCACAGAGTTTCGAAGTATTGGTTTGGATTTAAATTACGCAAAATGTGAACTTTTTTTCTCTACTGAGTTGGATTTAATTTCTAAAACTGAAATTATTTCTATGTTTAATAATTTGGCTCCAAATTTAAAAGTCGTAAACAAAAGTTCGCTTCGTCTACTAGGGTCACCGATTTTTGATGAATCTATTCCTTTTTTCGTAGAAGAACAAATTCAAAATTTTAACTATTGTTTAGATCGCCTGCCAAAAATTCGTACCCACATGGCTTACTTTATTATTCGGCATTGTCTTTTCGTCCCAAAATTTACCTATATGTTGCGAAGCTGTCCTTTGTGGCAGCACCATAATATTTTATCTGATTTAGATGTTGTTATTAGGCACACACTGACTTCAATTTTGAACATTGATCTGAACGACCGCTCTTGGATCCAGGCCTCATTACCTATAAAGTTTGGAGGCTTAGGGATTCGCAAAATTTCTAGTGTAGCCTTACCAGCATTTTTGTCCTCAGTTCACAGTGTGCGAGATCTCATTGGAATAATTCTTAAGCCGTCACTCCGTGACTTTGAGGTTTCGCTCCTGTCTGAGGCCAAGAATGCTTGGAAAATGGCTTGTCCAAATACAGATATGCCAACAACAAAATATTGTCAAAAACTCTGGGATGAGCCGCTTAGTAGGCTGTCATATAAATCGCTTTTGCGTTCATCTATCAGCACTGCTGAGCGTGCTCGTCTTTTGGCTGTCGCTGAGTGGGAGTCTGGGCTCTGGTTGAATGCCTTACCATCGGCAAACACGGGAACATTGTTGGACAATACTTCGTTTAGTCTTTGTGCTTGCCTCCGTCTGGGGGCGACGTGCAATGTTCCACATCGCTGTCCCTGCGGGGATAACGTCGACGAGCTGGGCCACCATGGCCTTTCATGTAGTAGAAGTGCCGGAAGGCTTTCAAGACATGCGGCACTCAATGATTTGATCCGCCGTGCTCTTGTCACTGCCGGCGTGCCAGCTGTTTTAGAACCTAACGGGCTGGTACGTGACGATGGCAGGAGACCGGACGGTATGTCATTGGTGCCCTGGAAGATGGGTAGGCCCCTGGTGTGGGACGCTACATGTGTCGACACCCTCGCGCCTTCCCACCTTCCAGATACGTCTATAGTCGCCGGTGCTGCTGCTACGCAACAAGAGTGCCTCAAGCGCCGGAAGTACGCTGCTCTACAGGGGTCCAGCGTATTTTCTGCGTTTGGGGTTGAAACCCTAGGGCCCTGGGGACCGGAAGCTCGTCGATTGTTCAAAGAGGTCTCCTTTCGTCTTATTGAGGCCTCTCGTGACAAGAGGGCTGGCACATACTTTGCTCAAAGAATTGCCATTGCCATCCAGCGTGGCAATGCTGCCAGTCTTCTTGGCACACTTCCGCGGGGCAGCGATTTAGCACAAATTTTTTATTTATAGTTTTTTAGGTAGTAAGTAGGTTAGTATTCTAATTACTAACAATAAAGTAAGTTGTCCTTTCATGAAAATAAATATACGAAAAATATCAGAACAATATTAAATATTAATTTAATATCAAAACTAAGAACCAAATTAAAACAAAAGAAGGCGTTTTGTCTTTTATAGAGGTACAGGAAGTAGGTGGTCTAGCAAATCCAGAGGGGGTTAAACCCTGGTTGTACGGAATCTTGACAATTTGACCGAGTGCTTGCAAACGTGGGTACAGAGTCACCAACTTATCTGTGAACTGCTATGCTATTCTCTAACGTTTCATTCGTCGACGAGCTCGCGCAACGATGCCGCGTACAACTGACTTCTCACGTGATCGCGTAGTAAACGATAGAGACAGAGTACACTGACAGCGTTGAATTCGTCGACGAGCTTGTGTTATCGCCTTACAGAATAGCAGCCCTGGAGGGTGGCGCTGATGGACACTGAATTACAAAAAATGAGAGATAACTGACAGTCAAATGTACTGATTGTATTGTAGTTCAATTTTCTGCCACTTCACAGATAAGTTGGTGGCTCTGTACTAGAAATTGTAGTAGGTGTGCTTCAAAATTTCTCAAGGCGCTGCTCTCCTGGTACTTGAGTGCCATCTCTTCTCTCTATCTCTTATTTAGTTTATCCGTCACTTTCCCTACAACCAGCTATTAAAGCCGTAGTTTTTAGCAGTTTTACCGTTATTTCCTTCTACTAGCCGTTCACTTCTAGTTGACCGATATCTCCCTTCGCGCTTCCCACACTGCGTCTCAAGTCAACACGCATAGTACACTTGTTATTCTTTTATTAGTACCTATGAAGTCATTCGACGACGATTTTTTAACCCCCGTACGCCCGTTTGACTCTACGAATGAACGAATTCGCAACTTTTTATATGTAACAGATAAAAAACAACAGAAGCAAAAAAGTCGATTTAATAGAACCTATAAAAAAATATGTATTTCAAAAAAACTTCAACTGCTTTAAAACAAAAGTAATCGAGCTATTTGATGTTGCCGCTTTTTTAATGAGTACATTAAATGCAATAAAGTCTTACACACACATGTGTATATTACATACAAAGTATCTTTAAACATTCTTTCCACGGCTGTATCTACATAGGTATTATTCAATTCGATGTGATCCCATTTCCCATGTTCTTATTACAAGTACTTATTGATGTAAATGTAACCATGGTTCGGGCACAGTTCATTTATTAACAGTAAAGCAAGTGGTCTTTGTTTTTTGATGTTTTATCGACAATTGTTTTTGTTATATTGAAGTTATCTATAGAACACTCACAAAAACTTAAAAAAAAAACATTAAAGAAAAAAATATGACTTAACAATAAGTTCTGCAATTTTGGCGGTCTATATGTATAAAAGAAAAACTGTATTACTTATATTTTGGGAAGTTGAAAATTTTGTAGAATTTGGTAAGTGGATTACCAATAAAATTTAAGAACCATAACGCATGTTTACTTTGTTTTAACTCGGTGTTTGTATACAATTAGGCTGCTGTAGTTACTTATGTAATATTGACTATGTTGCAACGGCAATACAACGTCGGCGCACACGCATAAATTAACATAAATAATTCGATAAAATACCTACATCAAGATCATAAACTAAATTTCTCTGCTCTCCAAAAATACAACTCGTTAATTTCGTAATCATATTATAAAATATTAAATTATTTAATTATAGTTAAAGCTAGATTAATTTGAATATAGACTAGATATTATGTAAATATTACCAGAAATATTTTGTAAAAGTAATTTGTTGATGATAATTGAAATCTATTCGATTAAATTTATTAATTTTGAAAGTTCTACCTACCTACCTAGATGGATAATCCATACCTACCTCTTACTCACATAATTGAAGGATCAATCACACCTACATTCAATTCAAATAATGGCTTGCATAATCACAAAATTCATAAATCGTAAGTACCAGGCGAGCAGCAGTGCATAGAAGCACGCATTTTCACCGACCAATAGTCCATCACATATTTAAACGTGGCGTGGCGACCGCAGGCGCCGACGCGTGGCTAGATCGCGTTAGCATAATAATACTTCAGATAATGTCTGCGTTATGAGCTGAATATAGAAGATTAGAAAAGGAGAAATATAATGATTTGAAACTATAGTGAGTGTTAACGATGCAGGCCGGCTATAGTATAAGCTATAACCCAAAATCGAGCGGCGGCAGAAGGTTCGGATTAAAGCATTTAGAAATGTTATACGTTCCATTAGTGCACAATTGCTTAAAGTGAGAATAATAGAAACAGTTGTTCGATGAAGGTTATACCGGTTGACTCCCGTAAGATCTGCAGCCACAACTTTTCCTTCACCCAGCACTGCGCCCTTCCACCATGTTATGCCCATCATAATTAGCATCCTCTCGGTACATGTGATAACAATTTTATCTAAAACTAGCTGTTCATCCCGGTTTCATCCCGGGAACGTGAGTGGAACCTATAGCCTTTGGGGATAATTTAGCTTCCTATTAGTGAAAGAATTTTTCGAATCAGACCCGTAACTCCAGAGATTAGCACGTTCAAACAAACTCTTCAGCCTGATATCATCATAGTTATTGTCAATTAATCAATGTACACACAGCCACAGATCAAGCTACACATTTTTGATGCAAAATAGCTCCTATTACAACCGCATAAGGTGTCGCAGTGTGTAGCTTGATCTGTGGCCGTATGTACCTATAACCTACTTATTCTGATATAATTAATGAAATACATAAATGGAATCTACTTTACTAGGTACTTCATCAGCTCCAAGCCAACCAGTTTCATCAGAGAACCGTTAAATATGAAGTTAAACGGTTTTAATTCGTTGCATCATATCCGGTATTTTAACCGATGACTGTTAACTCTTGGATGGTTATTAAAATTATTTCATTTAATATTTATCAATTTAAACGATATTTGATTTTAATCAGTGAATACTGAAAAACATTTCAGTATTGCAGCTACTATGCGATAACTTATTTATTTTCTGAAAGCTTTATATTACCTACAAACAGAGCGAATATGCAAATAGAAACATTTTTCACACTGCAATATCCGTATCTAACCATCAAAATAAATTATAAAAAAATAAATTATAGGCTCCAATTGGGTTGCACTAAAAAATAGCAATAAATAAATAAATATCCTGGGACATTCTTCACACACGGTTATCTGATCCCAAACTAAGCAGAGCTTGTACTATGGAAACCAGATAACTGATATACTACATATACTACTTTTTTTTTGTAAATACATACTTATATAGATATTTACACCCAGACACAGGACAAACAGACAAGTTCATGCACACAAATGTTTGTCCTGGATGGGAATCGAACCCATGACCAGCGGCGTGATAGGTGGTATCTTAACCAACTGAGCCATCTGGCTTGTCAATGTAGGAACTCCGTCCGGAAGGTGCTTGGCGACAGATTTTAAACTTGAGGGTGGTAGCCAGCCAGAAGGGTAGGTACTACGAAATACCCAACCACCGTGCTATGGTTTCCTCAAGATGTTTTCCTTTACCGAAAGCTGAAATTCATTGCAGAATTCAAACCCGCGACCTACGTCTCGGCATTCGACGTAACTACTACTGAGCTATCATCGCCTTTATTTATGTTTATTTTGAAAAATTTCACTATTCCTTTTGTCACAATCGTGATTGTTATTTGATACTTACTATAGTTTTTTTATTTTCATTGTTTAGTAATTTCAATAAGCCTTTGTATTCTATTCATATCATCTCGTCCTATAGAACGTAAAGGTATGCCTTTGCGAACATTTATTTTATCATCGTAAAATTTTAATCTTCCTTGAACTCAACTGTTGAGCGTGTTTAATATTATAACCCACATTCTTGCTGCCTTAATCCTCCTTCATACTGAATCCACTGTTAGCGTGTCTTATAACCCACATTCTTGCTGCAGAGACCTTGAAAACCCAACCTTTTCTAACATTTACTAAGTCTGCCATGGAAGAATGCTGGCTCTTTCCTGTCGCTAAAAAAAGGTTAAGACTGCGGTTAGCCGACCGCAACACCTGCCTAATAAGACCCTTTATAGGTTACGTGGGGACATTTTTATTTTTACCGCTGACTTTAAGTACAGGTTCTTTATTTATTCCGTCAATTACCTTATACATAAAATTGAATTTACATAAGGCAGTCCTTCTTTATAAATTGTTTATTTCAAGTTTCTAAACCTTGCAGTCAATAAAGTACCTATTCAGTTACCTACTTCTTCTATAATATATAACTATGTCGGCATCAACTAAAGCCAAGCGATACAAACATCACGTATAGGGTCCAGTGGTATCAGAATTCGATTCAGTGGACGTTGTGCAGACAATGAAACAGCGTTATACCATCGCTTCGAAATAGTCTCGTATGAGGAGAAGAAGCGACGCAAGAAACTCCTCATGAGCCCGATAGATTTATTGTAGCAATTTTTTAATTTAAATAATCACCTCAATTACACGTATAGACTTAAATGATAGGCTTCAGAATCTGGTGAAACAATGGTTGTACTAAATCGTACAGTTCGAGAGCTTGTAAGAGTGTTCGATCCAGATGTAATAAGCCTGTTTGACTATGGTTATTCACAACGTCGTCAACGTCACAGTGTTTTCACTCAATACCCCTACCACGATAATAAATTGAGCCAACCAAGTCGGATCTTCCGAATTTTAATTTAGATAGCGATTATTGATTTGCTAGTAATTTTTGGGCACCTAGGTACGTATTACAATGGCAAAGTCAATTACATAAACAGTAGCGCTATTACGTTTACGCTAGTCCGTCTGTCTGTACCGCCCAGTAGCCAATACCCACTTTATACCGTTTTAACAACTCTGATTCCGGTACACGGCAAATAAATACCGACAACATTCGCCGGCCGGTATCAGTACCGGTATATTCTGGGTAATTGGGTATCGGTTCTTGGAAGATTTAAGGTGGGACAAATTATATTTTATTTGTGGGTGTATCAATGCCAATCGTGGTTGGAATGAAATGGAATGAAAAAAATAAGGAATCCCCACACACACTAGAAAAATGTTTATGATCTTCAAACGGCTGAAACATTGCTAAAACACTCTCGATTACCTACACTGTTTAAACGAAAATAAAACATAATCAAAATTGGTTTATCTTTTCAGGAACTATGATGCCACAGATAATACTACTATTTTGTGTAATTTTTTTTTTTTTTTTCTGGTATTTTATCTTAGCTTGGAAAATATAAAAGTTATTTAGAGTGTTTTTTTAGAAGACAAATCTGGCAACAAGCCTCGGCAGTAAGTAGTAACACCAGGGCAGAGGTATCACTCACGCTTTCAAGACCCTTTCCTCTTGATGAGCTCTGGCGACCTGACCTGACTCACGCGCAGCTAATTGGCTTCGGTATTCCGTAATGTTATTTATTTTAAAATAAAAAGTAACTTCAAAGCGTGAATCGCCTTTCGATTTATTTCCGCGTGCAATTTTTCCAGTAATTCTAGAAAAACTCCTACGCGTCTTGGAATGTGAGAGAGTTAATTATCGGCAATCAAGCGTCTACTCGTATCTATTTACTAATGGATTGGTACGGAAAATAGTTGTACTTGATTCTCTTAAAAAGAACTTTCCTTGTTCTAAAGGAAATTATAAAATTTTCTTTTTTATTTACTTTACATACCTATATAAATTATTTTTATTTTACTTTTATTAAAATTTTAATCAAAAATGGGTACGTTGCGTAAGAAAAAAATACAAAAATATCAATTAATATATAAGCTATTTGCGATCATAACGATACCCACCACTTATAACATGCTCCTATCACAATTTTAAATTGCCAAGTGTAATTAACGTTTCAATCTCGTTTAAACGAATAGACCACCGCCACCACGAGCAGTAATCTGCCGCAATTCAAATGTAATGCAAGTTGAGCACGCGCAAGCCTTGATCTTACCGAGCGAGGCGTTAAGTCGATACTAAATATTTTAATAAGCCGACGACGAGACACTAAGCTGACTTATAATGCTTTTAGAAGATAGGAGATGAACGGTTTTTATTAATTTCGTATCAAACAGTCGGGCTATCGCGAATCGTTTGTTGATAATCGTAATGAACACCATTAATGAGTTCCGCTACGATAAAAACCATTTTATGGACGTGGTAAGCCTTTATTGGATCATTTTCAATAATGGTGTTCAAACTTAAACTCAAAACTCATTTATTCAGTTTAGGCCCTATTAAGGCACTTATGAATGCCAATAGTTACAATTTTTACAATAGACTCTACCACCGGTTCGGAATCGGAATACACTTAAACTGAGAAGACTCCGGCAAGAAACTCAGCAAAGCTTTTTTTTTTTAATTTATATAATTCATTTCATAAATTCAAAACAAAGATCCACAATGTCTTCTCAGTTCCAGTGTATTCCGAACCGGTAGTATAGAGTCTATTGTAAAATTGTAACTGTTGACATTCATAAGTGCCTTATTAGGGCCTAAACTGAATAAATGAGTTTTTGATTTTGATATTTGAATGACCACCTGTTCATTAGGTACTAGGGATGAACCACATGTTCAATACGATTACCAACAAAAGATACGCAACAGCCCGCCAAGATAGGAGATAAGTAAAATATAGAATTCTTAAGCTCAATGCACCCAATTCGCAGCTTTACTGGATGGAGGTACTCCTTCTTACAGAATACCATAGCTAAATTACGTTCCTGCGCATGGGGAAGGTTGCCAGAGCTTATCAGGGAGGAGGAAGAGTCGTGAGAGATACTTGAAAGAGAACTTTGTTGTGGGTTAGAATTGATTGTATGTTTATCTTTTATAGCTTTCTAATAAATTAAGAGCCCGATCAAGTCCGATTTAGACATTTATTTTATAAGAAGTTTTCAACGGCAATAACATATGGAAAATACCTACTATCTTCGCTGCGTATAAATCAGGCCTTAAATGCGCTCGTAAATTCTACTAGGTAGAAACTAAAAAGGACACATAAATATATCATATTATTTGTATTAAAACAACTATGAATATATTTGCTTAAAAATTCCTTACCCAGAATTCCCTTATTCATTTCCATACAATATTTCTTAATATGACAACACCACTCCAAACGTCAGCGGCAAAACGTGCATTCCTAATTTGAATATAATAGAAAATGGCTTCCCAAGATGGCGGACTAAATGGCGGCCAATTTATATGCTAAAAGCGGGACTCGTAAGGGCATACATCTGCCAGTGTTTTAGGAAATAATTACAGATGACAACACTCGCTGCTTGTATGTATTATGCATGAGGCAAATATGTTTATTAACATTTTGATGTTTGTTGTATTTTATTTATGATGGGTTAGGGTTGATAATTCTAAAAATATCAGTTTTATAAGTAAGCACACTTTTCAGGAGTACTTAGGACCGTTCAATATAGAAACCAATAAAGACCATTATTCCATAGTAAATTATTTTTTAGAGAAAAAAAACGAATGATGTAGATCTGCTAGCTAGGATATAAGGCGATAGGTAGTAAATAAATACTGTAATTAACTCTAAATAGGTCAAAACATATATGAAGAGAAATGGCGTAAACACTTATAGAATACTAGCTGTCTCCCGCGGTTTCAGTCGCGTTCCTGGGATAAAAAGTAGCCTATGTCCTTCTCCATATCATAGACTATCTGCGTGCCAAATTTAATCGCGATCGGTTCACTGGTTAAGCCGTGAAAAGGTAACAAACAAACAAACCGAGCTATTTTCGCATTTTTGATGATAGATATCATACCAAACCTTAAAGACCTAGCTTTACGTCTCAATATTAACAATGTCTCGTCGTAATGAATGTAAATGAGATTATATCTAAAATGGTCCAATAATAAGTGATCCGTGAGAATGACCGTGTAACGGCTGGTCATCCGGCCGTGGGCGCACGCGATTATTCTAATAACTTTTCAATATTTTTCAGGTTATATAACGGGATATATATTTTATCTCGTGAAATCGTTTGCACGCCTATAGGCGTCATTTATCTGCTAGAGAAGTTTGCATGTAGACATGCGCAAAATATGTCAGTGAAAAGAAATGAATGAAGTACATCTTTTAGCTCAGTGAAATAGATCACTCATTTAGTTCAGTACTTCATTTAGTTCAGTATATCCGAACGACTCATATAAAGAGATATGAAGCTCGCGTAGTGTATCACTCTATCACATTACTCTCTTTATGAGACCATCAAAGTAACATCGAATGAAACTTTATATATAACTCGATTATTCTAAAGTCAATCCTAGCACGTTCTACTAATATCTCGTTTCGACTCGCGAAATGCACAGATGCATTCATTTCTTTCGTGCATTATACGAGCGATGGAAGAAAACGATTCGACTTAAAGATATATTGAACTAAATGAAGTATTAAGCATTTAAATGATTACTGAATGAGTGATAAGTTTATTTTGCGTACTGAAGTAGTTCATATCCTTCAATCGTTCGCGAACTACCCATGTCTATTTGCATATGAAGAAATTATTATTATACCACTGTCATCCTGTTGCTTCACTTGCGTTCCAGATATAAATCATTTGATATGTGTATTAAAGTAACGGATAGACTTACGTTTTAACAATACGAGTAAATGTTTAGTAGGTAGGTTTTATTTGTCTGATTATGCATTAAAATTATAAACCTTAATTCGTAGTTAAAACTTTAAAAGAAAAATGATTATGTATATAAGTATGTACAATAATAAGAAATGTAGTATATCAGTTATCTGGTGTCCATAATACAAGGTCTGCTTAGTTTGTGAAGAATGTCCCAAGATATTTATTTTTACTAATTTATTTAGAATGGTTATTTCAATAATAAATCTAAAGTATATACCTAATAGATAGCTGTTCTCCGCGGTTTCACTCGCATTTCCGGGATAAAAGTAACGTATAACCTTCGGGAATAGGTAATGTAGCTTCCTATAAGCAACTATAAGTGAAAGATTTTTTCGAATCCGACTGGCAGATCCAGAGATTAACGCGTTCAAACAAACAAACTCTTCAGCTTTATTATTAGTATAATATATATAACACGCAAAAAAATAAGAGAGTAGGTAATCTAAGCTATTTTTAATCTCGGGAACCCGGGTGAAACGGTGGGGTATACCTAGCTAGTTTAATAAATTATGATCTAAATGACATCATCCGGTGCTCAACTCCCTTCACTTTCCCATGAAACGATTTTGTCGGGAAACCTTGTTATGGTCCAGTTAATACTCGGTACTTAATTGATATTCCAATTATTATTATGCCATAAGCTACTGCTTTAAGTACTAAAGAGTCCTAACGAAGGTTTTTTCCCAGGGTATATTATTTGACTGTTCTATATATAAAATTATAAAGTATGCATATTTTTAAATCGTTTACATACATAACTTAGAATTTATAAATGAAAAATTAAACAATAATGCCTTCAAAAATTGCTCCAAGAAAATAATAATACGCTATTAGCTTTTGTCCCGTGCCTTATATGTTCCCGGGAATTTTTATTTTAGAATAAAGATACTTCTAGTGTATTACACTAAAAGGTGACTATGTCGAAAAATAAATCAAAGAATAATTGCAAAAATAGTGGAAACAAAATTTTTAGTAGGAAGTTGGAAAGACATATATTTAATCATAGGTAGATATCTATGTAGGAAGTCTACCAATGATTTAATATGACAAGAACAGGATAATATAAGGATTATAACAGAATAGGATTTCTTTTCTTCCATAAATTATTGCTGCCATGACAGACATTTACAAAATGATGGTATACATTTTTCCTTTTACACAAAATAATATTCATTCATATTCATTCATTCACTGAAATATCAACATTGGGAGATATTCAAAATTTCTCAGAAATCAGTGTATGTAAATGAGATTATATCTAAGATAGATATATTAATAAAAGTTATCCGTGAAATTGCCCGTGTAACATCGATATGGGAAAACATTCAAAATTTATTGCGTTTGTAGAAATCAACGTAACGATATCGCCATGTTTCTTTTAATCATTTTTATTTACAATGGTTTTATGTCTGACCATTATCTCACCGTGGTCAGTGATGATGTGACCATTGGTGGTAAGCACAGAAAGCCTGGATGGGAAAGTGCAACTGTTGAAAAACTTAGGTTATACTTGCATAGATTTGTCAGGTAGCTATTTTAGATTTAAGATGGTCCGAAGCTGAATTTAATCCAGACTTATGGCCATTCTAGATAAAAAGAAAGGTGAAAGCCAGCCGCCTGCCACGTGGTGTTACCAAGTATTTGAAACGAGCAAAGAATTAGTAGATCCGGTCACAAGCAGAAGAAAAATAATTCTAACTAATATTATGAAATACGAAAGAGAGTTTGTTTGTTAACTTGGAATAATATTGTACCCTTTCATACTAGGAAAAGAAAAGGGATCACGGGACAAGAGCTAATAGCGAATTATTATTTTCTTCAAAATTGGAAGGCATTGTTATTTAATTTTTTATTTACGAGAAATATAAAGATAGCGAAAAAATAAATTATTTTTCTTTTTCCGCTAGGTATATTTTTTAATATGTCAACCCTATACCATCGTATTTCTCAATAATTATGTATAAAGCATTCAACATAGTGAATGTATTTGTAATTTATATGTAAAACTATTGCAAAGGATGCTCTCAGAGTTATGCCATTTGCTTGCATATAAACTGTTAATAGTCGACCACCTGGCTCCACCATTTGCTGGTCTTCATAAACATTGCATTTTATAGATATTAATCTGTTTCATTCAGCAGTTTTACCGTCGTCTAGACTTTTGCCTGAGAAATCCTAAAAATAACTTCGTGGGAAAAGTACATTTACTGTTTTATTTTTGTCCTTAAAACAGTAATTTATTTCTTTAATAATTTAACTATCATCATCTTTCAGCGCTACGTTAAAGTTTGCTACTTCTAGTCCCTAAGGTTCTTTTCAATTTCAAAATCAAATCTCATTTATTCAGTTTAGGCCCTGGTAAGGCACTTATGAACGTCGATAGTTACAATCATTACAATAGACTCTACCACTCGTTCGGAATATACTTGAACTAAGAAGACTCTAACTAAAAAGATCCACAAAAAAAGAAGCCTTGCTGAGTTTCTTGCCGGAGTCTTCTCAGTTCAAGTGTATTCCGAACCGGTAGTAGAGTCTAAAATTGTGTTGTCTAAAATAAACATTATTTCTTTCTTCTTTCTTTCTTTCTAACTGTTGACATTCATAAGTGCCTTATTAGGGCCTAAACTGAATAAATGAGTTTTTGATTTTGATTTTGAGACACTCAGCAAGGCTTCATTTTTTTGTGGATCTTTCTTTGAATTTATGTAATTACAGTTTTTGTTTAAAATATATATAAAGTTCATACAATTGTCACTTGGCCAGGGGGCTGCAAGTGCAGAGAGAAGCTACTATACATGGTTGTAGTAGCTTCTTGTCTTTAACGTAATGAGCCACCTTACAGTAGGCCTAGTCGATTAATTTTTCATCATCTCTCTGCCTGCCCTGTTACCATTTGTACTCTTTTTCCATTCGGCCATTTTATTCGTCATATTGTTTTTCTCTCTTTTCTAACTCATATCGCCTTTCACACAATCCATTAGTCTCTTTTTAGGCCTGTACATACATTCCCTTCTATAGAATTTCAATCATCGTACAGAATCGCCGCTAGGTATCTGGCTCCCTTAGAAGTGTATTTTCGAAACCCTTTCATAAATTTTGCTTACACTTTACGAAAAATACATCGTCCATATTTCATGTTAGTCAGTTTTGTTTCAGTTCAGTCAGGGATTTTGAAATTTATAACTCGTACATATCCTACTAATGTTATAAAAGCGATACTCGTAGTTTGTGAGTATGTATGTAAGTTTAAGGCGATGATAGCTCACTGGTAGTGACGTCGGATGCCGAGACGAAGGTCCTGGGTTCGAATCCTACAATGAGCTTGAGCTTTCGGTGAAGGAAAACATCGTGAGGAAACCATAGCACGGTGGTAGGGTACTTTGTAGTACCCGCCTGGCTGGCTACCACCCTCAAGTTCGCAATCTGACGCCAAGCCCCTTTCGGTGTGTTCCGACAACTGCACTTGAGAGCCAGTTCCTTTCTAGGCTTTATGTGCTTACCATCATCGGCCACATCATCACTGACCACGGTGAGATTGTGACCAAACACAGGCTTATACACAGTAAAAATAAAAGTATCTTTGTTGCTCTTTCATGTAAAAACTACTGAACGGATTTGGATGAAGCTTGGCACATAGATAGATCATACCCTGGAATATCATATAGGCTACTTTTTATCCCGGGAAAACAAAAGGTACCTCAGGAACGCGGGTGAAACCGTGGGAGGCAGCTAGTACTAAGAATCCACATCAGTATCTCGACAGCGCATCTAAAATTGTGAATCAATTTGATCACGTATACATATACATACCTACTTACTTACAGTTATGTTGTAATAATTATACGGCAGTATATCACGAAAATATGATCGAATTACGTTATCTACCCACGTGGCTTTCTTTTTCTACAAACTTATACTCAAAGCAAATACGAATCGTAACTCTTATTTCACAGTGTTAAAGATTGTTTTTGATAGATTCTGAGTTTAGAAAGTGCATGTGTTAATTTTAATGATAGTTTATAACGGGTCTTCTATTTTAATTGGTGTAGTTTAATTTTGCCGAGTTATATAAAGATTACTTAACTATATTTTGTTCATATGTAGCTTAATTCGTGAAGATTCTTCTTTTAAATGAATCTTCCTTATAAAAACAACGAAATGATTATTTATTTGTGCACCATCATTCTATTGGAAAAAGGAAAGTCAAGAAAGTCTTACTAGGTAAGGTATTTAACGTAAAATTTTACATGGATCATAGACTCCATTGTTATCCTAAAATCGTAATCCATTAATTTAAAACTTTATTTGCGCTTTATTTCCTACTAGCTCGAGTGAAATAATGGGAACTGCTAGTGTTATGTTGGTATCGTACAAAGTTGTTTTTGCTCTTGGATCTTCAATATTTTCTTTTACAGCCTACCGTTTTTCAACTTTATGAAGTGCAAATAAAGTTTGTATTAAATCTATTTCATATAGCCAGTTCCTTTCTAGGCTTTGTGTGCATACCATCATCGGCCACATCATCACTGACCACGGTGAGATTGTGGTCAAACACAGGTCTATACATAATAAAAAGAAATGATTGAGGTAAAGAGGGCCTACTCCGTAAAACGATACACGATAGTTCGATAATCTTTGTCAAATTATTAACCACAAAATTTACGACTCGTCAGTTTGCTGCAATTCTATTGGTTAATAATTTGACAACGATAATCGAACTATCGTGTATCGATTTTCGTAGTAGGCCCTCAGGTTTCCATCAATTTAGAGAATGCTTAGATAGATAGATAGATAGATAATACTTTATTGTCACACCTCAAAGATTACAAATGTATAAAAAATATTAAAAAAAAAAAAAACTATTAACCTAAACAATGAAAGTGTCACAATGGGCGGCCTTATCACTAAGAGTGATCTCTACCAGGCAACCTTTGGATGGAGAGGAGTTAAAAAACAATATAAGACGGGGGTGTTCGATATGTAAAAATACGAGACTAATAATTAAAAAAAAAAAAAAAAAAAAAATATACAGACAGCTTAGGTACAGATTACAAAAAATCAATAAACAAAACTATGAAATCATGGAGCTTGATCATTGCGGTGTTAAACACTTTGCTCGGACCAGTCTTAAACTACTTCGAACCTCAACCTATAATGTCATGATGCGAAATCATTACCACGTAACCACAGCGGTCTTGAAAATGCTATGTATAACCACACTGTGAAATGGAACGCGTTTGTAATACTTTTTTACGTTCCGTTTCATGTAGGCTCTTCGGTATTTTTATAAATGATTTTTTCTTAATATAAAAATAGGACGTGTATAGATCATTGTTATCGACTCTTAGCATTAATAATTGAAAGCAAAACACCTTTTAAATTGTTTGAGTTAGATATTATTTTATGAAAAATCTATGTCGGGTGGTTGTTTCCTTTTTTCAAAACTACTACTACTACCTACTAAATATACCAATATGACATGATTAAGTAACTTAGATCTATCTAACTTTCTCTGTACAATGTAAGTGAAAATAATAATGAGAATAAGCGTTAATTTCATAGAATTCCATACATCACCAAATTTAACCTTAGAAATCGAAAACGATTACAAAAAATAAATGATCATCTCATTGCATTACATCGAATTCACATCTACCCATCTCTCTCTAAGGCCATCTATTCATCAATACGTTGTCGATATAACTTTTTACTCCATGACTTGCCGTTTCATACTTAGAGAAAGTACTAAGTGACAATTCTTCAACAATACAATAAAGTATGTCAGATATTTTAAGAGTCACGCATCAATGCTGTGATCCATAAATCACATAGATAATAGAAAACAATATAAAGGCAGATTGCTCGGAAATCAATGATTCATTTTATGAATCTTAAGATAATCACGCAGAAGTAGGATGATCTCATAATTTAATATCTCATATTAACTGATATAAGAAGGTCAAAATTTGTCGTAATGCCAGACTAAAAATACGTTTCATTTAAAAAAACATTGACCATCAAAAGTTATTGAATCATAATTTATTTGCTCTTCACAAATAAATAAATTACGAGTAAATAGGTACAACACAAAATGGTATGAAGTGAGAGTCTGAAGTCTGAACTAGGTCCTGTAGTAAACTGTACTACAGATCTCCAAATCTGGATCAGAATATAAATCCATGATAGTGTCCTCACATTTTAATTAAAATCTTATTCATGTTCCAATAATATGCATACCTTTCATATATAGAGTCAGTCTCTTACAGTCAGTAAGATTCATAGTTTGATATTAGAAACTGCTGTACCAGTTACTCTACTCGCAAAGTAATCAATAAAAAAAAAATGGTATATGGCTTGTAATGAATTAATTTATAGTTTCTTGCAAACCAGAGTCGACTACAACGCACATAAGTGCTATATCAAGGCTTAGATTGAATCAATTAATTTAGAGTTTAAGTTTGAAAAGTAAAGGTGTGTTCCAGCTACTTTTTTGAGCCACTTTTACTCTACGCTTTGTTTGCTTTTTTAAACTACGTATATTCATAACTACCTCTTTGAGATCTATCGCAAATATTATTGACACAAAAGTCAGACCACCATAAACAACTCCATATCAATCTTTAATTATGTCATGATACATACCATCATCATGAGACATGGATACTTCTTTAAAACAAGTTTGCTTTCCTAACTTGCCCATTAAAGCATTTTCCGCAAATTCTGCAATCTTTCGTTATCAAATATCCTTAAAGAGTTTCTCACGATATCCATATTACGTCATACATTTTGTCTTAAGTATATTTAAAATTTCAATCTAGAATTGGAATAATATAAAAAACATATTCATAAAGATGGTATTTGAGATTCATCATCATCTCCCTGCCCTGTTCCCAATAATTTGGCGGCGCAATATGTACTCTTCTGCCATTCAGCTCTTATATCCGTCATATCGGCATTCACTCCTTTCTTACACATATCATCTTTCACATAATCCAGCCATCTCTTTTTTGGGCTTCCCCTTCCCGTATATCCATCAACTTTCATATCATGACTTTTAAAGATGGTATTGAGATTAGTAATAATAAAGCCAATGCTAACAATTACCGGTAAGCAATCAAAACACCCTTCACTGCAGTTACAAAGTTCAACAGTGAGCGTCTCAAGAAAGAGTGATGATGATGACTTAATATAAAAGCCAAATAAAATAAATCATAATTATGCCTTAATTAATAGTCATTATAGAAAAGTTAAATTGCAGTTTTGAAACAAAGAGTAATGTCTTAATTCAACCGTAATCTTCTATTAAAGCATTTAATTTTATTGCTGGTCATTCTGAAACTGCTCACCAACATTAGTCAAAGTACGTACCGTACCTTTCATTTTTTGATATCTTTAAGCGTATGATGATTCTTTGGTATATATGCAGTAGTCTCTACTATTTTACTTTCCAATAAGAATTTATATATTTTACAATAATTGCAAATGCAATCTTCCATTCTTTCTCTATGGTTACCATTAGGACTTATTTTTACACCATTGTAAAAATATCTTGTTTATATTTTGACTATCAATTGCCTGATTTTTGTTCATAACTTTTGTAAAAACTTTATGATGATCAGATAAAACTTCTTTATTTAGATAATGTATTTCGAGTTGTTACTCCTAGTCTTCTAGTATATTATCAAGAGAAGGCAAATCACTTTCAAAGTCTAATATAACTAGTCTTTCTAATTTACCACATTTTCTATGTCTACGTTACCTTCAAATTTGCCATCTCTATTAAAGCACCCATAAACATTATCTTCACAAATTCCAAAGTTTAAGCAAACAATATCAATTGACTTTAACCGCACACGTTCAAAACCAGTAATTTGGACATTTTGTTCATAAAATAACAGTTCAACAACGGTGTGTTATGATTTACTGGTTTATAGATGCGCATGCAATGTTTTTTGCGATTAAATTTCGTTGGAAATTTGTTACAGTTTCGTTTGAATTGTATTTTAGCAACACGATATTCTGCTGATTCCTTCCTTTTAATTCATTCTAAAATAAGAATAGGAAAAAATTAAAAAAATAACATGTGGTCATATTACATATTTATTTGTATCCTTTTACTTTCTAAACATCATAAAGATTCCACAAATCATGGTCTTATGTTAAATCTCATGGTAACCACTTTCACTAAATAAATCCAACTACCAATAAATAATTTTGTTTTTGTATAGAATTTAAATATGTGAAAGTATAATACTTTTCTATCTAAAATAAACTTTTATATTAGAATAATATAACCAGTATATCCACATATTATTATTGGGATTATATAAAAGTAGATTATCTGCTTTATAATCAGCTGTTGTGACTTTCTCGATGCATTTATGTTATTCAAGAAATTTTTATGAACAAGACTTTCAAATTCGTGGTAATTAAGGAAAATACAGATGATAGAGCTATTGAGTACTCTAAGGATATAATGAATGTGAAATGATGAATAAATGAAATGATTCTGCCTATTGGTGTACATCCATCGAGGATTACAGGTAGACAATTAAAGATGCACGATTTTGTAAGGGTCGCAGGAACCCCTAGATGCGGTTAGCGTTAAACCGTCCATCGTGGAGATCCTTGATGAGGCCTTTGTCCAGCAGTGGACATCTCTCGGCTGATGTGATAATTATGAACGATTACCGGCTCAGCTTTATTGATTAAGGATGTACGACTCATAATCACTATCACTATCATCATCACTACATAGTGTAAAACAAAGTCGCTTCCCGTTGTCTGTATATGTATGCTTAGATCTTGAAAACTACGCAACGAATTTTGATGCGGTTTTTTTTATAGATAGAGTGATTCAAGAGAAAGGTTTATATCTATAATACATGTATATTATAATACAGAAAAGCCGAGAAATTCAAAGATTTGTCGCTAGCCGTAATCTTTCCAATAAAGTATCTTCAAAATTTTGAAGATTATTGCAGGGTCGACAACATGTGAATGATTGCGCTGGTGTTGTAAGCGTTTATCTATTTAATTAAGAAAAATAAACAGAGTGACAGTGACTGAGATACTGACCGAAGGAGTTCTAATTCAAACGCCCACAATAACGACTTCAGATCTTACTTATAAATTGAAATAAAATAAGTTAACACCTTCAGAGTGGGTAGATATACGAGTATGCGATGCGCACGAGTGGATATTTGTCACGTCTCGGTTAGACGCTCGTATAATCTATGACAAAACTGTTCACACGATCCTGGCTGTGTGCAATTATAAGGTACTCTTAATTATTTAAATAAATCTGTATTTACATTTGATATGAATAGTGAATGCAACTTTTCATTGAAGTTCAAAGAAAATGTATTCCGAACCGGTGGTGGAGTCTATTGTAAAAATTGTAACTGTTGACATTCATAAGTGCCTTATTAAGGCCCAATTCAGTTTAGGCCTAAATGGGTTTTTAGTTTGGGTTTGAGGTTGAGAGCACAACACACAGCACACTTGTGCCGTGTCAACATTTTCACCGTAGTCAGTGATGATGTGACCCAAGGTAGTAAGCACACGAAGCCTAGAAAGGAACATAGCTCTCAAGTGCAGCTGTCGGAACACACCGGCGCCTTGGCGACGATTATTTTGTAACCCATAACCCTTATTTTAGCAAATCAATTTCATTTCATTCTTAACGCCCAATCTAATTATGTTTTTCTATGGTATCATTAAAAAAAATCAATGTAGCCATAACTTCCGGGTACTTTTGTAACTTTGTGACATAGAATTCTAAAATTAAGGTTGTTTTTGCGCGCACGCATAGCCCCCAGGTCGTATTACAAGCATATTATTATACATACCTACAAGATTACATACCCGTCAAGTTTCGATCTTATTTCATCACAGTACCTATTTCGTTTATATAAACGACCATGATACCTGTTTCATAACTGGTTTATTTGGTATTAATCATCGGCTATTTAGAGCAAATTTGGATGAGATAAGTCTGTTTCCTATGGCGAATCGAATGTTGCTTATTAAAAGGTTATGTACTATGAATAAGCCATCAAGTGAGTAAGAGTAATTTATTTGTTTAACTATTTACATTTTTAATTAATAATAATTTAATACTAACCTAACTACTAAACAAACTAACTACTTATAAATGTAACTAAAAATAAATTAATTATAAATAAAAAACTTCCCCTAACTCCTCCCCTGATAGCAGAGTACCAAGAATACTGGCGGCATTGCCTCGCTGTATTGCGAGGCTTATTCTTTGGCCTAAGTAGCCGCCAGCTCTGGAATCTCGCGTAGCTTCTACCAACCGCTTAGAGATTTCTCTAAAGAGGTGGTGAGCTCGATGACCCCAGGGTCCTAAGGTTTCAACCCCAAACGGCTCAAATATATACGTACTTGATATTCCGCTATATTTGTTCCGTTTGAGGTTCTCTGCACTGTTGGCTTCTGCGCCAGCTTCGGTCGATGTACCATGGAGATGCGATGGAGCAAGAGTGTCCACATACGTGGCATCCCACACTAATGCCTTACCCATCCTCCATGGTACGAGCGTCAAACCATCTGATCTTTTACCATCATCACGAGCTAATCCATCAAGTTATGGATCAAGTGATATGAACATCATTTTTAATATTGAGTCTACTAATGATTTGGGATGAAAAGAGATTTTCTATCCAGCATTGATTTTATTACTCACAAAAACTTTTATAATTATTCCACATTATCTTTTATCAACATTTTCTACATTATAAATACATACAGATATATAGATGCGGTCCTGGGATAACAAGAAACCTATTAGCGCTCGGGAAAAATGTAGCCTATTAGTGAAATAATTTTTAGAATCGAGACAACGAGATTACCTCCTACATCTGAACATACAAACTTATAAATATACCTCTTTTTAATATTAGGAAATACTTCATCATCGTCATGTCAGCCGAAAGACGGCCACTGCTGGACAAAGGGCCTCCCCCAAGGATCTCGACGATGGCTGGTCTTGCGCACCCGGAAGACGCAGCGTGGGCAGGCCCCCCACAAGATGGACCGGCGATCTTGTGAGGGTCGTAGAAAACCGCTAGATGCGGGCAGCGCAAGGAAAAACTTACTTGGAAGTAGAAATAGAGCCTTTATCATACTCTGTGTGTGAGCAAAGGGAACAGAAAGCTAACGATAAGGAAACCGATATTAAAGTTATTAAAAATATATTTTGATTCTTAACTTAATATTAGTAACGCCAACAAGAAGACATCATATCATCTAACTCTTACAATTTTAAAAATGGGTACATAGGGAGGCACCAATTTTTTTTAACGCATTAAATCTTCATGCTTGTCTCGACAAGCATTAACTATTCATCGTACGATGATTGATTGACTGAACAATGGCTATTACAATATAATCTAATAACTTTGTCATAGTTCAACCACATAGTGATTTGACGTTTGCATAAGATATTGATTTATAACACCTAGGGTCCTTATTCATAAACGCTTTTTAACTAAATCAGTGTTATAAAGTCCTCCATCTCACTCTTTCGATCACCATACGTCACGTGTCAGATAAAGACTTCAGAATTTTAACTAAATGACGTTTCGTAATTATTTTATGAATAAGACCGTTATTGTTTAAAATCCAATGTAATCCAAAATAGCATTGTTACTATTAAAAAATGCAATAATACGGCCTTTAAAAATGCTCACGTTTTTGGCTACTGCAAGGAGCTACTCTCGGTCCTTTAGTATTTTGAATCTACAGTAATGATAATAACATTAATGATATTTTTTATTACAGGTATGTCCAGTTTGCTACAATTTGCTGTAAGAGTAAGCTTTTTAACTTAGTCGTTGAAGTGACAACATACGAGAAAAGTGCCCGAAATTATTAATATTAATATTGCTCTAGGTTTAAATACCCGTTTAGAAATTGCTATTGAAAGACTTCAGTCGATGCGAAATACATTTTCACCAATTCCGTATTCCGCGTGAATGCACGCGACGCAAAAATGCATTTAATTAATGCTGTATAACCAATGATATAAATTCTAAACCAGCTATACACTACACGGTATCTTTCAACTCAACCATTAGAGCTTAGATCAGAGTACGCAATGAAAACACATTTATGAATACGTCCAAGATTCCTAAGACTCGTTGTGAAGATTCGACAAAACAGTGTGACATTCGATAACACACTTTCGTTCCACATATGAAATTGAAAGATTTGAAGTGAAACAATATGAACAATCTCTCGTGTGACTCAATTTGGTGAGTTGCTGATTCTACTGAAAGTTAATTAAAGGTTGCAATTCTCATTGTTTCATTCACAAAATATTAATTAAACGGTCTTAGTTCATTCTATTTAATATTTAGTAACATACCTTGAAACAGATGTTTTTGTTAAAAGAAGACACGACTTTGAAAGACCAATGGGTTCGCACAAACACATTCGCTTGGCCATCTAAAGAAGAAGCTCTATTAGCTTGCTACAATTGGGAGCTTTGGCAGCTTCCAAGAAAATTCCTATACCAGGTGGATACTTTCAAATGTATATTTTTGAAACCTGTGTTATATTATGATGTCGAATAAGCATCTTTCGGTCTGTTCCGACAGCTGCACTTGAGAGCCAGTTCCTTTCTGGGCTTTGTGTGCTTACCATCATCGGCCACATCATCACTGACCACGGTGTGATTGTGGTCAATACAAGCCTATACATAGTAAAAAAAATAGCTTTTACAATGTAACCAACTCTAAAATCTCAAAACCAATCACATTCAGAGAAAGTAGTAAGTACCTAGTCTTACCACAAGACGTAAATAGTAGCAACACAATTTTTCCGTATAAAGCTAGTGTACACTGATGTTAGTAAAGTATGCGAGCTATTCAGGGCGGCCAATCAAAAGTACCGACGACACATGCGTCTGCGCAACGGTCACGTCTGTTTACATAACTATGCGTGCCGGCTGTATTGCATGACCACTACCTTAACTCTAATGGACATTGTGAGATAGCTGCATTATAGGTATATCTTTCCTTCTCATCATAATCACTTTGATAATCTACATTGTTAAAGCTGCCTCCATTAATTCATCTACCTTAAGTATTAAACAAGTCTAGCAACATATAAGATTTTGAAGTAGTTTTAAATATAAAATACGATAAATCAAATCAAATCAAAAACTCATTTAATAATTTAGGCCCTGGTAAGGCACTTATGAACGTCGATAGTTACAATCATTACAATAGACTCTACCACCGGTTCGGAATACACTTGAACTGAGAAGACTTCGGCAAGAAACTCAGCTAGGCTACATTTTTTTTTTTTTTATATATATTATATTATATTTTGATAGCTCAGTGGTAGTGACGTCGGATACCGCGAAGGTCGTGGGGCGGTCTGCAATAAGCTTGAGCTTTCGGTGAAGGAAAACATTGTAAGGAAACCATAGCACGGTGGTAGGATACTTTGTAGTACCCGCCTGGCTGGCTACTACCCTCAAGTTGAAAATCTGTCGCCAAGCACCATTCGGTGTGTTCCGACAGCGGCACTTGAGAGCCAGTTCCTTTCTAGACTTTGTGTGCATACCATCACCGACCGCGTCATCACTGACCACGGTGAGATTGTGGTCAAACACAGGCCTATACATTGTAAAAAAAAAAAGAATTGCTTGTTTAAAGGTATTAGATAAACATCAGAATGAAACGGCAAAAAACTAAACAAACTTGATTCCAAGCAATTTTCATTACTTACACAACAATACATGTTTAAACTTTGGTTTATTTTCAACAAACTCCTGATTGATCATTTCAAAGAATATGAGATAAACTACCAATTTCTCGTTATTTTTTTACTTCAATAAAGTCAATAGAACTTACGAACTGTGTAAACAAAAACATCACAATTTACAAAACCTTAACTCTTCAACATAAAGCGTATATTCGCTTATCATCTTCCTAAACACACGCTATGACGAAAACTTTTATATTACAGTTTCCCTGAACTTTATTTCAGTGCAATAAAGTCTAAATTCAATTGATGATTGGTTGTATAACTTGGTATATCTAACGGTCGTCTACCTTCTACAGAGTCATGGTTGCCTGGTAACGGGCATTGTTGTTTACTTACAAAAAAAAAAGGAATTTAATGTCACGACAACGATACTGTTAAGATCATTGATTTCTTTTTTTTTCCAGTAGCCCTTCAGAGTATTTAATCTATCTGTACTCTGTTGAAAATTAAAATGCCACTGGAAATAGAAAACGTACACTGAAGAAGTGAACCTTTGCATACCGCAAAGGTTCAATATTGTGTACATTAAATGCCCTCTAGTGATGCTGTAAATTTTGCAAAACAAAGGAATTTAACCTTCGATTTCAACAAGATTAATTTGATTTATCTGATACAGACAGACTGATTGATTAAAATGTCGCGTGAATATTTGAATCAAATGATTTTATTCTATTTAACTAATATTAGAAATCTAAGTGAATCTCATATCATTCTTTGCGTTTTTTTTTATATCTATCATTCAAAACAGAAAAACCCTTAATTTTAACAAAATATTTGGTATGTCGACAGTGTTCTGTTCTGTAGTTTGTTAAGCTTCAAATAAAAAAGCGAAAATATCGAAAACATATAATGTTCTTGCTCTAAATAAAGAGAGGCTTTATGAAAATTAGAAAGAAAGAAAAATCATTTTATATCTACCGCAAACACACAAACAAATACAATAAAGATAAAATGCAATAATAAAGTAAGTTAGTACTCGTATCTGGTGTCTGCGTGTAATTAGTAGTAATTTAGGGCCTACTCCGAAAAACGATACACGATAGTCCGATCATCGTTGTCAAATTATTAACCAATAGAATTGCAGCAAACTGACGAGACGTAAATTTTGTACAATTCTATTGGTTAATAATTTGACAATTATGATCGGACTATTGTGTATCGTTTTTCGGAGTAGGCCCTCTGGTTCTTACATAGGTTTATCGACGATGTCAAAAGATGTATAGCTGATACAATTATCCATGAACAGCTGTTAGAAATAAAGACAGACAATTCTTTATGCTATTTAATAATATTGATATGCGAACGAGTATCGCTGCGTGTCCAGTTGTTCGTGAGAAAGAACCCTAACAGGTTTTGCTGCCATTAGTCGGTCGTCAGAACCTTGTCAATTTGCTGCTTACCACAGATGAGGAGACGAGGAACAAGATATTACCGGTTACCATTACTAATTTTAGATGAAAACATGATAATTTAGTTTAAGGCGAATCATGGAAGAAGTAGTGACTTTAATTGAAATATATGGCATAAAACAAGTCCTTCATAATTTTTGTCATTATATAATACCTGATAATTGCGATGGTTATATGGTTTAAAATTTTCTTAAAACATGTTTTGTCATAAATTAACATGACTTAAATCTTGTGGGATCGATTATACTGGTGATACGTCCAAACTAATTTCTAGAATGTGTATACTTTGAATAATTGTGTCTGTAAATTAATTGTTTAGTTATTCCCAGTTATATTTGTTCCGCTTGGAACACCCATTACTTTTTGAAATGGTGTTATTCTTCCATTCAGCCCTTCTATCCGTCATATCGGCTTTCACACAATCTTTCACATAATCCATCCATCTCTTTTTCGGTCTTCCCTTTCTAGCTGAAGAAGTCTCATATTTTTTAAATGTATAAAATCAGGATGGGGCAAATCAGAAACATAGGTTGGATCCCCCGCGCTTTTATTGTTCTACGTAACAAACTACGCCAAGACATTTTCACAAAACATTGGGTACTATTAGTGTGTAGGAAATAAATGCTCCGTAGGCGAGTTTAGGTGAAACATCCGCAGGAGATCCAGCTTTGTGTACTGAACCATGATAAATCTAGGATGGGATAGTTGTCCCACCTGCCCCACCTTGAGTACACCCATACCTCTTTATGATATAGCCACTCGGTTACTTCTAGAAACTGTCAATTCTACAAACAGCGTCGCCAGCCGCCTTACTCCAGATATCTTACTTTCTAAGTCATTTTCCATCTCTCCAGTAATAACGATCCAATTACGTATAATTTTATGAATTATATCTTTAGATCTTGCTACATGATATAATTTTAGCGGATGCTCGGGTTTGAATACTGGTTACTCGAGTACATTTGGTTCTACGGTATACTTAACGCCTTTTTAACTATGCCAATCCACTATGGTTTCTACGTGATCCAAGTAGGTTATGATTGGTTCAAGAAAATATCTTAGTCTTTTTGCTTTGCAATGTCTTTTGTAGGTCGTCACGGATTTTAATATTATGATAGGGATCATGACTGGGTCTAAAATAATTAATTCTGTTTAATCCGTCAGTTAGGTTATTAAAAAATATCGGATACGTACCTATTTTTTATTTTATCAATTCAATAAAAAATTACAAGGTAAGTTGCATCAAAGTTCAGAAGTGGGGGGGCTTGTGACATCATCTCTCTGCAAAAAATCTATTAGGACGTGACGTCATACGAAATTTTAACGCACTGTATCTTTGTAATTTTTTGTTTTTGGAACTAGAGAAAAAATATATGTCTATATTTTTTGGTAATCCATTCATACCATTTAATTCTTAACTATAACCAAATTATATAAAAAGGAAGTAAAATACTAGAATAGTTAATAGTAAAACCAGGAAGACAATAAAATAATCATGCAAATACTAAACAGAAATGAAATAGGTAGCAAAAATTAAATTCGAATTGCAATGAAACAATGTTAAGATACTATTCCTTGATTTAACCTTTCCGATTTATTCTCATACTGTCGGCGGCAGAAGTGTTTCAAATTAAAAACAACTGGGTATTATAAATTATCTTAGGACAGTATAGTACAAACAGGTAAAGAGTATAATTAGTACATTGTATAATTCTTCCTAGCTATAGGTAGTACCTTAAAGTTGAAAATCTGTCATCGGTGTGTTCTGACAGCTGCAGTTGAGAGCCAGATCCCTTCTAGGCTATGTGTGCTTACCTCTTTGGCTCTTACCACTAACGGCCACATTATCACTGACCACGGTAAGATTGTGGTGAAACATATAATTTATTATTTCCTAGATACTTTTATATCTTTTAGATATTTTTTTTAGTGCAAAATGTAATGGTTTTTTATTCTATTTTTAAGACTTCGATAATATTTCATTGACTTTACCCATGTAGTTTGGAAGACAATACAGTCATTTGGTACATCGAGCTAATCTGATGATGGAGCCGGAAAGTAGGCCGGACTGGCACAATGTATCCTCGCCATATTTGAGCTCGTTGCAATCATCGAAAGCTCTAAAAAGGTTCTTAAGTGTGTTTTTTTATAAACTATAATTTCTTAATCAATTCTTATTATAATGTACTCTACCTAATAATCAATTCTTCATGGTTTAAATAATGTAATAAATAATCGAATCAAATCAAAACTAAGACCTAATTCTAACTTTCATTTCAAATCAATGAAAGCGACACTAGGAAGTAAGTATTAAACACAATTACATGTGGAGTGTCATTTTCCATTCGCAGTAATTCACATTACTTGTCAACTGAAGCACTTTTCCTTGCACCATTACCGTGAAACAAGGAAACGGTTTAACTATCAAGTGTGTGGGAATGTTTGACAAAGAACCATTGTTTAAACCATTTAGTTTTACTCAGGTGAGGTCGCGGTGATCTAAAGTGCTGGCTCTTTGTCTTAGTACCTTGCGTGACATTCATCTTGTAGGGTTGCTTGCCTTTGCCTATGTTCGTGTTTCATTCAGCCCTTTTCAGATAGAATAGATATTACTTCCATGGTTTATTCGGTTGTCTCGTAATTTCTCCTTGTAGAGAGAAAGATGGAAGTTTTTTTATCTAGTGTTAAAAATACCTCAATTAGTCGACTGTTTAGTAGTTTATTTAAAATGCTTATTTAAAAAAAAACTTTTCATTTTCGATTTGTCGTCTATGAGAATGTCTAAGAACATAATATTCATTGTTTTTTTACGTAAAGCAATATACTGCAGATTGATTTATTAACTCGACAATAATTTATTAATTTTGTTATCAAATAATTTTATTTACTTTCCATTTAATAAATCTAATAATCCTTACGAACTCGGTTTAAGGAATTTGACATTTTAACCTTACCGTCGCTATACGTTTTTGAAAATATTATGTTTGTCCGTAAAAATTTAAATCTATTTGACACAAACAGTAGCCGCCATAACCTAAATACAAGAAATAAATATAAAATTGTTACACCTAGATTCAGGCTAGCGAAAGTCAATAAGTCTTTTCTCGGGAACTGCATTCGCTTTTATAATAAAATCCCATATGAAGTAACTAAGATGTCTTATAATAGATTCAAAGAGTATGTTAAACATAAGTTGATTGACAAGGCCTACTATAAGGTGGCTCATTACATAGAAGACAAGAATATATGGTTGTAGTAGCTTCCCTCTGCACTTGCAGCCCCCTGGCCAAGTGATAATTGTATGAAGTTATGTATATTTAAAACAACAACTGTAATTACATAAATTCAAAAAAAAAAGATCCACAAAAAAGAAGCCTTGCTGAGTTTCTTGCCGGAGTCTTCTCAGTTCAAGTGTATTCCGAACCGGTAGTAGAGTCTAAAAATTGTAACTGTTGACATTCATAAGTGCCTTATTAGGGCCTAAACTGAATAAATGAGTTTTTGATTTGATTTGATTTGAATAAAATGCTTCAATAAAGTGATTTGTGACCTTTTTTAACGCCTCAAAAATGAAGCAACAATAAAATTGTCACATTGTATTCCAATCAACGTTGACAGTTCAGCAATTAATTGCGCCCCAAATTGCTGACAAAAAAATGATTATTGAAAAGCAATTTTGTCGAATACTTACGCATTATTTATTGCTTCTCAAGATTACGAAATTTTATCGTGTACCATTATAAAAACCGGTTTTTTGTTTAATAAACTTGATCTGATTTTGGTAGATCTATCGTCATCTAAGTGCAGGAACGGTAAATTTCGGTAATTCAGTTATGTATAATGTGAGAACTGCAGGTCGTTGCTCTCCCTGTTAAACGTAGTTCACAAACTTTGCATCTTCATTTGTTGTGCTCACTTTTGTGGCTTCATTTTCAAATTATACATAATATTTTGTACCATCATTATAATGTAGCAATCTTGATTCTGCTTCCATTTTGTTAAGTTCGTGTTTTAAACTAAAATCCGTTTTATTAGTTTTAATTTCTTGTACCACTTTCCTTCCTTAAGCTGAAAAGTTGGCTCATGGAGTATACTAATTCCCTCGATGATAGCTTTTGTTTTCAATCTGCAATTTTTAGATTATTACGAGCTTCCGCCCCGCGGTTTCACCCGTGTTCCCGAGGGATAAAAAATAGCAAACTCAAACTAGAGTCTATTGTAATAATTGTTACTATCAACGTTCTTAAGGGCCTAAACTGAATAAATGAGTTTTTCAAGTTTGATTTTTAGCACCTAACTTCTATCTAGATGAAACAAACTTTGAGAACAGTTGCAATACAAAATTACCTGTTTGCTTACAATCTGTGGTAAGGTTTCATTATTGGTAACACCAATATAGTTCATTACCAGAACAATGGTAGCTGATGTGAGGAAGTGTTTCGCAGTAACCATACAATGGGTGCTTCTAAGTATTGCCCGTTGACACAATGTAATGCAATAATAATAAGTTGTGATTGGCGTCTGTCTAACATTGTTATGATTTACAGGTACCTGCTTCAATCTATTGAGTTTAGATTCCCTTGCTTATAACACTGAGGTATAATACTACGTATAGATAAGATGCCACAAATACTATGTTCCGTTCAAGTGCAGCCATCCCGCCGCACTTCACTTAGCTGCATAAACACTTAAGGTAGGCTTAACTTTAGACACAGATCAATGATAATTAAAGACGGTACGCCGCCGGCCGCTACAATTATTTTTTTGGCGCGTATGCACTCGTTGTGATTTCGTATTTTAAGAAAGCTTTAAGAGACAGATTTTATTAAAGGTTAAAGCTTCTCTTTGATTATTCTCGGTGCTCTGTCTTTCTTTTTTTCCTGGTATGAGCCTTTAAACAGTGCAGCAACTTTCTATAGGTATATCTATTTATACAATAAAAAGTTCCACACAAAGTATTTAATGTTTATAAGCAATGCCCTTTCAATAATGACGGCACGCTAACTCCCGTGCGCACGCGGCGTGAAGTACAATGACGCGCCATGAGAAACTACCGTTTAGTGATGTACCATTACATTGTCGATATAAAGTAGTCAGGTGGTCAAGAAATAAAAGACAAACAATTACTTAAGTTTCCTTTCTTGTATAAGTTTATAGTCGCAAAAATCAGGTACTTATTCAATGTGGCGCTCAGATTCTGATCATAATAAATAGGAAGGAATTATAATAAAACTACAACATTGAAATGTAAAATTCATCACTATTAATAACTTTGTGAGTATGAAGAAATAATATTGATTGGCTGTCTATAATAATGTTCACACATGAAAGATCAAGTTATATGAAATGTTGCTGGGATTAATACGTTCTAGGGCCTTTATAGGGTTGTTACTTTATCGATATCACAAATGATATGAAAGATTAGGTGGAATATATATAATAGTTATTTTAATGTAGCAAATAGTGTTATTTTAAATGCCTAATTAAATTCTTACGTTTTTAGGGTTCCAAAACTCTAAAGAAAAAAAAGGGAACCCTTATAGGATCACTCGTTTGTCTGTCTGTCTGTCTGTCTGTCTGTCTGTCTGTCTGTCTGTCTGTCTGTCTGTCTGTCTGTCTGTCTGTCTGTCTGTCTGTCTGTCTGTCTGTCTGTCTGTCTGTCTGTCTGTCTGTCTGTCTGTCTGTCTGTCTGTCTGTCTGTCTGTCTGTCTGTCTGTCTGTCTGTCTGTCTGTCTGTCTGTCTGTCTGTCTGTCTGTCTGTCTGTCTGTCTGTCTGTCTGTCTGTCTGTCTGTCTGTCTGTCTGTCTGTCTGTCTGTCTGTCTGTCTGTCTGTCTGTCTGTCTGTCTGTCTGTCTGTCTGTCTGTCTGTCTGTCTGTCTGTCTGTCTGTCTGTCTGTCTGTCTGTCTGTCTGTCTGTCTGTCTGTCTGTCTGTCTGTCTGTCTGTCTGTCTGTCTGTCTGTCTGTCTGTCTGTCTGTCTGTCTGTCTGTCTGTCTGTCTGTCTGTCTGTCTGTCTGTCTGTCTGTCTGTCTGTCTGTCTGTCTGTCTGTCTGTCTGTCTGTCTGTCTGTCTGTCTGTCTGTCTGTCTGTCTGTCTGTCTGTCTGTCTGTCTGTCTGTCTGTCTGTCTGTCTGTCTGTCTGTCTGTCTGTCTGTCTGTCTGTCTGTCTGTCTGTCTGTCTGTCTGTCTGTCTGTCTGTCTGTCTGTCTGTCTGTCTGTCTGTCTGTCTGTCTGTCTGTCTGTCTGTCTGTCTGTCTGTCTGTCTGTCTGTCTGTCTGTCTGTCTGTCTGTCTGTCTGTCTGTCTGTCTGTCTGTCTGTCTGTCTGTCTGTCTGTCTGTCTGTCTGTCTGTCTGTCTGTCTGTCTGTCTGTCTGTCTGTCTGTCTGTCTGTCTGTCTGTCTGTCTGTCTGTCTGTCTGTCTGTCTGTCTGTCTGTCTGTCTGTCTGTCTGTCTGTCTGTCTGTCTGTCTGTCTGTCCGAAAATATTGGACTGGATTGAGTTGAAACTTGGTACACATATGTAAGTCAGTGACCCAAACATGGATGTGTTACGTAAATAAATGAATTTCAAACATGGGGGCTACTTATGGGGGGTAAATTAGAAAATTTTAAAAAAAAGTTTAGCAGACTATATTCTGTGACATATCAAATGAAAGGGCATGTTGTGAGGATTTCAAATATTTTTTTTTTATAATTTTAATATAAATAGTTTTAAAGTTATTTAAGAAAATAGGCGAAAAATTGGCGAAAAATGACCATTCCCCCCCCCCCACCTTATTTCCGAAACTACTGGGCCAAAAGTTTTGAAAAAAATACAGATAATAGTTTTACCTATAGATTACAGGAAAACCTATAAGAAGTCTATCTAATATCTTTAAACGAGAAATTCATGGATATATATACAGGGTGGAATTTTGTAATGCCACCTGGAGGGGAAGTACTCTTAATACTTTAGATAGAAAATTTTACTCAAAGGAAACATTCCTTTATTTTTGAAAAGAAAAAAAACGGCATTAAAGATTTTTAAAAATTCGCTTGCCGCACACGGTAATCGAACCGACTAAAATCTGTAAAAGTTGCACCGTGTACTTTTATTGCATTGATTGTTAGGGTCAATAAGGATGAAATCTCTTTAACAAACTTCATAAATTGAATTACATGAAAACAATGAAATTTTAAATTAATTTAATTATGTACAAAAAATTAAACTAACTAATTAATTGCTCGAAATGGGCTCCATTTTCTTGGATACACAAATTTATTCTTCTAACGAATTCATTTCTAGTTACCTTCAATAACGTATTGTGGTGAATGTTATAAATCGTATTCTGAACTTCAACTCTCAACTCGTTTATATTCTCATAACATTTAGTGTAAATTTGATTTTTTACATATCCCCACAAAAAAAAATCTAAAGGGGTGAGATCTGGTGATCTCGCAGCGCAGGCCATCTGATTGTGCCGTTTGTACCAATCCAGGTATTAAAATGGTTATTAATGTAGGCAGTAGTGATTCTGCTGTTATGGGCTGGAGCACCATCTTGCTGTAGAATTATTTGGTTTCGCTCTTCCTCGGGGAAACCATTTAACTCGTTTCTTAATAAATCGAGTATTTCTAAATACTTAACAGTGTTTAAGTGACTTTCGTATACATGGACTAACACAACCATATTTCTCATAATTCCGCACCAAACGTTGAAAGAAAATCTTACTTGACTGTTAGTTTCATGAACACGAAGAGGATTCACTCTAGACCAATAGTGATTATTGCGGCGATTGTACATGCCGTTATTGCTGAAGTTGGTTTCGTCAGACCATACAATGTTACTCAAAAAATTAGGGTTACGGTCAATTTCTCTCAGCATGTTTTGACAAAATTGTAGTCGTCTCTCACAATCCCCAGGATGCAATTTTTGTACCAACCGACCATCACGATAACATCTAAACTTATACTTTTTCAGCGCTTTAAGTATGCGAGTGTGGGTTGTTCCAATTACTTCGGCAGCATCTCTGCTTGAAGCCTTCGGAAATGCTTCGAAGTATGTTAAAATATTTAATTCAAAATCAAAGTTGTTTTGTTGAAGAGGGTGCCGTCGCTTTTTGAAACTTCCAGTGTTCTTTAAATTATCTATCATTCTTTTCAGTACAAATCGAGTTGGTGTCTGACGGTCTTGATATCTCTCTCCATACCACCGCAGAGCACGATTCACATCTTTATTATTTAAAAAATAAGCTTCCATTAAATCAAATTGCTCTTGATAAGCCATTTTTACCGTGAAACAATTATGAAATGATTTGTAAAAACAATCAAATGTGAATAACAGATGAAAATCTATTTTCAAATGTAACATTCCATATTTAAACTACGTCATACACGCAGTTATGTCACATCTAAGAAAGGAGTCTGCATTACAAACACGTGCAAATTGCAATCGTCTTATCTAAATAGTAATTCGTCATTTCGATGGATAAATGACGTCAATGATAATAATTAATGAATAACATAAGTACACAGATAGATCTTTGAGTAAAAGTGCTTTAACTTGACCGATTGAATTAATAATTTAAGATTTCATTGACCCTAACAATCAATGCAATAGAAGTACACGGTGCAACTTTTACAGATTTTAGTCGGTTCGATTACCGTGTGCGGCAAGCGAATTTTTAAAAATCTTTAATGCCGTTTTTTTTTCTTTTCAAAAATAAAGGAATGTTTCCTTTGAGCAAAATTTTCTATCTAAAGTATTAAGAGTACTTCCCCTCCAGGTGGCATTACAAAATTCCACCCTGTATATATATATATAATCTGAATCTCTGAAACGGCTCCAACGATTTTCATGAAATTTGGTATGCAGGGGGTTTCGGGGGCGATAAATCGATCTAGTTAGGTTTCATTATAAGAAAACAAGATGTACCAAAAAAAAACCGAGCAAAGCTCGGTCATCCAGGTACTGGTGGTAAGCACACAAAGCCTAGAAGGGAACTAGCTCCCAAGTGCAGCTGCCGGAACACACCGAAAGGAGCTTGGCGACAGATTTTCAACTTGAGGGTGGTAGCCAGCCAGGCGGGTAGGTACTACAAAGTATCCTACCACCGTGCTATGGTTTCCTCACGATGTTTTCCTTCACCGAAAGCTCAAGCTCATTGTAGAATTGTAACCCGTGACCTTCGTCTCGGCGTTCGGCGTCACTTACCACTGGTATTTAAAGTAACATAGGAAATTTCTCAATTCTTGCTTATCAACTTCATTTGCACTTGTAATGTTACCATCCATTTTGCTTCGGTTTGAGTTTAAATTTAGTGCACATGTATTTCTGTGACCCTGACATGGATGTGTTAAGTAGGTAAGGCCCGTTTAAGGAGCAAATTAGAACATAAAATAAAGTTTTGCAAACTGTACCGTATCACATATCAATCGAAAAGGGCTTACTTTGAAGGTCTAAAAAAATATTTTTTCGCGACGCTTGATTTGAAAGACTTATTTGAACTGCGTAGACTTATTAAAAAAATAAGACGTAACGGTCGTAAACAACGGTGATAAAATAAGTGAAGACAAAATAGATACGAGCGCATTTGCGTATGTGTGCGAGAGAATAATATTGTAAGCTTGCTGAGACTCTCAAGTACGATTGAAATATTCATATATATTTAAAAAAATCGATGACTTGCAACCCTGATCCAATGGCGTCAAAAAATTGTTCTGTCAAATGACATTGAATATTATTGTGAATAGTAATACAATTACACAGAGGATCGGTTACTTTCTTGTCAATCGTAATCTCAAAATCCTTTTTCTTTAAACACGAATTTTTTTTGCATCTGTTTATGATGCACGACGGCATAATTTCGTAAGTGTTTTTTTTGATATTATTATTACGTCTTAAGCTCTTCGTCACTAACGACCGGCTGTCGTTATATTGCCGACATTGTCACATACAATTTCTTGTAAAGCGAAGTTAGGCACACGTACTTTGCCTCTCAGCTGTGCGACAGTGCCTCTATTGCGATGCTCGCTAAGTTGCGAGAGTGTTCTTTTTGAGAATTCAACAATAGATAATGAATTCAGTAATTTCCCTCTACAATCGAGCACTATACCTACATACTTTTTTTAGTCACCATCAACAAATTTGGGTCAAATTAAATATTTATGGAACTTAGTTAAACATGTACGGAACCCTCTCCATGCGAGTTTAACTCGCACTTGCCCGATTATTTAAAATATGTTTGACTTGACTTTGTATTGATTTTTAAAAGACAAGGTTTATGAATATATAATAAGAACTGTCTCAATTATTTATGAATTGCTTAAATTTTTGTGTCAAAACTAACATTATTTCAGTAAAAGTTGATTGACAATATTTGTTTTTTTTTTAATAACCACACAATTTATAAAAAAGAAATTGCCCGACCTTTCAACGCAACAAAACACCCTAATCAGTGTTAATAGCCGTGAAATTTTAAGCGTAACAGAACGAATTAAATAAAAAACACCAAAATAACCAATGCACTGAACTTCATTGTTGTGTTTCACACTTCATTAAACTTAAAACTAGGAACAAACTGTCATACCTATTTAGCGTCCGCTCATCCAATCAAATTGACACTTTCGCTTTAAACTACGCTTTACGAGTAAGCAATTACCAACTTTAATACCTGCCATTAAAGTCTGTTAACTTGCGTAAATTGGTCAAGATACTATCGTCTCCTGCCTCACAATTATCGATAGAAAGTAGAGTAATCGATGCACAACACTATTCGTGTTTTTAATATTCCATAACGTAGTGAGAATCGTAAGCAGGTTGTGTTCTTGTTATTAATTTATTATTAATGTTTTGTTGTCTACCTTCGTTTGATAGGTATATCATTGTAAAACATATAAATAATGAAATAGCTCCTTTCATACATATAATAGTTCTAATCACATAGTTCCATTAAAAATCTTGTTAGGTATGAAAAAATATAAATCTATTCACAATTTTAGTGACATCAGACCTAATTAGGGTTACTAAATTTTGAGAAGAAGATAAGGGCTTTCCACGCCCTTCTCCAACTACCGTAACTGAGACCTAGTGCGGTTTTTCCTTTCCTCCCAACAAGAAAATTTGGGTGGAAGACTTACAGCACGCGGTGGTCCTTTCAGTTTGATGACATTCACCGTCAGGATCGCGAAAAAATTTGATAGCTTGCCTGCAGTCCTGACACGTGGCGCACAAAGTAGAAAAAATATTACTAAAGACTAATTTTTATACCGGTAACAGCTAGTACCTACTCTTATATAGTGGGGAAACATTACCTTACGGTTAAATTGTGAATGGATTTCTAATATTTCAGCAGCATCAAATGAACTACTCTTGTGGTTCTACTGGTAATTAAAAATCATAAAAAGCTAATGCTTTCTACACTATTCGTTGAGATATTCTAGGATGAGCGATGTCGAAATCTGATGCGAAAGTGTTACGTGGCCAAGAAATAATAAATCAAATTTTATTCTGTATTGTTTTCAGGTAATTTCAATCATATCACCACATTTTGGATCAATGTAAGGTACCTAAATAACTTTATTACTAATTAAAAAAAAAAAATACACCCGATACACTAAAAAAGATGATCTTCAAAATGGCTGAGCGGATTTTCTTGAAACACAGCTAAGAACACCTTTCAAATGAAATAAACTAATCAAATTCAGTTCAACCGCTCAGGAGCTATGATACCACTGATACTTAACACCCCTCTCTCATCGGGGGTTAAAAAGAAACATAACTTATTGATACTTTTCAGTTTTCACAAACATAGGCAGTGTTATATCAATAAAAATATAACGTAAGTAATAAAAAGTACAGGCCAGGCCCCCCACAAGTTGGACCGACGATCTTGTGAGGGTCGCGGGAAACCGCTGGATGCGGGTAGCGCAAGACCGGCCATCGTGGAGATCCTTGGGGGAGGCCTTTGTCCAGCAGTGGACGTCTTTCGGCTGATATGATGATGATGATGATGAATTAAAAGTACTAAAATAGTTTAAAATGCATGAGCTACCGATCTTAAAGTCATTGTATATTGAATAGGAATCTCAAGTCATCTTTAAGAACACTTTCTAAAATTTCATTATAATTACGTATAGTTCAAGTACTTTCTTCACTCTTTTGTTGAGTCAGTTCTGTTCCCCGCGGTTTCTCGCGTTTTCGGGATAAAAAGTAGCCTATAATCTTCGGGGATAAAGTAGCTTCCTATTAGTGAAAGATTTTTTCTCTTCTGCTTGATTATTAGTAAGATATCCTGGGACTTACGCGTCTGAAGATACCCAAACTAAGGAGAGCTTATTCTATGGAAACCAGAATGATTTATTAATATTTCTTAGGTAAATATATCCTATCCTTCCTACTAGTAAAAGTTTGTGAGGATGTATGGATGTTTGTTACTCTTCCACGTAAAAACTATTGAACTGAAAGCCGTATGAAAAGCCGTGCGAAGCCGGGCCCGGTCGCTAGTGAAACTTGGACTATCCTTAATACTTCTCAACCACACTTACTGCAGTAATCGTCCCTGTTGTAGGTGCCTACTCCTAAGCCTATATACAGGATCATAAACAGTTTAAAAAAAATATTTGTGCGAAAAACAATATATTTTTTTTTAAATTTATTTAACACATATTATAACGCCTGAGGTGAGTACCTTTTTTGCCCTCACACTGCATATAACAAATTATTTTTTTAATGTCTCTTTTCTATTTAATTGTTTATTTTGCGTGAGTCAAAAAATAAATGTTTTTTATTTCTTTCTTTTTCGTCGGGGGCTTAAAATCATCCTGTATAGTAAGTCATTTGTGAAACGAAGGGCATACAATACGTTTTCTCCAACATATTTTTCTTTGTTGTAGAGAAATCTCTACATTCGCAAAACGATTCGGTTTGCGGTTAGTGATTTAACACTTGAATGGATGGGTCTACTACCGTATTACATTAGTTATTTAATTCGTTTAGAAATGTTAATTTACTGAAATTATTTCAAAGTTATGATTTATTTCATTTACTAGTTAGATAGCGGTAAAATCCAGAACTCAACGTAATAGAAACAAAGGCGATGATAGCTCTGGTGGTACCCGTCTGGCTGGCTACCACCCTCAAGTTGAAAATCTGTCGCCAAGCACCTACCTCCTTATTTTTTTATGTTCCGGCAATTGCACTTGAGAGCCAGTTGCCTTTTTAGCATTTTAACAAGCACATTGGCAATACCTCTGGTATTTCAAATAGCGATAGGCGAAGGTAACTTAACCAGGAATGCCTGCCTGCTTGTCAAACTTCTAGAATAAATAAAATACAACTAAATTGAGAACTTACTCTTTTGTAAAGAACTAACGTATAATATTAGTCACGCCACCTCTCTTTCATATGAACATTATTGAAAAAAGATAGATAGAACATGTTTAATGGTCGTGACTAATAAAAATAGATAGCGCATAAATTCACGTTGAAATAAGTAATCGGACTAATCTGACAGGACTAAAATATCTTTCATCCAACTCTTATTTTTTTTTGTTAGAAAGAGATATAGTTTTTAACTCATGCTTACTCAATAATCGATACCTTTAGCACAGTTTAATTAATATCTATCTATCTAATCTAATACTTTTAAACGAGAAATTCTTGTATAATCTGAATCTCGGAAACGGCTACAACAATTTTCATAGAATTTAGTAGGGGGTTTCGGGGGCGATAAATCGATCTAGCTAATTTCCAAAAAACACGATTTACTAAAAAAAAATACCGAGCAAGGGTCGGGCATCCAGGCCAGGTACTAATAATAACACTGTGACTGTAAGGTACATCACTAGCAAAAGTCAGCAGGTGGTTCGGTAATTACAAATGCATCATAAGTCACGGTTGTAGACAGACTTTTAATGAACAGGTGCATGATGGTATAATCATTACAGCTTTTTATTTTATGAAGATTTTAATTAAACTTCTCTTAAAATTTTAGTCTTATTCAATTCGCGACTAATCTCTGAAAATTAGAGTACAAAGGCAATATGGTCCATCGCTACCTCAGCTTACTGACTTTACGCTCTATTATTTTGTTGCTTTTAGAGTTCCGTACCCGTTTTGGTCCAACAGAAGTTAAGATGTTACCGTCGACTATCACCATTTGCAATACCAGAGGTATTGCCAATATGTTGCTCTCAATAAATATAATATCTGAATAGAATTTTGAATTAGTGACAGTTTTGCCATGGATTTTGTATAACACTAAAAAAACTCAAGTTTAAGGAAAACTCAGCGTTGTTTCAAGCAGTTTATGAGATACCAAACAGCCTATGAACAGTTAATGCTGCACGGTTCAACTTAACTGTACGACGACATAATCTCAGTTTATTGTGACGGTATGACATACCATTCTTGCCTGTGCAGTGTGATGTGCTCTTAATGTTTCATTGCACAGGTTTAACTGAGAGTGTGCTTGCAGGCAGACATGTTGAAAAACATTCCTGGAAGTTATCGTCTAGTACGATAGTTTTTGTTATTTTTTATGTTTTTAGGTAAAATATTTAGGTAACATTGTCGTTTTATCAAAAGCTAACCATTACCCGTGGTTTCACCCACGTTCTTGAGGTGAAAAATGAATGTCACCATCCCTTACTAAACTGACGGGGACAAGTGAGGCAGGTGAGGTCCACTTTTAATAAAAAAATACGGTTTTATGTCGTAAAAAAACTAAGCCTGTTTTTAAAAGTATGTAAGCTTATTCCCGTTCTTATTTTCAAATTATTTGGATGGAACAAATAAAAGAAAAAATCATTCCTAGTTTTAAAAAAGGGCATATTCACGATTTTCTATTCTCTAATTTAATATATATTTTTTTACAAATCTCAACAATTAATGCACAGAAAACTGAATATAGAATCATCACATCTCGTATATCGTCGCCTTAAACCCATTGTATCTTTTTTTTTACACTTTATCTAAATTCATCAAACACTGACTTGTCTTTCTTGAACATATAGTAGGTACGAGAGATGAGATCTTTTATAAAATGATATAAAATGATCATCATGTTCACTCATTTGAATCGTAATGTCCACATTTACAACGTAGTCGTTTAGCATACTTTGTCGATAAACGGACTGCACTATTTTGATTATTATTTTACATCGTATTATTTTTACATAGAAGACAAGAATACATGGTTGAATAAATGTAGTAGCTTTTCTTGCACTTGCAACCCCCGGGCCAAGTGACAATTGTATGAAGTTTATGTATATTTCTAATAAAAACTGTAATTAAATAAATTCAAAAGAAAGATATACAAAAAAATAAGCTTTGCTGAGTTTCTTGCCGGAGTCTTCTCACTTTAACTGTATTCCGAACCGGTGGTAGAGTCTATTGTAATAATTGATTGATTGTTTGTCGACTGAGAAAGTACCTCCATAATAACTGACATAATACTGAAGCCAGTTCCTGCGCATGAGGAAGGTCGCCAGAGCTCTTCGGGGATAGGATAAGGACAATAATGCCATAAGCTACGATAATCATTTAGCATAAATTAGATTTAAAAAAACTTACACAACGAATCATCTCAGCCAAAGCTCTTAACTCTCAAATAACTATCATTAATGGCAACGTCAAGATAAACTTAATCCAAGGAGTACATACTCTATTTGCTACTCGTATAAAGCGTTACCGTTACCATGACAACCCGACATATGATATGCAAAGTATGATGAATGAATGCACTGCTATAGTCCGAGCTCTGTGATCATTTATTATGCAAATCGAGTTTACGGTTTCTGTGAGTAGTTGGGAATTTATCTTTAGTATTACCTACAGGTGCTTTTGAAAGGGTTTAGTAGAGCATTGATGTATACCTTAAACAGATCATGAAAAATATATTTTATAGTGGAACAGCACAAAAATATATAATTTTTTTTTTAATTATCGATATATTACTTAGCGTTCAATGTCTGACTGACTATCTATTAGATTACTCGAGTACTATTCTTGAATAGTATTTTGCCCTGTCATTACGTTTCTGGGTGCGAGTAAAGGCTATTGCCAAAGATTTTCGTTAAATTTGTACCAAAAATTTTATAGAATAACGATTCACACCATGCATAGAACTCGGACTAAAATACTATTTCAAAATTCCTGTATAAAGGTCATAAAGTGATGACATAATGTCATTAAATAAGGTTTTGACTTCGGATTTGTTTTACTATGTATAGACCTGTATTTGACCACAATCTCACCGTGGTCAGTGTTGATGTAGCCGATGAGCCCACAAGGCCTAGAAGAGAACTGGCTCTCAAGTGCACTTAGATGGAACACACCTGTAGATGCCTGGCTTACGTGTTGTGTGCTATGGTTTCCTTCATCGAAAACTAAAGTTCATTGCAGAATTTGAATACTAATTCCGCGACGGAATTAGATGACAACTAATATTAGACAAGTCATCTCTCTTTCATGTAAACCTTATTGAAAAAATATAGAACTATTAATGCTGTCAGATTAGTCCATGCCATCGTAATATACGGGTAAATAATCGTGACCAATAAAGATCGCGCTTAAATTCACGTTAAAATAAGTGATCGAACTAATCTGACATTACTAAAATATATTGCATCCATTTCATATATTTCTTATTAGATAGAGATATAGTGATATTAAATTTCACTATATCTTAATTTGTTTAGTTTGTAATCAACAGAGTCGGGGTCAATACTGTACTTGATACAAACCCCAGATTCTTCACAAATCCATTACAAGTTTCATCATACCTAAATACCATTCACAAGATCTAAAATGTCAAGTTTCTAATAGCTATTGCATATGCATCAGCCAAGCAATTTAAAATGGCGAAAAAAAAGTGCTAAAGCTCCTAGACTTTCCGGTTTCCAGTGAGCAAAAGAAGCAAATAGCCTATTACATGGCTCCAAGAGATTTTATGTCATGAGATAAATACGATTCTTAAGTTTCAATGGAGAATGAATCAAAACAGAAGCCGGCTACGGTAACTAGTTTCTCTGTTTCCATGACTAAACGAGACGATTTCATTTAAAATTTTATTTTTAGTATGTACTAAAAAGCAAGCAAGCTGATAGTAAGTATATTAGTAGCATAATGAGATTTAAAATGAACTTATTATAAAAAATAGCCTTTTGATAGCTCGTTGTAACGGAATCGACATCGGAAACTTTTCGTTTCTGATTCCGATATCAAATCCGAGTGTTTTAAAATAGCCCTGCTGAACACTATCCGTACTGCAAGCGGTAAAACACACAAGAATGCAAAATCTTTAATTATACTGAGGTAATAATTGTCATTTATGTTGGGATGTAAATGATACGAAGGTTTTTACACACTATTTAATAGTCTATTAATTAAATGCCTATGGAACACAATTAAGGGAATGCAACACCGATGGATTTGCAGCTCACAACAGACGACATACAAAACTATATATTTAATCCTGTTGGGCGTCGGCCATCTGACAGCGGAGGTCACTGATAGCTAGCTAGCTAGTTAACTTTGTTTTTCCACATGAAATTCTCAAAATAAGTTCCCAGAAACAAAAGTGTTTCAATGCCGTCATACGGTTGTCCACTATAAAGGGAAATCTATTAAAGCTGTATTAAATGGTGGCGACGCCCAACAGGATAAACAAGAAAATTCTTTCGTTACTACCACACACCAAGAACTGCACGACCACATTCCGTTAGCTTTATATTAATTCACATTAGTACCTCATTTATTTTCACGTGTCGTGTAATGGATACGATTTACTGTTGAATAGGCGCACTTCATAATTTATAATCAGATATCCGTGCCTTAGGGTCATCGATACAAGGTACATGATAAGTGTAAATATATAGATGCCTCCTAAGGGATTCTATTTAAGAGGAGGCTAAACTGACGGAGACAAGCGAGACAGGAGAGACGCAATTTTATTAAAAGACGGTTTTATGTTATTTAAATTTAAACTAAGCCTTTTTTTTAAAGTTAGAAAGCTATTCCCTTTCTAATGAATTTCAAAATGTATGTTAATATTTTTCAAGTTATTTGAATGACACAAATAAAAGAAAAATGTATTCTTAGTTTTAAAAAGAGGATGTTCTGATGTTACTAATGAAAATCTATATCCGGTCAGATATTCTCTAGTTTAACATAATTTTGTTGCAAATCTCTTGCAAACATAGAATTAAAAAGTATACTAGCTTTCAACAAAGAATGCCGAGAAAGAATCATCATTTCTCCGATATCGTCGCCTTAAGTTGACTTTAGTCTTTAGTGGGTAATGCTAGGTTATGTGGTCCTTGATCTTTATTCTAAGTAAAAGCATTGGTTAGTCAATTTATTTCAAGCTTGTCCTAGGCCCAGTGATTTGTCGAATTAAACTAAGCACAAGCTTCTTATTCTGTTGCTTTTTAATTTAATTAACTGTTTTTGTCAGAGCGTTTATGAATATTAGTAATACCAAGGTGATTTTCAATTGTATTGCCAGACCCTAAAAAGCCTAGAAGGCAAAATGCAAAATATGGAAGTGAAAAAGAAGAACCATTCAAAAGAAAGTAAATAAATAGGATAGGAAAAACACACATAAGGATTTAGAGCTTGGTTCACAGAACGCTGAAAAGTGAGATAAGCTATCTGAAACGTATTAGCCCTAGATCATAAACAGTAGTAAAAACTCTGGTTTAAATAAAATTACGTCACAGAAAAGAAGCCAGGACTATCTTTAAACCAGGGTTTTACGAAACTCTCTTTATATTAATTATCACTAGCTGTCCCCCGCGGTTTCACCCGGGTTCCCGAGGTATCTCATGTTTTCCCGGGATAAAAAAAGCATATAGGTATGTTATTCCAGGGTATGATCTATCTATGTGCCAAGTTTCATCCAAATCCGTTTATTAGAGCAACAAAGATACATAACACATACATACTCACAAACTTTTTCATCATCACTACATCATCATCATCACTACATCATCATCATCACTACTTAGTATAAAATAAAGTCGCTTCCCGTCTGTCTGTCCCTATGTATGCTTAGATCTTTAAAACTACGCAATGGATTTTGATGCGGTTTTTTTTAATAGATAGAGTGATTCAAGAGGAAGGTTTATATGTATAATACATGCATATTATAGTACAGAAGAGCCGAGAAAAACCGTGCGAAGCCAGGGCGGGTTGCTAGTTAATAATATTAGTATGATGATGATACGTAATGGAAAGGAATTGTCTAGATACACCATCAATAAACCATAAACTGAAACGCCTCAACAAATAATACCAACCGCATGCCAACCGTTAGACTCTCATTCTATCGTCACCCATGGAAACCCAACATGGATTTCCAATTCCTGAACAGGACGTCGTAACATCCCGTCTCCTCAGGGAATAAAATGTAGGTTCTTTGAATAACCGGTTGACAACACACGGCGACAGAGCGTTTCCGTTCGAAGCATAGACTTGACACGCTATAGACATTCCCTATGCGTGTTCTTGTTTTGATATCCTATGGAAACATGAGAGATAGATGATATAGATGCTCATCAAACAGAACAGTTACTAGTATAAAATACTGAGTTTTTTTTTAAGTGGGCATTCGTCGGCCTAAAATAGTATTTCGTAAAAGCATTTTTCTATTAATTTTCCATATAACATTACTTCCCAAAAATTGATAATTATGAGCGACACTATGAGATGAGGACCAATAATAAAGGCTGTGTTTTTTATTCCAAATCAACGGGTTCGAATTCTGGGGAGGCAATTTTTTTTTTACTTTTTTTTTTTTTACTATGTTTGATCCCTGGCCTGTGTTTGATCACAATCTCACCGTGGTCAGTGATGATGTGGCCAATGGTGGTAAGCACACAAAGCCTAGAAAGGAACTGGCTCTCAAGTGCAGCTGTCGGAACACACCGAAAGGTGCTTGGCAACAGAATTTCAACTTGAGGGTGGTAGCCAGCCAGGCGGGTACTACAAGTACCCTACCACCGTGCTATGGTTTCCTCACGATGTTTTCCTTCACCGAAAGCTCAAGCTCATTGTAGGATTTGAACCCGGGACCTTCGTCTCGGCATCCGACGTTACTACCACTGAGCTATCATCGCCTTACCAAACTATTAATTAATCTAATTTCTCCTATTAAATTTAAAGAAGGAGGAGCTGCTATATTAGAAGATATTAATAAAAATCAAACGTCTTTATCAAAATCGGCTTTGATCATCCTTTCAGCATTTTTTGCTGTTCCGTATACTTGCATTTTTTAATATTCTGACCCACTTTTAAGTGCAATTTAAATGTCTATAACTAAAATAAGTCTCTGGTTTGCTCTAAACACGAATGCAATAGGAAACGCTTATATTATATAGCTATTTATGGAAATGGAAAGATTGCTGTTAGGCTTGACACATCAATTTATCACTGATGGCGATTTGATGCTATCTTTATTGTATCTTTATATAGAAGACACAAGATCTAATTTCTGTGTGCAAAGATCAAATGGAATGCATTAGAAGCCTTTCTATGTAATGTTACGTTTATAGAGACATAAAATCGTAAATGTAAGGAAACTTTTGGTTAATTTGGTTTCATGATTCAAGGTCAACGCGAAGCGTATAGATTTTGATCATAGACTAAATATTGATAATCCTTGGTTTTGATTTATTAGTAAGTGCCAAAATATGCGGCATAAATGGCAGTAGGGACTTTTTGGCCGGAACTTGTAAAGTAGCGTTGCGTTTTCATTTTATTTTCATAAAATTGTGTATTTTGAGTTTTGAATATTATTGGTGGTATTTTGTCCAATAAAGATCATCAGTAACATTTTCATGAAATAGTCGTATATGTCAGTAATATACCTTGGAGGAATGTGTTGATGATTTCTTTTATTATTAATCAGTAAATATACTACCATTCTTGTCGCAAATAACATATTGATAACTTACGACCTAGAGCTGCAATTAGCAAAAAACGTGATAAAATTTGAATTTGTTCCAACCGAAGGTTTCACCTTGTTTTTCAAATTAATGATAAGTTTCTTTTTTTTTTGATTGATAATTGATTTTTTACTGAATTTTATCATATGTCTACTACCTATATAAAGTTTGTCAGAAAGAGCAAAGAGAAGAAATTAAAGATAGAGATTTTATCTTCTAAAACACGAGTCACTTCCGTTCTTATTTCGCCACGAGTACAACATTGTTATATAAAAGACATAATATTAAATGTAATGCAGTTTTGTTATACCTATATTGTGATGTGTTCTCACAAGATAAAGCTTTTAAACTTATAACGTAATCATAATAGGCGACGATATACGAGAAATTATGTCTATTCTTTGTTGGAAGAGATTTGTAAAAAATATACCTATGTTAGAGTAGAGAATATATGACGAGGCATAGTTAGATTGACCCTTAGATATCCTGTTGGGCGTCTTTAATAGATTTCCCTTTATAGTGGACAACCGTGTGACGGCATTGAAACGCTTTTGTTTCTGGGAACTTATTTTGAAAATTTCATGTGGAAAAACAAAGTTAGTTAGCTAGCTATCAGTGACCTCCGCTGTCAGATGGCCGACGCCTAATATAGGATATGAAACCTTACTTTGCGAGTCGATTTGTGTATTTTGTTACATTTCTATATTTGAAATGAGTAAAATATAAATAAGGCTTTTTCTGGCTGTTCATCTATACTAATGTTATAAAGAGGAAAGATTTGATTGTTTGTTTGTTTGCATTGTATAGAATCCGAAATTACTGAACCGATTTGAAAAATTCTTTCACTAATAGGAAGCTACATTATTCCCGAAGGTTATAGGCTACTTTTTATCCCGGGAACGCGAGTGAAACCGCGCGGAACAGCTAGTTTAAAAATATAACTGTTATTGTTTAGACAAAAGTAAAGGTGCAAATAACTCCTTATTAAAAATACAACTGACAACATCTTATCCAATTAAAGTACTACATAGTAAACTAAACTTCGTGGGAAAATTTATTTTGCGACGCCATATTTTTATCAATATCCTAAGAACCTTACAGAACAGCTGAGCGTTATCGGATCCTTATAATAGGCAGGGAGCTAGGCAGCAATTTTAATGCGTTATTAACACTTAAGTGAAGCTATTGGTGCACATTGTAGATCATGAACCGGTTTGCTCCAGTGGTTCTTAAACTTTGCTCATTTTTTTATAACACCTTTATCTTTCCTTTTTTTTGGTAAAGTTTGTTTATCACATGCCCTTAATTATTATGTGATTTTTAATCAACCAGTACGAGTTTATTTTAATTCGCCTTTCCAGGTTACAACACAAAAAAAAACTGAATTTATTTTATACTAGCTTCCCGTGCGGTTCTCGCGTTCCGGGATAAAAAGTAGCCTATATCCTTTGGGGATAATGTAGTTTCCTATTAGTGAAAGATTCAGTAGTATCGAAGCCTATTTAAGGCAAACAAACAATCAATTCTTTATCTTTATAATATTATTAGCATAGATAATATCAAATTAATTCAATAAATCTCCCTACATTCAAAAATACTAATTATATCTGCATCTACATTTAATCTATATATATAAAAGAAAGTCGTGTTAGTTACACCATTTATAACTCAAGAACGGCTGAACTGATTTGACTGAAAATTGGTGGGGAGGTAGCTTAGAACCAGGAGAAGGACATAGGATAGGTAGGGGTAGGTCGGGGTAGGTCGGGGTAGGTAGGGGTAGGTAGGTAACGTAGGTAGGGGCAGGTAGGGGTAGGTAGGGGTAGGTAGGGGCAGGTAGAGTTAGGTAGAGTAGGGTAGGTAGGGGCAGGTAGAGGTAGGTAGGGGTAGTTAGGGGTAGGTAGGAGTAGGTAGGGGTAGGTAGGGGTAGGTAGAGGTAGGTAGGGGTAGGTAGGTAGGTCCCAAATTTATTTTTGTTCTCAGGGCAGGACAACGTCTGCCGGGTCAGCTAGTTAATAATAATTTACACTAATATTACAAACAAGTAAAATTTGGATGTAGAAGCTACTTTGTATCCCAAAGACGCTGGTATTAAAAAAACGTTTGAGAAACTCTGTCTCAGATAAAACCACGCGATAAACCTCTAATCTACTTACGTTATAGTTATGCGAAGAGAAAAAACTCAATAGTCCATTTTATGCGAGCATGCTGTGTTTTTAATTAACAATTAATAGTTATTTATGGGTTATTAGTAAATTGATATGAAAATGCTCGGGTAATTAGTTGATACCGTTATGACATAGTAATAACTTTAAATCGCGATGAAATTTGGCATACAGATAGCCTGTGGTAGTGATAGACAAATAGGCTATTTTTAATCCAGGAAACGCGGGTGAATAGTTGACCAGCTAGTTTACCTACTTTAATTAAGTTTATTATATTTAAATGAAACTTTTCAAAATTATTTTATATATATTTTATAGTTAGTTTTTCTTAGGTTATAGGTATGTTTGAAGAAAATTATTACTTTGAAACAGACAGTTAATACCTACTTTGAGAAAGTAATTGAAGAAAAAATTTATACCCAAACTTAATTTCCCAATAAAACATGTTAAATCTATTTTAAAATGAAAGTTTATAAGCTAGGTAAGTACTTAAAATAACAACAACAACAAAAATAAATTGCAGTAAAGAAAAATAATGGAATGCATTCCAATGTGATGTACAGGCATCATCATAAAACTTTATGTAAATAATTTGTACCCTATCAGATGATGTACGTGGTCCTTGAACTTTTACTTTGTCTTTAGTGATGTCCAGCTAGTTAGTTATCGGTGTCGATGGATAATTATTATAATAAAAAATCATACGTCAAAGCTCAATGACGTTGCGTTTTCATTTTATTTTCATAAAATAGTGTATTTTTTGAGTTTTATTGAATATTATCGGTGGTATTTTGTCCAATAAAGATCAATACAAGTGCACCAGTGAAGTGAAATGAAATGATTACGTGTATAGTGGCTTTTCAAGTTGTCTCAAGAAGTCCATGAAAAGTTTTAGTAGAACTGCTACCATTGTACTAAAATCTAAGTGAAGATGATCAAATAAGACAAGGCTGTATGGCTCTGTACCTTTGCCTTTTAAAAAAAACAACAACAACATCAATGTCTCGCTTCAATCAAATATTTATATGTATTTTTTTTTTTTTTTTTACTTTTCAATAATAATTTAATACTAACCTAACTACTAAACAAACTAACTACTTATAAATGTAACTAAAAATAAATTAATTATAAATAAAAAACTTCCCCTAACTCCTCCCCTGGTGGCAGAGTACCAAGAATACTGCCGGCATTGCCTCGCTGTATTGCGAGGCTTATTCTTTGGCCTAAGTAGCCGCCAGCTCTGGGATCCCGCGTAGCTTCCACCAACCGCTTAGAGATTTCTCTAAAGAGGTGGTGAGCTCGATGACTCCAGGGTCCTAAGGTTTCAACCCCAAACGGCTCAAATATATACGTACTTGATATTCCGCTATATTTGTGCCGTTTGAGCTTCTCTGCACTGTTGGCTGCTGCGCCAGCATCGGTCGATGTACCTTGGAGATGCGATGGAGCAAGAAGAAGAAGAGATTTATCTATATAAAATTGACGTGTCTAGGTGTTTGTAGTGTCATAATAACAGCTGCTTTCATATACATTTGATCAAAAGCTTTTTATTAAATGTATATGAAAGTATAATATGGAATATATATTTTTTTACTTGCACTTGCAGCTAGAATACATGAACCACTAGTGGTCGCGTTTAGTAGCTTAATGTGCGGTCGACTCCCGCAGTTTGTGGCTCGGACACAGCCACTCAAACGCTCAGTGTGCGACAATGCTATTCAAAATGTATGGAAAAAACGCGTCCAAACTTGTGGCTGCCACTAGTAGCTTAATGTGCGGGGACACTAAGTTAACGATGTAAAATGTTCAGCATAGGAAGCGATAAAATACAATTAAGACTACTAAAAGATTGAGATACCAAATAAGTAATCAAGCAACAAATGATTCTTAATTGTAAGTTGCAACCATATTCAGACTTATCAAAATCAAAAACTCATTTATTCAATTTAGGCCCTGGTAAGGCACTTATGAACGTCAATAGTTACAAACATTACAATAGACTCTACCACCGGTTCGGAATACACTTGACTCGATGTAATCACATCACTACAAAAGTAATTTTAAAAACAATGCTACAAACAATTCACACGCGCTATCCAGAATGCCACCAACAAATTTCTCAACTACCTCCGTTGTACCTATATTTTTTATTATTGTATGCATAAATTTCCATACAAAGTTGACATTGGTACGCTCTCGGAATTTTTATATGGAGGACAATTTTATGCGTTTTGAACTTTTATGCATTGTTTTTGTGTGTATTTTTTTATAGGAACTGTACTTTGTGATTTTTTTTGTTTCGATATTTTGGGAATAGTGAAAGTAAGTAGTTTAATTATTATCAGAAATTAATGTAGGTACCTATATGATATAATTTTAGATTAAATTCGATAGTAACATTTATTTTTAAACAATATTTACAATAAATATACAAACTACATAGATAATAAAAATTTCCTCGAGGCGGCTATATTAACATTTGTTATGTTTTGCTCAAGAATTTGTGTTCACAACTTTTGGTAATTTCCATGGACAATAATATCGAAAAAGAAGCCTTGGGGCATGGACTTAGAACCTTGGGATATATTTTCACTAATGTCAAAATATCACAGTGTATATAGTAACTCTTTTCGTTCTTTGAGCTCTCGTCATGTATTTTTTTAAAATAGTGAAAGTTACAAGCTTATATTATTTATTTATTGGATAAGATTGCATTAAGAAGTCATGTCAAACGGAAATTGTATGAAAGTTCTATTATGTTTAAACACAGGATGTTAGATCTTATCTAGATAATGAAACAAAACCTAGTTATTTCTGTAGATTGAAACAGAGTTCAACCTATATTTAATACTAGCTTTCTGCAATGCAGTATCACCTATGATCCGCGTGAAGTAAGGTTTTTTTTATATTACTAAGGTAGCAAGCAAGCATACGGCCCACCTAATGGTAAGTGGTTACCGTCGCCTATCGTCATTTACAATACCAGAGGTATTGCATTGCCAATGTGTTGCCGACCTAATACCGAGAAGGCAACTGGCTCTCAAGTGCAATTTTTATATGTATTTTTTTACACCTTGGGTTACATTACAAGAGTAATTTTCTTAAAATGTATTTTTTTTTTAAATTACAATAAGCAGATTATAGATCAGTAATAATAAAGGATTGTACTGGTGAAATATTTTTTATAATCAGTCCAGTAGTTTTTGACTATTCATTACAAACAATAAAGAAAATAACAAAAAAATAGAACACAAAAAAACAAAATAACTAGGATGTAGGAACTCTAATCTGACTGTGATAGAAATCAACAGGAGCGCAAATACAGACTTCTTAAACCTACATTGAAACTTGTATGACTCGTCTCACTTTTCAAGATTATGCATTAAAATAATGACCCTGTTTTTGCGAAGAAACGAGATAATTTCTATACGTGTTCAAATATAAGGATGGAACTGGTAAGAAAGTTACTTAGAAGATATTTCAGAGGTTTAGTATTTTGAAGAAAAATTGAAATTAAAAATAACATGATGACATAAGATTGAGATTCAATAATTTGCAAATAGACAGTAAAGCTCATTTCAGACGACGCTATACTATTGTGCTATAAAATATAGCAAGCGTATAGTAAGCCAATAATATATAGTACAGGACAGTGTGAACGTGTCCATAACAATGTATGGAGCGCGATATTGTCGTGCTATGAGCTATATGCTATAATATTATAGCGTCGTCTGAAATTAGCTTAAAACCTATCTATAGTTAACATGATATGATATTCTATGTTTTATCTTCTAAGATATAAGTCACATTTGATAATGTCATAAAGGGTTTCTTTATCAGTCTTATGATTATCTACCATCCATCTTTACATTCTTGCCCTATTTAAAGAAATATAGATCAATAAAAAAAATATCTTAAATATAAAAATCAATACATATTTCCCTTGGTCTCGAGATCACGCGTGAACGGCTGGACCGATTTCGCTCTTTCTTTGTTGTATTTGTTATTGTCAGGAGAAGGTAGATGTAGGTAGGATGATGTAGGTTAATAGGTGTAGGTAGGGGGTACGTAGGTGTTGTTATACCTAACCATGATAAATGTACGTAAAGCTGAGATGTATGATAAAACAATATGTGTTTTGTCAAGAATTTTGCAAAAAGTCTTACAGAACTGCTATAACGAAGATAGCATCTTTATGGGCGATGTCCACGAGTAGCCCCATTAAAAAATAAAACTTCTATGTAGTAAAATACCATCACCTTAAACAACAATCTACAGATAAAATAAAAAATTGACCAAGTGCGAGTCGGACTCGTGCACGAAGGGTTCCGTACCATTTCATCCGTATTATCTATAAAAACGGGACAAAAACACGTTTTTTGTATCGGAGCCCCATATTTATTTTATTCTGTTTTTTGTGTTTGTTGTTATAGCGGAAACAGAAATACATCATCTGTGAAAATTTCAACTGTCGAACTATCACGGTCCATGAGATACAGCCTGGTGACAGACAGACAGTGGAGTCTTAGTAATAGGGTCCCGTTTTACCCTTTGGGTACGGAACTCTAAAAATGATGTCTACGTTACAACGAAATCTAACGCGAAATATTATGCGCATTTCTTCTATTACCTGTTTCCACATCAGGTTCAAGTCATAAGTTACAGGATTTTTTAAAGATTATAGATATAAGTACCATTTTGTGATCTAGATAGTAGGTAAAGTTGATATAATAATAAAGTTAAAGAAAATTAAACGTGATGATAAAAATCCAGTCTTGATGCGGCCATTTTTTCTGCTGACAAAACAAAAAGTAACTAGTTATTTTAATAGCAATTATACAAAAGCAGACATATTCAGTAAGTGGCATCGTAAGAAAAACTGAAACCATGGATTCTGGACGTTATTTTGAAACCCCAATAGTATTTTTCAAAAGTTTGCAATGTTTATAAGTTACATAAAAAAACTGCCAGTAAAGTCGTAATTTTTTTAAAAGACCAACGTCAAATTTTAACGCTGAAGGATCAAAAAAATAGTGTAAAGAAACCATAGACAAGGCCTATTATAAGGTGGCTCATTACATAGAAGACAAGAATACATGGTTGTAGTAGCTTCTCTCTGCACTTGCAGCCCTCTGGCCAAGTGATAATTGTATGAAGTTTAGAACTGTAATTACATAAATTAAAAAAGAAAAGATCCACCAAAAAAAGAAGCCTTGCTGAGTTTCTTGCCGGAGTCTTCTCAGTTCAAGTGTATTCCGAACCGGTAGTAGAGTCTATTGTAAAACTGTAACTTTTGACATTCATAAGTGCCTTATTAGGGCCTAAACTGAATAAATGAGTTTTGATTTTGATTTTGATAGTTTTTTACGGTTTGTTACGATTATTTCCACTTTATATGGGCCAAAGTTTGCTTTATTTTGTATGCAAAGTTATATATTTTTCTAATATTAACCCCAACTCATACATACACCCCAACCCCAACATATTTTTAATTTACTTATTATTGCTACCATTATTTTTTTTTCTTTATTAAAATACTAGCGACCCGCACCGGCTTCGCACGGGTGCAATGCTGATATTAAATATACTACAGAATGTAATATCTTCGAAAATATTCATTTAAATTACATGCTGTACAAGGCCATAATGATTTATATTAAATGCACAATGTATTTAAGGTACTTAATTGGATAAGGATTAATGCTGTATTGCTTGAAATCGCTTCGTAAATAAGCCATTATTTCTCGTAAAAAGTAAAGGATAAAAAATGGTTATTGTGGGTTATCCCTAAAAGATAGACACATACCACCCAGGACGTTTTTGTAGAACTTTTTAAGGTGTACAATACTGTAGTACATTATTTTGATGTATCTCGTACGGTTCAAACAGCGTTTGCAATGTAAGCGCAAAAAATGTGTTTATTTACGACATCACATTAGAAACCTCTAAAATTATCAGTGTTTCTCTACTATATAAAGCATGTATTATACATATAAATCCGTTGCGTAGTTTTAAAGATCTAAGCATACACACGGACAGACAGACAGCGAAGCGACTTTGTTTTATACTATGTAGTGATGATGATGATTTTATGTTACATCCTTCAATAATAAAAATTTTCTCCGCTTAACTTCTTTAAATTACAGCCTCACATTTTGTTTCCTCTAAGGAGATCATTTCTTATTGCCATCGTGGTATGTTACACATTAGTAGGCAACATGGTTTTCAACTGCCTGTTTTTACAAGTATGATCAAGAACTGTTGCATGTCTGTACTGCAACTATTATTAATTGCATTTCATTTCTTTTCTTGGCTTAATCATGTATTGCGGATTGTAGCACTATCAACTCGGAAAAGGATCGTCACCGTATCAATTCGAGTCGTTTAGTATTCTTTGTATGAAACTCTTTACTGTGTAAGACTAACACTATAGTTATGTTCACCAAAGTTATCTGATTGTTGTTAAATTGTATCAGTGACGAGTATCTGTCGGCTGTCATAGACACGTAAACTGTATTTTATTTGTTCGTCTGGTAACATTGACAGATACCCGTCACTAGAAGAGTGATAGACTGAATGAATGGATATTGGTTGGCTGTATGGGAGTAAGACCTTTGCCACTGATGTATTTTTGTATTGTAACGACTATGATTATTTTTTCACTTGTGATTGAACCGTCGAACAGACTGTTAATATTTTCGATGAGAATAAAATCAAACTAAATCTATTCAATCCTTGTTTAATTCCTGAGTTGAAGTCGAGACCCTACAACTGCAACACACAAGCTCACGAACAGCTTACAGCTAGGCGTCGCCGAGCTTACGGCTAGGCGTCAACTAGAAGTCGACGTGGCGTCGCGTAGCTGCCTATATATGATCCGCTTTTGTTTTGTGCTTGTTGTCCGCGTAAGGGTGTTATAGCCACCTCTGGCTAACACCTTCATGTCCTTTCAAAAAAAAAAAAAAAAAAAAAAAAAAAAAAAAAAAAAAAAAAAAAAAAAAAAAAAAAAAAAAAAAAAAAAAAAAAAGTTTTGTGCTTACGTTAGGTTGACGCCTGGTTGACGGCGCGGCGAATGGTGATACGCTGACGATCCCTTTCCGAATTGATATGTCCGCTACGACCATTAGGGTTATTACTAGCATTTGCTTTTTCAAATGCATTCCATAGGAAATTCAGAACAGAATTATGTTTTATTTTTTCATTTGTTTTAGTCGGAGCCGGACTCGGTTTTCTTTTATAGCTGACAGCTTTTTATGTATGTCACTTGCAACAGTAACGGTTTTATTGAACAACAAATTTATATACCTACACACGCACATACACTCAATCTCTCGCATTTATATTATCAGTTGTAGATAAATCGTATGAAGTAAACCATAAAAATCCTAAAACTAGGTAGGTTTTGTAATTATCATTATCGTCATATATTTTTAATACTGCAGTATAATAAACTAATAAACCTTAAATTTGGTAAAAGTACGTACTGACTACTGCCAACTGCGTATGTGAAAAATGCGTACTTAAAAAAACCGCAGTTACAAATTTTATACGCAACATTCAACTCAACTAAAAACCCATTTATTCAGTTTAGGCCCTACAATACAATACACAAACTGAGAAGACTGTCGAAATTTAAATACCTATCTATTCTTCATGTTTTCTTAATAACTTTTCTGGTATACCACAGGGCTCTAATCAAGCCACATTCTATTCCTATTTCACATTACTGAACTTACATAACAAAACAATTCGATTTTGCATTTCTATAGTCTCAAGTACCGTAAACCAATAATATTTTAATGTCTGGAATGCCAATGTTATAACTTCGCAGAACATGCGGTATTGTCCGTCCATTGTTATGGCATAGAATAAAAATATTTTATGGTCGTTGGTCGGGTTACTTGATGGTCAAATGGTCGGTAATGTATTAGTTTGATGACCATGTGGTAATATGAGATCTATTGTTACAACATAAGCGAAATTTAAAAATGCGTCATGGGTGATTTTTACTTTCCCTTCAGTTTTAATTTTTATGGCGTAAAAGTAATTACAATTACCTATATTAATTACATAATTGAACCAAATATACTTTTCAATATTAAGATGGATTGAGCAAAGGTTTTTCATAGATGCAAATTTAATAAGTTTTGAGTTTAATTTTTCTGGTTTGACTTTAATCAGAAACTGTATTGCACTTTCCGTCGCCTAATAACGCCTGATTAAGAACCGGTCTAAACTATCAGCTAATAGAAAATTTTGTGGAGGCTACAACAATAATCTTCGGCACTGCCTGGCAGCAAATTTTAAGGTCATTACACACGGCCAAACGTGTGAACAACGAACCCTTAATACGGAAAGACTTTCTTATATTAATATCTCTCGAACATGAGGTCCCGTTAAGTATGGGACATGACCTACCGCAAGCCACGCACGATCTACGATATATTGTCGTGTGCTTAAATTATTTTTGTCCCCGAAACAGATATGTATTTGAGGTATTGGGCAAAAGGGGCAAATTTATTTTATGTAGTTTGGGCAAGTTTGGGGTTACGTAGTTTCTTCACCGTTATATTATTTACAATAACTTATAATAATTTAATACTGAAGTGTTTTTTTTGCTGTGTGACATTTTGTTGGTAGATATAATTAATCAAATATAATTTCACTAGCAAGCCGCCCCGGCTTCATACGGCTTTCTGTACTGATGCTGTATTATACATATAAACCTTCCTCTTGAATCACTCTATCTATTGCTATAAACTGCATTAAAATCCGTTGAGTAGTTTAAAAGATCTAAGCGAACAGACAGCGAAAGTGACTTCATTTTATACTATGTGAAGATAAAGATTTAACATGACACAAAAACAGTAATAATACAAAGTCGTTAGGAGTTCTATAATAATAGATCTACCGTCTAAAGCAAGATCATTAGCTTATTATAGTCTCTCAATAGTCCACCCAATTACAGGTTGCATTACCATACCTTGGCAATGACCGATCACAAATCCTCAACGGTTCATTGCTCCAAAATGTAAATTGCAGATTAAGGTTGACTTGACTGCCCACTGGTGCCGACGACTGCAACATATCAAGCATTGGACTAAAACCTCACAAACATTAAACTTTATAGACCCCGTTGCGAATTTACAAAATACGCTTGACTTCTATTTAGTGTGCATTGTAAACTGGGAAATAAAGCCTACAACTTTATCTAGTATACTATAGGTAGTTTACAATTCTATAACATAACTTTTGCTAATACATAGATATAAGAAATTAAAAAAAATGGAGTGCACTTTTCAAAGAACAAAATTAAACTGAAGCTAGCAAAGATCGTCAACGGAATGTGAGCTACCAAATAGGATATTATATAATAATAATATAACAGTAAATATAAAAAAAAAATTAACAATTTATAGGCCTTCGTTTGACTACAATCTCACCGTGGTCAGTGATGATGTGGCCGATGGTGGTAAGCACACAAAGCCTAGGAGGGAACTGGCTCTCAAGTACATCTGTCGAAACACTTCGGAAGGTACTTGGCGATAGATTTTCAACTTAAGGTTGGTAGCCAGTCAGGCAGGTACTACAAAGTACCCTACCACCATGCTATGGTTTCCTTCACTGAAAGCTCAAGCTCATTGTAGGATTCGAATTCGCAACCACTGAGCTTAATGCTAAAGTTTATTTAAGCCCTAGCAGCGCCTCCTCCCAAAGCAATGCTATCTTCAATCTCACAAAGGCGGTCGTGAAAGCTTTAAATTTGAGTTTCAGATAAGTTTAGCTCCAAGCATTTGTAACAACCGTGTGCAAAATAGTAATAAGTAACAATAAGTTAATAGTAATGAGAATTGCCCGTGGCTTCTTAATAATTTGTTATTATAATCAAAGCGTTTTCGTTTATGTTGAATACAATACAAGGGGCTTTATTTCTCACACGCATTCTCAAGCTCTGATACATAGTAAAATCTGAAATATGTCACTAGGTTTTTGGCTGATTGTACATATTATTTTTACTCCCTTTTTTCAGTTAATAAGGGCCAAATAATCAAAACATGGTGTAGGAAGTGAAAAAGATGAATCGATCAAAACCTAATCATCATTTAAAATTCTTTCCCAGTGCCTTGTTCATTTTTCATATTATATAGCATTCAGGTAACATTATTATTTTCTTTCGAAATTCGCTTAAAATAATATCATAACCTTTATATGTATTTTGAATGCCCGTAGCCGGCCCTGGCGAAATTTATACAGCACGATTTAGAATCGTGATTTACAATGGTTTTCTTTATTAATAAATTCTTTGTTTATGGTAAGAATAGTCGACGTATTTCAATATTAATTTTACATTACATTACAATCTTAGTTGGAATAGCCATCGATACTTATCTTTTACTCGATAGATACTTCGATATAGCATATTTTCTAAACCAATGCTGAGTTGGTTATGTGTGGCCAACTTTCACTGTTGGACCAAATCTGATAATGCGAAAGGACCTTATTGGATCGAAATATATGAAAAAAAAATAGTTCAGTGTTTTTTCTGTAAGTACAAATAGTTCGCGGACTTGGTGCCCTCTACGGAGAAAAGTCACTCGTCGTATATTTATATGGTAGGTAGGTATTATTCTGTTTTCTTAAATATCATTCAGTCCGATTTTCCAGCTTATATTGCCTTTTAATTATGCATTGCTTAAGCATTCAGAGAGAAGATACCGTATCTTATCACAGTTTGTTGATAATGCGCATCCCTAATGGACATAACTGAAATCTAATGACGTAGGTAACTAAACTAAAACTAAGATCACTTACTATTTTTTGCTTCTTATATTTAAAATATTTAATAAATATAAATAAGTATACCTACAAAATTCAGAATGTAACAGCTCAAAAACAATTCCGACAATACCGAGAACTTTTATAATTAATTAGATAATATCTACAATAATGAACACTAAACTACTTCTAAATAACAACTTACGCCGTAGCGTAGCGTATTTACCGTAAGGGCTTATGCACACCGCGAGATAACCCGCCGACGAAGCGCGATAACATCTGTGTGTATGGAAATATATGACGATAACTTTATCTTTAAGGGTAAACGTTCGGTTGGAGCGCGAAATTCAAATTTTATCACGTTTTTTGTAAATTGCAGCTCAGTTATAGGTCGTATGTTATCAAGATGTTATTTGCGAGAAGAATGGAAGTATATTTACTGATTAATAACAAAAGAAATCATCAATACATTCTTCCAAGGTATATTAGTAACATTTTCATGAAATAAAAGTAAAATTTGAATTTCGCGCTCCAACCGACGCCTACATCTTAAGGTATATGACGGTATTATTAGATCTAAAACTTTTTAATTCACACTAGTTCACAAGCACTTGGAAACAGTTCGATAATTTATACAAAGATCATTCGGTTTCAGATAACAAAACTAACAATTAATCGTAATGATTATGTATTTTGCAATTAATTGATTATATTTTTATATGTTTATGGTAACTATAAAATAATATTTAAGGCGATGATAGCTCAGTGGTAGTGACGTCGGATGCCGAGACGAAGGTCCCGGGTTCGAATCCTACAATGAGCTTGAGCTTTCGGTGAAGGAAAACATCGTGAGGAAACCATAGCACGGTGGTAGGGTACTTTGTAGTACCCGCCTGGCTGGCTACCACCCTCAAGTTGAAAATCTGTCGCCAAGCACCTTTCGGTGTGTTCCGACAGCTGCACTTGAGAGCCAGTTCCCTTCTAGGCTTTGTGTGTACCATCATCGGCCACATCTTTACTGACCACGGTGAGATTGTGGTCAAACACAGGCCTATACATAGTAAAAAAAAAAAAAAACAATTTTGAATTAAAATTACGGAGGCTATGTTGCTTGACTGACTGACAGCTGTCGTCTAACTGTTGTCATGTAACTGAGTATTACTCGATTACTAATATCGCCTAATCCTATCTCTTTGTAATATACGTGCGAGTAAAGGCTTTTACAAAAAGGCACATTATCCGTAGAATTGGGACTAAAATATAATTTCAAAATCTCCCTGTAGAAGTATATTTTCATTTCATTTTCAACACAATAAAGTCGAACCCAAAAGGCCATACAAGTTCAATTATTTTTTATCTCAATAGAAGTAACTACACACACTTTTTTTTACTGAAAATCTCGAATAATGGCATAAAATGGCACGTATACGATGAATGCCAGCATTATAACAGCACTGGTAATCGAGTTTGCGGGACCGCTGCCGCCGGATCGGTGAGACGAATGTGCCATTGGCGACCCCGATATATATGTGGGTTCGATTCCTTTACTACCTGCTTCAGTTGGTATGTTATGTATGTAACCTCCATAAGGAACCTCCTTGGTTGTAATTATGTATATAAGTATGTATTTGCAAAAAAAAAAAGTTGAACCTATATGTAGTATATCAGTTATCTGGTTTCCATAGTACAAGCTCTGCTTAGTTTGGGATCAGATAAACGTGTGTGAAGAATGTCCCAGTTCTTTTTGTGTTGGGTTCATTTTGTTAGCTCCAATGTGCTCCCATATTAATTTTATTGTCCTTGAAGGAGGTTCTTTTAAAAATGTTACATAATTAAAATGATAATTTAAACATAATGTTATAGAACTAGCTTCTACTAGGTTCCATAGTCAAAATTTATCAGCATGATTAACCTAACTCAGGTTCCGAATGAATACTATTTATAAGTATTCACCCATTATAAGCTAAATAAAAAAAAAAATATCGAGGGACATTCTTCACACACGGTTATCTGATCCCAAACTAAACAGAACTTGTATCATATGTAGAAACCAGATAACTGATATATTGCATAATGTACTTCTTTTTATAGATCAGCATCTATAAAAAGATATAATATATGTTATTTTGACTATGGGACAAAACGTTTGCCTCGGTAGGGAAGTACCTGTTTGGAGCTATTTGTTTGTACGTAATTTGTAATTATGGCATATAATATGTAATAAAAAAGCAAGTCTTACAAAAATATTGAACATAAATTTTCCAAAATTAAAGAATTTCCAAATAAAAATTGGAACCAAAATTAAAAACATCCTAAAATACAAATGAAACATAATAAAGACTGAGCTGACTAGGTATAAGTATTTGTTATTTTTTATAACAGTATAATCTGAAAATACATAAATAAAGTCATAGAAATAGCAGTTCCAACTAGGTTAAATTCCAAGAAGACCTAGCTAGCTCGAGGCTGATAATCTAGCGTACTAGGAACAAAACAGTATTCCTAACAGCCATCTATTTGAGAACTCAAGACTACTATCAACACAACTGTGATTCATTTTCCATTTGCGTTATGTCAGGGTAGGGTCTAAGTTAAAAGCGTCGAGCGAGTTATTGCTTCATAGCTTAATCATTCCTTTTTGCTTAATTGCTAGTACAAGCACTTAAGGTGGACCTCGGTTGGAGCGTTAAATTCAAATTTTATCACGTTTTTTCCTAATAGCAGCTCAGTTATAGGTCATAAGTTATCAACATGTTATTTGCGACAAGAATGGTATGGCAAGTAACATGTCGATAACTTACGACCTATAACTGAGTTGCTATTAGGAAAAAAATTGATAAAATTTGAATTAAACGCCCCAACCGAAGCCTCCACCTTAAGTAGTAGTTACTACGTAACAAATACGTCATATTTTTGAGCAAAGTACGCTATTTTATGCTAATTTGATTTACATCGCTTCCCTTGCTACTGGCAAGTCAGTTACATCCATGTCCCTCAAAACAAAGTTATATTGCAACAAATCGAAGACAATACGTGTGATAGCCGAGTGACGTCACAGGCACTTAATGTAAACAAGTTTAGTGCGAGTGTCTCATAACATTTCATTTTATAAAAATACCTATCCCCTTCTGTCACGTGCGACTGAAGCTAACGTGCAAGCCAAGCGGAAACATACTGCTATTCGCCCTTCGGAACAACCAGTAGCCGAACGAACCGTAGAATGAGAACCTCTGGTACAAGCCACCATAGATCAAAATAATTAAGATTTAATTTAGTGGCCTCTTTTACCAACAGCTAAATCAAATGACACTCTTACTACCCTGCTACTGATGAGGCACCTGGGATTATTTGCTGTTGCAAAAGCTATTGCTCTGGTACTCATATGAGTACCGAATGTCTTCACTGTCATTAGTAGAATGATTGTAACAGCTCCGGTACCATTCTGGGTCATTGCAAGTATAGTCATAAAATCAAACTGATTGATAGTTTACCGATTAAAACGCAGTTAAATAGTATGTGACTAAACAAGTTTAGTGCGACAAACTACTACTACTATGGGTTTTCAGTTAGCCAACTAACATAATTACCTCTATACAACTCAACTTATTTGGCTAGATTAGATAGGAACATAAGATTTTAATGTTTGATAAAAATAATAATGGAGTCTGTACGCTCATCCGGATTCTCCCGCATCGAGTGCGTGGAATCGTAAGAGATAGAGTATAACAAATGAACTGGCAACAGCGAACGGCAATAGAGATATAGTAGGCTATAGAGATCCGGCTTCCCTCGGAACGTTTGTATGGAAGAATTTAGCTATTCTTTGCGCGCAAGGGTTTTTTTCGTAATATTTAGAAACAAATAAAATTAATTGTACACACTTTGAAATAATAAATGGTGAATTTTTAGAAGGTAAGCCGATGGGAATCGGCTTATATGGACCCTTCGCCACTACCGCATTTCCAATGGTATATTTTCCTGGGATAAAAAGTATTTTATATAGGTATTAATTAAGACTATGATCAATCTACATGCCAAGTTTCATTAAAATCCTTTCAGTTTTTGATGCGTGATTTTGTGTAGACACACAAAGACCGCCCTCCCAGCCCCTGATAGGACAATCACGAACAACTTTCTAAAGATACAGAGGACAGACTTAAGGATGATTGTAGGCCTAATTACAGGCCACTGCAATTAGTGTGTCGGGGCTGTATGCAGGAGGATGAAACTGTGGAACATGTGTTATTGTACTGTACAGTCACAGAAGAAATCAGAACCAAGACGGGTTTGCGGGAGCCACAAACCGTGGAAACTATTACAAGGATGCTTTCGCCACCATTGTTAACAGCAACACCCACATCACTGAAGCAAATTTGTCAGCACCCCAAGGCCGCACTCCACTACTTTAAGGAGCTAGGATGGCTTGGGTAAAGCTGGCAGGGGGGAATGCACAATACACCCCAAGCGGGACGTCAGTGCATGCCTCATCGCCCCCATACAGAATGAGAATAAGATGCGTGATTGAATCACAAACTTCCTTACTTTCACATTTATGATATTAGTTGGATGGGATAGTAAGATTGACTGTTAATTATTTGTTACTTTGTTACTTCCTTAAAAAAAGGAGGAGGTTCTCAATTCGGTTGTATGTTTTTTTAATAATGAAAAAACCACTGTAAACTTTTACTTCCCACCTACTTACGTATCAATTTATAACTTGCACCACAGAGAATTACCGTACTACCCTCGAGGCGGTCGATCTGGCGCTACTGGACGCCACATGGCTTTATCACGACTATAAGACTTGGGGGCTGGCATGAGTAGTAATTTAGTTATCTGTCCGTACTGTTCTAGCCCACAGCGTAACGATAGGTGTGAACCGGAACTTAAAGAGATACTCGCTCGATAGGAATCCCATTAGGTACCTACATAAACAGGGTTACTTTTAACTAACGCAAAACCTCTTAAGGGTGACTTTGGTTTATCAAGACCAATAACTTTTGTTCTATGACTTTTGCCAAAACGTCATAAATACCACGAACAATTAAGGGTAAGGGTATTTCTATCAATTGTTCTACATCGTACTTTGTTTCAATCTGTGACTGCTTAGAGAGAGTTTATGTGAAGATAAGATTAGAACTACTATTTTAATTTATTTTTGTGCTATAGGTAAAGAATGTCCCGAAAGTTCTATTATTTCTTAAAGGGTAGGGCACGACTTTAAGGTCCCTGATGGATGAATAAAATCACTAACAATTAAACAATACATTTTGGTAGTTTTGGCGTACTACCCCAACTTCACCAACTTTTCCACGTGTCATTCCAATAAATCACACGATTTCTTACAATCGAGTTGAATTCCATCGTTACCTAACATCGCTTTCCTACTTCATTCGATTTTACGTAATCGATACGTTAATCGACTCACGCGTGGAAATCACGTACGGAAACGTTTGGAAGTAGGAAGGTCTACTAATTAATTAACCGGGTTTGGATTCGGAAGTTCTGACATCAAAACAGTAGCGCTTAAATAGATATTTATTGAAATTAATAATCGATCTTGATTTGTGATCGTTTTCTTAATGTGAAATTATGTTAATAAATTATGCTAATAGATGCATTCATTTTTAATTTATCTAATTTACGTTTTAATAACTTCATTAGTAGCTATATTATCTGTGGTTGGTTATTCAAAATTATACCTACTTGATTAAAAAAAAATATTTCTTATTATCAAAGATATTTTTCAAGTATTAAGAAGTTCTGTCAGCAACAAAGCAAATTATTCTACTTTTTATTTTGGAAAACTCGAGTAAAACCACGCAACGGGACGGCTTCCAGTTGTGAATGGTACCTAAAAAGTTATAGCTTGACAAATAATGTAAATCAAATTTTCCGCGGGCAATTCTGATAATGCTATGATGTCGATCCTCGGAATTGGATTTAACGAAAGTGGGTTAAAATAATTGTGGTACAAAAAACAAGAGACAGCGATAATTTTAATTTTTAAACGGTGAGTGAATAAAATCATTTAATAAATAATCTGTACAAAACTATGTCACGATTGTAAATTACCATTGGTATTAAACCAACCTGACTAAATACCATTAATAGCGTGTTCTATAGCACCTGAACAGATTTTCAGTAGTTTTGTTCTAAAACAAGAATTTATTTAGGTATGTTTCCCAAATAGCAAAAAAAACGTAATTTATAAAAGAAAACAAATTCAATTTTTTTTTATTCAAATCATTTTATGAGTTACACAATTATTTTTTCAAAAAGATTTAAATCATTATATTTAATAAACAATCATAGACTTCAATTACCCCTTCTACTTTCTCTGTAATCGCTGTCGCTTATAGCTCCCACCAATACCTTGTACCACACGTAATCGCTTCAGATTATCTGTTGCACTATATTTTTAGATTTTCCGCTAATGATTAACTGGGTCTTCTCCTATCACTGATCATAAACTTAGTTTGCTGATGATGACGTCAGGGCTACGCCTGACCGCAATAGCGACCTACGACAATAATTCACGTTTTCGTATAATAAGCCAATTTTACGATTGATTACTTTAATTTACTTTCTTTTTTTACGATTAATGTGTAGTAAAAACTGAAAGCAAAAGACTTGGACTTTCTTTAGGTATATCTACACGTTAGTATTTATTTATTAAATGTGGTATTCTTCGAGAGAAGTGTCGAGTCATTCAAGCTGCTCTTTGATCAAACAAATCGTGTAAAATCCCGACTGTAGCTCGAAAAAAAGGTGAATATTTTTCTACCTCTTTTACGTTAATTCATCATCATGGCTCCACAAGGATCTTCACGATAGCCGGCCTTGTGCTACCCATATCCAACGATTTCCCGCGACCCTCACAACGTTTCGTTAATTATAATAAATAATAATTATGTTTATTTCAGGCCCAATTTGACACATAATGACATCGAAAGTCATATTATTACAATAATAATAAAATATTACTTTCAGTCATTATTTTTAGTAGGCAGATACAGCCCGCGGTATATCTACTATTATTTGAACGACTAATGACGATATGTTTGTTTGTTTCAGTGAACTGACGCTGCTGGAAGGAATGGCAAATTGCGGGGGATGGAGTGAGGAGCCAGTCTCCAAGGTACGTTGCATACTACTTGTATACATAAGATGTGAAGATATTTGATACTCTTTCACGAAAAAAACTTGACACATTATGTAGATAGATACCTTGGAATAACATATAGGCAACTATTTATCCCGGCAACCCGGGTGAAACTGGGGGGACGGCTTGTCCTTTACAAACAACTTTACTATTTTACAAACAACTTTACTACTTTACAAACAACTTTATTACTTTACAAACAACTTGACTACTTTACAAACAACTTTATTACTTTACAAACAACTTTACTACTTTACAAACAACTTTATTACTTTACAAACAACTTTACTACTTTATAAACATCTTTACTACTTTATAAACAACTTTACTACTTTACAAACAACTTTATTACTTTACAAACAACTTTACTACTTTATAAACAACTTTACTACATACTTTTAAACAAAAATAAATGTAAGTAAAAAGCGTCATCTCGTCCCATGGGATGAATTCCTTTGGGCCGAGATTGCGAAAGCATAATTAAAAGATAGCAGCTCACACATTCATCAAAACATTCGTATCTGATTACGTAATCTCGAAACCGAGTCAAAGTGGAGTTTTTCAATGAAATACGGTCGTGTTATTGTAATAATTTATAAGTCATCGGTCGCACGCTCTCGTTTTCTATAAGGCGTTTTTTGTATAGTTTCGACACGCAAATTGGATTGAAAAACGTATCAAATAAAACTAATTGCTTGCGAACTGTTACTATTCTTTGTCTTCGAACAAAATTAATAGTTATTATTTTATATATATTTATTTAATTATGATCAATTTTGAAATTGCTGCTATAATTTAGTGAGCTACGAGGTTTTTCCGTTAAAATAATAAGTGTAATTGCTGAATCTTTCATTTTCACTATTTTTTTTAGATCCAGCGAAATTACAGAGAAGGAGATCCAGCGGAATTACTTACTAAATATTTGAATGAATTTCCGCAAGGTCACGCCTGAGTCAATTAGTTTTAATAGAGTTGTAGTATCTCAGGACCTGTGCGAAAAAAAGTATTTACATTTACATAGATAAATATCATATTTTATTCAAACTCGCTAAACAATTAGTAATTTAATCTTGTTATTCATTAAGAAATAAATAAAATACAAAGACCGTGAGAGTGTGGGGTGCGAGTGATAGCGGGTATGAAATTATCTAAATCATGCATTCCAAAAATCATGCAACAAATAGAAAAACACAATGTTTAACAAATACCTACACAAAACGCTTCAAATTCGGTGATCGACATAATCCTACGTAAATATGGCAAAAATACAACCCACACCCTATACTATACGTATTTGCTAAATATGCTGGCAACTTTTGTAAAAAAAAATATGCGGTTTATTTTTGAGCAACAAAATTAATAATGGTAGAAAATCCACATAAAGGTTATACATATATACTCTTAAGTTCCTTATTAGGTAGCTCCTACAATATACTCTGAATTTAATGAGTAAAGTAATGATAAAAATCGCTAGCAGTCGAACCCCACACCGTTCACAATAGAAAACCTGAACCAACAAACAATTGCATTAAAAAAACTGTTATATTTAATAAAATACACTCTATCTCATTGTATTAGAAGTGAAAACACAACTGAAAGTTTTATTTTAATTGCATTTACTTATATTTGTAGATGATACTTTATAGTTAATGTTTTTATACTGAGAAAATGTGCAATATTTTTCACTAAGCAATTATTTATACCTTAGACTTTAATTATGAGAAGATATTGATTGCTGATGAATACGTGATAATGAGTGATAATGATACTGCATTCATATTATTACTGTTTAACAGTTTGTTAAAACTACAGTCGGCAACGTAAGCAGCTGAATTTGATCCTTACAAAACTCCTATAGTGTACACTATCTTTATTATGGAATAATAATGTAATCAAGTGTTTTGTAAATGTGTGTATAGAAAAGCCTAGGTATATAAAATTTGATCACTGACTGACTTATGAAAGCATAGCCAAACCCGTTGGGTCTAGAAGCATGACATTTTCCCCTTGATAACAGTTTAATCTTACTTTGAGTACCAGAGCACAACAAACATTTATTATTTAACGTTATAGTTCCTGAGCTGTGCATTGATAGAATAGTTAGTCAGTCAGTCAATAAGTCACGCTTTTCTTTTATATATTTAGATTAAAAAGAGTTAAAACCAATTATTACTCTCAGTACTTATAGAATGTAATAAACTAAAATCAGTCGCTATAACATTTTGTTCATTCGCGTATATTCACATCATAAAAACTGCACACAAAACAGTATTACGTCAAAATAGACTATTAAATCTCCAAATACACGAACATTAATCATACATACTTACTCTAATTATGTTAATAACAAATGGCAATCAAAATAGAGCAGATAACAATCGCCTTTCTCTTTTACACGATTCGTAATCTCAAAAACTCGTAAACCATTATTACAATGAATGAATATACAATTACTATGTTGTGGAAGTTCCCGTATGAACATAATAAATGTTGCCATTAAATCCAGGGGGCAAATTCGACTAATTAATTTTGATTAGATTACAATTGGATCGCAGCCGAATGACGACTTTTGCACATTTTCCTATTCCACTAATAATCTGACAACGATCGAGATCCAATGATGGTTGAGTTAAAGATGACGTTCAATCGAAAGTTATAAAAGAGGTATTCTGCTAATTCGATTGAACAAGAACTTTTAACAATATGGTATTCCACTAAACATTACATATACTCATTATACATTAACAATATTTACAATTATTTACAACAAATATACAAACTATATATAAAAAATTTCCTCGAGGCGGCCGCTGCTGCCAATCAACGGCAAGGTTCCCAGAAGGCTGGCAGCGTTCCCTCTTTGTATGGCCAAGCTAACGCGTTGGCGGAAAAAGTTCCCCGCCCGCCGGTCCCCTGTGACCTCAATTAATTTTGAAGATAATGTTCGAGAAAATCGGCGAGCCTCGGACCCCCAAGGACCCATGGTCTCGACCGCAAAAGGCAAAAATAAAAAATTTGGGCCAATAGAAGCGTATTTTTTGGATTTAGAATTTTCCGCACCAGCTGCAGCCGCTCCTGCAACTCTGCATGTCGCTGGCAAGTGAGATGGCGCAAGTGTATCAACACATGTGGCATCCCACACCAACGACTTACCGACACTCCATGGGATCAAAGACATACCATCCGGTCTCTTGCCATCGCCACGCATAATACCGACTGGTTCCAGTACAGAAGGCACATTGGCGACAACAAGAGCCCTGCGGATTACGTCATTGAGAGCCGAGTGACGAGAGATTCGGCCGGCACTTAGAGAGCACGACAACCCATGGTGGCCAAGCTCGCCGACGAAATCACCACAGCGGCAGCGATGAGGATGATTGATCCTGGAACCAAGACGAAGACAAATGCACAGGCTTAAAGTCATTCGATCTAACATAGTCCCGATATTTGTGGATGGAATGGCTTGCAACCAGTGACCTGAGTCCCTATCAGAGACAGCTAGCAAGCGTGCGCGATCTGAATCCGTAGAAAAATTTGAGAATAAATTTTGCCAAATTTTTTCGCAAAGGGGCTTGTCCCACGCTCTCTGAGAGCCACTCGAGGTCGGAATATTTGTGCCTGGACAAGCTGTCCGCCAAGCATCTCTGGCATCAGACAGGTAAGAAACCTCAGCAGATCCAATAGAAGGGTTCAAAACAGATCTGACAAGGTCACCCACGCTGTATACCGAGGACAGAAAAGCCGGTAATGATGTGCTCGAAATTTTCCGCACTCCTAGGCCGCCATAACGTATGGGAAGGGTGGCCTGAGACCAAACTTTGTTTTCATCAAAACTGCAATTTAGAATTTTAGAAAGAGAAATTCTGATCATATCATCCAAAGTATTTAAAATTTGATCAAATTTGAACAAGTGAGTACAACGGAGTAGGTAGGTAAACTTCGGCACAAAAAGACAAAGACGTACAATAAAAAATGCATAATGGGCATTAATCTCATAAAGACGATTGGAAGAGTCGTTAAAATTTTGAATCCTTTTCTCAAAGAAACCGGGAATGGATTCATCTAAGACAGGAGCCCCAAGAAGATGAAGAGACTCCTTTGAAAGTAATTTAATGTTAGGAGCCAAAACATCAAATTTATGAATAATTTCTGTTTGTTCTGATTCTGGAAGAGAATCTAAAACAAGGAGCTCGCATTTGGAGCAGTTAAATTCTAGCCCAATTTTTTTAAAATTTGCTGTTAGAGTTTCTAAATCACTTAATACAGAAATCGCGTCACCTCCCAGAGTACCATCGTCCAGATACCAAACATTAAATTTAGATTTTAAGCTGGATATAATCGGATGTATAGCCAAACTGAAGATAGCCGGACCGAGAGGGTCGCCCTGTTGACAGCCCACTGCGGAAACAAGTGAATGTTCCCTAAAAAAAAGTTTTGACTGGAACCCATAACATTGCCAAAGGTATGAATATATTTCTGGACAAATATCCTGTATTTGTGTTAACATAGCGGCCCTATCGACGGAGTTAAATGCATTTTTTATGTCGACCTTGAGCAAAACATCACCTCCGTTATTTAAAAGGAAAGTCCGAGCCGCATGAACAGCTGCCTCACATCCTCCCTTTGAGCCGAAACCAAGTTGAATTGGCTGAAATAATTCAGAAACTTTCGGGAGAATGTGACGGCAACAAATTTTAGAGGCCATACGACGGATAGTATTACCCACAGCGATGGGTCGTATACCACCGTCCTTTTTTGATAAGGCGCAAAGGTTGGCCCCATAAATTATCTCAGTGATGGGGCTCGGTACCTTTCCTGCCAACATTAGATTTATAAGAGAGGTTAATTTTGATAATAATTTGGTACCAGCGTCCCCGGCGGCACCACAGATAAGATCTTTGAAATGCTGTGGTGTGAAACCGTCGAGTCCGCCAGCAGAACCAGGTTTAAAAGATAAAATTACACTCAAAAGATCTTGATCGTTACAATTTAGACAAGTTTGGTCGAAAGAAGGGGGATCGGGGAGGCTAGCATTTGGGAGCGAAGGTGGATGTTTTGATTCCAAAGCGGACAGAGTTTCAGGAGTGTCTAAAGCGACGACATCACTCGAAAATAACAGATGTGCTGCACCTTTGAAATCGCCGTCATTGGCTTTATTTTCAATTTTTCTAATGGTATTGGCCAAATCATTACTATTATTAATATAATTTTGACGTTTAGGAAAATTTGGAAAATCCGAGTCAATAACTGAGTCTAAATGTAAACAATTATTTTTAATTTTTTGAGTGAGAGAGATCTCTTTGTTGTGGCTACTGGGGACATGCAACACTCTATATGAAAACATGAGCAAATCTTCCCAATCGCTTTCCAAATTTTTATTTAAAATTTTATCGATACATACACATAGAGCTGAAGCCACGCAGAAACGTGCTCCACGTGGAATCCGCCTGATCAAAGGTACATTATTTTTGAGAAAACTAATCTTTTGTGAAAACGAAAGGACAGAATTTGAATTTGAAACCGAAACACAAATATTGGGGTTTTGGACAACTTTGTGCACCTTGCCTATATGAATTTTTAAACCACGATTACCGCGAAAAAAGCGAGGCTGAGAACATTGCTCACATTTTAATAAATTTTCCTGTGATGCGTCACTTACCTGACTGCTTAGTTGTGGGTCCGAACTGGTGCCAGGGTCAATGTTTATGGCCAAAAGTGGCATGTATACAGGTAATAATAAAAATAAACTATGCTATGCTTGGAACTTGATAGGAAGTGGACGGCTGCCCATGCCGAACGCGCAGGAAGAGTAGAAAGGTGAAGCGCTGGAGGCGGATCACCTCCCGGCAGGATAAGGGCAGCGTTCACCAACCACCACCCTGAAACAAAACGAATAAATAAATATTAAATGAATTTAATTTATGTTGAAAAGAAAATTTCGAACCGTCAAGGTTGACGGCTGTCACAATTTTTGAGAACATTTGATTGGATAACACAAACTTGTTGTTTCTGTAACCAAGGGCGACAACGATTACAATCTAATCGTGATCCAATCGTGGTTAGGTTTCGTTTATTTAGAGGAATACCGTTTTTTAGATAAATTAGAATTGGATTGGAAACGAACTTTAACTGAATCGAAATTTGATGTCAACCGTTGTAATTTAGCGGAAATGGCCCCCTGATGTAACATTTTAGAAGGATCTATAATTCATAAGCTGGTGTGAGAGCGGATCTTTTATACGTCATTATTTTGTTTTACACATAAAATCCAGATATAAAACGGTTTAATTGTTTTAGGACCGTATTGTCAATGGCCATATAAGTGGTATATTTATAGCTCTTCATTTAAAATTAGGACAGTGTATATTCAGACTTATCACACAAATACCTTATATAAGGTTTATCTGGCGATTTTTTTAGACATCTCAGTAAAAACGAAAGGTACAGATTATATAATTACTTCTCTATTTCAGTTACTTTAGCGTTTTACATGTCAATAAAAGAAAATTTACCAATTCGCTTATGACTTAGACCCAGCTATAAAGGAGTCTTCCACCGACTGGGACGCGTTGGTCCGACGCATCTTAAATACCGTTCCGTTCATTAACCTCGAAAAAATATGGCATACGCTGTCAGCTGCTTTCGCTAGAATGTATATTAATTTGATGTTAATTACTTGTTTATTACATATTTCTTTTATGCAACTAGCGTGATCTATTCCATGCGTATGCGTCAGAGATAATTTCTAGTCCGTGGAATTTCTATCTAATCTGACGCGATAGCTAATTTAAATTTTTGTTCTAAGAAAACTAGCAAATTATTTATCGTCCAGAAAAAGTGTTCATAATACTTTCATGTCTCTCTTATTTCAATAATTTGATAATATTGTCGATTAGTTTATCGCACTTTTGGTATTTTACCAGAATCCAGTAGACGACTCTATATTATTTAGGTATATCAGTATTTACTGTGTCTTAAATGACTGATTAGAAACGTGAAATTTTGTGAAAATAATTTGGTGAAATTTGACACCATAAAAATAGCCTTTTTTTTACTTTCCACCAATTTATACATTTTATTTTATTTGTTTTTAAGTAGGATTGTTTATTAAGTTGATATTTTGGGTATGTAAATACTCTAATCCTTAAGTTTACTCCAACTATCTCTGTCTTTCGTTTTCATCTTCTTTTTCCGATAAATTTAACACCGACGCTAATACAATTGCAAAGCAGACTGTACGGACTGTTTTTTTTTACTTTACTGTTAATTTAAAACAAAGAAATGTTTCTTTCAACACATTTTAAATTAAAAAGAGAGGATTTACACCATCAGTTATAGCTTAAGCTTTCTCTAAGGCTTACACTACACTAGTTGTCATAACCGCTCTATTGTTAAGCTCTGTGAGTAATGATCGCGTGGAGCTACTTTACTTTTCGTGTCTAATGACATTGTAGAGTGCCACTGTTGGCGGAGAGCAATTGTCGTTGCTTCCAAGTTCCAGCGGTCTCACTAATATAACGTTTACTGAGATAGTGATTGTCGATTAGATGTGACATAAAGTTGAACCATCGCTCGATAAAAATAATACAAATGTCAATTCGAGCTCCAAGTTAGCAAAAGGAACTTAAAAATTACTTTTTCTTCAAAAATAGAAAAATAAATACAAATTTAAGTTATTAAAATTAAATATACTTAAAATACTTTTCAATCAAATTAACTACAGATACACAAAATCCATTAAGATTTTTCAAGACCGCTTACACTGAGACCCCAACTCATTCCTTAATTAATAGATAATTTGCGACGAGAGCGAATTATGACTATTGGATAGAATGCAACATATAAGTACTAGTTTTTCAACGTAAGTTACATACTCGTATTTATGAAAGTAGACCTAATCAGTTTTTAATGACATAGGAATACGTTGAAGCATTTCTTGGTTTCTAATTCCCATCAAAAAAACATTGCTACTGTAAATGTCAGACCAAATTGGCTATTCAATTGTTTCAATAATTATATCATTCTAATATTATAAATTGATGATTGATGATTGAGGCGATGATAGCTCAGTGGTAGTGACGTCGGATGCCGCGACGAAGGTCGTGGGTTCGAATCCTACAATGTGCTTGAGCTTTCGGTGAAGGAAAACATCGTGAGGAAACCATAGCACGGTGGTAGGGTACTTTGTAGTACCCGTCTGGCTGGCTACCACCCTCAAGTTGAAAATTTGTCGCCAAGCACCTACCGGTGTGTTCCGGCAATTGCACATGAGAGCCAGTTTGCCTTCTCGGTATTACAATACCGAGTAACAGGTCAGCAACACATTGGCAATATCTCTGGTATTGCTAATGGCGATAGGCGACGGTAACCACTTTCCATCAGGTGGGCCGTATGCTTGCGTGCTACCTTAGTAGAATAAAAAAAAAAAAAAAAAAAGCGAACGTTTGTGTTTGTTGCCACTTAGCTCCGTAACAAATTAACGGATTAGAAAAAACCTTGGAGCATAGAAAGATCACACACTGGAATAACATACAGGCTATTATATATTATTTAATCCCGAGAATGTGATTTTCAATAGAATATTACTGTTACAGGAAAAGCAACGTCCACCAATCTACAACCCGGAAGATTATGCGACATCCCTCAAAAAATGGGGGAAGAAGGCCAGTGGAGGCAGTTTATACGAACTAGATCCAGGGCTGGACTCTAATAAGGCTAGGACGCTGCCCAATCAGGGTAGCAAGGATTTCAGGTAAAACCATAATATTATCTTAATTGGTTTAGTTTGGAAACTGATCTAATTTCAATGGGTCTTTTACAGAATTATTTGATATTTTTTTGGGCATAGATTAGTGAAAATTCCGTCGCTATATATAATAATATTTAAAAAAGGAAAAGAAAATTTACGGTTAGAATATATCGCGAGGATAATTAATATGATGAAGGTAATATTTTTTTTCAGAAATCCCTGCCTCAATGTTGGTGAAGAAATGAGCCTGCGTCAGTTTGGAACCCCAAGTGAGCTGCTCACAAAGTTGAGAGCTGATCTCAGATTATCATTTCCGAGGTAAGCATAACAATACAATCAAGCAAAACTGGTTTTTATTTTCTTTTCTGATCACTAGTTACGTAGTTTTAAACTTATGATGAAAAAGTACGTGGGTCAGTTTTTTTACTATTATAAAAATACCTAATATTTATAAGTTTTAAATAAATGAATTAAAACTAAACTTAAATCTAACTACCTACTTACTATTTAAAAATAAAAATACTACTTCTTATTTATTTTTTACAACATTAAATATTTACAACTAAAAATTTAATATAACTCTAACACTAAATTTACAAAATACAAAATATTTACAAGTAGAAAAGTTGTGCCAGATCACTGCCCTGAGTGAACGTGCCAAGAAGGCTGGCGGCATTGCCACGTTGAATGGCAATGCTGATCCGCTGTGCTAGATAGACACCAGCCTTCCTGTCACGGGAGGTCTCAATAAGGCGCCGGGAGACCTCTTTAAACAAAATAAAATGAATCATAAAATAATAATAAAAATAAATTTTGTTATTACTATTGAAATATATGTAAAAACAAAATATTCTATGAAACGTATGTCCCTCGGGAATACAAGCTTTTTTATCTTTAGCTATACTAATAATAAAGCTGAAGAGTTTGTTTATTTCCGGAGTTACTAGTCCAATTTAAAAAAATATTTCAGTAATAGGAAGCTACATTACCCCCGAAGGTTATAGGCTACTCTTTATCCCGGGAACGCGAGTGAAGCCGCGGGGAACAGATAGTATACTATATAACTAAAAGTTTATTTAAATTATACAAGATACGAAAATAAAAGGTTATACAAACTTTTTTCAGTTATTCATCCTGATGTTTTTTTTTAAATAAACGTGCGAGTTTATTTCATATTGGTTAATTATGTAGATTTTTTTTTAAATATACAAAAATATCACTTGATTAAAGGTATCAGATAACCTACGTTTAATCGTTTAGCTACATTGTATACAATAAAGATACCAAACATTTTTCACCGCCAGTAAAATGAATAAAGCTAGTCTATAAAAGGTTTTAATTAAATTTTATTACAGCTAAAAGAAACGAACTTTTTTAGAAATAACTTTATTATCGCAAAATGTTCATCATGTTACAATATAAACTTGCATTAGTTAGTCTCTGTGTTTACAAAAGGTAGCGTCTCAAAACTAGTCCATCCAAAGTGAAAACTGTTAGCTTGATGGTAACCTTGCCGTTGATCGACAGCCTCGAGGTTTTTTTTGTATGTATACCACATTGTATATTCGCTGTCAATAAATAGTAAGTAAATATATTATATTATTTTTTATAATATAATGTATATGTAATAATAAGTATCTTATTATATAGCGAGAATAAGGCCAATTTACATATTCTATTCAGATACTTTTTTTCAATTCTATATTTACCCTGCTGTGAGTTCATAACTTATACCGCGCAACTTAAGGTAAAGCCTCTCGTAAACAGTTCTAAAAATAGTTGTAATTGATGATAACTTGAGTGCAAAAGTAATGCTTTTACGATCTATAAAAAGGTTTTTACGGTATCATTGTACGATTATTGGGTTTACGAGCTACTCCTTAAATAGGTAATCTATATTAAAATAGGTTTAAAATATCGTAGTGATTATGATTTTATAGTACTACAAAAAGTAGTAAGATTTTCGTAGCCTACTGGCATTATTATAAAGTATCATAATTTTTTTTATTAAATAAGTTTATTTATTTATGTTGTATTCAGTTTTGTTACTGTGTTTTTAGCTATATTTTTATGTATTTATATAGTTTTAAATAAGATAGGTACAATCCAATATTTATTAAATAATTAAATAATATCTAATTAGCTGCACTCATTCCGAAAGACAGACAATGTTTCTCTTCTATAAAAAAATGAAATGATGGAAAATTTAAAAATGATTGCGAACTCTTCCCCTAATTACATTTCACTTATGCCCGTAATATGGACTGCGGTTAGTTGAAGATTATTTTACTCGACTTGTGTAGCCATTAGTATCGCGAGGAGCGGGAGCGGACAGCGTAACTAATATAATGTCCACTCTTGATTTGACACCAAATCGCGTCGTAGCCAAAAATCACGGTTTGAAGAAATCAGTGACACAATTGAATAGGCGAAGACTTTGCGAAACTATATATTTTTATGTTTTGCAATGGGGATAAGTTATTATAAATCGTTAAAAAAATATTCAGTTGGTAGTGACGGATTTACGTCAAATGCCGTGACAAAAGTTGCGATTTAAAATTCTAATATGAACTTGAGCTTTCTGTGAAGGAAAACATCTTGAAAGAACTATTGCACTGTAGTGAGGTACTGTATAAGTAGTACCCGCCTGGCTGCTACCACCCTCAACTTGAATGTATTTTGCCACTTATCGGTGTATGGCGATAGCTGCACTTTCCAATCACTTCAGACCTACCACTTTTGGCCACATCATCACTGAGTTCAGCCACATTTTACGATCGCAATTTTCCACACCAATACTTCAGCAGGTGTGGCGCTACACTAACACGAATCCAGATTATATAAAGCTTGGTTTAAATCAGCTATTAACAAAAATCGCAAGTAAATGTTTAATCGCTAGTTTCCTGGCCGCACATCTAAAAGTTTTTATATATCAAAATACCAGGACGATTCCTGTGAGACACTACAAATAATTGTGGCTGTAATTTTTCTTTACGCCGTCAAATTATACAGACGTGCTTATTGCAGCTTGTCGGGCCTTCCATTCCCTGGTAATGGAGTGGAGTGGGTATATTATATTATGTTTATGTCTTGCTGAAGAACGGCGGCGCCGCGTGAGTTAATGAGCCGAGCCTTTTACTTTTATTAAAATTATTATTTTCGATAAAATTTTATAGGTTTCAAGTTTAAAGGGTTTTCGGTGAACAGGCGGTGTTACGTTTCCATTGATTAAACTTTATTACTTTATTAGTTACTGAATGCTTTTTTGGGATTAATTTGATGTAGATATATTTACTGTGAAAGACGCCTAGGCCCATAAAATTCTTGGTTTAACAAACAGGTTAACTTTTTCTTTATTATCAGGTTTTTTTATCGATTAATTTCTCTCATAATGAAGTATTCTAGTACAAGTAGCAAAAACGAGTAATATTTTAAACATTGTCTTTCAGTTATCAAACAATATTTTCTTGATACTTGATTAATATTTTGGTTTCCATTTTATCATACTGGCTCAAGACAATAATTATTATCCATAAAAAATGATAAATTGTATCTTTTGATGTTCATTTCCTTAATAAGACCTAAACTGAATAAATGATTTTTGTTATATTAAAATTAGTTTTAACCTCACTAGCTCTTAATACTTGTTCACAGTTTCGTGCAGGAATTCGCGTGCGAGCCGCTAGATGGCGTGACACTACTTCTGGAACTCCTGCGCAACGTACAGCTCAGCCAATCAGGAGAGGGGGCACGAGGACCGCCAGCTGTTAGAAGAAGACCACTTCTGGATGAGTTGGCTTGTTTGTAAGTTTCACATCTCAGAGTCTCTGAACCGGTGGTAGATGCAATTGTAGCTGTCGACGTTCGTTCGTTCGTTAACTGAATAAATGAGTTCTTAGAATGAAAATTTGATGGCATTTTTGACAAGGATGTGATAGTGACGCTGTTGTTATGTTTGATAATATCCATATTATTTGCAATTATACCGGGTGATTTTGAAAAGGTATACCTAGTAGGCTAATAGCGCATCGATGTATATACCTTATATATATTAAAAAAAGGTTATAGGCTACTTTTTATCCCGGGAACGCAAGTGAAGCCGCGAGGAACAGCTAGTGTTACATAAGACCAAATTATATGCATAAAACCTAGAATAATGGCCATTAATTTTTATTTTCAGGCAATGTTTATGGAGTTGCTGTAGCAGATACCCTGACTGCGTGAGGAGGCTGGTCGCCGGCTCAAACGGCGTCTACACCCTAACTGTCTGCATCATGTCCACAGTTAACAAGTCCAGGGTTCTCGCTTTGCAGGTAATTGAACTGTTATGACTGAATTTGTGTATGGTGAAGTATTTGGGACGTGGCAAGCTCTAACGTCGGTTTAAGATGTAAAAAAAAGTTTGTGAAAGTAATTATCACTATAACGTGATTACCTAATTACGTGTAACAACTTACTTACTAATCACTTTTCTGTATCGCATCAATTTATATAAAATTTCATACCTATGTATTGTAAAAATATTGTAACCAAATAATTCCGGCGAGAAGGCTTTTTATTACGAACCGCCAAATTGAACTACAATACTGCTGAGATACGAGATCATCATCTTTTCCACTGTATTGCAAATGGCGATAAGCGACGGTAACCACTTACTATCAGGTGGACCCTGCCTCTTTATTACCCATTAAACCATACATATGATAACACAAATATCTTTACTTGATATAATAAATATTCAAAAGTAAAACAATTATCAAATTCCAGCTCCTTACAAAAGCCTCCTACCCACCAGCGAACGGACACAGTATCATATCAGAAGCACTATCCACTCTACGTCTACGTTATGGAGAGCCAGTACGCTTCAGGTTCCTGGTGGGGATGCTGCAGAGCTCTGGAGGATCTGGTGACCTGCAAACAGCTGGACTGTCGTTTATAAATGCGCTGCTTATCAGTGCTCCCACTCCTCAGAGGAAACTGTACATACAGGCTGAGTTGGAGCAAGCTGGTTTTGATATTGTTACATTGAAAAAGGTAATAATATACATTTAATGTCATGTAATTTCCATTATTAACACTTGCTAAATAATACAGCAAATACACGAATAAAAACGCCTGCACTTAGCAGACATTATTTAAAGAAATTAAATAAAACTGACTAAACAACTCATTTTTATTTTAAAAATATCAAGAATCTATATTATAAACATCATGTCAACCGAAATACGTCCCCTGCTGGACAAAGGCCTCCCCCTAGGATCTCCACGATGGCCGGTCTTGCGCCACCTGCATCCAGCGGCTTCCCGCGACCCTCACAAGATCGTCGGTCCACCTTGTGGGGAGCCTGGCACGCTGCGTCTTCCGGTTCGTGGTCGCCACTCGATAACCTTTCTGCTGTGTAATAAATATGATGTTTTTTTGTAGATGGTAGCCAAACTACCGACAGCAAACGATTATGTACTAAAAGAAATTGAGAATTATGAAAAGCAACTGATTGATATCGATACGCTGAGCGAAAAAGCGAACGAGGCTCTGAAAGAGAAGGATGATCTACGGCATAAACTTGATTTACTAGAAAAAAGGGTTAAGGTGAATACTATACTTAAATTTACTGGCAATTTCTTAAGAAATGTTAATTGTAAACGGAGAGATAACTTACACGTAGATAAATAATATGATAATATTTATGCATAGTTCAAAAAATATTTTTTAAAATATAAATTGTTTTGTGTTTTTTTAGATTCTTCAAGAAGAGAAAGGAATCCTATTATCATTAGAGAAATGTTTAAAAGAAAAATGCTGTGAGTTACAAGAAGAGGTTTCATCATTAAGGTCTGAACATGGCAACTCTAATCGTAAGAAATCTTTCGCAATGAAGAAAAAAAACGCCGCCCACAAAAATAGAGGTTTGTAACAAAGCAAGCTTTGCATTATATACTTCCATAGGGTTTTTAATTACTTTCATGTGTATATTATGGTTTTAGATGAATCATCACCTCCTGAAGATGAAGGTATCAGTTCTTCAGAAAGATCGTTAAGTCCTGAAGGTGACCCGCAAAGGGATTCTATGGTGTATGAAGTATTCAATGTAAAAAACGAAACTTTTGACCTTCTGAGAAACAAACGTAACTTACACAAAAAAGTTGAATCTACTAAAAAAGCTAACGAGCATAAAAAGTCTTCAGATGAAGAAGAAGAAACTACTATAGATGAAGTTATACAGGAGCTTAGGAATATAGTTAATCATGCTGAATCAGAGCAATACGCTAAAGATGCAATTACTTTTGGAGAAGACAGGTCATCACGATGTAATCAAACATCTGAAATCAATGTTTCTGCAGAATGTCAAAAACACAAAGACATTGAAAAAGAAGACTCTGTAACAAGCACCAGACATAGTATACAAATAAGAAGCGGTGAAGAATTTGAGACTAATACTGAAGATGGTGAAGAAAATGAAATAGTTCCGAGTAAAATCTTGCCACATCCACCAAGAAAAGCAAAGAGTTTGATACATTTGTTTGTACCACCGAATAGCCAAGGAATTTACAACAAACCACCGGATTTATACGATGATAATTTTTATTCTAGTGATGAAGGTTCCGATTCCTTACTAAGTGCTTCACGTTATCATAATCTAAGCACAAAACCTGTATCTAGTTTTGATTTCCATGAATGCCGAGCGGTTTTTAATTCTCTTACTGATAAAGATAAAGACGACAGTAAAACAAAACGTTCAAGAACTCGTTCAAGGGAAGAGTGCCGAAAAACATCTTTAAAAAGAAGTGAATCTTTCCAAACGTCTGAGAAAGAATCACGTCAGCGCGAATACATAGATAGCATGTTTTATACTGAATCCCCTTCGCTTACTGGTTCTTTGACTCCTCTTCAGAGATCTAATACAAAATGCAATCGAGTAGATGAGATAGTAAATTTGATAGAATCGAAAAAGTTGACCAAAAGCCTAGATAGAATAGATGAAGGCTTGAACACCATGGTTGATATAGTAGTACTTTCTGAGCCTAAAAAGCCAATGTGGCCTTATGAGAGAAGACAAAAATCTTGCTCTCGAACCAGCAGTGATGCTGAAAGAGAAGCATCATTAGTTCCCGTCACCAGATCAAATAGTAAATTAAACAGTCTTCACCGTCAAAGATACGATTCCCGTTCTTCGAGCCAAAAAGAAGACCTAATTAAACCAGAAACTCAGCAAAATTTTTATATGCCTCATCCAAAACTTAGTTCTGGATCTTTCGACACTCAAACTGCGTTTAATAGCTCCACATTTTTAGTGAAAAGGGGGCACAGTAATGCAGGATTCTACAGTGGGCACCATATGTTAAGAGATGCTCCTGCAAGCATGACAAGCTTGGTGGTCAACGGTACACATAGTCACGGAGATCTAAAAAGAACACTATCTCCAATTGGTTTATCTTCAGGCAATTTTGGAATTCCTAAAGTGACAGACATGCCTTCAGGATTATATTAAATAGGTGCTTCTAGATACGAATAATCAAGACCAACGACTAATTTAAGTGTATCGTACCTTATTATTTTGACTAGTGCAATATAGCCTTTTAGTGAAGCTAGTGTCTAATTAGTAATACATTGAAACTCTGAAAAGATGGTAGGTATATGAATCAACAAATAATGTTCTGACCTTTCCATTCTTTCTTTTTCCTTTCCTGATTTTAATTGGTCAAGATTTAACTAGTTCATCTTTTCAGAAGTTGAATGTAAGTATGTAATTCCTCTGTTTATTTTATTTAAGTGAGTAATCTATAATATTTCGATCACATTATATAGTATCTTGGTAATTTTGTTTGCTAGCAAAATTTGCTTAAGATTACGGTTCAGGATATAGAGCTGCTGGTTTTGATGATATATCCTCTCTTTTTTAATTTTTGCATGAATATCTGAATTGTTTTTCTATCGTGTACTTTTACGTGCGAGCTCTGGCGATCACATATGGTGTTTATAAGAAGATCATCTTATTTAATTGATCATTGTAAATATGTATCGTGATAAGTTCTAAAGTCTTTCTCCTATGTAACGTCAAGATTATATTAAATACTTATTATAATTTGTATTTCATTCTATATCATTATTATTACTAACTTTTATATTTATTATAGATACGGTAACTCAAACAACAAAATGCAAATAAAATCATTTACTGTATCATCAGTGAGAATGTAACCATTTTCCACACGGAGGCTAACAAATTCACTGAAATTACAAACAATGTCATCAAATCATTAATTCATCAGCATTTTATGGTTTCAATCGTTCAGCATCCTTCATATAACCAATAAGCCTGTCGTAGACGCTTTCCTTAACATCCATACTCCAAATAAAGTCGTAATGATTGAAACTTGGTCTTTTAACTTGGTATGTACCGATTGTGTTACTTAGCTTATCGGCTAATACATAAATATCCTTGTAGTGGACTTCAGCATCGTTTAAGCCATAATGAAGGTAAGTTGGGACAGTAATCTTTGAGAGGTCATATTCCGGTGGAGATCTTTGGCCGTAAGTCGCCAAGTTGGTTAAAGTGTTATAGTTGAATCGTCGGAATTTCTTGAAACGAATCGTTTGACCGTAGTGAGCAACTTGGCGGATTGAAGCACCGGCCGGTGAATGTCCTAACAATATCGGTATCATCGTCTAAAAATAAAAGAAGAATATTTAGAAAGTAATCTAAGATAGATATTGTTAACCAAGAATTTTTATTATTTTTATGAAACTTAAAATATTAGAAATACTTGTACTTCATTATTTTCCAAAATCATCAATGGATTTAGCTGTTACTAGATTCATTTAACAACAACTTTATACTAACCCCATTCAAATACTCCATGTTAGCAAAGCGAGCAAAAGCGCCGCTGCAGGCGGTTGAGAAGATAGACCCATCGTGGCAAAAGTTAGTAGCAAACCAGGTGATGAACTCTGTACTACCGAAGATTTCTCCAACGCCCATCGCAAAGGCACTGGTCTGGTAAAAGAACAATTTAAATGTTAGTACGTTAAAATCTGATCATAATAATTATTTTGTATTTAGAAGGATGCCTAATGTCAATTGTTTAAAATATAATTTTCCTAAAGAAGAGCATCATATAGAGAACCCTTAATAGAAATTACTTTTGACAAAACACTCACCTCAATTACATTTTCTAAAGGAGCTAGAAGGTTAAAAACTATATTTTCATTATTTTCAAAGTATGCAGCCGGAGCAAGACCTTGGAACGATATGAACTTCTTGTTGTATTCCGGTTTCAAAGAATTCAGAACCAAAAACGATGTCCCTCCTTGAGAATGACCAATATAATGGAGCTTAGTCTGTCCAGTTCTGTCAAGGATGAAGTCTACAAAAGTGGCCACGTCAATGTTGCCGATTTCATCCCAGCTGAACTTCCAGAAATTCTGGCTGAAAATGCTGTCAGGATTGAGGCGAATGTGACGCCGGGAGTAATAGTTCCCGCGGGCATTGCCTAGCCAGACATCGTAGCCCGCTTCGGCGAGAAGGTATCCTGAAAAAACAGATTTTATGGCCTGGCTTATATCCAGAAGATTTGGAACTACTAAAATGGTTGAAAAAAAAGAATGATTGAATATTAGAATCGGTCGTGAGAAGAGAAGAGAGAATTTAAAGATTCAGATGACTTACAAATTAAAGTTTTTTTTTACTATATACGAGTATAGGCCTGTGTTTGACCACAATCTAAACGTGGTTATTGATGATGTAGCAAAAACATATAAAGCATGGAAGTATTCCAAGATCCTCCCAAACATTACTTACCCAAAGCATTACCAGGTCCTAGGACGAGGAAATCAGCTGATGAAGATAAGAGTCCGTGCATGAGAAAAACAATTGGTTTCTTAGGATCAGGAGTATTGTTGTTGTCACGTCCATGCGGGATGCGATGAGCCTCCAAAATGTACCCATCTGATGTGATCATGTTGTGAACTTCATAAGGGTAACCGTATTTAGCGATAAGGCCGGGCTGAAATAAATATAAACATTTTTTTTTTTTTTTTTTTTTTTTTTTTTTTTTTTTTTTTTTTTTTTTTTTTTTTTTTTTTTTTTTTTTTTTTTTTTTGAAAGGACTAAAGTTGGTAGCCTCTGATGGCTGCTCCAACCTTACCGGACAATCGGCGAGCGCAGAGAGCTCTCAGCCGGGTAACATTTAGGTAACCACGCCTGAGGGCACCCCCGAGTGGGGTACGAACCTCGGCTCAGGGCGTTACCGGGGGAAATATAAACATGTTTATTCAAAAAGTTGACAAGGCAGATAGTTCAGCTGATGGTAAGTAACTACCGTCGCCTAATGCCGTTAGCAATGCCAAAGGTATTACCAATGTGTTGCCAACCTGTCACTATGCCAAGAAGGCAATTGGCTCTTAAGTGCAATTGCCGGAACATACTGGTAGGTCCTTGGCGACCTTTTAAGGCGATGATAGCTCAGTGGTAGTGACGTCGGATACCGCGACGAAGGTCGTGGGTTCGAATCCTACAACGGACTTGAGCTTTCGGTGAAGGAAAACATCGTGAGAAAACCATAGTAGGGTACTTTGTAGTACCCGCCCGGCTGGCTACCATCCTCAAGTTGAAAATTTGTCGCCAAGCACCTACCGGTGTGTTCCGGCAATTGCACTTGAGAGCCAATTTGCCTTCTCGGCATTTTGCGGCAACACATGGCAATATCTCTGGTATTGCCAATGGCGATAGACAGTAACCACTTACCATCGGGTGGGCCGTATGCTTGCTTGCTACCTTAGTAGTATAAAAAAAATACCTATTTTCAACTTGAGGGTGCCAGCCCAATGGGCCAATGGCAGCCAGATGGGTGCTGCAATGTTTTCTTTCACCAAAAGCTCAAGCTTATTGGAAGGATTCCAAACCACGTCCTTTGTCATGGCAATCGACGTCACTACCAGACTGAGCTATAATCGCCAAAATACGAGATGAATTAAAGTATTAAAAAAGTAGGTAGGTACATATTTTCTCGGATATTTCTAAAGCAGGCCTCAATGGAGACTTAGGAATGCGAAAAATTTGACAATGTTTTTTTTTTACTTTTCATACAAAGGCTTAATCTTGCTCGGTCTAAGAGTAAGAAAAAATATTTATTTTATTAGATTTGGTCCCTTATTTAAAGCTTATCAATATGCCAAACCTAACGTAAGCTACAAATATGACCTTTAAATATTCACCTAGTAACTGTACAAGCATTAAAATACTTACCACATCAAGTAAAGCATCTTCTAGCACATTATTGGAGAACCTAGAGCTAGAACCTTCCTGGTTCTTTAAGAGTTCCTGAATGTATTCACCATGGGGTGACTGCCTCCCAGTTACCGCAGCTACTGCTGCAGTCAGCACAAGTAGAAAACGAATCATCGCAGTAACTGGAATACTAAGTATTCCAATTATTACTGATGCCCACCAGCAATCATCAGCCCTTTAATATAATTTATTTATCAAAGTAATCCGTTTATCATTTTGCAATTAATTGAAAAAAACAAAGATTTGTTCTAACAATCTTGATCTTAGTAAGTTTATCTACCATCATAATTGTATACAATCATAAATGGTTATTTTTTTGTTTGCTATAATTCGCATTGACATTTCTTCTGCGTAATTTGATATCTAGTTGTCAATGACGATACAAATCTGTATGTGATTAATGATCATTATAATAATCCTCGTATCGTTATCTTAATGCGGTCAGTTTTTGCGTGACGTCATAACGATCACACCTCCTACTCCTATGTAATACCCTCAATGTCCAAATGGCAGGGTTTGTTGTAGCTCCCAAAATATACTCCAATATCCAACAACAAAGGCGTCGATCTATAAACAATCGAAAGTATACCTAATTTCACATATATCAATCAATATTTTAGATTGGAATGCTGAAATATTTGCATACTTTCATAAATATATCAACAAATTAGTTTAGCATTGAAACTTTCTTCAACGTTCTTCTAACTAAGTAGGTACTACATTTGATTCCTCGAGTGCTAAAATATCTTTCTCATGTCGACGACGTCCTCTCCTGGACAAAGGCCTCCCCCAAGGATCTCCACGATGGTCGGTCTTGCGCTGCCCGCATCAAGTGGTTTCCCGCGACACTCACAAGACCGTCGGTCCACTTTGTGGGTGGCCTGCCCACGCTGCGTCTTCCGGTCCGTGGTCGCCACTCGAGAACCTTTCTGCCCCAGCGTCGGTTCTACGAGCGATGTGCCCCGCCCACTGCTACTTCAAAGGCCAGATATTTATACTAAACTCCAAAAAGTCCTAGATAGAATAGTCCGTTATGACTTCCGAAAATATCAAAGTAGCTGATATTATCTACCTAAAAATCTTGATTGTAATGATTTATCAATTATCATTGCCAATGTTTTATGGTGTCCTCGTGCCAAGTCAAGGTTAAGTTTTATTTAGTTTATACCCATAATCGTTATCAATTACTGATAAATCAAAAGTGCAATTATTTCTTATATCTATAAGGTATATCTACCACTTATATGGTTTTCTTCCTTATTGCTGAAAATATTACCTTGGAAACCATTTTTCTATACTGATAAAAAAATAAGTTAAAATGGCAGAATTTTAATTACAAATTAGTATAAAACCTATAATAATACCATGAATTAATACCTACATTTGCAAGTAGGTACCTATTGTTCGTTTCTTTAACTGTAGTTATAAATACGAAAATGATTGTTAACTCTTAACGCATAAACTTTTAAACCGATTTCAATTTTTGACCTGTAGGGTTAATTTTGTCACATTTGCAGCTTCATAGTATGTTTCATATAGCATTTCATCAACATAATATCTGTTTCGCCTAAAATTGGGTTATATTACGGAACTCCATACAATTCTGTCAAATTAGATGATACAAAAATTAGTTGACAGGTCGATGAAATGCCGTCCGAAATATATTATGAAGCTGAAAATTTGTCAAAATTAACTCTACAGTTGTGACAGTTATTCACTCCCTGAGTAATTGTAATTTTTTCTCGAAAATTAAGCAGGTGAAATGAACTAAGTTTTCCCCTCCCTAAACCAAATACTGGATCCTCTCCTGAATCAAGGGAATTCATGTAATTAGGTAGGTACGATTAAACCTACTTGCTTAAAATGCAATCTACACTAATATTTTTAAGCCCAAATATATTTTAAAAGGCTTAAAAATCTCCATAGTTACAGGACCGATTCTAAAAAATATTTCACCAATAGGAAGCTACATTGTCCCCGAAATGCGATAAAATACATAAACACATACAGTCTTAAAATTCATATTATCATAAACAATTTACAATCCATTTCACAGTTTCGATTCAGCATGTTTCATATATGATATCACTTTATCGTTCAACTGCTCTTTAATATCTTCCGCCCATAGGAAGTCGAAGTGATCAAACGTTGGTCTACCAACTTGGAATACGCCAACTGTATTGGCCAACTTGCTTGCTAAGAGATGGATATCTCTGTAATCTACTTGTTTGTCTTCTAAGCCATAGTGGAGGTATGATGGAACGGTGATCTTGGATAGGTCATAGTCTGGGGGTGATGTGCGTCCGTAGATAGCCAGGTTGGTCAGGATGTTGTGATTGTAGCGACGGAATGTTTTGAACCTGATGCTTTGGCCATAGTGAGCTACTTGGCGAAGAGCTGCGCCAGCTGGGACGTTGGATTTAATGATTGGGGCATAGACCTGTTGGCAATATGTTTGAATTTAGTTTAATTTACATATAAGGTTGACAAGCTGGCGGGCGGTCCGCCTTATGGTAAGTGGTTACCGTCGCCTATCGCCATTTGCAATTCCAGAGGTATTACCAATGTATTGCCGACCTTTTACAATGCCAAGAAGGCAACTGACTCTCAAGTGCAATTGCCGGAACAAACCAGTAGTTGCTTGGCGATAGATTTTCATCTTGAAGGTGTTAGCCAGCCAGACGTACCACCGTGCTATGGTTTCTTTTACCGAAAGCTCAAGCTCATTGTAGGATCTTCTTTGGTTTGAAAAAATGGTAGAAACCCAACACATTTTTTATTTAGATAGAAGTACTTACGCTGTTATAATCTTCAATGCTAAAACCGGTTAAAAAGCTGTCACATAGTGACTGTAATAGTGAACCATCTCCACACAGTTTGTTGACTGAACCGGTTTTTCCAAAAATTTCGCCTATGCCCATCGCTGAAGCAAGTGTCTGAAAAATATAAAACAAATGGTTACATATTTTTACAAATAAAATCAAAATTCAGAGGTGTCTATATGGACAACCGGTTGGAACTTGGAACGGAGGTCATATAAAAAATTACAAATAATCGTGAGAACAACATAGCTCGTTTAAAAAAGGCACAACGCCATCTATTGACATTAGTTTTGTACTACTGCTAGAGGGTCTACTTAAAATTGACGGTCGCTAATTTTGCTTTGTAGCGTCCGCGTCGATCAAATACCAGTTAATTAGCCCTCAAACGATATATGGAACTCCGTTCCAATAAGTTACATAATATTTGGCTTCGGCATTCTTTTCCCTATTAAAGATGATTGAAGCTAAAAAATCATTAATTAATAATTCCGGCACTAAGATTAGTAACTGTTGAAGTCAAAATACTATGGGAGTGGTGAAAAAAATAAACGTGACTAATTTTAATCTGTAACGGAACTGTCGATTATCACTTTTTTTTGTTAGATAAACAGATAAAATAGTAAAGATATAGTAGTTTACTTTTCCTAATGCAAAATTAACGCTAATCTTGAATTTTCAACTATTAGCGTTACAGTTATGTGAATCATTACCAATACAAAACTATTTTTAGCCGTGATTATATTCCCTAAGGATATAATTGCCGTGCTATAGTAGGTACTTAATATAATATAATATGAAATCGGTTCTTAACTATCTTACTAGGAATATATCTATCTTAATATCTAAAATGTGTAATCTATACTAATAATAAAGCTGAAGAGTATGTTTGTTTGAACGCGCTAATCTCCAGAGTTACTGATCCGATTCGAAAAATTCTTTGACTAATAGAAAGCTACATCATCTCCGAAGGTTATAGGCTACTTCGACGGGCCAGTTGGCGTAGTTGGTTAAGATTCCCACCCAGGACAAACATTTGTGTCCATGAACATGTCTGTTTGTCCTGAGTCTGGGTGTAATTATCTATATAAGTATGTATTTACAAAAAAAAAGTAGTATATCAGTTATCTGGTTTCCATAGTACAAGCTCTGCTTAGTTTGGGATCAGATAACCATGTGTGAAAAAATGTCCCAGGAAATATTTACTTTTTATCCCAGGAATGTAAGTGAAACCGCGGGGAACAGCTAGTAAAAACTAATGTAAAGCGTCTAGGCATAAAAACCAAATAATAAAAAAAATCACACCTCCAAAACGTTCTCATATTGCGCCAAATTATTGAACACGGAATTCTCATTGTATTCAAAGAAAGAAGCAGGCGCAAGAGCTTGGAAGGATATGAACTTTTCATTGTACTCCGGCCTCAAAGAGTTCAGCACCAAGAAAGTGGTGCCACCTTGAGAGTGCCCAACATAATGGAGCTTTGCCTGTCCAGTTCTTTCTAGGATGTAGTCAATGAATGCAGCCAAGTCAATGTTGCCGATTTCATCCCAGCTGAACTTCCAGAAGTTCTGGTTGAGATTGCTGTCAGGGTTGAGCCTGATGTGGCGACGGGAGTAGTAGTTACCCCGAGCGTTGCCCATCCAGACATCGTAGCCGGCTTCGGCAAGGAGATATCCTGAAATATGAAGAGTGATAATTGTTATTTTTTTCCTGGAGATTTATTTTTTTCATAATGTACTTATGTGACGGGCGAGCCCACGAATTTATGAAGAACGGTTTCTTTTTGTGTCCTATGTTTGGTTCACAATCTTACCGGGGTCAGTGGTGATGTGGCTGATGGTGGTAAGCATACAAAGCCTAGAAGGGAAGCATAGCAAGTGCAGCTGTCGGAACACACCAGTAGGTGCTTGGTGCCATATTTTTTATTTGCGGGTGGTAGCCTACCAGGCGGTACAAAGTAGCGTGCTATGGTCCTCACGACGTTAAGGTGTATAGCACCATCGAGTATAATTCGAAAGAACTAAAGATACTTAATTCTCATAAGTTTTTATTACAATTAAAATAAAGACTATAGATACTCGTATTACTACAGTAGTTAGAAGCTGTGTTGCAGCAATATGAAGCAACAATAATATTATAGTTATTATTTTTTTAGGGTTCCGTACCCAAATGGTATTACGAGACCGTATTGTATCTCATGACCATGCTGTATCTCATGATCCATGATAGTTAGACAGTTGTAATTTTCACATATGATGAATTTCAGTTGCCGCTATAACAAAACATACTAAAAAACCAAATTAAATTAATATAATTAATTTAAGTCAGTTTATGAACTGAAAGATTACTGTATATTACATAAAAAAATATTTACCCAAAGAATTCTCAGGGCCCAACACGACGTAGTCAGCTGATGAAGACAGGAGTCCATGCATGAGGAATACCACAGGTTTGTTTCCGTCATTATTATTATTGTTGTCACGGCCATATGGGATCCTGTGCATCTCAAGGATGTAGCCATCAGATGTGATCACATTGTGGACTTCGTATGGGTAGCCATGTTTTGCGATCAAACCGGGCTGTAAGCAAATTTATTTATTTATGTACACACAAACACAAGTAAAGAGAGAAGACAAAACAGATACAAAGGGGCAGTCCCTGTTATTTCTTGCCGGAGTCTTCTCAGTACAAGTGTATTCCGAAACGGTGGTAGAGTCTATTGTAAAAAAAAATACTATTGACATAAGTGCCTTAATAGGCCTAAACTGATTATATGAGTTCTGATTTTGAGGTTCTAACAGAAATTTCTTCCAGTAGCCCTGCGACTGGAAAGTTTGATAGATATATAGGATTAGGTATAGTCACAGTGTGTAGTAGAAGAAAGAAATACATACGTGGAACCGATAGAATGTCTACTAGTTACATAAAAGTAAATAAACTACATAAATATTATAACATATATAACATATTAATATACTACATATAATGTATAGAAATTACGTATTTAACTATAGTTACACCAGATTATTAGAAATTTGTATAAGTCCCGATGAAGCGTAGTTTGGAGATAATATTAGGAGAATATATGGAACATCAGTAAATGCTAAGTTGAAAGGAAACCATTTATCCTGATTCGAATATGTTATGAAGAGGGATGAAACCCATGTGACTAAAGGAGTCATGAATATGAAAGTTGAAGGATATACGGGAAGGGGAAGACCGAAAAAGAGATGGATGGATTGTGTGAAGGATGATATAAGTAATAAAGGAGTGAATGCCGATATGACGGATAGAAGGGCTGAATGGAAGAAGAGTACACATATTGTGCTGACCCCAAATGATTGGGAACAGGGCAAGGAGATTATGATGAGGAGAATATATGGAAATAAACAAGACCTTTTGATTCAAAAACCGTACAATAGTTAATTTGATTTAGTAAAAAGATAGGAAAATGAAGATTATACTAAAATAAAAGTCCAATAAGATTTGAAAGCTCATGTTTTTGACAACAATCATTGATTCACACAACTTTTTCTATTTAAAACTATAGAATTAGAGTTGGTAGATATCTCAACATTGAATATTTTTAACAAAATGTGATTGGGAATTAAATAAAAAAATTAAAAAAATATTTTTTAACAAAATGTAATTTAAAAAAAATTACTACAAATCATCAATTCAGTATTCTATCACAGGTAACTAAATCTTACCACATCAAGTTGAGCATCTTCTAAAATGTCGTCTCTAACACTAATTCTTTGAGTAGAATTTAAAATTTCCTCGACAACTTCAACATTTGGCGATGTTCTACCACCAACGACGGCTACCACCACGAACAGAGTACAGATTTCACGAATCATTCCCGATGAAACCTTTTAACTTCTGATAGGAAATACCAGTATCCCGCCTCTTTTGTTACTTCTTTATCAAAAATTATGACGTCTGGCTATCGATTTCAAGATAAGCTTATAGGCGCAGATTTTCAGACGTTATTAGTTTTAATCTTGATCATTTCACTTTAATGTCACATGATTATTTTTTTGTGGTGTGTACCGTTTTAGATTTTTAGGAACATTTTTAAATTCTATTCATTTTTTATCGAAATTTTGGTCTTTTAAGAATAGCATAAACAAACAGTCGGCAAGCAACCTTCCAAACATTAAGCCTGACAATTTATAACCGGAAATATATTTTTTTATATACGGTATGATGAATTTTTACCCGCACCTGAAATCGAACCGGCAGAAATACGAAAAAATAACACTGTATTTTTATGGCATCAATCGATCTCTCTAACAAACTGGTAAATTAAAGCATTGGAAAACCATGAAATTTAAATTTATAAATTCAATGGGACCTATGATGTCATCATCATGTCAGACGTCAGACAAAGGCCTGCCCCAAGGATCTCCACGATGGCCGGTCTTGCGCTACCCGCATCCAGCGGTTTCCCGCGACGCTGCGTGTTCCGATTCGGGGTCGCCACTCGAGAACCTTTCTGCCCCAGCGGCCGTCGGTTCTACGAGCGATGAGCCCCGCACACTGCCATTTCAGTTTGGCAATTCTACGAGTTACCGTTATTTTTGACTTACATAATAAATAATATAAATGATTCAACCAATACTAATTTTAAGAGCTCATGTAAAATTTCTTAAACTGAAACAATATTATAAAATCTGGTTACTTTTTGCAATATTCTTATCCAATCAGACGCTACGTAATCAGACATTACTACACCTAAGTTATCAATGAAGATAAATATTAATTAGCTATTACTTGTTTATTAATCATTTAACGATCTGACATTATTACTTATAGCGAGACATCAAAGCTCGTCTGTCGCATCGCATAATAGCAGTATCAGTAGCTCTAGTGAGATTTCGAGAGTAAGGCAGTCGTCCCACCGCCAACAATGAGCGAGATGCGAGTAGAACTAGAAACGAGTCGGCGAGCATCGACAAGCGAGTGTGTAGTTATAGTTTTGCTGCTGGGTTATTAGCGAGTTTGCGTGGATGACGGACGATTACTCGCTCGAAGCCGTGGCACTCAGATCCGCACTCTAGGTAGAAATGACCGTTGGCTGGTTGGTAGTTGATTGCTCTCAGCGTGTGTTCTTTCTGACTGCCAAGCGACCATTATCTTTGATAGCTCTTGTCGCTCAGTGGCAAACAAGTGGAGCGAATCCTCGTCAGCAGTGTGAACCGTCAGCGATCATCTATTAATATAGGCATCTCTTTTGTTTACACGAAATGTATATCTTATTGTATGTTTCTTGAGCGCGAGAATAGCCGATAGTTACATGCTTCCTCGCTGGTAGTGGGACAACTGCCTAAACGAGATAAAAATATACTTATGTCAAAAAAGTCACGTTGTTTTGACGCATTACAAAAGAATGCAAAATGCGCACTTAGCGAGAATAATCAATCACTATGAGTAAAGTAAATTCTCTGATATCAGAATAATGAGTTCTATTGATGAAGTAAGGGTACCTACATCGAAGATGGCATTGATCATCGCTAATACAAATTTCATGATGTCACTTCTCTTCTCTAGTTTTTCAGAATTCTGTACTCGAAGTGTCAAACGAGGCTATTGCTGTCACTCGCTTGTCTGTCCATCATCTGTCACACAGGTTTAACCAAACGGTTGGAGCTACAGTCTTCAAATTTTCACAGTACCATAAGCAAGCATCTTGTTGATCCAAAGCCATACAAACTGTAAAAAAATTTGTGGAATCGAGGAAGATACCACTTTTTATATTACTCTGCTTTTATTTATTAAATTTAATGTATAAAATTCTTACAAATTGGTGAAAAGTTTGAGAGGGTTTTTGGACCACTATATTGTAGCAAAAAATATTTAGTAGGTACCTGTCCCACATTACCATATGGCGCTCGTTCTGCAAAACATCCTGTATAATACCGACTTCACACTGGGGGTTTTGACTGATACCTACATTATTTATAACCCACTTATTATAAATTAGTTACATATTTTAAGTAACGAACATGAGATAAAAAATACCGGTTAAATGATAAAAATAAGTACCTAATTGACTTACGACTTAAATGAGTCATATCCGTCATATGAGGTATCAAACTAAATTATAATACAGTCAGCACCTTAAGTATTAGAACATATCCAATCAAAACAAAACACATGTATATTTATAGATATACCTATGTTTAAATAAACAAGTGTTTTGTAAATATCCTAACTATTATTCTCGTAATATTATAAATGTGCTGTATGGATATTTAAAAACTACTCTTTTATTGGCCCAAACTTCTTCTTCCATTTGCGCCGAGGCCATGAGTCCTTGGGAGTCCGAGACTCGCCAACTTGCTCATTCTCATGCTGCCAGCTTTCTGGGAACCTTGCCGTTGATCGGCAGCAGCGTTCGTCGAGGATTTTTTTATATCTAAGTATAGATTGTATTTTGTATGTTTGCCTAAATAAGAACAATAAATATATAATATCAATAAATAAATATGTAAATACCTACAGGTAATATAAAACGGTAGTTTTACAATAATCTTGATCACAATCATAAAGACTGTTCTACGGGTGGTCGTATTAACCGATTAAAATACAGATTAAAATTATAATAATATCGTAAATTATAGTTTTATGTCTCAGTTTTATTTATTCTTAATCTTCAGATTATAATATTAGTTTTAGATTAGATACAATAAAGCAAACAAGTGAAACGCGCGTCATTACCTTCCAGTCCAGGTTTCCCGTTTTATCCTTATTTTATCCTTTAAACATCATGCACAAAAAATCAGGACTTAGCTTTACCTACCTAAAAGTGAAGCATAAAATTGTCATAACGAAAGTATGAGTACCTTACCTACCTAAATCTGGCTAAAGAGATGTCGTGGTGAATTGATCACTTCAAGACGTGGTCGACCATTTCATGAAATGGTTGTATTTCATGATATATTTCTGTAACGAATTTAATAACAGCAGTAGCCAGGACTAAGGGTGTCAATTTACCTACCCATTCCATAGAATCTGAGGGCCTACTCCGAAAATCGATACACGATAGTTCGATCATCGTTGTCAAATTATTAACCAATAAAATTGCAGCAAACTGACGAGAAGTAAATTTTGTGCAAAGCTTCTTCTTCTTCCAGCGACAATCGCAGGCGCTAATCACAAAATTTAAAGCGCTTAAATTTTTTCAAAAATATCCGTTAAAATTGAAAATACAGCCCATCATAAATTATAATTGATAATATTTCCTACCCTCAGTGGGGTTAAGCCCCTCCTAAAATCGCTATTGAATAACATCCTCTTTTTTAATCTGTATTTTGTAGGTTTTCGTTGTAGCGTGAGTTTTAATCATGGATTCGTCATGGATTAATGGATATTAGAAAATCTAAGAAGATTTACAACCTAGTGATAGTTCTCTAGATATTATTATAAAAATATCGATAGATATAATTAGTAAATCTTTGGGCTAAGGATTAGAACATGATTATATTTGAGTAATTGGTATTTTTTCAAGGCTTTTTAATAATAGGGAATATGCATGATTTTTTTTTTATCGCATTTCTTAATAAAGTATGAAAATACCGTAAAAAACGATGACAAAAAGTGAAATTGAAAATATTCGGCCAAGAAACACAGAAGGTATAAGCATTTTAAACTACTATAATTAGTGTATCAGACATAGTATGTGACGTCATCATATTATACCTACTATGACGGCCATTAAACTCCATGCTAAATTATATTTTGCTAGAAAAAGATAGGAATAAATCTTTGATGGCTTCTTCTGAGTCGGACACTCTTGTCAGAGCGGTCGTGGTTGCGCTGAAGAGGCATTCTTTGAGTAATCAGTTTTCTCGACTGACTTCTTGGCGATGCGCCTCCAATCCTGGCGATTCGAAGCGTTCCTCGTACATTGGACTATTGTGGACTCAGTCGCTTTGGTTATCAGGTCAATCCAGCGGAATAAAGGAAAAAAAATATCATGCATATTCCTTATTATACTACGTATATTTAAATTACCTACACTAATATTATAAAGAGGTAGAGATTGTATGTTTCATGTCCAATTATAAGAATTCTTTCACTTATAGGAAGCTACATTAAGAATTTCAACTTGAGGGTAATGACCAGCCAGGCGGGTACTACAAAGTACTCTACGACCATGCTATGGTTTACTCACGGTATTTTCCTTCACCGAAAGCTAAGCTTATTGTAGGATTCGAAACCGCGATCTTCGTCTCGGTATTCGACGTCATTACCACTGAATAGGAATCAATATATCAGTGCCGGTTTTAGCTCTACAAGCACCCTGGGCCAGATGTGATAACCCCCCCCCTCCCTTCTCCCGCCAACAAAAGGGATTTTAAGCCATTATAGCCATTTTATCTTTAGACTTGAGAATTAATTTATTTAGACTCGCTCATGAGCGACCGGAATAAAGGTGGGCCTGGCGCCCTGGGCGATCGCCCTACCGCGCCCTACCCTAACGCCGGTACTGAATATATTTGTAAACTAAAGGAAAATAAGTTTACAGATTTCTATTATCAAAGGGCTATTGTAGGGCGTTGCGGAGATCATGTTGCTCTATGGGCAAGAATGATAGCATTACTTATGACGTATTACAAACATATTAGAACATTGTTATAACTACAATGATTACATGAATGTAACAATAGTCTGTATTGTATAACAACACGAGGAAATAAAACTGAATTTTCGGTTGCACATTAAATCAGTCTTCATATTGTCTCAGTACTAATCTACAGCTCAATGGAAATTTATCTTTGATAGTCAAAAAAGTTAATCGACTAAATCAATGATCAAAAACTATTGCTGAAATAATCAAGGTCTATTTTTTTTTAGCGAACAGCCTATTGACTACTTAATTAAAATGTTTAAAAGTATATACATGTACATTTTGATTGCGTTCCAAATAGAATTATGTGAATTAAAAAAACGTAACAGTGATGAATTCGACAAAATGGATGTGCTAGATCTATCTCGGTCAACGACTTGGAAAGATTTATCCCAGTTTTATAATGCTTTGGAAAAACGTTGGTAAGTAACTATAGGTACCTAACTAACAAACTACAAACATGACCAAGGGTTTTGTGTGCTGTGACCAGCGGCTACCTTAACTCAGTTAATAAATAAATCTATATCTATACTAATAGATACAAGTTTGTTTGTTTGAACGCGCTATCTCCGGAGTTACTGGACCGTTTCGAAAAAATATTTCACTAATAGGAAGCTATGTACACACGGCCACAGATCAAGCTTCTTTTTATCCCGGGAACGCGAGTGAAGCCGCGGGGAACAGCTAGTAAATAATAAATAAATATTCTGAAACATTGTTCACACACGGTTATGGAATCAGATAACCTATTGATATAAGAAATATTGATATCATAATATTATACCTACTATAGATAGTTACACTCAGACTCAGGACAAACAGACATGTACATGCACACAAATGTTTGTCCTGGATTGGAATCGAACCCACGACCTGCGGCCGGATAGGTGGTGTCATAACCAACTACGCCAACTGGCCAGTTGTAGTGATGTCAAATACCGAGACGTAGGTCGATAATACCACAGTCGATAATACCTTGAAGATGATAATAGATACTTGTAAAAAGAATTTTTCAATTCCGATTGGTATTGGATTGGTTCTTAAGATAAGCGCGTTCAAAGAAACAAACTCTTCAACTATATGATTAGTAAGTATAGATAGATTTCGTCCTCAACTTTCAGGCGGATATGTGTCAACTGCGGTGTTCCAGGATTGGGCACGGCAATGCATTTAGACCATGCCTCTACATCAGGATCTTTGTACCCAGCGATAATTCCTACAGAATTCCTAATGACTAGACGTGAGTTGATGATAATGTTACCTAGACATCTACAGGGGTAATAGCTAGGTTAAATACCCTTTATTAATAGTATTTCGACATTCTCTTGATAGAAACTCCTCAAATACAGTTTAGGCCCAATACCCCGAGTGTAAAGAATTTAAGGTGGAGGCGTCGGTTGGAGCGCGAAATTCAAAATTTATCATAACTGAGCTGCAATTTGCAAAAAACGTGACATAATTTGAATTTCGCGCTCCAACCGAAGCCTTAAGCAAGTAAACACTTATGTACCTACTATCGTGTTTGCGTTTATTACTAGGTCCATGAGTATGCTGCAAGAGGCGCTGTACCAATTTCATATAGAGAAATGTGGTAAACGCAAACGATAGACTATAATAATATCGTCCTTGATGCAAACGTGGTAGTAAGCGTTAACTAACGTCAATTCCTTATACTCAGGGTACATAAACTCAGCAATTACTAGGATATTATAATCAATAATATAATTTGTTCCAGTATCAATAATTGATGTGAGTTCGATAACAAAGTTGCAGCCAGCGTTAGTCCTGACCCTGGACGTGGCGTTGCAATGGTTAGCACTCAAGCATGACCCTCGAGTGCCTACGCTACTCCTCTTCAAGTTCGGTTACACGGAACCCAGTACTGGGAGGATAAGAAGTTGTGTTTGTAACACACCTGGTGGGTGACAATGTTTTAGAGGTTTCTGTAACGAGAAAAAATACCTACCTACCTACCATTTAAACATTTTTTTTCAAAATACAGTTTTTTTTTTTATTAGCCATCTCTGTGATTTTCGGCTGACTCCCATTACTATTGAGTAAGAAGAAAAAAAAACAGAAAGCTAAAACAATATATCTGATGCTGACCATACATAGTAGAAGCTCTGCATAGTTTGAGCCTTGTGTGAAAAGAATCCCAGGATATTATTATTATGTATCCTAAGATAGTTTTGGTCGTGGGATCATAAACTATTAACCCGACCACATTAAGAGCTAGAGCAGGGGTTTCCAAACTTTTTTGTACTACGACTCCCTTTACACATTGTAATTTTTTGAGGCTCACTTGTATGAAGATACTTGTAGCTTTAGGACGTGACGGTAAACTTATTACCGGTTGGTGACGCCCCTGGGACAGTGCCACGATGCAGTTTGGGAACCCCTGAGCTAGAGAATTACCTCCAGATTTTTTTACGTCTAGGACTCTATGGTCTCTTTCCATAGGTATAAGCTACGAACTAGCAGAATGGATAGCATCCAACCTGACTCACGTGGTGGGGGTAGCCACAGACGCCCCCACATTGGAATCTGAGCAAACCAGAGAATTCACCAGCAGAACTGTCTCACATTTACTGGGGAGGAGCGGTATTTATATGATTGAAAATGTTAACTTGAAGAAGTTGATTCCTGGTAAGTTCTGTGACACTTCTTGCCTTCCTTTAAAACAAATGATCGCTAATCGCTGTCAAAAGCCAGGCGGTCCTATTCTACAGACCCTATCATCGAGGTACCCCCACCCCTCCAAAGGCAGTTACTCTATTCGGTGAACCAATCCCCTGGGAAAGGCAAGCCAAATATCTCGGAGTAATTCTCGATGATCGTTTGACCTTTGATGCCCACATTAAAGCGGTCCGCGCGCGCGCCGCCTTTGTGTTAGGGCGCCTCCACTTTTTATTGAATCATAAGTCTAAACTTGCCCTCAAAAGCAAGGTTAGACTATATACCACGTGTATCCGCCCCATTATGACCTATGCTAGTACTGTGTTCGCACATGCAGCTCCTGCATGGATCCATAGCCTTCAGGTGATTCAAAACCGTTTCATGCGCAAAGCCACGGGCACCCCGTGGTACATGCGTAATGAAAATCTCCACATTGATTTAGGTCTCCCCACGTTAAAACAATTTATAAAACGCGCCTCACGCAGATTTTTCAATACCGCCGTTAATCACCGCAACCCTCTTATAGTGAAAGCCGCAACGTACACGCCCTCTCGTATACTCCGTATCCTTAGACCAAGGCAAGCCCTCAGCGAGCCGGATGACCCCATAACATTAGCTCAGATCGAAGCTGACGAAGCCCGTAAAAGTACACAACACACTACACAAAACCGATTACGCTACCGTCCTCGACGGCGAGGAACGCCGCGACGTCCCACTCAGTCTCGTCCCGTTCAAGCGGCCCGAGCTGCCGTTAGTAATCCGACCGCCCCCAATTAGTCGTAACTCGTACAAAGTCCTCCCCTTCCCCCGGTAACGCCCTGAGCCGAGGTTCGTACCCCACCCGGGGGTGCCCTCAGGCGTGGTTACCTAAATGTTACCCGGCTGAGAGCTCTCTGCGCTCGCCGATTGTCCGGTAAGGTTGGAGCAGCCATTAGAGGCTACCAACTTTAGTCGTTTCAAAAAAAAAAAATCGCTAATAAGTCTCGCTAATCGCTAGTCTCGTCCCGTTAAAGGGAAAAGCTGCCAAAAGTAATCTGACCGCAAACAGTTTGTGGTAACTCGTACTAAGCCCTCCCTCGGTAACCTGAGCCGAGATTCATACCCCATTCGAGACTGAACTCAGACGTGGTTACCTAAATGTTGCCCGGCTGAGAGCCCTCTGCGCTCGCCGGATTGTCCGGTAAGGTTGAAGCAGCCATCAGAGGCTACCAACTTGTCTTTAAAAAAAATGTGACTGGATTTCAGAGATTAATTTGAATATACTATAAACAAAACTTTTAAGAAAGTATTGAGAGGGTGAAAAGAAATAGACTCCACGATCAGCAGAGAACATTTAAAAAAATATTACTGTTTGTAAAATATAGCACGAGTCCTGTGTGTGACCGTAGCCAGAGCATCTTAATCATAGATTAAACAGATAAACTTTATTGCAAAGATATAAGGCTCATTTTCGTATCACTCTCAAATCACAGGCTATTTTTACAAACTTTAAGTGTTATATTTCTAACAAAATTTTGAATTTTCAGAAGAAGGATGCATGGCACTAGCAATGCCACTGAAAATGGAATACACATACTACGTACCAACAAGGTTAACGGCATTCTGTCCCACAGATAGAACTAACAAGCAGGTAGTTCTCGCCTTAAGAAAACCAACACCTAATATGGCGCAGAAATCACCCCACAGTCGGGTGTATGACGTTAATTTGGAGGAAATATTGAAGAACTATAAGTAATTTTTAAGAGTTGAGTGGTGTGGGACAATGCAAGGTTTCTTGAAAATTCTTGAGTTTATTTACAACATAATAAAATTCTATATGTACTTATGTAGTAACAAACTAGGAAATTTTGATTTAATTGAATATTAATAGTAGTTTATGATACTGTTGCATAATAGAGGTTATTAAATACGAGTGTGAGTTTAAGTACCGAGCCGTAGGCGAGGTTCTTAATAGTATCACACGAGTTTTTAATACCTAATTATGTGCAGTATCATACAGTAATTTATCTAAACTCATATAAATAATGTAATATAAATATAATGACAGTGTCGTCACAGTACATATATGAAAACTTAATTTATGTTCGAAAAAACATTCATAACTTTCCCAAAAATAGCGACACTCATAGTTTAAACACTAGAAATAAGGATAAACTTGCTATACCTGTAACTCGTTTGAGCAAAGTTAGGGATTCTTTTAAGGGGCAATGTATACGCTTCTTTAACAAAGTACCCAAAGAAATTCAAGAATTGTCCGTGTTAAAATTTAAAAAGCTAATTAAAGATAAGTTGTACAAAAAAGGGTACTATAAAGTTTCTGATTTTATAGAGGACAAGAACGCATTTCAATGAGTTGTTCGCTTCCCATGCTATTTATTGTTATTATAATTTTTGTTATTATTATTGTCATATTGTTAATTTTAATATTTTATTTTATTTTCTCTAGTTTATTTTTATATACATATTTTTTATTTTTACAAATTTGACGATTAAAAATACTTGCAATGAGTTCATTTAATAAAGACACTTTTGAATTTGAATTTGAATTTGTAATTTAAAGGTAAAAAAAATATTATTTTGCTTACAAAAGAAAAAAAAAGAAATTGTTACTTTTGTGTCATTTTCGGTCAAAATGATATATGTAGGCAAAAACAATAAAATAAACAAACAATAATCATACAATCAAATCCGTGTTGCCAACTCAAAAAAAAAATTTACCTCTAAAGTTCAAGTCAAAAATTCGTCACTACATGTAACCACAAAGTAAATTTGCATCTAAAATTTAATTGATACTGATTGATTATACTATTGATAGGTCCAAAGTGTACTTTAATAGAAAAAATGTTATTTTATAGCATTATCTTGGGAACTCAACTGTACTATAATGAATCATTATACACGGGTGTGCCTAAAGTGGGTCATTAAAGTACTGGTTTTGATTTCATAATTAGCACATTACGATATGAGAGTAGATAAAAATAATTATAAAATAAAGACGGTAATTTGAATAAATAAGCTTTATTTTTGGCCAAACTATTATATTGCATAAATCTTTACACATATATTTGAAATTATACAAATCCATTACTGAATTATGAAATAAAACTCATTAAAATATAGCACTAATCAAAATACAATGCAAGACCCAAAATTCGAAAAACTAATGGAGAATGTGTATATAAAAATTACAGGAGGTAATATTGGAACTGTATCATAATGGAAGATAATTCACTATTTCTATTATATCGTAAGAAAATATTTATTATTTTCATTTGTCAAAAATTGGGTCTTCACTACAGACCGACATGAAAAATGCAATTACAATAAAAAAAAAGATTATCATAATTCTATTTATAAAAGGGAAGCCTTATATTATTTAAAAACAAAAGAAGAGCACCAGTGGAACAACACTGAAGCACCTTCTTGTTTTATTACACTTACATCTCCCATCTCGTGGGCGTAGATCAAGGTAGTATCTGATTCAAAAATCGATTACTGGAATCGATATCTTTAGTCGATTTTCAGATTATGTCACAACTTTTACTTAGCTTAGTAGATAGTTGTTTTCAGTGAACTCTTTGATTGTTTCTGGATCTACACCCATCATCCAAGGCGGCACAAGCAACACTCATTATTCAGCCTGTTTTTTTTTTTAAATGCCTTTACCATCTGAGTATTCAGCCTGAAGATTAAAAATGTACTTTATTGCAAACGCTTAAGGTCTAATTTTACTCTATAAAGGAACAGATGTGTTCCTTCCATACATTAATACTTTTTCAAATATTATTGCCACGTTTCCGCGTATCTGGCACTATTTTATGTTACAATTATAAGCAATATGTGTATTATTAAAAATAGAATAATTTTTCCTTTGTCTTGGTGCACCAATACCCTTATAATATGTTTTTTTTTATATAGATAATACTAACTTTTGGTACTTACACATTGATTTTGTAGAAAACGTGTGACCATAGTCAAACGACTAGTCTATTCCGCTCACTTAAAATATTAGGAGAGGGTATAATTTAAATCTTATTGGAGTTTTTAAACTGTTAGTAAAATTTTAAAAGTAAATTAATGTAAATACAAGTTCTTAGCAAATATAACCATGTTAACATGGCCGTATAATAAACTAGATGATTCTCGAGTAAAAGGAATTTTAGCGAGCTATCAATGTAAAATGAATTATAACCCGGCTAAATACAAATGGTTACTAAAATCAATGTAACTACATTATATGCAAGCATCACCCTTTATTGTTACAATTAGCTTGGCTCAAAATGCTTTAGGAATGCTGATGGTAGAGCATCATGTGTCGATGTTTTTCATGCAACAGTGGACTGACTTAAGGAACCTGCGCACTAGGTGTGTAGACCAAACGATGCATTTTTACGACCAAATCTAGCTTGAAATTGATTGAAATTTAGTTAATAAACTTCTCGACTATTCATGCTCGAAAAATGGTTATTGAATATGAATTATATCGAGTTTTATAGTCATTAGTATGAAAATGTATGTTGTGACGTCATGAGAATCACATCATGGCGACCATGATTTGAGAAGAATTCTATTACGTTGATGCTTAATAAAGGATGCTCAATATAAAGATTAATTAAGATCGATGTTCATCGACAAGAATACGATCCGATAAATTATAATCGGGCGTTTACCATGAATTTTCGTAGGAAAAAGTAAGTCATCGTAAACGCCCAATTATTATCGGACCGTTTTCTTGTCGGTGAACACCTACCTAAGTGTTTAATGTCGACTTAAAAATTGTATAATGTCAATAGGGTTGGTCTTCGTGGTTGGTCACCGATATTTGGTCGGACTCAACCTAATGCGCTACCACCTTTATGGCAACTACTTGTATTCTCACCACAGAAAAGTATTACTATATATATTTTTTTGTACAAAGATCTACGTTCCTAGCATGCAAATTGAACCTTAATATAACTATTAAACCTTTGATATTTATATAAATTTACTGTAAGGCTATAAGGTTGATTTTCCCGTGGTAATAAACACTGTAATATTTCTACGAATATCATTGGTACTAACTTAAAAGTAGCTCTAAAGTATTCTTAATGAAAGGTCATATTTGAACAATTCTTTAAAGGCCATCTAACACTGCATAGACACCGATTGGTAAATTGCTCATTAAGTACCTACTTTCGAGTTATTATTATAATATTTGTATATTTTGCCCCATTGATTTTGCCTTAAAAAGGCAATGTAGGAAGCGCAATTATATTGAATACACCTTAAATATAACTGTTTTACAAGGTTTAGAATTTGTGATCACTTTCAGTTGTAGATTGAACAAACATGATTATACGTATTAAACTTTAAATATATAATTAGGGGGCGTTCAAGTATTACGTTAGCACGATGGGAGGTGGGGGGTCTTTGTTTTGCTTATTTTGGATGACATGGGGGGTAGGGGAGTCTAGATGATGATTACTTCTTCGGTAGTTATTTACTTTTTTACACGAATGGCAACCCTCACATTGTGATGCTTGAAAACGAAACGCATTTTCGGGGATTCCCGCAAATATAAACGTATACGTTTATACTCGCTCTCGCTTTAGAACCGATTCTATCCTAAATTTATTTTCTTATTTTTTTAATTATAATTAAAAAAAAAAACATTTTTCAAAAAATTACGTAAGCATGGGGGGAAGGGGTAAGAGCTTTGCTTACTTTTACTAACAAGGGGGATGGGGGGTAAATAATTGTAATAAATCTGCTTACGTAATATTTGAACGGCCCCTTACTTATTTTTTTTATTTTATGTGACTTTTACTATAACTCTAAATTTGTCAAATGATAATATGAACATTCAGTCAGCCACTATTTTCGACACACAACAAACTGGATTGGACATTTTCATTAACATAAAATCACTTTATATTAATTAATCTGTGCGTTTCATCCAATTGAAAATTCCTGACCAGTTTTGTTCTCACTATGGCACAGACAACAAATTGTACAGCCTTTTTTTCTTTTAAATTACATTAGAGGCTAAGGTAACGAATTGTACAGCCAAACGTCCAACCCAGTCGGTCTTTTTTAATGAAGAACCGAAGCCAAGCTTTTTAATCTTTCCAATCTTTTTTGATTTCAAAGGCCCACTCCCATTGGAGGTGGACGTTCTTGTCGTCGTCGGTGAACAGGCTGTTGACGGAGTACGAGCCTCGAGCCATCAGACCCGAAGGTGCATCTTCGGGAGGAGTCGTGTATGAATGCAGCTCGGTTTTTGGTGGGTACGAACCGACCATGTGGGTCATTTTGTCCACTGTAAATAGAAATTATTATATCAGTAATATTTGATGGAGTTTTTCACCAAATAACTTGTACATTAGAGAAATGTGTGATTTGTAATAACAAAGAAATATCTTTATATTAATAAAAATATTTTTCAAATACTAATAAATAATAATTAAACTAGTGAAACTAAGTGGTGCCTATAATATAAATGTCTCACCACATAAATGGACACGAAATCGGTTTTAAAAAAGCCAGTTGGAAAAAGCTTACGTCCTTGTTGCGAGAAAACCAATAGGTCATATTTGGAGGGAAGTTATAATAAAGTAAATTGATCAACATTTTTCGACGTAATTTTTCAGATCGGCTTATGCCAATGTCGCGTCAATAAATATGGTGCAACCTTAAGATTAATGCTTCGGCTGGACTGCGAAATTCAAATTTTAAGGGGGATCCTTCAAGGTAGCCCGCGAAATTCAAATTTTAATAACTGAGCTGCAATTAGCAAATACGTTATAATATTAGAATTTCGCAGGCTACCTTGAAGGTTCCTCCTTAAAGTGGAACATATCCATAGCATGGCTCCAACGCCCTCATTGTTTGTGCAACATTATGGTTAGTTGTTATTCCATAGGCACATCGATAGCCGAAATAATAATAAAAATAATTTTATGCCAGTTGTACATTATACGTATAAGCATGGTCAGAATTAGTCCTTCTAGAAGCCAAGAATCTAAGGTTCTATGTGCTTGCTCACACACCTTCGTCCACACCATTTCTTAAAAGCGTAGATGCCGAAGCACGCTAGCTTTCAAACTAACGTTTTCAACGTACCAATATTGTATGCCAAAAATTATAGATGGCGCATACGGTCAGCAAAATAAGTAGCTGAACAAATCTTATTTTGCAAAATATTTTTACACTAAAATTATCCATGATGTAAAAATGTACTGATGTAGATTTTAGTAGGCATACGTTTACAAAATAAATATCCTGGGACATTCTTCACACACGGTTATCTGATCCCAAACTAAGCAGAGCTAGTACTATGAAAACCAGATAATTAAATAATTTTTTTTTGGAAATACATACTTGCATGGTAAATACACCCATCCAAACTCATGACAAACAGACATGTTCAAGGACACAAATATTTGCTCTGGATGGGAATCAAACCCACGACCTTCGTGATAGGTAGTGTTTTACCCACCGTGCTAACTGGCTTGTCATTATCTGTTTATGATATAGAAAGAAAGATTAGTTTTTTTTTTATGTGGATTTAAGCAGTTGGTCTGTAAATTTGTATCTAGCTTTTTTAATTATATGGATTTACTTTTATTTTATTTTATTTATTTCACCCGCGTTCCCAAGGGATCTTATGATTTCCCGGGATAAAAAGTATCCTATGTGTTAATCCAGGTTATGAACTATCTGTGTTCCAAATTTCATCCAAATCCGTTCAGTAGTTTTGCGTAAAAGAGTAACAAACATCCATACTCACAAACTTTCGCATTTATAATATTAGTATGATGCTGCTGGTTTGATAAGTTCTGTTCAGTCACTTACGTTGCTGACCGTACGACTACGTATAGTACGTGAACAACTGGCATAATAAATATACAGTGGCATTGCATACAATAACATGACAAAAGTACTAGTACAGTGATGCATGGGCAGTGCTCAATTTATGGCAATGTTACACAATGCGTGTTGAATAGCAATTGATTTACGTACCGGGTACTGTCATGGCCGACATGGAAAAATACAATAATCATATTAGAATCCAGCTGGTATGATAATATCAAAACTCATACTCTTAGGCTACATAACAGGTGACAGTGATTGCAGGCCTGTCTGCGTACGCGCATTAAATACATTTTCTGATGTTTTTTTGTTAAATTGTATCCGATTCGATTTTTTTCATAGACCAAGTTTTTGGTTTAACATAGACTTTAGTTTTGTCTAACATTAAAACTCCCTTTGAAGTGTTAAAAATGGTAATTATATAGACTATACCTAAGTATTTAAACTAAATTTAGGCCATTTTGATGTTATTGAGTCATTCAAAATACGGTTGCAGTGGATTTTGACTATCTATCTCTTGAACTATTATTTCTATCTAGTTCGGCTCTCTGGAGTTTTAAATATGGATTTTATATAGATTTATTTTCATTGGCAAGTGACAATTCGAACACGTAGGATAGGTCTGCCATCACCAAAAATAGGAAGACACTTTTTTTTTTTTTTGCATCTATTTTAAACCTTATTTCAAATACCCGAATGATGTTTAAGATGAAAATGACATCTTATTGCTTTACAATTAAGTTCATATCATAAATCAATAGTGTATTGTTTCATTAAACAGATAAAACTTATTATACAGTTTTAGGTTTATTTTTCTTTGTCAACTTTGAACTTTATCCGGTTGTGGTTAGGTTTAGATTACGGGATCGTTGTATAACAACCATCATTGGCAATAGACAACAAACGAACTAACTTCAAAAAGTGCCGATCCTATCGTGGTCGAATTTAAAATAGGAATTAGGTACAAGTCATTTGAATACCTAATATTGTTTTTCTTTTTTAAAATATTTGATGTACATTATACTAATCTACCTTTTCCCCCTCTGAAGTAAAAGATTTATCATATCAATAGAAACCCACCCACATTATGAAGATTGTACAAGTAAGCACCTTTTTTTTATTACCTCGCACAAATAAAAAAAAAACTGTACCTGGAACTCCAATCCTATAAGTCTTCTGCACGTATTTGAGGCCGTGAACGATCTCCCGTTGGACGATGAAGTCGATCCTTATCCTGTACTGCACGCCCTCTTTTATCACGAACACCTGAAGCAAATATTTGACAAAACTTTAAAAAAAAACTTTGTTGTATTTTATTAACTAGCTAGAGTAGCTAGATGAAAATATTAGCATTTCTTTCGGTCATATACAGTATTTCTTAATCACCGTCCAAATTTTAAGGGATGATTGTACACACGGCCACATATCGAGCTACACACTGCGGCACCTTATGCGGTTGTAATAGGCGCTATTTTGCAACAAAAATGTATAGCTTGATCTATGGCCGTGTGTACAAATTTTTATATTAGAATGCTTCTCGGTGTCACTGTATGTTCGTGATGTCATAGACATCGCGCAACATTATTGTTTTTTCTTTCTTCTTTCTTTACTCATAATTATGAACTACTTTTACTATGGGACCAACCTTGAAATCACGAAAAAAATTACAAACTTTTCATACATTTTGTCCGAACAAGATTGATTTTTGTATGAAAAAATGATAGTGATGAGTACAATAATCCCTTAAAATTTAGACGGCGATTAAAAAAACAGCCTGTATACATTATTTTTCACTAGATGACACTCGGAGATAATGTAGCCTCCTATTACTCTCCGTAAGTACGACAAAACTTGGTGCTGGTGACATTAGCCCGAGAGATATGAAAATGAACCATACGACATTGCAATAAGGTTCATCTGAATCAACATAAAGCTAAATATTGTATCTATCCTGTCGCGGTTGATGTATTCCGACAATTTGTATCTATTGTATGCATTAAATTGTCAAGGTCAGTTGCCAAGGTCATTGGTAAATGTCTTAGTCCTTGTCTAGTCTTAGATTACTATTCTTTAAAAGTACTTTATTATCACCATTATTTGGGGTTGTTTATTATCTGGCTTAGTTGTTTTAGGGTTCCGTACCCACAGGCGGTCGAAAGACCTTCGAGGAATGTCTGGCCCCGCCGGCAAAAGGCGAGAGAAGGAACACCCCAGGGTTTTAGTCAGTATGAGTCTGACATAACCCGGCCACACCCCCCGGAGTACGGCCGGGTATCCATGAGGATTTCCCTGGGTCACAAAAAAAAAAGGGTTCCGTACCCAAAGGGACCATATTACTAAGACTTCGCTGTCTGTATGTCAGTCTGTCACCAGGCTGTATATCATGAACTGTGATGGTTAGGCAGTTGCAATTTTCACAGATGATGTATTTCTGTTGCCGCTATAACAACATATATTAAAAATCAGAATAAAATAAATATTTAAGGGGCTGCCTTACAACAAACCTGATATTTTTGCTGTTTTTATAGTGTGTACGGAACACAGGCCGGTTTTTTATATAACAGCAATAACTAACTTATATGGGGTACATATCTGACCCCCCAGTAATGGATATTCCTCTATCTCTCTCCATCCCTTTCTGTCGTTCAAATACATCGTTCGCTAGAGCGAGGAAGGTGATCCATTGAAACGTTCCTGCAATGCCGTATATTAAGTACGCGCGCAATCAAATTCTCTCGCTCTAACGACCAATTTCAGTAACAATATTACAAATTTAAAAAGTTTTAAATTTGTTCAGGAAAATGAATTAGTATAATAACATTTTAATGTTAAATTTCACGATCTTCCTGTTCATTAACATGCGTTCATTATTCAAAAGGAATTAATCCAAATACTTCACAAAAGTATAACATGAAAATACCGTTCCACGGTTAAACCGTACTTATGCAGCATCTTCCAGCTATTCTAAGCAGGTAATCAGTCCACCAAGTAACACATACAAAAGCGTTACTTTACTAAAAACCGGTACTTAAAGTTCATGAATAGGATAAGCAATGTAGAGCATCACTAATTAGAATGATATTTTATAACACCGTTATACTGTGAGATACATAAAAGAAAATGATTTAGATGTATTACATTCTTTTCAACTTACTTCGCAAATTAGTCGTAACGTAACCAGTCTGGCGTCGCTGTCCGTATTTGGCCCAATAATTTTGTTGGCATATGGCTTTTGTTTATAACAAGTAGTTTCCGTTACGCTGTTATTATTTTTAAATGTTATTTAAATTTCAACCTTGACAGGAAAATATAAGAATTATAATAATAACGTTTTTAAAGTCAATAAGGACAAGATTCGCCTGCAAAAGAGATGCTTTTCACGACTTTCCTATATTTTCATTTTATTTGACAGCGCCGGCAGACTGGTTAAAAGAAGATTTAGACATAGGTACCTCTAAAAATGTTATAGTTGGTACACACTACAAATACCTACCAGCTTTTCGCAATTCTATTCTTACGTTAGAGTGGTCAGAGTAGCATAGATATACTCATGCATAAAGTCAAGTCAACGCAAATAACTATGACTATCAGTGATATCGAATGTACTCGCACAGAGCAACTGCCTGCAAACACGCTTAGTTTGCAGGCTCGAACGTTGAGGGACGACGCAAGAGTTTTAAGAGACTTCTTATGATATATCTATGTATCATACTCATATTATAAATGCGAAAGATTGTGAGTATGGATGGATAGATGGATGTTTGTCCCTCTTTCAAGCAAAAAAAAACATCAATTTCAAATTTGGAACACAGATAGTTTATAACCTAGATTAACACATAGGATACTTTTTAACCCGGGAAAACATAAAATCCCTCGGGAACGCGGGTGAAACCGCGGGGCGGAAACTAGTAGTAAATAATAATAATAATATTATGTAATATAGGTACTTTTAAATCACACGTTTATTTTATTTTCCATTTTGTGACAATCGTGGAATGTCTGCATGCTGCAGCTTAAGTACTTACACGGACGGCGGCATCGCCCGACATCAAACGCGTTGCCACACTGTAGGGAGAATAGTTACACTGTGCTAATACGGATTTAGTCCCAAGCGATCATTCAAATACTATTTAGATCGTGCACTGTACTATAATTGTCACTGACATTCATCATTCGACATGAAAGTATACGGTGTGATTGTTTATCGTATAACTACCCTTCGTCCCGCGGTTTTACCCGCGTTCCCGTTAATTTTATAATTTGAAAAGTAAATCATCATCATATCAGCCGAAAGACGTCTACTGCTGGACAAAGGCCTTCCATAGGGATCTCCACCATGGCCGATCTGCAAAAAAATCACGTCGATTTGTCGAAGGACAAAACAGAAGGACAGGGCAGTTTTAAATAAAATCTTTTAGGTAGTTACACCAACGTATTTCATTTTTATCATCAAAATTAAACCACTATTGCCTAAATGGCAACGGCAAGGCAAAGGATGTCGATCTTATTAGATAAGCATTAATTACTACATTATGTAGAATAAAATAAAAACTGTATTAGAAGTATGTATGAGTCAGTAATTCAAAATACCTTAGCAACGAGAATGGCGTGACGTCACGATCAATTTCTCTTATCAAAAAGGAGGTAACCGATTTATAACTATCAGTAGAATCAATATGTTCAGGACGCATTTTCGAGGAAAAATTCTATCCTGCATTTTAACTACATTGAAAATAATCGGGGATCCCTTCCGAAGAAAACTATAAGTGCCTACAAGTAATAGGTTCATAAACATTAACAGGAAAAATACAGGAATGTAGATGAAGGTTTATGGCCCGCAGTTGGAATTGTCGTGAAATATTCACGATAAAAAAAAATTACGGATTGCCCAATCGACTGGATTTTATTTAATAGTCGTTTTGAAATGCTCCGAAAAATACAAAAAAAAATTACGGTTATAAACAGTTAGTAGTTTTTTCAAATCAAAGTGAATAAGACCCTATTCAGAATAAAGAAGCATTGAGACTCCCGACACACTAGAGAAGAGGTGATAATTTTCAAACGGCTGAGCACATTTCCTTGAAACAGATAAGAACACTCTCGATTTAAGATACCTTTCAAAGGAAAGAAAAACACAAAATCGGTTCAGCCGTTCAGGAGCTATGCCACAGATACACTACAACCTTTTAGTAACAACACTCTTTTACGTCGGAGGTTAATAAACTATGAAACAAAATGGCATAATCTAAAAGTGTAAGCAAAAACATGCAGTATCCACATATCACGTAGGTAAAGATTACATCATTATCGCGAACGACTAACATCTGGACGTCATTGAACCAAAATTAAATAACAAAGGAGCCACAAACTCTTTGATTCGTAAAGATTTTTACTAAAACATCCTGTAGTCCACGGCGTATTGGAAGACGGCCAAGCGGGAGTCGCCCGGTAATTGCGACCGCCGAATTATGGGCTATGAAATAGTGACGAGTCGCAAGACGTGCGTATGCGCACCTGTCATTGCAATGATTAAAGGGGATGGTACACGGTTGTCGACCAACCGCAAACCAAGGACAAACATTAGCAAAGTTCTACACGTATACTACGTGTAGATCAAAATTGTCAACGAAATAAGGACACAATCTCAACGAGTCTCAAACTGAAAGAGTTTACTTTTAATACTAAGAATAGCTGGAGCCAGCTTACAATATGCTCGACAGTACCTAGATGAGTTATGAGAACTTTCGTTCTGTTTTAGAGTATTTTTAAAAAGTGACAGAGATGATAATATTTTTTTGGCAATACCAATTCTGAACTAATTCCTTGTTACTTAACAGAAATAAATAGTTTTTGAGAATTTCTTTCTCAAGAGTTCAAGAGGTTATATATCCTTGGTTGGTAGCTGGTTCGTAACCGCGTGTAGCAGCCCCTTAACAATGAAATTGTGATCAGCAGGTGAGATGGTATTATGCAACACGTGCTTGATCAATGCTCGTGGTTGATATTATATTTTAAGAATTACCTAATCGTTTTAATAGCGAATGTCGTGCTGCCAAATTGCTACGGTTCCAAAAATAAAAGTTATTCCTATACATCCTACTTTCTAATTCAAACAAAGTCCCCCGCCACGTCTGTCTGTCTGTCCATCTGTTCGCGATAAACTCAAAAACGACTGAACGGATTTTCATGCGGTTTTCACCAATAGACAGCCAGGTATGTTCAAATAGCTAGGGTAGGACGCTGTGACAAAATACTAAATTTGTAACTGCGCCGCCGGTTGAAAAAGATTGGGAACCACTGAGCTAAGCTATAAATCATTCCTTTCGACTAATATTTGACCCGGCCTTTCATGTTTTACGGTCAGTTGCTCTTGCGTCTAATCGTTACGTTGAATGAAACCTATTTTAAATTAACTCTAAGAGTTTCTTAGTCGGATAATTATAAAGTCACTGACTCATTTTATCTGTGAAGTTTTCCACTAAGGTCAGTTTGGGAAAATTGCAGCTTATATGGTTGGTATCTTACATAATTAAAACACTAAGGGGGGCTCGTGAATATAAATTGAACTTTTAAATCATCATGCCCATAAATTAAGGGTGGAACACGGATCAAATCGCGAAAATACGCTTTGTTTAGACGATTTTTTGACGAATCCTTTCGTCTAGAAATTTTACGAAAAATATATGTTATAGTTTAGTCATGTTTAGTTCATCATGTTTAAATTGTATTGAATAAAGTTGAAGTAAACATACCTGCATTTGGAAAAAAAATCCTATATGTGATAGAACCCACAAAAAATAATTGTTAAAATCGGTTATGCATAAACAAACATAAAAAAGACCCAAATTGAGAAAAACTTAATTTTCACAACGAGGCATTTCTCAAATGAATTTTTAATTGAATCAAACAAACGTGAGTGTTTATAAACTGTGTACCTATAACAGAAAACCTATGATCAGGAAGGATGCTATAACCATAACATTATTACAAAAAGAAGCCAGTAATATCGGGCAAATGTTTTTCTCTTTTATTATGGGACCAACCATATGACATTGCAATAAGGTTAAGGTGGAGGCGTCGGTTGGAGCGCGAAATTCAAATTTTATCACGTTTTTTGCAAATTGCAGCTGAGCCAAAGGTCATAAAGCCGAGCTGTAACATTTTCATGAAATTGTCGTATATGTCAGTAATATACCTTGGAGGAATATGTTGATGATTTCTTTTGTTATTAATCAGTAAATATACTTCCATTCTTCTCGCAAATAACATGTTGATAACTTACGACCTATAACTGAGCTGCAATTTACAAAAAACGTGATAAACTAAAAAGTGAAAAGCCAAAGGTCATAAAGCCGAGCTGTAACATTTTCATGAAATTGTCGTATATGTCAGTAATATACCTTGGAGGAATATGTTGATGATTTCTTTTGTTATTAATCAGTAAATATACTTCCATTCTTCTCGCAAATAACATGTTGATAACTTACGACCTATAACTGAGCTGCAATTTACAAAAAACGTGATAAAATTTGAATTTCGCGGTCCAACCGAAGGTTCATCCTTAATAAGAATCTACATTATACTGTAATAGCTTTCCGCCCGGCAGTTTCATCCGCGATCCCCTAATTTAACCCCTAGGCTCGTGGTTTGAGCTATGCGCTGATAGATTAGTCAGTCTGAATGACTGACTAGTCATGCTCTCCTTTTAAATATATTTAGAAGATCATAGATTAAACAGATGAACTTAATTTCAAAGATATAAGGCTCATTAACCTGTTGGGCCCCCAAAACAAAAATAGAGAGCTGAAGAGTTTGTTTGTTTAAACGCGCTAATCTCTAGTGTTACTGGTCCAATTAGAATTTTTTCTTAACTAATAGGAAGAATAACTAATAAGCTTCATTATTCCGAAGGTTATTGGCTACTTTCTATCCCGGGAACGCGAGTGAAGCCGCGGGGAACAGCTAGTAATTAATATAATCAATAATTAAGCTGAAGAGTTTGTTTGTTTGAACGCGATAAAATATTATTACTTCTCATTCACAATTAATCGTGTGTTAACATAATGGGAATATATTCTTTATTTATCAATGTATGATACGAAGGTTACAGGAAAAACGTGTCAGTGATAATAATGTATGCAACAATGTATTTTGAATTCAATAAATACAATACAAAATACTTTAGCCCTCAGGGGTCTTATAAAGGCGTTACCCCTGGTTAGAAAGTTAGCCTACAACTGAGAAGAAACGGGAAGAAACTCAGCCCGGTTACAAGTAATAGTACGTTAACTAGAGGCCAAGGCGTTAAGGTTTATATTTTAAAACGTGAATCAAAACTTAAGTCACTGTGTAGATTGAAAATAAACTTAACGACTTCGAGACATTTTTATATTGATAACAGTCCAGCGTAATTCATCCTATTCGCAAACGACACGGTATGTTAACATACCTGTTTTTTGAGATCGGTAAGGTCACCAGATAGGTCCAGCTCCACGTCATCCCGACCGACGACGCACAACGCCAGTTTTTTGACGATCACCTTCCTTGGATCGTTGGCATCTGTTACATAATACATTTTTTTTAAGATTGATGATTTCTATTACAAAAATAAATAAGGTATTATCGTTTATCGTGATCTTGGTAACGACGATGACAATCACAAGGTAAACCTTGATTGCAACGTCAAAATCAAAGCTATTTATTAACTTAAGGTCACTTATGAAGGTCAAAGCAACTGAAGTTACCACCGTCTCTGAAGTCAGCCTACAACTGAGAAGAATGGGCAAGAAATTCAGCTGAGTAATATTTTTTTAAGAAAATGTTTTCTGGACAATGTTAGGGCTATTTATTTGGCTTATATCTATGGTTATTCATAACAGCCTACAACTGAGAAGACCGGCAAGAAATTCAGCCGAGTAATCGTTTTTTGTCAATCTAAGGCTTTATTTTTTCTTTGACATATATTTATGAATTATGAATAACTAGCTTCCACCCCGCGGTATCACCCTCGTACAAGAGGGGTGTGAGTAGGTTTGTTATTTCTTTACGCTTAAACGGCTGGACCAATTTTGATGAAAGCGGTATGGAGGTGGCTGACACCCTGGATTAACACATCTTGGGAAAACATAAGATGCCTCGGGAACGCGAGTGAAAACACAAATAGCCAAAAAGTGCCGGCATTATAATGACGCACTATTTCATACGATACTTCCCTCACACACACTTTATCCTTCCAATTGCCACTTTAGGCAGGTTTTGGAGAGTACTCGACACATACATTATGTATTGTGTTTACTAATAAATTGATAAGATAACCTTATATGTGACAAAAAGTGATAATGATATCAAACTTATCTGTTGTTCGGAAGCGATAGACAATTGAATATTTTACATTTGTAAGTGCCTTATTACGACCTAAACTGAAAAAACTACTTGTGAGATTGAGTTTTGTCTATTTTAAGTGCTAATGCTATATCATTGTGAAGACATTTATGCATATATTTGTCATATTTTTTTAATTAATACAGTACTCCTATGCTAGCTGAATGCACTCCACTCTTATCTTGACATTAGATAAACAGTATGTAGCTCTGGCTTTGTCGGCAAAACTTTATAGTAGCATTTTAAAATCTAAAATCACTTTGATAAGGTATAAAACTCACCAACAATAACAGTCCCAATTTGAGCCTGTCCTAACAACGCCTCCTTATACTTCCGTAAGGACTCATCGTCCTGGTCAGCAGCCAGGATCTCCTCAATAGTCTTCTCTGGGGGAGGCCTGTATGAAGACTTGATTTCTTCTTCCTCCTCCTCAGGAGTGATTGCTACTTCTGGTTCTCCAGACATTCTGTGTTAAGAAATTTGATTTGAAAACAGCGACTGGATGCTACTCATTAACTGATGTCAAAAACATTACCGCTGGCATGGCAATGGTGTCAATTCTGTTTACGAACTTAACTAATATTAGACAAGTCACCTCCCTTTCAAGTTAACGTTATTGAAAAAAGACAGAACATTTTTAATGCTGTCAGTTTAATCCATACCTTCATAATGTAATAAAGATCGCGCTTAAATTCATGTTGAAATATGTGATCGGATTAAACTGACAGGACTAAAATATCTTGCATCCCTTTCTTATATTTACTATTAGAAAGAGATATAGTGAGATTAAATTTATTTAGTTCGTAAACAACAGAATCGGCACCAATGAATGATTTTATGAAGATATTATAATAGACTTAAAGAATGGGATTTCAAATAAACATTGGTTGAAATAATCACAAAATAGGTGTGTCAAGCACGTGAATATGAATTATGATGATGAAAAACATTGTAGTCACATTTCTATTATTGTTAGTTATTTCCTCATGTGCTACTAAGGATTGTATTTTACCTAACTGTTACACTACTGTTAAAGTGTAGCTTAATTTGACTATTGGTATTTCAGATTTCTTTTGATAGTACAGTTAAAACCTTCTATAAAAGTCCCAATGCAACCATGCATATTTAAATAACTCTTCTTAAAACAACCAAATATTTATGTCCCTTCAATGTCATTATAAATGGTTTTGACCGCATTCTGTACAATACATTGGAGTCCTAATTGACTAAACCTAATTTGTCTACAACAAGCTTTCGTAGATCACAGCTTGATGCATCTCTTTTTAACATAGAAACTTGGACACAAAGAAAAGGGATTCATAAATAATTGGAACTACTAATACACTAGTATTACAAACCATGATGATCGTTTGCCGCTTTAAAGTGATAATTACTGAAAATTATAGATTATTTTCTAGGTTTGCTTTGTATCATAACTGTCAGAAACTTTCAAGCTTAATTACAATTAATTCTTATAACAAACCACTACAAGGATCGGGCTGAAATTTAACATACAGATAGCTGTTGAGATGTATGCATCCACTAAAAAAGTATTTATGAAAATTCAACCTCTAAGGGGATAAAATAGGGGATTGCAGGTGAAACTGCAAGGGGAAAGCTAATGTTAGCATAGCAATACATCTTCAAACACTCACTGCTACAAGTTGACAAAATCAATGCTGATATATGTGTTATAGACTAGTGTCATCTACATTTTATCCTTCAATATCAGTGACTAAAAAAACAATATGTGTTAATTTGTGCTGCTAAAAGGTGTGTGTCTTATGATACATAATTATGCAAGTATGCAACATTTTGATACATGCATTGAATATAATTCAGTCATGATTCATAACCTATAATACCTAACTGATGTTTTAAAACTCATGATAACACAATTTAAACACAACTATGTGTAGTTCGAATGAGGGAAATTAAACATTTTGGATATTTCTTGGACTCTTGGTGCCACCCCTAAAAAGTTCAAAAATTATTTCGATATCTGCGGATCCCAGTGCATGTTATTTTTCATTTGAGCGAGCGGTGCATCAAGCGCTAAAACTATTGACGGTTAATCAAATACGGTCTGGGTACCGTACCGGCTTCGGGATTCGTCATTGCATGCAAGCGCAAGGCTTCCAGATAATGATCACTAGACTATGAGACGGACGAAAATCAATCATTATAAACTTACGTCTTTTATTTAGATTCCTTCAAACGAAACTCAAGAACACTAAAAATCAGCGGCTAACCGAACGAAATGAAATAATTATTTTGCAATTTGTAAAATCTGTAGATCAAAAATGACGGACAAAATGCTTCCGGCCGGTCATCGAACTCAACGCAACGAAATAATTTATTCATGGAACCGCCCATTCAATATTCTAGCGTTTTGACACATAAATGAACGATAAGGCAAACTGCATAGTCAAGTATATCTTTCTCGTTTTAACATCTAACACCTTCCTTGTCATTTCACGAATATAAGAAAGAGATGCATATACAATACCAGCCACAAAAATATATTTTGTTTAATGGATATTGGTATTGGAACGCGCCCGCGCCGCGCATCATTTTAATTATTTTACCCAAGTCAAATAATTCGATCTAAATCTTATAGAAAGGAGTCAAATCAGTCAAATCGAGATCAGGCAGTTCTTAATAATTCGGATTCGAATCACTACAATAAATACATACTTCACGACATGGCGACGTTACTCGCGCGCATCGTTCAACTCGTATTGTAATGTTTGGATTCGAATCGTTCAACTCGTTCGTCCGTTCATACCACATGCTTGCCGCTTGGGCCTTGGACTTGACGAGAGATTCCTAACATAGCACGCGCCATGGCTCTCTGAGATGGGACTACTTAACTTCAATTATTGGACTCCCTATCTTGAATATTCTGTATTTTTATTTTTTCTCTCATAAAAACGTTCATGCGTTTCTTGCCGTACTACGGTAACGGGTAAAACTCTATTGAGCGTCTACGCATATTCTGCATCGCGCAAGCGCGCGTCGGCTGTGCCGACTGTTCCGACAAAAACTGTTATTGCTCCGTATTTAGTGTGTCGAGCGCTTTACAAGTAGTATTTCTGGAATCTACACAGTATGACCAATCCAAAAATATAAATTTCGTCCATACCAGGCGAAAGAATTGAGCAAAATTTTTGGTTGAAAAAAAAATTTTTGTCAAATCATAGAGGTTTGAAAAAAAATTTTTAAAAAAAAATTTTTTTAGACTATAAGGATGCGAAATTTGGTCATAAATAAGTTTACTAAATTGTCTATCGTAATAATAAAAAAAAATATAGTGTTATCGATCAAAAAGTAGCCAAATCATATCGGTAAAGTTGCTTGATGCGTGGTTTCGACATAAAGTGACGTCATCCACTCGATTTTTTACTATAATGGCAATAAAACGTTATTTTTCTGTCATTTTAATATAAATCTATATTTATTTGAGCTCCGATTGCAATTTAAATCACAAAGATAGCTGTAATGGCAAATTTAGGAGAAAAAGTTGTTTTGGACGCTACCCCCGTTGCGTGTCGCTTGCCGTAGTACGGGAAGAAACGCGCAAGAAAAATTCTATAAATACCTATCGACGCAGCAAGGGATAATAATATCTTTTTAAAACAAAAACACAAGTGTCACTTTTGACAGCCACTCTTACGGCTTTATCAGTTTGGCCCATGGTCATCGTAATCACAATATGGCGCATTTGACGCATGTCACCGATGACGACTTCGATTCACAAGGCTCGAACGGTGATTCGGTACGCGTTTTAGCACGCTCACATATTATAATCATAATTCGGAATGCCGCCTACATTCCGAATCATGATTATTAACATGCGTCAACATCGGACCACAGATTAATAAATAGTACTAAAGTCGGAGAACTAAAGTAGATATGAAGGAATCGAAGGGACAAATCCATGGAATCCAAATTTCGTATTGGATGTTTCTTAATTCAACATTTAATATAACTTTAGTTTAGTTTTGATTTTCAGTTATATATTGTAATCTATGACGGAGGACATTATTCGGACCGATCCGAACTCGATCTACTGTTGACTAGTGTTGACACAACGTCAAGCTAAGATTTTTTAATTACAAATAAAACTCTAAAAACATTGATATAGAGACTAAAATTACTTGAGATATTGTAACGTTCCGTCGATTTGTATGGCGTGCGTCAGTGCCGTCAGTCCACAGACAGAGTACATTTTCATGTCATACATAACATACCTAACGAAAAGTACAAAAACAAAATGAATTACACAGTAGATTGCACCTAAATAAGTTTAATAAATTATAATGCTTGTAAGTTCTCTATTGCATAATATTAATTTCTTAGTGTTACATAATTTTTTGTCCCTCTTTAGCTTATATAAAATACTGTTTCACAGAAAAGGAGATTATCACCTCTACAAACAGTATTGAACCATTATAAGTATCAAATAAGACCATGTACATCAGAAACTCAAAATAAAGAAGATGAAAAGGAGAAAGAACTGGCCAGGATAGCTAAGGATGTAAGATTAGTTAACCTCAAAAGTATTTTTTTATAAGAGCTTCAATCTCTAAAATAGGACTAGAGTTTACAGATTGCAAATCACTGTCAACGCACAAGTTGAAACAACCAGCAATTTAGGCTAGTTGGAATGGTTGGTTAAGACAGTACCTACCATACCACGGGTTGTAGATTCGCTCCCATGCAATACAAACATTTGTGTGTATAAACATAATCTGTTTGTCTGGTTTTTTTTTATCTATATACTTAAGTATATAGTTCTGTCAGCTGGATACTTTGTTGTATCAGTAACCTTATTACTGATTAAGAAGCAGTTCTGTCTTTTGTAAATGTAAACACATAGCATGCTGTGCTTACCTATAATTGATTATGTAAGAAAGTGGTGTACCACCCTAAGGTTGAATGTTGCTTGCAGATTCATAGGTGATAATGATTAGTTTCGCTTGCAGATCAATCTGACTACTGTGACAGCTTTTAGTTTGAACTTTCAGTAATATCGTTTTAGTTTGAACCTTATTGTAATTTTCGACGACTAGGAAACTAAATCAAAACTAGCACACCACTTTCTTGGCCGACCTACCAAATTGTTTCTTATTTACCATTGTAACAGCCGTTGGTAAACCTTAAATAAATAAGTATGTATTTACAAAAAACGACGAAATCCGGAAGGTAGCTGGGGGAACCTGGACGAGGAAGGCACGAGACAGACAGGAGTGGAAGAGGTTGGAGGAGGCTTTTGCCAGTGGGCAAACAGACCCTTAAAAACATTACTAAAAAATAAAACAAATAAAAATTATTGTAGTAGTCTGAATAAAGAGCTTTATTATTATTATTATTATTTACAAAAAATATATAATAACAGTTATCTGGTTTCGATAGTACAAGCTCTACTTAGTTTGGGATCAGATAACTGTATATGAAGAATGTGCCAAGATATTTATCTAATCATGTTCCCAAATTGTTATTACAGGCATCCATAGACGAGCCACCAACAGCATGTTGCCGTACTGGTTGTGCTAACTGCGTGTTCATAGTATGGGCAGAAGCTTTGGCTGCGAAAATGCAAGATGCTGGTCCCGAGATAGCTGAGAAGATATTGAAAATGGTGGATGATCCATCTTTAAAAGCTTATTTAGAAATGGAGCTTAGGTTACGAGGCATAAAAAAATAATTTATGTTGATTTACAATGATCCTGTTATTTATAAAGTAAATTAGTTTAATCTCATTATATCTCTATCTAAAAAAAAAACAAGATAGCAAATTTTTGTCCTCTCCAGCAAATGACGATGACATGGACTCATTTGACAGCATTCAAAGTGTCATATGCTTTTTCAATAATGTTTATAAGAGAAGTGAAGTGACAAATATTATTTTAATTGTAACAAACAGAATCAGCTCCAGTGACAGTATTTCCTTTTCATCTTTTGGAAACCAAGAAAGAGTCATTGAGCAGTATGAAAAAACAATATGAGAAACATTCTATTGGACATAGTCTAATAATTATTAATATCAAAATGAAAACTTTTTTAAAAATTTACAAATTTTATGTATTCAGTTATATGTCAGAGATGTTAACCATTTTTAGAACTAAATTTATTTGAAGATTGCTTACCTATTTAAAAAAATAATACAATTCAGTAAATCAATGTTATACTATACATTATATATTAGACTGTACATTATGAATTAAAATGATAATTTTATTTGAATCAATAGGGACCTGTTACTGAGTATGCATGTACCTATAGAAATATATATTTAATGATACCCCTTAATTTGTAAATATTGTAAATAGTATAGACAATTTATTAAATACATAAATATACTTAGATATTCCCATAATATGTTGTTTTATATATGTTTTGCCCAAACAATACTGTTTTTAACCCCCGACATAAAAGAGGAGTGTTATAAGTTTGTATATGGCATCATAGCTCCTGAACAGATGGACCGATTTTGATAAGGTAAGTTTTTTTGTTTGAAAGTGTTCTTAGTTTCAAGAAAATCCGCTCTAGCATTTGAAAATGATGACCAATTTTCTTGTGAGATTCGGGAGTTTCTTTTCAATTTCGTCAAGATCGTTTGAGCAGTGACAGAAAAACATAAAATAATACATTGTGATTTACTCCATCTATTGCCTTTTATGTAAACTAATATTACATTTTATAAAGAGGCACCGGAGTAGAATATGTACCTATATTTCCGCTAGATAGCGTTAGTAAGATTTAAAATACACACAGTAGATATTTAATGAAGTCACCCTCCGCGTTTGTCTGTCGTTATCTATCTGTATATCCGCTAACTCCTAAACCACGCAACGCATTTTGATGCAGTTTTATTATGTTGTAAATATAACATTTATTTATTTATTTTTTAAATTACACTCGTGTGAAGCTAGAGCAGGTCGCTAGTAGGATAACATTGCTCTGAATTTTTAGGGTTCCGTAGGTACTTAGAGGGGCTGAGTAAAATAGACTTGAAATATCTTACATTTAATATGTATTTCTCGTCCTACGCCCGAAACTATAGTACCTACCAACCTAATAACTAGAAATAATAAAAAACAATCATAATGACCTTTTTTCCTTTTGACCTTTAGTGTATAACGTAACCAGTGGTGCACTAAACGTAGGTAGGTAGTTAGTATATTTGTTGTTTTACAAAATATAACTAATTAAGAATTCATAATTTACCTACCGCCAGACATTTCCTGTAATTCATGATTGTCATTAAACTTACGTTGTTAATGAGATTAGCGCATTCAAACATAACATTCTTCAGCTTTATTAAATTAAAATAGATGTAGCAATTATTAACACTCATTATTTTTTAAATAATTTAAAACCTTGAAATGTCTTAGAAATAACTAATATTTTTAATTTTTCATACCTACTTTGATTCATTTTATAAAAAATAATAATGTACGATTGGTCTAGCTTCTTGCGAAAAGTATTGAAATAGTTCGCTAACACCTGTAGCTAACACTATTCTAATTATGTTCTTTAAAAGAAAAATACAGTTAACATAAAAAAACAATGTTATTAAACTAACTGTTTTAAGACCTTTTTCAAGTCAGTAAACTTACCTACTTTCTAGGCATTGTATATCTCTATCAAAATATTTAAAGAACACTTACCTACTAAAGCCGGGCTTGAAATGAAATTTACTCAAGTATCATCTAAGGTAAATACAATTTTCTTTATACTTCAATGACCCGTATCCCGATTTCGTTTATTTACATAACTGGTTATCCTAACCTAAGCAAACAAACGCAATAATCCTATCTATTCGTAGACACTTCAACGATACCTGCTACGGACGCTACGGTGCCGGTTCGGTCGAAAAAAAAGAAAAACTATGCTACGGCTTACGGCGAAAAAAAATATTTTAACACAAATCTATTAACGAAAGTTTGCTTGCCCACTCAACTGAGGCCTAAGTTGATAAAGAAGTAGTTGGGTACCTATTAAGAGGATTACTAACGCCAATGACCTTGACAATTTGTCCATAGAAATAAGTACTCAAAGCCTGCTAGGAGTCCGCGGGTGGGATCTAGACGGGAGCCTTGGGTTTATGCTTGATTTTTATTTATTACTTTAAAATGATTGATATAAAAATAATTTTAACTAATACAAATCTCCTTTTTTGGTGTAAGATTCAATTTACATAGGATAAGCCGTTTTGTCAATAATTTCCCGTTTAGGTTAAAATTGCATGTGATAGGATATTTTTTTCCAAATTCAGGGATGTTTAGGTACTACATCAATTTTATTCAATACAATTTAAACATGATGAAATAAACTATAACATATATTTTTCGTAGGACTAATAAACGAAACGATTCGTCAGAAAAAACTGTCTAAACACAGCGTATTTTCGAGATTAGATCCGTGTTCCACCTTAAGAAGACAAGTAACAAGTAAATTTGTAACTTTAGTTCTAATGTGCTTGCGAACAAAATGGTTTTACGATAACCTTTCAACGTCGTTTCAACTCTTCAAGATCATTATGAGATGATAGCAGGATATTATAGATACATGTGTATAGTGGTTTATTTAACTTATTACTAAGGAAGACGCAGCGTGTGCAGGCCCTACAAGTTGGACCGACGATCTTGTGAGGGTCACGGGAAACCGCTGGATGCGGGTAGCGCAAGACCGGCCATCGTGGAGATCCTTAGGGGAGGCCTTTGTCCAGCAGTGGACGTCTTTCGGCTGACATGATACTACTAAGGTAGTAAAAAAACATACGGCCCACTTGATGGTAAGCGGTTACCGTAGCATCACTCGCGCGTTGCTGCTCCTTCTTGAAGACCCCAATACTGTACTCCCTTTGCTTGGGAAAACCATGGTGGTTTATTTATACAGGTTGAACTGTAACCCGCCCCTCTCTACGGCGCAGATAGCAATCTCAGTGGGGATTTAGTCGGTACGAGGTAGAGGTTTATTATTTTTTTAATTTCTCAACTAGTTTTTGTCTGCTTCTACTGTATCCCTAAGATAAACGAGATATTTTTTTTTATAAATCTTTCAGTGGATTGAATAATTCCAGACCGACTTTATGTTGATTAGCCAAATAAGTCTGGCTTAAGCACTTTGTTTTCAAAGAAGGCCTGTCTTCAAAGGTAATTTCGATAAAAGGGGTGTTTTATTATCTAGAATTTTTCTATTACCTACGCACACGCGTGTATCAAATTTGCCGCACTTACAATTTCATATGATAATATAGATGGCACGTGGCAAACTTTAGAAACGATTTTCATGTCCCTAGCATACCCATATCTAAAAAGTTACATTGTTAGCCTTATTATGTACCTACTACCCGTTTACTTCATCAAGTTGGTCGTTACCTCGTTTCGCTCTTGTTATTATTTTATTTGTAGGTACCTATGACGTCATTCTGCCGAGACGGACTTATTTACAATTATTTATTACAAATAATATACAAAATTCACTAATCCTAAATCTTACATTATTGACTAAACAGTTCATCCTGATATTATGTGAATCTTACAACAAAAACAAGGTAATACCTAGATTTTTTTACAATAATCATTTGAAAATTAAATTATACTAACTATAAATATTTGTCTACAGCTAGCAAATAGTCAATAGAAATTAAAAGGACGTATAAATAGAAATAAAATTCATACAATATTTTTGCGAAGCATAAATCCATCATTCGTCCCTCTAAATCCCGGGCGCCTAAACATTGGGTACCTACTTACTTGGTTATATATGGACGAATTATCAAGGTTTTTTTTAAAGGACTAAATTGGTAGCCTCTAATGGCTGCAGCAACCTTACCGGATTATCAAGGTTATTGGCCTTAGTCAATAAAGGCTTATTTAATTTAACCATATTTTTAGTCTTTATTTTAGTTGGGAACCACGCGAGGAACGTGTCGACGCTGTTATATCATACATAATGTAGTTCAAAGTCTGGATACCTTCGTCAAAGAGTACCTACAAAAAGCTCAAACGTCAGAAATCAATTTATTATCTGTCACAGTTACTTTTGGGTCTGTACTCTGTCACATGCCAGCATCAAAGATTATGTAATCCAAAGGATTCCCAAAGGTGCTTATTTGCGTAACAACTAAAATTTTGAGTCATTATTCACATGTAAGCACACTTGCTTTTCCCCGCGGATTCACTCGCGTTCTTTAGATAAATAGTAGGTACCTACAGTGGCGAAGGGTCCATACAAGCCGATTCCCATCGGCTTACCTTTTAGAAATCCCAGTCCCACAGATTCATCATTTCAAAGCCACTTTTATTTAAAATACACTGTAATTAAGTATAAAATTATCGGTGTTTTTTGAACGGCTTACCCTCGCCATAATTTTACCCCTCGCCACTGGTACCTTATGTTCTACTCCGTATCATCATAGGCTATCATCGTGTTCGGTTCAGCAGTTAGGCGTGAAAAGTTGAGAGACAGAGTTACCTTCTCATTTCGCATTTATAGTAAATTTCATCCACTTTCAAATATTTATGGTTAATTCTGGTTCGTTCTTTCTCAGAATCAAGCTTAATAGAAACAGGCATATTGAATAACTTCAGCGTATTATCAGGTCGTTTACCCGCGTGTAGGTTTATATTGAGTTATTGGAAATGCATCGAATGCGCTTATCTGTCTGGAAGAACTGCCGTGGCGTGGGTGTGAATTTAATGATTATAATAATTATATTCATTCTTAGAAAAGGGGATTTAATCTACGCAATCTCGGGAAAATATGCAAATTAAATTGAGATCAATTTAGCTGATTTGCTTTTTTTTATTAAAGTGCTTGTTTTCGTTATTTTTAATGTATACCTACTTACTTTATGTTACATTTCGGTCTGTTTTATTTAGGTACTTGTGTTCCTAATTGAACTTGTATTTCAGGTAGATGCAATTGTAACTATCGACGTTCATAAGTGTGCCTTAACAGGGCCTAAACTTAATAAATACCTAAGTTTTGAGTTTAAGTTTGGGTTTGAATATTAAATGCGAAAGGAGGTGCTCGCAACTCCATTCCAGGTAGAACAAAAATCTTTCACTCTTAAATGTGCCTAAACCACTAAACCGATCGCGATAACATTTTGCCTATGATTATGGAGAAGCTACTTTTTATCTGTTGAAACCACAGTTTGTGAGTATGGATTACCTATGGACCTAGTATTTGTTTGTTATATTTGTATTATTTTCAAAGTTATTTGTAGAAGTATACTTTTATTATAGGATCAAGTTTGAAATAGCGAATAAAATCACACTTCTCATTTATTTGAACGAGGAAGGTTCCGTTGATGTTGGTGCAAAACTGCAAATTTTGTCCGGTAAGGTTGTTGCAGCCATCTGAGGCTACCAACTTAGACCTTTAAAAAAAAAAAAAAACTGCAAGGTTACAGTACAATTCTTTCAATATACCACTAGTTTTATCTTGGCGCTGATACAGTGACAATGAGGAATAACAACAAAAAAATCTAATTAGCCCGTCAGTTAGATTATGAAAAAAAATTTGGATACGTATTTTTTATTTTATCAAATCAATAAGAAATTACAAAGATAAGTCCCATCAAAGTGCAGGATTGGGGCTTGTGACGTCATCGTACAACTACTTTTTAGTACACTTTTTGCAGACCGGAAAATTTTAACGCACTGTATCTTCGTTATTTTTTGTTTTCGGATCAAAATAAAAAATACGTATCCAATATTTTTTGATAATCTAACTGACGGACTAATTAGATTTTTTGTTGTTATTCCTCACTCAGTTTCTTTAGAATTAATCAATAATCTAGGTCTTATTTGCAGTTCAAAGATCAGCTCATTGACGAAGGTTATTTTGCAGATTAAGGGATGGTTAATTTCACATCTTAATTTTTAAGAATCGGCCTGCTTTTACTTACCTCGTAAGTTAAAAATGTCGTCAAGCAACTACCTACTGGTGCAATCCTGCAGATTTACTTGAGAGACACTCCCCGTTTAGACTTACTACCTACGGCCACATCTTATGATTGTAAGCCAGCGGTCGGCAACCTTTTGGCAGACAAGGGCCACATAGTGGCAAAATGAGGCAGAGGCAGGCCACACTTCTTCATAATTTTAATAATAGGTAGATATCTATCTATAGGTATATACCTAGGGTTACTTTTCAATGAGGTTCCCAAATTTTTAGGGATTATTGTAGGTACTTATTATTAAGAACTACATTAACAATGGGACCAACCCTGAAATCTCGAGCATCAAAGTAGGTATATATCTAAATGTTTCGTTCGAAGATTTTTGTTTTATGAAGAACAGACGCGGGCCGCAAGCAGAAGGGTCACGGGCCGCGCGTTGCCGACCGCTGTTGTATTTTATTTTTATTTTCTTTATTAGACACACCAACAGTATACACATTAAAACACAAATAAAAAACTACAAAATCTGATGTGTACACCTATTATAGGCGTGTACAGCATTCACAATTTCCCGACACAAAAAATAAATTGGAAAAAATGCATAAAATAAGGGAGACTTTTAAATAAATAAACAATGATTTAAGTCTAGTAAAAATTATTAATACACTGACGTACTTACAAAAGATTTCAGTATCTTCCGTCTAAAGTTAAGCAACGAATCGTGGAATATATCAAGTTGTAAGCAAAGGCACAATAAAAAAAAATATTATGTCAATGAAAGTTCGTTATCAAGTTATCAAATTGACTGCAAAAGAGCAAATAATAAATTGTATAACAACTGATTGTTTTATGAATATTATTTACAACGGACAGATAGCTAGTAACATTGGTCATACGTTATCAGAGATCAACAAGGGGCAATAAACAGTCTTGATAAACTTTACTACTATTGTAAGGGGAAGTGCTCACATGTGTATTGTGTAACGTTAGAAAAAAAAAGTGGAGTGGACTGACCTTGAGTATAAAGTTTGAAATTGATTTCGCTATTTAAAGCGACAAAATCCGAGAATGATGATTCTAGATTAAGTTTTTCTATGTTGCAAGAGGTTTGTAAAAATATTTGTTAAACTAGAGAATATGTGACGAGGAATAGTGTTTTTTTTTTATTTGAATTTTTTGTTAGTAAAGTAAAAATCGTGAAAAATTCATTCGGTTAAGGGCATACCACTTTTTAATACTAAAAATATTTCTTTCTCTTATTTGTGCCATCCAAATAACTTCAAAATACATACATTCTGAGAATAACATAAAACCGTATTTTTTTACTAAAAGTACGCTTCTCCTGTCTTCGTCAATTTTGTATGGGACGGATTCGCGGAAAGCATCCTCTTAAGGATTGGTCACACTTGTCAGCTACGCAATAGTAGACTTTATTACCAAATTCCTAAAACTTTAATTGCGCTACGCAGTATCACGGCTATTAAATCCTGGTGAGTAACAAACATATACACAGCAGGAAAAGTATATGAGGCAAATAATGCAAGTTATGCATAACATGTTTAAAAAAATATTGTAAAGTCGACATAATTTTTTGGACAGTTTGCAATACTTGCTTTCGAAACTGGATTTTTTGAAAGGTCTTAAAGCGAGGTGCATAATGATTGATATGTGCGTGTGAAATCTTTCAATCTTTTTAATTATTTTTTGTTAATATTGTATACCGAATATTTCCTGTTTCCATGAAATGTAGATATACAACGCAACAAAAAATAGTTGAGATAGTAAAATTAACTTAAAACTGTAAATTTTAGTTGCACCTACTTAAAAACAAATATTAAAACCTGCTTCGCTATAAATAACACAAATATTATTGGTGACAATTAAATTATACGGTTAACATCTGCCTCATTATTTTCATTTGTCTTGCCTCGCGAGACTGCCTTTCCAATACATTGTACACTCGCCTTAACAATTAATATTGTTTTATTAAACGCTCGGTATCGCGTCACTCTGAGTGTAGTGAGCGTACGTTACAATACTGATTATACGGTTTCCAGTTATTTAAGTAGGTACTATAACGGATTTATACATACACCGAGGTAAGTGTTTGAGGATATTTAACTTAAGTTCTGGTTAGCTTACATGTCATAAAATCGATCGGGTATTTAAAAAAAATATTGTACACACGTGTGGCTTGTCGAATCGCCAGTGACTGACTGAGTTGGTTGAAAACGTCGATAAAAACAATTTTGTTTCGATTTCAATTTTAATTCTAAAAAGGCGCCAAACTAGGCGCTGATTTTGTCGCCAATCGCACTAAACTAATTTTATTAACGTCAGCATTATTGAAAAAGGATAAAAAATATTTTAGCTGTCAAATTAGTCTATCATTTAGGTAGGCGGTCGAGAACTTTGATCATTATAGATGGCGAATAATCTCAAGTTGGAATTGGATGGGACTAATTTGAAAGGAGTAAGAGTTAGACCTATTCTTATGATTTTTAAGGAAAGGTTTATACCTAGTGAGATTAATTTTAATCGATTTTGATACAGATTCAATACGTTACAATCTGTAATCCACTATTTATACAATAAACACTTGTGTAAGCATTATGTTTTTTTGTTTAATGACAGAGTCGGTCATAGGGTTTGTGGTCTCTTGAACGGATAAACCGATTTTGATTTAGTGAAAGGTGTCGTATTCGAGTGTTAATAGCTATATTTAAAAAAAAAACTAGTTTCTAGTGAATTTCGGGGAATTCTTATTTTTTTAAAAAAAGGATAACGTTTTTTTTTTATTACATAAAATATAAACGTCTTTTTTATTGAGTGTGCCCATCGCCTGTCTCGCTTGTCCCCGTCAGCTTAGTAAGGGACGGAGACATTCGCCGAGAACATCCACTTAAATAGATATCGTATAGGTAGGTAATGTTTTAAACATCATTGTTTTTTCCATCGCACTGACTAAGTTGCTTCAACATTGTTTAAGCCATAAACAATAATTATGAATAATAGATGAACAGTTTTCCCGTTTCCTCCTTTTGCAGAGCTAAAAACCTACTTTTTTATTTTACCGTGATACTGTCATTTATACGTATTTAAAGTGTGATTCAGAGATAATTTTTAATATACATACATACAGTAATAGCTAAGATCTTCAATAAATCAATCATCTAAACTTGTAATTATTTATCCTATATACGGTATTATTAAAGCGATGCTATTCGTGAAATGATGATTCTGAAATGCGTTTTTCTCTGTACTCTTTGTTCTAAGAGATTTGGAAAAAACTTATGTGAAACTACAGAATATGTGACGGGGAATAGTTTTTTTTTTAAATTGGAATTTTTCATTAGTAACGTCAGAAAAATTCGTAAATACGCCCCTTCTTAAAACTAAGAATACATTCTTGTCTTATTTGGGCCATCCAAATAACTTGAAAAATATTAACATGCATTCTGAAAACCATTAGAAAGGGAATAGTTTTCTTACTTTTTTTAAAAAAGGCTTAGATTCTTTTTAAATAACATAAAACCAGATTTTTTACAAAAAATACGTTTCTCCTGTCTCGCTTGTCACCGCCAGTTTAGTAAGGGATGGAGACATACACAGATAGCCTCCTCTTAATAAAGAAAATAATGCTAATTATATCAATTAGTTATTGTTAAATGAACTTGAGCGTGAAGGAGTCATTCTGACCGTAACCTATTTACTTACAATCTACATAAATAAACAATCGCAAGAAAATCTGTACGTAGGTATATGTCAGATAAATTATATTCAAAGAATTGCGAAATCCATCAATCCTCGAAGCAACCTCATCAAAAAGTAAAGATTTCTATTTCCATACGATCTTATTTCATTGTGAAATTTCACTAAACTTTGCCTCTGAAAATTACTGAAGCTTTCGATGAATATCGAATTTGCCCATTATTCAAAGGTTACATAAAACTTTTGTAAAACCTAGCTTTTAAGATAAGATAGCTCCGGCTCTTTCCATCGTATGACGTAAGAAAGTGAGGGATATATTTAATAGTAGATTATGCACCAAGGGGATAAAGCAGTGTCTTATGTCACGGGCGGGATAGCATATTGGTTCCTGAGCGCAACGAGGGGCTCAAGAGTTTACTATAAATTTGTCACGTCACCTCTTTCTTAAAAACAATATAGCAAACGGATTAATTTGACAGAACCAAAAAATCTTTTATCCTTATGTTTTTTTGTTTGAAAGAGATATAGTGAGATTAAATTTATTTATTTTGTAAACAACTGAGTTGGGTTTTGTTAATGAGTTTATTTATCCAAAGGTTCCTCCTAAACTAATTAACTAAAACTACAACGCTATCAACGTTATGTTAGGTACATAACTGATTATGATTGATGTGTTACGTAGTTGTATGTTAACATAACAGTGACTTCAGAATAACCTTCATATGTCGCGTCACACAATCGTAGTTTGTTAAATAAGAAGATGTATCTTTGTTTGTTTGTCCTATCAGTTACGGAATTTGGTTTGGTAGGAGGTTGACCCCTCTGAGCGTAATTTTAGAAAAGAAAAAAAGGTAATAATATAAAGTTTAATTTAGAAATCGCAATCACAGCTTGGTGGTAGTGACTTCGAATGTTACGAAGAGCAAATGAGTTTGAGCTTTAGGTGAAGGAAATCATCGTAAGGAAACCATTGTACCTACCCTTAAGTCGAAAATCTGTTGCCATAGTGTCGTCAATTGTGCAGCAAAGTGCACTCTTCTTCTTGGCTTTGTATCCTTACCACCATCGGCCACATCGTCAAAACACAAGCCTATAATAGTACATTGTAAAAAAAAAATTGTTTAAGACTCAATACATTAATTAAACTTTTATACATCAATATTTTTACCCTGGGAAAACTCAAGATACTTGGGGAACGTTAATGTAGTTAGGTAAAAGTTTCATTGTTGAATAAAAATTGGATGAACATTTCCAATCAACAACTTCTTATGAATAAAAATGTACACACACAAGTACTTTGTCAAATGAAAATCTTACAGATGTCCAACGAAGCGATCGCTATAGGTGAAGTTGCACTGCTGCGACTGGCTCGCGACAAATTCGTCGCAACGTTTGGTCGCAACCCGACAGTTGCAGCCGGCGCGCCCGGACGAGTAAACCTTATTGGAGAACACATAGATTATTGTGAAGGATTCGTTTTGCCTGTGGTATGTATATCTTAATATATAAAAGAAAGTCTGGTTATAAAAGCTGGACCGATTTTGATGATCGATGAAACGATTCGAGATAAATCAATAAATACCTAGAAAGGTCAACATAAATATGCTAGTCAGTCAATTAATTAAAACTAAATAACACGAGTGCCGTTACAAACTGTCTTGTTACGAGTTGTTTACATTTTCGAACATCAAATACGTAGGTATATTGTTTTCGAAGAATTTAATGGTAGGTAATTCTGTTATAAAATAATTCACTTAAGTACTTATAAATCAATCAATCCCTAAGAAAATTAACCAACGAAATGAAAATTAACGATGTTTTGTATATTATAATCGGATGATCGGGAGCAGGTGGCCAGAGAAAATAATCTTGTGATATTTTAATAGCGAGCAATTTAATGATTACCTACTCTTTCGAAGACAAGCGTACAGTATGAACACAACTTAGATGTAGCATCGGCAAATCGTATATCTACACTTCCGATTTACACAACTAATCAAAATCATTCATTATCGCGTCATTCAACGTTCAACAAGATCATTTTCGCATAAAGTTTGCATTTTCGCATAAACATGGGTAATGTTGTAGGAGTTGTAGATGGGTAAATGATCGATTTATGAATTTTGCCGATGCTTCATCTAAGTTGTGTCATACTGTATAGTATGACACAACTTAGATGAAGCATCGGCAAACTTCGTAAAATTGATCGTTCTTGACAAGAGTGCGCCTACAACATTACTCATGTGTTAAAAAATGATCGGCGAAAATGATCTTGTTGAACGTTGAATGGCGCGATAATGAATTATTTTTATTTTTTGGGTAAATCGGAAGTGAAATGTACGAAAACGATTCGCCGAAGCTACATCTAAGTTGTGTCATACTGTACATAAATTTGAATAGTCAATCCCGTTAGTAAAACAATCTTGATCCAATATTGCTTCGGTTGGAATATATAACAATTTTATATGCATTGATAGTTCAAATTACAAAAAGTTGATTTCGTTCAAAAACTAACATAAACAAACGGTTTTTTATCAAACTATGCTGAGCTAGAGACTATTCAATCGGAATAACATATCTACTAGACTAGAATATCAATGTTTTGTCAAACTAAAGATATTTTGTAATACTTACATGATTAATAAAAGGTAAAAAAAGATAATTGCCTACCCTACTTCCTATTATATATGTGAAAGTTTCAAATGTTTAGATGTATAGATATTTAGACGTTTCAGACTCAATATAAATAATTAGATTTTTTTCTTGTAAATAATTAGGTAAAGGTATATTACTGACATATACGACTATTTCATGAAAATGTTACTAATATACCTTCGAAGAATATGTTGATGATTTCTTTTGTTATTAATCAGTAAATATACTACCATTCTTCTCGCAAATAACATGTTGATAACTTACGACCTATAACTGAGCTGCAATTTGCAAAAAACGTGATAAAATTTGAATTTCGCGCTCCAACCGAACGTTCATCCTTAAAGGATACTTTTTATTTCAAGAAACGCAAGTGTACCTAACCGCAGGGTGGAAACCCGTTCAAAAATAAATTGTAGCAATACTACGATCGTAGCAGGCCGCTACGAATATTCTAGCTAGAAGCTACTTCTAGTGCTACGATGGAAAATTGCAATCAAATAAGCGTTGTTAGATAAGTAAGTCAGAATAGGTATTTTTTTTATGATGGCTCTCAACCAGGTAATTTTTTTTAGTAACCACGCCTGAGGGCACCCCCTGTGGAGTACGGACCTTGGCTCAGAACGAGGGGGAGGACATATCACGAGTTATAACTAATTGTGGGCGGCGGATTACTGTATAAAGGCAATTTTTCTAATAGGAGGTACAACGAGGACATACAAACAAAATGAAAATAAACACAAATTAACATTGCTGAGGCTTCTGAAATATTGTAGGATTATTTATACCTAATGATTTACACTATATATATTAGCAATCATGCTTATAGAAATATTCAAACTGTCTTACTTAAAAAAAGGTGAATACATAGTGAATTGAACGAATATACCTACCCAATAGGCCGGTGTATTTGGCCTATTGGGTAGGTATATTCGTTCAATTCACTATGTATTCACCTTTTTTTAAGTAAGACAGTTTGAATATTTCTATAAGCATGATTGCTAATTTCATCATTTCAACATTTATGAGAATAAATAACTACCAATTAGTAAAAATATAATTTACCCAGATGTGCTTCAATTATAAAAATCTCTTTTACTTTGTAGAAATATGTTTTATATAAAATATATTTTACAAAATATATTTGTTTTACTTTATCCTTTAGAATCTTGGCTAATTAACCTGTTGCCTACCTGTTTAATCCGATTAAGAGTTGGAATTAAGAAATATCAATAATATTATTATTCAGAGTCCGGGTGTAATTATCTATATAAGTATGTATTTACAAAAAAAAAGTAGGATATGTAGTATATCAGTTATCTGGTTTTCATAGTACAAGCTCTGCTTAGTTTGGGATCAGTTAACCGTGTGTGAAGAATGTCCCAAGATAATTATTTATTTATTATTTTTATATATTTTCTATATTTGTAGTAAATAACTGTAATATCTGACTTAATTAATTACTGACGTATTTTGATGATTCGGCGGGTTTCATCCAAAAAACAATAGAATTGACTTCAATCTATATCATCTATACAAATAATAAAGCTGAAGAGTTTGTTTGAACGCGCTAATCTCTGGTGTTACTGGTCTGATTCGAAACATTCTTTCACTAATAGGAAGCTATATTATCCCTGATAGGCTACTTTCTATCCCGGGAACGCGAGTGAAGCCGCGGGAAACAGCTAGTTCGTTATAAAATATTGCAGAACAACTGACGGTAGATGTGTTCAGTGAAATATAATCTATACTAATTACTAGTAATAATATTTAATACAGGTAATGTTTGTTAATTCGGATGTAACAAGTAATCCCAGGAGTCACTGGTCAGATTAAAAAAATTATGTAAAAAATAGGAAGCTACATTATCCCCGTGTGGCTACTTTTTATACGGGTAAAACTGCTGGATACTGCCATCAGCCAGTTGGTCAATATTTAAAAAATTTGATCTATTATATTTAACAAAATTTACAACAACGGCAAGGATCCCAAAAGGCTGGCAGCGTTTCCTCTTTGGATGGCCAGTCTCCCGAAGCTTCAATAAGTTTTGAAGATAATGTTCGAGAAAATCGACGAGGCTTAGACCCTCAGAGGCCTTGAAAAATATATTTTTTTAAATGAGAAACAGAATTTTATGGTTCATTTTCGCAGTAAACCTCCACGAATTATTTGCGCAGATTTGTTTGTTTAAATATTAATTCTTACCTAAGGTACTACTTATCTATTTATTAAAACTGAATTTTAGATATTGTTGATCGAAGGAAATTCATGGTTCATTTTCGCAGTAAACCTCCACGAATCATTTGGGCGGAATTAGTTTGTTTAAATATTAATTCTCGGGTTAGGTACCACTTTATTTACCTACAAGTTAAAGAGTGGAATCTTTATTAATTACAGGTCATTGAAAGAAACTTCGACGAAATTAGATTTTCCGAACGTGTCTTAGAATTTATATTTACTTGATGTTATTCTAAAGCTTATTTTGCGACATGGAATATTCAATGAGAATAAAATCTATTTGTATTTAGATGTATTTATCAATACAAGAGTTTACTTTTTGTATATTTTTCGGCCCCATTATAAAATTTATTCACGGTATTTATTTATGAATTCTCACCCTATAAAGTGCTGAATTTAAAATAAAATTAAAATTCAGTACAGAGCGTACTGATATCACCAAAAAGTACCTATGGCGAAATGACTGGTATTGTATTTTGGTGATATACAGTCTGTGATAATCAATGTTTGATATTGTATCTTGCTAGAGTAAAATTTGTTCTGTGCAGAGTATTGTTTAGGTTATATGCGTCGGATGGGGCGGATAAATAAAATGTTTCTTTCTTTCAAAAATAGAGAAGGACATAGGCGTATAGACTGTATGCGGGAAACGTGGGGGGAACCGCGGGGAATAACTAGTAATAAATATTGTATCGTAATGTAATATAATATTATTATATTGTATTGAACATCCCAGGCACTTCCATTCCTGACGGTGGTAGTCGGTGGACTGAATGATACGAAGGAGTGTCGCCTGCTCTCCGTCCTGGCTTCAGGCGAGGAGTTGAAGACGCAGTTCCAAGCGCCAACACCGACTGCGCCGCTTAAGCCCGGAGAGCCAGCTTGGGCCAATTATGTCAAGGGTGTTGTAGCAAATTTTCCTAGTAAGTACCTAATGCTCTGTGAGTTTATTACGTAACTGTGCTGAAATCAGTTTCTATCAATATACTGGGTGATTTTTTAATCATCGTCCAAATTGTCAGAGATAATTTGTACTCATAATTGTTAACAACTTTTACTATGGAACCAACACCAACATTGAAATCACGAAAAAAAATTCAAATTGAATTTTTTTCGTGATTTCAGTGTTGATTCCATATAGACCCAGAGTCCGCAATAGAGTAGCCTCCCTGATGTGTCGCGTGCGGGACACCACTAAAAGCCTCCTGAACCCATACCGGATAGGATTAGCTGTTCAGTGGTGAAGCACTGGAACTCCTTACACGTGGGTTCCAGGTCCCCATGTTAATGTAAAGTAAAACCCTTTCTAGGCATTGTGTGCTTACCATCATCAGCCATATCATCACTGACCACGGTGAGATTGTGATCAAACACAGGCCTATACAAAAATAAATTGCGATTGTTGATAAGATTCATCCATCTAAGGATGGTATTATTAGCGTAGCTACGGTTAGGACTTCTAAAGGAACTTATCTTAGACCTGTAGTTCGACTTTGTCCCCTACCCAATTATGTAGGTATTTTATAACTAACACTTTGATAAGTTAGAAAGATTTTTTTTAAACATTTTTCAAAATCGTCTCAGCCGTTTAGTTACGAGGGTACATAGGAACGGACGGACAAACACATAGCCCTTGTTTTGGCTTCGTCGCAGTCTGGTAAAAAAAACAAAGAATAACATTTTATTTCTGACTTAAAAAAAATAAAAATGTTGAACGAAGGTAAATTGATTTGAACGTAATTGACAATCAGCCAGCAGGAGAATACAAACAAATGTTATTTGAAGGTAAAAATAAATTTGTTTTGTGACTCAAATAGAAATTTACCGGCCAATTTTGAGCTCCTTACATCCTTACGTCGCTTCCATAGCAAGGTTCTTTTTTTTCAATTTTGCGTACATTTATTTATCTTGTAGAATTTAAATCTAAGATTATCACAATAATTATTATAAGGAACAGCGTGTGCTAAATGGCAAAGATGAGTAACTGGGCAAGTGTTCTGTCCCAACTAACCTTTTTTTTTTATATTACTAACAAGCAAGCAAGCATACGGCCCACCTGATGGTAAGTGGTTACCGTCGCCTATCGCCATTTGCAATACCAGAGATATTGTCAATGTGTTGCTGACCTGTTAATACCGAGAATACCATTTTTTTAATTATCATTATTTTTTTCCGAAAGTTCAAATTTCGGCACCCATTTTCGGCATTATAATCGTGGTAGGTGCTACAAACTTGTGGGTTCGTTCTCCGTAATAATTATTGACTCTTACCGTATGATTGAGTTGAAATTGGCGGAGCAAATTGGCTGTGACAGACGGACGGACAGACACACAAGTGATCTTATATGGTTCCATTTTTTCCTTTTGAGGTACGAAACTTTAAAAAAGCTTATGCCGTGATACGCTATCCTATCATGTAGGAAACGCAGTCAGCAGTAATGTAAGTTTCAGTGCTTTTCTTTGACCTTCAGGTCCAATTCAAGGCTTTGACGCCGTGATTGTGTCAGATGTTCCGATGGGTTCTGGTCTCTCCAGCAGTGCTTCAGTAGAAGTAGCGGTATTTACTCTCCTCGAGGGACTTACAGGGACTACTGTTGAGTAAGTATTAGTCTGTAGTTTTAAAAAGTTACTCAAACACGATTTACATTCAAACTGCGAGCTATAGTTGGAACTTCCCCATTTAATCTCTCCTATAACTTTCTTTTAATGTTGCTGTGCTCGACAGGGTCCACAATGTATATATATATTACTTACTTAATTACCACACATTGTGGAACGCAATTAAATAAAAAAAATAATAATAATTTCTCATCACGGCGCCCGGGTTTGGACTTCCGTACGCCGATGGTGGCGCCGCGATGATAGCTCAGTGGTAGTGACGTCGGATGCCGCGACGAAGGTCGTGGGTTCGAATCCTACAATGAGCTTGAGCGGTGGTAGGGTACTTTGTAGTACCCGCCTGCCTGGCTATCACCCTCAAGTTGAAAATTTGTTGCCAAGCACCTACCAGTGTGTTCCGGCAATTGCACTTGAGAGCCAGTTTGCCTTCTCGGTATTGTAACAGGTCAGCAACACATTGGCAATATCTCTGGTAACCACTTACCATCAGGTGGGCCGTATGCTTGCTTGCTACCTTAGTAGTATAAAAAAAAATAAAAAATACGTTTTTGTACAAAAACCAATGTAAAATAGCAATTATTTCTTTTTGAGTTTTATTCGAGGAAATGGGAGCGTTTACCGTTCTTCAACTGTTTTTTAATATTTATAGCAAAGTCCAAAAGGCGAAGTTATGCCAGAAAGCTGAGCACGAGTTCCCGGGCATGCCTTGTGGGATCATGGACCAGTACATCGTCACATTGGGCTTGAAGGACCACGCTTTACTCATCGATTGTAGGCGAGTATTATCAGTGAAAGCAAGCTATGCCCTGCACGATTTTGGTCCCTCGTTTCTACAAGAAAGTTCAAAATTCAATGTACGAATCTATACTAATATTATTAATGTGAAAGTAATTCTGCTTATTTGTTACCTTTTCACGCCTAAACTACTAAACTGATCGCGATGAAATTTGGCATGCGGATAGTCTATGATATAGCGAAGAACATAGGCTACTTTTTATCTCGGGAAAGCGGGTGAAACCGCGGAGGACAGCTAGTTTACTATAATAATGGGAATGGATGCGAACCGGCTTTTGCTCCCTTTCGTTCCACCGCAATAAAAAAAAGAAGCCTTATAAAATGTTGCAAAACCTGATAGTCTCATGTAGGTACAGAGTATGTCGTTTTTTCAAAAATAGTCACTTCGTTTCTGAAAGAAACATAAGATCCTAATTACAGAGTGATATGTACCAACACTCTAAATCCTCTGAACTCCTCATTACGTTCTGATGAACACTGGCAGAGGTAAAATCAAGCTAGCGCAGCTCATAAAAATGTAAAAATCTAATTAGACTTGTATTTAGTTTTAGAATTTGAATTCTTGGTATACCTGTTTTTAATTTCAAATAAAATAGAATGCAGAAATTAACTACTTGAAGCGGTATGTTTACAGTCTTGTTTTAGGGTGATTGCTTTGGTTGGGGCGCGAAATTCAAATATTATTACGTTTTTTTGCTAATTGCAGCTCAATTATAAGTAGATCGTAAGTTGTCAACATGTTATTTGCTACAAGAATGGTAGTATATTTACTGATTAATAACAAAAGAAATCATCAACATATGTCACGGAGTTAAAGTTGCAAAAAGGAAAATTTTCATGAAATTGGTAGTCGTATTATTTCACTAATATACCTTGGAGGAATCCTCCAACCGAAGGCATCACCTTAACTGTATTCAAATATGTTTTGTTTGAGTTCCGTCAAAGGCTGTAGAAAGGTCTTGAGAATATCATACATATATTTTAAATAAGTTACATAGGAGATAAACAGCTTTAAAAATACCCTTTCTAATATTACAATGTTGTCCATTCATTTTCTCTGTATAAGAATCTTACAATATTTTCTTGCACATTTTCAAATCCCGTGTAAATACTTAATCCCTAATGCTTTCAAAGCGTTTTATACCAACGAAGGTGAGCTATTTTTAGCCAGAAATAAACAAACGAACAAATTCCAAGACATTGTTATCTGAAAACGAATCGTATATACTTCACACTTGTAAAGAGGAAATCTTTATATTTGATTTCTTATTTGTTGGGATTCAGTAATCCGAACTATTCATCCCACTTACCTTCAAGTACTTGGAACACCTGGAAACTGTATGTAAGTGATAACAGCCTCTGTAATGGGGTGATTAACTTAAAGACTTACCCGAAGGGCGGCTTGGGGTAGAGATTAGAAAGGTATATTTACATGTAATATAGCTTGCATCACCCCTATAGTCTATACGTCTTAAGAGTTGAATTTTGAAAATCCATACCTAATTGGTTGCTGATTTCGGTTAGTTATATCAAAACTCATTTATTCAGTTTAGGCACAATAGTTACAACTTTTACAATAGACTCTACCACCGGTACGGAATACACTTAAACTGAGAAGACTCCGGCAAGAAACTCAGCGAGCGAGACGCCAATCTAAGCGTATTATATAAATTTACTAGCGACACGCCCAGCTTCGCACGGGTGTACAGATCTTTGAATTCTCTGCTTTTCAGTACTATAATATGTATGTATTATACATATAAACCTTCCTCTTGAATCATTCTATCTATTAAAAAAAACCGAATCAAAATCTGTTGCGTAGTTTTAAAGATCTAAGCATACATAGGGACAGACAGACGGGAATTGTGCGTCATTTTTGACAATAGGCGACTCGATCCAGTCTTTTCCTACTTTCGAACATGTATAGTTGGACCGCGGTCCTCAGGCACGATGATCTAGCCTGGCGGAAGATGTTTTCAATGAAGGAATCATCCACCTTAATCCTCCGTACCATTACCATCGACAGGTCACTAGAATCAACACAAATCCCGATGGAGACAGGAGATGCGGTGATAATGGTTACCAACTCCAACGTAAAGCACCGGCTTACTGGCAGCGAGTATCCTCAGAGGAGAGCGCAGTGTCAAGAGGCTGCTGACAGACTGGGCTTGCCTTCCTTGAGAGGCGCTAAGATACAGGATTTGGAGAGTAAGAATCTTTGAAATGTTAACTTCTTTTGGCATAATCAATACTTGGGCAAATTGATTACAACATTTACATAAGACTTATCTTTCCGCCCTATGGTTTCATTCGTGATCCCCTATTTTTTTTAAATCCTATTTTAGCGGATGCCTGCGTCACAATAGCTATATTTTGTATGCCAAATTTCAGCCCGATCCGTCGAGTGGTTTGAGCTGTGCGTTTATTACTAACTCCGGAGATTACATCCGATCTTACAGGGAGCACGTGAAATGGTTGTAAAACAGAGGATTTAATACTACCATTATTGATGCCATCACATTTTGACAAACACGACCTATTACTAAGCTGCAATTAGCCAAATCCTAATAAAATTTAAATTTTGCGGAATAGCTCCGTCTTTTTCTTCAATATGAAGTAAGAAAGTGACAGATTTACTTAATACCTTAGTTTTACTAGACTTGATTTAAACTACCTCACGTAATAAGACAGTAACAGTTCATCATCATATCAGCCGAAAGACGTCCACTGCTGGACAAAAGCCTCCCCAAGGATCTCCACGATGGCAGGACTTATCTTCTTGGTCAGTAATGGTTGAACAAAATTATTTTTTCAGAGCTAAAACAAATGAACTGCGATGAATTAGTGTTAAAAAGAGCACAGCACGTCATAGAAGAGATACATCGAACCGAGCAGGTCGCTAAAATATTAAAAGACAAGGATTTCGAGAGGGTAAGAAATTTAAAAGCTTTAGGTAACTTGTTTTGACATCCTAGCTTCGTAAGTTTTTTTTTAAATTTTATTTTGGCATCACACTTCGTGTATTTTGCCAGTGTCAAGTTGAGCAATGTAGGTATTTTTATATTCTTCATGTATTAAATTCTCGTCAATCGTCAAGTTTCAAAGTTCAAGTCATGTTAAATCTTCTTCGAGTCATAGTCAGTCAGTTTAGTTAGGTTTTAGTACAATGGTAGCCGTTCTACTAAAACTTTTCATGGACTTCTTGAGACAACTTGAAAAGCCACTATACACGTAATCATTTCATTTCACTTCACTGGTGCACTTGTATTGATCTTTATTGGACAAAATACCACCGATAATGTTTAAAAAAAACTCAAAGAATACACTATTTTATGAAAATAAAATGAAAATGCAACGTCACTTCGCAAGTTCCCGCCAAAAAGTCTTCCTTCGTAATTTAATTATTTATTCGTGAAAACTTGACAGGACTACAGAATAAAAAGTTGTGACAGGACATGACAGATGAGATTGAATCTATGTTGATTTAAATTTTTTTTTTTTCATATATTCATTTAATACGAAAAGCCATGTTTAATTTTATTGTTAGTATAGATATATAAGATACCTATAGATAAGTAGGCTAGGTACCTACAGCATAGTCGAGCTTGGAAACTTTGAAGTTTAATTTAACAATATAAATGCACGGAAGTTCAGTTTTGACATAATAAGTTTTCATTTCCTTAATCTTTTAATATACCTACCACTGTGCTAAGGTTTCTTCACGATGTATTTCTTTACCGAAAGCTCAAGCTCATTGTAGGATTCGAAATCACGACCTTCGTCTCGGCATTCGACGTTGCCTCTGAGCTCAATCAACAACTTAACTAAAATATATATATCTAAACTATTTTATAAAGAGGAACGATTTGATTGTTTGTTTGTAAGTTTGTTTGTTTGCATTGAATAGATTTGAAAAATTTTTTCACTAATAGGAAGCTACATTATTCCTGAAGGTTATAGGTTACTTTATATTCCGGGAACGTGAGTGAAACCGCGCGGAACAGCTAGTGTAGTATAAAATTAGAGAGAGTAGGCAAGTTAGCGCCTCTAAAAACTATAATGAAGGCATCAAAGTTTAGTCATATTCAGTTGATACGGCCGCATAAATAACAATTTGCAATTTTCGCGTACAATATTAAATAACTGAAAAAATACGAACGTTCAATATTAGATTTTGTTTTAGGACAGTTTATAAACTCTTCAACATTTAATAGATTAGGAAAACAGACGAAACATCGTTCCATATACAGACTATAATAATTTGACTCCTTCTTAGTAATTCTTTGGTATCTTTAAGCAAATTAATATTTATGAAATGTTGTTTTTCCGAACTTGCCTAACTGTATTAAGTAGGTACCTACATCTATAGAATATTCAACTATATTTCTATGTTTAAATAACAAATTATGTATTTAATACTAACGTACTTACTGCCTAAAATAAAACAATCTACCTACCTACTTATAAATATAAATAAAAAATAATTTAGAGAGATTAGAGATTTCTCTAGAGATTTTCGCGAGGGTTTGAGTTTGAATTTAAACCCAAACGGTTCAAATATATAATGATAATAGGGTAGTTGACTGACACATCAAATCAGCAACTTTTTAATAAATGTCAAAACGATAGTTTATAAGGAATTTTGTATGAAATATTACATTATGACGTCATAGTTTCACAGCATCAAATCATCTACTCTTAGTGGTTCCACAGGTAATTAAAAATCATAAAAAGCATTAAATGTAAAACATATTTGATATTTCCACGAGTTTTTAGATGTTTTATGCATTGGTTAGTGTTTGGTCATTAATTTTTGACAGTGTCAACTACCCTATTGAATTTGGAACTTCGCGTTTTATAAAAAAAATGTTTATCTGCTCCTAAATGTGCTTAAAGATTTTAGACACTTAAGACATTATTGTAACGAGAGTTTATTCAAAAATAGAACTGGCCACCAGCACTGCAGAACACTATGTAAATAATGTGAAACAAAAGACGGTGTTTGGTGTTATTTTTATAGTTATAGAATTTTATATTGTCTCATAGCCAATTGGGCGTCGGCCATCTGACAGCGGAGGGTATGCAAAAAGTAGGGTATGCACATCGAAGATAAAGCTGTCTTCGTCTTGAGCGCCTTGTACCCCTCAGGACTCTACATTTTATCTCCCTCGTTTCGCTCGGGACTCGGGAGTAAACTTGTGGGGTCCCTCATGCTCTCAGGATCCAATATGCCGCCCATGACATAAGACGCTGCTTTATCCCCTTTGTGCATAATCTACTATTAGTCAAATTCATGAAAAGTCACGATATCAAATTGATTCGAAAAGTAATTTAGTTATCTACAAATATTATTTTAATTGTCAGGTAGGCGAACTTTTCTACCAATCACACGAGTCCCTCAGCAAGCTGATGGAAGTCTCGTGCCCGGAGTTGGACCAACTTGTGGACATCATAAGGGGGGCTCCAGGAGTGTATGGAGCCAGGATGACAGGCGGTGGGTTTGGTGGCTGCGTTGTTACGCTGGTTAGTATTTGAGAATGGCTTAGACTAATTTGACTTTAAGTACCTATTTTTAATTCTTTTTAAATTGTTTGTAATAAAAAAAAAATGAGACTACCTTAGAACTCTGAACCCAACGCAAAAATAATTATTAAAATCGGTTCATAAGCAAAAAAGTAACGCGTGAACAATGTGAATATTAAAAAAAAAAACAACCAAATTGAGAACCTCCTCCTTTTTTTAAGGACGTTATAAAATGGCACCAAGTCTTGGTGCCATTCGTAACTGGTTCACGTAGACTTCAGTTTTACGTCTACCCCATTGGCTTAGGTTAAGGGTATACCTTCGGTTGGAGCGCGAAATTCAAATTTTATCAGGTTTTTTGCTAATTGCAGCTCAGTTATAGGTCGTATAAGTTATCAACATGTTATTTGCGACAAGAATGGTAGTATATTTACTGATTAATAACAAAAGAAATCATCAACATATTCCTCCAAGGTATATTAGTAAAATTTTCATGAAATTGTCGTATATGTCAGTAATATACCTTGGAGGAATATTTGTATGATTTATTTTGTTATTAATCAGTAAGTATACTACCATTCTTCTCACAAATAACATGTTGATAACTTACGACCTCTAAGCTGCAATTTGCAAAAAACCTGATAAAATTTGAATTTCGCGCTCCAACCGAAGCCTCCACCTTAAGACGCTGTTGATTTTCTAAGATGCCAGTCACGTTTCCAAGTCATTAATCATCACAACGATAATGAGCAAGTCATTACTAAAGTGTTTAGGAATTATTGTAAGAATAATTCGGGATATTGTATGATTGATTGAAGCTCAGAATAATACCCACGTCACCATATTTCTGGTATAATCTATAGTAGGATTTATCTCAATGTCAGTTTCATGGCTAAATCTACATTATTGAGGTATCTAATGTTTGTGTGTTGGAATATATTTGTCAAGCCAGTTGGCGCAGTTGGTTAAGACACCACCTATCACGCCGCTCATCATGGGTTCGATTCCTATACAGGACAAACATTTGTGTGCATGAACATGACTGTTTAACCTGTGTCTGGGTGTAATTATCTATATATATAAGTAGGTATGTATTTACAAAAAAAAAGTAGTGTGTGTAGGATATCAGTTATCTGGTTTGCATAGTACAAGCTCTGCTTAGTTTGGGATCACATAACCGTGTGTGAAGAATGTCCCAGGATATATAATATAATATATCCTTACCAACACAGAAACATTGTAACAAATGAGAACTATTGCCAGATTTCATTATCATCATCATATCAGCCGAAAGACGTTCACTGCTGGACAAAGGCCTCCCCAAGGATTATACTGTGAATAGATTTATTTCAACACAATCTACCTATATCTCATCATAGTAACTGATGATATTTCTAAAGGCGGTTAGCATTAAGATGCCATTATGATTCGAATCTTTTTTTTTTATTTCTTGCGATTATGGGTACATAGTTATATATTTAAGATTCTAACATGCTATACTTAAATTAGCAATAAATAATCCGTCAATAACATGTCAATACTAACATAATTAAAAGTTTCATTATCAAAAGATATTAGGTACATGTCATCAATGATAACGAAAAAGAAATTAAAAAAAATAAGTGTCAGATGCAGTTAGAATTTATCGGTGATACTTAGGTCTATAAGATATTGATTTAACTTAGTTTTAAATAAAGCGAGCGCAGAAGGCTCTCAACTGGGTAACCGGGCCTAAGGGCACCCCCGAATGGAGTACGAACCGACTCAGGGCGTTAACGTGGGAGGGGGAGGACTTAATATGAGTTACAACTAATTGGAAGCGGTCGAATTACTGGTCGAAAGCTCAAGCTCAAAGGATTCGAACGCACGATTTTGACCAAATTTCCATAAGTGGCCTCAATTCTACAAGACGTTTATAACAAAAGCTACCGTATACGAGGCCAAGCTACAAATCGGCCTAAAGATCGTGCTCGGAGTATCAACACGTAGTAAAACGAATTACCGACAGGCGGTAGCGGCCATGACAGCAAATGTGGACGTAACTTCTTCAATAATCCCATTTGGATATTGTTTGATGTCATTATTCTGATAAACTACCTTCGTTATATTTACTGTATCCGAATTTTAAGGCGATGATGATATGAGGAAACCATAGCACGGTGGTAGGATACTTTGTAGTACCCGTCTGGCTGGCTACCACCCTCAAGTTGAAAAAGCAACAAGCACCTTCCGGTGTGTGCCGACAGCTGCACATGAGAGCCAGTTCCCTTCTAGGCTTTGTGTGCTTACCACCATCGGCTACATCATCACTGACCACGTTGAGATTGTGGTCAAATACAGACCTATACATAATAATAAAAAAAAACACTCGAATCGCGATTTAAACCGTGGGGCAGAAATATAGTTTAATATTTCATAACGTTGCCTAAAAATACTCCATTTTGACAACATAACACGCTAAATCTCTAGCAACGCAAAATATACGTACGTAGGTGCCTATCATTTAGGGAAAGACATGAAAAAACTCTATACGACACCCACATCGAAAAAATATTCTCAATACATTTATTGTAGGTAGGTATACTTAACCTAAGAATTTCACAACACAAGTCTCTAGGTAAACAAAACAATTGTTCGGGATATTTGCCGAATCATTGTAACAAGTGAAACAAAGAACTAGTTTAATTTATATGGTAACTAGATTCCGCCCCGCAGTTTCACCCGCATTCCCGAGGGATCTTATGTTTTCCCGGAATAAAAAGTAACCTATGTGTTAATCTAGGTTATAAACTATCTATGTTCCAAATTTCATCCAAAAAAACTTCTCGTATTACAGTCGAGTATTACGGTAAAAAAACAATACAGGATGACTTTTTAATTACCGTCCAAAATATATATATTCTATATATGACAAGCCAGTTGGCGCAGTTGGTTAAGATACTACCTTTAGCGCCGCTGGTCGTGGGTTCGATTCCCATCCAGGACAGACATTTGTGTGAATGAACATGTCTGTTTGTCCTGAGTCTGGGTGTAATTATCTATATTACACAAAGTACAGAGTAGTATATGTAGTATATTAGTTATCTGGTTTCCATAGTACAAGCTCTGCTTAGTTTGGGATCAGTTAAATGTGAAGAATGTCCCAGGATTTTTTTTTTTTTTTTTTATATATTTATGATCTTTGGTGAAAAATTGAAAATACCTATATATTATTTTAGTGCTATTAGTACGAACTTTAGAATTACTTTAAAATTTAGTACAATTTAAACGAACTACGTTTAAATTGTACTAAAATATTTTTACCACATAGCGCATACCTCAAAGGGTTACTGTATCAGGTGATGTATCTATGAAATAATTTGGTGCCATAAAAAAAATTGAGTCAGTTCTATTCCCGGCTGAGAGAAGCAATTAATCACATTTATTTTAATGCAATTTTACTAAAAAAATTAAAAAAATGCTAACTTATATCCCACCTGTACCTATATGTGTATATTTTTATCCGCAGGTAAAAAAGGACAAAGCAGATGAATTGAAAAAGCGTATTTTATCCAAGTACAAGGGTAATCCCACATTCTTCGTGTGTCTGCCGAGTGACGGCGCTAGACTTCTGATCTTTAAATAAATTATTTTTACAGTATCATTTTTATTTTACTTAGAACATACTAGGGTCCGCCCTGTGACTTTACCCGCATTCCCGTTTATGTATTGGGAATAACAAAAATCTTGTGTTTCTTTTTTACAATGTGTGTGGCCGATGGTAGTAAGCACACAAAGCCTGGAAGGGAACTGGCTCTCAAGTGGAACACACTGGAAGGTGCTTGGATACTGATTTTCATCATGAAGATGGTAGCCAGGCGTCTACTATAAAGTACCCTACCACTGTGTAATATTCCAGGATTTTATTCCAGGATGTATCTCTGTGTCAAGTTTCATCCAAATCCGCTCAGCCATTTGAACATAGTTGAAGCACATTCAAATACGCAATTTTCAGATTTATAAAGTGACTAGCTGTTTTTTTATCTACATAGGAGATAAACATAAATACCCCTTTTTAATAGACTCCGTGAGGAACCTTAGAACCTTGAAATTAAATAATGTACGGTAATACCCTTCGTGTGCGAGGTCGACTCGCACTTGGCCGGTTTTTATATGATCTGGGTATACATTTTCATTACATATCTACATACATATAGTATGACACAACTTAGATGAAGCATCGGCTAAATTCGTAAAATCGATCGTTCCCGAAAAGAGAGCGCCTACAACATTACTCATGTGTTAAAATAATGATCGGCGAAAATGATCTTGTTGAACGTTGAATGGCGCGATAATGGATGATTTTTATTAGTTGTGTAAATCGGAAGTAAAGTGTACGAAAACGATTTGCCGATGCTACATCTAAGTTGTGTCATACTGTACCTACATATCACATGTATCTAAACAAATAAACAAAAACTTAACCCCAACAATCTGACCTAAATTATCACCAAGCCCCACAACTTGCGAAGTAGTTTCTCGTACAAATATTTGTTTTCCCAAAAATTGGATAAGCTATTTCACGCGCAATATGATATCAATATATCAATTTGACGAAGGTGCTTTGAGCTCGATGTTATTGGAATCTTGGTTGTATTTTTAATTATTTAGAATTCAGAATTATATTACTTATTAAAACTTGACTGACAGACAATGCATTAAGTTAGCACTTAATTTAGCAAGCAATTTATTTATAGTTATTTAAATAAAACAAATATAATAAAATTAAACTAAAAATACAAAATTTGTCGATGCTGGAATATTTATTTACAACAAAATTTTTGTATTACAATTTAAACAATTAAATAAAACCTAAATATTTACAACTAGCTGACCCGGCAGACGTTGTCCTGCCCAGAGAATAAAAATAAAACTGGGACCTACCTACCTATCCCTACCCCTACCTACTCCTACCTACCTCTACCGACCGCTAAATTTTCCATACCTACTAATACCTACCTCTACCTACCCCTACCTACCTTACCTACCCTACCTACCGATACCTGCCCCTAATTACCCCTACCTACTCCTACCTACCCCTACCTATTCTACCTACCCCTACCTGCCTGCCCCTACCTACGCCTACCTACCCCAACCTACCCCTACCTAACTACCTACCCCTACCTACCTCTACCTACCCCTAATTACCCCAACCTACTCCTACCTACCCCTACTTAACTACCTACCTTACCTACCCCTACCTGCCCCGACCTACCCCTACTTACCCCTACCTGCCCCTACCTACCTCTACCTACTCCTACCTGCCCCTACCTACCCTTAACTACCCTACCTACCTTTACCTACCCCGACCTACCCCTACCTAACTACCTACCACTACCTACCCCTACCTACCCCTAATTACAGCGCGGTGAGCGACAACCACGCGACTTTTTTCTAATACTTGCATTTTTAAACTCGTGATATCTTCCGAATGAAATGTCCGAATTGAATAATTCAAAAAGTTATAAAAAGGTATTAAAGCCGTCTTGAATATAAAGTAATTTATTTTGATGAGGATTAATACCAAGGTACAAATGAAGAGCCTTTTCAAGAGGCGGCATATATAAATTAATATTTTAGAATAAAAAACTGCTTACTGTGACATAACTATAATATTTAGACATATGCTGTCGCGACACTTTTTGTAGATAATGATGAGTTCTGCAAAGTCGTAGTAAATGATTTTGTTCTATCATCAATAGTTTTCGCAGCGCACGCGACGTAAGGAATTTTTCAGGTCATTTTTTTACACCTTATGTTACATTATTGGAGTTTTAGTAAGGATCCCTAATTTTTTTTTAAATATAATATAGCCTATGTTACTCGGGGATAATGTAGCTTTCCAAAGGTGAAAGAATTTTTGAAATCGGTCCAGTAGTTTCGGAGCCTATTCATTACAAACAAACAAACAAACAAACAAACAAATCTTTCCTCTTTATAATATTAGTATAGATAAATACCTAAAGCTGGTCTAAATAGCTGCCAGCAGGTAGCGTGTCCAGACGCTGACGGCATTGCCACGCTGTATGGCAATGCTACAAAATGAAAATGTCCAATTCCGTAATATATCTACTCTCATATCGTAATGTTCTTATTATGAAATCAAAATCAGTACTTTAATGACCCACTTTAGGCACACCCGTGTATAATGATTCATTATAGTACAGTTGTGTTCCCAAGATAATGCTATAAAATAACTTTTTTTCTATTAAAGTACACTTTGGACCTATCAATAGTATAATCAATCAGTATCAATTCAATTTGACGATGACAATGTGACAAATTTTTGACATGAACTTTAGAGGTAAGAATTTTTGGGAGTTGGCTACACGGATTTGGATAGGTATATGATTATTGTGTCTGTTTATTTTATTGTTTTTGCGTACATATATCATTTTGACCAAAAATGTCACAAAAATAGCAATATTTTTTTTTTTTTTTTAAAGTTGGTAGAAACATACTATCGATTTTTATTTTTTTTTAAATAACATTATTTATATGAGTTTAGATAAAGTACTGTATGATACTGCACATAATTAGGTATTAAAAACTCGTGTGATACTATTAAGAACCTCGCCTACGGCTCGGTACTTAAACTCACACTCGTATTTAATAACCCCTATTATGCAACAGTATCATAAACTACTATTAACTAGATATTATAAATAGAGTATCGAGTTCGGATTGCTGCCCTTGGGTAAAGGTGAACTTATTTATTACCTTTTATTTTACGCGTTCCACACCGTGAGTGAACCCGTCGAGCGAAGAATAGGAATTATAACAATCGCCGAATATTACGTCATTACGGTTTAGAATTCAAAAAACGTGTGTGTATTACAACCCCTAGTAGCACGAAAAAAGGAATAACCGTGGTATGAATTAATTATCATGTACAACCAACACACTTCAAATATGGATTCAATAAGGCTTAATTTTGTGTGCAGTAGCCAGCGCGGCAGCCCGAAACAATATAACCAGACAATGCGCTTGTAAAAAAAAATACAAAAAGGGTTTTCGTAGCAATAATGGATAGGGCGCGCGAGCTTATGATAACGGGCTGCAAGCGACATGGTTTCAAAACTGATAATACTTCGAGCTTTTCAATGGTACAACATAAAGAGAATAAAGAAAACTGATTTTCCATCTGAAAGTATTTATTTTCAAAGCGCTGTTCAGAGTTCAGCTTTCATCAGTCAGCCGCGAGCGTTTCTAGAGAGCGCACGTCTCGAGTTCGTCTGAAGTGCGGGTGAATTCAACTTTCGAACTGAATTCTGGGAAGTTGCGTGGTTTGTGTTGTGACTTTCGTGCCAAAATAATATGTGATTAAACAGTGCTTAGCGCTTTCCGAATACTTTATGATGTGAGTCTTTTAAAAGGTGTGTATTTTTAATTTTATCTCCATTTTTAACCATGGTAAGTGGGCCGAAGGAGGCAAGCACATAAAGCATATAAGGGCACTGCCTCTCAAGTGTAATTTGAAATTAAATACCTACTTTAATCTTAGTATATTTTCCTTCAATGTAAGTAAATTTATTATGTCGTAATGAAGCCAGTAATATTCGTTAAAGACTTCGTTACGATGCACAGTGCACACGCCAAATTTACTAGCGAATTAACACTTTATTACCTAGATTATGATAACAGACGTACGTGTATCAAAATAAGGACCAAAAACCTTATAGATTTTGATTTTTGTGAAATAACGGAATCAGTTACAAATAAACTTTATTAATAGTAATGGTTCAACAATCATTGAACTGTTATGTATACTTAAATCATTGCTACAGTTTAGCTCAATATTATATAGGTACCTGAGTTTTGATATATGATAACAGTTTATGGTTTTCTGATCCAAAATTTCTCAGGAATGATGAAAATCAATGGCCTGCTCAGCCTGGTCAACTAAAAGACTCTGACCTGCCAGAAATGAAAAAACCTACATCAAAATCTAAATGTTTAACTTTAAACAACAAAAATTCATTCATTTATACCTTTTCAAACTTCAATCATTTAATACGTATCACAGGATACAAATACTTAATTAAGTATAGAACCTACGGGAATCGATTCTACCGATTAAAAAAAACTACCTAATTTCACTTTATATCTTGAAGCTTGAAGTTGATACATTCATCTAAATCTCTTGATCTTTTCTACAATATATTTTTTAAGAGACAGAAAAGGTGGTGCTCTCCGTCCGAGATAGGTATTATTATGACAATAATGTTGGTAATGCAATTGAAATTTATTCATGTAACTTTCATTAAAATTAATTTTAAAATCATCTTGTTTCGAAAATCATTTATTTATTTATTTATTTATTTATTGTTTCAGAAAAACCAAACAGCTTGTAGTAGTAGTACAGACCAAGATATTACATTAAATATAAAGCCAATACAGGTTTTCACAATTAAAAACTAAAATTATATCTTAGCGGTGATTATTACAATAAAATTATTAATGAAAGTTTTGATTAAATTATACATAAAAAAAAAGTAGTTTATTAGTAGGTATTACATAATTTTATTATTATTATTTGTAAAAATGGAATGTTGTACTTATAGTTTATAACGCGTGTGTGTGTGAGAGTGAGAGAGAGTATGATTGGGAAGTCCGTCTGCATATTGTTGGTATGTGGGAGTGTGTAAGAAAAAAAAAGAAAAAATAAATAAATAAATTATTTGTGTATTTTACAATATGAGTATATTTATTCCTTATTTAAGTTGAGTGAGTACATGAATGATTCCATTCCTGAATGCCATTTTCGAGTGTAGAAATATATCGACAACACTGAAATAGTTATTCTAATATTATAATAGGGATGATGACTGGGTAAAAAATAATTAATTCTATTTAGTCCGTCAGTTAGGTTATCAAAAAATATTGGATACGTATTTTTTATTTTATCAAATCAATAAAAACTTACAAAGATAGGTCGCATCAAAGTTCAGGAGTGGGGGTTTGTGACGTCACTTTTGTGTAAAAAGTGTACTAAAACGTGACGTCACGCGATATTTATACGCACTGTATCTTCGTTATTTTTTGTTTTCAGAACTAAAGAAAAAACATGTGTCCAATATTTTTTGGTAATCTAACTGACGGACTAATTTTTTTTTTAGTCATCACTCCTAATGCGAAAGTTTGTGGGTAAAATCGTAATCTCTTTCACGTAAAAACTGCTGAATGGATTTGGATGAAACTTTGCACGTGGATAAAACATACCCTGAAATAACATATAGGGTTTATCCCGGGAAAACTTAAGTTACCTCTGGAACGCAGGTGAAATCGCGGAGCGGAAGGTAGTCTTAATAATATATTTTGTCCCGTAAAATATAAATGAAATATTTTTATATTCAAAATATGTATTCACAGGTTCTTATATGGAATATCAAACTCTAATGCAAGGTTCAGAAGGTTGCTTTTGCTGAGAAGAACCGGCAATAATATTTTCCGGCAATAATTTCTCTTTTCAAAATCAACTTGTAGGTATCATTTACATATTATTATGCCTTGCACGTACGAGCGCTACATTCGAACCTTTTTGTTATATAACTTAGTAAATATTGTAATAAGCCTTATCGAAATAAATAGGAATCTTATTATAAAAGCCTGAAAATACTTCAATACTTACTTAACGAATTTTATCTACTCTCATATCGTAATGTTCTTATTATGAAATCAAAAACAGTACTTTAATGACCCACTTTATGCACACCCGTGTATAATGAAATTAAAAAATTATATTATAGCACAGTTTTCTTCCCAAGATAATGCTATAAAATAACTTTTTTTCAATAAAGTACAAGTATTTGGACATGTCTGGCCACTTATAATGTTTTTTGGGTTTTAATACTTCAATTACTGTCAGTCAACTTGTCAAACGAAATAATAAAGAAAAAAACATTATAAGTGGCCAGACATGACTAAACAATTAAACGTAGTATTATATTCTCTTTGTAAACAATTAGGAATCAATCAGTACCAATTAAATTTTAGATGCAAATTTACTCTGTGGTCGCGTATGCGGTAGTGAGTTTTTCCCAACACGGATTTGGGCGCCATGATGATTAATGTTTGTTTATTTTATTGATTTTTTTGCATATATATTTTATTTTGGCCAAAAATGACAGTAAAATAGCAGTGATACTAAGGTGAAATAAACTTGGATCTGAAATTGTGGAGGCGGCAATGCAAATGACGAATAATCGATACCCGTGAGTCATGAAAACCTATGACAAAATATTATCGAGATTTTACCTTTAAATTACATTATTAGATGAGTTTAGATAAAGTAATGTATGATACTGCACATAATTTGGTATTAAAAACTCGTGTGATACTATTAAGAACCTCGCCTACGGCTCGGTGCTCACACTCGTGTTTAATAACCCCTATTATGCAACAGTATCATAAACTACTCTATTATTCTATTCTAACGTAAGACAATTACTATGATATACTTTATTATATTATAGAAAAATCTAGTTTTGCGCAACGCGGTTTTACCCGCGATCCCCTATTTAGGGGTTGAATTTTCAAAAATATTTCTTAGCGGATGCTTAGGTGATAATAACTAACTCTATGCCAAATTTCAACCCAATCCGTCCAGTGGGTTGAACTGTGCTTTGATAGATCTATGGAGGAACAAGGTGGATGATTCCTCCATTGAAAAGGGAGGATCTTCCGCCAGGCTGGGTCATCGTGCCTGGGGACCGCGGTCCAACTGTTGATGTTGAAATCTTGTATATATGTGTATCTGAGAACAAACTCCGCTAGCGCGATGTAGATTTGTATGTGGATAGGTCTGAATGTAGTGTTGATCTATTGCAGCGCCATCTATTCATTCGGTGTATGAACTATGTAGCTGACAGGGGTCGCTACAGATCAGTCAGTCAGTCACCTTTTCCTTTTATATATTTAGTTTTTTTTTTTCTATTTATTTATCCAAATTATACCTTACATGTTTTTCTTATATTTAAAATCACCAGACTACTAACGCAGTTTGTAGGCATCGCACTCTTTTATTACATGCAGGGTATGAGTATTTATTACACACACTAACATGTTTTTTTTTTTTATGCTGAATAAACTCCTTAGCTTTTGCCTCGCGGTTATACCCATGTTCCTTATGTTCGGTATATTTGTTATAGATATTAAGTCTTCCCGAGACAAAAAGTATCCTATATTATTATTCCAGACAAAGATCTTCCTGCGTGCTATAGTTCATCAATAATATAACCTCAGTGTTCCTGCTTGCTAATTCATCAGGATTATTTACGTATTTGAGGCATCAAGTGGTAATAAATAATCTTTATACAGTGTGTTAAAAAAGACCCTGTCTAATCGGAAACCAGTGTATAGGTATCCCAATCACATGACCAAATAAAATAAGAAACATAAAATATACATGATAGTAAACATATTAATGAAATTTAAAATGTCCATTTATTTTGCTAATTACCCCAAATATGTAGGAAATTTTCAAAATGTGCAATACCGTAGGGACTATCCTTGCCTAGCCGGATAGCCGTCACTTCGCGCCGCATCGCCCGCCACCACTAGTGCCAAGTAAGTTTCCCCAATTTATATTTTTGATGGGGTAATTTTTTTTACTTGGAATTCGTTTTTTTTATACATTGATACAATCGAATCGCGATACCTAATAATACCTTCACCGATCGGACTGGGTTTTTTAACACACTGTAGGTATACATCACGGAGTATTCATTTGTACCGCGCTCGAGTATTCAAACAACAGAATTCTAAATATTACTGCAACCTATAAAATATAAATTATGTAGATTGTAGACCTGAACTTACTGAACCTGAAGGCAGGGAGAGAATAATAATTAGTCGTAAATATTCCATGTTTGTTGACATTCAGTTGGTGGATACCATCTAACAAGCTGGTCGTTTTAACAGCAGCTTTTAACAGCTGGTTTTTCGTATATTTGGTCTAAATAATTGTAAATATTGTTACCATAAATGAGAGATCATTCCAACATAATATTATGTTCTATTCTTCATTATTTTATTTTTGTATTTTGTGCATATTGTAAGCTCTATTTTACTATTAAGGTGGAGGCGTCGGTTGGAACGCGAAAAATAATTTTATCACGTTTTTTGCTAATTGCAGCTGAGCTATAGGTCGTAAGTTATCAACATGTTATTTGCGAGAAGAATGGTAGTATATTTACTGATTAATAACAAAAGGAATCATCAACATATTCCTCCATTGACATATACGACTATTTCATGAAAATGTTACTAATATACCTTGGAGGAATATGTTGATGATTCCTTTTGTTATTAATCAGTAAATATACTACCATTCTTCTCGCAAATAACATGTTGATAACTTACGACCTATAACTGAGATACAATTTACAAAAAACGTGATAAAATTTGAATTTCGCGCTCCAACCGAAGCCTTCCCCTTAAACTAAAACCTGTTGATTTAAAAAAATACATAGAGTTCACTGCAAAATGTAAATATGAGGCGTTGAAGTTAAGGGTTATAAATACTTCTTTCTCTCTTCCGTGTTAGGTAAGTACCCATTAATTAACACATAATTAAGTCGTAACTGCGCTGCATGTTGGATTATAAATGACCACTCTCTTTTATTAATGTTTTTGTAGCTGGAAAATATAGGTACCTACTATGGTACTACACTGTTTTATTAAGAAGGCTATATTTACAATAATTCGTAGGTACCCCATAATGGTTCTAATAAATGCCTTTCTGTTTGTATGAGTGTTTTATTGATTGAAGAAAACTATATATATGGAAACAAAAATGAATAACTTAAGGCTATGATTTATGATAGCTCAGTGGTAGTGTCATCGAATGCCATGGTTGAGGCCGCGGGTTCGAATCCTACAGTATCTAAGCTTGAACTATCGGCTAAGAAAACCACAGCTCGGTGTGGTAGGGTCTTCGATCGACAATATCATATATATATCGGGACACGTACAAAATAAAGTCACAAATCTTCAAAATATTATTAAACACACGGATTTTTTGCGCCGATCCGAAATCTATGATATTATTGATCGAAGGGTAGGGTACCTCCTTTGTAGTACCCGCCTGGCTGTCTACCACGCAAAACACCGGTTTTCGAACGCTGCACTTGAGAGCCAGTTCCCGTCTAGCTTTGTGTGCTTACCACCTTTGGCCTCATCATCACTGACCATGCTGAAACGGTGATCAAAAACAGACATACACGGAGTATAAAAAAGTCTTGTTAAGATTCTTGCCAGAAACAAGTGGTAGACTCAATTGTAGGTTTCAGGCAGGGTCTAAATTAAATTAATGAGTTTCGAGTCCAGTAACTAGGTATACAAATCTCCAACTACTTACTTAATTAAATTCATGAGAAACTGGAATAAGTAATTAAAAAGATAAGCACAGATCTTTCAGGTAGGTTCACTTGACAGAAAATTTATTGTTTTTGTTTGTGTACTTTTAGCGAAGACTTTTAGTCAAATTGGAGTAGGACACTTTTTAATTTGACATTTGATACGTTTACGTTATGAATAGGACCGGGACAAGTACCCTTTATTTTTTTATAAAATGGGACGTGATGTCCATATTTACTTTTATAGTATTCAAAATTTAGGTTCTAGGGCAAAATTAGATTCTCTACATAGATTTAGAGTTGACTAGATTAGTATTCTGTTAGTCTGGTTTCATGTTATTGGTAGCTAGGTAAATTACAAACTCAGTTATACTCATGTACAACTCATACTATTATAGCACTAGCTTACAGTACATCTATAGTCCTAACTCTTTGCAAAACCATTACCATATATTTTGAATTTAAGTCGTCACTGGATATAAGGGTGAAAAGGACTATTATAACTATTCTATGAATAGGGCTTAAAATGGAAGGAATTATTACTGACTGTTCCATTACTCACTATAAAATTTATTTTACAAAATGTAAATTTGATTTACAACAACAAATAAATTAACAAGTTTTGTCTGGAAAACTCTAACTTAACTTACCTTCATTAATATGTTTATTTTACTTCTCGTTACTACATTTAACTGGTTTCTATGACGCATTGAAGCTTCGATGAGATTGTTAGAAAATTTACAGGAAAATTGAAAAAAAATAACTGCAATAGGTATATCACTGAGGTATTACTACGTATAGAGAGGCTATTCTAAGCAAAGGTCATGATTCACTTTGTTAATACTCGCTGTAGCGCTGAAACAATAATAAGTCATCTAACCAAACAGTTTAAACACGTAAAAAGGCATTTTCATAGCGCTTCGTAAACTAAGTGAAGTGCGGCCGGAATGGAACATAGTGGTTATATGTGGCGTCTTCTCTATACGTAATAATATACCTCAGTGCAATATATTTAGATTTTTTGATCTCATCGGGTGGGGTAGGTATCAGGCGAGGCTTATTTATTTGCCGACTCTGTAATAAAAAAAATATTTGAAACGTTATTTCTATATCAACACTTTTTAATATACTTTTTTTTTGTTACAGAATGTGACTGCAACATGGAGAAGCAAATACGATTTGCGTTTACGATGATCCTCATTCTCACAATTATGGGAGAGACAGTTGCGATACCTAATAAAAACGAAACCAAAAACCTAATAAAAACCAATAAAGCTAGAGACGTTTATAATAATGTAAACATAACAAACAATATAGAGATATCTGTTCAAAATGTACATATTTACAATATAACAGATAAAGAACTAAATATCACAAATACAACTTACGTAACAGTTAAAAACAAATGCGACAATATAAACGCTACAAATTTAGAAGAAGCAGATTTAAAAGTTAAAAACTTAGATTCGGTTTATTTGAACAACATTTATTCTAGTGTGACAATGAATTTGATAGAAGATAACGTGTCTATGGATAATATAGATGCAGAAGGAGTGAGTCTTTACGACTTGGTGAACAGTGATTGTGGTGGAGCTAAAGCTTGTCCAAATGCCAATGGGAAGTGGAACAATAATAAGACTATTATCATCGGATTCCTTGGTGCTTATGGTTGGAGCCAGGTAAGTCTCTTATGTTTTAACCCTCGAGGGATCGAATCCTACAATGAGCTTGAGCTTTCGGTGAAGGAAAACATCGTGAGAAAACCATAGCAGGGTGGTAGGGTACTTTGTAGTACCCGCCTGGCTGGCTACCACCCTCAAGTTGAAAATTTGTCGCCAAGCACCTACCGCTATGTTCCGGCAATTGCACTTGGTATTGTAACAGGTCAGCAACACATTGGCAATATCTCTGGTATTGCAAATGGCGATAGGCGACGGTATCCACTTACCATCAGGTGGGCCGTATGCTTGTTTGCTACCTTAATAGTATAAAAATTGAATATCTGTGTCTGTCTGTGGCATAGTTTTTTCTCGTTTGAAAGGTGTCTTACTTGAGAGTATTCTCAGCTTGTTTTAAAAAAATCTGCTCAGCCGTTTGAAGATCATCGACTCTTATCTAGTGTGTCGGGGCTTTCTTAAAATGTTTAATTTATGTAAACGGAGTTACTGGTCCGATTCTGAAAATTATTTCACTAAATGAAAGCTGCATTATCTTAATAAGCTAGCAACTTAGTAGTAAAGGGTAAAGTCGGAAGTAAATAAATATAATTTGGAAATAAGTATAACACAATGTCATATTATATTCCATAGTAACGTAGATTTAACAAGGATAGATTATAAACCATCGAAAATGAATAAGTACGTTCTATTGTAAGCAGTAGGGTACAATTCACAATTTATCGACAGTTTACAATCTCGCGAGATCATTTTAAACTAACGGTGTTCTCAATCATACGGTGACATAATAATATTGCATGATACTATTTGATGTATTCATTAGTTTTAATTACATTTTGCTATCTCCTTTTAAAAATGTTAGTTAGTTTTTCTTTAAAATGTTTTTGACCTTGTTTTCTTTTCATAAAATATCTACTTTTTTTATGAAAACAACTTAGTTCATTTGAATGAGAAATTGCGAAATTAAGCTCCAGAGCATATTAAGCAAGCATACTCTAAAATAAAAATGTTTTCACAAGTAATTATTTCTTTATTGTAGCAAGACCGGAGGTTGTTTATTTTGTCAGTCAATTACCCGCCTTTGACTCAAATAAAGGGTAATTTATTTTACTTGGTGCTTCTACCCTGGGATAATCGAATATTAATTGGTGGTTTGGTCACATATGCATAAGGAAAATCTGTCGCCAAGCAGTGTGTTCCGGCAATTGCCCTTGATAGTTGCCTTCTTAGCATTGTAACAGGTGGGCAACACTTATGACGTAAAAAAGGGATCAATATAGCAATCTAACTGAATTAGAAACTAGTTAAATAATAAACAAAAATCGTCATCATTATTTTGGAATATCTCCACTGAAATTAAAATATCTATCCTTTATTTATAAATCTGGACTAGTGCAATCAATTCTAGCTGTTTCAGCGGTTTCACCCACTTTGCCGGAATATTTATTTTTGAGCGGAACCCAAATTCTTTTTTTAATATAAAAGTAATTTATATTACTAATTCTAACAAAGCTAATCTGCCAGTGAAAGTCTGTTAGAATTCTTTAGCATTTCATTAACTCATAATTTTTTTTTTATAAATAAGCCTCATTTTTTATTTCAATAAGCTAGTTAATTCAACGCTTCATCAATGCCTATTATGGCGACGATATCCGAAAAATTATGATTCTAGATTAAGTTTTTCTCGGCATTATGTGACGAGGAATAGTTTCTTTTTAATTTGAATTTTTCATTAGTAACGTCAGAAAAAATCGTGCTCCTTTTTAAAACTAACAATAGATTTTTCTCTTATTTGGTATATAACTTGAAAATATTAACATCCATTCTTAGATCCAAAAGAAAGGGAAAAGGGCTTAGCTTTTTTAAATAATCGTCTTTTTTACTAAAAGTGCGCCTCTCCTGTTTTGCTTGTCTCCATCAGTTTAGTAAGGGTCATTCAGAGAGCATCCTCTTAAATCCGTCGTTCGCTATCATTCTAATCACTCTCACTATAATAAGCCAAAGGAGAAAATATAACGATGATGGTGATTTTACAAAGTTATTTATCACTCTGTTGACATGCTCAGTGCCCTACTTTTACGCACAATTGCGACGTGATTTAGGTTTGACAGTCAACCCTATTTATACTTATCATTGAAACCATTTTTCATTTTCTTTTCAACTTTAAACGCTTTATATGGATAGGTTTTTTTAAAGTTACTCGATAGTATTGTAACTTTAACTTGTCTAGACGGCTCAACTTGTCTTTACTTTGTATAAAGTTTTTATTGTTGAACTTGTTTCAAAGTTGGTTCAATTTTATTTAATTACTTACCAATAACCTTCGAGGATAATGATTTTCCTAATAGTGACAGATTTTTTCAAACCAGTAACTCCGAAGATTAGCGCGTTCAAACTAACAAAATCAAGTTAGAAGAAGTTAAAAATTGAATTAAATGTTAATTTTAATGTTTATTTAGGTCAAGAGCTGTAGTAATTTTTATTCATTACCTACCTACAGAAATAAGCGATTCGAAGCGTCAAAGTTACGTGCTAGTCCTACTGAACTGCATCGATATTTGGAACGTTACTATTTACATGAATCCAGCTAGGTACTGAAAATAAATAAATTTTATTCTAGGTTTTTTGTTACCACCATCGGCCACACCATCACTGACCACGATGAGATCAGATCATAGTCAAACACAGCCTATACGTATTAAAAAAAATCCCATCCATATTAAAAAAAGACTTATTCATCGAAATATATTCATTCAACAACCTAAAAATATACTTGTCAATGACTGAATAAGTTTGGCTTGAAAAATTTGATTTTTCGTAACAAGAAACATGTTACCAACAATCGAGGGTTCCGGGAAAATTGGCCATTTGAGCGGTGATGAGTTGTACCGCATTTATCTCAAAAAAAGGTCTACTCACTGTGAATAAATATATCATACCATCGCAAAAAGATTCCTTATACAAAATCAGTTAGACAGATATAAATATCTCGTGGGTATTAACATGCAGTCACATCTCATCATCATCTCCCTGCCCTGTTCCCAATCATTTGTGGTCGGCGCAATATGTAATCTTCTGCCATTCAGCTCTTCTATCAATCATATCAGCATGTCGCCAAGTTCACTTGAACGCGAATTAAATATGGTGCCGGGTAGAAACTATGTACTTACTGCTTCGCATAATGAAGGAAGAAATTCCTTCTCTGTCTGAATATTTCTTTACAATAAATATTAAACGAATATAAGTTTTAATACTTACAATCTTTTACTTTTACTTATTATTTACAACTTGTTATCTCTTAGTATCATCACTGTATAGTGATGATAGATTATTTATAGGACCTCTATTTGTCCCAAAGGATGGCCTCCAAACCTCCCCTTCTCTAGCCATTCCCAGTCCACCAGCTTTACTATCAGCACATTATGTCTCTAAATAATAACAATCATGGTTGTAACTCACCCAAGATTTTCTATAGGGTATAATTCACTCTTTTTACCACTCTCAAAAACTCCATCTCTTTTCACTCTTTTCCCCCCCAACTCCATCAGTCTTACCAACTTCATCAACTTACATATTCATCATTTTTTTTAATTTCATCTACTTATAAATCGCGCAAGTATCGCCTTTCGCGACATATTCACTCCTTTCTTACTTAAATCATCCTTCACACAATCTATCCATCTCTTTTTCGGTCTTCCCCTTCCCGTGTATCCATCAACTTTTATATTCATGACTCTTTTATGGTGGGTTTCATCCCTCCTCATGACATGTCCGAACCAGGATAAACGGTTCCCTCTCAACTTGTCATTCACTGGTGCTACGTTCATACTTCTTATTATATTACTCATTCCTAATTTTATAAACTTTTGTTACTCCACACATCCATCTTAACATTCTCATCTCAGCTGCATGCAATCTTCTTTCATCCGTCTCTTTTACTGCCCAACATTCTGAACCATACATGCTCTTATCACGGACTTATAGATCCTCCCCTTCAGCTTTAGAGGCATCCGTCATATCTATGGATATCAATAAATTAATTTCTGCCCACAGACAGTGCTGGGAGCAATGCCCCTAGCTGTTGCAGCGGTGAACCGGGAACCGACTCTACTACCCGGCGTAACTCTACGTTACGTTGCTGCTGACATCGGCCGAGCTCGACCCCCACTGTCAATGGACAAAGACAGTCTTTCATTAAGGTATGACATTGAGCTGATGAAAAAACTTAAGTTATCAGAATGGGTCTCCGAGGCTCTCTTAGTAGTCTTTTAAATAAATAATAATTTTATATAGATAATATTAAAAGATTTTGTTTTGACATCTCTTGTAAACGGTGCCGGTTCTGTTGTTTACGAACTTAACTAATATTAGACAAGTCACCTCTCTTTCATTTTAACCTTATTGAAAAAAGATAGAACATTTTTAATGCTGTCAGTTTAATCCATACCGTCGTAATGTACGGGTAAATAGTCGTGACCAATAAAGATCGCGCTTAAATTCACGTTGAAATGTGTGATCGAATTAAACTGACAAGACTAAAATATGTTGCATCCCTTTCCTATATTTACTATTAGAAAGATATATAGTGAGATTAAATTTATTGTAATTCGTAAACAACAGAATCGGCACCAATGACTAATAAAACTAAAATAATAGTATCGCGAGGTAGTATCGATCATCTCAGAAATAAAACTCAGGTAGTTAAACAATAACAAGACGTAGAGTGTATGTAACTAATGTTTATATTTGCTCAGGACACATCTAGCCCAGCGATTGTCAAAGTTTGTTTCTAATGCCCCCCATGTTTCATTCCTTGTTTGTTGTGTTTACAAATTTTCGTCTCACAGCTTAATTTCTAAAACTCATTACTTTGTTTACTACGTCAAATTAATATCAATATTAAAGACAAATTAAATACAACGTAAACTCCCATTGTGGCAATTATTTTATCACCTCTGAACAGTATTTTTAGCCCGGAAAGCATAGTCAGCGTAAGAGAAATGATGATTCTAAATCAATTCAATCTTTGTTGCAAGAGATTTGTAAAAATATATGTTAAACTAGAGAATATATGACGATGAATAGTTTCATCTTTTTTACTAAAAGTGCTTCTCGCTTGTCTTGTTTTTTCCCATCAGTTTAGTAAGGAAAACAATCATTCGCAACGCGTAACGTAGCTGTTAGGGGATAGAATACTGAATATTTAGCATCTTGTTTAAATTAAAGCCCTCTCTGTTTGAGACACTCAATTGTTAAGGCCCTATATTATTGGGGCAAGCGAAGTAGTCTCACACAGTAAACACAGGCATCTATCATCGCTATTTATGTAACTCACATTGCCAGTCTCTGCAAACATTGAGAATTGCATTGACACGAGCTTAATAAAATACGTGGTGGCACTGAGATACATTATTACGTATAGAGAAGCTATCTTCAGCAAAGGTGATTGCTCCATTTCTAACCCGACAATTTGAACACGTAGCGCAAGACCGTTTCTATGGTGTAGTTTCTTTGCAACCAAAAAGTCGTAAGCGCCATGAAAATCACGCGTTTCGTATTTAAGCGACTAAGTGAAGTGCGGCCGGAAGGCTGCACTTGAACGGGAATTAGTAGTTCTGTGTGGCGTCTTCTTTATACGTAGTAATATAACTCGGTGCGTGGTGGTCGTTTTTTTTTATTTTCTTTTATGTAGGTATATAGATATATGGAAACAACATAGACATTCATTAAACAAGATGTAAGTGGCATCATAACGAAAATAATGATTCGGTTCACGATTCCAAACCTCTGTGTTGAATTTTATTTGCCGCTATCATAACATTGAGATAATCTGTTTTCACATTAAATTTCAATGTAAAATCTTCAGTAAGCGGTTGAGCTACTGGTTTACGGACAAGCTTAGCATAGTCGGAAAGCGTTGATCGCTATCAACGCCATAAAATTTCGGAAACACCAGTAGCGAAATTTTGTGCGCTCAATAATCCTGAATATCTCGTCAATTTCAAGGAAAATCAAGCATAATTTTAACGCTGTGGGCTCCAGAATAATATTTTTGTACTAAAAATTTATTGATACAATACCAATTACACCAAATAATACCTACGTCTTTTATGAAGTACTTCAATTTACTCTATGGTTTAAGAGACGTTTTGCTCTATAATATGTATTTTTAAAACAGACAGGTTATCAATTTTAGAGAAAGTACCTATTTATAAACTGAACCACTACACTGATAATGGAAATCCATCAATAGTTCATCAATCAATCAAAGTTCCGATTTGACGATTGATAAATTGATAACTAACATTGTAGGTACTTGAAACGAACAGAATGGAAAGGTAGGTAAATATATTCTAGAAAATCTATCGTGAATAGCCTCAATAAATAAAAGAAAAGTGACATTTATTTTTTAATTTCATATTTTAATTAAAAATTCATCATGTAACCGAGCCTCGCGGACATTCATCCTGTATATTCCACATATTGTTGTCTAAGCTAATATTTGAACTATAATTCACAGGGTGATGACACAGATGAGGGATTTAGGGGTCGTCGCATTCTTCGGCCCCGATGGGACCTGCCACACGGAGGCCAAATTAGCAGCCGCTTGGAATATTCCATTGATATCCCATGTATGTACCTATCTTTTACAATTTTACTGGCTTTCTGCCGCTTATTTTAGTTACTGTTCAATAAATACGACATTACTACATTACTAGTAATTAAACGCTACTTAGTTGAACGTACAAGGCTGTAAACGAGATGTTGACGTAAGACAAAGCATTCGACCAATAAAAAAAATGTGATATTCACATCAGTTTGTACAAACCTGTAAACATCTTATTAAAAATGGAGTATACTTTGAAGTAGCATATTTATAGCAAATACTGTAGAAACTCTCCTTACTTGCGAGGCTGTAAACAAGATGTTGACGTAAGACAAAGCACTCGACCAATAAAAAATATATACTGGTCCTACGAGATATTCATCTCAGTTAGTACAAACCTGTAAACATCTTGTTAAATATGGATTATACTTTGAAGTAGCATATTTATAGCAAATACTGTAGAAACGCTCCTTATTTGAACGTAGTTCATGAAGATAATAATGTCAAGGTATATGAATAAATATTCATAAATCATTAGGGGATTTAATGAATATCTTACAGCATTTCTACGATTATTAATGTCTGCTACATAATTCTCGTAGCTCGTAGACCACCTGCTACGAACGCTACAGCTTTGATCTGAAATAATATTTGTTACGAATTCCCTATATTACTACGTACAATAAGTATTTATATATACAGATAGTATATAAAATTAAAGTGTCTGCCTGTAAAGACTTTTTCATAACTTTATTTTAAAAAAAAACAAAATAATTATCGTACTATCGCGTGTTTTCGGAGTAAAGATTTATTTATAATATTTTTTAACTAGAAATGCACCGGCGCTCGCGGTTCCTCCCACGAGAAAGGGGACAGCTTGGGAGCTACCTTCGCGAGGACTTTACCTCCTGCGTACAAAGTGAGCAAGTCAGTGGTCTCGCTGCTGAAGACATTTGGATGGTCGAAGTTCGCCATCATAGCCGGCGACGAGGTCACGGCCGCTGCGCAGCAAATGGACGCTATCAAAGTAAGCAAAACATTTTTTTTACACACATTCATAACTTTCCTAAACACAGCAACATTTAGAATCTAAACACTAGAAATAAGGATAAACTTGCTGTACCTGTAATGTCTGGGCAAGGTTATAATATTTTTTTTTACATTTAATAAAGTAATTGAATTAGAAAAAGTCGTACAATAACAGGTCTTGTTGAACCAAAACCCTTAAAAGGTTTAGCGTTAGTTATAACCTGTTTATATAAAAAAACATGAAATAGGCCATCATAAGCATTTTAAGAAGATAATATAGTAATTAAAGTAATTCTTTCAGGAATTAGCTCAGTTGAACGGCATGGCGGTGACAGCAGAGCATCGGTTCGCGGATTACATACCACTCCACATTTCTGACATGGAAAAGATTGTTGATCAAACTTATGACAAAACTAGGGGTAAGTAAGGAATCATCCTACTTAATAGAGACACTTTACCCGCGTATTTGTAATGTACACAATAGCAGATCGAAAAAAAATATCTTAACAAAATATTTGTTGTAACGAAATAGCAATACTTCGAGTGAACTACGGATTTAGTAAATATAATCATTGAAATTCATTCATGCTGTTCACGAAATCGAATAACAATATCAAACAATTTATTCAACTCCATCTGAAGTCAGTGAACACATAAAATACCTATCTAATACTCGTATACTTATATTATTATGAAGAAGTTGCCTCGGCTTAACTTTATAACAGCCACCAAATATGTTATGAATTACCCATTATTTTTCTCATAATCTAAGCGTCTAATGGGAATAAAAAGCAGCTTAAATTTTTTTCGCAGTCGAGTTTTTTTGATGTGAAAACTTCTTTAGCGGCGTTGTGCATTTTTTGAGTTGTGTAAAAATTTTTAAATTCGCGTCAGGACTCGTGACCTGATCGAAAATTCGTAAGACGGAGGGAGAGTAGACCGCTGGCGTGGCGTAGGAGAGGAAGTCATAAACCCCTCTCTTTCTACCGCGCGGCGAAAATGTATGCCTACTGTTTCGTTTAAGCGGCGCAGGGTGCTTGCGCGATTGTGCGTCTGTGTTTTTCACTTCTGCCGGCACTCCCGGAGTTGCTACCCGTTGTTTTTTTTTTATTGTAAAGGCTAATTATAATTAATCAACGAGTGTTTATTTACCAGTATACGTGTTCCTGGGTGAGCACATAGCCCTGGTGGACTTCGTGAAGGTGCTGCAGAGACGGGGTCTACTCATCACTGGCGAGTACGCAGTTGTTGGCGTGGACGATGAGATATATGACCCCAGCTCTTCTGCCATTATTCATACCGGTATGTTGTATGATAGTACAAGTCTGGCTGGCTACTTTGCTGAGATTTTGTTTGAAAAATCCCACAGATAGTAAGAAAAATGACAGAAATTTGGAGCGGTTCTCATGCAAAGACTAGTATTAAGAGGATGCGCTCTGCGAATGTCTCCGTCCCTTACTAAACTGACGGGGACAAGCGAGAAACTGCCTCTACTGAACTGAGACGAGGCCCATTTTTATTAAAAAGACAGTTTTATGTAAAAAAAAAAACTAAGCCTTTTTTTAAAAAGTAAGAAAGCTATATCCTTTTTATTAGCTATTTAAGGGTGTATGTTAACATTGTCAAGATATTTGCATGGACAAATTATGAGAAAAAATAATTCTTAGTTTTATAAAGGGGATTCACGAATTTTTTCTCACGTTAATAATGAAAAAATCCAAATAAAAAAAACTGTTTCCGATCATAATACATATATTTTTTACAAATCTAAAACAAAGAATGCAGAGAAAAACTTAATCTAGAATCATCATTTCTCATATATCGTCACCTTAAGAAACTTGTTACCTTTTTTTTGTTACAGCATTAAATACACATTTCCAAGTATCAAAGAAATATCTTTGCAAAGGAATTCTTTGTTATCGTATAATATTTCTTCATGTTCCCATGAGAAAAAGTATTTTGAAATATAAAATGTTATTCATCGTATGTTTGCGAAATATTCCACAGTATCACATTAAAAATTAAAAATCGCTCGGTAAAATTGTAACTGAAAAATTTATTCACTATAGCTTTGACTATAGGTACGGTACTTATTTTCGTCCACTCGATTCAATGTTTTAGAATAGAAAATTAAATTATCTATTATATCTTTATAAGTATTATTATCTTCTTTATTTATATTATTCCTTAAAATTAGTTTTTTTTACAACATTAGTATCGAAAATCAAAAATATTATAAAAAAACTAACCCTATAAATAAACATATGATTATTATTTATTATAAGTATTATTATTATATAGTTAATTTATTATCTATGTATTTACAAAAAAAAAGTAGTATAAAATATGTAGTATATCAGTTATCTGGTTTCCATAGTACAAGCTCTGCTTAGTTTGGGATCAGATAACCGTGTGTGAAAAAATGTCCCAGGATATTTATTTATTTATTATTAAATATTTATCAAAGCAAGAATTGAATACGTAATTGTAAATTTTATCTAAAAAGGCACTATCCTATTAGGCATTCAACCCATAATAACAAAATTTGTAAACCCGATGATTCAAAAACATCCTAAATTTTTTTCATTTTTAAACCACCCTTTTTTGTTCCGTTTCTAGTTTTATCAGCTTCTTCTATTTTCTTAACCTGATTTGTATCCTCTGTACCTATTTTACCTATCTGTTAGTTTTTTTCAAACCTTGGATAATACTATTGGAGTAGTAGTCGTAGAGATCCCTAATTTCCAGGCTTTGCCAGAGTCCATAGGCTACGGTGAGCTACGAGCTATATGCTTATTTGCCGACTTCATTGTATAAAATAAAGAAATTAGATTGTAATTTCAATTTGTCTTTGCCATCAGATCATCTCGGTCAAAACAGCAGCAGTGACATTCTGGCGTTCAGAACTGTTCTCAAGCTGACTCCTTCGTTTCCAACCAACCCACACTACGCGTAAGTATTCAATATAAATAAATCTATGAGGAAATATGCATGAATTCCAGATATCTTTATTCCAGACTAGCGACCCGCCCCGGCTTTTCTGTACTATAATATACATGTATTATACATATAAACCTGCCTCTTGAATCACTCTATCTATTCAGAAACCGCATCAAAATCCGTTGCATAGTTTTAAAGATCTAAGCATACATAGGGACAGACATCGGGAAGCTACTTTGTTTTATACTATGTAGTGATAGTGATGACGTCAGAACGACCACGAATTAAGAAATAATCAAATAAATAATAATTAAGAGTATAAGTGTTTTTAATTTGTATGGAGTAATCAAATCGTGACAAAGTCTATGCCGCCCTACATTTTCTTCTTCGTGATGCCGCCATAATAATTTAATTAGGTAAGCTCGACCGTTTCTCCGACTCGAACAAACAAACAAACAAACAAACTCTTCAGCTTTATTATTAGTATAGATAGATAAACTATACATGTATACTAGTAATAAAGCTGAGGAGTTTGTTTGTTTGAACGCGATAATCTCCGGACTTACTGATTCGATTCTAAAAAAATCTTTCGCAATACGAAGCTACATTATCTTTATATCTGTTGAAGGTTATTAGGGCTTTTTATCCTGGAAACTGGGGACAGTTTTATTTTTATTTTACCGTGGTCAGTGATGATGTGGCCGTTGGTTGTAAGCACACAAAGCCTAGAAACGAACTGGCTCTCAAGTGCAGCTGTCGGAACACACCGAAAGGTGCTTGGCGACAGATTTTCAACTTGAGGGCGGTAGCCAGCCAGGCGGGTACTACAAAGTACCCTACCACCGTGCTATGGTTTCCTCACGATGTTTTCCTTCACCGAAAGCTCAAGCTCATTGTAGGATTCAAACCTGCGACCTTCGTCTCGGCATTCGACGTCACTACCACTGAGCTATTGAGCCTTGCCTCTTATATTTACGAGTATATCTATAAATATCTTATTATTTTTATTTGATACATACACAAAAATAAATGCTTTGACGTGAATTACTCGCGTAGAAAGTCGTATTCAACTGAAATGAATTAGAGCGTTACGAATCTCCATTGTGCAAAAATCTTTGGTATAATTCTGTAAGAAATATTCGCATCCATATAATATGTAATGCCGTATTTTATTCGTAAATAACCTGCAGATCTTTTTTTGCATAACAATAAATCTTCACACACGGCCATCTGATTTCTAGGGACACGAAAAAAGTATCAATACTATGTGGTATCGAGTAGTTTTCCTTTCGATACCGATACTTTTGTATTCGATACTATTACTGAGTACTTTTTGACAGACAGGTATCGTATCAAATAAATCTTAGAAAATACCTGCTAAAACTTGGGTTGTCATGTCGATCGAATAAATTTGTCAATAGCATATTTTTTAGGAGATATTTTTTTTTAAAGTTACGAAAAATTGCAACGTTATTTCGTATTTTTAAATGATAGACCATATTATTATCCTCTGAATAAGTTTATTTTTGTCTCAGTGGGATTAAAACTTTGAGAGATATGATTTATTTTTTAAACACATACAAAAACATGAAGAAATACAAAATGGCTACCACATAGAGGGGGTCTGTCGTGTATTTTTTTTTATAAAAAGTGTTGAAATAGAAGTACCTAAAACATCGCTAGTTCATGACCAGATACACTGTATAGCCAGCCAGTAATAAAAATAAATTGTAAGAAACATTTCACCCGACCGAAAAGTGGGTAAAGCCACGCTATACGAGTATGAAGCCACATGGGGTCACGTGACTTATGAATGCTTCCGAAGACCTATTTGCGTCTGTGATACTCTTTAGGAATACAAATGAAATATCAGTCATGAATATTTTCCATGTGGCCTTGAACAGAATATTTAATTCACTGGCCAAAATACTTTCCTTATGTACTGAGAATTCAGGACCGATACGAACGAAAGGTCTTATCTCATTTATTCAATTTAGAACCTGATTTGACTCTCGACTGTATTGAAGATCGGTATATACTTGAACTGAAAATAATAATTTTATTATATGTCTAGGCCTGTTTGATCACAATCTCACCAAGTTCAGTGATAATATGGCCAATTGGCCATATACCTACCTACCTACCTACTTAAGTGGTGTTGATTGGTATAAAAATATTTTCTTAATACGATAAACTCCAAAACTATTGAGCGGACTTTTTATTTTGCAATAAATAACATAGCTTAAGTTGACTCAAAGGCTATTATTAGTATCTAATATTCCAGGAAATCACGATCAAAGCCTCAATTGTGTAGGCCAGATTGTATAATTTATATTATACCCATATTTGTGACATAACACAGTGCTGCATCTCTCTCTAATATAATGTTGTCTCTCTCAGGGTCCTGTGCCAAATGATCCGGGAACTGTCAGCAGCGCCTCCATTCTGCGTGCCCAATTACCACAAAATCTTCGAAGACACTTCTGTAAGTATTACTTAATTTTTCGCTTGATTAAACACTATGTTGTTTTTGACCTAGTTTGATAAAAATAAATATATGGTATTTCTAGAAAGTACAAGAAAAGAACAAAATACCTATATAGAGGCACAAAAGGACTGCTTATTTTTAATAGAAATTTCTTTCAGCTATCTTGCGACTGTATTTTATAGCATTGTAATTTAGAGGTACCTTACCTCCTATATGATACCTACATTATTTTGTTAAGAGATTGCAATACATAATAAACAAAAAATCTATAGGTATCTAACTATACTAATAATAGATCTTAAGAGATTGATTTTTTGAACGCGCTAATCTATGGTGTTACTGGTCCGATTTGAAACATTCTTGCACTAATAGGAAGCTACATTATCCCCAAAGGTTATAGGCTACTTTTTATCCCGGGAACGCGAGTGACACCGTGGGGAACAGCTAGTAATTTATAAAATGGTCTCTTCATTCATCCATGTCAAAAAATTCGACGTATGAGGTGAATAAATTAGGTATATTCGTATTTATGATTCTAAAATAACTAGCAAATCAAATACTTACTAGAGTTTTCATAAAAGTACCTACTATGTAAATCATAGTAAGCAAGATTCTATTAACTTGAAACCTGTGTGATCTATAAGATTGATTTATAATAACAAACTATGCTACGGTATTATATTAGGTATTCTATTCTAAGGAAAATGCAATTTGTTTCCGAGTACCGCCTTCGCTTATAGGTAAATGTCAGTGGTGATGGAATATTGCAATTTTATGTAGATCCGCTTCATAGAAAGCATAGAGGAGAAATCTTTAAAGACCAGTATGTATAAAGTACAGTTTTCCGAGTAGTATCAGGTTCATAAGGAGTAAACAAAAATTAATCTCCATCCACATTAGTAGGTATTATAAAGAGAAAAGATTAGACTGTATTTTTTTTGTATGTTTTTTGTATATGAATCGATTTTAAAATCATATTATTCATACGAAAGAGTACTACGAAAACTCCAATCTACGAAAAATATTATAAATGCGAAAGTTTGTGAGTATTGATGTATGTTTGTTACTCTTTCACGCAAAAACTACTGAACGGATTTGATGAAAATTGGCACATGGACAGAACATACCCTGGAATTACATACTACTACTTTTTATCCCGGGAAAACATAAGGTACCTCGAGAACGCGGTTGAAACCGCAGGGTGGAAGCTAGTAATGTAATAAAAAGTATGTAATTCCTTCATTACGCAGAACGCAGTCTTTTTAGTTTAATTACTTTACCTACCGTACAGTCAATTGTGACTTTAATTAAATAGAGGCTAAACTGAATAAACGAGTTTTGAGTTTGTAGATTTCTCAAATAGGCAATGTTTAGAGAGGAGGTTTGTTAGTACATACTAACTACTAAATTGTTAACTAATTATGTAAGGATGTTAGTTTGCGTTTACATTAATGTAAATTTAGGAATTGACTTGGGTCGGTTGCTCGTAACCGTGGTCATAGTAAGTTTATAGTTAGGTTAGGTTATTGTCAACTTTAACCGCCAAAAGAAAGCAAACTGGGTTGCTAACCTAACCGACCGAAGGAGATCGGTCATCTTCAAAGTGACTCTACGGTCAAAGCATGGTAATTTGGTAATAGTTATGTAGCGACCCCTGTCAGCTACATAGTTCAGACACCGAATGGATAGATGGCGCTGCAATAGATCAACACTACATACAGAACTATCTACATACAAATCTACATCGCGCTAGTGGAGTTTGTTTGCAGATTCACATATATACAAGATTCCAACATAAACAGTCGGGCCGCGGTCCCCAGGCACGATGACCCAGCCTGGCGGAAGATCTTCCCTTTTCAATGGAGGAATCATCCACCTTGTTCCTTCAAAGTTATGTTAACTTTGACTATAACTTTAACTGAAATGTACGAGCAACCGCCCCTTAGGCGACTCTCTCGAGAAGTTATTCCGCTCGTGTATTAAAAATTAGATCCGTAGAAAGGGGTCGCGCCTTCAGGTTGAGAAACTATGGTCTGTCAGTAATAACCAACTAACCACTTACATTACGTTTAGGTACTAGGAGTTATAGTACTGTGTTAAAGAAATAAATATATCCTGGGACATTCTTCACACGCGGTTATCTGATCCCAAACTAAGCAGAGCTTGTACACACGGCCACAGATCAAGCTACACATTTTTGTTATTACAACCGCATAAGGTGCCGCAGTGTGTAGCTTGATCTGTGGCCGTGTGTACTATGGAAATCAGATAACTGATATACTATATACTACTTTTTTTTTGTAAATACATAATTATGTAGATAATTACACCCAGACTCAGGACAAACAGACGCAAATGTTTGTCCTTGATGGGAATCGAACCCACGACCGGCGGCGCTATATGTGGCGCCAACTGACCTGTCAAAATCCTACTAATATTATAAACGTAAAAGTTTATTATATGTATGTATGTTTGTTGCTCTTTCACGCAAAAACTACTGAACGGATTTGGATGAAACTTGGTACATAGATAGATCATACCTTGGAATAACATATAGGCTACTTTTTATCCCGGGAACGCGGTTGAAACCGCGGGGGACAGCTAGTATAAAATAAATATATTAATCAATATTTAAAGCAAGAAATAAATTCAATTCTGCTGAGATTATTGCGTGGCTGGCCAAATTGATGGCTCATTATTGATAATGCTGTCTAGACAGTGTTCTAATGAAAAGGGACAGCTACTGTGCATTTATTTACATATTGAATGAAAATTAATTTAATTACTGTGTTCAAAGTGCAAATTTTCGGTTAATAAGCTAAGTAATACTTGTAAGTAATTTTTGACATAAGAAAGACGTTATTATGTAAATAGGAACCTACTTATATTTTTACTGTGCAGAACGGTGACTGACTTGACTTTGTGAAAATTATTACAACTTGACACTGGCAGAAATATGTTAACTTATACAAAAAAAATATTTTTTTACTACTGAAAACCAAGGAGAAAAGTCTGCGAAAAGACACGACCATCCCTTAGCTCAGCTTGGACTTTTTTGGCGGGAACTTGCGAAGTGACGTTGCATTTTCATTTTATTTTCATAAAATAGTATATTTTTTGAGTTTTATTGAATATTATCTGTGGTATTTTGTCCAATAAAGATCAATACAAGTTCACCAGTGAAGTGAAATTAAATGATTACGCTTTTCAAGTTGTCTCAAGAAGTCCATGAAAAGTTTTAGTAGAACGGCTACCATTGTACTAAAATGTAACTGATGATGATCAAATAAGACAAGGCTGTATGGCTCTGTAGCTTTGCCTTTTTAAAAAAAACAACAAATTAGCTCAGCTTGTACTATGAATACCAAATAACTGATATACATAACCATACTTCTAGTAAAATATTTAAATAACTTCTAAAAAAAAGTCTCTTTAAAAAAACGAGATATAAAATAAAAGTTCAACGATATCGAACAGAAGTAGCAAAAAGCTAAGTAAAAGTTTTAAAGTGCTTTCCTTTCAAATATTTATCGATGCTATAATAATTGAAACACATTACAGGATCATTGAAACTTTATAAAGACGGTAGTGATGTTTGAAGCAATCTTGATACTTATAATAATTTTATCATCATCATCATGTCAGCCGAAAGGCGTCCACTGCTGGAGAAAGGCATCCCTAGGATCTCCACGATAGCCGGTTTTACGCTACCCGCATGCAGCGGTTTCTCGCGAGCCTGATAAGATCTTCGATCCACCTTGTAGGGATCTGCCCACGATGCGTCTTGCGGTTTCATTTTTGGGTATATCGCCCCAATGACGCAATTTTTAGGGTCTACGGTATGAAATGCATATTTTTTCATAGAATATAAACAAAGATAATTATGTTTGTATGTACACACTACCTGAACAGATTCGCTCGATCGCAAACACAATTTCCGATAAGCTTAATGAAGTTGACGAGGTCAGGTTTGTTTATTGATGCTATTTTCAACCTTACTCTATAATATAATTACGATCCTTTATTAACTACGTTGTACTGAGTTTCACGTTTGAAAACGTGAATCGAGTAATTTTTTTTATGCATACCTAGGTTAGTGTTTGACCACAATCTCACCGTATTCTACTATTATTACGTGACATAGTTTAAAGCTGTGGTTTTATACTTATACCAGACAATAATTAATATACTACGTACAACCATTATTTTCATGTGGTCATTTGACAGAAAGAAGCGGAGCTATCTTAAAACCTGCAATTGATTTAATAAGTGGTATAAAAACACTAAACAAATAGCGCGTTACGCATTTGCCCAAACAAGTGACACCAAATCCTCTTCAAAAAATGGTCCTAAATCGAGATAGAGCAATATCTTTTCAGTAAACGAACCCGACGAAAGTACCTAAGCGGATCTGTAGACTCAGATAACGTAAAATGCGTCATCAGACCTTGGGGTCTAAAAAGGAAGGATTACGCAATATTGCTAAAAGGAATTCATTTCCTGAATTCACAGCAGATCTCATGCAATTCCTCTATTTTTTGGTAAAATAGTCGCCCTTTATGCGCAATTCAATTCATAAACAGATTCTGTTTTGAATTAATGTTACTAGACTACAAAAATTAAAACCGTAACTTTACCGGTTATTGTTTCTATTTACTTTTTGTTAAATTAAGACTGAATAACTATGTTTTTTGTATTATAATTAAAAACCGATCGAACTGTTGCTTCATAGCATTTATTTGATTGGATTTGGGTACCAAAAACTGACATTTTAATTGATTATAAAAATATTTTCTTCTTCGACTGGTATCAATCAATGACAATATATTTTATCTTGCCTGTGGTCGGTCGGTCAAAGTTTGTATTGGATGTTTTGATAGAGTACAAAATAAATATTTAAAATTATAGTTTAACATTAAAATAATAGTCTTTCAATAATTTAAGGAAAATATGGAAATTATTATACCTATAGTACTGTAATTATTTACGTAAAAATGTAAAAGGAAGACAATATCAGGGGCTCTAAAAAGGAAGCACTTGTTGAATCATAATGAGATCCTATTATGAATTGAATTCAAAATCGTAAAATGGCCGCTTTTTATGCAATTCAGAATATGATCCTAATACGATTCTGTATCTGCAATTCATTTCTTTGACAGTTTTCTATAGAGTTTCGTAAAATGGTTCACTAAATCCGAATTGCTTTTACGTCAAATAGTAGAATCATAAGAAGATACTGAGAACTATCTTTTTACAATTCAACTTAGAGATTTTGTTAAAAATCAATGAATATTTAGGAATTAAATATGTATTTTTAACGTCTATAACCCATTTTATGGACAGTGTAAAGGTTTTGGCTTACAAATAAGTTCATTACCACCAGTTTTGTGAACCTCTTTCTTACCATCGTTATTTTTACAAGTTGTCTTAATATTATAATGAGCTATAGGTACCTACCTACCCATAGGGTGTTTTAGGGTTCAATAGCAATAGGGTGATTTATTATAGCCTGAGCCTATAGGTAACCCTCTTCAATAAACAGTATATATAAGGCAATAATAGATTTTTAAATCAGACTGAATCAGTGTGTTCTAACATATCAACGCCTTACTTATAACATTAGTAGGTAGGTACCTATAAATACATTGGATGCATATCTTTTCAGTATAAACTAATTATTACCACGGGGAACAGACTACCTACAGCGTAAATAGGATGAGCTTCAGATGGTCTGAGCAATAATTCATACTACCTGTCCCGCAGTTTCACTTGCTTTCCCAGGATAAAAAGTAGCCTATATGTCATCTATCTTTATTCTAAGTTTCAATCTAAATTATAATACCTTCATAATATTAAAACCATACCCAGGTTGATAGTTTGTGCAAAAAAATACATTATTATGAGCATATCTGTGATGTCTTTGATTAAATTAGCGGAACTGCATGATGTCATGATAGGCTAAAGGTATCCATATGTGAGAGTCAAGGATAGATGAGATCAGAGAGACATCCTCATGATATAAGAATTATCATTGGTCACTTATTTAGTTAGGATAAATAAAAGAATGTAAATAAACAGCATAAACATTTATTACAGTATCATTGTTTCATCTTTCTGTAGTTTAGTGTAATTATTAATACTAAGGCAAGAATCAGCCAGTATGCAAATACAGCTCCCAGAAACTGCATATAATAATGATATGTGGGTATATTAAACTGTGACACTAATTACAGCATGACTGCATCAATATGTAACTGTCATGTTAATCATAACATTTTACTTTCTTGATAATTCTATGGACCATTAATCATCTTCTTCGGGTAACCTGAAAGTTAGTAAAATTATAGTTAGTTAAATTAATTGATGGAATATTCACATTATCAGTAATATCATCTTTAACATAATAACAAGAGGAAGTTTATAAAAAGGTCTTTGCTTTGTGCAATAATAGTATAACATTAATTGAATTATTATACATATGTTTAACAAATAAAATAGTTCCATTCTAATGGGTACTTCAGTATTTAGATCATAATATCGAATTACTAATGGTAAAACCATTTTTTTAATAACTGGTAAGTACCTACCTAGTATCAAGCTTGACAGACGATTTAAGAAATAATAACTTGAATGTTTGTTGGAATATCCTCGTAACGACTTATCAAAAGTATGAAATACTATAAGTAGGAGATAAACTTACTTTAGGTTAGGTTTGCGAGATTCCTCGCCTTTTCATTTCAAAAAGCTTGACGTTCTAAAAGATTCTTCCGTGTTATTCGTCCAATACTGATATTATCTTCCTTTTACACTTTTACGTAAATAATTACAGTATAGGTATAATAATTTTCATATTTTCCTTAAATTATTGAAAGACTATTATTTTAAAGATAAACCTTATTTTTTAAATATTTATTTTGTACTCTATCAAAACATCCAATATAAAGTTTGACCGACGGACCACAGACAAGATAAAATATATTGTCATTGATTGATACCAGTCGAAGAAGAAAATATTTTTATAATCAATTAAAATGTCAGTTTCGGTACCCAAATCCAATCAAATAGATGCTATGAAGCAACATTCGATTGGTTTTTAATTATAATACAAAAAAACATAGTTATTCAGTCTTAATTTAACCAAAACTAAATAGAAAGAATAACCGGTAAAGTTACGGTTTTAATTTTTGTAGTCTAGTAACATTAATTCATAACAGAATCTGTTTATGAATTGAATTGCGCAGAAAGGGCGACTATTTTACCAAAAAATAGAGGAATTGCATGAGATCTGCTGTGAATTCAGGAAATGAATTCCTTTTAGCAATATTGCGTATTCCTTCCTTTTTAGACGCCCAGTATTGGACGAATAACACGGAAGAATCTTTTAGAAAGTCAAGATTTTTTAAATGAAAAGGCGAGGAATCTCGCAAACCTAACCTAAAGTAAGTTTATCTCCTATAGTATTTCATACTTTTGATAAGTCGTTACGAGGATATTCCAAAAAACATTCAAGTTATTATTTCTTAAATCGTCAGTCAAGCTTGATACTAGGTAGGTACTTACCAGTTATTCAAAAATGGTTTTACCATTAGTAATTCGATATTATGATCTCAATACCCCCATTAGAATAGAAACATTTTATTTGTTAAACATTTATATAATAATTCCATTAATATTATACTATTATTGCACAAAGCAAAGACCTTTTTATAAACTTCCTCTTGTTATTATGTTAAAGATGATATTACTGATAATGTGCATATTCCATCAATTAATTTAACTAACTATAATTTTACTAACTTTCAGGTTAGCCGAAGAAGATGATTAATGGTCCATAGAATTATCAAGAAAGTAAAATGTTATGATTAACATGACAGTTACATATTGATGCAGTCATGCTGTAATTAGTGTCACAGTTTAATATACATATCATTATTATATGCAGTTTCTGGGAGCTGTATTCGCATACTGACTGATTCTTGCCTTAGTATTAATAATTACACTAAACTACAGAAAGATGAAACAATGATACTGTAATAAATGTTTATGCTGTTTATTTACATTCTTTTATTTATCCTAACTAAATAAGTGACCAATGATAATTCTTATATCATGAGGATGTCTCTCTGGTCTCATCTATCCTTGACTCTCACATATGGATACCCTTAGACTATCATAACATCATGCAGTTCCGCTAATTTAATCAAAGACATCACAGATATGCTCATAATAATGTATTTTTTTGCACAAACTATCAACCTGGGTATGGTTTTAATATTATGAAGGTACTATAATTTAGATTAAAACTTAGAATAAAGATAGATGACATATAGGCTACTTTTTATCCTGGGAAAGCAAGTGAAATTGCGGGACAGGTAGTAGGAATTATTGCTCAGACCATCCTATTTACGCTGTAGGTAGTCTGTTCCCCTTAGCAATAATTAGTTTATACTGAAAAGATATGCATCCAATGTATTTATAGGTACCTACCTACTAATGTTATAAGTAAGGCGTTGATATGTTAGAACACACTCTCAGTCTGATTTAAAAATCTATTATTGCCTTAGATATACTGTTTATTGAAGAGGGTTACCTATAGGCTCAGGCTATAATAAATCACCCTATTGCTATTGAACCCTAAAACACCCTATGGGAAGGTTACCTATAGCTCATTATAATATTAAGACAACTTGTAAAAATTACGATGGTAAGAATGAGGTTCACAAAACTGGTGGTAATGAACTTATTTGTAAGCCAAAACCTTTAAACTGTCCATAAAATGGGTTATAGACGTTAAAAATACATATTTAATTCCTAAATATTCATTGATTTTTAACAAAATCTCTAAGTTGAATTGTAAAAAGATAGTTCTCAGTATCTTCTTATGATTCTACTATTTGACGTAAAAGCAATTCGGATTTAGTGAACCATTTTACGAAACTCTATAGAAAACTGTCAAAGAAATGAATTGCAGATACAGAATCGTATTAGGATCATATTCTGAATTGCATAAAAAGCGGCCATTTTACGATTTTGAATTCAATTCATAATAGGATCTCATTATGATTCAACAAGTGCTTCCTTTTTAGAGCCCCTTACGTCCTTTCGTCACTGTATCACAACCGTGTTCTCGTAAAAATAATACGGACACTTCAATTTCCTTTTATTTTATAGGATAGCAATAAATCTCGAAGAATTCCACTCGACTCGTAACGCTGTGAAAACAATACGCAGTGCAGAAAAACATATTTAGAAGGTGCTAATAAAAAAATAAAGATCTTTAATGTACACACCTGTCATCGGTATACGGATGACCACATGTCAAGGTAAACACTGCGGCACCTTATGCGGTTGTAATAGGAGCTATTTTGCAACAAAAATGTGTACCCTGATCTGTGGCCTCCGGTGGATCTGCTGATTAACAAGCAAAAACAACACAACATTCGACAGTGATAAGCGGACAGAGCGAACTCTCAAAAAGTGACTCTTCACAAGATAGCTTAGTTCAGATTTTGGCCACATGCCACTGTACATACTCTGTTAGAGTGTCATAAACAATAAATAAATCGTATTTCATTGAATAAAATAATTTTATTAATTTATTCATGACCAGATTCCGCCCCGCGGTTTCACCTGCGTTCCCGAGGGATCTTATGTTTTCTCGGGATAAAAATTATCTTATGTGTTAATCTAGGTTATAAACTATCTGTGTTCCAAATTTCATCCAAATCCGTTCGTAGTTTTTGCGTGAGAGAGTAACAAGCATCCATCCATCCATACATCCATACTCACAAACTTTCGCATTTATAATATTAGTAGCATCTGTAGCGACCCCTGTCAGCTACATAGTTCAGACACTGAATGGATAGATGGCGCTGCAATAGATCAACACTACAAACAGAACTATCTACATCGCGCTAGTGGAGTTTGTTCGCGGATTCACATATATACAAGATTCCAACATAAATAGTCGGACCGCGGTCCCCAGGCACGATGACCCAGCCTGGCAGAAAATCTTCTCTTTTCATTGGAGGAATCATTCACCTTGTTCCTCCATAGATCTATTCAAGAATTATTAGAGGTGGGTCGTAACGTCTTTTGAGCGTAATCGGTTATACGTAGTTTCGTGCATATGAGTAACTAGTTTCAAAACTGCTTATTTTTGTAACTAGTTACTTCTGTATACGGTAGAGCGTTAGTTACTTTTAGGTATGTAGGTATTATAATATTATGATTACGAAAATGTTACAGGTTATAGGTATTATAATATTAGTTTTACTTTTTTGTTATGTTATGATTAGGAATATGTAACAGGTTTCTAGGTATTTATAATACCTATGTAAGCTATGCGTGTAATTTCTTTGAGTAAATAATTTTATCTATTGAACTTCCCTTCATACTTTTCCAGGCCTGGCTGCTTTTTATTTTAAAGTTACGTCTTTGAGTGAGTGTAAACTGGGTACGTAAAATAATCGTTACATTTTTGTCCACGAAACTACGTACACGATTATCAACTTCGTAACAGCAGTTACTGAAACCGATTACGTTATATAACGCTCATCTCTAAGAATTATATGATAAACCTCTATAAATATGTAAACCACACGATATTTGTATTACATTCACCCACTATATGTAAGCATGTTGATAAGTAGGTCAAGCTCGAATGCTGGGTTCAAAGAGAATATATGGCTGGGTTTGCTAGGAATACGAATGAATTACCTAGTTAAAATAAATTGGTTATTTTCGTACGTCGCTCGTCAGGTCTTTGTTACTTGTATTTTCATAAAAACATATAGATATGGTTACGGCCTTGTTATTTTATGTAATCAGTGCGGAACCAATATTTGTGTAATAACGATATTCCAGTTCGAAGTGAAACTAAAATATAAGTTATCTAGCGGTGACAGTCCCGTCAATATCGGTCCAGCCGAAAAAATAATATAATTCGTCATCATGAGAGAGATAGCAGTTTACCCTACGCTCAATTCAATAATGAATATTAAAAAAATATCCCTGCGCGATCGAATGATGAGATCCGCAGGCGAACCAAAGTAACCGACATAGCCCGAAGAATTGCCAAACTTAAGTGGCAGTGGGCGGGGCACATCGCTCGCAGAACCGACGGCCACTGTGGCAGAAGGGTTCTCCAGTAACGACCACGAACAGAAAGACACAGCGTGGGCAGGCCCCCTACAAGGTGGACCGATGACCTTGTGAGGCTCTTGGGAAACCGCTGGGCGAGGCTTTTGTGGACTTCTTTCGGCTGACATGATTAAAAAAAATATCCTACTAACATTATTAGTTAATGATCAGTAAATGGTGCCGATTCTGTTGTTTACGAACTAAATAAATTTAATCGCACTATATTTCTTTCTAATAGTAAATATAAGAAAGGGATGCAAGATATTTTAGTCCTGTCAGTTAAGTCCTATCACATATTTCAACGTGAATTTAAGCGCAATCTTTATTAGTCACGACTATTTACCCATACATTACGACGGCATGGATTAAACTGACAACATTAAAAATGTTCTATCTTTTTTCAATAGGGTTAACATGAAAGAGAAGTGACTTGTTTAATATTAGTTAAGTTCGTAAACAACAGAATCGGCACCAATATCTTGATACTTTGTAGCTCTGGTTACACCTTCAACAATTTGAACCGTTGCGAGTCGCCGTCGAGCCATTAATTAAAATAAAAGCAATGAGCTTAGGTACCTACAGTGGCTTCAATTAACAAATGAAATTAGAAATTAGAGAAGTATTAAAATTCAATGCAAAATTAATTTCGCTTTCAAGTAATTGGACAACCTTTCGGAGATGTAACCCTAAAATAGCCATTTGGTTTTGGCAGTAATCTGAAATTAACAAATGAAATATTTTACTCTTTATTCGTTAAATTCTATAGGCATCAGTCTGTGGTATTTATAACTAAGACCACAGATACCTTTACCGTTTACATCAGCTGTTGGCAATCACAGTTTGAAACGTTTTAAGTATGGTATAGTTGGATGGAAGTAACGATTCAGACCAGATAATTTACAACAAATATAAAAAGTACACACGGCTACAGATCAAGCTACACACTGCGGCATCTTATGCGGTTGTAATAGGCGCTATTTTACAACAAAAATGTGTAGCTTGATCTGTGGCCGTGTGTACAATCTACATATAAAAACAATTCCTCGCAGCGACCGCTGCTGTCAATGAAATTGTCTGCTGGCAAGGATCCCAGACGGCTGGCAGCATTTCCTCTTTGGATACCAATGTAATGCGTTGTCGGAAAAAACTTCTCGCGGCCCTCCCGCGCTGGTCTCCCGAGGCCTTGACTGTCGGAGTACGTACAGCCTATTATCCAATTGTCTATTGATAATACTGAAGAAAAAGAAGTGTTCTGTCAGAGTCAAGAAAACAAGAGAAAAATATGTGAAAATATGGTTGAATTGTAAAATGATTATTTATACTAAAATATAACAGTAATATCTATATAAACCACTTTATTAGACTTCCTACTCCAACATTGACAAGTTTGGATGATAATCGTCAAGCAAATCGGCGTGACTCACCTCGGACCCTCTGGGATCCATGGTCTCAACCGCAAAAGGCAAAACAAACAGTTTGACCCAATGGAAGCGTATTTACTGAATTCTAATAATGTTTACTCTCATCTCATTCGAAATTATGATATCAGGTTAATTCTAATAACAGTTAAAAAAATTATCCTGTTGGGGATCGCCACCATTTAATACAGCTATAATAGATTTCCCTTTCTAGTGGACAACCGTGTGCCGGCATTTAAACGCTTTTGTATCTGGGAACTTATTTTGAAAATTTCATGTGGAAATACAAAGTTAACTTGCTATCAGTGACCTCCGCTGTCAGATGGCCGAAGCCCAATAGGTTATTATAGTTACTCCACTGAGGTATATTACTACAAGTGCAGCCATCCGGCCGCATTTCAATTAGTTGCTCTGCTTAGCTTCGGTACAGTGGTTATTATGTAATATTACCTAAATCATGTTGGAAATCAACGTATTACTTATTCCTCTAACCCACCCAGGTGCCGATAGAAGCAGCTCATCTATTCGACGCTGTGACCTTGTGGGCGCGCGCTGCTACAGCTGCGATGAGGACCGGCCTCCCACCGACAGATGGGGCCACCCTCATGAAACTACTGCGTCCTACCACTTACAGATCCGTCCAGGGGTTTGATGTGAGTATAACTTTCATCACATCAGTCGAAAGTCGTCCACTGATGGACAAAGGAAGGTCTCCCCCTGCATCCAGCAGTTTCCCGTGACCTTCACAAGATAGTCGGTGAACCATGTAGGGCGCCTGCCCACGCTGCGTCTTCCGGTTTGTAGATGCCACTCGAGAATTTTTCTGCCCCGGCAGCCGTCGGTTTTAAATGTAATATTGTTTTGGCGTATAACTTTACTTTTTATTAACGACTAGCTTTCCACCCCGCGGTTTCACCCGCGCTCCCGAGGTATCTTATGTTTTATCGGGATCAAAAGTAGCCTATATGTTATTCCAGGGTATGATCTATCTATGTGCCAAGTTTCATCCAAATCCGTTCAGTAGTTTTTATGTGAAAGAGTAACAAACATTCATCCATACATACATACTCACAAACTTTCGCATTTATAATATTAATAGGATAGTAGGAAGGATATTAGTAAGATTAGTTATGTTATAAATGGTGGTTAGAATCCCCGCTATAGCTCAACATGTCAAGGAAATTGAAAAGAAAGATCCACAAAAGAAGTCCAACAATTTAATGATTTTCTTGGCGGAGTTTTTATTAGTTTAGGTAAGTGGGTGGTAGAGTCAATAGGGTAGTTGACTCACACATCAAATCAGCTACTTTTTAATAAATGTCAAAACGGTCGTTTACAAGGAATTTTGTATGAAATATTACATTATGACGTCATAGTTTCACAGCATCAAATCGTCTACTCTTAGTGGTTCCACTGGTAATTAAAAATCATATAAAGCATTAAATGTACAACATATTTGATATTTCCACGTGTTTTAGATGTTTTATGCATTGGTTAGTGTTTGGTCATTTATTTTTGACACTGTCAACTAGCCTATTGCAACTTTCGACAACATAAGATACCAATTAGTCATATTGCTTGTTTCAATGTTAGTTTAACCGCCGATCTTTATTAGCTTTGAATATTTTCAATAATACTTGTAAGAAAGAGATAAAATTAATTTAGTATGTAAACAACAGAATGACTTAAAGTTATGAGATTCCAAGAAGATTGGGTCGGCCGTAGTTTCTAGGTACGCGATAACATTGTCAGTTTTATTAGCTAGTCGAGACAATATACGAGTAATATTCGGAGATGGTTTGTTTGTCTGTTGCGAGTTATGTAATATAGCGCAATTTCTCACACCAGAACTTTTTAGTGCACCATTTTGTTAAGAACTCCAACAATAAAATTACTGCAGCCCTATATCTTTGATGTCTAAATGCGAGTTAAAAAAATACTGACTGTCTCTCTTGGTTTTACTCGTGTTCCCGGGATAAAAACCTGTCAAGTGCAAGTCTATCAATTCTTGTAGTCTTGTAATCTCGGAAACGGCTCCAACTATTTTCATGTAATTTATAGTATGCAGGGGGTTTAAGGGGTGGTAAATCGAACTAGCTAGGTTTCATTTTTTACGATTTACCAAAAAATAAAAGAGCAAAGCTCGGTCATCCAGGTAGTGAAGTGAAATATTATACTAATATTATAAATGCGAAATTTTGTGAGTATGGATGGATGGATGGATGTTTGTTACTCTCTCACGCAAAAACTACTGAACGGATTTGGATGAAATTTGGAACACAGATAGTTTATAACCTGGATTAACACATAGGATACTTTTTATTCCGAGAAAACATAAGATCCCTCGGGAAAGCGGGTGAAACTGCGGCACAGAAGCTAGTTAAAGCATAAAATTAGGTACTATGTAGTGTTTTGAAGAAGAAATAGTTTTTTTATTAATATAATAGTTTTCTATTGAATGTTCGTACTACATTATGACCTATTTGAGTTAAAGTACCTACCTATACCTAGTAATAGACTCGTTCTTTTTACTATTGACTCTTTAAGTGCCACTTTCAATTCAATTTCAATTCTTATATCGTATCCCAAGAAGTCAAAGACTCTCAATTGAAGTAGTTACAACACTATTAATATACCGATTCAATTCAAAATTCAGACTCCTTAAACATGAATAGATATTATTAATATAATCTTATTTAATCTTATGTTTTCCCGAGATAAAAATTTGCCTAAGTTATTCCAGGGTATGGACTATCTATGTGGCAAGTTTCATCAGTTTCAGTTTTACGTGAGAGAGTAACACACATCCGCACAAACTTCTGCATGTATAATATTAGTATGATAATAAGTTCCCTTGTAAAGGTTGCCAGCTTATTTTTAAAGAATTAAAGTATGTTTAATCATCACCTTAAAAAAAAGGAGGAGGTTCTCAATTAGGGTGTATGTTTTTTTTATGTTTGTTCACGCATGACTTTTTTCTTCTACCATTTCTATTAATGACAGACAGATAATAAAGACGGATGAATTGATTCATAAAGCTTTTACGATACGCAATTTCAGTGAATACCTAGGCGTTTTATTAGGAAGTCATTTTGCTGCCGCGTCATACTCACTCATCTGTTTCGATAAAAAATATAGTTGGTGAATAAAAATCAGTGAGTTTAGGCCCTAATAAGGCACTTATGAATGTCAATAGTTACAATAGACTCTAACACCGGCATATGTATGTACAGTATAGCGTATTTTCGCTCAAAGATCTGGAAGAACACCTCCACCTTACAGAACACCACAGCCGCTCTCTCTCATTATCTCTACAGTGCTGAAACTGCTTACGCTAAGCAACGGCGGCGGGGCTCTTGCGGGTCTCGTTGCCCGCAAACACACTTAGTTTGCGTACACGAAGGTTGAGAACGCGAGCGTGTTTTACGTAACTCTATCTATGATTGATGATATATATACGAGTATGTGCCAAATTTCATCCAAATCCGTTTAGTAGATTTACGTTAAAGAGTAACACACATTCATCCATACTCACAGTGCCGTATAAATAGGGGTGTGCTACCGGTGCCCAGGTACAGGGCGTAGACTCTGGGGGGCGTAAGAATGACCAGACCAGGCAGGATTATTATTTTTTCGGTTTGCTCCTGATTTCAAATTCAATTCCAACACATATTTATTTATTTATTTATTTATTTATTTATTTATTTATTTATTTATTTATTTAATTGCGTTCCACAATGTGTACACCTTAGGTGGTAATTATGTAATACATACATTGTGGACCCTGTCGGGCACAGCAACATCTCTAGAGAGGTATAGGAGAGAGGAGATATAAATGGTCTACAGTCATTCTATAATTGTTAAATTGTACCTATATTAATATTTAATGACATATATATATTTAGTATCATGTCAGTATTATTTAAATTATATTTATTACTTTAGGTATTCGTGTTTCTTTATTACGTAGGTATACATGTATTTGGTTAGTATATTATTATTTATATAATTTTTTTATCATTTATGTATTCATTAATTGTATAATAGGCTTTGTTTGTCAGTATTTGTTTCAGTTTATTAATAAATATAGTGTCAGTTTCATCTTTTAGCAAATCCGGTAATTTATTATATATTTTTATGCACATAACATATGGGCTATTAGAGTGTATTGTTAAGTGGGAAGTGGGTAACATTAACATATTTTTATGTCTTAGCGATCGGTATTTATTTTTTTCTTCACGCTTTGTGAAGAAATTAATATATTTTCTGACAATACATACGTACATTTACATTTCTGACATACGTACCTACATGCCAGTATCATCCAAAACGTCTGTTAAATTAGGCCTATACGTAGCATTGCTCTAGCTAGGGTACCTATCATATCTAAAAAAACAAGGGCGCAGTTATAGAAGCTCGCATAGGGCGCAGAAAAGGCTATTTACGGCACTTTATACCTACTCACAAACAATCGCATTTACAATATTAGTAGGAAGTAGGATATTTTGTGATAACAATTAATTAAATTAATCAATTTGTGATTCAGATTCAGATTCATTATTTGCAAGAACATGGTTTAAGTACACGATATTATTAATACTATTTAATGTCCACATTAAAATATAATTAATCATTTACATAATTTGTCAATAGTTCCTATCATAAAATATTACATTATCAGACAATAACTACCTAAAAGTAAAAAATAATAATAATTGCACAGCGAATAATTACAATATATTTAAATAAATATGTCCATTACAAATATAATTTGATTTGAATGGCTTAAATTTAATGGAGAAAATCACAATCACAATTTCTTATTAATAAATTCGTCTATTGAACAAAATACACTAGCACCAAGCCTCTCTCATGGTAATAAATCTGAACTCTACTTTGTTAGGTGAAGATGGATAGTGCAGGTGATGCAGAAGGCAACTTCACGGTGATAGGCCTGGTCGCCGACGACGCAGCTCTTGGAGGGTGGAGCGCCCAGCCGGTTGCTACCTTCCGATATGCCAATAACTCCGATCTTCTACCCGTAAGTATACAGCACAAGAAGGTAAAGTTGGGAGTATTGTTTTTGTTAGAATGTTGATAAGCAGGCAGGTGGTCCATCTGATGGTGGTTACTGTCGCCTATCGCCATTGGCAATACCTCTGTTGCCGACCTGTAGCAATGTCGTGAAGGCAAATGCATCTCGAGTGCAATTGCTGGAACACACCATAACATGATTTAAACATAAACATGATAATGTACTTATAGTAGGGCAGTCAACAATACATAATCAAGTAGATACCCAAATTTACAAAACGCCTGTACGCTAATAGTAGTTTATGATACTGTTGCATAATAGGGGTTATTAAATACGAGTGTGAGTTTAAGTACCGAGCCGTAGGCGAGGTTCTTAATAGTATCCCACGAGTTTTTAATACCTAATTATCTGCAGTATCATACAGTACTTTATCTAAACTCATATAAGTAATGTAATTTCAAGGTAAAAAATCGATAATATTTTGTCATAGGTTTTCATGACTTACGGGTATCGATTATTCGTCATTTCCACTGCCGCCTCCACAATTTCAGATCCAAGTTTATTTCACCTTAGTATCACTGCTATTTTTCTATCATTTTTGGCCAAAATAAAATATGTATGCAAAAAAAACAAACATTAATCATCATGGCGCCCAAATCCGTGTGGGAAAAAACTCCTAAGTTGAGATCTCTACCGCATACCTACGCGACCAGACAAAGTAAATTTGCATCTAAAATTATAATTGTTTAGTCCTGATGTCTGGCCACTTATAATGTTCTTTTCTTTATTATTTTGTTTGACAAGTTGACTGACAGTAATTGAAGTATTAAAACCCAAAAAAACATTATAAGTGGCCAGACATGTCCAAATACTTGTACTTTAATGAAAAAAAGTTATTTTATAGCATTATCTTGGGAATAAAACTGTACTATAATATAATTTTTTAATTTCATTATAGACGGGTGTGCATAAAGTGGGTCATTAAAGTACTGTTTTTGATTTCATAATTAGAACTTTACGATATGAGAGTAGTTAAAATTATTTACACAATAGAATGATAAAGTAAACAAGTGTTTTGTAAAGGTGTGTCTAGTAAACCTCTGTTTAGTAAAGCTAGATCTATTCAGCTTACATTGCCGACTGTAAACTAACCTAGGGTATTTCACAATATAGATTTTTTCTTCGTTCTTACACTGATGTACGGATGTTCTAGTAATGAAAATAAATCGTAGAGCCCCAGCGTCCGGCATTGAGCGGTTTGTTCGGTATTTTTTCATTAGTCGATTGAATCCCCACTAGATACGACTATATACCAACATAACAATATTGTGTTTTGTTGTAAGATTAATTGTTTGTTCTAGGTATTTCTTTAAACTGAAAGTCATTTTTTAACCGACTTCAAGAAGGAGGAGGTTAACAATTCATCGCAACCTTTTTTTATGTATGTTCCCCGATTACTCGAAAAGACGTCTGGACATATTTTAATTTATTATAACGCAATATTCTTACCAACCATTTCATCTCCCAGGAACTAGTGGGAGCTAACAACATAGCATGGATAGGGGGCAAGCCACCAGCGGCAGAACCACCTTGCGGCTTTGATGGAGCAAAGTGTTCGTTGCAGCACGACCCCGGCGTAGTTTCCGCGGCAGTCGCAGTTGCCGCTGCGGCAATCCTAGCTGCCGCACTTCTAGTACGACACTACAGCTATGAGCAGAAGTTAGCGTCAGTGTTATGGCGGATTGAGGCCAAGGACTTAACCTTCATTTCGGCATATAATACTCAAAATAGAGATAAGGTAAGTGAAACCAATTTACCTACGTATTTACCCACCGGCGGGCGGGGAGCTTTTTCCGCCAACGCGTTAGCTTGGCCATTTAAAGAGGGAACGCTGCCAGCCTTCTGGGAACCTTGCCGTTGATTGGCAGCAGCGGCCGCCTCGAGGAATTTTTTTATATACCTATATAGTTTGTTTATTTGTTGTAAATATTGTATATTATAGAATAGATAATCCTACGTATTAACTATAATTATAATATGATGATAACATTACTTGCTTCGCATTGAGTATTTTTTCTGTACTACTAGAGACACGCCCCGACTTCATCGGCTTTTATCAGCTTTTCTGTACTATAATATGCATATATTATACATATAAACCTTCCTCTTGAATCACTCTATCTATTGCTGAAAGACCAGCCATTGCGGTGATCCTTGGAGGTTTTTGTCCAGCTGTGGACGTCTTTCAGCTGACATTATGAAGCGAACAGACAGCGGAAGCGACTTTGTTTTATACTATGTAAAGATGATATTGTAATATAATTAGTAAGGAAAGAAAACGACCTTTCTTACTATGATGCTGTTTATAACAATAACTAGTGGCTTGTGATCTGTAGACTAGACACACACCCCCGACGCCCTGAAGTTTATAGGATGAAAAAGTTGTTCAGACAAAAAACCTTTGCGACTTAATAAGAGTAATAAAAGTCGATTGTTTATGGACTATAGCTCGTGGACTTTTCTTGTAACTTCTCTGATTTTATACCGTATTTTTGGGGGAATACATAGCACCTGTAAAATGGCCATTTTTGCCTATTATGTCTCTAAATAACTACTACATAAACAGCAAATTGATTTCAATTTCCGCCATTATTATTTTATCCTCCAAACCCAGAATATAAAGATCCTGTGTAGGAATCGAACCCACCAACTGTAACGTGAAGTAATATTCAAATCCAGAGCAGAGCCGTCAAATATTTTTGTAATAAATAAAAATAAATAAATATGCTGGGACATTTCTTCACATATGGTTATCTGATCCCAAACTAAGCAGAGCTTGTACTATGGAAACCAGATAACTGATATACTACATGTACTACTTTTTTTTTAATACATACTTATATAGATAATTACACCCAGACTCAGGACAAACAGACATGTTCATGCACACAAATGTTTGTCCTGGATGGGACTCGAACCCACGACCTGCGGCGCAATAGGTGGTGTCTTAACCAACTGCGCCAACTGACCCGTCAATAATTAGAAATGACAATCAATAACATCAATAATAAGAAATGTAATTGATATTGTTTATTTATTAAATTCTGTGATTAAATTTACGGTATTCAATTACGTACCTCCCAAGATAAATTATTTTTTCTCGACATTTACCTACGTTCATATTTACACGTGTCCAATATTCGAATGTTTGGTACAAATACCGTAACAATTAAATTAAAGCAATTTCTAGTTATATATTACTTTTTATTTAGGATAGGGTTGTCATTGACCACAATCTCACAGTGGTAAGCAATGATGTGGCTTAATATGGTAAGGTCAAAGCCTAGAAAGGAATTCGCTATCAAGTTCTTTTCTTTTTAATCGTTGTTTGAATGCGCTAATCTCCAGAGTTATTGGTCCGATTCGAAAAATTCTTTCACTAAAAGGAAGCTACATTATCCCTGAAGGTTATCGGCTACTTTTTATCCCGGGAAAGTGAAGCGGGGAACAGCTAGTCAGATATATAAACTTAATAGCTTTCGGCCCTTCGGTTTCACCCGTGATCCCCTTTTTTACCCCCTTAGGGGATGAATTTTCAAAAATCCTTTCTAGCAGATAACTTTGTCATTATAGCTTTCTGTATGCCAAATTTCAGCACGATCCGTCTAATGGTTTGCGCTGTACGTTGATAGATCAGTTAGTCATTCAGTCACGTTTTCGGAACGGATTGTGATGAAACTTGACACTTATATAGATTTGACTTAAATACAAATAAAAAAATATATTATTACACCATAATCCGTCATCAATCTTCATAAATCATTCTACACCAAGCGCGGATTCCATATAATCGTAGACGCTTCGTAGCATAAGCTACGACGTAGCTTCTACTCTTCGTAGCACATGAACGTTCACAGTTTAGTGAATAACATTACAATGATATTAGGTTACAATAGGCCGTATTCTGTTGATTACAAACTAAGCTTTAATCTCACTATGTCTTTCTAATAAAAAAATTAAGAAAGGGTTGAAAGATATTTTAGTCCTGTCTGAATAGTCCGACAACTTATTTCAACGTGAACGCGTACTATATTGGTCACGACTATATGAAATTTTCCTTGCTCCGCTCTAATGGATAGGCAGCCTAAGGTACCTAAGCCACTCAATCCAACCGGACTCCGCTCCGCTCCGCATATAATGGCAGCCTTATCCTCGTAATTTAACTAAAGATGTTTTTTTTTCTCATCTCATAGCCATCAGTTCCGCAAGACGTGGATACGAGGAGAGCTCACACCACCATAGCATTACACAGAGGCAGCATCGTCGCCATCAGACGTTTGCAGAAGAAGAGCATTGACGTCACGAGAGCTATTAGGAAGGAATTGAAACAGGTACTCTAAATTCATTAATTATTCTTTTTTTTATTGAGTTTACCATTTGGCTTTAAACTCGCTAGCGATGTCTATAGCTTGCGGCAGCATTAAATAGTGTAATATGTGATCTGTTTATTTTTTACATATTCATGGTTGTTTTGACGTTATTATTTGGTTATTAATTAAATTATGTGTTTTTTTTGGCATCACACTTAGGGTCGGTTGCTCGTACATTTTAGTTAAAGTTATAGTCAAAGTTAACTTAACTATTATCATACTCTGATCGTAGAGTCACTTTGACGATAACCGATCTCGTTCGGTCGGTTATGGTTATGGTTAGGGTCAAAATTTTAGTTAAAGTGACACGATCAACAGTTTGATGTCAAAGCATATAATAGTTTATCTACTCTCATATCGTAATGTGCTAATTATGAAATCAAAAACAGTACTTTAATGACCCACTTTAGGCACACTCGTGTATAATGATTTATTATAGTACAGTTGTGTTCCCAAGATAATGCTGTAAAATAACTTTTTTCTATTAAAGTACACTTTGAACCTATCAATAGTATAATCAATCAGTACCAATTCAATTTTAGATGCAAATTGACTTTGTCTGTGGTTACATGTAATAGTGCCGAATTTTTGACGTGAACTTTAGAGGTAAGAATTTTGGCAAAACGGATTTGATTGGGTATATGATTTTTGTGTGTTTATTTTATTGTTTTTGCCTACATATATAATTTTGACCAAAAATGAAACAAATTTAATTGTTTTTAGTTGGTAGTAAAATAATATCGATATTTTTACCTTTAAATTGCAATATTTATATGAGTTTAGATAAAATACTGAATGATACTGCACATAATTAGGTATTAAAAACTCGTGTGATACTATCAAGAACCTCGCCTACAGCTCGGTACTTAAACTCACACTCTTATTTAATAACCCCTATTATGCAACAGTATCATAAACTACTATAAGTTAACTTTGACTATAACTTTAACTAAAATTTACGAGCAACCTGCCCTCGTGTGTTTTGCCAGTGTCAAGTTGAGTAATGTAGGTATAAATTAAGACTTATATAAACGTATCTAGACTTTCTGTATATTCCTTAATGACATGTCATTAGAAACTCTAAACAGTCAAAGCGACCCTAGCTTGTATTCCCCGGAGATTATCGCCCGCTACATCCGGCTCATTAAGAAGCAATCTTACAAGCTATTACCCAACCCCCATTAAGCTCCCATTTACATGGCCGTACGGGGGGGGGATAAGGCAGCTGTCCCCCTTTGGACTTAGACTGTCACCCTTTGCTGCCTCCCGCACTTATATTTAGCTGGGCCTAAGTACTGCAACAGAAGTTCCGTGAAGATTACTTTTTAATCCCCGAAGAAAAGTAAGGGTGTCATAAGTTTGTAGTGTGTATCTGTGTGTCTGTCTGTAGCATCATAGCTCCTGAACAGACCAGATAGACCAATTTCGATTTAGTTTTTGAGGGTCCTGTATCTTAGTGTCTTAAAGTACCACTCGTGTGTCTGTCTTTCTGTCACAGCCAATATGCTCCGAAACTTCTAGACTAATTGACTTGCAATTTGGTACACTTATATAAGCCGGTGACAAAAAACATTGACGTGTAACGGAAATAAATTAATTTTAAACATGGGGGCTACTTTTGGGGCTTAAATTAGAAAATCGTGCCAAATTTCATCGTGATCGGTTCAGAGGTTTATGCGTGAAAATGTAACAAACAATCAAACAGATTAACATTCGCATTTATTATATTAGTATGGATAACGTACGCGGATGCAGTGTGGAATTAAGTGGATTTTATATCTTTAAGAAATTCCTGATTTGCTCTTAGCCCAAAAGCTGAGTACATCGATGCCTATCTAATCTGCATGCGGCTGACATAATACATGACCTGCTTTACATAGCAAAACAATTCGATAGGTTCTTTATGGCTATTGCTAGTCCTTGTATATGTATAACGATTGTTTTGATACAATTCCAAACCTCAAGGCTATAACGCTATCAAATATTTATATTCAAATACTTATATATTGTAGGCCATTGGAGAATAGGGTAGTTGACTGACATATCAAATCAGCAACTTTTTAATAAATGTCAAAACGATAGTTTATATGGAATTTTGAATTTTTTTTTTATCTACTAAGGTAGCAAGCAAGCGTACGGCCCACCTGATGGTAAGTGGTTGCCGTCGCCTATCGCCATTTGCAATACCAGAGGTAATACTAATGTGTTGCTGACCTGTTACAATACCGAGAAGGCAATCTGGCTCTCAAGTGCAATTTCCGGAACACACCGGTAGGTGCTTGGTGACAAATTTTCAACTTGAGGGTGGTAGCCAGCCAGAATGAAATACTACAAATGACGTCATAGTTTCACAGCATCAAATGAATGAAATCTACTCTTAGTGGTTCTACTGGTAATTAAAAATCATAAAAAGCATTAAATGTATAACATATTTGATGTTTCCACGTGTTTTTAGATGTTTTATGCATGGATTAGTGGATTTATTTGGTCATTTATTTTTAACACTGTCTACTAGCCTATTCTTGCTTTATTGATGCGTTTTTTACCGTTATTTGAATGGCTAGACCACAACTGCGAAAATAACTAGATTATTTTCATTTTTAACTAACTTTATTCAATGTGGTTTTAACCGGAATCCCATATTTTACTACCTAAATATACTATTTACGTTGTACCGTAGTCTAGGTGACAGTAGCCTGAGATATGTGAAAATGAGCCCTATATCTTTGCAATAATGTTCATCAGTTTAATCTATGACCTAGTATAATCCCTTTCTTAGTGGTTGCCTGCACGTCACAAAGAACATATCCTTCTTTAATGTCTGAATTAAAGCTAATAAATAGTTGATTTATGTTTATTCTACACCGGCGTTAAAATAAAAAATCGGACTATTTAAAACTTTGCTTGCAGTTTTTTTAAGTTATTAAGCTATTAAGCTTTAAATAAAGTCGTAAAACTTTTGAAAAAATCTACGCATTGGAGTCTTATCGCTATGGAGTCCAAAATAATGTACAAAAATAGGTTGTATCTTAAATATTCCCAAAGAAATAATAAATTCCCTCATCGTTTACGTTCAAGCTTGTTAAAACAAAAAGCACTCTTACGTAAAGGTTACATAAACATTTAGGAAACTTGTTCACCAACCGTTTAATAAAAGTAGTAAGTAGGCCATTTGTAATTTACGGGGTTAACCAGGATTACGTTGTAATGTAACTGATGTGAATGGGTATTTGCGTTAATTAATGGAACCAACAACAAAACAAACAAAAACATGTTGCGTTTGACAATATATTTATCATTAATTCTGTAGAATGGTATTATTTCGTGGACGGACAAATAATTTTGTTATTTTTAATTATACATTATGTGTACCTATATCCTTGGTTATATCCATTGGGAAAATCCTACCTACTTATTATTATAAATGAGAAAGTTTGTGATGATGTTTGTTACTCTTTCACGTAAAAACTATAGAACGGATTTGGATGAAACTTGGCACATAGATAGATCTTACCCTGGAATAACATATAGGCTATTTTTCATCCTCGAAAAACATAAGAGAACAGAAGAGAAGAGTGAAACCGTGGAGCGAAAGCTAGATATAATAAATATATTTTAGTTATACATATAAGTAGGTACTCAAATAATATTGCTGTAAATTTGAATGTTGAAAGATGTACAATTTACCGTCTGTAATTATTATTTTGCTCAAATACTGGCACAATTCTGGAGGGTATCTTCTATACCGGGTATTATAGATTTTGATATTTTGTACAAACCCATCATAGACAAGTATATAGATTGTATACATTATGTATATTTGTTATAATATAAGTTGTTTCATCGTCTAATAATATCAATACTCCAATTCGGAATATTGAATACCTGATTACAATGTTACAATCCCCATATTTGAATATGAATTATTAATATCAACCTCAAAATATTGCTTTTAGAATGTTTATGTAAAATGGATTACATAGAAGTAAAAACTCGGTAAAAAATAATTTCATAACAAAATAACGGAGATATAGAACATAAATTCTTATTATTGATATCAAAAAATACAATGCATTTCAGAAGACCTATCTGTATTGAATAGATATTACCAAATATGTTTATAGTATTATATCGGGTCTATTCGCGCATAGAATATTATCAAAATATAATTTTGACAAACATAATAGTGCCGGCTATAGTCAATCTATAGACGGATCTTGGACCATGAATTGTATTCGCGAGAGTTTAAAAAGTATTAGCGTAAAGTAAATAATATACTGGTATTAGTACCAAATATCACAAGGTTCCATTTATTTATGCTGTCTTTTGAACAAATAATTTCAACAATTTCTGCTCGGTCCCATTTGTCGGGTTTAACCATTTCCGGTTGGACTTGGATTAATTGTATCAAAACCAGGAAAACAGATTGATGGTCACCTCCGATAACTTTACGGTTGATGTAACTTAGATAATCGAAATTCGATTAGAGATATAAACTAATCTATAAAATATAAAATATATAATCTATAAAAGAGTACATACATATTCCTAAATAGATAATTCAATACTACGAGTACATTTGACACTGACATTCATTTTTTTATTTGTTGTTATTTATTAGTAACTTTCTATTTTGTAATGTGCTCCTGACATTTTTTAATACGAAATTTTCACCATTTTATTTTAATCTGTAATTATTAGTACTTAATCATGTGTTTGTAATCTTTGGCTTTGTTATTTTATTGACACTGATTCCTACAATAATTACTATTGTTATAAATGTTTTGTTTGACAGTAGACGTACACTGTTATTATGTACTATATTTTCATTTTATTTTTATTATGTTTTATTTTATATTATTTTGAAATTGACGATCACTTTCCAAAAAGTAATTATGTTTGTAATTGTATGAAATTGGGAAATTTTGAGATAAATAAACTAAACTAAACTATTTGTACAGTAGCAGTTACAAGAGTAAAATAAATTAATTAACCTCTTCTTGGCAGTACCTAACATAAACGATAAAATTATTAAGTTACTTTGTCAATTTATCTTTAGCCCTGTGACTAACTATATCAGCATTTCACCTAATTATAGATTTCTAGGTCCCCCTATCATCGTCTTCATCAAAATTAAAACAACTAAACATTAGGTCCCACCCTCGGGCTATCACCAAATTTAAACTCCATAAATTATTTCAGATACGAGAGCTACGTCACGAAAATCTCACAACATTCGTGGGTGTGTGCGTAGAAAGTGGATCAGCATGCATAGTGTCAGCTTACTGCTCCCGGGGATCCTTAGCCAGGGTCTTAGCTGACCGGGACTTGCATCTCGATGACATGTTTGTTGCTAGCCTCGTCGCGGACTTACTTCGAGGGTTGACGTACCTTCATGATTCAACGCTGATATCTCATGGTAATCTGACTTCTAGCAACTGCCTGGTGGATAGTAGATGGGTACTACAGATATCTGATTATGGCTTGCATAATTTGAAAAGTAAGTATGTTCATTTTCATATCCCAGATACTGCATTATTTAGCCAATGAAAACATTATGTTTGTATAAATCATATTTTATGATAGCTCAAATAACCAACTTTTCCTTTATACAACGATTTCAATGTTTCGAACTAATTTTACGATTTTAGTCGGCCTTCGGGCAAATATAACAGAGTTCCTTTTATTACACAAAACTGTCGCTGAAACCTTCATAAACATTTCCAGCGTTGAGTACCACTGGAGTTCGAATATTGACAATAGGTATTTACTTTCAGAAATAGCTATTACATTATAAGTTCGTCAGTTTATAGGTAGGTCCTTGACTTAATTTTATTAACATTCACAGAAAGGTAGGTATTTTTACTTTTTAATAGGTATTTATTTATTTCTAAAACTATTTGCGCTAATGAGTGTTCATATTTCTATTAAGATGGATGCTCGGACGTTGAAGATGCTTTACGAATGGAAAGACGCATGCTGTGGCGTGCGCCGGAGTTTTTAAGAGACCCAAACCCCCCTCCAAAAGGCTCTCAGAAAGGAGATGTATATTCCTTCGGGATTATCCTCTATGAAATCCTGGGGAGAAACGGCCCGTGGGGTGATACTAACTTGACGAATGCTGGTAAGCTAATTTGATATATAAACTCAAACTCTCGGATTTAATTTTATGAAGTTGGTAATAGATAGGGTGCTGTAAAATTATGACGTTACAATCTTAAAAATGTAGTATTATATTCTCTATGACAATCTTATTTTTAACCCACGACGCAAAAACGATCACGAGACGTCACGTCGTCACGTCAGACAAATATAAATCTGCCTATGTTCATTGCGAACGCTCCTGGGCGTTACGGTACCGGCGGCGCGGCGCTATCCCAGGGGCATCGCTACCCGGTATGCTTACCACGTAACGTCAATAAATTGTGTTTTTACAGTTGACATTGTATTTTTATTGGAGATTTTTTTGTAGAAAATAATCTAATCTAGACACGGGTTCTTCAAACTCAAAACTCATTTATTCAATTTAGGGCACTTATGAATGTCGATAGTTACAATTATTACAATTGACTCTACCACCGGTTCCACATATACTTAAACTGAGAAGACTCTTTTACAAGAGAGACGCAAAATTAAATCATGTATAGGAAGTCGCAGTATAAAATAGATTGGGAACCCTGCAGTAGGGGATATTATAGTAAGTAATACCAAGCACATACGTTTTGTATACACTGAATGAGTCCCTCTGTTCTATGAAGTATCTGAGATCACTATATAAATAGCCACAATATGGGGTACCTATCACAATTCCCTGCAAACAGAAACATTTTTTACCTCTTGGTTGTCGCCACCATATTCCCTTTATAGTGGACAACCGTGTGACGGCATTTAAACGCTTTTGTTTCTGCGAACTTATTTTGAAAATTTCATGTGGAAAAACAAAGTTAACTAGCTAGCTATCAGTGACCTCCGCTGTCCGATGGCCGACGCCTATTTGGCCAATAAATAGAAACACAAAGCATCCTGTTCCTGTTAGTCTTCGGCCTTTCTGTCTGGACTATTCAAACAGTATATTGGATTAAATTAATAATGTTGATCTAAATTCGTATTGAAACATTTAGCGAAGTATTTAATCTGGAAACAGAAGAAAATCAGTATAAAAACAATCTCAGTAATATTATGTTATTTACTTCAAGTTATTTAAGTCCTCTGAATGAAAATGCGGAAACTTTAAATGGTAACGATTACAATGTTAAAAGCGTTCATTATGTAAGCACTAAGCGAACTATTTATAAGACTTCACAGCGCTTGCTACCCGATAATCTCGAGACTTGTCCTGATTGGAAAACTTTAAATGTGATACATTACACTTGTAAGAGTTGCAAGGGTAAAATTAAACATCATATTAATACTAGCGACCCGCCCCGGCTTCGCACGGCTTTCTCGGCTTTTCTGTACTATAATATCATGTATTATACATATATACCTTCCTCTTGAATTACTCTATTGCTGGAAACTGCATTAAAATCCGTTGAGAAATTTTAAAGATCTAAGCAAACAGACAGCGGAAGCGATTTCATTTTATACGATAAACCAATTTCAATAACATTCTAACATAGTTCAAAAGGTACAAACTTTCAAAACTCCTATAAACATATATACCTATACTATATGTAGTTTTTTTTTTATTTTAACACGCTTTTATGAGCTTCACTTGTAACTAACAAACAATATGTATAACTTGGAAGTCAATTTCGTAGAGACTAGAGCGTGATTTTTATTTGTTTTTTAAAGTATATACATATTTCTTGTTGATTAGAAGTTAATTATTTCGATCCTCGAACTAAATTCTTTCTAATAAATATTAGGTTATTTCTGGAAACTGCGCAGTTTTACTTCACCAAACGGCTCATTGTACTCTCATTTCAATGACTTATTACGTCAAACTTTACTAACTACTGCCTGAGATCGATTCTAGATAACCTACCCTCATACTCTCTCCACAGAAATCATCGGTCGCGTCCGCCAGCCGATCGGCGGGGTACTATTCAGGCCTCCACTGAGCGGTTTGGTCGCACGGCCTTCAGTACTAGCGGTACTGAATGCTTGCTGGAGCGAGCGGCCTGATCGCAGACCTGACCTTCGACTCGTCAGGCTTCGACTCAAGGATATGCACGCTGGGATGTAAGTTTATCTAGATGGGATAAGTTAGATCTAGTTTAGCATAAAGTTTATTGAATTATCTGAGAGAAAGTGAGTCATCAACAAAAATAAATATCAATTTATTTTATACGTAAAGTAAAAACGTATTTAAATACATAAAACTTTATTTAAGAGGAAGCTCTCCGCGAATGACTCCCTTACTAAACTGACGGGGACAAGCAAAACAGGCGGGGCGCTCTTTTAGTAAAAAAGACGGTTTTAAGTCATTTAAAAAAAGCTTTAAGTACCTTTTTTTAAAAGTAAGAAACTATTCCCTTTCTATAGACCTTCTATAGAACGTACGTTATGTTAATATTTTCAAGTTATTTGGATGGACCAAATACGAGAAAAAATCATTCTTAATTTTAAGATTATATGCATATTATACTCCATATTTTTTTCACGTTACTAATGAAAAACAATGTTTTTCAAAAAGTCTAATCAGAGTAAAACTTAATCTAGAATCATAATTTCTCGTATATCGTCACCTTACGATATTGCAAACTAGGGCTTAGCATAGAACTAAATGGCGTAGATACTGTATTCAGTACACAGCGCGTAGAACAACAAATCTATCTAAATTCAATGTATACATCTGAGAATTAATCTTCCTGACAGCACAATTCCAACAAATTGTATGTGGTTACGTGTAATACACGTACAGAAAGACACATAGATTTGTAATTACGAAATACCTATACCTTTCAGCTATTATGCGTTTGTTTAATGAGTATGATTTATACCCTAGAATAACAGTATTTCAAGAAGAGAATATCTAGCATTCATTATCTTCGAAACGTGGGTTAAAGCGAGGAATTTATTCATATTGAATAGTCTCGAAACTGGAAAATCTAGGGGTGCTTTTAGAGTATGCTAAATTTTGTAAAAATTTTGAATACAGTTGTAACGATGCAGGTTAGTCTCTCTAAACTCATTGTATGTTTACAATATCCTAAAATAAACACCTAATATTTGGCCTAGCTTTGATTCAGCTGAAAGGCTTGCCTACCTATGTAACTTAGATGAGAAGGTGGCATATGACCACAGCTACACGAAATAAACCCGTCGTGCTCTGTGTTATTTGTCTGAATTTTGTTCTTATTTTTATTATAAAAAGTGTTTTTTATTTGCTCAATAGCATGGTGATGGAAATATATTAAAAACACACCAATGATAAATTCTTCAATTTACCAAATTCTTTAAAAAATAGTTAAAATAAGTATATTTTTTTTTATGAAAAACAAAATAAACACATACATAACATGTTTTATCCAACAGTACATAAATAAAAATTACCATGAGAATAAAAAAGTATATAGGTAATTAATTTAATTTAATTTATCTCGAAATTTTCCCTTCAATCAGGAAAACCAACATATTTGACAACATGTTGTCTATGATGGAGAAGTACGCGTCTAACCTGGAAGCTCTGGTCGCAGCCAGGACAGAACAGCTGCTCCAGGAGAAAAGCAGAACTGACGACTTGCTCAATAGGATGCTGCCTCGGTAAGCAAACAAGACAGTTCAAAATAGGCATCTATAAGCTGAGAAAAGTGTAAAATACTTATCATAAATCTGATCCGTTTAATATACAAAAGTAGATAACAATTAAAGTATTTTTTAATTTTACTTTTACTAACTTTATCAATTAAATGACATGTCCGGGTATAAAGCTCCAAAATCCGGGGTTTTCACACTTGTTGTCCTGTTTAGCGGATTTTAGAGATTGCAACCCTACGTGGGAGTAACGTAGACGTGGCGTAGGTACGTAAAGAAAAAATACAATATTAATTTATTTAAAAAAAATATATACAACAAGTCAACATTGACTTGAAAGTGAAAAGAAAAGTTTAAAATATTTGTTGTCACAAAATACCTATATTAACCACATCATCCGAGAATTTTAACAATGCTACATACTTCCGTATAGGTTCAAACTTTATAGAAGTTATGCTGTAAAATGTTGCAGTTAGGTATATAAGTAGGTACGGTATGACACAACTTAGATGAAGCATCGGCAAATCGTACCTATATCTACACTTGATAGCTCAGTGGTAGTGAAGGAAAACATCGTGAGGAAACCATAGCACGGTGGTACTTTGTAGTATCCGCCTGGCTGGCTACCACCCTCAAGTTGAAAATCTGTCGCCAAGCAACTTTCGGTGTGTTCCGACAGCTGCACTTGAGAGCCAGTTCCTTTCTAGGCATTGTATGCTTACCATCATCGGCCACATCATCACTGACCACGGTGAGATTGTGGTCAAACACAGGCCTATAGATAGTAAAAAAAAAAAAAAAACACTTCACTTCCGATTTACACAACTAATACAAATCATTCATTATCGCGCCATTCAACGTTCAACAAGATCATTTTCCCCTAAAGGACCTACTATACTAATAAACATGTGTAATGTTGTTGTAGATGCACTCTTTTCGGGAATGATCGATTTTACGAATTTAGCCGATGCTTCATCTAAGATGTATCATACTGTACATGAACTCTGAAATCCTGACAATATTTTTCTAGCAGCCGTGTAAATACGACCCCTTTTGAAACCATTTTGTCAGATTACACTTTCAAGTCGCAAACGAGACTAGATTATCTGTTGGTTTGATCAGGACTGTAGCCGAAGCCTTGAAGCGAGGGGAAAGGGTCCAGGCCGAGAGTTTCGACTGCGTCACCATATACTTCAGTGACATCGTGGGTTTCACTAAAATGGCGGCCACTAATACACCTATGCAGGTTAGTTGAACACTATTTAAAAAAAATACATTTTAATTCAAAAAGAGGGAGATTTTAAAGCGTCGGCAAATCGGGAGTACAAGTGCTACCTGAAAAGGTATCAGACAGACATCATTACTTCGGCATTTGTAATCTTATTACTATTAGTATAGATTGTCAGCATTTTTAACATTTCTAAGAACTGGCTTGATTAAGTTATCTGCCTGCATTAAAACGTGGGACCAATATGGTTTTTTTTATTCACAGGTAGTGGAAATATTAAACGACCTGTATACATGCTGCGACGCCATCATATCCTATTATAAGGTCTACAAAGTTAGTATCACTTTTACTTTACAGTTGGCAGATAATTTTATGTTTTTTTATTACACAAGTTTTCCGAGATCTGTAGTCATGGGATGAAGTTTCCTAAGTTTCTTAATTCTGCGTACCGAGCAAGTACCTAGTCAGAATTTTGAAGTGATTAATAAACTTTTTTTATCCGTCTTATTTATTTTCATGGAATTTAAAGCAGCAATGAATAACTAGTCGTTTGAATGATACAATCTTTAAACTGCACGCACGTGTCAACAAATAATCCGCCATCATGACGTTCACCAACATTTGTTCCTTTTAGTGTTCCATTACTTATTACTAAAGTAACTAAAGTAAAATTATTGCGTGCATCTTAACTAGTCAGGTTGTCTCAGAAACATAATTAAAAGTAATAGTAGAACGACCACCATTTTACTGACTTGACTGCTTACTACCGAGGTTTATGAAGTTTAAAACAAGGCTGTATGTATGTCTCTGAACCTATGCCTGGGTATGACGAACAGAATATAAACAAGAAATAAGTTACCCATCAGCTTTGCCTATCAGGTGGAAACAATAGGCGATGCGTACATGGTGGTGGGCGGCGTGCCGGAGCGGTGCTCGCGGCACGCGGCCGAGGTGGCCTCGCTCGCGCTGCACGTGCTCGACGCCGTGCCCAAGATACGCATGCGGCACATGCCCGCCACCAGGATGCACATCAGGATAGGTAACCTCATTACAAGTCTTGCTCTTACAGCGGAAAACCCCAATTCGGTTTTTATGGCGTCTATAATCATTGAGTACAACAGTTACCTAACTACCTAAAAGTCACTACGCTGTGGTAGTGACCTCGTGACTGGTTTTATAAAAAAATAGTTCTAGATATATTTTTTTTCAGCTTTCGGTGTTTGAAAATAATTGGTACTTACTTTTATAATGTAAACAAGTTTCTGTCTCGAGTCTCGACTTAGGAGATTGTGGTCAAAATGAAAACTGTCCTTGCTATATCATCTGAAATGCTGTAAAGCCAGACAAGTCAATAAAGCTGTTCCTTGCTTCGTCAAGGTTAAGATAAACTATTGAAATCTAACGCACTTCTCTTACGTCACGTTTATCGGCACTATCAAATTATTTTCCGCACATTTTTAACAATCCGTTCACCAAACAGAAGGTCCATCAAATTTTTATCAATTTCTTAGATCTCCACTCCAACATAGACTCATGTTTCAGTTTCATACCACGAAATACGTTATTGTTTGGAGCTGTATTCTCGTGTTTTCCACCAGGCATACACAGTGGTCAGTGTGCAGCCGGCGTTGTAGGGGTGAAAATGCCGCGCTACTGCCTGTTCGGCGACACAGTGAACACCGCCGCGCGCATGGAGTCAAGTGGAGAACCGCAGAGGATACACGTCAGCAACGACACTTACACGCTTCTCAAGCAACTTGGAGGCTACCACTTCAAGGAGAGAGGCATTATTAATATCAAGGTAAGTGTTACATAAATTTTGCGACGAGCTGTATCCTCTACACGTCATCAACGACACTTATACACTTGTCAAGCAACTTGGAGGCTACCACTTCAAGGAGAGAGGCATTATTAATATCAAGGTAAGTGTTACATAAATTTTGCGAAGAGCTGTATCCTCTACACGTCATCAACGACACTTATACACTTGTCAAGCAACTTGGAGGCTACCACTTCAAGGAGAGAGGCATTATTAATATCAAGGTAAGTGTTACATAAATTTTGCGACGAGCTGTATCCTCTACACGTCATCAACGACACTTATACACTTGTCAAGCAACTTGGAGGCTACCACTTCAAGGAGAGAGGCATTATTAATATCAAGGTAAGTGTTACATAAATTTTGCGACGAGCTGTATCCTCTACACGTCATCAACGACACTTATACACTTGTCAAGCAACTTGGAGGCTACCACTTTAAGGAGAGAGGCATTATTAATATCAAGGTTAGTGTAACATAAGTTCAGCGAAGAGTTGTATAGGATACACGTCAGCAACAACACTTACACGCTTCTCAAGCAACTTGGAGGCTACCACTTCAAGGAGAGAGGCATTATTAATATCAAGGTAAGTGTAACATAAGTTTAGCGAAGATTTGTATAGGATACACGTCAGCAACAACACTTACACGCTTCTCAAGCAACTTCGAGGCTACCACTTCAAGGAGAGAAGCATTGTTAATATTAAGGTTCTTGTTACATAAGTTTTACGAAGAGTTGTATAGGATACACGTCAGCAACGACACTTACACCCTTCTCAAGCAACTTGGAGGCTAGTGCTGGTGGTAAGCGGTAGCTGAACGCTTGTAACAACTCTGGCGACCTTACTCTGGGAACGTTATTTGTCTGTGGTATTGTATTATGACGCTTGTTTTCGCCGTCAACAAAGATACTTACATATTATTCTTTCTAAATTGTGTGCATGAACATGTCTGTTGGTCCTGAGTCTGGGTGTATTTGTCTATCAAAGTATGTATTTTTTTTTAAAAAGTACCTAGTTTATGTAGTAGGTACTAGCTGTTGCCCGCGACTTCGTCTGCGTGGAATTTAGTGTTATCTTGCACCACTTAGAGATTTTTAAATTATTTTTACAGGATAGGTACACAACGAAATTAAAATTCCTTTGATCCCAGAAACTTCATCTCCATATTAATAACTTTTACTGCGCATCTGTTTCACTCGCTTCACCGCAATAACTTCCGGGAATTTAAACATACTCGACTTATTTACATATTGTAAGCTTTTGAATTTAATGGTACGCTTATATAACGATGATAACATAAAACACACAAACGTTATTATATTGTTATAATACTTAATGGTTTATTCATAAAAAAGCTTACCAAAGGTTTAAACACTCATGCACATTAAACGTTCTATAACATTTCGTATTCATAAACGTTTCCTAAACCTTCTTTAGCTAAAATATGGTTATAATATGTAAGTAAAAAGGAAATATGCTTTACTTGAATACTTTATTATTAGAGCCAATTTTAATTTAATGTTATAACTTGTTAGGCTCCGAAACTACTGAACCAAACTGAAAAATTATTTCACTTATAAGAAACTACATTATCCCCGAAGGTTATACGCACAGATTAATGAATTTAGTACTATATATATAGTTATACGTATGTTATAGGCTACTTTTTATCCCGGGAACGCGAGTGAAACCGCGGGGAACAGCTAGTCCTCTATAAAATCAGAAACTTTATATTACCCTTTTTGTACAACTTATCTTTAAATAGCTTTTTAAATTTTAACACGGACAATTCTTGAATTTCATTGGGTACTTTGATAAAGAAGCGTATACATTGCCCCTTAAAAGAGTCCCTAACTTTGCTCAGACGAGTTACAGGTATAGCAAGTTTATATCTTCGTATTTCTAGTGATTAAATTTAATCTATGAGTGTTGCTATGCTATCATGTATGTTATTAAGTAATAACCAATAGGTACCTACCTAGTAAAACAATCCATACAAAGTTTAAGAAACGTTAATCAGTAAGACTTATTACTATCTATTTCAACAGGGCAAAGGTGAAATGAAAACGTGGTGGCTCGTTGGAGAAGACCATGAGAGGAGGAAAAACTCGCTCTTCAGATTTCGTACGTATTTTTATTTGTATAAATTACGGAAAATGCATTTCATTTTGGCTATTTGAAAATATTAACGCCCCATTTCGGACACTTTCAGCTACTGGATAGGCAGAAAAATACTTTTTATTTTTTAATCACAAACTTTATTTAGAACCAGGTCTAAACCGAAGCACGGAAAACCTCGACGAGCCATGGTTAGGCTCAAAGCGTCCCAGCTTCAATATAAGAGACCGAGCTAGGCTCTCCTGCGGCGGGTCCCTCGGGCCGGGCTCCGCGCTCTCCTCCCCGGGCCCGCCCGCCTGCGCCTGCTTCGTCCCTCAGAGGGACCACCACTCGGCCCCAGCAGTCTCCTTCTGCGATGACTGACGCTAATGACAACCTCCATTTTTGGATCAAAAATGATGATGTTCTAAGTTTAAGTGAAAATGGAAGCTACAGCAAGATGTCAGATCAAAATGACCAGTATAAGCATTTACAGGATATTTCTAGTTCGTATAGGATGTTTTATGAATGTGGATTGGATGTTTCTAGCGTACAGGATGATGTTGTTTTGAGGGCAAGGAAGTTGGCAGCGCTGCAGCGGCTTTATAGCGTTGATTATGACTGCGGGACATTGCTTTAAAAGCGGAATTTGTAGTTTTAATGTTGCCATTGAAATAGAGATTAGGTAGGTATAAGTTTTGATGCCGCCTCCACTAGTCATTTATTTGCTTTTTTATAGCAATTTGTAAAAAAAAAATTAGTAGGCTATGAACGGAATGTTTTCTGCTAATTCAATTATAGTTAATTTATTTTTTATATTTTACTGTGATAAGTGACAGACTACTCTACTTGATATTAAAATCGTAATTCTACGAATTAAAAAGATTTCTTACGTACCTACTTATTTATTATAATATAAGATCAATGTAGTGAAGTAATCAAATTATTTTATTGAGCCGTGAATAATCGAATTATTTGTTCATTGGTTACGAAATATTGCTTGCAGTTAAAGTAATAAACGGACCAAACAGTATTGTTAGTAGGTATATAGGTATAATAATATATATTAAAAATTAATTTATTGCTTTCCCATAACTAAATACTATTTTATTACCTAAATGTAGCCTAAATGTACATGTCTCGGTAACTTTGCCCATAAAATAGGAATCTATATTTTTTTATTTAATCTTACCTAATAAAGAAAAAAAATATTTAATCAACTACCTACCTTCTTCTGGCTCTTGAGTTAACCCGAACTTCCAAGGGATCTAATGTATATCAGCGAAAGTAACCCGAACTTAAACCTAATAACATATTTCCTTTCCTAGGTACCTAGGTATGCTCTATACGTGTCAAAATTTATTTATTTACCTACTTAAACACAACTTTTGCATTTATAATGTAGGATAGAAGCATAGGTAAATAATAGCAGTCATACGTATCCTATTTATAATGAGGAGTACCTATATCTTTTTTTAATATAGAGGAAGATATAAGATAAATTTCAAACTTTTGAAAAGCTTCGTGTGGACGCATAAATTATTTGAAGGTTGGATGGATATTGTTGCAATAACAAAGGGATTATTATAATCGAATAAGTAACCTCAGCATCATTCATCTTTTTCTTATTCAGAACATTCTTTTGATTGTACCTACTTAGTTTATATTCACTGAGCTCAATTCCTATAACTTTAGTTATTTACACAAAATAATTATATGATCGAGTACTAGAATACTTATATCGATAGACAAATAATAATACCTATTTAAAACCTATTAGCTTTATGATAAAATGAAATAATTATTAAAATCAATGATGTATAATTCGTATGAACTATACATACCTACATGTGAGAAGAGGAAAATGATTAAGTAAATAGAGATGTGAAAAGGCGATAAACGGTTTATTTTTAATTTATCTGAAATATTATTATATTTGCCCTAGTCGTTGATAATACAATTTTAAGTAGAGGTACACACGGCCAGAGATCAAGCTACACACTGCGGCATTTTATGCGGTTGTAATAGGCGCTATTTTGCAACAAAAATGTGTTGCTAGATCTGTGGCCGTGTGTACCTAATTATAAACGAGAATATGGTGCATGTTGTGAAAAGAGAATACTTAATTATGTTGGAAAAACCTAAATAAGTAGGGGACTACGAGATATTTTGGACTGCTTCACTTTTATTTTGCTCTTCAAAACGATTTTTTTAAATATGTTAGGTATATTGTATTGTCAGCCATAGATATTGTTAAATAAAAATGAGTGAATTATTGAAAATAATAAAATTATATGTTGTCATCCAGATATTTATGGTCATTAATTATTAAGAACTTATATTTGTATGTACCTACCTATTTATATTTAAGAGTAAATTAGCTGAAATACCTACTAAATTATAGTTAGTTTATATTAAATACCGTAAATTATAATACGAACCCAGCTAATTATGGGAACCATAAGTACATCGTATACCACTTACGGATACTTTATAAATATATTTATTATCTTCGTAACTAAGAGAATTGTTAAATATATTGTTCGTGTGTATAAAGATGTAAGAGCAAAACTAATTTATATAAATGTGTTTGCTGTTGACTGTTGATATACTTATTAAAGTTTTCTAATTAAACATTTGTATTTTTCTTTGAAAGGCTAATTTTCATTATATTTCTATTATTGTGTTCGATAGTATCGCAATACTATAGGGCACCCAAATCACTCGTACTATCGATAAAAGGTGATTTGAGGAGAAAACAATCGACCATCGATGCTTCGATTTTTCTGCAACAATAGCCACGGGTGACGTTCCTTTTTACGTATTCTCACTCAATTTAATAATAATTTGACTAAATACTTCAATAAAATTTATATGAATCCATACATTGAACAAATTATAATTAAATTACTTACACAATAAATTACAAATTAACTATTATTATTATATTGAAAACTCAAATATTATAAACATCAAAGTAAAGTATGATAAAAGTAGACTAGAGATTATTGATAATCGAGAAAATGGTGCGTGGTTAAGGAAAAGTATTCATTAAAAATATTTTTTTAAATATGTTATATTGTATTGTCACAACAATAGATATTGTTATTAAATTATTTAAGTGAATTATTGAAAATAAATATAAAGCAATCGTTCCATTACACTGTCCCTAGTGTCAAACGAAAGACAAGTCTATAGTCAGACTGACAGTGACTTTGTCAGTGTCAAAAAAACGCAAATCAATCATCACAACAAATCTTTTTGTGAAAAGTGAAAAGTCTACTCAAAATGTCTTTCACAACGAAAGACGTAGTTCTAAAAGAGGACAGACCAAAAACTTTGCTGCTACAGAAACATACCGATTATTTAGCGAGTTATGGATTGAACAAAGATGACTACGAATACTGCATGACTGAATATCTCCGAATGTCGGGCATATACTGGAGTTTAACTGCTATGGAGCTGATGGATCAATCGTCAAGGTACCTATTCCAAGCGTAAAATTCAAATTCACTATCGAGCAAAATAGATAACCTGAACCTAGTGCAATCGTATGAGTAAAATCTGATGTTTCCAACCAACTACTTAATGACACTTACACCATTTACGTTGTAGCTTGATGCCAGTAGCAGTAAAATATTTTTTTTATTACTATAATATATAGATTCTGATGAAACTTATTGCAATGCTATATTATTAATTTTCGTATCTCTCTGGCTACTGTCATGTCACACGCTATAATGTAACTAATGTTACTACTTATAGCCACTTGCATAAATTTTGGGAAAATGGGCATTAATTTTTCACTATTTTGATAAAAGTTGATTAAACAAAGGTCAATATGACAATTAAAAAAACAGTAAAGTATGCTTATTTTGTGCAGAATGCCAAAAGAAGATATAATAGAGTTCATCACTTCATGCCAGGATACTGAGAGTGGAGGAATATCAGCCAGTGTGGGTCATGACCCTCACATGCTGTACACATTGAGTGCTATTCAGGTTTGTTGTAGTTTCATGCTTTTATATGTATTAAAAATTATTGGTGACACTATATCAATACAGAAAAAAAAAAAAAAAAAAAAAAAAAAAAAAAAAAATAAAGAATTAATTTTTCAACTAGTTTTTCTACATCACTTGATTTGGCCATCCATAACTAGTTGAAAAGTTCAGCTTGTTTATTTAGGTAGTTAATTTGTAATGCTTTCAGAATGGTTTTTTATATAAAAAAGAATATAAACAGTTTGTTATGCCAGCCTTAAAAAACTTACCTAAACTACGGTAATTTTTCCACTAAAGGTGCTGGCAATGTATGACAGACTGGATGCAATAGATATTGAAGGGATTATCAGATTTATTGTGTCCATGCAACAAGAAGATGGCAGCTTTATCGGTAAGCATATTGTACATGAGCGACATGATGGGGTTGGTTCCCATTGTGGACAGATATTGGCTCCAATCCTTTTGCTTATAAACTAAACTAAACTAATTAAATCTCACTAATAAACTAAACTAATAATCTCTCTCATAAACGAAGATAATACATGGGTAAAAGAAATTTAGTCCTGTCAAATTAGTCCAATTGCTTGTTTCAACATGAATTTAATTGCCATCCTTAGTGACCAACCACTATTTAAAAATAATATATCTTTAATCTTACTGTTTGGAAGAAACCATTACAAGCTTTGCTATGTTTGGTCTGATGGCCATGTATGAATAAATGTCCCTAATATCCTATTATTGCTATGGTAACAAAAATATTCATGATCAACTTTTTTTTTTTTTTTCAAAATTGTAGGAGACAAGTGGGGTGAAGTAGACACTAGGTTTTCCTTCTGCGCTGTGATGTGTTTGTCCTTACTGCACAGGCTAGACGCTATAGATGTGACCAAAGCAGTTGATTTTGTGCTCAGCTGTATGAACTTTGATGGTGGATTTGGATCTAAGCCTGGTTCAGAGAGTCATGCTGGTATGGATTATTTGATAATTTTAAATTATAAACTACAGTTATTAATTAATTTTAACTTTAAATCTCAACCAGATAACTGATATATCAGTTATCTTGTAGTTTTTTTTTTTAAGTATGTGTACACATGAAAATAACCCCTTTTTGTGGTAAGATTGTTAATTTAAAAATCATAAAGTTTTAAACTTTTTGCTTCCATATATTTTCCATTTAAAACAAAATCAAATTATGTTCTATTTGTATGCTCTTTTATCTGGACCAGAAAGAACAACCTATTATGAAAAAAAAGGATATTTTTATATACAAATTATAATTTATTTATTAATATAATTATAGTTTTTTTTTTGTGCATGGTACACTTAGATATTCGTTTGTCTTTCAGGTCTAATTTATTGCTGCGTAGGCACACTATCGATATGCAAGCGAATGGACGCGCTACACGCCGATGAACTAGCATGGTGGCTATGCGAGCGACAGCTGCCCAGCGGTGGACTTAACGGAAGACCTGAAAAATTACCGGATTTGTGTTATTCTTGGTAAAGTATATTATTCATAGTGAACTTTGATATAAAATGAGAACAAAGTTATGAACGAAAAAATACGTATTCTATCTGAAACACAACAAATTTGTTTTCCTTTTTCAGGTGGGTAATGTCATCCCTTTCAATGCTAAACAGGATACACTGGGTTGACAAGAAGAGTTTAGAACAATTTATATTAGCCTGCCAAGATCCAGAGACTGGTGGCTTCAGTGACAGGCCTGGAGACATCACGGATCCATTCCACACCCTCTTTGGCTTAACCGGTCTATCTCTCTTAGGAAACCCTAGTATAAAGCCTGTTAACCCTACATATTGTATGCCACAAGAAACTATAGATAGATTAAAGCTAGAACCACAAATATTACATATTTAATTTTAAGTGCAATTTCTATAATGATGTTATGACATTAAAAAGATGTTATTATAATCAAGCTATGTTTGTATTACTGACATATACGACTATTTCATGAAAATGTCACTAATATACCTTGGAGGAATATGTTGATGATTTCTTTTGTTATTAATCAGTAAATATACTACCATTCTTCTCGCAAATAACATGTTGATAACTTACGACCTATAACTGAGCTGCAATTTGCAAAAAACGTGATAAAATTTGAAATTCGCGCTCAAACCGAACGTTCCCCCTGTTATTGAATGGGATGAATCTGGGGATATTTTCATTTCTGAGTTGGCAACAAATTTGACATGTGACATTTGCCGTAAAAAAAATGTAAAATCAAACAGATTCAAAACATAAACATAAACTCTAAAATTTGGTTTTATAAAAATGATTTTTTATGACTTATTTAACTTTAAAACATGATGCTGATCCACTATCTTCAATTCTTATTATTCAGTATTTGTTTCAACTTATTTACGTTGTTTACTTATGTGGTGTACTATGGAGACTTGCTATCTAAAACTTATCAAAAGAATATACAGCAGGAATACGACTTTATCATTGGTAATTATATTAAAATTAGTTTTAGATAATAATAGAATCGTATAAGAGAAAAACTGAGTACTTACACTACCTTAATTATTGTTTAATGAAAACATAACTCTATTAAATTACACTGTTTACGTTGTAACTTGGTGCGTGTGACAGTAGCCAGAGAGATATGTTAATTGCTGAGTTTATTGCCGGCTCTTCTCAGCAAAAGCTACCTTCCGAACCGTGCATTAGAGTCTGACTATTCATAAGTGCCTGTGAAGGTCTATTTGAATAAATAATATTTCATTTCATTTCAATGAGTTTGCAATAAAGCTCTGTTTAATCTATGATTCGATATTGAATAGATTGAGATGAACCTTATTGCAATGTCATAAGGTCAACATTCATAATAATATATAAAAGAAGAACGGCTGGGCCGATATTTGAGGTTTATCTAGTAGAGGTAGGTAGGTCCCAGTTTTTTTATTCTCAGGGCAGGACAACTTCTACCGGGCCAGCTATTAGAGTAAACTTAGCATTTAAAATTATTCATTGTTTAATGTACTATAATGATTTCATATTTTACTTGACATATTAGTCAATAAAATCATTATAATTTTTAGTAGGTTCTGGCACAGCAGGCTCAGTGATAGCTCACAGAATAGCGACTGAAACAAACTACACATTCATTGTACTTGAAGCGGGCAGCAGGAGTAATCCTCTATTAGAAATACCAGTCCTGGGCCCATTCTTGCATAGATCAGTGTTTGATTGGCAATATGAGACTGTTCCGCAAGAGTTTGCTTGTCATGCTATGGAGGGTAGAGTAAGTATTTATTTATTATATTATAATAAGAAAGAACCCTTGCTGAGTTTCTTGCCAGAATCAAGAATTACCATGAATTTTTCCTATGAAAATTCATGGTAAACAATAGAGAAAGAATGCAATATTTTTTAATGTCTTTTTTTAATGTATAGTATTATTTGTCACCACTGATCTGATTCAGAAAAATCTTTCACTACATGATGTCATTTTTTATCCTACTTTATATCCAGAGAATGCGGATGGATTCATGGAGACAGCTAGTTACTTATAAAGAAAGATCTATTCACAAGTCTATCCCTAAAGGGGTAATTGTCAATACCTCTAGTATTACAAATGGCGATAGGTGACAGTAACCACTTACCATCAAGTGGACCGCCTACCTGCATGGCATCTTAAAACTCACAATGGTTTCCACAGGGCAGAGTGCTAGATCTTTTCATTTAGTAATAAAGGTATTTTTTTTTCTAGAAATGCAGGCTTCCTCAAGGCAAAATAGTTGGAGGTTCATCTAAGCTTAACAATATGATTCATATTAGAGGTAATATATCACATTATGTTAATTGGTTCCAAGGAAAACATAGTGAAGACTACATTAAAAGACAATTTGATTTTATAGAAAATAATATGTTACATCTAAACGATTTACAGTTTGAGAGTGAATTAGCTAATGCTATAATGGATGCTGCAAAAGAACTTAATTACAATAAATTAGAATCAGATTTTAAACAGGGATTCATGAAAACTAAATTAAGTCAACAGAGTGGTAAAAGGTGGTCTACATCAAATTACTTAGATATAACCAAACATGTTCTATCCAATGCTTTGGTAGAAAAAGTAATTTTAACTGGTAACATCGCAACTGGCGTTACTTATTCCATACTCAATAAAAAGCATAAAGTATATGCAAGAAAAGGTGTGATTATATCTGCCGGTACATACAATAGTCCTAAAATATTGCAGCTCTCTGGTATTGGACCAGAATTGTTACTTAAACGTTTAGGAATACCACTAGTGAAAAATCTACCAGTTGGTAGAAATTTACAAGACCATTTAGCTACTGGTTTTGATTTAGTTTTATTTAACCATTCACTTTCAATAACTGCAAATGTTATGTTCAATCCTTATAATATTTATGAATACTTTTTTAACGGAAAAGGGCCACTGACGACACCTGGCTGTGAAGCTATGGGATTTTTGTCTACAAAAAATGAGTTAGCACCTGATTTACAGTTCATGGTGTTGCCAGTAGGAATAACTTCTGATCGTGGAAGCTTTCTTAGGAAAGCTTTAGGTATAACAGACACTGTATGGTACAATTACTTTACAAATATTTTTAATAAACATGCAGCGACAATTTTGCCTGCAATTTTACATCCAAAAAGCAAAGGAGTTGTTTTTATTAACAGTACAAATCATGAATTACCTCCATTAATAGATCCTAAGTATTTATCACATGTTGAAGATATAGAGATTCTCAAGAATGGTCTAAAACTTGTATTCAAGTTGGTATCTACAGAAGCAATGAAAACTATTGGCGCTTTTATAAATCCCAACCATTTTCCGGGATGCGAAAACTATACACTGTATTCAGATTCGTATTTAGAATGTTACATAAAACAATTAACTTTTACAAGTTACCATCCGGTAGGAACATGTTCTATGGGGTTGCCAACTTCAAAAAACACAGTAGTAGATACGTCTTTTAAAGTATTAGGCATAGACAGGCTATATGTAGCGGATGCATCAGTTTTACCAACATTACCAAGTGGTAACATAAATGCGGCTGTGATTATGATGGCTAGTGTTTTCTTTGAATCTAATAGTAGTAGGAATTTTCAAATTAAATCTAGCAACATTCCAGTTTGTTCTAGATATGAATATTTTTATAACTTATTTGTTAAGAAATGTGATATGAATGGAAACAAAAACAGCAGTTTATTTTAACACTTTATTGATAGTATTTAGGACACTTCTAAACACGAAATATTGCGTACATAATTTGAGCTCCAATTCCAAAACAACCATTTTTCATGAATTAATACGTACAACAAATAGCATGACATAAACATAAATGTTACAACTCTCACTTTATTATTGTATGCAAACCAAATAATTTGCGAATTATATATTGATTATGATGCATTTTATTTGAGGTACTTAAATAATAATTTAAATAATTATATAAGTTATTGTAATCCTAAGTATAAATTATAAAAATATTAGATTAGTGACGAAGTATTACAAATTGTGCCATTTGAAACATTAAACATGCCAAATAATTATTGTTCTTTCTTTATTAATTTTATTATAAAATAATGCACAAACTAAATTAAGTTTTCACAAAAACTATTCGTACTAGTTCCTAATTAACACATTCATATTAATAAAACATTAAAATGACTAGTTTATTTTTATGTATTCATATTAAATACCCCCATTATTATTAATCTATATTTTATAGGATCAGAATATATTATCTGTATTTTTTTAAATAAGATATTCAGAAGCCACAAACTTAAATTAAAAATAATAAAATAGAACTATGGAATAAAATACCTACAGCCTGGAAATAGTTGTAATATAAACGTCACTTGCTCCATCTATAGTTTTTATTGTTCTAGGCATAAGGCACAATATAAAACTGAACCTACATTTACTTCTACAGTGAAGTATTACTAAAAGTGGCCATTTATTGTTCCAGCTAACAGATAACCGACCCCACTCTGACACGTCTATTGAATATAATGATCGATATATACCTGTCTCTTTCTGTAGCTAAATCTTAAACAAAGATAGAAAGCTTTAATCAGTCATTAAATTTTAATGTCTGAGTACAGTAAATACATTGCTTGGCCTAGGCACCTTATTTCATGTAATTAAGACACTCACGGACGGAAGATTATCTAATATTATATTACATTATAGTTGTAATATAAACGTCACTTGCTCCATCTATAGTTTTTATTGTTCTAGGCATAAGGCACAATATTAAACTGAACCTTTACATTTAATTCAACATTGAACATTATAGTACTTAATTATGCAATGTAAACTTATCCAATGCCAAGTATTTATCTAAATATACATCAATTTTGTGCAAGAAATACTATGTCTAAAATGTGTCTACATATTGACACACACAAATATATACAACTGTTCTTAATATATAATAATGGGTTTATACACTGACCGAGGCGTGGATTATCAATTAAACACATTAATAAATATAATTGTACATAAGTATATTCTATGTGCTGCTAACAAAATACACAAAAAAGACATTTTTAATAAGGTTCAAAGTTAACGAAAATAATTGATTTACAACACATCTCGGTCAATGAATTAGGCCCCAAGGCAATTGGGTATAGTACCCTAGTGAGCAAACTTTAACCCAAAATGCAGTTCCTGCTTATAATAATACTGGACGGAACGTCTGATAATGCGTCACCTTACATTATAAATATAAATAAATTTAATATATTGCCAAACATTCTAATTTATTAAAAAAAAAAAATATTTTCATAAATATATGTACATTTTGTACGTTATAATACTGAGCGGTAAACACGTCAAATATTTTATTATACAACTTATTTAAGCATCGTTATTTACGTTATATTAAAATACCAAGTGATTGTGCTTATTTTTTATTTATTGGCTGATCAAATATAACTTTTATTTATTTTTAACAAATGAGCTTTGAATTTTGAGCAAAATTATTACACGATTTGAGACTTTATCTAGTATTTAATACTGTTCTTTTTTAAACAAATACTGCCCCGATTTTAAATCTTCAAACTTAAAAAGTAATTGTGCAAATTGTATTGCCTATGATACCTACACTCATATCTAAATATCTACATATAATGTAAACAATTTTAACATCATAAAAAATGTACTTACATTACAAATCTTTCGCTTAAGCCTCTCGCCCTCTGACTAGACTATGATATCAATCGTTTTATCAGGACATAAAAAAAATAAAATTATTTCCACTTTTTAAGATGGATGGTCCGCAGTTTGAATTTCAACGAATATTTTTTGTGTTTTAATTTTATTTATTATATCAATTTTAAGCGCCTATGAGACGCAGTCTTATGAGTAGCGAAGGAAAAATATCTCTAATATATAAAACGTCGTGACCGATTTTTATGTTTTTTTTTTTGTTGGAGAATAGGTAAAAAAATATCCGTAAAATATCAATATGTGGCCCATCAACCTTAATTATAGATTTTCGAATCGTAGAATTTTAATTATTAGCATTCTACAATTCTTCTCAACAGAGATCGAGCGAGATTTAATACATTAATTAACAAACTTATACAACTAAAAAAACTGTTGCCTTTTAAATACTGCCAATTTAATCCCATGGCATAATTAGTAATCATAAATATAATTATTACAAAATAAAACTTACTTGAAACAGGAATCTAGATAGTTGTCTAACATGTCTAGCTGAAGGTCGTCCCAATCCGTCGGGTTCAGCAGAAGGGACGACAGGTCATCCTCAGGAATCAAGGGTGGTGGAATTGCTGGCTCCACAATCACGTTTGCTCCAATATTAGTCCCTAATTCCATATTAGATAGAGACGGAATTCCTAAATTAAAATCCGGTAAATGTAGGGTCACAGCTTGGCCGACATCGTTCGCAATGTCTTCAATAACGTCTAGTTGTGGTATATTGACCACGGCAACTTTTTCCTCTGTGGCTCTTGCGTCTAGTTTTAATTCGGCTCCGTTATTTTTCTTTTTCTTATGAGGTCTGCTTGAAATTCGTTTGGTGCCTTCTAAATGTGCGAGGTCCAATTTCCAAAAGCCTCCTTTACCGGGCTCATGTTTGGAACGGGCCACTTTTACGAACACTTTGTTCAATGATAAATTATGTCGGATTGAATTCTGAAAATAGAAAATGTTTATTTTTCACAAAATGTAGCAATAAATTAATAATAAATCAACAAAATTTCAAATCTGTGGGGCAAGCATGGAACTTTGTTACAATCAGTTTCAATTAATTTAAATCGATACAAATTTTACAATGTCGAAAATGTTTCCATGAGCAATGAAGCACAATTTGAATATGGAGCTACCAAAACATAAAAAAGTTATCAGAAAACTGCTATATTTAGCCGGTTTCAAACAAAATGTATTGTAACTGATTGCAATAACGTTACGCGATTTCCCCACTGATATTTATATTCTGACTAGCCACCCGGCTAAAAATATCTATCTACACGGTGAAAACCGTTTTAAAATCCGTTGCGTGGTTAAGAAGAAGTTAGCGGATAAACAGACAGACAGACGCGGAGGTGACTTCCTTTTATACTATGCAAAGAAGAAGCGCAGGTACTTGCGTTTGGCACATATCGCAAGAAACTCGAAAAAACTAAATATTTTCTAGTTACATTTAGGTATAACCCGACCCAGAAGAAAGGTATGTTTTCTAAATTCTCAAACTGATAAATCTCCTCACATGTTTCCTAGCTATAATAGTCTAAAATGAACGAACAATTTCGACCCAATTAGGTACTACAATTTTATGGATGACTAGCTGTTCCCCGCAGTTTTACTCGCCTTTCCGGGATAAAAAGTAGCCTATAACCTTCGTGGATAATGTACCTTGCTATTAGTGGAAGAACTTTTCAAATCGGACCACTAACTCCGGAGATTAGCGCGTTCAAACAAACTCTTCAGCTTTATTATTAGTATAGATAAGTATTGCGCAACATTTCTTTAACTAAAATGACAGAACTAAAATTGTTATTGTTAACCGTTAGCCGAGATTTAATGTTTAATTTGACCGCCGTTCAAATAGCACAGGATTACTTATCACCAATCCAATAAAGTTTAACCATTAAGCACTCAAACGGCCCAATCTACACACCGAATCCAATTAGGCGTAATCTTATCACACAGTTTCCAGATTAAACGTTTATTAAATCCGAATAGTTCACATACACTACCGAACTGAACTGATAACACTCACCTGCCATGTGGGGTCCGCGTTCCTATAATACTTGAAGTTCTCCCTAATCCAGGAGTAGATTGCTGATAGAGTCATCTTGTCGTTGTTATACCTCATCGCCATACAAATTAAAGTGCTATAGGAATAAGGGGGCTTCTTCTCACTATTTGTTTCATACTCCAATTTATTTTCCATAAAATCATTCTGACACTTGGCTATAGTCTGGTTGAACTTCTCCAGCCTCGTGTTCGCCGGCTGAGTCTTCACCTGAGGACTCGGGGACATCGGCGGCATCGGAAACTGTGGCACTGACATGATATTAGTTATGTTTTGAAGCCACGTTAAATTCGTCAAATCCGGCTCCTCCTCGACGGCCATTTTCTCCGGCTTGTGTTTCGAGCGTTTAGTTTTTAAAATAAGATCGTCCGACGCTGCGATCTCTGTTTGAACTTGACTCCCATCGTCTTCTTGGAGTATATACGTTTCTGGTTGTTCGTAAACGTATTCTATTTCGACGGTGTGAGAGGATTCCGGCACCGTGTGGTCCACTGCGAAGTAGGTACCGCCGCACTGATCTCCTCCGTCCCCATAGAAGTTGATAGAGTTGTCCAGCATCTCGCCGGACGCCGGTGACAGGCCTGATGTGATGTGCATCGCAACTAACTACATTTCCCACCTAGAAAAGTGACAAAGAAAATTTATGAGTCATTAGATGATTCACTTCGATTCGTGCCGCCAGAAGTTTTTCCGATCACTTTTTTGTTTTGTAACATTCCAACAATCAAACTTGCATCACTTGTGGTGGAATAGTTTACCTGAGAATCCGAGATATTCGAAGACGTGTTCGACGGCGGTCGTCCAAGATGCCGGATGGCGATCGATCGACGGCGGCGGTGCGCGGCCGGAGTGACGTAGCAGTGGTCAGTGGTGGTGGCGGCGGCGCCCCGCGCGTCCCATGCTGCGATCGAAGTGGTGCTCGAATGGCGTGGGTCGGTGGTGCGTGTGTGCGCTGAACGACGTCCCTCGCGTTAGTGTAGGCAGGTGCGCGGGCCCCATTGTGTCCCACCAAACAGGTGTGCTGAGACCCACCCGATCGATATTTTTCCGCCCGCAAGAACGCGGGGCGGCCGACTGGCCCGCATCGGTGATAGCTCCGGACAATTAGTCACGGTTATCGGACGCAGGAACGGAACGAGTTGCAGATGTGCTGTGGTAACAGACCGTAGAACAAAGCCTGGATAATTTATAAAAGACACAATCGAACAACATAATCTTTATTCGATCAATATCCAAAGAAGACATAATTTCTTATAGCCCCTCTTAAATATTACTTATAAGATTTTTATTAAGATAGGTGAGCTAGGAATTAAACCTACTACTTAAACCTTCCCAATCAAATTTTTAATCCACTTTTTATTTCGACCGAGTTAAAAATATTTCTTGTAAAGGTGAATTCGGCCCTGTATGCGTAGACACCTTATCAGAGGGACGGACGCGGGTAGTTATATCGTAGTCACTTCAATGCTTACTAAAACTGCGGGTACTTCCGTTCGTGTGACATTTAAAATTGGAATATCTAGAAATATCTATTACCATTTTTCGTTCATTCATTTAATGAAGGTTAACTAAAAATGTCATATCTAATCAATAGCAGGTCGAAATCAGGTCACGGTGAGTTTTTCCAATCAAATTAATTGCTAAATGAGTTCGTATATTATTACGAATTCATTAGAATTCAGCTAATAATTTATTTTAATTAGACAGGCGGTCCACCTAATGGTAAGTGGTTACCGTCGCCTATCGCCATATGCAATACCAGAGGTCAATGTATTGCCGACCTGTTACAATGCCAAGAAGGCAGCTGGCTCTCAAGTGCAATTGCCGGAACACGGCGGAAGGTGCTTGGCGATAGATTTTCAACTTGAGGGTGGTATAGCCAGCGAGACGGGTACTACAAAGTACCCTATCACCGAGCTATGATTTCCTCACAATGTTTTCCTTCGCCGAAAGCTCAAGCTCATTGTAGGATTCGAACCCACGACCTTACCTCTGAGCTATCATCGCCTTCTTATATGAATAAGCTTTTATTATAGCAGAAAACATGCATATTATTCCCTATTGCAAATAAATCGATGGATGTATTTGTTAGCCTAGACAATACAAACATTCGACGAAAGGCATCATAATTAAAACAAGTGCTTTCAATGTCGTCTCGACCCCCTACCCTCGTATTTGCATTGACAATAATGTAAACATATTATTTGAGGAGCTGGCGAACAAAAGCGGACCCATTACTTTTTTTTTTAAACTAGAGCAAAAACCTGAATTTGAATGTTACAGATTTGCTGAAACCTGCACGAAATCAGTTTTTGAACGCTCTTTTCTATAGGTTTAAACCAGTTTTGAAGTAAAATCACTTACAGCAACTTACAGTTTCGTAATCTCTGAACCCATGCAAGAGAAGACGTTCAGAGTGGTCAAGTTCGCTTTTGTTCGCCAGCTCCTTATTTTATGTCGTGCTGAAGTATATACAATGGATATTAAAGGTACCTAATTGTGTATAACTGCCCGATTTGTAGTCGATTTCTAATAGAAACCTTGTGAAAGTCAAAATAGATGAACCAACTAAATAAAAAAAATCTATAAAAGAAAAATAGACCTTCCTTCAAAACTAAAAAGCATAAAATAACTATTTAGGAACTCTGGTTTTTAGTGTTTTGAAGGCGATTCTATAAAAAATATTTTTATTTATTTTTGTTTATTTCCTAAATAATTTGTCTTTTACCTATCTATAAGTACTTATTTTCATAGAAAAACCCGCGTTTTTTCAACACCCTAACCGCCATATTGCAAATGTCTATACTCAACGTAGCGTAACAGTGACGCCGGTACCAGTCACTGTTCCCGACTCCCGAATGTTTATCCCTATTCTTACCATGCTAATTAACAAACCACTATACCATTTGAATTTATACTTAACTGCCAACATTTTAAGGTTTATATTGCTTGTTTTCTCTAAATGATGCGAAGTTTAAAAATGCGTATAGATTTCGAAAGATACCGGCTCGAAGGACCATTTTGTATGTCATTTTATTGCGACTATTTTCTTGTTCGAATAAGCTTTTTTATTATAATATGGTCTGTGTTTGACCACAATCTCGGCGAGGTCAGTGATGATGTGGCCGATTGTGGTAAACACACAAAGCCTAGAGGGGAACTAGCTCTTAAATGCAGCTGCCGCCGTGCTAATTTCCTCACGATGTTTTCCTTCACCAAAACCTCAATCACCGCTCAAACTCATTGTAGGATTTGAACCCGGGATCTTCGTCTCGTTCCGTACTTACAAGCTTTTGAAAAAGAAGTATTTTGCAATCGTACGTATCAGATTCGGTCGAGATTTTTCTCATTATTTTCATTTATTGAAGCATGTAAATTTAAACGTCAACGGACTATAAAATCCTTAAGGTACATATTCAAATGGAAATCACGTACAATGTGAGCAATCTCGGCAAAGGTTCAAGGCTCAATGAACTTTGATACACTAATGACCTTTCCTTCATTAATTTGAAATGGTTTACATAAGGGTTGTTGACTGTTTGCTTGCTTTACGTTAATTTTATATAGCTTACGGCATTTTGCGTAGAATTTGTGTGTAGGCGTTGTTGCGTATAATTAGGTTTCTTTGCTTAGGATCTGAATTTCGTGATTAAGAAATTTAACAATTGGGGAGGGAAAAAAAGTTAGGTAAGAAGCGTAAGGGTTCAAGCCATGTGCATTTGTTTTACGGTATATTTATACCTTCTTATTTTTTATTTGAATGATGGTAGTGTAAATGGTAGTTATTTCTATTGTAGGTTTAATTCTGTTATATACATCACTTATAAGTTAAGAAGTAGGTATACAAACTCTACGCATATTTTATTAACCCACGGAGATTGTAAATAACGAGATTTAACCCGACTATACGCACAAGTGAGCCTATGTTAACTCAATATAAAGAAATATTTTTTTTATTAAAAATGTTTATTTTTATTTAAACTAATATAGACCAATAAAGAAATCCCGACACACTAAATCTATATCCACCATCATAACCATCAAGTGCGAGACACTTTAAAAACACTTTATACTAATTAATTACTTAACAAATTCACTCGTGGACATATTGCGTCTCTTGTAGGGTGTTTGTAACGATAGGACACATGTCGTGTTGTGGACAGCACCTGCTGGCTGCGAGGGGTTGCATGTCCATAGTATAGTTATGAACAGTATTGTAACTCTCTCTAAAGTTACACCAAAAATATTGTTTGCTCATTATAGGCCCCGATTCTGTTAACAAACTATATTTTTTCTAACAAAAAACATAAGAAAAGGGTAGGAAGAAGTTGAAGCCTGTCAAATTTGTCTGATTGCTAGTTTCACAAAGTCAATATAATCGCCACCTTTATTTTATTGATCATGACTATTTTTTACCCATAAATGACGATGGCATAGACTAATTTGACAGCATCAAAAATGTTGTATCGTTCAATAATGTTTGCAAGAGGTGACGTGACTAATATTAGTTTAATTAGATTGTAAACAACAAGTCGATCGTCATGAGTTTTATGTGTTTTGTGAGAAAACTAATTAAAAGTGCACTTTTTATATGAAGAAAGTCATTTTAAAACGACTTTTCCTTCATAATTGATATCGATTTATCCTTCGTACGGTATTTATTTATTATATTTATTGTACACTATCCTCCCGCGTTCCCACTTTTCCCTTAATTATGTTTATGTTTCAAGTTTCATTCAAATTAGTTGAGCCATTACAGAGCTGAGTGGACCCATCGAAACCAGTTAATCGATTTCCGAGAAAAAAGTTATTATAATAATCTGGGATATTATATCAAGGATGTGTTGATTTACTAAATAGATACATACTATGACGTAATTATACCAACGGTATATTGTACCTGTGTAATTTTATAGCTTTTTATTGGCACTTTGGGAGTCCCTTGGGTGTAATAAAGAACCCTTGCTTTCATATCAATATGTACCATAGATATATGTAGTAGGTTTATTGTGTCAATATTAGGCGCTTAATTTTATGAGTTTAGACTACAATTCGGTACCTATTTATTATTGAATAGTAATGTATGTTTTAATTACTATTATTTTGATTTTAGAGAAAGTGATGTCTTTATCACAAAATATAGCTTTCAATTTAAATTTAAAATATTATTTACGTCTAAATATGGAATAAGTAATATTACAGTACTTACTAGGTTAATTTCGCCACGTTTGCTAGCTATAAGTTATGTGAATAGAATCAACAATTTTTGCTTCGAATTGCTCCTAAATATTAATACTACCGTTTAATGGCAGTTTTACCATGTCTTATTTTATATGAAGTGTATAGCGAATTCATGTGTCATAACAAGACCTAAACTGAATACCTACCTACATAATATATAGGTATAATATCGTGAAATAAAACTTACATAGGTAATGAAACCATTTATTGTGAATATATAAAAGTATTTTTTATTTGGTTTTAACTCTTAATAACCTATAGATAACCACCTTGTATCATTTTGCGTTTGTAATTAAGTCGTACAAAGGGCTTGTCACATTTTAGTATGGCAATGCCACCATTTTAAATTCGTGAAATAGTAGTCTGTGTTCGTCTTACTTTAGTTACCTAGTGTTTAGCAAACACATTATTTAGATAAATATTAAAAAAAAAAGTATTGTTAACTCATCCAGAAATAAAATCCTTTGCTAATGTTTACTTCAAGTATTAAATAATGGATGATTCATCAATACAATGCGACAAGGATCTTTAAGCACGTGGTGGCCATAATCGGAAAGAACGCCTCTATCTTGTGGAGAGTCACTTTTAGAGAGTTCACTCTGTCCTCTATCATTATGGTATGTAATCAAATAATATGCCGAAAGTAATAAGAAGTGTCAGAGAGATTGTATTAAAAGTATAAAGCGCCCTCCTGCCCGTGTCATTCAACTGCCAAATGATCCATGTCGCACTGTATTTCAATTTTATTTCATGTTTTAAAATGGCGGTATGATGACATAATATCCCGGTAATATTTCAACTTATCAAAATGTTCAAATTAAAACTTGAATAAACTGTTGATATTATATCGTTTTTCACTATTTTAAATCACTATTCATATGTTAAATTCCATAAATTGAGCTCGCCCTTATAATTATACAATGTTTTTTTTTATATTCCTTATGCTAGATGTATAAAAAGATATTCTACACAGGCATATGTTAAATTATTAAATGCTTTAAAAAAAGAGTAAAACCTAACCCTAACCTAAGTAAAACAAAGACAATAAAATGATATGGAACCACCTTGGAGCTATACTGAATCCAATGCAAAAAGAATTATTAAAATCGGTTTACAAGCAATTAAATGTTGCGTGAACAAACATAAAAAAATATATACAAAAAAAAACAATATAAAAACAAAACCGTATTGAGAAACTCCTCCTTTTTCTTTGAAGGAGGTTAAAACAATTAAGACACAACTACTAGTTCAAATGCTGTAGGAACCAATCAGCGCTGTTTATTAGATTATCCATCTCAGCGGGGGGAGAGGAGAGTGAATGATTGTCATCGTACATGTACACTCTGGAAATTAAAACAACAATTATTTTAAAAAAAACTCGACTGCAATACAAATAAAGGATTGTACAGTGTAATGAAGTGTAATATAGAGTAATGAAGAATAATAAAGAGTAATCAAGTGTAATTAAGTCTAATATAGAGTAATGAATGATGTCTAATATAAAGTAATGAAGTCTAATTATATTTGAGTTTATTGCCGGAGTCTTCTCAGTTTAAGGTGAAACCGACGCCTCCACCTTAAGTGTATTCCGAGCCGATGGTAGAGTCTATTGTAAAAAATTTAACTGTTGACAAGTGCCTTATTAGGGCCTAAACTGAATAAATGAGAGTTGAGTATCGAGTACCTGATGAAGTGTAGTATAGTCACCTGGTGTTGACTCCATTGGCGCGCAGTCTCCTCGCGTACTCGAGGCCCTGATAGTGCGGGACCCGCTTGTCTCCCGCGCCCAGCATGAGCGCCGTGCTCGCCCGCACCTGGTGCACGTGCACTAGCGGGGAACACCCGCGCATTGCTAACAACTCATCGTTACTCACTGGACCTTTCTCGCTGAATTCAAAGCCCGCTTCTACTGCACACCTGAGAGATAACATTGTTTTTTTTTCATTCAGCTCCATCATCAGACCATGATTCTTCGGTCTTTCATTATGTTTACCAAATTTTAGACCAATTGAACACCGGGAAGCGAGTCAAAAATGGGTTCAAGATTCGACCTAAACATACTAACACGGTAAGTTAAATAAAAGCTTGTGAAAATAAGGAAGTGCTTATTTTTTTTACACTTTTGTTAACTGGCTACCAATAAAGGGGAAATAGAGGGTGTTGAGACGGTACAAATAGTATATATTCGGTCGAGAAATCGATATGGTTGACAATCGAGTAGCAACTTCTTTAGAACATAAAAAGTCTGTAGAGACCCTAATATAATTTCATGCAATAATAGTGATAGTGGCTAATAAATTATTACACAAAGCAAACGGTAAATGAACGTCGTTCTTATTATCTATCTAAAAACGAATAACTATTCGAACTACCACCTTAAGCCTTAGCTTTCTTGCTACAGAAAAAAATAAGTGGGCATGTCACATAGATAGGTAACGACTAGAGATGTATAAGATTAGAATAATGGTTTGGACCATAATGGGACCAGATGAATCAGTTGCGATGGCAGGTCGAAAATGGCTAGCCACTGCTACGGATAGAAAATACGTTCACAAATACATTTCATATTTTTTATTGAAAAAAGATAGAACCCTTTTTATGTTGTCAGATTAGTCCATGCCATCGTAATATACGGGTAAATGGTCATGACCAATATAGATCGCGCTTAAATTTAACGTTGAAATTAGTCTGCTCTGATCTGACAGGACTAAAACATCTTTCATCCCTTTCTATATTTTTTGTTAGAAAGAGACGTAGTGTGATTAAATTTGTTTAGTTTGTAATCAAATTAATCGGGGTCAATGTCTTGACAATTTAGTACCACAAGACTATCAAAGTTTACTCACCCGTCAGAATTATCAGCATAATACCCTTTAGTTGCCAAATCTATCAACGGATTCCTCAGCACCATTGCATCGAATAAATCCGGATATTGTCCCGCCAAATGAGCGGTCACTAAGCCTCCGTAGCTGCCGCCGTAGAGGACGCAAGTGTTGTGTCTAGCCTCTCTTTCTATTAGTGTAGTTAGAGCGAGATGGCAATCTGCTACGTCGTAGACGCCTACGTGGCCTATCAGACAGCGTACTGCGTCATCGCCGTAGCCAGTCGAACCGCGGAAGTTTATTCGGGCTGATGCAAAACCTAAGAATAATTTTATCGTTTACTGACATTCCATTCCGTGATCCCTTATTTTAACCCCTTCCTGTCTACATATCTGTGCAACATTTAAACATTCCAAGTCCAAGATTCTGGAGTCAGACAGTTATTATGTACCTATTGAAATGCGCATGAAATTGAGGACTTGCAGAAAACAAGCACACATGATGGTATAGTATGACACAACTTAGATGAAGCATCGGCAAAATTCATAAAATCGATCGTTCTCGAAAAGAATGCGCCTACAACATTACTAATTAGTTAAAAAAATATCGGCGAAAATAATCTTGTTGAACGTTGAATGGCGCGATAATGAATGATTTTTATTAGTTGTGTAAATCGGAAGTGAAGTGTACGAAAACGATTTGCCGATGCTACATCTAAGTTGTGTCATACTGTAAGTGGTTACCGTAGCCCATGGACGCTTGCAACACTATTTACTGGCGCGTTGCCGACCCTAAATAAAGTCAGATAATATACGGCAACTAGCTAAGGTTGGTTAAGCAAAGTATTTTTTGGACTTCTTCCATCCCTGCAGTGAGTTAGTCAAACTCAAACAGATAGTTCTGTATACGAGACGCAAATATTTTTTTAACATCGCATTATGCGATATTGCCGGCTCTAAAGTAATAAACTATAAATATACTGCTAAAATAAAAACATAACCCTTTACTGGCTTTGCCGTTAAAAAGACGCGGTTAAATCCGGGTCAGGCCTTTGCGTTCATTTACCGTTTGCATCACAAGAAAAAAAAATACAGTATCTCGTAAAATACCTGCAATCCTAAGATGATGGCACAGAAGTTCCACAATTTTAATCAACAAAACAAAATTATGGAGAACCAAAAAATAACAGCTATTAAACTGTGAAAGCAAATCGCCAAAATAGGCTCTATTACCAACGGACTCCATGACTCTTAACCCTTCGTAGGGTCTGATGGGAAGAAATCCGTAGACATGTCAAAAAAGAAATTAAATTTTGATGGCCAGTACTTACCAATCAGCAATATCCGTACTATTGTACATACTAGCGACATCTATGACCGGATTCCTGCTTACAACGACTTTGTACAAATCCGGATATTGCCCACTCAGATGAGTCACTAGGAAACCTCCATGGGAACCGCCGAATAGGCACAGTTTTTTCTCATCTACAGGGTATCGTTTAATTGCTGTATCTGTGGCCAGTTTGCAGTCTTTGACGTCAGCATCGCCGACTCTTTTCGGTAGGAAATACACAGAGGCCTGACCGAAGCCTGTCGATCCGCGATAGTTGATTTGTAACGACGCAAAACCTGTAAGTGTTCGTAGTTTCAACAAGATCTTCATTAAATTTTGCACTTAACGTGTTGTTTTTTGGAGTAGGTTTGTGTATAAATAATGTTCTAGGATACTGTTTTATAATATAGGTAGCTTTTAATAGGAAATATGCATTTTATTTTTTATCGCATTTCTTAACAAAACATGAAAATACCGTAAAAAACGATGTAAAAAATGTTAAATTAAAATCGGCCAAGAAAGACGAAAGATGCATTTTAAACTACTAATTAGAGCGAGTTCGGACATAGTATGTGACGACATATACTATGAATGCCATATTTAAACTCCATGCTAAATTCTGTTTTGCTAGAAAGAGATGGGAATAAATCTTTGATGGATCTTGGTTATTTTTATAGTTATCCGAAATATTTTTTTCCTATTGCTTCTTATGAATGAGAGCAAAAAAAAAAATATCATGCATATTCCCTATCACATTATTATTCATCCGTATCATCATCATGTCAGCCGAAAGACGTCCACTGCTGGGCCCCACACAAGGTGGACCGACGATCTTGTGAAGGTCGCGGGAAACCGATGTATGCGGGTAGCGCAAGACCGGCCATCGTGGAGATCCTTGGGGGAGGCCTTTGTCCAGCAGTGGACATTATTATTATTCTAAAAAAATATGTCCAACAAGAGAGCTTACCCAACATATTGAAGAATGCTGCCTCCAAAGAGTATGCGTTGACGAAGTTAGAATGCGGTCCGCCGTGCGGCCACACGATCAGCGGCAACTTCGACTCCGACTCCACTTTCGGTGACATGTATATCGCAGAGAATGATCCTGGACAATTATTTATTTATTAACATTATTTATACAAATAATTAAAGCCTATGTATTGAAAACATTGGGTATAATTTCGTTCGATTAATGTTTAAAAAAAAAACGTGTTTTCGTAAAAATATATGTACATTTTTCCATTAATGTTCCATATAACATTACTTCCCAAAAAATTATAATTATGAGCACTATGAGATGTGCACTGTTTTTTTTTTTTCAAATCAACTAGTTGGATTACCGGCAAGGCAAATTAATTTTTCGAAAATTACACACAAGTACAGTTTTGTTTTTTATCAAAATAGGCCACGAGACTTCTTTCAGCATTTTTCGCTATTCCATATACTTTAGGATATTATGGTCTAACACGCCCACTTGAAAAAATCACCCTGTATACATATCCAGTCAGGCAGCGCTGACAAATAAAAAAAAAGGAAAATCTAAGAATATCGTGAAAAGCAACTCTTTTGCAGGCGAACCTTTTCTTTATTGACTTTAAAAACGTTATTAATATAATTCTTATATTTTCCTGTCAAGGTTGACATTTAACTAACATTTAAAATAATAAAAGCGTAACGGAAACTACTTGTTATAAACAAAAGCCATATGACAACAAAATTGTTGGGCCAAATACGGACAGCGACGCCAGACTGGATATATACATTATTAAGGATACTTACTGACACTATCGTTAGAATTCTCATGCTCTAATTGGAGATAGTCCACTGTGGCTGAAGCCAGGGAAGCGGGCAAGTCTCCGGGTGAACTCACGCGCACCCATCTAATGTCCTTTTCACTGCCTTGTGCGGGTAAGCGTGCCACATACAGCTATAGAATATAAACAAAAACATAGCTATCCCCCGCGGTTTCTCCCATGTTCCCGGGATAAAATAATTGAAATAATTTTTTGTGACGTTCGACAGACAGACTGACACGTGAGTGACGGCTATAGGGCTCCGTTTTGACTCTTCGGGTAAAAAATATAAAATAATGATGCAATGAACTCTATCTGACACTGTTTTGAAGTAAACAAAAGAAGTTATACGTGAAGAAACAAAAGAAATTGAGAAGCTACTTTTTTGTAGTTGGTTAAAAATACTGACCTGTCCTGGAGTAGTCATGTTGGAGTATGATGCGAGGATGACGTCACTTTTCACGTCCAAAATGGCAGTGGACCCGGGGGCAGCCTTATTAGATATATCCACGATACTACCGCCCTCTGGGAATAACATTATTTACTTTAGTCTTATAATCTACTATTATTTTATTTATGTGAAAGGTTTTTATTACAATTATTAGGATGTGAAAATGATCTTTCACGCAAAAACTACTGAACGGGTTTCGATGAAAATTGGCACATAGATAAATCATACTCTGGCATAATAAAGACTACTTTTTACCTCGGATAAAACCGCTGGGAACAATTCTCTTTTTTTCCAATAAAAGTTCAATTTAGAATGCATATGAAAGTATAATTATACGGATCATATAGCACAAAAACGATTTTTGTCCGTCTCTCCACTAGTCTCCGGTTAGACCAATTTTGACAAGACTAACGTTGTGACATACAGACTGACGAACGTACATGGTGAAACCTTAACTGTAGACAATTTTATGAAGTAACTTGGGCTACTATTATTTTAGAAGCTACCTTATTATATTAGTAGCTTACTAAAAGTGAACAGAACAACAACTAAAAAACGCTGTGACATACAGAATGACGAACGCACATGTTGAAACCGTTGCTTTAAAGCTATACATACCGACATCAACAACATAGCTTCTAATTTCATTCTGCTGTGGGGTCGCGAAGATGATTCGCTTGCCGTCGCTGCTGAAACACTTCCCCGGGAGACTTTGACAGAACACGCCGTAGAATTGTGATGGGCTCACGTCGTTTATTATATCCACTACTGTTGATACGGTATCCTGGAATACATAAACATATTATACAAACACTGACATACCACCGGTTTGTAATACCGATTTGATTTGATGGTTGCTTTGGGCCGGTAAAAAGTATCACAGTTAAAGCATACTTACGAATAAGTACATATTCACATACTCAAGATTTCTGGGTAGTAGAAGCTTAACAAAGTCCCTATAAAAATGCACCTTATACCAATACCCATAATAATTGATTTAGTGCATGACAAGCGAAATCACATTTCGATGAAAAATTAACCTTATACAGATACTTACAGTGTTGTTTTTGAGCATGACAATCTTGTGGCAGGCGTGATGCGGCCCGCCGGCGTCTCGCTGCAGCCACACCAGGTCCCCGCGAGGGCTGAACCGCGGAGATCTCACAGATAAACCCTCGCCTGATAGCTTCTCTATATACAAAAAAGACAATATATAGATAAATAGATAATGCTTTATTGTCACACAACAGAAAATTAAAAAAAAATATACAAAAAACTTAACCAAAAGAAAAACAAAAGTGTTACAATGGGCTTTCAAACTTAGTTATTTTATACATTTTTATTTTCATATTTTGTCTTTACGATAATCTATTGCATGAACTGCTCATGATCTTTTATTTCCTGGTTATGTGGCTCCCACGAGACAGGCTTGCCCTAATGTGGGGACCACCAGTAATGTAATGTTATCGTTTACTTTTAAGAATCGAAAATCTTCATAAAATAACTTACTCATACTGGCATCCAGCGTGAGTTTGAATATGTAGCTGGGCCGATTGGTGCAGAATATGAGTCCGAGTCGTCGCGGCTCTGTGGGCCACGCCACGCCTACCACGCTCTCACCATCCGGAGAGAAACGAACCTACACAATTTGGTACATTTTAGTTTTTAATATTGCTACTAACGACCCGCCCCGGCTTCGAATGGCTCATTTATCGCTCTTTTTGTTATAATTTATTACTGTTCCCCGCGGTTTTACTCGCGTTCCCGGCATAAAAAGATGCTTTCGGGGATAATGTAGCTTCCTATTTGTGAAAGAATTTTTCGAATCGGACCAAACTCCGGAGATTAGCGCGTTCGCGCTCACTAGCCATATGAACTCCATGCTAAATTCCGTTTTTCTAGAAATAGATAGAGATAAATCTTTGATAGCTTCTATATCTTAGTTATTTGAATAGTTATTAGAAATATATTTTCTTAAATTAATGAGCTTTTATTAAAGCAGAAAAATAATGCATATTCCATATTAAGGCGATGCTATACGTGAAATGATGATTTTTCCAAGAGATTTGGAAAAAATATATGTTAAACTAGAGAATATGTGACGGGGATTAGTTTTTTTTTTAAATTGGGATTTTTCATTAGTAACGTCAGAAAAAAATCGTAAATATGCCCCTTTTTAAAACTAAGAATGCATTCTTCTCTTATTTGGACCATCCAAATAACTTGAAAAATATTAACATACATTCTGAAATCCATTAGAAAGGGAATAGTTTTCTTACTTATTTAAAAAAAAGGCTTAGATTCATTTTAAATAGCATAAAACCATCTTTTTTACTAAAATTACGTCTCTCCTGTCTCGCTTGTCTCCGTCAGTTTAATAAGGGACGGAGACATACGCAGAGAGTCTCCTCTTAAGGGTAAAAACATAGGTAGGTATTATCACCTGTCCGGGACACCATCCATCCGGTAGCCCCTCTAGCACCGTACAAGTCTCAGTTTGGAGCCGGCACACCACTACTACGGACAAGTGCTTGCCCACTAGCTGCTCGCCCCAGTCCTGTCTGTAGATGAACTCCTCACCCTGGACAATACAAACATACATACTATTCATCTAAATATATATATACTAGCTGTCTCCAATTTAAATGTTAATCCAAGTCGTCAGCTACCTCCATACTAAATTTCATCAAAATTCGTCCAGCCGTTTGAGCGTGAAGAAGTAACAAACATACTTTCGCATTTATAATATAAGTAGGAAGTATTATATAGGAGGAACATGGGATTAATTTCTCTCTTTTTTTTTACTATGTATAGATTTATGTTTGACCACAATCTCACAATGGTCAGTGATGATGTGGCTGATGGTGGTAAGCTCACAATGCCTAGTAGGGAACTGGCTCTCTAGTGCAGCTGGAACACACCGAAAGGTTCTTGGCGACAGATTTCTCATAAAGACTCTGATTTAACTTACCTTTTTGGGAACATTCTCCCCGCTGCCGTCGGTCTTCGCTTTATCCTCGGCCTTCCTCTTAATGTAGGGCTCCGATTTCTGAAGCTTCTTCTCCGCCACATAAACCAATGAGGACTCATCGGGTGACCAGTCCAGGCTGCCGAATTCAGCTAGAAAGAACATTCATTTTAAATTACATTTTTAATCACATATTAGCATACCCCTTCTTACTACTGAGATTTTTATGTAGTGGCTACCAATACCAATCCAAGGTCATTAAAAGATAGCACACTATACCTGACAACCCCTTACGTGGTGCCAGGGACCATCTGCAGTAGGTGCTGCTGACAGGCATACACTTCTGTACTCTTAGATCAGGGATGGTAAACCTTTACGAATCAACGGTCATAGACAAGTGTACATTTTACAAGTAAGGCCATCTAGTGTCAAGTAGCTGTACTATATGCCACCATATCCACTCTTATTAGATAGATGGCGTTGCACGTATTTATTTGAAGTAATATTTTTGTTTATTATTATTTTTCGGACAAAGCAACAAACACATTTTCACATTTATGCGAGCAATACAGTAAACCTTAAATAATATTTTACTTGTCAATTCCGAATGTGTGTATTGTAGTACCTACAATAATTTATTCTAATTTTAGCATAGAATAATATTGTTTTTGAAGAAAAAAAAATATTTACCTATTTATTTTTGGCAACAAATAGTTATTTATTACATAATAAAATTTAAATTGACAAGTGCCATCATATAATGTTGACTTTGTGATTATTGGGTAAATAATAAATAATATCAACTCCTACCTAACTCTTTATTTACTACAAAAAATAGGCACATTTTGTAGTAATTAAAGAGGCGTAGGGATCACTCGCGTGATCGCTCATTATATAATACTTACTTCACACTTTTTCATAGTGCATAATGAATTTTATCTACTCTCATATCGTAATGTGCTAATTATGAAATCAAAAACAGTACTTCAATGTGTATAATTTTTCTATTAAAGTACACTTTGGACCTATCAATAGTATAATCAATCAGTATCAATTCAATTTGACGATGTGACGATGACAATGTGACAAATTTTTAACATGAACTTTAGAGGTAAGAAAATTTTGGGAGTTGGAACATTGATTAGGTACCTATATGATTATTGTGTCTGTTTATTTTCGCCTACATTTTGACCAAAAATGTCACAAAAATACTTTTTTTTTCTTTTTGAAAAGTTGATAGCAAAATACTATCGATGAGTTTAGATAAAGTACAGTATGATACTGCACATAATTAGGTACTTAAACTCACACTCGTATTTAATAACCCCTATTATGCAACAGTATCATAAACTACTATTATGATCAGTGACGTGCCCAAAATATTGTGTCGCGTGCCATTGGTTCGCCATCCCTGTCTTAGGTGAACGACCCGGAGATATTATAGTCGCACACCACGCGCACACATACGCATGCTAGTATAGTATATTTTTAAAGATAACTAGGTTCTGCCTCGTGGTTTTACCTTCTTCACGGGCTCCGTTGCTGAATGAGAGAAGCACAAAAAAAAAACATTTCTAATATTAGTAGGGATTACACATAGACTTAGGACAAACAGACATGTTCACGCACACAAATGTCTGTTTGGGATGGGAATCGAACCCATAACCCAGGGTGTGATAGGTAGGGTATCTTAATAACTTACAATCAGCATACACATCTCCATGTATATCAAGTGCAGTAAGATCTATGCAATGTTCTAGTGTGTTCTTATTCCATACTTCTAAAAACTGCTTCTTGTCTTTTCCGTTCTTCTCCTCTCTTATGAGGGCTTTGAAGGTCTCTCTAGGAGATATTGCTGACAGCAACCTGAAATACATATGTGTTAATATACATGTATTCATTCATGTCATCCGAAAGACGTCCCCTGCTGGACAAAAAGTTCCCCCAAAGATCTCCACGATGGCCAGTCTTGCACTACCCGCATCCAGTGGTTTCCCGCAACCCTCACAGAATCATCAGTCCACCTTGTGGGGGGCCTGCCCACGCTGCGTCTTCATGTTCGTGGTCGCCACTCGAGACCCCTTCAGTATACATGTATGTATCCTAACACATATTATAAAAAGGTAAAGCTTGTAAGTTTAGATATAGGAGGTAATCTCCGGAGTTACTGGTCCGATTATAAAAATCTTTCACTAAGGCGATGACAGCTCAGTGGTAGTGACGTCGGATGCTGCGACGAAGGTCGTGGTTTCGAATCCTACAATGAGCTTGAGCTTTCGGTGAAGGAAAACATCGTGAGGAAACCAAAGCACGGTGGTAGGGTACTTTGTAGTAACCGCCTGGCTGTCAACCACCCTCAAGTTAAAAATCTGACGCCAAGCACCTACCGGTGTGTTCCGGCAATTGCACTTGAGAGCCACTAATTGCCTTCTCGGCATTGTAACAGGTCGGCAACACATTGCAATACCTCCGGTATTGCAAATGGCAATAGGCGACGGTGACCACTCACCATCAGGTGGACCGCCTGCCTGCTTGTAAACCTTCTGGCATAAAAAAAAACTAATAAAAAGCTGCATTGTTCCTGAATGCTATAGGCTACTTTTTCTCCCAGCAACACAGGTGAAACAGAGTGTAAAAGCTACCAACCAATTCCAGTCGGGCAAGAGCAGTTTAATAAGTTAATTTTACTTACTCATTACTAATATCTAAGCCAAAATCGCTCTGAGCAACAACATTCAATTTATCATCCAATGTGTAATTGTAAAGGTATTTAGTATTCCTCCCCTTGTCGAAGTTCCTAATAGACCAGTTGGCATTTATTCTTGTACCACTATTGTTGAGCTTCCCACCAGTTATTGATGGTATTTTCGATAGAGTTTTGTATGCGTTTACTATATTTTCTAGCTGTAACAATAACATCTATATATATAAAAGAAGAAACTGGCTGACTGACTGACTCACTCACTCACTCACTGATTGTTCAATGCACAGCCCAAACCATTGAAAATTCAACCCCTAAGGGGTTAAAGCTAGTATAAATAAATTACTAACAGTCTATCAATCTAAATCTTATTGTGTCACAATAAGGTTTATTTTTCTTTGAATCCTAAATGTCAAAATGTATTTCTTAGATTTCATTGACTAAGTTACTAAGTCACTAATTTATTAAGTTATTTGTATAGAATAAAACCCATGTACTACACTTAGTTGCAGATTAAATGAATTGAATTGAACTGAACAGGATTTGTACAAAAAAAATATTTAAGTTGAAAATGATATTGTGTTTCTTTGTGCCTAACTTGATTCATTTAAAATTATATTTTAACACTGGAATAAAAGAAAAACATTATGTGACAGAAAAAGGAGATCAAAAACATATTTTGAGGGGAATATTTTAATTCATGTGAAAAACCTATTTTACTGTAGCATACATTAATATGTTACTGATAATGTACTACCCATGTTTTAAGGAGGTAAGGCAATATGTATAAAGAGGTCTATAAACAAAAAAATCATACCTGTGAAGACATCTTTAACATTACAAAACCAATGTGTATTTTCACTCACTGTAAAGAAAATGATATTAAATGTCTTCAGTGTAAATAGACAATTACATGAAATAGATATTACATTATATTGTTTGTTTAGCTTTGATGTGTGCATAGATAACAGTTTCATTATGATTATAAACCTTATTGCAAAGAAATATAGTTTCAATCTATTTGTCTAATAAATATTTTGTGATTTCTTATCAGATTTCACTTGTTTTATAGAAACAATATTATATAGTAGGCAGTGGTAGATAGATATATAAGTGGGGCACGGAGGGGAGGCTTTACTTAGGATGTTTGAAGGTGCTTTTAGAGGTGTTAGGTGTTTTCTACACCTCATGTAGGACTTTGGACCACAAGGAGTGGTGTTTCGCTTCCGCAGACAAGTGCCACACAATCGCACAACATAGTGCTTACTAACAAAAAATTAAGATTTTAAACTATTAAAAACTGTTTATAATAATATATATTATGTTAGTATGTAAACTTAGATAGACTCATCATCTAAGTAAGATATATATATATCTATGGGCCAAATTAGCCTCACAATAAAATGGTTATAATATTAATATTATTAGAACTAAACATTTATCAGAACTCATATAACTTCGGATTTTTTATCACTAGCCTTCATACAAAACTACCATCCACGGACTATCCCGGTGGTTTAAAAAAAATCTTCATACAATCAAACTTTGTCCAGCCAATTTGGTGGAGCTGTTTGCAACTTTTGAGAGTGATTTTTCATCTCATAGTTCATACATACATGCGGCAGTTGATTCTGTATCTAGTTAGCACAAGGTATAAAATTGCATGAATTACAATGCATAGAACACGAATGTTGTCACTTCACTTCACTTCTTGACTATGATGGCATTAGATGCGTTTTTTACACAATTCTGCCAGTGTCAGGGTATTTGAAGATAAACTGATGGAGATTGATCGGTAAAAAAAAACAAAATTTAGTATCAAAATTGTCAAATCAGAAGATATTGACCGGTGGCGAATTTACCTAGAACAAAATAAGGGCAACACTATTATACCAACACCCAAATTAAGGTAAATGTTAAAATATATTTTTAAAGTATATACACAAGAAATATCAAAGTTTAATATTGTTAAAACTAATAAATTGAGACAGAACATACACAAAGGGAGAATCAACAAGAGACAATAAACATTTTATATTAGTAGGAAGAGGGATATTAGAGGGTAGAAAATTGAACAGGGAAGATTGTAACTTGGGACAAGCAAAGAGCATGTGGTCAGAGTGCCTTCGTCAATACCGCATTCACAAAGGGAGCGGTCCCTCACCCTTATCTTATGTAAGTGCACAGGAGTACAAGCATGACCCAGACGGAGACGGCAAATAACAGATGATATTTTCTTATTAATTTGACGATGTTTAAAAAACCAAGGTTTTATAGGGATCTTAGGCTGAATGCTACCATAGTATAAGCCTTTCTGATTTTTAGTTAATTGCCAATATCTGTCCCAGGATCCTTCCATCCGAGGTTTGGCAAGTGAACACAGATCCTCCGAAATAATTTTACAGTGTTGCGAGGATCCAGTCTGTATGGCATTTTTAGCGCAGGAGTCAACAGATTCATTACCTGGGATACCACAGTGGCTAGGTATCCATGCCACATTTACATTTATATTACGGACATAACAATTGTATAATGCTTCTCTAATTTTAAGGATGAAAGGGAACCTGGATTTAGAACTAAAAGGATTAGAGAGGATAGATTGAACACAACTCTGGGAATCGGTGAATATGATAGAATTATTTAAATTATGGGTAAGAACGTAATTGATAGCTTCTAATAAAGCAATTGATTCCCCTGTATATACAGAAGTTATTGGGGGGCATCTATAACTAAGGATAATTTGGGATTTGGGAATCCAGACAGCCGCACCCACACAATCCTGATCAGATAATTTTGACGCGTCTGTATATATCGGCAACCATTCATTAAATTTTTTGGCCATTATCTCACTAAATTGTTGCGCTGCCAGTAACGAATCCTTTTCTATGCCAATATTCAGAAATACTGTAGGATGATACACAAGTGATTGATATGAGGTACTAAAGAGGGGATTGTGGTGAAACTGTAATATTGGATGTGAAAGATTGGAGGTGGAATTATAACTACGTAGGAGACAAGGAAGATTATTAGAAGAGACTTGTTGAGAGATGGATTGGAGTTGTTGGAGTTTAGGGAGGAGAGGGTGACGAATGTTGTCTTTTCTTCATCTTGTATTGTCATGTCACAGATTTAGTAATCTGTCTGAGTGTCATGTATTATAATATCTGTCGCAATTTTTTACCAACGACGGAACGGAGACGGTATATCAGGTATATGCGTTTGGGGTGAGAGGTTTGTTTGTGTATGTTTGTTTACCAAGGAATATACCTATTAATAATCTCTCTGACTTACCTGTAATTCTACTAGGTACAATTATTTTTTATTTTATAGATGATCAAATTATATTATTTCTATGATGATGATCTACTTGTTTGAAAACGTAAACCGGAATCGGAGTCGGAGAATGTTTTCAAAATTATGACATGTTGTTGTTTTTTTTAAAAAGACAAAGGTACAGAGCCGTACAGCCTTGTCTTATTTGATCATCATCAGTTAGATTTTAGTACAATGGTAGCCGTTCTACTAAAACTTTTCATGGACTTCTTGAGACAACTTGAAAAGCCACTATACACGTAATCATTTCATTTCACTTCACTGGTGCACTTGTATTGGACAAAATACACTATTTTATGAAAATAAAATGAAAACGTAACGTCACTTCGCAAGTTCCCGCCAAAAAGTCCAAAATGATGACATGACAATGACAAACAGACAAGACAGTCTCGACCAAAGAGGATACAAATACTACGTAAGACTCGACCACAGATTTATGAAATTAGTTTAGTACTAACAAAGAGAATATAATATGAGTACTAAAGTACAGTTTAAGCCGGAATTACATCACGAAATTAGTGGCATGAAATGAATTTCGTGACATTAGTTTTAATCGACAGTTTCACGTGTAATTTAATATTTTCGTAATGCATGCATTAATTTTGATTCGACAATGTTGTTTGACGACCGCTTCGTACGTCATAGGCGATTTTCATACTGCCCCGCATGATGCAGCGTAGTAAGTACGTGAGTGCGTGTTCTAACGTTGTATGTAAGTACCTCCATTTGTATAGAAAACACGCACAGTCCAACACACTGAAAATACATCCACCCGCGTTCATGCAGATCACAGCGCCTACAAGCGGAGAAAAATGCACCTCCGTGCGTAGGTGCGGGTCGAGACGCAAGATATGGTCTCGTATATATAGTGTATTATCTATGGATATGGCACACCGAGGCCCGCAGTGCCGTGCGTGATTTTGGAAGGGCTTGTATGTTTGAAAATGGATTTCGATATCGATCAATTTATATTCGAAATCGAAAATCACCCAGCTATTTGGAATATGAAATACGATGAATACAGTAACAGACATTTTTCAAACATCGATAATGATAATAGAAATGTTATTCGATTATTTGTAGTTTACTAAATCGACCACGATTAAAGAACGATGACCACGTCCTATACTATACATTTGAAAACATTAGAATGAAAGTTAGTGTATAAGTAGAAGCTGTATCAAAAGAAGTTCAATAATGGTTGTGAAATCATCTCGTGAAGACACTTTCTTTTTTTAAAGCCAGGTATATTGATAAATCGAATTTATCGCAAATATTTATCTTTTAGGTTAGAATATTTATTTACCTTTTGGAAGGGGAATATATTTTCGTTTTAAGAGAGATTCAGGACTTTACCTGAAGTATTGAAGGTTTCAGTAACTCCTCTGATTTAATATTTACCTATCCCAATAATGAATGATAGGTGAAAAATATAGGTAGGTAGGTAGTAGGGTTGCCACCCACACCACCTCAGGGCTAAGACAGCTCATACATTCGTTCTTGATCTTATGATTCGCTCAAACTTCATAAGTATTCAAGAGAAACGGCCCTCGCTATTGGTTGACAGAGCGGCCGCCATTTCGCTTTTATTATAACTACATTCAGTTCAATCTTGCCGGTGTATCTGACAGTTTTGACAATTATTATCGTTGTTATTCCGTTTTGATAACGTTAGTTCTCTTGGTAGTTTGTGGTTTTGATTACTTTGTTTAGGTTTTAGAATTTTGGTTGCAATATATTCTAACGAACTGTGCTTGCTTGGGACTTGTTTTGGATATCTCTTTTGTGACTTGGAACTGTTTTACCGGACTCTGACGTGAAAAGCCTACCTGAAAGATTACGTTTTCTGATTGCCAAATTATTATTATGGTATTTACCTACAAAGTGTTGTGTTTGTCATGCTGCTGCCAAGGAGAGTACATTATTAAATTTTCCTCGGAATGACAAAATTAGAAATATGTGGCTCAACCGTACTATATTGCCAATTTGCCCCGAACTTGACCATCTCACCAAGGAACAATTTTAACATAGAAAAGTTTGTATTTTGAGCAGAAATAAAAAAAAATCATACGAATCTGTTTTATTTTAAAATAAATAATCCAAAGATGTAAGTAGTCTACTACCGACATAGTCACAGCACTAGCTGTATCGATATCGACAAACAAACATCTCTGTCATGCACAACACTACACATAGCGTCAGTAGTGAGTGAATACTCGTAAACATAGTAACTCTCACCAATCCCATTTAGCTGTCTTATCTGTTGTGTATACAACATATTCTATATGATCTGTGCCCGTACTTTATAATAAAGTATTGTACGTTATTTCAAGTAATTGTACTCTATACCTACTTTATGAGAACAATAAAGTACACGAAAATACTTTATTTCGCATGATTTGATTTCTTTGGGATTTTGAAAAGTTTAATTGAAAGTGTGTACAATTGTTTAGTAGAGGTACTAATTTGATACAAACTGCAAGCAATAAAAAATATGTTTTTAAACACAATAATAAAGAAAAATAAATTGTACTTTATTTTGATACGATGTACTTTTTTTCTTACCTATAAATAACTCATCTACAATATCTGCAAAAAAAAAGGTGGCAACCTTAGTAGGTAGGTACTAAATTATGTGATATATATTAGAAAGAGATTTAATGAGATTAAATTTATTTAGTTCGTAAACAAAACCACAAATTAAGATATGAAAACCTATTTTTATCCAAAAACAGTAAGGTTTAACGGTAAGGAGGTTTACCGTTTAGTTTAGTCCTAAACTAAACTTTAGGAGGAAAAAACACTAGCATGATGTCCTAGTGTTTTTTTTTCACGCCAATCTGTTCCTTCACCTTTTTGACAAGCCAGTTCGCGCAGTTGGTTAAGACACTACCTGTAGCGCCGCTGGTCGTGAGTTCGATTCCCATACAGGGCAAACATTTGTGTGCATGAACATGTCTGTTTGTCCTGAGTCTGGGTGTAATTATCTATAAGTCTGTATTTTAAAAATAAGTTGTATATGTAGTAGGTATATTAGTTATCTGGTTTCCATAGTACAAGCTCTGCTTAGTTTGGGATCAGATAACCATATGTGAAGAATGTCCCAGGATATTTATTTATTTATTATTTCACCAACAGGTACATATAAAAAATATATATTACTGCATCCATCCATCTTCATGCTTGAGCTTTAAATGTCTCCACATAAATCTTTTGCTTTACTTCAATACCTTGGTATGTGTCGCCATGTGTGTATCTAAGTAACGCTGTCTATAAAAAACTTTTTCGCAAATGGTACACGTAAATTTATCACAACCGATACTCCTATGTCTTCTAAATTCACTTTCAGAAAAGAATTTTTTGTAGCACTCAACACAGTAAATACATTCCATGTGCTTATTTTTGATATGTCTCCGCAACATTGATTTCAAACTAAATTTTTCACCACAATCATCGCATTCAAATATTTCTTTCGTCACATTTATTGAATGAGTTCTAAGATGCTGATTCAATTTGCTCTGAGTGGGAAAAGTCCTAAGACATTTATAACACGATAAACAACCTGCCGACTTATGCTTAACGAGTTCAGATTTTGTAGTAAATCTCTTAGAACATTTGTTACAGAGAATAGAGTTATCTGAGTGTTTCATCAGAATATGTTCTCGCAGTATTTCCTTCAAAGCAAAATTCTTATTACAGTAATCGCATTTAAATATTCCAGTTTTAATATGAATTTTAAAGAAATGTGTGTTCATACTCTGTCTATGGTTGAAGTTTCTACCACATTCGTTACATTCATAGGTTTTTTTTTTCATGTGAACGATATTATAATGCTTTTCTAAATACATCTTACACTTGAATTTTTTATTACAAAAGACACATTTAGTGGCAATATGTACCAATTTTTCATGTCTTTTCAATTGAATTTTGAGCCCGAATCTCAGACCACAATATTGACACTGAAAGTTCTTTGTTTTAGTATGAATGACCATGTGCCACATTAGGCTGTCCTTGGTGTAAAACATTCTTTTACAAACGTCGCACTTCACTTCTTTTTTATTTTCATGTCGTAATTTATGTATTAACAAGCCACTCGCGTCACTGAACTTCATGGGACAGTATGGGCACTGATATGGCTTGTGGCCGGTGTGAGTGCGCGTGTGGCGAGCGAACGCTGAAGGGTCACCAAACCCTTTTTCACAGTATGTACATTTGTATGGCTTCTTTCTTGTATGAGTACGCTCGTGTATAACCACATCACCTTTCGTATAGAAAGCTTTATCACAGTGTCGACATTTGAAATGTCTTAATCCAGTGTGTCGTTTTAAATGTTCTTTCAGTGCGCCATCTTGCGTAAATCGTTTATCACACTCGTTGCATTTATAGGGTCGGTCGCCAGTATGAGTGCGTAAATGTATCACAACGCAACTTCTGCGTAGAAAGGTTTTTTTACAAATGGGGCATACAGACCTCTTTTTATCATCTTTAACAATTTGAAATTGGTCATTCGGTTTGTGCTGTTTTAATGTAATTTTTGGTTTGACTTTTACAGGTACTTTAAGTCTACTTCCTGTACATGTTTTACTTTTTAATTGGTTTAGTGGTAGTGTTGTTTTAGTTCGCTTATCTCTTAGTTCTGTATTGTTCCTTTTTACTTTGATGGAGAATTCTTCTTTTAGTTCATTGTGGTCAACCCTTGATTTATAATTAAATTCGTGCACCAGTTGTCTGTGTCTGTACAGAGCTGATTGAGTATAGAAGCTGACGCCACAATAACATGTATTCGGAAAAACGTCTCGCAAGGTAGAATTTTCTAAACTTATTGTTCTTTTTATGAATAAACTGACATCACAATTTTTATCATTCTTGGAGGAGCTTGCTGACTTATTGCTAAAAGAGATGAAAGTATAAATTAATACATATACCTATGTCAAAATTTGACTACAATATAGAATGATAACTAAGATAACTTTCATGAGCCATGATCCTATGAAATAAAGTTAATCTGCATTCTGTTTTTGAAATTACTTGTCATTGACGAAAAGAAATGACCTTTTCAAATAAGACGCAATGCAACCAATATGTATCTAGCACAAACCTTTAATTCAATGGCACATCACCTACGGCGCAACTTACACTTAATTAATTTATCGTCGTTGGATGCCAAAAATATGATTACCTACTTATTTATATTGACGATATTTTGCAATTTTTGATGTCATTGAAAAGTTTTAAAAATAATATATTTAAAATAGAAATATAGGAATGTGTTGATCAAAACCACAAACTAGGTAATATGGTTGTTTTAAGCTAGAATATGATTTTGGAAAATTATGAGAATAGACGAACTACCCATTAATGATTTCATAGTGGGTACATGTAGTTGGTTAGGGAACTATGTGTTGAAATCACAAATTGATAAAATATAATCTGCTAAAAACATTATATTTCCAATATTTAATCTGTAATCAAATATAGTGCCTCCAAGGGAGCATTGTTGGGCGTCTCTTTTTTACATTAATTAAATTGACCAACCAATAGTAGTAGCAGTGTACCCGACTGCGCCAGAAGGAGGGTTATGTTTTTCAATTGTTTGGCACGCTCTGCAGCCTGAACGGCTCCATGGATTTTAGCTTGAGGGGTGTCGTTAGATACGTATTTACTGTGAAAGTGACACTAGGTATATGAAAATAAAAAAAACAAAATGTGCGGGTTTTTGGCGCCAAATTATAATGTATGGCTCGCTCTGTAGCCTAAACGGCTTGATGGATTTTAGCTTCAAAGGTGTCGTTAGATTCGTATGAATTGTGAAAGTGACACCGGGTACAAATTATGAATCAGAACACAACATAAACTGCGAGTGCCTGCACGTGGTGAAGGCGGTAACAGATTAACTGGATAAAACTCCCATAATTAAATATCAATGCCTTCGGGCTTATGTTGTCATTGTGTGTTATTACCTTCTGATATCCACCTCCTATTTGGCACGGTAGCCTACACGGTAACGCAGGGGAGCAGACATGTAGTATAACAATTTGTATTGACAAATTACATAATTTATAAGTAAGTATTACACCATCGTACTGAAATAGACGAGACCTACCTCAAGTAGGTACATATTATAGTATTAGGTTACTATACAATTCAATAATAAAACTAAAAAATAATAAAATAAAAAACTGTAATTTAAAAAAATATAAATCTAAGCCAACCAGCCAAGCTGGCGTCTAAAAAGCTCGGTGTGCTCTATAGACCCAGAACCACTTACCCATCAGGTGGGCCGTATGCTTGTTTGCTGCCTTAGTAAATTGAGATACCTATACTACATTGCAGATTATTCCAATCTACTGACTAGACGGCTGACTTTCTAGAAAGGGTCCCAACTGCTACAATTTTTTGTATGGATTTGACGCTTATCTATAAGCATCGCAGCAACTTTGGCGATTCTAAAGTTAAGTGCATTCGGGTATGACGACTTCCTTATTTTAAGGTTTTTTCATTTCCAAATTACACAGAAACAGTCGGGTTTTTTAGTTTTTTAAATTACAGTTTTTTATTGCAAACATTAATAGTAAAAACAAAAGAGAAACAGTTACTCACACAGCTTGTAGTATATGATTTAATCTATGCTGACGGAAGTCCCTATACTTTGGGAAATATTCAGCACATTCTTCACATTGAAATAGTCTGATATAATCTAATCCTACATTAGCACTTTTTATCTGTAAATTAGGCAGAAATAAAAATCAGTAACTACCTTTTCTTTCACTAAACTAACAATAAAAAGACACATACATGTTTCAGTACTGCTTCATTTGTAATATCAATGTTCTCTGAATCATGTTGAATGAGGTGTTTCCCCAAATCATTGAGAGACTTAAAAGCATGTGAACATACATCACATGGGTAAACATAAGTGTTTTCTAATTCCATATTAAATAGTTTTACCTGAAAAATATGTAATAATCATCAAGTAATAGGCATTGTCATAATAGTCTTCTCAGTTCAAGTGTATTCTGAACCAGTGGTAGAGTCTATTGTAATGATTGTCTATCTATCGACGTTCATAAGTACCTTACCAGGGCCTAAATTTAATAAATGAATTTTTGATTTGATTTGATTCAAAATATCAGTATGAAAATAAAGTAAAAATATACTGGGCCACAAAAAAATTGGATCAGATTAAAAAAAATGTTATAACTTTCAAAATAATTGAGCAATCCATTTAAAACTAAAAGTTTTTTCATTTCATATTCTATGTAGGCGATAAGGCCTTCACTGACATAACACTTGGGGTGCATTGTGCATTCCCTTCTGCCAGCTTTACCCAAGCTATCCGGAGTGTGGCTTTGGAGTGCTGACAAATTTGCTTCAGTGATGTGGATGTTGCTGCTATCAATGGTGGCGAAAGCAATCTGAATCTGCTTTCTTCTGCAACTCCACAGTGCAATAACACATGTTCCACAGTTAGGTATTCCTGCATGCAACCCTGGCACAGGGGACTGAATCTGTTGTCTCAGTAACTTTAGCAAGCTATTTGTGATTTTTCCAGCCCTCCCTCCCATAATCATTTGTGTTCATCTTCTGCATGGTGGCATATGAGGTCTCTAGCTTCCATCATAGATGGTTTACAGAGGTGCCATACGCGTTTTAGTTTTTTTCATTTATATTTATATGTTTGTATAAATATACCTATATCATAAAGCTAGCTGTAATATTTTGGAAGTTATTGAGATTTTTGTTACTTATCCGCTTTCTTTGCAGCTCAGCATATAAAAACAACAACAATGAAAAGTTGTGACTTAAATAAACCAGGTATATTAGCACATAAGTACTTCTGATACCAAAAAATATTTGTTTCAGCCCTACTGTGGCTGAGCTTGCTAAGCTTGAAAAATATATAAATATATAATTTTTATTTTATGCATTATATACAAACAAAATAGATAAATACCAGGCTGGTAGATTCACTCAGTAAATAGGCAAGAAGCAAGCATTTTTTTTATTTGTAATCAAAAATGCTTATAATCGATGATTTTGGGACCGAGGTTGCTGGCCCAGCTGGCTATAGGGTTGTACATATTTCTTTTTGTAATCATTAGGTGCGAATGATGACCCATTGGCAAAAGATTCTCATAGTACACTAGAATTTATTTATGGTTAGTTAGTGCTCATGAGTCAACTAACTTCATTTGTACTAATATATTTGATATGAGAACTGTGCATCTACAAGCTAGACGTAGTTTAGTAGTCTCATGTGGACAGGGTTTAGTATTGTATTCCCTTTAATATTAAAGATAATAAATAACATTTTCATATGAAGACAATTTTAAATTACGTGCCAAAAACTTCATTCATACCTTTTCTGTTCCAGTTAATCATTCCGATCAATGTAGGTAGGTAAATTCTAATAGACCTTTATTAACCTTTTTCTCATAATTTTCCTGATGAACTAGTAAATAGTAATATTATTGTAAACTTGCTATTTCATATATTTTCACTTTGACACAAATAAAATAAAACACCAAAGAAATTAAAGTATAAGTACAGTACCTATGACACAACTTAGATGAAGCATCGGCAAACTTCGTAAAATCGATCGTTCTCGAAAAGAGTGAGCCTACAACATTACTCATGTGTTAAAAAATGATCGGCGAAAATGATCTTGTTGAATGGCGCGATAGTGAATTATTTTTATTTATTGTGTAAATCGGAAGTGAAGTGTACGAAAACGATTCGCCGATGCTACATCTAAGTTGTGTCATACTGTAGCAAAATCTTTCTCGCCAACTTGACACCACTTCACACCGCGTGGTAGGTATATACTAGAGAGATGAAGCGTATATACTAGAACAGATCCAGGGACTAGGTATTTAATGAGACTAGGCTGCACCTATTCTAACTTTTGGAATACTCGATCCACCTAGTCTCACTGCCTACGCGGCGTATGGCGTCTGCGGCGCGGATGAATCCGAACTAATCCGAAGTAGCAAGCAAACGGCTGGCCGACGAAGCGAGATAGCATTGCGTCCCCATAGTCTGATTTGCTACTCTCACTCATTTAAAAACCATTCATGTTTTGAACCTTATTTCAATGTACATAAAAGTTACGCACTCCTGTATTGTGAAAGAATGTGTTCTATCTAACTAAATCTAAATATATTTGGTGTGTACGATACACCATGTGTGAAATAAAATTATTGAATTGAACTATTAGCATGGGCAAGAGATAAATGAACAGATATATGTACGTCACCCGCCTGGATGTGCTTAAGGTCTCCCAACTGCGTCCAGAATTGTGGAACAGCCTCCACAATTAGATGAAACGGTGGTCTGTCCTTAGGCAACTTATTAGGTGGCACTTCACTGAACTTTTAATGTTATTTATAGTTTTTACATATTTATTCTTGCACTCGAATACAAATTACGCGCGTCTGACAGCGACGTCAGTCGATTGGTGCGCCACCATGCGGTGTCGCGAGGAGTTGGCGGGTGAATTTAAATGTGGAAAGCCCAAAACCCAACAATATTAATCTATCCTTTATTAACTATACTAATCGGCAGTCTTTCTATCTTTGTCTGTCAATACTCGAGACTAGTCTGGATTAGGTAGATTCCATACACTAGAGTACTTGGAAATACTCGATGCGAATGAATACTCTGACGTCAGTCGAGTATCAATATCAAGTGCGGACTAACGTATACGCGATCTTTGCGTCTAGTTTCGTTTAGTATTGATATATTTTTTTTTAAATGGCTCGCGTAGGAAGTAGTGTCGCTTGGGATCATTTTATGGACAAAGGACAACACATGGCCGAGTGTAAAATTTGTAAAATACAATTGAGTTCTAAAAGTTCTGTGTAAAGTATGAATTCATTACTGCGTAGTATGAACGTATGTACGTGTATCGATGATTATTACGCGAAGACTAAGCATACTTAATAGTATAGCCTATTCCAACTATACCGAACTTTAAGCGTACTTCATAGACTAGTTGGAATAGGTATTTGGATCAAGTATTTTTAAGGACTTGGACTAGGTGCACCTAGTACAAAATTTACCTAGTCCAACTCATCTCTAGTTTAAACAAAACATTTAATATTTATAACAAAGAGTATGTAACCGCTACGCTAGAATTACTTTATAATTTGTGGTAACATGGCGTTTTATCTATGGTCATTATATGGTGCTGCCTCAGGTAGTTATGCTTACCGCGCAATATAGTATTGGAATTGATGATTCGAATTAATATATGATTGGAATCATAAATATTAATTCGAATCATCAATCTGAATCGAATTGTAAAGATGATTCGGCAATTCGAATCAACATTGAATCTCATTCGAATTAAGTTTTCACAGTCATCATACGAATCAAATGTGATTCGAGTCCCATCACTAGTGCTGCCTTTCATAGATAGAGTACCATTCTCTTTGATAGAGTACGATACTCTTTGACGATAATCTGAAGTAGGTAGTTGTGTTTGTGTTCAGTTGTTATATCTATAAGCCAACTTTATGCCTTGAAAAGTTAAGATTTGTTAGTTTTCATGTCCGAAAACATTTAAAATAAATTAAATGTTTTGTTCACATATATTCTCAGTGATTAATTACATCTTACAAGTCAAATTCACAACATGAAACTGGTAAGAAGTATTCTGTCATAAATTTAATTACAAAGCATTTGTTGAATTGCAGTTCATGGAAGAAGGAACTTACTGCATGGCTTACTAAGAAATAAGTATCGGGTTTAATTAATTATCACATCCTGTGTTAAGTCTTGAGAGTGCAGATTCGGATCCCTTGTATCAATTTACATGAGTAGAGAAGTAAAATTTACATGAACATAAGTCAAATAATCCGCGCTTTCCCAAGGAACCCTAATGGTTATACTCATGGTTAAATGTGTGAATGCTATATTATTAAAATGATCATAACTAGTACCTTTGGCTTTAACTAAATTTATTTACATGATGTCACCTTAAGAGCCAGAGATGGGGATGGCCTTTCACACCAAAATCCAGTATATTAATATAATATTTATTTAATTAAGCATTAGGAAAACCAACAAACGTTTTCATTATTTGAGGGCTTTGTCACTCTATGTGATTATGTCGCCCCAATTGAGAGACAGTTCCTTTCTAGGCTTGTGTGCTTACCATCATCGGCCACATCACCACTGATCACGGTGAGATTGTGGTCAAGCTCAGGCCTATACATAGTAAAAAAAAAGTATTTGGATCCAGTAATTTTTTTAATATATTATACAATTCTCCCCTAAGAGTCACAAAATAAATTGGGTTCGTTTTCAGGGTACTACTGAGCACTTTATCATGTCAGCCGAAAAACGTCCACTGCTGGACAAAGGCCTCCCCTAAGGAACTCCATGATCACCGGTCTTGCACTACCCACATCCAGCGGTTTCCCATGACCTTCACAAGATTGTTGGTCCACTTTGTAGGGGGCCTGCCTATGCTGCATCTTCCGGTTCATGGTCACTACTCGATAACCTTTCTGCTGCATGTGAAAAGGTCTTAAATATTATGAAAGCTAAAGATAATTTTCTTTAAATTATTTTCCAGGATACAAACATACTTGTAAAAGTAGAAAAGCTTAATATTCACGAATGTAATGTGTGTTCAAATATATATTTTTCTCATAAACATTTGGAGGAGCACCTCACTAAACATGCTCCAGCTAATATTGATATCACAAATGAAAAGGTACTGAAACATGTAAGTATATTTTTTATTTACTATCTACCTAGTGGCTTTACATTCTTGGAATTATGTTTTTAACCAACTTAAAAAAGGAGGAGGTCCCATTGTCACAAAGTCTCAGGATCTGTTGATGGAAATAGGTGGTTCTGTAATCTGTTTTTGTTAAAAGTTAAATTATTATTTCATTTGTTATAGAAACATGTTAATAGAGACCTTAATGAAACACAATTTAACTAGAATAAGTTTTAAATGCAAAGCCCCCACACCTACCCATAAGCACATAGCCTAGAAAAGATCAGCAGCTATCTCATATCCTTTGGCAGTAAGCATAATGACCATCCTACTAATTAGTATCTGGATAATATATAGTAACCTCTCCTAGGCACACAAAACTGCTAAAACTGTTAAGCATTTAGGTGGTTCCTTCGGTTGGACCACAAAATTCCAATTTTATTATGTTTTTTGCTAATTGCAGCTCAGGTATAGGTCTATGTTTGTCAACATGTGTTTTGCGAAAAGAATGGTAGTATATTTACTGATTATATGACTGACTGAATTACAAAAAAAATCATCAACATATTCCTCCAAGGTATATTAGTGGCATATATACAACTATTTCATGAAAACGTTACTTCTTACAACAAATTTAACTCCATAACATAATAAAATTTTAATTTCGCGGTCCAACTGAAGGGTTTATTGTGCCACCTTAAATGCACCTATCCTATATAAACCTCAATTCAATAAAAGATTTCATTCTTTATTTCAGATGAAAAGTGCTCAAGTGATATTGGATCAAATTAAAGTGTTTAAATGCGAGGTGTGTCCTGAACAGTACCGCAGTTACAGAGAATATAGTTTGCACAAGTTACAACATATACAACAAGCTGTGTGAGTATTTAAGTCAAGTCAAAGAAAGAAATTTATTTTGGTCTCACAAAAACATAAGTGTTAAAAAAAATTGATACATTTAAAAAAAAAAAAACCTCGCAGTGTAAAATAATATGTGGTATAATATGCAGTGTGAGCCAAAAAAGGCATGGTAACACATCTGCCAATGGTAAAGTTGTTGTCAAAACATGGCTCTTTCATAGTAAAAACATAACATATGATATCTAGATTATAATTGAAAGTATAGAAAACAACTCCATTAATAATAAAGTGAAAAGGTTGACAATCACTGCATTTTTTATTGCTTAGACATGAAAATTTTTAGTGACGTTGGAATAATGTTATGGTGACATCCACATTAGACAATCTCCAAACATCTGATAATGTTTACAAGTCAATATGTGAATCTTGTCTTACATTATAATAATTTTTCGTTCCAGGATAAAATCAAGAATTACCAAAAAGGATAACAATGCAAATAGTAATTTTATAAAGACTTTCAAATGCACAGAATGTGATCTCAGTTTTGTCGCAGAGAGCACATTGTTAGCACATTCCATTGTCCATGAGTCTTTTCCTAATATATGTGCATGTGGTATTGGCTTCTATGCTAAAGCAGATTTGAAGAGTCATAAAAAATTAGTACACCCAGTCTGTTACAAATCAGAAATTGATGATGATGAATCAACAGAAGAAGATCAACAACCAAAAAAAATAAAGAGAGAAAGGAAAGATAAGAAGAAAAGAAGTATAAGACCAAAATTGAGAGTCACACCTGTTATTAAAATAAAAATTAAAGAAAAACAGACTAAAAGAAAGAAAAGTGACAACCAAATAGAATTAGAAAGAGATGAAAATAACAGGTTTGTATGTTCTTATTGTAAAAAAACATTTAGTGAAAAAGCACACTTGGTTGTACATTTACGTATTCACACTGGAGAGCGACCTTATGGCTGTGACAGATGCGGTAAACGGTTCAGTCAAAGAGGGTCATTGAAATTGCATTTAAAACGACACACTGGATTAAGAAATTTCAAATGTCGACACTGTGATAAAGCATTCTATACGAAAAGTGATGTGGTTCTACACGAGCGTACTCATACAAAAAAGAAGCCATACAAATGTACATACTGTGAAAAAGCGTTTGGTGACCCTTCAGCGTTCGCTCGCCACACGCGCACTCACACCGGCCACAAGCCATATCAGTGCCCATACTGTCCCATGAAGTTCAGTGACGCGAGTGGCTTGATAATGCATAAATTGCGACACGAAAATAAAAGAGAAGTGAAGTGCAGCGTTTGTGAAAAAATGTTTTACACCAAGGACGACTTAAGAAAGCACATGGTTGTTCATACTAAAAGAAAGGATTTCGAATGTCAGGATTGTGGGAAATCATTTGGCCTGAAAAGTAATTTAAAAATTCATAGATATTTAATGCATAATTCCACTATGCCGTATGAATGTGATTATTGTGAGAGAAAGTTCAAGTGCAAGGAATATATGAAAAAACATTATAACAATATACACTCTAGTACCAAGAATTATGCATTTGAATGTGATGAATGTGGAGGAAAATTCACAAAAAAATCACATGTGGCTAGACATTTCATGAATAAGCACAGTGGCATGAAAAAATATGAATGCGATCATTGCTATAAAATATTTGCTACTAAGTTGTTACTGCGGGGACATATTCTACTGAACCACTCGAAAATTCAGTGCAACAAGTGTACAAAACGATTTACATCAAACTCTGAACTCGAGAAGCATAAACTGGCAGGTTGCATAAACTGTTTTATATGTCATAGAGGCTTCCCTATTCTGAGTCGTTTGACATCGCATATTGCTCAAGTACATTCAGTAAATGAGACAAATCAATTCTGTGAATGTAATGTATGTGGGAAATTGTTTAAACACATTGTGGCACTTAAAAGCCACTGCAGAAATATTCATACATATGAAAAAAAAGTTGAGTGTCATGATTGTGGTAAAAGATTTGCTTTAAAATCAAAGCTAAGGCTCCACATTAAGTCAAAACACATGGAATGTGTGTACTGCGATGTGTGCCACCAAAAATTCTATGGTGAAACTGATTTAAAAAAACATAAGAATGATAATGGTTGTAAAATGATGACTTGTGGTATTTGTGATAAAGTATTTTATGGAATGAACGCTTTGAGAAATCACATAGTGGTGCATATTGATGTTTTCAAGTATGAATGTGATCTATGCGGTAAAAAGTTTAGAAGAAAAGACAGTGTGAGGAGGCATTTAAAGCTTGTGCATGCAGGTGGATGGATGCAATAATAAATTTTGAATTGTATTACTATTGTCTGTAAGGTACAAAGTAGAGTGAAATAATTATCTCTATAAATCTGTAGACTAATCGAATTTGCCTTCAGTAACTGTAATCTCATTTTAATCTGAAAACTTGCATTCTGTCTTTTTTAGAGCTAGTTATAGCGTTTTTTACCCGGCTGAGAGCCCTCTGCGCTTGCCGGATTGTCCGGTAAGGTTGGTGTAGCCATCAGAGGCATAAATATCTATGAATGTATTAAGTTTGTATTGAAAACGTTATATAAATGTACAAGGGCTACCCTTCGATCAACAATATCATAGATTTCTGGTCGGCTCAAAAAATCCGTCTCGGTAAATAACAGATCACTAGAGAATGAGCTCCTTATTTTGTTTAGTTGAATGGTCGTAAGTATTAGATAATATTTTGAAGATTTGTGACTTTATTACTAGGTGCTATGGTTGAACTTAAAACTGTTTTAAAACATTTCTCTCCGTTTGTTAGTAAACAAATGCAGCTGTAAAAGTATATATTCACGCGGACAGCATTTAGCTTAGATTTTGTACGTCATATCTATGATATTGGGGCTACCCGACGAAATTTGCCGTTTTCAAGTTCTATGTATGCTTAAACATACTACAAAAGGTGGTGCAGTAAATGTATTTTGTAGTATGGTATTTGCCGTTTGGTCTTTACTTTTGTCCAGTGGAATTTTAAAAATGTTTATGAATCGAGAGATATTAAAATAATCATTCAAATCAAATCAAAACTCATTTATTCAGTTTAGGCCCTAATAAGGCACTTATGAATGTCAACAGTTACAGTTTTAACATGGACTACTACCGGTTCGGAATACACTTGAACTGAGAAGACATTCAACCCTTTTCTCGTGCTAAAATTCGTATAGGCAATTATGCAACGTTTTGAAATGAAAATAATTAATGTTGTCCATTGAGTTTTTCAATGATTTTTTTAGTTTATGAGAAACAAACATTAATTGTAGTTTTTTGCCCGAAAAACGGCTTGCGGAATGCGCGAGCGAGAGGCAGCATACGTAAGAGTGCGCAATGTCAATTTCGTAGGATAGGCCCTTAATTATGTGGTTTTAAATATACACGGTGTCTATTAAATGGTAAAAGCTAGTAAAAGCTGTTCTTAATGATGAATACAAAAATCCTTGAAAAAATCGCTACTAGTTAAAAGTCACCCATATGTCCTAAAGCGCATATGGACACAAATGTATGGCGCTAGGAATGTTATGTAAAATTGAGTTCTTAATTTTTTTTATATTATAATCAATTGTTACTGATCTATGTAAGATATAGGTATATATGAATATTTTATGTTATTTCTTTATATAAACACAACCTGTATGTCTGTCTACATCTTAGCTCAGAAACGGATGAACCGATTTTGATTAAGTTTTATTTTGTTTGAAAGGCTTTTTTTTTTTTTTGAAAGGACTAAAGTTGGTAGCCTCTGATGGCTGCTCCAACCTTACCGGACAATGTTTGAAAGGCGTCTTAATCGATAGTGTTCTCATCAATTACCTACCTCTTTTTTAGTGTGTTTCGGGGGTTTCTTTTAATACCTGTCATACCTATAGTTTACTATGGAGATTTGTATAAAAATGTGACGTCATAATATGTAGTTTTGCTCCCTCGTTAAAGCTCGGGACTAAAACTACCTCGTATGTAACGGATAATTTTAGCCCCTAGTAAAACAAAGTATTGTTACTCTTTCAAGCAAAAACTACTGAACGGATTTGGATGAAACTTAGCACATAGATATATACCCTAGAATAACATATAGGATACTTATTATCCCGGGAAAATAAGAGATCCCTCAGGAACGGGCCAGTAACTTTTGAGGTATGATGAGAATAGAAATGGTCGCAACTTACGCTTTAACTAGATGTATGTGTTAAGTTTATCCTATTACAAAATTTTAACCATCCATGTCGTAGGCTGTGCGCTGAGTTACGCGGATGCCCGCGCGGGTCCATACAAAAGTTCTCCGTCGCGGGGGCACGCGCGTGTCCCCGCACGGGCTAGTTAAAACTAGCGACACTGCGTAATCCGGCCTCCACGGAGCCCGCGCGCGTGTCCATGCGACGGCTGCCCATCGCGGGAGCCCGCTTACCGCAGTTTCAGGCCTTAGAACTTGTTAACTAGACTAATTAGTTAAGTTTTTACGTCCATTATGTAACTTTGTTAAACAACCTCTTATTCGTATGAAAATCAGTTAAACTCTATTGAATCGGTTTAAAATTGAAACTGAACAAAAAAGTTATGGAATAGCCCCTTATTTGTTTTGTTAATTATATTAATTTGTAAAAGAATCATGATTAGACGAAGTGATTTGAACAAACATATATTTTCGAAGGTTTTGAAAGTTTTGAATGTTTTCCAATGACACGCATAACAAAACCAACTAGCATTTTATGAACTCCGAATTATTTATAGGTATATTCCAAATTTATAAATAACATTTTACTGAATATGTGAATTATCTAAAATATTATTATTCCAGAAATTTATTTTAATAGTAATATTTGAATAGCTCAAGTTCAAAGGATAGATTTTATTGTAACGTCCTTCCAACTTCTTAAAATATTTTTCGAGCCATGATTCTTCATCACCTCGGATTTAAGATGTAGGTACCTAAGTTAAATTGACTGAATATATAAATATCCAAAATATTATAATTAGATTAATGAATATTATTTAATTTTAGTGCATGTAAATTGAAATAATATTATAATGTTAAATCGACTATATTATAATGGTCTTATGTTGAAATATTGTGGAGTAAATAAAGTTTATTATTATTATTTATTTTTTTATAAATATCCTGGGACATTCTTCACACACGGTTATCTGATCCCAAACTAAGCAGAGCTTGTACTATGGAAACCAGATGACTGATATAATACTAAAACTATTTTTTTTTTGTAAATACATATATAGATAATTACACCCAGACACAGGACAAACAGACATGTTCATGCACAGAAATGTTTGTCCTGGATGGGAATCAAACCCATGACCAGCGGCGTGATAGGTGGTGTCTTAACCAATTGCGCCAACTGGCTTGTCAAATTTATTATTAACTAATAGCAAAGAATAAAGAATATACTACATACCTACTACTAATAGGATAGTTGACTGACACATCAAATCAGCAACTTTTTAATAAATGTCAAAACGATAGTTTATAAGAATTTTGTATGAAATATTACATTATGACGTCATAGTTTCACAGCATCAAATCATCTACTCTTAGTGGTTCCACTGGTAATTAAAAATCATAAAAAGCATTAAATGTACAACATATTTGATATTTCCACGTGTTTTTAGATGTTTTATGCATTGGTTAGTGTTTGGTCATTTATTTTTGACACTGTCAACTACCCTATTGTATTGTAGATTTCTTCAATGGTTTGGTATTTCTTGTATGCCTAGTTTACATCCAGCCAACTCACCAACATTTTGTTCAAAAGTTTGCTTTGATTATAATAATCTTCATATACGGACATACGAAATTGTCTTTGACCATACGCATATTTCGAGGCGATGATAGCTCAGTGGTAGTCACGTCGAATGCCGAGACGAAGGTCGCGGGTTCGAACAAAGAGAATATAATCACTATGTTTTAGGTTCGAATCCTACAATGAGCTTTCGGTGAAGGAAAATATCGTGAGGAAACCATAGCACGGTCGCAGGGTACTTCGTAGTACCCATCTGGCTAGTCAACCCTCAAGTTGAAAATCTGTCGCGAAGGACCTTCCCAAAGAGAATATAATATACACCTTCCGGTGTGTTCCGACAGCTGCTTTTGAGAGCCAGTTCTCTTCTAGCCTTTGTGTGCTCATCTGCCACATCATCACTGACCACGGTAAGATTGTGGCCAAACACGGGCCTATACATTAGTACCTACCAGTGGCGAAGGGTCCATACAAGCCGATTCCCATCGCCACTGGTACCTACCTAAAAAAAAATTGCGATTCTTTGTAAATTATATTATAAAAAATATAGAGGTGCCCGAGTGCACTTGGGCATCTTGAGTGTCACTCCCTGGTAGGGACACCATGCAATAAGTAGGTAGATTGGAATCTGAACTGATTGAATTGAACAATGACAAAGAATATTATTCATCCACTAACGCAGTATGATATTAATACTTAATTAATACTATTTCGTTTTTATTCACATCCATAATTCCGTACTTAATTCGTCAATAAATTATAATCGAATGACTTAGGACTAACAATGTCTTGTAATATGCTACCGAATATTAACGAACGGTAACCTTATCATTCAATTTATGGTTTAAGTAAGTGACAATAAAGCTTAAATTGGTGTAATAGAATGTCCATCAGCCGTTGCGGCGACGCGTCGCGTCAACGGCGCCGCTCAATACGTACGGCGCGCGCGTACCGTGCGGCACCGGCTGACCCCTAACCAGCCAGTGATAACTCCAACCCACTGAATACCACACCCCTGTATACATCCCCGCATTTAAAAACTAATTTAAATAATAAAAAGTGATACCATATAAAGTATTCAATAATTTATTCAAATTCCGTAAATTATTTCTAATCAAGTAAACAACACTTATTCACAAACATTCCAAGGTTAAATTCCAATATTTCAATAATTCAAAATCAATGCAGTGTTTCGAAGGTGAAAAAAATAAAAAAATCTAACAGGCTTTTCCCGCGCTCGAAAAAAATGAACGAAATAGATTTGATAAAGGAAGTTGAGAAACGTCCTATTTTATACGATAAGTCGGTGAGTGGTTTTAATAAAACGAAATTGAGAGATGACGCCTGGAAAGAAGTGCAGGAGGCTCTTAATGTATCTGGTAAGTAACTATTTAGGGTACCTATATGTACTTATTTATTAATATCTATCGCCTGCCACCCACGCGACGCGCTGTGTCGTCGCGTCATATTATACATATACCTATAGCCTACTTACCTAGGTAGCTTTATCAAAGCTTAGGGCTGAAAAATCCCTCCGATCCGTCAAGGAGAGTCCACGTTTGCTAGACTGATTATTCGCTTTGCTATCAATGAGTGACGTCATGATAGTTTGAACTAGTTTCTTTAATAGTTAGGCAGGCACACATTCCATTCATCGATTAACCAATTTGGCATAACACCGGCCAACTGTGTACCATAAGGTATTTGCCTGTCATATTTCCCTCCCATACAATGCAATGCTTTCTTTAAATTTGAAATGAGAATATCTAGTCTTTATCTTGTGAAAAGTGCAAGTTGCTTTATTTTTTTTAAACTGGAAAGGTTGTCTTTGGCCACGTTTTAAGACAATGACAATGTCGAGGCTGAAAGTGGTATGGACAGCCTAAGAAAAGTATGGTGCTTGGTCAGAAACTAACTAGAGTTTTAAATATGACGGCCCAGCCACATGGTCACTACAAGAACAGAAACACGTGTTATGGTTTCCTCACGATGTTATTAAAGCAGTTAACTGAAACGAGATCAAGGCCCTAATTACAGTTAGATACCAAAGACTAAGGGTAGGTTGCACCTACCAACGTTATCGTTAAATTGTCTGTCAGAGCAACAGTTTTGCTAGCAAAAGACAGTTTTGACAGACAATTTAACGATAACGTTGGATGGTGCAACCCACCTTAAGTTAATAGAGTATAAAAGGATATTACAAAATTGTAGAACCCGAACACACGTTTTCACGCCAGCGAGCGTCTGACGTCATTATTAGGGACCTACCACGTAAAGCGCTATAAATAGCAGATTTAAATACGCAAATATCACAGCCCCTAAATTACACGATATCTAGAACCCACAAATGTGTAATCTTATTGTGGGTTCAATGAACACACAATAAGACACACACATTTTTAATTTACTGTGCTGTTTTAACCACAAGTTTTTACTAGGTACTTATTAACTATAGGTCTATGTTAGAGTAATCTCACCTAGTCAGAAATGAAATGGGCGAAGGTGGTAAGCACACAAAGCCTAAGGGAACTGGCTCTCAAGTTCAGCTGTCGGTACCTACAACTGTGCTATTGTTTCCTCGTGACACGTTTCCCATAATTCCTATTATTAAACGAAAGCTCAATCACATTTTAGGATTCGAACACGCGAGCATCGTCACGGCATCTAACGTCACGAGTAGTAACGACCAAAGAGGATATAAACACTACGTTAACGACAATCGCCTGAATGTTTCCTAAGTAGACTATAACATTTCTACCGTTTGTTTGTAAAAACTAATTTTAAATTATGATTATTAAACTACATATTAATATCTACACTAACTGACTTGACAGATCTTTCAAGATCATACGAAAATCCCATCGAAAATGTCCCAATATTCCCGCCAATTTAGTTTACTCCAATTTTTCTGTGATTAAAAACCTAATTCGTATTAACAAAAAATAAGTGATGCGCTTACCAACAAACAGTATTTTAGATTTACCCGGTAAATCAGTGTATTGGTAATTCGTTACTTCGTGATTGAGCGCGACTCCAACAAAAAACTTGAGTCAGTACCTTTACTTTATTCCAGAGTCAGAATGCAAGAAACGTTGGCGGTCACTTCGCGACTCGTTCATAAAGCTGCAACGAACTCATGGCGGCCGCACGAGGTGGCCGTACCATCAGGCCATGCGGTTTCTTCTGCCACACGTCGAACCGAAGATCGATACTGGGTAAATGCACGCACTCAATAATTGGGAATCCTACTTCCTACTAATTATAAATGAAGGTTTGTGAGGGATGTATTTTTGTTACTCTTTCACGTAAAAACTACAGAACGGATTTGGATGAAACTTGGCACATACATAGATCATACCCTGGTATGACATATAGGCTACTTTTTATCCCGGTAAAATATAATATACCTCGGGAACGCGGGTGAAACCGCGGGGCGGAAACTAGTAATTTCTAAAATCATGCCTCAGATGTGACCCAAACATATTTTCTCTGCAAACCTACCCAAAATCGAAATTAACACTATCAACCTCTTAGCTGAGTTAGGTGTAGACTCGAGTTCTGTTAAAATTATGCTTAATTTACAGTGTAAAAAAAGAAATGGACGATTCCGACGGCGAGGAAGAAGCTCGACAGCGCGCCATACAAACACTCCCAGACCTTTCGTTCGGCCACGACAAGAGCTACGATGACGACGAAGACTCTCAACCAACCCTACCTTCACCTAAAAAGCCCCGCTTAAACTCCACAGATGAAGAAAACCCTTGTCAATGCAACAGGACCGATCCAGACGAGTTATTTCTTTTAAGTTGTGCACCAACATTACAAAGGTTGAATTCGAAACAAAACGCTGTCGCTCGGTTGAAAATCCAACAACTTCTTTATGAGGCAGAGTTTGGAAGCCAAATGGAATTGCCGTACGTCACCCCAGCCAGTGACTGTGGCTTTGATAATCTTGACGGTTAAAACAGGGTTACATTCTAATCTGGAAGGGTTATAGGTCAATACACTACATAAACAGCTGACGCGTGATTAGGAATTGATATTTCGATTGTAAATTTACTTCCTTTTAGTAATTTATGAGGAAGGCTTCTTATTTCATAATGGTTAGTGCTATTCACAAACGAAACTTGACCGAGAGTTCACTTGAGAAAACAAGTGGATAGCGGACCTCTCATAAAGTTCCGAAGTTCATGAAAGAGACGGAAAATAGATGTTGCATAAGCTCAGCGTCGAGTTTTAGTACATAATAGCATAGCAGGAGTCATGACCTGAACAAAGGTTTAATATGTAAAGGTTGTTTGACATCGTCCAATTAGCTGCTGATAGTGCTCTGTGGGCAGATTTACAGCATTATAATATGAAAGTCTATTTCAGAAATGTAATGATTTTTATTGATTAAAATTAGTTACTTTTTCACCTAAAAGTATTCAATGTCAAAAGTCTAAGCCATTTATTCAATTTAGGTCACAGAAAAACACTTATATAGGTCATAGTTATTTACTACTACATCTACATTTACATCTGCTGTAAATTCGAGGAATTAATTACTTCTAGCAATATTAGAGCGACCTTTTTAGGCCCCCTGTGCAGATGGCATATTCTGATATTATATTATCTGCGGATATTTCATAAGCTTGATACAAACCAGTATTATTAAAAAAAATAAGTATTATGTAGAGAAGAGAGATTATCTAAATTCTTACTAAGTATGTAACCTACCTTCCATAAAATTCCCTCGGTCCAAAAAAAAATATATTACTTATAATTACCTACCTAAGTAGCTGTAATATTGTGATGTGAACATTAATTCGTAATTTTATTTATTTATTAATTTATTCATTAATAAATCATTTCAAATTTAACAAGTAAGTACTTGCCTATTTTTTTCAACGACAATTTTATATTTTTAATTATTTACAACAAATATACTACAAAATATAATCTAGGTACTTATAAAAAAATCCTCGAGGCGGCGCTACTGCAGATCAACGGCAAGGTTCCCAGAAGGCTGGTAGCGTTTCCTCTCTGGATGGCCAAGCTAACGCGTTGGTGGCAAAAGCTCCTCCCTTCCCTGCCCGCCGATCCCCAGAGGCCCCCACCCAAGGACCCACGGTCTCGACCGTAAAAGACAAAAATAATTTATCAATTGAAATACCTACCTCCCGATCGATGCCAAAATATATAGGTATAAATATGGTGAGATTGGCACGAGATATTACCTCTAGTGCTCAAACATTGTAAGTATTTACTAACAGTATTCTATATAGAATCTTACTAAATGAAGTAAGTTTATTTTTATTTACATATTATAACATTAGTTGAAATTAAATGAAATATTAAATTAAAATTAAACTACAAAATCAAACCTATATACAGAGTAACTATAAATAATATACCGCATTTAAATCGCCGCCTGCAGGCAGGATCCCCAAAAAGCTGGCAACGTTACCTCGTTGGATTGCAAGGCTGATGCGCTGCCCGAGGTAAGTGCCAGCTCTTTGGTCACCTGTAGTATCAATAAGGCGTCAGGCGTAAAGCATTCAAATCAAAAACTCATTTATTCAGTTTAGGCCCTAATAAGGAACTTATGAACGTCAACAGTTACAGTTTTACAATAGACTCTACTACCGACATTATTACGAACATTTGTTCCAGCTGATCTGAGGAGCATTACTCGAGACCGAAGTTGCCGAAGTAAGCTGAAGAGCATTACTCGAGACCGAAGTTACCGAAGTAAGGCCAATTCTGAAGAGCATAACTCGAGACCGAAGTTACTGAAGTAAGGTCAATTTTATTCTGAAGAGCATTACTCGAGACCGAAATTACCGAAGTAAGGCCAATTATTATACTTAGGCAATCGAACACACGACCTGTGGCGCGATAGGTGGTGGCTTAACCAACTGGGCCGACTGGGCTGTCTGAGATTAGATTAGATTGATAGATACCAATTAATTTCGCAGATAGTCCCATAATAAAAGTTGTTCATAATGATGAGTAGCTGCCATCCCCTGAAGATAGAAAAATATTTTATTTCTGCGCAACAACCGACTGTAAGTACACCACGAAGATTTCACACGAGAACTTGCGAAGTGACGTATTATCGGTGGTCCAATAAAGATCAATACAAGTGCACCAGTGAAGTGAAATTAAATGATTACTTACGTGTATAGTGGCTCTTCAAGTTGTCTCAAAAAGTTTGTGAAAAGTTTTAGTAGAACCATTGTACTAAAACCTAACTTAAACTGACTGAATATGACTTGAAGATGATTTTACATGACTCGAACTTGACGAGGATTAAATACCTAAAGAATATAAAATACATGACTTACTCCACTTTAAACTGGCAAAATAAAATACACAAAGTGTGATGCCAAACTAAAAAAAAATCTGCAGGTGAATTAAAAATAACTCTGTATACAGTAGGTACCTATACCCTTAAAATACAGGTGTTTATTGATCTATAGTTGTACGTAGTAAGTATATTAATTATTCTATGCCGATTCTGTTGTTTACGAACTAAAATAAATTTAATCTCACTATTTTAATCTCACTATATCTCTTTCTAATAGTAAATATAAGAAAGGGATGCAAGATATTTCAGTTTAATCCGATCACACATTTCAACGTGAATTTAAGCGCGATCTTTATTGGTCACGACCAGTCACGACTATTTACCCGTACATTACGACGGTATGGATTAAACTGACAGCATTAAAAATGTTCTATCTTTTTTCAATAAGGTTAAAATGAAAGAAAGGTGACTTGTCTAATATTAGTTAAGTTCGTAAACAACAGAATCGGCACTATTGTATAACATCAAAAGGTGTGCCTAACTAACGCCTAACCTAATGTACTAAACAAACTTAACTTTCACTGCTTTGTTAAATAAATTATCAGCGTCGCTTAATTTCAAATGACACGTGTAAACATCAATAATATTGCATGAAACATTGTAAACCTTATGTAGAGGTGTTAAAGAACAATGGAGACACAATTTGTTTTACTAATGAGAAACAATGTAAGTAAAAGTTCATTGTCATTTACATACAATAACTTCTAGTCTATAGGTAATCATTATTACGCGTGAATAAGGTGCATTATCTCAACGTGCCCTCCGTGGGGAAATTATTCATATGCCCAGGGACATTACGTAATATGCATTGGTTTATTTCTTGGGGAAACTGTTTCTCAAGATGTTTTCCATCAACGAATAGCCTTGATTGTTGCTTGGACAATTAATATATTTTTCCTTCACCAAGAAAGCGATAATAGTAGCAAAGCAGTCTAGAAGCTGAAATTACCTGAAGTTTAACTAAGTACCTACATTATACTATTGTAGGTAAACCTTAAAAAAACAGCATTGTAACCAAATGCAATATTCCGAAATCATTATCTCGAATTTCGTTTGATAATCATTTATAAGCTAAGTTGTATGTAATGAATTATTCAATGATATAATGTAAATTCTACAAGTGTAACACAATCTGATGTTCCATGAGGTTTTCGCTTACATACATTACAATACTTACCTAAACTACATGTAAAAGAGTGTCGCCTTATCCAGTGGCGGATTTGCCCCAAGGCCCGATAGGCCCGGGCCTAGGGCTTACACCGAGACTCAGATAAACAGACATGTTCATACACACAAATGTTTGACTTGGCTGGGAATCGAACCCACGACTTGAGGCGTGATAGGTTGTCAACTGGCCCGTCCAAATAATGTTTTGTTAATCGAAGTGTAGTATCTCTACTTAGTTTGTGATCGAAGTAGCTTCTATTTACCTAAAGACCACCAATTGTGCAAAATATCGTACATACCACAGAATAAATATATTATATTTCTACTGTGTACATACTCTGTCTTGAGAGTTGAGACTTCAGAGTGTTGTCGACCTAAGTAACAATTTAATAATAGTAATGTTTTGTCTGAACTAAGTGGCTGAACGTAATGTATACTTTATCGAATATTATAAAGATAATATATTATATTATTTATATTGTAAATAATAATATTTATCATTATTTATATTGTTAATAACATAACAATATTTTTCTTTATTTATAATGTAAATAATCACTTATTATCGACGTAACATTCAAAACGTAGTAGTCAAATGAAGCTACTTATGTATTTGTTTTTTAAAAAATTTGAAGAATGTTCACGCAAAACAATGTAATTTTCTGGGTAGGAATCGAACCCATGAGATCTATGGTCAGTTAGTCAGTTTTTTATAGAACGAAGGAAGCAAGCATACAGCCCGGGTGATGGTGAGGGTAATCGTATCCTATTGACGCTTGCATGCAACACCATGGGTATCAATTAGGTACATTGTATATTACATGTTGCAATTACTTTTTTATTGAAACGGGTTAAATAGCTGATTACCTACTTTTAGGTTAAATGCTCTAAATTGCAAATGGAAACATTTTCGACATTGTAAAATTGCTATCGATTTATTAGGCTGGTTTATTTTGAAATTGATGGCAATAAATTTAAAACCGTAAACCACGTTCCAATCGAAGCATCTCATGACTAGAATGCTGGCGTATACTTGGGACAGAGAATCAGTATTCACCCATCCAACGTGGCAATGCCGCCGTATTCTGGGAACGATGCATTCAAAATCAAAAACTCATTCAGTTTAGGCCCTGGAACGTCGATAGTTACAATCATTACAATAGACTCTACCACCGGTTCGGACAGCGACTTCTTCAGTTTAGTTTAGTGGTAGTTTTTTGTAGTCGATACAACTGGATCTTAGTGTTTTGAAGGCGGTTTTATTTTTTGTTAAAATATTTTTTATTAGAGTTGTAGTTAAATGAATATTTAGGAAATATTGAAGAAACCTTCAAGAATTTGCGTATAAAATTGTTCAGCTGCAATTTAATTCCATTTAATATGCGTCAAGTAATTAACAAATACCCTTAGGTATATTTGCTCTAGAAGATAACATTGGGTAAAACATTAGGTAGGTATAACGTTACGTATGCGTTGCAATATGATATTACCTATGACGTAATGTTAACTATTAATTAAATAATTACTGACATCTGCTTGGCATTATTGTAAATGTAGGTACACACGCGTACACGTGACAAGATATTACAGTAAACGTTTTTTTTTTCACTTACGTAGGCAATTTGAAGTATGCTAAAGTATTGTTTTTTTAAATTATAAAATAGTTTTTTTTAAGTCGTGGTATTTATGGCCTAAATCTTTGTGTGCTTTCCACCTTCGGCTACATCATCGCTGACCCCGAGGCCCAAGCCTGGAAACTTTTTTTTTGTTAATCTACGTACTTACGATTATAAACTTACCGCCTTGGAATATTGTTTCAGAAAAAAAGTAGTTAGAGATGGGCTCTCTAGTGAAAAGGTAATAGACATACAGACACACAAAGTTACTTTCGCAATTATGATATTAGTAGGAATAATTAAATAGGGATTAGGCAATTACCGTATTTTATACTAAACGTTTTTTTTGCCATCTCGAAATTTTTAAGGATTACTATATTTACTCATTTTTCGTGATTTCAGGGTTGGTTCCCATAGTAAAAGTTGTTTATAATTATGGGTACATACAACAATCCCAAAAAAAATCGAGATGGCGAAAAAAAACAATATACATATCTAACTAAATTGATTACTTTATAGGCTATACAATAATATTACCATTACAGAAGTACAAATGTTACTACAAGGAAAATATTTACTACATATAGTTTTTGTAGCCTGATAATAAATAATTTATTATTATTATTGATTGTTGCTATACTATGATATAAAATAATATTATATCAAGCAAACATTAGTATTTCTGAGCTCGTATTATAAAATAACATCTCTGAATATTATGAGTACGTAAGTAGGTACCTATATATCTATTATACGGATGAATGGAATGTAGCCTAGTGTTATTTTAATACCTAAATATACGTAGGGTCATTCCGACTCGATCCGTCGTACTGCACGGACGTACCCTTGCGCTCCGTGCGCTACCCGTATCGTTTCCGCGAATTTATCGCTCGATTTGTTACCTGGCTTTGGCTCGGTCCCTTATCTGGCATTTTTCGTCGAAAGACACCTGCGCTATTGTTTTCGTGGTAATTTACCTGGGTATTTACCACGATAACATTCCATTGTTTCTGACACCGTCATCAAACTTGTGAAATCCACGCTTTTAGTGGTGAACTAACGGATACCTAACGGTGACAACGAAGTTAGTTCGAGCGTGCCCCGGGCGCTCACGGTTTCCCTTCTGGAAAACGTACACCCGGACGGGACTGGATCAGTCGGCCTTGGGGGCTTCCCTAGTCGACCCCAGTTAGCGCTAGGCAGGGACGTAGGAACCCACTGCACAATAAGACTGGCAGTGGGAACACAAGCTTAGGGCACACCCTAGGGCCTACACACCTCCCAACCTATACCCGGTTGGGAGAGATTCTACACACCTCCGGGCCTACCCACCCGGGGCGAATAGATAGGTTTTAGCTAGGGCGATTGCCTGAAGTTTCTTGTGACTTCTTCTCTCAGGAACGCCACGCGAACGAAGTCACAATAGTGTCGTCTTAGATTAGCTCCCCGGCCGCAAGGCCCGGCTGGCCACCATGGCCAGCCAACCTCCAACTCTGTCCCTAGAGGACATCCTTTTAGATGAGGAGGTACTTCGGTACCTCCAAGCCAAATTCCCGGGACACCAGATCCCCACCCCATCCCAAAGCCGTCCCTCTTCCCGCGCTGATTCAGAGATGTCGACCCAGTCCATCTCCGAGTCAGTCGCTGAACCCATCCCCCCTACCCAATCGTCTGAGGAGGACGATAGCTACCAGCTCGTCCCTGGCGGTCGTAAGCGAGGTCGCAAGGCCCGCAAGGCGGCCGCCAAGGCGGCTAAGGTGACTTCCCCCCCGGAGGATTACCCGGTGACCCCTCCCTCCCCCGACTGCTTTCCATCCACGAATCCTGCCCCCACCCCAATCTCCACCCAGCGCGTTGCCGCCAGGGAAGGCACCTCCTCCCCTCCCCCACTCATGGATACCCCAGTATCGGCTCCTCCTATGGAGGTAGCGCCTACCCCTTCTGCTGCCCAAGTTCCAAAAAAGAAGGATGTACCCCCGCCCCTTTTCATTCAAGATAAGGGCAAATGGCCCGATGTGTCATCCTGGTGTAATGTGCCCGGAGCACACATCAATTTCACCAATGCCCACCCCACTGAGCACGGAATCCGTGTCACAGTGTCTACCTCCCAGGACCATAGAGCCCTAACTAAGCTGCTCAAGGAGAGGAAAGTAGCCTTTCACACCTACTGCCTCCCCGAGGAGCGTGCCCTTCGTGTGGTAATTAAGGGGATTCCCCACGAAATTACCACCGAGGACATTGAAAGGTCCCTCAAGGATCAAGCTATCCCCGTACATTCCGTACATCGAATGTACAAAGGGCGTGGCCATACCCCATATAATATGGTCCTCGCCCAATTAGAACAGTGCGACGAGGCCAAAAAGATATTTAAGATCAGCCACGTCTGTCACCTGTCCGGTATCTCATTTGAGAAACCCCATAAGGGAGTGTACCCCTCGCAATGTCACAATTGCCAGTTGTACGGCCACACCGCCCGCAATTGCTTTGCCCCCCCCAGATGCGTCAAGTGTCTTAAGCCCCATTCCACCATTGAGTGCGATAGGCCGAAAGACAAGGCCCTGTGTACTGAGGAGCCTGGTTGCGTTCTCTGTAATCAACTCGGCCATCCCGCTAATTACCGCGGGTGCCCGAAAGCCCCTCGTCCCTCCCGCAAATCAAGTAACTCGGGCCCTCCGCGCAACTCGCGCACATCGCGCAACTCAACGCGAACTGCCCCCCTCACTGACCCCTCCCAGACTGTCCTAGCCCCACAAAGATCCTCGCCCTGGAAACTTGTCAACTATGACAAGGACTTTCCAGCTTTAAGTAGTGCACCTTCAGTGCCTCCAACTCCAGCAGTCAATCCCCCAACTGTCCCACCCTCTAAATCCATCCCCGCACCCACGCAACCTCTCCTTCCCTCTCCCCCACCCAAACGTTCCCCGACAACATCTAATAACCGTCGCGCAAACACACCCAAACTACCACTGATCGAAGACCCGGACTTCGCTCTAGTGGAGCGCTTCGCTGAGGCAATAAACCTCGACGAAATTAGGGACCTCGCGACCCAGATCAGAGCGAACGAGGGCAACGGTCGTGCCCTCGCTTCCATCGCGATGCGCTTCCAAAGCATCGTGACAGTCCTTTCCAACTTCCGCGTAAAACCATAATGGATAATACAACCGTAACGTGCAGAATTAAACCCCGATCCCTCAAAGTAGGATTCTATAATGCAAATGGCATTAAAGGTCAACGCGATGATATCGCAGAGTTCCTGCGAAACCATCAACTTGACGTCCTTCTGATACAAGAGACTTTCCTCAAACCTTCTCATAGGGACCCTAAAATTGCAAACTACCAAGTAGTTCGCAATGATAGGATTGACTCTGCCCTAGGAGGCACCCTTATCTATTACAAAAGGTCCTTGTACTGCTCCCCCATGGATCCGCCTCCCTCCCTCCAGTGCATTGAAGCATCGGTTTGTAGGCTTGGCATGACAGGACACCAACCTATAATTATAGTATCAGCATATATATCTCCCTCCCGTAATGATTCACCACTCAAAACGGATCTAGAGTCTATTTTCGCGCTAGGTAACTCTGTAATTCTGGCAGGTGACCTAAACTCGAAAAATGTACTCTGGAACTGTCACTCAACTTCCCCCAGAGGTAGACTATTAGAGTCCCTCCTTGACCCTCTAGATATAGATATTATCGCACCCCTCGACCCGACGCACTATCCCCACCAACTGACACACAGACCTGATATTCTCGATGTGGCATTGTTGCGCAATGTAAACCTACGTGTGCATGACGTAACAGTGCTACACGAGCTCACATCCGACCACCGACCTGTTATCCTAGAATTAGCAGGGCGCATAGGTTCCCCAGATGCAGGTCAAGCCCCCCCTACAAAGGTCGTGACAAATTGGAATAGACTGAGTGAAAGCCTCAAGTCAACCACATCCGTCCACCTTGATCAGATCCCAGACAGCCTCAACACCGCTGATGAGGCTGTCGGCGCAATTGACTCACTCACTAGCCACGTGCAATCGTTAATTAGCGATTGCTCACGGACAGTGCCAGCGGACAGCGATCAACGTTGGCGCTTGCCCGATGACGTACGTGACTTGTTGAGGCAGAGAAATGCCGCCATTCGCGCCTATGATAGTTTCCCCTCAGAGGACAACCGCATCCGTATGCGTGCTCTCCAGCGTGACGTCAAGTCACGCATTGAAGAGCTACGTCAGGTTCGCTGGGACCAGACCCTTACAGACATTAGACCCTCTCATCAAGCCTTTTGGCAGCTTTCTCGTGCCCTTACCAAGGACACGGTAGCACCCATGCCCCCACTAAATAGGCCCAATCTCCCTCCCGCTTTCGATGACGATGATAAAACAGAATGCCTCGCTGAAAGCTTAGAGTTTCAGTGCACGCCCAGTACCCTCCCGATAGACCCGAGTCATTTGGAGGAAGTCAACTCTGAAGTTGAACGGAGAGCCGCCCTCCCATTGCCACCCCCTCCTCTCAGCGAAGAGGATGACCCCCTTCCTCCCGCGACCCCTGACGAGGTCAAATCGATCATCAGGAACTTACACACGCGGAAGGCCCCGGGCTCGGACAAAATCACTAACAAAGTGATCAAACTCTTCCCCGCCCACCTCATAATACTGCTAACATCCATATTTAACGCTGCCCTCTCTTGTAATATTTTTCCACATCAGTGGAAAGAGGCCCATGTAATTGGAATCCATAAGCCCGGCAAACCCAGGTCCGAGCCCTCCAGTTACCGCCCCATAAGTCTATTAAATGTCTTAGGCAAGATGTATGAGAGACTGATCTATATCCGCCTCAAAACATATGCCGACGCCAATAATCTCATCCCTGACGAACAATTTGGCTTCCGAGCCAAACATTCTTGTGTTCAACAAGTACATCGTATTGTTGAACACATCTCTTCCCAGTACCAAGAGCGTAACATGACAGGCGTCTTATTCTTCGATGTCGCGAAGGCATTTGACAAAGTGTGGCACAATGGCTTAATCTTTAAGCTATTCACCTTAGGTGTTCCACATAGACTCGTGCTTATCTTACGAGATTATTTGTCAAATCGCCACTTTCGATATCGCATTCTAGGCGCACTCTCCTCCCCTCACCCCATCGGTGCCGGTGTCCCTCAGGGCTCGGTACTATCTCCCTTGCTATTCTCACTCTACACGAGTGATATGCCAAAGACCGACAAAGTGCAGCTAGCTCTTTTTGCGGACGACACCGCGCTCTACTGCTCTAGTAAGTCCCCCTCAGTCATTGTTAAGAACCTCCAAACCGCGGCTAACGCCCTAGGCGCCTGGTTTCGGAAATGGAGGATCGAAATCAATCCTGTCAAAAGCCAGGCGGTCCTATTCTACAGACCCTACCATCGAGGTACCCCCACCCCTCCAAAGGCAGTTACTCTATTCGGTGAACCAATCCCCTGGGAAAGGCAAGCCAAATATCTCGGAGTAATTCTCGATGATCGTTTGACCTTTGATGCCCACATTAAAGCGGTCCGCGCGCGCGCCGCCTTTGTGTTAGGGCGCCTCCACTTTTTATTGAATCATAAGTCTAAACTTGCCCTCAAAAGCAAGGTTAGACTATATACCACGTGTATCCGCCCCATTATGACCTATGCTAGTACTGTGTTCGCACATGCAGCTCCTGCACGGATCCATAGCCTTCAGGTGATTCAAAACCGTTTCATGCGCAAAGCCACGGGCGCCCCGTGGTACATGCGTAATGAAAATCTCCACATTGATTTAGGTCTCCCCACGTTAAAACAATTTATAAAACGCGCCTCACGCAGATTTTTCAATACCGCCGTTAATCACCGCAACCCTCTTATAGTGAAAGCCGCAACGTACACGCCCTCTCGTATACTCCGTATCCTTAGACCAAGGCAAGCCCTCAGCGAGCCGGATGACCCCATAACATTAGCTCAGATCGAAGCTGACGAAGCCCGTAAAAGTACACAACACACTACACAAAACCGATTACGCTACCGTCCTCGACGGCGAGGACCGCCGCGACGTCCCACTCAGTCTCGTCCCGTTCAAGCGGCCCGAGCTGCCATTAGTAATCCGACCGCCCCCAATTAGTCGTAACTCGTACAAAGTCCTCCCCTTCCCCCGGTAACGCCCTGAGCCGAGGTTCGTACCCCACTCGGGGGTGCCCTCAGGCGTTGTTACCTAAATGTTACCCGGCTGAGAGCTCTCTGCGCTCGCCGATTGTCCGGTAAGGTTGGAGCAGCCATCAGAGGCTACCAACTTTAGTCCTTTCAAAAAAAAAAAAAAAAAAAAAATATACGTAGGGAGCTTGCGTATTTATTTTAATACTAGCTGTCCCCCGCGGTTTCACCCGCGTTCCCGAGGTTCATGATTTCCCGGGATAAAAAGTAGCCTATGTTCTTCTCCATAACATATAGGTACTATCTGGGTGCCAAATTTCATCGCGATCGGTTGAGAGGTTTAAGCGGGAAAGCGTAACAGACAGACAGACAGAGTTACTTTCGCAATTATAATATTAGTAGGGAAAGAAACAATTTTCAATAACAATAATATATTTATTATTTATACATTAACATAGTGTATACAAAATATCACAATGATCTTAAACTATCACTACGTGTTAAATAATAAGTATCTAATTGAAATAATGATTTCCATAATTCTATACCTACACACACACACCCTCATCGATCATAACTTAATTAACATAAATATAAATAACGTTATTTCACTTACATATGTATCACTTATTTAATCGAATCCACTCAGTAAGTACAACTAATACGGAACTCTAAGGTTGTAGCACATATCAACTCGGAAAGGGATCGCCACCGTATCAACTCGAGCCGTTTAGTATTCTTTGTATGAAACTCCCTACTGCAACGCACACTAATCGCCCCGCCTCGGGTCAAGCTCACGGCTAGGCGTCAATCAGCGGTCGGCGCGGCGAGCCGTAAGCGCGGCGTCGCCATCGTCGCCTAGCTTCGCGTAGCTGATGCGCTTTTGTTACGTGCTTACGTTAGGTTAACGCCTGGTTGACGACGCGGTGAAAGGCGCTACGGTGACGATCCCTTTCCGAGTTGATAAGTATGCTGACTATTAAAGTGACGTATAAATCAGTTTTACAGCCTCATACTTGTTTCACAATGGGTGATGGTAGCCCGTCGGTATCATGCAAAGTTATGTCCTTTCCATACTTATCCAAAAGTTCCAATAACACTCCATTAGTCCACCCAAATCCATCCTGCACTACGTACTCGCCACCGCTACCGTGCTGGCCCGGCTGGAGGACGCTGTATTTCTCAAACATCCTCTGCCAAGTATAGTACCCTATATAATTCGCTCGTATCCAAAGCTTAGCCTGTTCCCGAGCTAATTCCACTGCTTCTCCGTAACCACTCGAAGCTAAACCATTGATAAAAATACTTTGTAGTGGTGGCCAGGCGTTTGGGTAATCCCATTGCTCGCCCGTGTCGAACATCGTCGCCGGAATGCCACCGGGGAATTCTAGAGCGCCAGTTGAGAGGATGTATCGCACTAGTTTTGCAGCGTATTGTGGTGCTTTGTATTTCTCGACAGCACCCATCCAAAGTGGTGAAACACAGCTCGGGTAGAACTGCCTCCTCGGTGCTCTCGCTTCAAAATCATAGTCGTACCACACTCCGTCTTCAGCGTTCCACATAACGTCTTCGATGGCACCTCGCCATTGTTTAGCTAGACTCCACCATTTCTGCGCCTCTTTTTTGTCATTCAATATATAGCGAAAGTCACCCATGAATTCTAGAGCACCAGCGAATATAGCATTAAGATCTACAGGTAGTATACGAGATGCACGGACGTCGGTCAGGTTGCTGGTCTTTTTACCCTCAGTCACAAACCATCTCGATGAGAAATCCCAACCACTTTCGGCTGCGCTTTTCATTTCCCTGTAAAAATCTTCCCGCATATCCTGTGTAGGCAGGGTCTGAGCGTTTGTATAGTCTTCGTAGTAGGACTCAGGCCTCGGACCAATAATTTTTTTATAAGGTAAGTAACGCAATAACATATAATTCTTTCCTTTCAATTTAACAGTTACTCTTTTATGATGTAGCCAATACTGTAATTCTTTTTCCACCGTTGCAACATGCTTTTTGAGCCACTCTAGATCACTCGTAGCTTCAAAATAGCTAGCGACCATCGCAGCAAGCAGAGGCGGCTGACTCCTCCCTAGGTAATAGATCCGGCTGCCATTGGGTACATACCCCAGTTTCTCGACTAGATACAAAAGGTTCTCGATGACTCCTCTCGCTGTCTGTGTCATATCACTGATAAGGAGTCCACGCATCATCCAGTAAGTATCCCAATAGTACAACTCCTTGAAACGCCCACCCGGAATGATGACCCCGTTTGGCACATACAGGAAACTGTACAAATCTGGGTTCTTGGCCACGTCGGTCGCGATTTTTCGACCTAACGAAGCCCAAATACCGACGACATCTTTCGCAAACTGTTTCAACTTCGGATCCGAGATGCGGTCAAGAAATCGTGGTTCGGGGTTGAAATCCGGCGGATCCCATTTCTCCAGTTCGTTTCCCTCGGCGAAATGTTTATCGACGAAGGCAGCGAGTTGTTCGCGAGTAGGATTACTCTTCGTCTCGTTTAATAGCCTGTCGAAGTTGGTAGTTGTAACATTTTCAGGATAAACAAGTTTCAGATCGACCAAGGTCTTCGAGTCGGGGAAGATTCGAGCGAGCTGGACTCGTTGAAGAAGCTCACCAGTGCAGTAGACGGAGGAGGTGCAGTAGGAGGACGCGGTGATGGCATGTGCGCACGCGCCGAGTATACCCAGCATGGGATACAGAGGCACGTAGCGCGATAGGCACATTTTCAACATGTTATCGCGAACCGTCAGGCATCAACCGGTGGGATTGCGGAAACGCGCGATAAACATAACCTTCCCGCGATCGATGCGGGCGTAGAGCGGCGGCGATCGACGCGGGGCGAGTGGCCTGCTAGGGCCATGACCGCTGCTATAAGCGTGCGAGCCATGACCGAAGTGTGTCACTCTCGGCTAGTGCAAGTGCGCTCGACACGAACACCCGGTCTCCGATCCCGACTAGCCCTACGCCTACCAGTTTCACGATCAGTGGAGCTAAGGCCTTGACCTTAATTGTGAAAACTGGATCACTATTTGATTAGCAGCTGCGCGTTTACTCTCCGTGGTATCAAAAGATAAACTGTCAAGTGTCAAACTGACTGATAACGAGTCTAAGAAAGAACGTGTTTATAGCGCATGCGTTGTTTGTTACGTCAAGCTATGAATGAATGAGCCAAGATTAGCATAGTGAATGATCAATCTTATAGTTATCTTTAGTTTTTTTCGTGAGAAACCTCTTTTCAGTTTCGGGTCTCCAGTGAGAATCAAATTGAACCACTGGCGCCATCTCACATATTTAACTAGATAGAATATGATGTATTGGATTATAGATATAATAAAATTTATAGTCAAGCCTTATACATACTGACGTAGTTAGTTTTTTTGTCTGCCGTTAGATGGAACTGTGTGTGGTGAAGGTATATAACGTAGGTCGACAATCCGGTAGGCTAGCTCATTCACAGAGTTTGTATTGCACCTAGATTTCAGAGATTCGATTCGATCAAAATTTGCAATTTCCATGAAAATCAAATACGTGAATTCAGAACCTACTTTCCTATCCGCTACAATACACGTGAGATTCTAATGACGTCCCAAATATCTATGACGTTAGTTAGTGTGCCCTCACTGACTGATGGACAGATTATTTACCTTTAGCATAGAATAAAAAACACCGGATTTGGCCTTGTCAAATCTGAATGGTTATAATGACCGCCAGGACCTTAGGAAAATTACTTGTGACGAAGAGATTTTTTTAACAATAATAAATCTGAAGAAAAGCAACAGACATCGGCGTTTCTTTTAAAAAAACCTAGGCACGGACCGGACCGCATTCTCTTTTAGTCCCTTAGGCCAAGCTTACATCCAAGCGCATACGCAAAACCAGAAGGTATGTTTGCTGACAAAAAAATTAAGATCACTGTAGTAGGTATAGAGATAATTAGGTATGCTGGTATATCATAATTTAAACAGAGTAAACAGATAAAGCTGATCTGACAGTCAATAAAGATTAGATATCGCCGATAATATTACAACACTGCGAATATGCATTCCCAACTTTACAGGAGAGACAAAAACAAAATATTTTATAATCTATACTAATAATAAAGCTGAAGAGTTTATTTGAACGCGCTAATCTCCTGAGTTATACTATTGGAAAAATTCTTTCACTAACAGGAAGCTACATTATCCCCAATGCTTATAGGTAACTTTTTATCCCGGGAACACGAGTGAAGCCGCAGGGAATAGCTAGTGAACAATAGAATAAAAAATCGCGAATCTGCATCACCATATATTGTGATTGATGCAGATTCGCAAAATCTCTTGTACCTACTAACCGTGACGGTTATCCATTAGACAAAATATTAGCTACATCTATTTCGATGCAATTAAACAAGAATATTGATAATCTCCAAGCGATATTCACTAATTAAAAAAAGAACTAAAACTAATTAGTTCCGTTTGGAATGTAAGCAATTATTTATATTAATAAGGTAACTAAAATGTAACTGAATAAAATGTTTTCGAAACATGTTTACTTAGGTTTAAACTAATATTAGTACCTACTTTTTATTTGTGAGTATTATTTAATATGTTGTAATGTAGGCGAGCACAAAGTTTTTGGAAATTACATTTTAATGGGGTGTAAAGGGTAATTAAAAATCCAAAAATATAATTTTGGATTTTTAATTACCGATTTTTCCGTGTATTTATGGATAATTCATTCAATCAGTGAATATTTTTAATAGGTCTGAGCAGGCAAAGTATAATGTTAATTATTCCAATAACAAAAAAAAATATTTTGAAATAAAAGAAAACATAAATGTAGTTAAAACACAGCCATTTTATTTCACACGTGATTATTATTGATGATAAACCAAAATATTGCTATTATAATAAATATTCGTCGTCAAAAATACATTAAATGAATTACAAAATAAATAATATTTACTTTATGATATAAAATAAATAACTTTCAATAATTAAAATAGCAACATCTAAAAGTAAATAAATAAATTTGCTACTTATGAGGTAGCGTTTGTACATACAATGACATATAACCACGCTATATATTTATTTATTGTCATTTATCACATTTCTGAATATACTATACAACATTATGCAATATCCAAGAATTTTTTTTTTAGTAGATGGTTTTATGTCGTCTTATTTCAAGCCTAAATCGAGCAAAACAATATAAATGCAATATTATGTCATTGTAATTAAATTGTATTAGTTATATAATTGTTTATTATGGTTATTTACATGGAATTCGCCATGAATTCTTTTATTTCTTAGGTCTTTGAAGAGGTATATATTTTTTTTTATTACTCGTCCTATTTTTTTTTACCACATGTGTTGTCAGTTGAACTTACTCAAGCCCTCAATTTAAGTACAAATTCAAAAACTTAAATAGAATTTACTACCTAATAGTTTATTTTTAAACTGATTTGTTCGTAAATATAATATACTTAAATTATTCAATTTGTATGAATGGCACTCAATAAAGTACCTTACATATTTGGTTGGTTGGACCTACCTGGGTAACTTTAGTTCTTATTTGGTACTTTGGACCCACTGACTCGGTAGTTTACTATACGCTGCCGTCATCTTTAGCTGTATATTATTATAAAAGTACCAACTATATTTAATATTAAATACTTTATTTATAGGTACCTTGTTTGTGCTTACTAAATGTACAGTATGACACAACTTAGATGTAGCATCGGCAAGTCGTTTTCGTACACTTCACTTTACAAAACTAATAAAAAACATTCATTATCACGCCTTTCAACGTTCAACAAGATCATTTTCGCCGATCATTTTTTAACTCATGATTAATGTTGTAGGCGCACTCTTTTCGGGAACAATCGATTTTACGAATATTGCCGATGCTTCATCTAAGTTGTGTCATACTATACCTAATTTATTAATACATTTTCGATGTCCGTATTCTATAAAATAAAAAAATTCGCTACGTTCTATTCGTATACAAATATCGATATTTTCATACGAAATAAATCAACATCAATTGCATTTATACTTAATACCTACTTACTTAATTTTAGTCTAAATAATCGACAACTTTATCAGTTTTAGAACTACAATTCGACGAATCTGATTTACTCTCGTCCACGTCCAACGAGTCGGAGGCGGTCATCACACTACCATACCTATCAAGGAACTCTAATACAACCCCATTTGACCAACCAAAACCATTTTGTACGGTGTACTCGCCACCATCCCCAAACGCGCCTGGGACTACCGCGTCGTACTTTTCAAACATTTGCTTGTTATCTAGGAAACCTTTGTGGCATGCGCGCACCCACGTCTGTGCTACGTCGAAAGCCAGTTCCTTAGATTCTTTGGTTCCAATAGTCTCGAGTGCGTTCACCACGATGCTCACTAGAGGAGGCCAGGCATTAGGGAAGTCCCACTGTTCCCCAGTCTTGTTCAAAGACGAAGGTATACCGCCCGGTAATTGGAGAGCTTCAGAATTACGTAGATAGTTTGTAACACGAGCTGAATGCTTATCAAAGCTTCTTTTTGTGACTGCTTTCATCCACAAGGGAGCAACGTTGCTCGGGTAGAAGTATTTACGATGCTTCTCGTTCGAAATGTCGTAGTCGTACCACATGCCGTCGTCTTCGTTCCACAGAACGTCCTCAATTGTGCTCCTCCATTGCTCGGCCAGATAAGCATAATGAGCGGACTTGCGCGGATTTTTCATAAGTGCATGAAAATCTGCTGTGTTCTGGAGTGCGTTTGCGAAAATAGCGTTCAAGTCAACAGGAATTATGGAAGTGATTTTAATGTTTGTTAAGTTTCCAGAGTTGTCTCCCTTTGAGTCGATGAACCAACGAGAGGAGAAGTCCCAACCGCTCTCAGCGGCACTCTTGATATCTATGTAAAAATTTGTGTGGTCGTTATTGCTGTCCAGGTTTTGAGCGTTCGTATAATCTTCCCAATATGACTCAGGTCGCGGTCCAGCACTGGGAGCGTAATATCTGAGCAGAGTGAAAACTCTGTCGTCTTTATTAACCGTTACTATCTGCGTGTCCAGCCAATAGTACATTTCCCTCTCAACATGTTCAATATTTTCTCTTAAAAATTCTATATCTTTCGTATAACGAAAGTATTGCGCTATCATGGCGGTCAGCAGAGGTGGTTGACTACGTTCCTGGTAATACCACCTGCTGCCGTTAGGTATATGACCAAAAGTCTTCAATAATTCGATCAAATTCAGTATCATTCCCTTAGCTGTGTCGTGCATCCCGCTGATGAGCAGACCTTCGATAATCCAATAGGTATCCCAGTAGTAAATTTCCTTAAATCGACCTCCAGGGATAATGAACCCGTGCGACACGGGTACAAGGCTGAACTGCTCGGGTTTTTCAAAGACGATCGGCTTAATTTTCTTTCCGAGAGTGGGCCAGATGCCGTTGATATCCTTAGCGAATTGCCTAAGACTTTCGTCTTGAATCCTATCAAGGAAATTAGGTTCATTTGTATAGTCATTTGGTGTCCAGTTTTCTAGTTCACTGGTCTTATCAAAGTATTCGTTGATGAATTCGTCGAGTTGTTCCACTGATGGATCGTCGTTGGTTTTATTTAGTAGTTTCTGGAATGCTGTTAGTGTTGTGTTCTCGTCTTGACGCATTTGGAGGTCCACAAAGGTTTTGGAGTCATTATATAGCTGGCCTTTCTTCATTTGGACATGGTGCAGTAGCTGACTGTTGCAGTAAACTGGTCGACTGCATGAAGGAGGGAGGTCTTCTGCGATGACGGCTGCTGCCGCCACCAGCAGGAGGAACAGTAGGTTCATCTGTAACAAGACATTGTGAAACGTTAATTAATTGTGATGATAAATATGAGATTGGGGGAAGGATGACGCACGTTGGGAGTGGACTGTTGGGAGAGGCTTATCTTCAACTGTGGAGAGATGATACTGATAAGTTAAGAACAGCAGAAATTGTTTGCAACTGATATCGATTGAATATAAATTTTTAACTGAAAATTAAAACATGAATATTCACAAACCAAATTAACAAGACTTAATTAAATAAAAACTAAACTAAATAAATATAAAAAGGAGGATATTCTCAATTCGGTTATGTTTTTTCATCCAAAAAAAGTTGTTTATGAACTGATTTTAATAATTATTTTTGCGTTGGTTTCAGTTGATTGAATTAATATGGACCGCCTTGGTAGCTCTAAGGTGGTCCCATATTATTTAGGAGTGCGGATGGTAAAAAATAGAGAAATATAAAATAGTTTTTTAATGAAATACTAACTTCTTTCAGAAATTTTCTGTCTACAGTGTTAGTATTTTTTTCTTAGGTATTGCACATTCTGAGACTTACTTGTATAAATAAAAAAACAACTATAAAACATATTTCAATACATTTTCATCATAGGTACGTATCTACTACCAAAAACGTAATAAATCATTTTTTTTTCTAAAAACCTACTTAGTTATTACTAGACAATATGCAAATACAAATATCAATGCCCATGAACTAATACCATTTAGAAACACTCTATTTCATATGTTAATAATATTAGCACTGGCTGAATATAATTTTTTTTGTTTTATACTTTTGCAGTGCCTTGACCTGTTTGGATCGCAAAAGGACTAGTTCTTTTTTTTAAACATTTGACTTGAATGATTGAACAAAATATTAATGCTTTAATAAAATAAGACCATAACTTTTTTTATTTATATATATATGTACCTACCTATAACAAATCAAACTATGGCATGTTATTTCACATGGCTTTATTCAATTGTTTTATCTTTAGGTATTTCAAAAACGTAATGCCGCAGAAAAACAAATCTTAAGTTTTTTTAAATGTTAAAAAGTCTTGATACGTCAGCGTGTAGACAAAGTACTAAACGCTTGCCTACTAAGTAGATATATAGGATAGGTCCTACTGTTTCATTATTAGATAGGTATTATTAACTCTCTACTTTTTAGTCATAAATCTTATTAAATGAAAATATCAATTTGCACATGTTGCCATATACTAAAAGAAAAATCGTTACTACTTTAACAGACATTACAGAAAAAAAAATGAACAGATGAGAATAATAAACCAACATTTATTACATACTAGTCTAGCTATAAAAAGTAGCCTATATGTTATTCTTGGGTATGATCTATCTATGTGCTAACTTTCATCCAAATCCGTTCAGTAGTTTTTGCGTGAAAGAGCAACAAACATACATATATACATACATAGTATTAGTAGGATTCTTCTCGGCATTGTAACAGGTCAGTAAACACATTGGCAATATCTCTGGTATTGCCAATGGCGATAGGCGACGGTAACCACTTACCATCAGGTGGGCCGTATGCTTGCTTGCTACCTTAGTAGTATACAAAAAAAAAGTATTTTGTTTAATACAATATTAAAAATATTGTACTATGTAAGTGTACAATATATTTTTTACACTAACTAGGTCAAAGACCTTTGATCGATGTTACGAGGCATAATATTAACGTAATAAATAAGATTGTTGGGTACGTAGGTATAAATAGGTACTTACTTTATAAACTTGTTTTAAACGCGTTACTTAACTACAATACATGAATAATGTACTATCATTCGTCTTTTAAATTAATGAATAAAAAAGTCAGCACTAAGTATTTCGTACAATCGTACACACGGCCACAGATCAAGCTACACATTTTTGTTGCAAAATAGCGCCAATTACAACCGCATAAGGTGCCGCAGCTTAATCTGTGGCCGTGTGTACATTTAAACGTTACGGCTGTTTAATGCTAGAATAAATTAAAAATCCTGCATTTATTACAGAGGTTTTATCCTTTTTTTGCGATTAAAATTAAATCATTATAATATTTTTTTTTCTTTTGATAATGTTGTGATTAACACAATCTCACCGCTATTTATATTTGTACCTCCCAGTTACTTTTTTCTATTTACTAATTTTAAATTTAGACATCCTACTAGAGAAAATCCTACTTTAATATTATAAATGCGAAAGTATGTTTGTTACTTCTTCACTCTCAAATGGCTGGACCAATTTTGATGAAAGGTATGGAGGTAGCTGTCACCCTGGATTAACACATAGGCTTTTTAACCCTCGGGAACGCGGGTGAAACCGCGGGGGGAAGCTAGTATTTTATACAGGTATGTACATTCTTTATACTCTGCAAATCTTTTGTACATTTTATACACTTAACGGTATGATAAGCGTATCTAATTACCAACAAAAATATAAGTTAGGTAACTTGATTGTTTCTGTCACTATCAGTGTAGCAAATGTCGAAGTTATTGCAAAACATAAGCAACGTGCTCCAATTTGGATTCAATCATATTTTAAAATCCCAAATTACCCTTAATTAGGTACTTATGAATATCACAAACAATAGATTTTAATTACCACCACAGAGAAGAGAATATTCTGTGGTACCGGCTCCAAATATTGATGTCTTCGTCACTGATAAAGTTTCAAAATAGGAATGAGAAATAATCAAGCATTCTCCCTGAAATAAGAAGAAAGAATAGAGGGATCAATTACTCTAGGTCTACTCCCATGTTTACCGAAGATTCTATAGATCATAAGTAGTATATCGTCTATCAAAAATATCAAGATTGCTACACGTGTTTCACGATGTAAAAACACATAAACAAGTTATTTTTTATCGATATGATCGTCCCTGACACACGACCGCGAAGTGAATGGAATAAAGGAAACCGATCGGATTGACCCACATATTTGCGAATTATTTGAGACTGGATTTTTCAAAGAGGATAGATGGAAAATACGACTGCCGTAACCCGTTACAAAAAGTGTACTAAAATTGTATTTATATATTAAATTTACGTATTGTTGCTTATTGATAGTTACCCGGGATTGGCCGGGATATCACAATTATTTATCATCGTCACTAGATAACACAGGAGTATATATTAAAAAATACATAAATACGGAGTCTCGGAACTGAATATAATTTTGTCCCTCGGTCTGTGGGGTCTCGCCCGGTGCTCGCCAACTCTTCAAAGAGCTTGCTGAACGATTAGTTGTCGCTACTGGGACCGAAGAGCTGGCAGCTTGCATGCGTATAGGCATTGCGATACAGCAAGGAAATGCTTGCAGCATTTTCGGAACCATGCCGAAGGGGCCTAATTTTTTAAATTAATTTTAATTTAATTTAAATTTTGTGTACTTTTCTGTTTGGAGATTAAATTGTATAAGTACATTGGATTGATTCCTCTATGTACCTTAATCAAGTAGGTACAGTTTTGACCTCTTTACCTTGTATTGCATCAAATAATAGGTTTTTTTCTATTATAAAGCGATTTAATACTTAATAATTAAATAAATGACAACTTTCGAACAAAGAACGCTACTAATTAAAAATAGAATTAGTATGTGCAGTCATCGATGTGTGCAGTGCAACAGCACAATTTTATGAATATTACGTACCCACATTCATTTTCCTGGGTTGCCATTACGAACGACCTTGCCCTTGGTTTTTATCAATGAATCCGTATTTATTCAATGCTGAGTGAACGAAGGAGCGTGACGTGCGTGACTCTGTACTTGCCGTTGAACCTTTTTTGCATAGGTAAGGTACTGCTATTGATTTAGGCAAATGTCTACAAGATGCAGCTTAGTTTTATATGTAATATATTTTTAGACGTAACTAATTATGTCACGTTTTACATATCACCATTGATCGTCAGTTATGGAAAGCTAACTAATAAAAAAATGAATTAGCAGAAATTTACAGTAGGTATATGTATTATACCAAATTTGACAGGGATAAATTTAATTTTGATGTAACAAAATTGTGGAAATATTTTGACCTGACCCAACGACCTGACCTTATAATACAGAGAACTACCTATTTATTTAATTTCTACGCTAAGGGGCCTAATTAGGAGTCACCAAAGTAGAAGCCTACTTCAAAAGTCCTCCGAAGCAAAGCCTAGTTCTATCCAATTCCACATTATGATCTAACCAATACATAAATTGAATGGGAACGTTCATCTTAAATCTTCATGGAATGGAAGATCCATAAGCAGAGGCTCTAATACATCACCATCCATCTACGTAGTACAATGAAACTAAATTACCTATTGTCAATCCGTAATTACTAATGACGTATTGAATTATTTAACTGTTCAAGACAAGAACTAACAAAAGATACCTATTATCCAAAACAATGCTCAAAAAGCAAAATACCTATGGATAAGTATTGTAAATGTCACACCTGTAACTACATTTAGATACACAAACAAGTTTTCGAAATAATGATTTCAGCTAGAACAAGTGACAAAATAAAAAAAATTAGGGCCTTCGAACAATCAATTTTGACATTGAATAATGCTTAGTGCGAACGTAAAAAAGTGATTTATGAGGTCTGTTTTGTGTAAAAAAAAACATGTTAGCATATTCTGATTTCATTAATTTTAATATTAATCCGTCTCAAAAGCATTCGATTTCCACAATACACCTACAACGAGTCATGTTGTTGCCGTAAGATAAATCATTCGTGTTATTTTCAATAAGTTTATTCTTTTTGAAAAATGGTTAATAATTGCAATTTTTTATCTTTAAAATTATTCTTCTTCTTAGAAGTAATATCAAATATAGTGAAAACATAATATAATTTATGTTTAAGTCGTGAAGTGAGTTGATAAGACGCTGAATTAATTACGCAAATGTTTGTTTACAAGTCGCTTTATATTCTATATATATATTCGTTCTAAATCATTTTCATTGACCGTAATTTTAATGTAATTTACCTCATTAAAGTATATATTTAAAATATGAACCCAATCATACGAAAATCTATTTACGGTACCTAATCGGTAAAAAAAATATATAAATGTATGGTAGTGAGCAGTGATCAATTTCGATAAGGTTAACTAAGTTAAAACATCTAAAACCAATAAAAAAAATATAACTACATATGTTAGTATTGAGTTTACACGGTACTACGAAGGGGGTTTCCCAAAGAGATCGCACAGATTTCGCAAAAAATATAGCAAAATTGCAGAGAATCTTACCTGGTATGAAAAAAGAAAACTACGAAATTTTACAATTGATGTACAACTGATTTACAACGAATGTACTACATATACAAGTAAACTTAATCAGAAACAAGTTTTTATGCACACACTATCCACAACACTTTATGAATAATTCTGACACCATGCATACCTAAATTATATAGATAAATTTCTGATAAAACTCGACATCTTATAGGTTGATAACAAACTTGCGGAATACAATAAAACATAAGTGAACAAACAAACACTTCACTATGTATCTAAACACTTGTCTTGTCTTCGTTAGATAAACTTTAGTGAAAAGTGTCTATGACTATTTTGTAAATCCATATTATATTTAGTGTGTAGGTAGAGAAATGACTTTCTCTATACTTACAGTTTTTGCTGTAGTAAGTACCTGATTTTGAAATGGTATTTTAGCCCGAATTCTACGGATGATGTGCAATCCTTCAAAAAAAATCCTGCTAGGACTAGGAACTCTAATCTGACTGTTTTATAGTCAACGAAAATGAAGTTCATGTTCCATGGAAAATGTGATGGTAAGTACCGCAGAGTTTTCCAGATCTGTGCAGGCGTCTTCGAGTAACCGGGGAACATATACTTACATTAAAAAAAAAACCGACGAATTGATACCCGCCTCCTTTTTGAAGTCTGTTAAAAATACCTAGGACCCTAGGGGACGTAAAGGTAAATTCATTTTTTTACAGGTTTTATCGATTGTGTCAGCGTTTATTACATAAATTGCCCATCAAATAGGTACGTTATCATAGAAGTGGTTCGCTTTATCTTTAATATACTTATTACATTATTGATTTTGAGGAAAATCTGACTCCTAAAGGGTTTGGCTTCAGTTACAAATCAAATTTTCCGAATGAGGTGCGCCTAGATTCTTCAAGAATGTTTCATAAGTGTTCGAACATACTTAGGTAGTTACCATAAATTCTGGAATACACTTTTGTCAAGTGTTTTGACGATAAACTATTTGCAACGATACGGATGGTGATAAAACTTTAAAATCAGCATACATTGTTCAATTAAATTTCTCACTATCACAAGCATACGATTCGCTTGATGGAAAGCGGTCACCTAATCAGGGTGTCACTCACGCCAACCCTGGAAGCTTATAAGAACCCTAAGAAGTTATTTAACTAACCAATGCATAAAACATCTAAAAGCATATGGAAACATCAAATTATGTTGTACTGTGATACTATGACGTCATAGTGTAATATTTGATACAAAATTCCATATATAAACCATCGTTTTGACAATTATTAAAAAGTAGCTAATTTGATATGTCAGGAAACTACCCTATTACCTAATACTTAATAAATGAGTTGATTATAAGTGTGAGAGTAAGTATAAGACGGGGGCAGAACTCTTAAATCATCAAACAAACATCGGAAGAAACTGTAAATCCATTTATCTACTTTATGACACTAATATCTAATCTCTATTCACAATGAGCCTTTTACTACTTCTCCATTGACTCACGTGTGCAAAGTACTACCATTTAATATTGTCAATAGGAACTGAAGACTATTTACCGGATATACGTGACAATGGTAGTCACGTTCCGATAGGTAGTTGATTACCGTAGTACGAACTGTCCGATTGATATTTGAAGAGGAAAACCAGAATCTTTTCCTACAGTTTGCTACTTTGCATAAAATGAATTGTCACGGTGAATGATTGTTAGGTTTTCTTTGGTATTTAAGTATTGATTTATGTACCAAATAACATAAAAGCGAACAATGTAATCCGTAACAAATATGTGTCTTCACCTTGTTTAATTTTGTCTATGGTTGCCACTGTTGGACAATCTAGAGGTGACTAAGAAATTTTTTTTAGTCACCCCTAAAGCACGCTATGGTATCGGCCATACAAGTCTGTGGAACGGTACAATATCCAAGTCATTAAAGTATTATAGTCTCTATGTCAATGGCATAGAGTTTTAATTGTAACGACAAATAAGTAATTTGACGTTTGCAAGCGTATGAGCGTTCCATGAATTTGTTCCTTCGATACCTATCTGTACTATAGAGTAACTATATTCATTAATCTGTGACCTTTTATTTATTTATTTACCATAAACTTACATCTATCTTACCTAAAGCATTGGGTGGTTTATTTTTCACTTTTATTCTATTTCACAATTAGCGTTTTCTTTCATTGAGCCTACCTATAATACAAGTGAAAATGTAGAAAAACTGACTGAAATATTACCGCAAAGTCCAGATTTGCACACAGGTTCGTTATACGTACTTACTATTTATTTATCTGTGGTATAATATTCACTAAGGAAGGCTTTTTAGAAAATTGCGGGTGAACCCGTGGGGTATAAAGCTAGTTTGTACACAACCGCTGTGATAACACCATAATCCACTAACAAACTCCAATGTACAAATGGAGTATAATTATTGTCCTCCGAATCTTTCAAAGGCCACTTCCTTATAGGGGTCTTTTGTACTTTTCCTTACAATGAAAAAGACCGCGTTTCGTGATTACGTCCTAAGTTTCCTGGGTGTTAGGATTAGGTGATTAGGCGGATATACCTACGAGAAATATTGATTCAAAATTAAGTTTTTCTGTTCATTGTTTGTTGTAATAGATTTGTAAATTAAATTTGATAAACTAGAGAATATAATAACCAGGAATAGTATTTTATTTTATTGTAATTTTTCATTACTAACGACAAAAAAAACGTAGGTATACTTTTTGAAATTAAAAAATATTTTTTCTTTTAATTGGTCCATTACAATAACTTGAAAATATTAACACACATTCTGAGATATAATAGAAAGTTTTCTTACTTTTTAAAAAAAGTAATTGTTTTTTTTATAACATTAAACGTCTCTTTTACTAAAAGTGCTCTTCGCTTGTCTCGCTTTTCCCCGACAGTTTAGTAAGGGACGGAGTTATTCGCGGAGAGCATCCTCTCAGGACAGGACCAGTGAGATGTGATGAAAAAAACGCAACGATTGTGATCTTACGGTATTGGAGGTATACACAGTAAGTAATGATTATTTCTATAAATAAATAAGGAAAATTATTACAAAATCGATGTAATAATTTAATTATAATTACAATAATAATTGAACATTATTTATAACGATACTCCAGAGAAACAGCAAGTAATGGTAAGTAAGTATATTTTTATGGTTTTAGAGCAGTGTTTCTTAACCTCGGTTCGCGACCCAATTTTTCTTAAAAAAACAAAAATAATTGTGCTAATTATTATCAGTCATGTTAAGTCCAAAAGGGGCAGATTATGGTGAAAAAAATTAGTTTTTCTGCACGATTAGGGTCAAATTGGTTGCACTTTTCTTCATAAATCAAACCTGCCTCGGCTGCCTCAGAAAATAGTCTTTCTGAAGACAACTACAAGCGTAATATTATTATTTGATAACAAATACCTAAATTATTGTTTGTTTTCTATGTCGAATATTATTGGAGTTCAATGGGTTCAGAGGTTTTGCCATGAAGAGGAAACAAACAGACGGACAGAGTTACTTCCGCATTCGTCTCAGCAAGACATGTTTTTTGTAGATCTTTGAATCTCACATGTGGAATACAATCTGATTACATAATATATGGTATCTACCGTCAGGTAAAGCAGGAAAGTTGCAAAAATAAGTACCTATGTAGGTACCTACGAAATGTTTCATGTTCGGGGAAAAACACTTTTGTACCTAATAGTTAGGTATGTTGTTTGTATTTTATTCCTTATTTAAAATAGGTTTCCTAACACGAAAATTAGGGGATTTTAAAACTTTTACATACGACTCACAAGCATTTTCATAACATAGCTAATAGAAACACATTTAAGGACATTACGTCAATGATAAGTAGTTTTGATAAATGAACTTTTAATAAATGGAATACATCCTACTAGCTAAAAAAACCTGAATAGATTAACGAAACTCGATTCAATTAAGAGTCGAGTTTTGCAAGTTGAAATACTTGTTTGAATGTAGCGAATTACGTTTCTAATGTGTTACCCGTTTTAGATTAGACACTAATCTTGTGCTAAAAAATCTATAGGTACATAATAATAATAATAATAATAATAATATGTTTATTGTTCACAAGAAGATTGTACATAAGAAGTTAATTTGAATATTCATATTTGTAGAGTTATTTTCATATAATCATATTTATTAGATGTAAATGTATTCCATTAGCTACACAGGTATTAACTATTACTTTAGAGAAATTGAAAAAACCTCGGAAAACGTCTTGGCATTTGGGAAATTGCTAAAGCTTTTATTTCTAAGAGAATGATTTAAATTCTAATATATAATAAGATTTAGTTTAAGTAGGGTAATTAAACTATTAATGCGAAAGTTTGTAAGTTCTATTATGAAAACAAATATTATGTTTCATTCTAATATCTCATAGAATGAAACGCTTAGAACGAAAGCCTTTGCTTTTAAAATTTAAAATCAATATCACAAAAAAGTAGGTATGTTGTTACCTACATAAAAGTAGAAAAATATATTTTCTGAAAAGTAATCTGTTTTTCCGTAACACAATGACGTCGAAGAGTACCAGTTGGTTTAACAATCACTATGACAATACAGTGACAATATCTATAGACCTTCCTTATATTTGCCAATAATTGTTAACTCTTTATAATTGCTCATGAAATAAGTTGATAGTGGAGAAATATAACGACGATGAAATTGAATCCAAAAGAACTGAATGTGAAAAAAAAAGAAACAGATCCCAAAAAAGAAGAGACGAAATTAGATTTAAAGTATTTTTTTTTAAATAAATAGAAATAGGTAGGTAAGTACTAAGACGTAAATAGACAAGCGTTGTTTTTTTTTACTTCAATCAAAGCACGGGTCAAAGGAGCGTTCAAGACTCAAAAAACAAGGATAACAAACGCGATGAATCTGACGGTTTTTACCTACATATAAAAAATTACAACTACTCTGACAAATTGTTATTCATTTATTAGTATTTCCCTTCCGCATTATGACGATTCGCGGTTTGGTACACACCCTCTTTTAAAAATGTTACGTTTACGTCATTTTTATGCGGTACAATTGAGGAAAAAAGTAAAGGAATTTTGTTCGCTAATGTCAAAAAAATTGTCCTTTTTTGGAGAAAAATTATTACACAGCCATAAAAGGACAAATAGTTTATGTGGTTACGGTAAACGTGTATTGTATGTAACTAACTAGGCCCAATGTGGTCAAAAATAAGCCAAGTGTATCTTATTATCTATGGGGCGGGGGGCCATTCATTTATTACGTAAGACGATTTAGGGGGGAGGAGGTCGACCATGTCTTATGTTTTCTTAAAATGCGCAAAGTTAAAATTATACTTTGAAAACAATGTGGGTCGATCAATTGTTACGTCAATCCATAAATTATTTGCCAGCTGATTATTATTTTATGAGATCATTTACATCTAATTATAATTGCGAAATATTATAATTGGGAAATATTTGTGAGTTCCGCAAGTTATGCAAGTACCTACCTACCTAGTCGAGATGGATAAATATTTTATAAAGATTATTTATTTATCCGAATCAAAGTCCGTCGTAACCTTGGTGAACTTTAATGAATATTTCCAAAAAAATTAATAAGATACTTAGACAGACTGGAATCTACATGCAATTATGGAGATTTCTTTTCAGTCCAAGATTGAATGTATAAATAGTTTTTTGCTTATCTCTAGGAATTGTGATTTCAATGTCTACTTATAGGTATAAGACTTTTAAGGAATTCTCTTTTTTAGGATTCCGTTAATTAAAGTAAAACATAAAAAATAACTGTCAGAAATAACTTTAATATAATACTTTATCTACTAATAGGAGTACTTTTAAAGTACTAAATGCTACATACCAGTTTACTTCAAATTCAAACTATGTACAAAATTATTTTTGTATAGGTACTAAATATACTTTTTTAATACTTGCTCTTTGTATTATGAAAGGTGAACTAATTTGCATAATAATCTGTCGCTAAAAACAAAGCTAATACATATTTACGCAAAATCAAATCAGATATAATAGGTACGTACTTACCTACATATTTAAGTACGCAAAATTATTACCGTGAAGAATTTATATTTATCTGATTTTATACTGAGGTGATTTCCATATTTTATAGAGTTTAAGTTGTTTATTTATTTTAAAAATATATTTTAAATTATACAAACTCCACAGCACATTACAATTAATTTTAGAACATAAAGCAATAGGTAACTAATGACGTTTTTAGGCCCATTATTTTGATTTTTAAAAAGATATTTTGGAGAATTTTATTGTGAAAGTATAATATAATTTGCCAGTTAGGATCATTGAATTAGAAACGTCAGAATAAATCAATCATGTGTATTTATAAAAAGTAAACAATTTAATTATAAACTTACCATAATATTTCGTTGAAAATCAGTCTTAAAAATCTTTGATTGCGTAATAATAAAAAATAACACTAATTAAATAGTAATTGGATCAATTTATTTTAATTCACAAATTTTTCACGCGTAATATTATTCGATTTTCAAAATCAATAGGAACGTGCGACTAGCTCGGTTGTCAACGCGACTGTGACAATATGCAGGTTGCGCGCACGCATCCTTTTTATATAAATTGATAAACCGCACCGGGTGTTAGCTGAAAAGCCTGACGCTTTCCTGTAGATACTGAAATTGTCATATATTAATTACGTATGCAGTGTTTTCGACATCAAAGAATTGTAACTAAGACTGACAGACTGAAAACGTATCGCAGTAAACTGGTAGGAGGTCTGGAAGCAAGAAATGCGTTCTCTCTCATACAGTTCATTGAAAATTCATCCGCTAAAGAGGTAAAAATGTGCGAATAACTACTTTTGTTATAAGAACGCAAATAAAACTTATCTTGTTTGGGTTTTTCGTAACGGAATATCGAACCGAACCGGGAGAATATTAGTCTTCCTGTTATCTAATATTTAGTAAAAAAAACTACAAGCCTACTTGATTATCAAAACATGGTCTGAAGATGTTTTTTGTATAATTTAATAACTTATGTACTTATTTAAAAAAATATGTATTTTGAAAATACATAAGTAGGTGCAACACCATAAATACATCTATACTAATAATAAAGCTAAAGAGTTTGTTTGTTTGACCGCGCTGCGTTCCTGAGTTACTGGCCCGATTTGAAAAATTCTTTCATTAATAGGAAGCTACATTATCCCCGAAGGTTATAGGCTACTTTGTATCCTGGGAACGCGAGTGAAACCGCGGGGAACAGCTAGTATAATATAAGTATGACTGTATTGAATTAAACATCTTCACATCGTAACAAACTTTCACATTTATAATTAAATAGTGGTACCAAATATATTTTTTAATTTGTATTTAGTAGAAGTCATATCATAATTTAAATTCATTAATTGAAAATACATTATCCTAATCTCTATCATTTTAAAATAATTACTTAACTTTAATTATCTAATTACTTAACGTACATACACAAACGGCTGAAACAATTTTGATGTAGGTAATTCGGGATGGAATGGAGGGAGATGACACCCTGGATTAACACAGGCTACTTTTTATCCCACGGGAATGCGGGTGAAACCGCGGAGCGGAAGATAGTGTTACTTATAATAACTACATAGGTATTCTATTTTTTGAACTGAGGAATTGAGAACCTTCTCCTTTTTTGTAAGTCGATTAAAAAGGGCCCACCAATGAGGGCTTGCGCAGATAGAAGTAACTAATAATAAATAATAATACTTACCTGAAAACTAGTCTTGCGCAATATAGTATTTTCCACCACGGAAGACAAAGAGCAGAAATTTTATTTTTTATTGACTAAAATAGTTTATCCTCATGCTCATCTTGCAGTATACCTACTTACTTACTAAAGTGAATTTTAGTAAACACATAAATTAAGTCTCAAAACTTATTACAACAAATATTAAAATAAAAATACTAGTCTACTTACACACACTCCACACACAGACACACACACATAACCCCGTAACAGGTATATTTTATTTACTTTTTGGATTTAGTTCCGCCTGAAAATAATGAAATTATGTGACTGCTAACTTAATTTAAGTATTAAAATATAGATCCGTAATTGGCTATAAGTCTAGTAATGTAAGAAAAATATTTTGTTAGTTTCTAAGAGCTGTGGATCTTGTTACACAAATAAAATAAAATAAAAATAAATAATATTAGTACCTAATACTATAAACTGGTTCCACCACCATTTTTTAGGTATCCGTACCTCAAAAATAAAAACAGAACTCCTGCGTTGTCTTTTTTGCGATTACAAATTTAAATTAGCAGTTGAAGAATTGACATTGTTGATTGGTGGCGAAGAAGATCTAAGTACCTGATGGAAAATGGTAATCGCCGCCTATGAACATTGGCAATACCAGGGAGCTTATCAATGTGTTGCCGACCTTTTAGAGCTTAAGCTTGGGCATAAAATCTTAATATACTAATAAATAAATAAATATCCTCGGACATTCTTCACACACGGTTAACTGATCCCAAACTAAGCAGAGCTTGTACTATGGAAACCAGATAACTGATATACTACATATACTTTTTTTTTTTTTTTACTAATCATACTAATATTATAAATGGGAAAGTTTGGGAGTAGGTACCAAAGTTTGATACATCTTCACGCTCAAATGGCTCGACCAATTTTGATGTATGAAGGTAACTGATACTCAGGATTAACATATAGGTAGGCTACTTTTTACTGTATGTGAAAACACGGGGCGGAAGCTGGTTTTATAAAATTGAAAGTTTGTTTGGATATGAAGATCTTTTTTACTCTTTCATGCAAATCAAGTGAACAGATTTTGATGAAACGTGGTTCATAGGTAGATCATACCCTAGAATAACATATAGGCTACTTTTTTGTCCCGGGAACGCTGGTGAAACCGCGGGGAACGGCTACTTCTTAATATTTCCTGATTGGGAATGGTGAATGACTAACTTACTATCAATGCAAATCAGTTCCTAAGATGACCATCATTTAAGAAGTATCTACTTCTCATTTCATGACTGACGCATATGTCACACCTTCCCACTTGCGTCAGATCGCACGCTTAGAATAAGAAGTGCACAAGTCAGCGGTGCGCGTGAGGGAACGCACGGACCTAACTCCAGTTCCATAAACTGGAGGAAAAATAAGACCGTAATTCAGCATGTGACGTAGTGAAGGTGTCATCGGTGGGAGGTGCGGTTAGCTGTTTTCAATTGTTTTACAGTATCTCTTTCTCTCGTCATAGTGTTGCATGCAGTAAATATTATTGGGCAATACCTTGTATGTTTTTGCCTGAAAAACTTTGACGTCAGTAGAGTAATATGTGTAACAAGCAATCTCTATAGTATACCTACTGGTGGATATTTTGAGGAAGGATCGTCATGCTATACTACTTTTAGGTACTATGAGACCAAATTACTAGCCCGATCGAAATGTATGAAAAAAATGTTAGTCGTTATTGTCGCGATTGTCACTATTGTATATCAATATGAATTTTATTTTTTATTTTTTGGTTTTTTGTCATTAATTTGTATGATTGCTTAGTACCTATTGAAAATGTTATGTTTCTGATAACTTTATTTTGTTCTAAGTGTCAGGCAGAACTACACATTACTCGCCAAACATGGCTTATCACATTCTAACATTGCTTTGTGTTATAAATAAGATTTTTAGGTGCAACTATCAAACCAGCCCATTTACGTTCTATGTAGGACGTGCCAGGCAGGTAGGTGCATACGATACCCAAGTTCACACGCCCCTAAGTCTGAGGAGAGATTTTGCTTGCATGAGTTTTCTACCCCTTATAACGGACAGCGATCTGAAAAAGTGACTTGGAGTTAATGCCATCGTGGTCGGTACCTTCTGCCTTTGCACCTATATCTAAGGTCCAAAATAGTTGCACACTGCAAGACAAAGCATTTGGACTAATAAAAATGCAGATTTCGGACACTTGACCGTCACTTCGAGAATTCGATGCATATAGTAAAATGCCATGCCTGGCATAGCCTACAGGAGTGTTTTGCTGGGTGATTTTTTAATCACCGTCCAAATTTTCAGTGCAAAATGTAGCTGACTTTGAAACCGCAAATTGACGCAATTTAACCATTACATTTGTTTATTGATAATTTTACAGGAAATTATTTAACGTAGGTAATATTATGAGTAAGTTAGAAAAATGCCAGGAATTTGTTTTGTTTAAGTGTATTTTGACGTAGTAAATATAATGGCGTATAAAACGTAGGTACGTCACAATAATTACATAAACTAAATATACCTATACCAATCTTAGGTGGTGGTAAACCTCTAAGATACCTCTAGATACAAAAGTAAAACTAAATATGAGATAGTTAGAGATTCTTGCAGGGTCGGCAAAACGTGATTGATACCTACACCTGGTGTTGCAAGCGTCTTTAGGCTACAGTAACCGCTTACCATGAGGTGGGCCTACAATAGGTAAGTAGTTTACATCTCGCTTAAATTAGGATCTTAAGGATATGGCATAGAGTTAAATAAGTAGGTAGGTATCAGTGGCGAGGGGTGATATTATGGTGTAAGCCATTCAAAAAGCACCGATAATTTTATAATTAGAGTGTATTTTCAGTATGTTAAAGTGGATTTGAAATAATTAATCTGTGGGACTGTTATTTCTAAAAGGTAAGCCGATGGGAATGGGCTTGTATGGACCCCTGTTAGCGCATAGGTATATCATAGTTACTAGCAACTTTAGATTTCTTTGGGATACCTATAAATTACTTTCGCCCATATAGGTAGGCAGGCAAACATATGATACCGCAAAATATAACGAATTTCGAATTTGAAAAACAATTTATTGGTGCTACATATGTCAAGTAAGTCATTATAATAATAAAATTACTCTAAGGTCGATTTTCACCGACTGGAAAACGGTCCGATGAATTAGAATCGTTACCATGAATTTTCGTAGGAAAAAGTTATCGTTTAACTTTTTTTTTCTAAGGTGGTATGGTAGTGTAGGTACATAGACAGAGACACATACTTATCAGCAAAATTCCTAGGAGGCGAGAAGACAGTGCCCTCCCTTTCACTTTTAGTAAACTGTCAAATTGAAAATGTTTTCCTTCCTAGTGAATTAGAAACCTTGTTCGGCTTCAAACCTTATCACGATTCGTTTATTTTATAGGCTAAGGGCTGATTATCATATCCCAACTTCCGTAGATCTTTCGACACCATAGATAAGCTCACCATCACATCACCATACGACTCCGTCCTTAGTACTGTAACGAGAAAGTTAGAACTATATCTAAAACAAATTTAAAAAAATTAAGTGTCTAAGTATGTTTCCATACAATAAACCTAGATATACCATACTTACAATATCTCGTTGATAGAAGTACCTAACATTCTATTAACGAGAATTCACACGAAGAAAAAGAAACACTTTGTTTTGATAAATTTTTGAACTTCATAAATACCTTCCTACATACATAGTTTTCATCCCGCGACTTTACTCGCGTTTCCTAGGGATCTAATGTTTTCCCGGGATAAAAAGTATCCTATACCCAGTGTTCCCGGCTAAATTGGATATTTTTTTATGACCTGTTGTAAAAGGTAATCAAACTCACGGTCACCAATTGATGCAAATAAAATTATTGCGACAGACAGAATTATTTGATTACGTTTCTTATTTCCTTGTATAACGGAACCCTTATGTTTTTCGTATGACCTAAGTTATCAATCAAGCTTACAGCAATTATCCTTCCCGTTCGCCAGCATTCTCGGATCCGCCAGCTCAGGGTACCTCCCTGTCATCCACGCTAACCACTCGCCCAGGACCGTCGATGCTTGTGGACGCAACAGCGGCGATGTTACTTGTCTCACGCCAGTGGTAGGCGGCATCAGGACTAACGCGTACCCTCGGAGGGAATCGCCAGTAATCGTGTTTTGAGCCCGCACCGTGATTACTAATTGCGGCCCTGTTGAGTAATTAAGTTTATTTTTATATCAGTTGTTTCCTTTTAACCTCGACTTGGCAGTTCTGTTGATAATAATATTCATGAATCTTACTTATGACCAAACTGTACACCTGCCCCGACTTTGAACTGACAGTGCATCCGTTTTATAAGCACGCCATGATTTTTTCCGACATCTTTAACAATTATGGTCATAATTTCAGCCAATTTTCACAAATCTAATGAGTTGTACACCTATAGTAATATACCTCATGAATAATTATCTCCATTGGTTAAAAGTAGGTAAGTAGTAAAAACCGTATGATAATCCGCTCAGTAGTTTTTGAGTTTATCGCCAGAGAGACGCGGCGGGGGACTTTGTTTTATATAATGTAGTGAAGCGTATTTAAAAAAAACTAGACTAGTCTTGGGTTTCTGATAAAAAATGTAGCACCCAACAAAGTTATAGCTAGGTACCTACGTGTAAACGTGTTACAACGACATGACGCAGAAACAATCGTAGTTTTTATAATAAAACATTTTTAAATTTCGCTAGATTAATTTAGACAAATGTATTGAAATTGAAAAAAAACTATAATCTAATCTAAGAAAGGTACCTACGTATAATTTGAGTTAAAGTAGGTACCTACATAATATTTGTGATTACCTACTTCGACAACTTACATCCTGAGATATTCGTACTGCTAAATACCATTTCTATGGGCATATTAAAAACCACTTTCTCTGCTTCAGTCCCAGATCGTGACATCTGACTGGTTCCCGAGGATAGACCTGATACCGGTTCCCAATCTGGCCCCCACACTGTGTCATACTGGATATATAAATATTCATCAAATACGCCACCAGGAAATGAGACATATTCTAACTGGCCGCTGAATGATACCAAAAACTTTGTTATTTCACTTTCTTTCATTATATTTTACTTACTTATTTATCAAATTATGGTGTGTATGAAAGTATGAAATCGATTTAAAAATGACGCACTGACAGCGATCCATTTGTTGATCAAAACAAACCTATCGTTGCTATGGTGATCTCCAGTGTTACCCTTATTCAAAATAGTATTGATAAAACCGTAATTATAAATCAAAATGCGTTATAAAATTTGTTTATTCATAGATTTTGAGATTGTTTATGTGAAACTTTAATAAAAAATATTGTAATGTTATTTTAATTCATTAATATTTTTTATATAAAATATGCATCGGTTTTACAAAATTCCGGTTTTTTAGTGAAGCATAGACAATAGAGAACATGCTTCCGTTGTACTGCTTTACCGACGGGTTTCTATACTTCTGTCACAAGATGGCGCAGTAATTACTTTTGAATACCCAATCGGCCACCATTGTGAAGGCTATTCTGTAGCTTAGTTTGATGGTTTTTACGTTTTTTGTGATAATTATCGACGAAATAAATTGTATTCTTCGGTAAGACACAGTGACCAACATTCCAATAACCAAAATCAAGCAATATTATTCCATAGAAGTGCTTATTTTCAAAACCTAAATGCGTTCAAAATGTCACGCGAAGTGAGCATCAAATTCGAGAACACCAAACCATGCACGAAATAAATTTAGTTTTCTTTGAAATAAGTGTTCCATAACTGTGTTAAAGTACTCTTTCGAGTTCGGAGTGCATGTGACATGTATTAGATAGTTGGAAACTAACGAGTGCACATGCAAACGTTTCAGAAGTTTCTGTACACGTCGTAAGGGATCGCAGTTACGCGGGCGAAGGCTTCAAAGTTGCCGGCATCATTATGGTGGACTGACGGAGTGTTTGTTGTCGGATCGGTGTTGAATACGTATTGTAAAGAGTATCGCGAGAGCCCCGCGCACCATGTCTGGCGGCTCACAGCACAACCCGAATGGTCGACAATCGCAGTTGGGCCCCGGTTGGAGCCCCTTGCAGGTGGTGCTTATTATTCTAATAGTGTTGAAACATTACACACCACTAACCTATTTCAATTTCATAATATCCTGTCGGAAGCGCTAATTATCATCCAAACGGCGCGGTTATTGCACGATTTCAAAAGCTAAATTACTCTAATATCGACGCTTAATATAAAATATCAATAAGTTTCCTTTGTGTCAACTCCAAAAGGTTAGTTGTTGTTGTAAGTGTGTCACAAGCCAATCAGCTGTTTGCATTCACAAACTTGATAATGTGCTCAAAACATGAATACATTAAATTAGAACAATAAAATTGGAAACTAATGCCAATTAGTATTTGTGTAACATGTGTATATGTAGTACTTATTTCATTAATTATTTTTGTAATATATTCCTAAACTAACTATAAAAAAGTTAGGATATTCTGCACATGTGGTTTCACATAATTCTATATTTTCACATTTTGCTACAACTGAAACACCTATGAATAATTAATATTTAGCCACAAATTAATGATTGTTTTATTATCATGAAATAATTACGACAATTTGTTATATGTACACACATGATATTACAATTACCTACAGTTTAAAAAAAATCATGATATAAATCTAAATTAATGAATATTTTTATAAACTAAATATTAATTTTAAAAATTAGCCTATTTGTTATTATATTATTACCTTCAATAGCTAAACTACTCAACTTCTTAATATTATGTTATTTGATATTAAGAAGTTTACTAAAGCCAAAAGAAGAGCATACAATAAAATACAGGTGAAACCAGGATACTAATGCTAGTAAAAAACAACAAATATCTAGTCAATGTAAAATACAATGTTTACCTATTATATTAAGTGACTTTGAGAGTATACTCTTGACCTTGTTCAATAGCAATACCTAGTGTTTTTTGTCATAAAATAATACAATTTCTCATAGATGTGTGGCTTCTGGTGAGAGTAATTTGCAGTTGACTGTTTTTACAGTTTAAAAAATCAATATGCAGACATATTGATTATTGTGGGAATCAACCATGTGGTAAATTATATGATTTAATATTTAAATTATAAGTTTGATACTGGTTGGCATTGGTGCACCTTTAATATTTAATAATATTCATTTTAAAAGGACTTTATTTTAAAGATAAAAATGGCATGTCTATTTATAAACCTATTTCAATAAAGGACAGAGATCTAATATTTTGTCTGTATATGACAGCTGCCAAGGCACCCTGGGTGGGAAATTAGGTATTTTCAACTTGAAAACTTGATCTTTATTCTAATTAATGTCTTTCCCAGTGACTAACATTAGACAGATTATCACTTCCAAATTACTATTTGTATACATACAAAAAAATCCATTATGCTAGTCCAATTATGACTATCTAAAAGCAGTATTTCAGTCTAACACAGTAACTACAATCCCTAAGTAGCAGTTATTAGCCTACATTATTGATTATCTTTGAATCACTAAACATGATTCATTGGAATGTCTCAAGCACAGCATTTCTAAATGTTTTCTGATAAAAAAAGGGATTTGATTATCATTAACATCAGCTTATGGATTATTTCTGTAACATTAATGTAATATGTACTATATTTAGGTATTTTATCATACGAAATAAACAGTCATATTGTTATCCCTCCTAATTTTGATATGGGTACCTATGTATTTCTGCAATCAGATAGATTGGATTTTCCAAATCACAATACAAATGGAAGATTTTATGAATGTGTGAGTCACTTGTTTATTTCGTTAGATACCTAATAAATTATGATTTCACAGTATTTATTAGACTGTGGTAGGTACTTACAAAATGCAGTAATTATATGACTAAACTGGGAAGCATGAAAAAGTGTAAGACCAATATCTATATATGAGTAAATAGGCACATGTCACCCAAATTATTCTTATATTGCTATATATGCTATTATTATTTACATAAGTTTTCTTAGATTTCCCTGTAAATAAATGCGCTGTTTGTGAGAATGTATGGATGTGTGTTACCCTTTCACATAAAAACTACTGAACGGATTTGAATGAAACTTGGCACATAGATAGATCATACTCTGGAAGAACTAAGGCTACTTTTTATCCTGGGAAAATATAAGATCACTCGTGAACGGGGCAGAAGGTAGTTATAATATAAAACAGTCTTTTGTTGATAATTAAAAACTGCGCACTATCAGTTACAGGTGGCGAATTTCCTGGCGCGTGCGCCTCAAGTGCACATGGCTCCTGACAGAGGCGTCACGTGGCACACTCCGACGCCGCCGCCGCATCTCTACCACGTGCCTGCGCCCTCGCCGCCGGACCCATTGCAGGTAACCTTCTGAACTTATATCATCATTTTTGACCAGTTTTTTTTATACAGCTATAGTATTTTTTTTTATACTACTAAGGCAGCAAACAAGGATACGGCCCACCTGATGGTAAGTGGTTACCGTAGCCTATGAACGCTTGCAACACCGGCCCTGCAGAAATCTCTTCACACCCTTCTTGAAGAACCTGTTAGTAATAGCAATAGTAACTGTTATACTGCCGCAATATGGTAAATGGTCACTCCAACATATCGATGCTTGCATCTCAAGGGATATCACTTATTACTGAACCTGCATTAGACAGCGTTCAGCTATAATATAATATTAGCCTTAAACCTCATCATTCTTAGGTCAGGTTTGTGCCCCAACTGTCAATATATAGTTGACTAACTGTTACCCGCTTTAAAACCGGATAAAAAGTAGCATATATGTTATTCCAGGGTATGATCTATCTATGTGCCAAGTTTCATCCAAATCCGTTCAGTAGTTTTTGCGTGAAAGAGCAACAAACATTCATACTTTCACGTTTATAATATTATAGTAGGATATTACGATATTGAGGCACATAATTTTAAGGTTTAATTGCAATCATGGTAAACAATGGTAAGCAGCAAGCATGCATAGCCTAGAAGGGAACTGGCTCATAAATGCTTGAAAACAATTAGATTCATGTCAATAGATTCCAAATAGACGCTTTTCACCAGAATTTCAAATTATTCCAATAATACATAGTATTATTTGATATGCATCTATACTGGAAAAACTGTCTGAAGGTGGATACTCCAAAGCACTGCCATACTATGGTTTCCTCACAATGTTTTCCTTTTAAAGAGAGATTATAAGATTTGAACCCTATCACATAACAATTAGATCCAATACTGAATGTAGCCCTTGAGAACTGCACCGTCAGTGACTCTAACTAGGTCAAACCTAGTGGGAGGCCATCATATGAAGCTTTCCTTATTTAGAGATAAAAATACATGTTGCTTAGTTATAATCACATAATCTAATTAGCATTTATGCCATTACAATCACTGCATACTAAACTGATGGCACTCTAAGTGGTGTTGTCCTTCTCTCACTATAGATATGGGCTCTAATACGGCTATAGTACTACTTTCACCTCATAGATTTACCTGCGTTTCTGAGGGTTATTATATTTTCCCGGGACAAAAAGTATCCTATATGCCATAGCACTCCCGCGACCCTCACAAGATCGTCGGTCCACCTTGTGGGGGCCCTGACCACGCTGCGTCTACCGGTTCGTGATCGTCACTCGAGAACCTTTCTGCTCCAACGGCCGTCAGTTCTACTTCAATATGTTTTTTACATTTTGGCAATATAGGTATAACGTAGCAGAGAGGCGTTGCTCTTCTTAATGTCTTTTCCATACTATTTTCAGCTTTATTTGAATCGTAAAAAAGACGGTTACATAAACAAGAAAAAGTTATGGGTTTAGTGCAAACGGTGTTCCATTCTTTCATATTTTGAATCAACCCTAACTAAAGCTATTCAAAAAGATAAACTCTTCAATATAAAGTTACAATGTGTCGCACTTACCTCTTTACTACTTTCTCTAATATTCTGTGAAATAGAATTTCATACCAATTTAAATCTAAATACCAACCCAATAATAGTCAATTTAAAAGATAGAAGATATCGGCTTATACTTCGGTAGCGAATATATCCTTAAAAATAGGTGACGTTACAGGTCTCTGACGCAACGTCTTAATGGAAGGAATTTACACAAAATTACACTTACGTTAATGCCTGGGCAAAGGGTAATAGCTCAGGGCTAGACCCACGCTGAACGTGTGACGTCAGATCAATCGTCATCTTGTCGACGTTCAGTACCTCCTCCTCCTTATACTTAGTTTTTTAGTCTAATGTTTTCCTATAATAAAAGGTATTGTAGTACTAATAGGTCTGTTTATTTATTTTAATAGAAACTGCACTTTAAGTATGGGTAAAAAGGAGGGGGTTAAAAAGGAGCAACCAATAAAAAGAAACCCGACGAAAAAGAGGAGTGGTATAAGTTTCTAGTGTGTATCTGTGTATCTGTCTGTGGCATCATAGCATCTGGACAGATGAACCGATTTTGAGCGATGTTTCAAGAAAATCCGCTCAGCCGTTTGAAGAATATCACCTATTTTCTTGGGTGATTCGGGTGTTTCTCGATTTTTTTTTATTTTAGTTATTTTACCAATTACTGAAACGCCACTCACATTCAAATTGGGCTTAAGTCGTCATTTGACAGATCGATTGTAAGGATATCATATCTAAAGTATTTAACAAAAAACACAATGGCACGGAATAAATTGTGTCCTATCAAATTAATTTTGGTGCGATCTTTATTGGCCACGTCACAACTATTTCCCTGTTAATGACTTTGATATGGATAGACTGATTTAACAGCTTTAAATATAGTCCTGTTTCAATAATGTTTTTTTTTTTACTATGTATAGGCCTGTGTTTGACCACAATCTCACCGTGGTCAGTGATGATGTGGCCGATGATGGTAGGCACACAAAGCCTAGAAAGGAACTGGCTCTCAAGTGCAGCTGTCGGAACACACCGAAAGGTGCTTGGCGACAGATTTTCAACTTGAGAGTGGTAGCCAGCCAGGCGGGTACTACAAAGTACCCTACCACCGTGCTATGGTTTCCTTCACCGAAAGCTCAAGCTCATTGTAGGATTCGAACCCGGGACCTTCGTCTCGGCATCCGACGTCACTACCATCGCCATAAAATGTTTCTAAGAAATTGACGTGACTAATACCTATTACTTCCTACTAATATCATAAATGCGAAAGTTTGTGACTATGGATGTATGTTTGTTACTCTTTTACTCTTCGTTTGTAAAAGAAGAAAAAATAACAGTTTTGTTAAGTAATAGTCGCGTCCTTGGCGTAGGCCTCAGGCGTAAGACAGGATCATACCCTGCAATAACATATAGGCTACATTTTATCCCATGAACATATAAGATCCCTCGGGAATGCGGGTGAAACCGCGGGTCGGAAAGCTAGTTGTAGATAAAAGAATCGTCATCAATGAAGCATCATACTTCATACATAAAACCATAGAAATATATTTTTTTTAGTAACGTAAAGAATATTTTGTTACAAATAAATATGTTGCATCTCACCTATTTGTACCAAATATATGCGTGTCAAAGGAGTATAATATTCAGATGTAGCGTGACTTACTTTTCGACTACCCCATACCACATCGTCAACACTTGTTCAAACACAGCTCTCGAGTATTACTTATAAAAATTAACATCTAATCAAAAAATATTTTGTGCAAAAAAAGGTCTTAAATTTTTTTTTTTGGTTCCTTTTTCATTTGTCAATAAAGTTCCTGACAATACAATTTTAAGAAATAATTATATTTGAAAGAACAACATTTACTTGTCACACCACAAAAGTTAATTCAATAATATTAGTACTTATTATAGATATGTTACTTATATAGTCCGGAAATGTATGAAATATAGGAATTGTATACAATTCCTGTGTATTTCCCCTAGGAAATTATAACAATAATGATACTTGGAAATATATAGAAACTATTGAAAAAAATAGGTTGGGGTTATTTTTTTATTTTGCATAGAATAGCAAGTATTCGCACAAAAGTACCTTTCACTTACAACCCTCCAAATACCGCTATCCTTACAAATATACCGAATGTAGTACTCCGATAGATATTTAGGAAATGTATGGATTTCCTAGGAAATGTATACAATGACGGATTAGATACTTTTCCGTTAACATATATACTAAGAATAAAACTGAAGAGTTTGTTTGTACGCGCTATAATCTCCGGAGTTACTCCGGAGGTCCGATTTGTAAAATTATTTCACTAATAGGAAGCTACATCTTATCCCCGAAGGTTATAAGCCCGCGGGGAACAGGTAGTATTATAATAATTATAGATGGGATCACCACAGATTTAGAATAGGTACTAGATATCGCTAGATGAACGTAGAAGCGTGCCCAGCGCGAGGTCTAAAACAGCGTCACGAGGAATATTGCTATATGCAATTAATTTTTCGAATTTACAGCATATTATATGCAAATTGTTAAATTCGGAATTGCTAATGAAATAAATTGATTATAATGAGTTACATTTTCACTGAAAAATATATATACTTCTGTTATCTCTAGAAATTAATCTCAACAAAATGGTAATTGCCACTGAGCTATAATCGACTTTCACTCATCACAAAATCACCACATAACTAAACATCATAATGGTAATGCCTTAACTAACAAATGTCTTACTGATGCGACTACCGTAGGGTTTGTTGCAATTGCAGGCGATGAAGAACGCAGGCGCTAACTCTGTGTTCAGACACACGGCCACGCCGCCGGAGCTGTATCGTCACACGCCTACGCCCCCTGATAAACATTTGATGAGGTAAGTTATCATTCATATTATATTTTTATTGATCAATCATAATGCAGCTCTGTCTTTTAAACTAGTGCGATCAGCGTGTCAGAAGACAGGTCCCAGCCAACACAAAAAAACAACACCAATATATTTTTTAATCAATTACTATTTCGTGTGTGAGTGATTGTTTTGTTTTTCTTTCTACATGCTTTGTTAGTCAAAAGGCTGACAAGCAAGCAGTCTACCAAGAGTTGGATCAAGTTGTCGATCAGTGTTGTCTGTCGACCTTTACAACACCTAAAAGCTGTCATTTTGAGGATGGTGGCCATCCAGGCGGGTACCACCCTACTCAGTAATAGGGTGCTTCGGTTTCCTCACGATGTTTTCCTTCACCGAAATTCAAGTGCATTGTAAGATTCGGGCTAGCTTTGCCACGGTATTCGACGTCACTACACTACCTACTACTGAGCTAACATTGCAGACTTTGTTTTTCCTTACTTGACAAGGAAACTTATCAAATCCAATCAAAAAAGTACCAATAATATCGTCTGTTAGACCTTAATCTCATTATGATGAGATGATGTTATGATGAGATGATGTGGCAGAAGGTGATAAGCAAACGGCTTAGAATAGAACTGGCTTTCTAGTGTAGATGTTGATGGTATCACCATGTTATGGTTTCCTCACAATGTTTTCCTTCACAGTAAGCCTATATAGTTGTAGGATTTGAACTCACGATCTCAATCTGTTACCTGTTTACTTTCTGTGACAAAAAAATACAATTAATAACAGCCCAAACTGATGGTTTTGTTTTTAACTAAAAGTTGCAATTTTGTATGGACTCTTTCAAATTCAAAACAATGTTTTGTTTATGAATGATTTTTTTAAGAAATTTCAATGTAACTTGATGAACTTTCTTATTGTTTGATCATTTCGTAAAACATTAAATGGAACAAAGTAAAAGTTTGCGGTCCGAAGTTTGTCGGTTTTACACTTGCTTTATTAAAACTTTTTTGTCTTGTTTAGCCTTAAATAAAAGCCTTTTATCCAGTAACTTTTTATGCGGGTGCGGCTTATCTTTTATATTTTAAATTACATAATAAAAATAAATAAATAGATTACTTGCTTTCCTATACTATACTCAAAGCCCTTCTAGGCTTTGTATTTGTATACTTAGAATTTTCAATCAAAATTTCGTACATTTTAATTTATTATGTCAATGTCAAGCGCCTATGCGTCGTAATTTCAATTTAAGGAATATGGCCACTAGATTTATCTATGTATTAATTTTGCATTCAAAACATTAAAGAACTGTAATTGGTTCCTTTGTTACAAATAACCGTTATTTATTGGTAAAGGAACCAATGCATTTTTAAAAGCTTAATGAATACATAGAATAATCAATTGACATACGACTCTAATCGCAATTTTTTTTCAATAGGTACTTAAAATTGATGTACTAAATTAAAACGCAAAAAATATCCGTTGGAAATTCAATAAACAGCCCATTCACTCTGTGGCAAATATTGACCAATGGCATCACCCCTCGCTGCGTGTGCATGCGAAGGTAATTAAATCAGTCCAGTTATATGGAGTGCGTAGGGTCCGATTCTAATTTAGTTTTCAATAAGCACCACAAACAGGAGATGACAATGATGTCAATCTTTTATAGACACACCCCATCGCCGGGAGATATGAAAGCCAGCGCTGCGCTGCCGCCCGCAGATCTGTATCCACATTTAGGAACAGCCAGAGGTAAGTAAAATATGATTTTTTATTATAAATATCCTGTGACATTCTTCACACATCATCCCAAACTAAGCAGAGCTTGTACTATGGAAACCAAATAACTGATATACTACCTAAACTACTTTTTTTTGTAAATACATACTTATATAGATAATTACACCCAGACACAGGACAAACAGACATGTTCATGCACACAAATGTTTGCCCTAGATGGGAATCGAACCCATGATCAGCGGAGTGATAGGTGGTGTTGGTGGTGAGACAAGTTGGCGCAGTTGGTTACAACTGCGCCAACTTGTCTCACCAATTTATTATCACTTTATCAGTATATTCATCATACTTTGTGCATATAAAAATCTTTATGAATTTTAATTAATCTTCAATTATTGTAAGAAAGATTTTGAAATAAATAAAATATATCAATATTCGTCGGTGTCAGAAGTCTTGCATCATTGTAAAAAGGCGATGTTGCTTAAATGTCAAAAGATATTAATAAAATTACAAGTCGCAAAGTAAATGTGTTTTCCAGGTTTCTTAACTTATTACTAACGTGTCTGATTAATCGGCACGTACGGGTCGTTTGTTTTCATTTTAAAATAATAAACGTGATTATAAAAACTATTTGATTCTGAGATTTGAGCTCTTATTTCCGATCAGTTGATGGCGTTAAATCATCTCGCTACGAGTGAGTATCTTTACATAGTATAAATAAATATAAAACAAAGTCGCTTCCACTATCTGTACGCTTAGATCTTTTAAACTACGCAACGGATTTAATGTAGTTTTCAGCAATAAATGGAGTGATTCAAGTGGAAGGTTTATATTTATAATACATGCATATTATAGTACAGAGAAGCCGTGCGATTGCGATGTGCAATTTCAATTACAGACAAGCTGGTCCGCGCAGAGGAATTGCTAGCATACGCGCGGGTTGGCGTCGACCTCTCACTGAGCAGTTCCCGGAGCGCCAACGGGTCGGCGTCCTCCCCGGCGCCGAGCGTGGGGGGCTCGCACCCCGTGCCCAGCGTGGGGGGCTCCCATCCCGTTCCCAGCGTGGGGGGCTCCCACCCCGCGCCCCCAGGGGGTGCCGCCCACCCCTCGCCCGCGCTCTCAGTGAGAGACGCGCCCACCATCAACAGCTTGATCGCTAGAGCGGCGCCGAGACACCCTCATACTCGTGTCGACGCGTTGCTAGAGAGACTGGGCCCTTCGCCGGTGTCGCCGCATTCAGTCATCGTGCACTCTAGGGCTGCGCCCACACCCTCGCCGCCTAGTTCCAATGAGGTAATTGTCTGTTATCATTAACGTCTTTTAGGGACAAACTGGAAGTCACAAAAAAAAAACTAAACCGTTGAATCCAATTTGCCACATTGTCCTAAGCTGTAATTTCCTTTCATCGAAAATGTATGTTCATTCTAGGCAATTGGGCAATAATAGGAAACAGAATTACAATAATTAACATTAAAAAAATAAATATAGTACCACTTGGTGCTATATAAACCCATCGCAAGAAGAATTATTAAAATATGTTTTTAACCCATTCCAGGACTCTGCGGACTCTTGCGGCGCCCCACCGGGCTCAAAACGAAAACGCAAACCGGAACGCGTGGTTCGCGTCCCCTCCGCGCCGCCCCCTCCGGCCCCCAGCGAGCCCGCCGCCCGCGTCATCGCGCTCCCCCCGCCCACACTAGCGGCCCCATCGCCACCACCGGAGAAACCACAAACACCAATACCCACACCTACTCCCACGCCACCTGCAGCCCCGGTGGAAAACGGAGACGTAGTACATGCAAAGTTAAACGGACCGGAACAATCGCCGCCGTCGCCTGCGCCGCATTCGAGACGGAAAACACGTTCGGGGTCAGCGGAGACGATAGCCGATATAGCGGCAATGATCGCCGACACCGGGCCGCAGCAGCCCGCGCCGCCCCTGCCAGTGCCCCCGCCGCCCCCCATAGATGCCGCCGCGGCCGTCGCTACGCTAGAGAGTGTGCTCGCCAGTCCGGAGCCTATCGTCGACGCTGTTGAGCCGACGCCCGTCAAAAGTGACGCCTCCCCTACTAAAGGTAAATCCATTTATTATACTGTACTTTTAAATCATTGATTTTTTTTAAACCTTTCCTTTATGCTACTCTAGGGTATCTAAGGAATATTTGCTTCAAATTTCTAACTCTAGGGTGGACCTAGAGTTAAAAACGGTTTAGGCTATGCATTCTCTATCAGTCAGGTACAGTTTTATAAATATAGATGTTCAATTGACATAAATAGAGTACAAATTGCTTGTAACCAAATCTACCTTTGGGCTGGTTTTGTATTGCACTGCTTCGGTACTGCACCAGCACAATTAATTCTGGTGGCATTTTGGGGGAAGAGAAAGGCTGCTATGGCTCTGCAAAAGACCTGAGCTTTAAACTTAACATTTTCAAATTTAAAATAGTCCTTAATGTGTATGAAATTACTTAAATTACAATATCAGGTTATAAATAAATACTTGTTTTATGTAAAACTATTCTCTTCCCAAAGATGAGCAAGCACAAGATCCTGTATCAGCACCCCAAGCGGCCGCGCCGAGGCGACGAAGCGCGCGTACATCCAACTCGGAAGCCACAAACGTTCCCGTCGAATCGCCTTCCGAAGCGAAGCCGGCCGAGCCCGAAGCTAGCGAAGCCAGAAGCGCCGAACCGACCGCCGCTAGCTTCGTCGAAGTCGAAAACCAACTTGAGAAAATGTTCGCCGGCTTAGAAGAGGAGCCGAGTAATGCCGAAGTAACAGATCATAGGGTTCCCGAACCTCGTAAGAGAAGGCGGTCTGCGCCAGCTCGGGGCGATCGGTCCGCTCGGGGACGGGACGATCGGAGAAAGGCCCAGAGGAAGAAGGACGTGGGACGGGCTAGGAAGCTGCCCAAAGAACCGGTGGTGAAAGACGCCTATGATTCCGGTAGTAATGCCAGCTCGAGTCGTTCTCGAGGACCTTATATACAGGTGAGGGACTTTTTATTTTTTATTTTACCAACATTATAATAGCTTTACATAAAAATTCCAATACAATGATTATAAAGACTAACAACAAGTATGTAATCATTATAATAATAGACTTGTTTTTTTATTCTACATATTACACAACAATATTATTACTGTCTAATGCAATTCAATATTTGTTTGTATTTGAAAAACCTTTCTAACTTACCTGACCTTAATTAGTTAAAGCCTAGTTAATAGAGTTTTTGGATTGTCTATTCTTCATGGTTATCGCTTTTTACTTTTATAATTTCCTTTACATGTAAAACGAAACACGATGGTAATGTATCCATTCTGCTTACTGAACAAGCAAAAGTTACAGATCCGAGGCGCCCGCGACTCCCCCGTGTCTGTGTCAGTGATGAACTCGTGGACGGGCGAGGAGGAGGTGGAGGGCGTGCGGCGCAAGGCCGAGGACTTCAGCGGAGCCCGGCGCGCGCGCGGGCTGCACGCGTCCACCCTCGGGCTGCGCTACGACGCCACCACGCCCGACGCCACGTGGCTGTGCGCCTTCTGCCAAACCGGGCCGCACGCGCACGCGCTCGGGGACCTCTTCGGACCTTATACGCTCGATACTGATTGTGAAGAGTATAGGTGACTTGCTGAACCTTATCTATCTTACCCTATCCATTCATTTTGGAGTTATGTGGTAACAAACACAAGATTTATGGTATGGGAAGGAGGAATACTAGACTAGGGGCTCTACCTATCGTATCTTTGGTGTTAATCGTAATGAACATTATCAAAAGATACGCAATAGCTCAGCAGAATAGTCATCGAATGCCTTGATGAATAAGACAACGATGATCAAATTAATTAATCTACACAATAATGATTTACTGGTTCATGATAAAATATATCAGTGACATGATTTAAATTTCAGATCGCTAGAGGAAGCGACGCGGCGGCGTTACACGACGGAGAACAGTCACGAGGTGTGGTTCCACGAGGCGTGCGCGGTGTGGGCCCCCGGGCTGGTGGCGGCCGGGGCCCGCGTGTGGGGGCTCGCCAGCGCCGTGTGGGGCGCGCGCGGGGCGAGGTGCGGGGCTTGCGGGCGAGCCGGCGCCGCGCTGGCGTGCTCGGCCCGCGGCTGCCGCGCCAGGACGCACCTGCCCTGCGCCTCCTGCGGCGACGTGGCCTCGCGGTGGACGCTGCGCGACGACACGTACAACGCCACCTGCCCCCGCCACGCCCAAGCCCCGGCCTAGCCCCCGCCGCCCGGTGTCGCGCGCTCCATACGACTGGTAGCCGGCGCCACCGCGGAACTCATCCCCCTCGATAAACCCATACTACCCGCCGTCTAGCCGAGTGTACCGGTCTACCGGGTACTGTGTCAGTGTCGTATCAGTGTGCGGTTGACGAGTTCGAGTTGATGCTCCCTGTGTATGTAACACTCTGCGTGAGTTGTCTGAATATACTCATGTCGTATCTGATGACGGAATCTCCTGTTGCGTTACGCGTCGTGTCGTGACGCTCCCGGCCGTGTGCGGTGTCGGCAGGCCCACGATCGGCGCGTGCGGTGTCGGCAGGCCCACGATCGGCCGCGTGCGGTGTCGGCAGGCCCACGATCAGCCGCCCACGACCTCGACCACGCCCACACCTCGCTCCAGCGACTAATTATCCGGTAACGTTCCCCCCTCTAGATGTTATAAGGTTTAATGTAATATAGAAAATTTGTAGATAAATTACTTTGTTAACTTTGTAGGACTAATTTATTCAGCTCCCGTACTTCCGAAATTAAATGAACGGATTCCATGATTATATATGTACAGAATATTTTACAATATACCGACGATCGATTAGCGGTGAATAGTTGTACGCGTTTTATGGTAAATCTGAATCTTTAGAACTTATGTAAATATAGTGGTAAATTGTATATAGCAGTTTTATGCATCGGAACACCATTTTATATCAAACAGAAATTAATTTAACATCATGGGACATTACTATCGGATTAAATACAGTATTTCATATAATACAATGATGTGAAGTTCCAAGGATTACGGTAGCCTGCGTTCAGATAGCGAATACTTCCATTTTCGGACGTTCAAATCAAAGCCGCGTGTCGAAGTCAAATGCAAATTGTAAAAAATAATTTCTGAACCTAGGCTAATCCAACAAAAGTTTATATTTACTAAATTTTTATGACAGTTTTTAGACTAGTAAAGTTTATCAATTCGTTTCATTATCAGCTAATAACCGATTTTAGAGACCATATTTTGATCAGGTAATTTTATTTACTCTTTTATATGTAATGTAAATTATAAACATTTGTTGGTGTAAATGTAATTCATATATACCTAGTTTACATTGCCACGAAGCAATGCAGTGATATGTGAAAGTAATAATTGAAGACAACACATGTTGTAATGGATATTATATTTTTTATGTAAAAAGGAAATAACAACTTGTTCAGTTGCCATTTTAGTATCCATACTAGTCTAATAAATAGTGTCTTGTGATTTATAAATAATAATAAATCGTTTGGGATATATTAAAATTTACATTTTTAGCTTCATATAAAATATGTATGTCGAATCATACTGCATTGTTATCAGTGGATAAATAAAATACACAATGATGTGTAGCGATCTTATACTTAATGGTTACTTATACCGAGAACTTTACGCTTACATTTTTAAGTGAAACACTTCAAATATTTTACTTTTAAACACAAATAAAAAATATTTTTTTTAAAGTGACATATCTCAATTATTACTTTATATTATTTTATATTTAACTCTCAAAATATACGCGTTAGTACGCGTAGCATGATGAAATGTTTAAGTACAACCCAGAGATTTTTGTTTAATGTTTTTTAAATTTATATAATTGTAACAAATATATGACTTGCTTAAGGTGGCAAGCTGTAATTCGCGTAAAAACGTTTGACGTGTTTCACAAATAATGGGTAATAAGGAGCTATATTGGTTTGCCTGATAGCAGCGCGAGGTGGCAGTTAAAAATAATAATTGTACTTTAATTCCAGTGAATAGAAAATAGACTTTATTTAGAAAATATTAAGGTACAAATTTATTGTAGGGAGAATCAGGCCAGTTTAGTATTTTTAAAAATATATTCGGTCATTGAAGCGATGCGTAATACAAGAACAAGTAACGAGATCATCCCAAAGCCTTTATTGTAAATGGTGTAAGACATTTTTTTATCACTTACGGCAAATTATTACTTTATTAAGTATGTAATTGTTATAAATTATATTTATCATGACATTATAAGCAAATTGAAATACAACATGTTTAAAATGAGAAGACAAAGTTTTCTTTCATATTATTTATTTTCCGAACTTCTTAAAAAGTAATTTCACTGATATGCATCTGACAGTCGTAGAAGGAACAAGTAGCTACAAAATCATGAGTTTCACTGAACTTCCAATCGGCTCCATATGCTATACTTTCATGGGCTATATACTCGCATACGTCAGCTATTTCCTCACCAACGTGTATTATACGAAATCCACCGTACATGCATGCAGCCAGTACACAGTTTAGTTTGTTAGGGTGCCATTTTAAACGCCACACGCCTCCTCCAACATCTTTTTCAGATACACATCTCTTTAGACTTCTAGTGTCCCAAAGACGCACTTTTTCGTCGTAGCTGAAAAAATGAGAATATCATGGGGTGTAACACTTCCTGGCAAGGCCACCATTTTAGATTAGAATTTGATTTATTTGACCAAATAATCCGAACCACGTAGCTATCCGAAATTAGAAATAAGTCACCGAATATAAGAATTTCTCTTTTTGTGTGAATAGTTAAAAACCATGAACACGTTATTATTATGGTGTGAGAGGTTATGGCGGGTCCACCATCACTGAGATCTGATGAATTCTAGGTATGTAATTGGACAAAAAACAATGTTGTCAAACAGATTTGGCGGTCCTCAGTTGAATGTTCTTATAACATTTCAATCAGAATTCAGGTGGTCCTGCTATTATAACATAATGGCCTTATTGGTATCTATTTGTATTCTATTTAACGTAACATGTGATACTGGCCCCGATTCTGTTGATTACAGTATAAGAAAGGGATGCAAGATAGTTTAGTCCTGTCAGATTAGTCCGATCAGTTATTTCAACGTGAGTTTATGGGGGATCTTTATTGGTCACGAATATTTACCCGTGTATTACGACGGCATGGACTAACTAAACTATCAGCATTAAAAATGTTCTATCTTTTTTCACTTAGGTTAACATGAAAGAGAGGTGACTTGACTAATATTAGTTAAGTTCGTAAACAACAGGATCATCACCATTGACCAGATTACTGGAGCTGTACACACCTGGAGCCCAATTCTCGCGCGGGTAGAGATCATCTCTAATCAGAGATTATCTCTAATCATGAATGTCTATGAAAAATCTCACCAAAATGTCTACTGAATCAAAAAACTGCATTCTCAGTTACAATAGAGATTATTTCCTTCGACTTAGCTGTAGACATCAAAATAACACGTTCCGTTTTATCGATTATGGTAACGTATAATCGAGAAACGTAGTAACTACCGATTTATAAATTTTAAAAATATGAACATAGTGTAAAAATAACATATATTACTTCAAATACTTAATTCATCAATCAATAGTGTACCGAAACTACAAAAGTTTAAAAAATAACTTTTACAAGTATGCGACTAAGAGTAAAGTTTACTCGCGTGAAATGAAATTATGTTGCGCCGATCTAAAGGTTTGACACTTTCTCAATAGATGGCGCTATATCTTATATTTAAATTCTAAAATAAAAATATAAAAAATAAATATTTAGCACGTAGATAGACTATAATAATAATATTATTATGGAGAATATAGGGCACTTCTTCGGAAATTATTTACCATTATATTTTAACACAAAATAATGATAATTTAATCTAATCGGAGTTCTATAGTTACAAATTTTATTATTAAAATTGAAATATATTTTATACATTTACGTTCTTGATAACAATAACAAATAAAATTTGAAGTCTGTACCGTTTTATCCAATTTGTCATTCGACATCGAAATCTCTACTGCTCCGGACCATCCGTTGCATCTCGAACGAAAGGGATTCGACATTTCTCTTGCGTGACATCCCGAGAATACGAAAAATGGATTTTATTAGAGATTCGCCATCTTGTTTTGACATATCTCGAATTAGAGATCATCTCTACAGCGTGAGAATTGGCCTCCTGGTATGATACCGAATTTGGTACTGATTACTGTATAACTATTTGTGCCTCACTGCTGTAACTCAGCTGGAAGTAATGAAACGGCAGAAGATGCTCTCTCCAAAACACGGGACAACGACAAAGGGAATGGCGCGGGGATCTAGGAGACAGCTATCAAATGCTGCTGTAAAACTGGTTCAAGTATTCACATACCTTCCAGTGAGCAGCTGATGTTCCACATGTATGTGACTCCTGATTGATGTCACTCCAGCATCATTACTCCTGTTCACACAGACAGCGATGTCCGGTACTCTAACATCAAAGCTTTTGAATGCACTATCATCGCCACCTGCAAACATAATAAACAATAAAATGTCGCAGGGTCAGTATTAATATAAAAATTATTTTATTAGATAATATACTAGAAAAAATACCTGAATAAAACACTGAAGTATTCCAATAATCAAACGCAGCTATCCACGCTTCAAAGCCATGAGCATTCCACACACCAACTTGCTCCAAACTATCGCCAGTTAATTTCAAAATAGTCACATTTCCCGCCGAATCACTTACAACTAAATTAGGCTCTTCTGAGCACGTCTTATTAGTTGACCAATCAAGTGATAGCGCTAAAATATCCTGATCAATAGTATAATCGATCCATAATTTCAAATTTAGAACTCCGTTTTCATCATTTAATCGGTACAGATGTAAACTACCCACAGATGTTACTACGGCCAAAATCGGGTAGTTTTGTATGGAGTGATAGCACCATTTCTGGTCCAATATCCCTGAAGTATCTTTACTGTGGATGGGGCTTAATTCCTTAGTATCCTCATCTATGACAAATAAATATAATCTGCCAAGTCTTGTCTGTTTTGTTGCGCCTTGATCTAAAACCAAAAATTGACTTTAGTCAGTGTTTAAAAAAAATGCCTATTTCCCTATCTATACCTTGCTATTTGCGACCAAATCGCGATTGTTTTAATCGTGAAAATACAAACAGAATGACCGACAGAATCACTCTCCCAGTTATATGATTTATAATATACTAGCTTCCGCCCCGTTTTCCCGAGGGATCTATGTTTTCCCGGAATAAAAAGAAGTCCTATACCAGGGTATGATCTATCTTTAGATCTAGTTTTCTCTATTCTATCTAGTTTTTTTCGTGAAAGAGAAACATACATCCATACATACCTCAAAAGCTTTCACATTTATAATATTAGTAGGATGGTGTCGATTCTGTTGTTTACGAACTAAATAAATGTAATCTCACTATATCTCTTTCTAATAGTAAATATAAGAAAGGGATGCAAGATATTTTAGTCCTGTCAGTTTAATCCGATCACATATTTCAACGTGAATTTAAGCGCGATCTTTATTGGTCACGACTATTTACCCGTACATTACGACGGCATGGATTAAACTGACAGCATTAAAAATGTTCTGTCTTTTTTTCAATAAGGTTAACATGAAAGAGAGGTGACTTGTCTAATATTAGTTAAGTTCGTAAACAACAGAATCGACACCATTAGGTGATTTACCTTGCTCATCTTTTTTATCAAGCTGATAGGTTCCGCAAACTAGCACGTTCCTGTAGGGCTCCACGGGACACCACTCCACGGAGTCCGCACTGTATCCAGTGTGCCATTTTAATTTGTTATTCCACGTGACCGCCATATGCACACTAAAAATAATCAATTTTAATATATTTTAAACCGAAAATATAACATTACGAGTACAACCTGTATAATCTGTTAAATTAATTCAAAAGAACATTACAGATTTTATTTCTTTGGGTGCATTTGCAAAATTTTTTGGAGATAAATTCAACTTCATAAAATCTGAAATATTGGCAACGATTACATCCTGTATAATCTGTTAAATTAATTCAAAAGAACATTACAGATTTTATTTCTTTGGGTGCATTTGCAAAATTTTTTGGAGATAAATTCAACTTCATAAAATCTGAAATATTGGCAACGATTTCTAATTACTATCTCAGAGATAGTTACGTCAATGACGTGACGAAGGTAGCGGATTCGAATCCAACAATGAACTTGAGCTTTCGCTTTTCGGTAACGGAAAAAATCGGGAGGAAACCATAGCACGGTGACAGGATACTCCGTTGTACCCGCTTGGCAGGCTACCACACCTTCAATATGACAATCTGTAGCCAAGCACCTACCGGTGCAGTGTCTTCCGACAGCTGCACTTGAGAGCCAGTGCCCTTCTAGTCTTTGTGTGGTAACCACACTTGGCCACATCATCGTTGACCACGGTAAGATTGTGGTCAAACACATGCCTATAAATAGTCCAAACAAACAAAATCTGTTGATACTGATCAAACTATGTACGTTTTAGTGCTTATAAGATTGTTTTTCTAATGGTATAAAATTGAGGACTTATTTTTTTACAGAATTAAATAAAAACAAAATAACTATTTTAGACCCATTTATTATAATAAAAATATGTCCATACACGAATAATACGGCAGACTAACGCTACGTCTCGACTCGACTGTTATGAATTTAACATTATCTCATTAATTTATGACACAACACATATCGTTACATGTAATTAATTCGCTAAAATTTGTACTGTTTTATGGTTCACCACTTACAATTAATTACATTGGGACATCGACAAGATACTAAAAATACCACTAATTACGAAGTGCCTTCTGTAAAAAAGCCACCTGACATCGGCACTTACAATCAAACTTCAAATAGTACTTCTAGTAGTAACTAGTTTACGTCTGGATTCGTAATGTAACAGGGCTGTCCCAAAAGCTCAACAACTGGCAACACCTAAGAAGTAGGAAAAGTTTAGTTTCTCTTAATTAAGTATCTAAAACTTCAGAAGTTTTTATTACAAAATATAGATTTTTAAGAGTATACCATACATCGTATACAAATACTAAGACAAGTGCTAAAAACTCGATTATACATACGAACATTGATTCCTTAAAATGATGGATGTTTTAAAAGAAAGCTTTTTATTATACAACTTTAAAGATTTATCTAATATTTATTAATGGCTAAACAAGATCACAATGGTCTTATATACAGAGTGAATTTTTAATCACCGTCCAAATTATGTACAACTTTTGGGACCAACCCTGAAATCACGAAAAAGAAATCAAACTTTTCATAACTTGAAAATTTGGACGGTGATTAAAAAATCACTTTGTATAAGCGTGAGACTGTAAGAATTATTATTTCAAAAGAAAATTAAATACCTACGATCTATCTACCTACCGTTGATCACCAACCAATCAATTCCATCATCAATTCAATTTTTAAATCCCATCTTTTCCATATCCGTATACATAAACTATCACGTTATAACCAGATATTTAATGCATCGATTTAGGGACAGCCCTGAAATAATTTGACTATACAAATCATCACAAACGGGATTATAGGAACATTATTATAACATCAAAATATAATCTTGATATTTGGGCATGGAATCTCATTTCAATAATAATTTTGAAAGATGGTAGGGGCTCAAACAGGTCAGAGATTATGTGGCTGAAGGTTCCACACTTGAGAGCCAGGCTCTCAAGTATAGCTGTTGGAACACACCGTTAGGAAACAGATTTCCAACTTGATGGTTGGCAAATGACTTGCAGCAGATTGAACGACCTAGAATGAGACCCTGGAATATCTTAGGAGTTTAACCTCACAGTTAAAGCCCGGGGTTAGTAGAACATATACTTTAGAATATTCTCATGTACCTACACACGGCCACAGATCAGGTTACACCTTTTTGTTGCAAAATAGCTCCTATTACAACCGCATAAGGTGCCGCAGTCTTTACCTTGACTTGTGGTCGTCCGTACCAAGACAGAGAACTATTGAAATGGTTCACTTTAAAAATAGATTTAATTTGACTATGGCATACCCAAATACCATCTCAGTTTAATAGCTTATATTATGTAATGATACTCAAGTTACAGTAACGAACGTGGTAACACCTGTTGATATAAACGAAAGACATATAACAAAAAATATCAAATCGAAATGGACTTCCAAGAATTACATAATAACATTCATTTTAAGTAAGTACTTTTATTTGTTAATGGTAACTTATTTTACGATGTTAAAAACTATTTCGTAATATCTCCTTATAATTAACTACGCTACAAAGTATACATGATGGCAGTTGGGACTGTGTTTTGATAAGGATTTCAGATAGGGATGAACTAGACAGGGCGAGAGTAACGTAGTATAACAATATTTATTTTATCGAAACAACTGCATATTATTTGATCAAGGTCTTAGGCTGAGATCTATAGTGCTTGGACTTTGCTTAGACTTTACTTACGTAAAACTTGACTCATTTACGAGTTGTAATAAAGTATATTTTTTGTTTGACCATTAATTGTAGCAAAGTTTTTGGTAAGTCGTCGATTTGGTGCACTTAGGCTTTGCTTAGAATACAGTAAAGTCTGAGCAAAGTCTAAGTACGCTCTATAGATTTTGTATTCCTTTACCAGTAGCCTTAGTATTCTGATTGTAAAACAATTGAAATAAAGGTTTTCGTTTTTATTTTCAGCGCTAATGAAATGTGATGGCATGAAGCGTATGGCAATACACTTGTATGTATTCATTTTACATTCAAAACATTATAGAACCGTTTGGTTCCTCCGTTACAAAAGTCCGTTATTTGTTTATAAGGACCAAACATCCGTTAGTAATTCAAAATAAGGACCATCCTTATTCAATGCTTATTGTTTATGTGTTTATAAAAATTATCGTTTAAAAGAATTTACTTGGTTCAGTATGAGAAATCTCGTAAACTATTGTAAGCGTTTATTCAAATCAAGTCTTAAAGTAGCTACACTCCTTTAGTATTCAGGAGCTATACAAAAAAACATCGGTGGAATGAATTACTAACATCAGTATAATTATTACTTTTAACTAAAATGTTACCTGTCTAATAAAACCCTAAACATTTTTACTGAACTATTGAGTGTTGAATGTTGATTATATTGTTAAAAACTAAATTATGTACAACTTAAAACTACTAAAAACAATTTTACCAAAAAATTAATGAGCACATTTTTTTCTTACTTGCTATGTCATACACTTATGTTGAGGTCACTATATTGGCTTGTTATATTTTAAATTAATGTAGTTTCACTTTATACAGGCTGTTGCTAATCTAAAAATTGCGACATTATTATTTATTCTGTAAACTCAAATATATGTTTGCCAAATGTTTGTCGTAACAAGATAAGACAAAAACAAAAAAGTCGATTCCTTTTTTTGTCGATTCTTTTCTCATTCTTGATTACATTTAAACATTATTAATTTTTGTTCACCTCTTAAAACCCTTCATTTTGTTACCCCACTCGATTGACGAATCTAAAATGCATCAAAATTGGTTCAGCCGTTTAGGCTATAGGTCACAATGGAACGGGCATACATACGTGTACAATGTCACAATTGTCAATATACGAGTACATACCAACTATATAAAGTAATTCAAGCCTTTTAATTAATAATATCAAATTAATATTGCTAAAAATATACACTTACACCTACCATGTTGCAAATTACCTAAAAACGTTTTGCAAGTAATGTAATGACATAATATTGAAAGCTTACTATAACATTTAAATAGGTATTTGTATTTTAAGCATCACTGGTAAACATAAAATAGTCATTGGTGCTGATTATTGTTTGCAAACTAAACTAATTTTAGTTTATGTCACATATATTTCTTACAAACATTACTGAAAAAGGATACAATATTTAATGCTATCAAATTAGTTTATGCCATTGTCATGAAAGATCTGTGAAAAAAATCACATTGACACAATTAAATAATCAGATTAATTTGACAGGACTAAATTAAATTTCTTAAGAAAGAGAGTTTAATTTTGAAAACCACAGAATCGGCATCATTATGTATGAAATTATAATAAATAAATAATATGATCATTATGATTGTTTTTTACAAACTAAACTAAATTTAGTTTCACTTTCTGCAGCAAAAAACATAAGAAATGGAGTTGTGCCAAATTAGTCCAATTACTTGTTTTCAATGTGGATTTAGTTGTCATCAATATAATATTGGTGATTGCTATATTCCTGTAAATGACAATACTAATTTGATAGCTTTAAATACTTTCTATCCTTTGTCAATTATGTTTGAATGAGAAAGATATAGCGAGACTAAATTAGTTTGTAAGCTAGATAATCAGCACCATTATCAGATTTTCAAGATTAAGAAAAAATGTTTTAATAAGCTTAGGTGATGCCGAAAATATATTCTCTCAAGTTTATTTCTTAAAATTGATATTGAATTATGCCACCATTAAAAATATTTTAAATACATATAAACATTAAAATATTAATATATTGTTTGTGTCTGAGGTAGATGTTCACAATAAATGTTTCAATCACAGCCCGTGTTCATTCAGGACATACACATTCAACTATAGAGCCAGAACGAGGTATATGTAAATGAAATTGAGCAAATTACATTCATAAATACCTCTATCCTTTGATCCACTTGATTTTACTCAACTGCCAGATTACTTATAGTTACCACTTAACTCTATGTTTATAAACTATTCAATATTCTCGTTTAATAAATAAATAAAAACTGTATCTATGTATGTGAGCTCTTTGGATTTCTGACACAGACTGGGGAATATAAAAATAATTGATAATCAAAATCTTGTCAGTTAAATTAATGAAGGTAAAAAATATTGACAAACCCTTATATTTAAGTCTAAGTACCCTGAATTATATATTTTAATTATCTCTAGTAAATTAGCTAATCCATAAAGAGAACATTAAGTAAAATCTTTAGTTGCACATAATATTGAACTGTGAAATATTTTTTTTAAATCACTTATAAACATTTATTGAGACCATAAATAAAAACTATATATTGTTTATTTTTCAGATAATAATATAAATAGAGTGAAACTGGCTGTTATGTTAACTGTATCAAACATGTTAATAAGAAATTATATTTAGATAGTTCATGAACAGTCTAATGCAATAGGGTGCTTTGCTGTCAATGTTTCTGGATTTATGTGGTACTAGCTTCCACTGGTGGCTTCACCCACGATCCAGATGGATTAAAAGTAGCCTATGTGTTAAGTGTCAGCTACTTCCATACCATTAAAACATCCAAAATTCATCCAGCTGTTTGAGTGTGATGAAGTAACAAACATACTCACAAACTTTCGCATTAATATTATTAGTAGTTGTATCTCTGTGTTGAAAATCCCACAGAGAATGTGTATGTGACTAACATAACTGAACCCTATTTACGTCACATTCATGACAGTATAAACATGTCCGATGTGCAAAACTGTAAACTTCATCACATTAATTATGAAAAAAAATATCTCAAAAGATTTTATATTCACAAGCTACATGGAAATACATCAAATTGTATATTATATTCTGTTTGTATATCACTAAAGTAGATATATTTTGTGACTGCCACGCAACCCAACAGCTGTAAATATTAACCATTGACAATTTCAATTGAACATCCCTGATTGTATGTGATTTATATGTATTATGATGGCCTTCTGCTAAATTAGAAACTATCATTGAAGAATGGTCTATTTAATGATATATAGAGTATATTCTTTTAAAATTATGAAATGGTGATAGCAGGACATAGCAGTAACAACTTATTTTCGCTTTACATACATTCAAAACATAAACTGGCAGTCATTTGAACATTTTTTGCACTTTACATTTCCTTCAATACCAAAACCTGAGGTACTACATAAAATTGACTGTGATACATTTTTTTATGGCAAACTACTGCCGTGCAGATCGTTCGGTCTCAATAAGACATTCTCTCACAAGAATGCGAGCATGGACAATGCCACGTTTGAGACGTTCAGCAGAACTACGGCTGCCTGAGTAGCTTGGTCGCACTTCCTTACCCATCTCCTCAATGACAGCTAATAGTTGAGCATATTTTGACATGCCATTATCTTTATCCTTCCCAGTAGAAGATGGTGATGAGGCAGGGACAGTAGAGATCGTCGCATGGCTGTTCCCTCCATGACTCAAGTCTTTGTGGACATTCTTCCCGCTCATCGGTATCGCCGTGACGGTGACGTCACTCAACTTTGATTCAACAGCCTGGATATCCATGGCCTCCATCACGCGCTGAAAAATTAGGCGGGATTAGCAAAACAAAGGAAACCAAACGTATAAGTCAACGAAACAAAAGACTTACCCAGCTAACAACTAATATTACGATTTCGTCATTATTAACACATCCCCGGCACACAACGCGAGTGATAAGTGATAAATTCTACAAAAAAATAAATTGTAATGTAGGACATACCTAATCCGATCACCTTCAAGCTCACGAAGTTAACAGACGCAACTTAACGTCTATGCGTAAATATAATAGCGGTAGCAGAAGAAGCTGGAATGTATCAAGATTTCCGTAAATGCAAATAGGTTTCCTAAATAAAACTCGAATTTTATGAGCTATATTGTAAATAACAAACAAGTCCACAAATCACCACATTGACAAGTGTTTTCCAGGGCTGCCAGTAAAGAGAATATAATTTAATCACTACGCTACGTACGCGGCACGCGCTGCCAGTGGATTTTTTTTATTAAAAGAATATAATAATAAACCCAATACTCGGACGGACCTGGCAGCACTGACTGACTGCTTTTCCTTTCTTTCTTTTGTGTTGTTCTGTGCTGTAATCTGTCATTTTGTATAAATGTCAAATCGTTTCGCTAGGCTGGGATTGGTTTTCTTTCTTTCTTCACTTTTTACTTTTGTCTACGAAAGCCTATTTTTAAGTGACCAAAACATTTTTAAACCCGGCATCACATTCCTCGACCGAAATAAATTATGCGTTCCAGCGGTCCGCGTGGCCGATCATGTATCACCATGAATTGATCAAAATTAAATGAATGTAAATAATAAAACGATCAAGTGGTGCTGTAAGTGATTTCACCGCCCACTGGTTAGCTGGAGTATCATTACGCGATTAGTGAGATGTGCGGAATGATCTCGGGTGGGTTGTTAGTTGGATGAGAAGGTTTATGTGAGATGATGTCGGGCGACAGCGAGCGGGCTTCTCGGCCGAACTCCTTGCTGCTGGAGGCGCCCCCGCCAGAGCGGGAGCCGCTGCACTTCGACGTGCAGCTGGTGGGGGCGCCGCCCGAGGTGGAGCAGCTCGTCAACAACATCAAACAAGTGGCGGAAGACTTTCTCTATCATTGGAAAACTTTCCCTATTGGTAAGGTTTCTGTTAACTTTTTTACAGTATTGTTTATAATAGCAGATCATGCAGTTGAATTTTATAAGTAGACATCAACCAACCATCACATTATTGAAAAAAAAATCTGTATAAAGAATAATCTGTTCAGCTTTAACAATATTTTTATGGTACAACATACATATTATTTTGAAACTCCTTAAAGTCATGTTTGGTTCATAGAAGAATTTTTACTATATGTGACCAATTTATGTACATAATAAATAGAGATTGTCTCAAAAGTAGCCTGGATAGAAAATTAAGGCATTTATTTTTAGCATAAAATATTGAAGAAAAAAAAATATTCATATTTCTAACATGTAATAAATATCAGGATTGTTGCTTAGAAAAGTGGGATGTATTAGAGTACTCTGTATCCTTAGAATGCATGTGAAACTATACAACACAGCCAGTCACACTACCTATCAAATTCATTCCAATATAAATAACTTCTGTTCATCTCAGAAAATAATGTTTTTTTTAATGTTGAATGCTTTCTGTAATTCACAAGAGAATGTGATAATTGTGAACATAGCTGACATTGTCTTGCGTTGCACAATCATATTTTCTCTTCATGCCACCACTTAATTAGAGCTATAAATTTTGCTTTTGTTCTAATAATGAATGTATTTTTATCTACTCTCATATTGTAATGTGCTAATTATGAAATCAAAAACAGTACTTTAATGACCCACTTTATGCACACCCGTTTATAATGATTCATTATAATACAGTTTTGTTCCCAAGATAATGCTATAAAATAACTTTTTTACTATTAAAGTACACTTTGGACCTATCAATAGTATAATCAATCCGTATCAATTCAAATTTACTTTGTCTCTGTCTGACGAATTTTTGACTTGAACTTTAGGGGTAAGATTTTTCGGGAGTTGACAACACGGATTTGATTAGGTATATGATTATTGTGTTTGTTTATTTTATTGTTTTTGCCTCCATGTATCATTTTGACCATTTTTTTTTTTTTTTATAAAGTTGGTAGCAAAATACTATCGATTTTTTTACCTTTAAATTAGACTATTTATATGAGTTTAGATAAAATACTGCACATAATTAGGTATTAAAAATTTGTGTGATACTATTAAAACCTCGCCTACGGCTCGGTACTTAAACTCACACTCGTATTCAATAACCCCTATTATGCAACAGTATCATAAACTACTATTTAAACACTTATTTTGAAGGAAATATCACAATAGATCATTAATCGTAGTGGATTATTATCAACACCAATTAGTATACATACATGAGAATAGCGAATATGCATGATATTTGTTTTTTTGCTTTAATAAAATAAAAAATCATTCCTTTATTGGTTTACTAAAATAAAAATTTGGTTAACTATAAAAATAACCAAAATAAATCCATCAAAGATTTATTCCTATTGCCAGCATAGTATATGTCATCACATACTATGTCCAATGTCTCTGTCTAATTATTAGTTTAAAATGTTTATATCTTCCGTGTTTGTGTTCCCCGGCTGAATTCATTTTTTATTTGACTTTTGTCATCTTTTTTACGGTTTTTTCATTTTTTTTTAAGATATATGTTTAAAATATAATTAGATTTTTAATTCTACAGTACTCCCACCATCTCGCTTCACGGGCCCCGGCAACAGACCCTCGGATATCATCATAGCTCCGCCGTGCGATGAGCTGGATGCAGCTGCCTTGGACGCAGGGATTGAACCCCATCCTTTATCACCGAAACAACTGCATGCTATTCGAGAAAAGGGGTATGTGTTTTAGGCAGTGATTATACTCAATCAATACAAAACTCATTTATTCAGTTTAGGCCCTAATAAGGCACTTATGAATGTCAACAGCTACAGTTTTACAATAGACTCACTACAAGTTCAGAATACACTTGAACTGAGAAGACTCTACTAGTGAATAATGATATTGAAAAACAAGACATCATGCAGAAAACACATGTTGTTATTTAAAAAAGATTAATCATGTTGTATATACAGTGTGACTATTTATAGACTGATCAATTCTTCCATTATTTTTACAGGGTATATAGATATGTTGCTGAAAAATTTACTTGGAATCTTAATTGTATTGGCAATAGGATTAAATTTGGTTGTAATTATGTTATAGCTATTTATAAGAGACTCAAAATTCAATTTACTCAAATTTTTACTCATAGAAAAGGCATTGTGATACTGATTAATACCTATTTATGTTTTTGTATTACTGTTCCAATCACATATGGCGTGACAATAACGCATTATCTATCAATCAATACTAATAATAAAGCTGAAGAGTTTGTTTGAACGTGCTAATCTCTGGAGTTACTGCTCCGATTCGATAAAATCTTTAACTAATAGGAAGCTACATTATCCCCAACGGTTACAGGCTACTTTTTATCCCGGAAACGCGAGTAAAGCCGCGGGGAATAGCTAGTCTATTATAATTATATATATACTCCATAGATAGGTACAAAATATTTTAAAAGTATTCTAGCACTACGTGCATATATACAATCTGTTAGACGACTAGATATTGTTTGAGCGCTTCAGCAAATATTAACAAAATGGAGCATGATCTTTGCTTAGGATAGCTTCTCTATACGTAGTAATATACCTCAGTGCCCAAAACACGAGAAACAGCTAGTCATCAATATTATGACATCAAATACAGTCTTACATTTTACCATGACAAAAGAATCCAAAGAACATTGAATTGAATAATACCTACTATTTATCTACAAACATTTCGTAACGTATATAAATTCTATTTACTTCCGACTACATATACATTCATGGCTGGTGTACAATGACCACGTATGGAGTCGGGCGTTACAAAGACTTCAATAACATAGTATAATGTATACGTCACGATGTTTTACATGAACCTATTACTTTTTCAATAACAACATAATGGAATAATTATTTTAATGTTACATACAATTTTCAAGAGAATAAAAATAATTAAAATTAAATTGACTCCTTTTATAGACAAACTATGATTACAATATTCTTCTTCTATTTATATTGTACTTGTCTATTATTTTTGCAACACAAACGTAAAGTTCCCTCATTTTTAAAGGTGATATAAAAGTTAATCAGCCATAATTAACATACATACTCGTATGACACCAGCCTAACATAATTACGTCGTTTAGGCCGGTGGCTAATTGGTCAGCCACGATCACTTACTCGCTAATACAATGCTATAACGTGACCATACAAATTTAAAAATTGCTTGGTTTACACGCTATTTTAGACAGTATCACTTTCTTTCTAAAGCTGTAAATTGTACTTTTTGTACACCACCGGATATGTTACGATCCCCCTTGTGTATGCCCTCATTAAGTTCAATTCATGTTTTCACTCAAACAGATGATGCCTATAACCCATTCAAAGTGGTTAATGCTCCTTGAATTGTTGCACACAAATGTTCGACTCTAACAAATTGTCACGCTGTTTTCAACATAAATAGACTACAATAAAGTCTAAATTCGCTCGAACAGAATTGACGTAATAAGTTTTGATGCTGTACGTAAACGGTGTTTTCTTTTTGAGTTGACATTGGCTTTGTCGTACAAGTCCACCAAATGTTAATTTCTTGGCTTTATCATCTTTATGTTCTGCAGATGTTTGGCCACATGTTTGACAATAATTAAAAGACAAAAAATTAATGTGATAGGTACTTGATCCGTCGACCTTATCTATAACCCTGTCATCGGAAGGTCAAGGCATTCTGATTTTAATATTGGTTTAGTTTACATGTGACAATCTCACCATTATGAGACAGAGCTGAATTTAGAAATAAAATAAGGAAACCAAGCCCAATTAAGCCTCCAAAAAATGTCTGCTACAGTAGCACGATCTGGTAGAGGCGTATGTCCAGCAGTGGACTCAGAAAGGATGATGGTTAAGCCAAACTAAAACAGTTCATAACAGTTTCGTACTTATAAGTCAGCAGACGTAGCCCTATCACTAATCTAATGTAATACTATCTGACCACAGCTATAGGTGCTTTATAGTGCATTAGATTACAGCATATTAATTACATTCTTATTATACATGATAGACCTTGTATCATATATTTATGATCATTTAGTATCAAATTTTAGATTAGTCAGCGCTAGTACGAAACGTTATAGCCGTAACATTTAACTGAGCGGTGCCTGTATAGCAGCAACTACTACAGTGCGACAAGGTTTTGGCACGTGGCTAAAATCGGAACTAACGCCGCTATATTGTGAAGAGTCACTTTTTCGAGAGTTCGCTCTGTCCGTTTATCATTGTTGTATCTTTCTGATCCCACTTATTATTACTTTCGGCATATTATTAGATTAAAAGTTAAACAGCGCACTCTTGCCAATGTCATTCAACGACCAAAACATCCTTGTCGCACTGTAGAGTGGAAGGTATGTAGGACGTTGTATAAAGCTGTGAATATGCCAGTGGCCATTATGTATAAAATCCTGATATACCTTCCGTACCGGGCTTTGGCAAGGACCGTTATATTTGAACGGTTCGCCTAGAGATTCCATATTATAATTTCAGAGACTCTTTTGAAAATAGCTGCGAATTGTAGGATATTATGGTAATAGTAGTGCAACTGTTATTTAGTATCAATTTCATAAAATAAATGTAGTATGAATTTCCACGTCAAACACCCCAAAGCTTTTCCAGATTTTACGCGCGTTTAGCCAGTCGAGCTATTGGGAGATACAAAAAATGTATACATTTCGTCCACATGAATGCGCACATTGCGTTTAGCTGCTCAGTGCGTTGACTCGCGCGAAAATCGCCTCACCTGGACAAACTAAAAAATTTACATTTTAGGACTTAGAAAAACATTATAAAGCATAAGTACACTATTGTTTGAAGTTGCGTAAATTATTCTGTATGTTATATCATTGATGTTGAAGGTATAGAAAGTTTTATAGTTTGATCCAATACGATTTAGTTGTCCATATGATACTGAGTTTACTGATTGTATTTTTACTGTGGAATTTTTAACTCATTGATATCCAAGAAAGTATCTTTGAAACATAAAATATTGAAAGTTATCGTAGATTTTTTTTCTCATAAAGCTTGCACAAGGACAGAGTTTTTAAGCCGAAGAAACTAAGTGCTAAACAATTGGATTCGATACGCGAATGGGGGTATGTCGCCCTGATATCTATGTATGTTACTATACTTATGTGTATTTAATAACCCTTCACAAACATTGGCTTCAATAAAGGTATTACATTACAACGTGTGGCCAATATTGGCGCCAATGTTATAGCCCCCAAACATAGCATGATATCATTATTCATTAGTAAATGCCTATAGTACATGTATTTGTGAAGTATTGTCATTATATTTTATTTATACTTAATAGTTCACATTATTTAAAGTTTATTTTATTAGGAAACCTTTTCTATATAAACCTTCAAAGCATGAGAGCTATCTCTGTTGTATTATAAGCAGTCTTCAGTTAAAATTGTATATCTGGTAAAAAATAATCTAAATTATAAATATGAGAATATTGTGTCGATCCCACCCATATATTTGAGTCTTATATAATTGACTTTAATTAGCTGTGCAAAATATTTCTATCTTCAATGTTGCTGATTCTTTGGTTTACAAACTTAACTAAGCTAATAATAAAGCTAATCGACTAGGAAACGGTCCAAAATTATAATCAGGCGTTTACCATGAGTTTATACAATGAAAATTCATGGTAAACGCCTGGTTTTAACCGTATCGGACCGTTTTCTTATCGGTGAACTTGGACTAATGGATATAAAGAAAATGTCTTGTCCAATTTGTCTAATTCAATGTAAATACCTAGTCGCCACTTAATACCCGCAAATGACAGTAGCATAAATAGCCTACTTTGACAGCTTTCAAAATGTTATATTATATTTCGATAATGTGGATAATAAGAGACTTGTAATTTCTACCAAAATCGGCACCTTTAAATGGTGAAATGTGCATTCAATAATAATCCTTATTGGTTAATGATTGTGGTTGTAAATCCAACAGCGAGTTCGAAGTTCCGTCCCGCCACTTCCCGGGACAGACGCACGTGTGGCGCGTGGCGGGGTGGCTGCAGCGCGGCAGGGTGCGGGCGCGGGAGGAACTCTACTGCCACGTCGCACGCGCAGTCGCGTTGATAGTCGTTGTTGCAAGAGACAGGTTGTTAAGAGATGAGCCGCTCTCTGTCATCGCTGGAGCTAAGTCTATGCTCTTGGGATTACATAGGTGAGATTATGATCACTTCTATTTTGTTCGATTTCATCATCATCATGTCAGCCGAAAGACGTCTACTGATGGACAAAATGTTTGATACTCTTTCACGTAAAAACTATTGAACGGATTTGGATCTTGACACCCTGGAATAACATATAGGCTACTTTTTATCCTGGGTAAACATAAGTTATTCGGGAAGACAGATGAAACCGCGTGGCAGAAGCTAGTAGTAATTAATACATACTTGTTTTTAATAATAGTTAAAAAAAAAAAAAAAAAAATGTCCGTCCAGAAAGAAGTTTTTCACATTTCCTGATGTTCAGCGACTAGGATGTGTTATAAATAGACTAAGGATCAGGATTTAAGGTTCATTGCCTTCCACAGATTACTAGACCTGTTAATCGGGATGCCTTCGATGGAAGCTCGTGACCTTGAAAAGAAAATACGTGAAGAGAGATCGCGCTATTTAGTTGCTGAATTAATTTGTATGGTAAGTTTATTAGTAATTTTTAAGTTAATGCTGACTTGTAATTCTGATCATAGAAGGAAACTTTTGTCATTGTGTAAAGCTTAGGCCAAACTTCAGCTTCTCTTCTTCTCTCGAACTGCCATAGTAATTTAATGGTGTCATACACACAACTAAGCGGCTACACTTATTTGGCTAATTATTTTTGTTGTGTTTGTATGAAGGAACAAGATTAGCATGAAAGACAATATTTTGAAATTTGGATAACATTTTTGTATCATCATCTCCCTGCCCTGTTCCCAATCATTTGTGGTTCTCTCCTTTTTTTTTGTTATATAGGTATTAATGTCGTAGTTAATTATATTCCTCTCCATCAAAGGTTGCCTGGTAGAGACCACTTTTAGTGATAAGGCCGCCCATTGTAACACTTTTGTTTTTCTTATGGTTAAGTTATTTTTTTTTATATATATTATTTAATTTTCTGTGGTGTGACAATAAAGCATTATCTATCTATCTAATGTCATGTTATTAGTATGTATATTTCTAGCAACTTCGTTCTATTTTTTTAATGTTTTTCTGTCAATATATGTCTTTCTATTCTTCCATGGCAGAATTCTTTCATATAAAAACTCCATTTGGATGGTATTTTTGTATGAAAATGTCATTAAGAATAATTGCGCGGGTGATGCCGGGCACGAACAGCTATATGTTTGTTTATAGCCGGAGCACCAGGAAGACATAGCGGGTCTAGCGGCGTGGGTGACGCGGGCTATGCGGCGCGCAGCCTCGGAGAAGCCGGACGCGCGGGAGCCTCATAGACCCGCGCCGCGCGTGCCTTGTCTCTACACCACGCCACAGAGGACGCAGGTACCTAGTTTTTATAGCCGGAGCACCAGGACGAAATTGCAGGTCTGGTGGCTGAGTGACGTGGGCTTCATGCGTTGCTAAGCAACGTCATGTTTCACGAGTCTGTGATGATTAATCTGAAGTTTTAATCTTACATCGGATCTTCTGGTGACAGCCATACATAACCTGTTTATCGGTTCTGTGTATTGGTGATAGAATAAGGCACTGTCATATCGGTAAAATTAAAATAATGTTGCCCCCTATTTCCTCACAGGCGTAATAACGTAGAAAACTCATTAAAAGAATTGTATTTACTGAATATGAAATCTCGTGGTATATTTTTAATTGCAAATAAAACAGACAATGAAGAGAAAAACTGCATTTAAAAAAGATAATCAAGCGTTGTTTTTATGTATCTAAGTATATTCAAATTTAAGTTCCGTCAAAAGCTTCAGAAAAGTCTTGAGAATGGCATACATATATTTCTTCATTTTATATAAGTTCTATACAGGGTGAACAGTTTTAGTTTTCTATCAAAATCGGCCCCGAGACTCCTTTCAGCATTTTTCGCTATTACCTATACTTTAGGATTTGGTCTACCACGGCCAATTTAACCACCCTGTATAAGAGATAAGTTAGTATTATCAATGATAGTGATGCGTTCAAGTGTGTGTGGACAGGTTGACCTCCGGCTGTACCGTCGCGAGGTCCTGCGTCGCGCGGCGCCCTCGCTTCAAGCGCTGCTGGAGCGGGAGTCGCGCGGCTGGTTCCTCCACTTCAGGGAACGGAGGGCCGCCCATCTCGCCAGCCAGAAGATGCCCATGAAGGATATTGAGGAGGTACGAGCTTGTTTTACTTGGTCTATAAAGAAAGGTTTTTTGGTAGGCTGTATTTTTGATATTTACTTGCTTACTAAATGCGGTGAGCCTGGCGTCTGAGAGTGGTTGTATTTTAGGTAGATTTTTTATGCCCTTGCAATTTAAACATCAATTGCCAGACACTGGTCGTTGTTCACACTGTGCCAGTAATATAAAAAGAAAAAATATTTTAAACCTTTTAGTCAAGCTGAAATTTTAATTTGACTTATTTACGATATCAAATTACCTAAAATAAATTTGTATGTCAGAGATTTGGTTGCATAAGAGAGATAGTCCGTATTTAAGATTAACTCAAGAATAGATGGTTAACACCGAAAGGTAACCTTATACCAATAAGTAACTATACCAAAAGGTAACTTTATATCAAAAAAAAAACAATACCAAAAGGTAATCTATACCAACATGCTAATTTCCGAATTCAATTGATTGATTCTCGATTCAAAATTTGATATTTGATTGACGTTTAGAAAAATAACCTAAGATTACTTTCCATATTAAATGTGCGTAGTATCGCATTTTATCGCAACGGTAAAGCTAAACTTTTTTCAACCCTAGTGTACAAAATATATAAGATCTATTTTTAATCGTACTAATTCGTTGTACGCAGGAAGTCCGTACGGCAGCGATGCGGGAATACGTAAACCGGGTGTGCAATGCGGTCATGTCGTGCGAACAACTGCAAGCCTTGGGCCCAGAGGTACCAGCACTGTTAGCCGCTCAGCTGAGGGCTTCTGCCATCCTAGCCAGGTATGCCTTGTGTAAATGGAATAAGGTTAAAAATATATTGCAATTTTTAAAGGTATCTTATGCATATGTTGTGTACTTTAAGTCGTTGTAAAGTACAATGATTTAGTAAAGTACAATGATTTATTAAATTTTAAGACAGGTTTCTTTATTTAGAGTGTTTCCTCTTTATAAGTTTACTACATTTTGTCCCGCGGTTTTACAATTTTTACCTGGGATCAAAATAATTCTGTTTTAATCCAAGGTATAATCTAGGTATTTGTGTGCAATATTCAAATCCATCCAGCCATTAGAGTTTAATTGAGTATCGAACTGTCATAGCATATCATGCATTCACACATAATATGAATAAGAGCGATTTTATATAAATATAATAGGCCCTTAAATATCAATATTTTAGAGCGGAAGAAGGCGTCCGTCGTAAGTTAGAAGCGAGCCTTGCAACAGCAGAAGCGCGCATATGCGCCTCGCATACTATACTGTCTCGAGCGGAGGCGTGGCGCAACGAGAAACTAGCCGCTGCAGCGCATCGACTCAAGAACGAGCTGCGCTGGACGCCGCTAGAGGACGCCGCTGCAGCGATGCAAGCGCACAAGCTTCACCAGCACAGATACTTCCTGCTGCGGGACTTAGCGTTCCTTAGGGACCGCGAGCCGCTGCTCATGAAGGTACATTTGAGTACTTGGGGATGGGAACAAATTTTTTTAAGTGTTTAATTTACATCTTTAAATAACAATATCTATAATTTATTTGAAACATAACAACTATTAGGTATATCATAAATTAAATATTAAATTAAAATTAAACTAACAACTATTACATCTTTTACATACTAATTTAATCGCACTTACGATTATCGTGACAAAACTATAGGCACCATTACATCTAAATCTAAACATTTCAAATGAAAGCGTGTCAAACTGATCTATCAACGCACAGCTCAAACCACTGGACGGATCGGGCTGAAATTTGGCATACAGATTAAGATATGCATAAGTGCACATACAGCTATTATGACATCCGCAATAATCCGCATAGGCAACCGCTAAGAAAGGATTTTAGAAAATTCTGCCCTAAAAAATAGGGGATCGTGGATGGAAGTCTGAAACCCAAGTCAGTTTTGCACTAAAATTATCGGTTTTCAGTTTCTAAAATCGTCATAAATTAAAATGAACCACTACATTTCGTAGCAAGTCACTAAAGCGCTACGTGAGTGTGATGTGCTACGACTAGAGCTACAGCTACAGCTACGATAACGTGCAGGAGCTACGAGCAGCAGTGAGTCCGACCCGCACGTTCACGTGGGCGACGCGGATCTGGTCGGCGCGCCGGTGGGTGGTGACGCGGCACTTCCGCGGGCGCAGCGAGCGCATCCCCACCGTGCTGTCCAGCCGGCCCACCTCCATCGTCACCCCGCGCTCCGACCCCAGCCAGCCCGTGTTCCTCGTGCGCCAGGACCGCACCCTAGACACCTGCACGCGCTGGCCCGCCTGGCGCCTGCTCAACACTGCGCACAGGTATACTATACTATACATCGTCACTCACCCCGCCCCCGCCCCCGCGCTCCGACCCCAGCCAGCCCGTGTTCCTCGTGCGCCAGGACCGCACCCTAGACACCTGCACGCGCTGGCCCGCCTGGCGCCTGCTCAACACTGCGCACAGGTATACTATACTATACATCGTCACTCACCCCGCCCCCGCCCCCGCGCTCCGACCCCAGCCAGCCCGTGTTCCTCGTGCGCCAGGACCGCACCCTAGACACCTGCACGCGCTGGCCCGCCTGGCGCCTGCTCAACACTGCGCACAGGTATACTATACTATACATCGTCACTCACCCCGCCCCCGCCCCCGCGCTCCGACCCCAGCCAGCCCGTGTTCCTCGTGCGCCAGGACCGCACCCTAGACACCTGCACGCGCTGGCCCGCCTGGCGCCTGCTCAACACTGCGCACAGGTATACTATACTATACATCGTCACTCACCCCGCCCCCGCCCCCGCGCTCCCACCCAAGCCAGCCCGTGTTCCTCGTGCGCCAGGACCGCACCCTAGGCACTAGCCTCCTAGAGAACAATAGCCTCCTAAAAACGTTTTTCTGTAGCTACAACCTTTAAGGCCCTTTAAGGGTATACCTTCGGTTGGAGCGCGAAATTCAAATTTTATCAAGTTTTTTGCTAATTGCAGCTCATTTATAGGTCGTAAGTTATCAACATGCTATTTGCGAGAAGAATGGTAGTATATTTACTGATTAATAACAAAAGAAATCATCAACATATTCCTCCAAGGTATATTACTGACATATACGACTATTTCATGAAAATGTACTATTATTAATTAATAAATTAATTAATATTACAAAAAACGTGATAAAATTTTAATTTCGTGCTCCAACCGAAGCCTCCACCTTAAACTGCTCTGTCTTTAAAAATAGAATTCGATTTTTGAGACAGGACTATAATTAATTAACTAGCTATTATTATTTCATTTAATTATTTTTATCAAATGGTTTAGGATTCATTAATTTTATAAATAGGTACTAAATTTAATTCAGGACATGGTGCTGGAGCTGGAACATAATGTTCCTGCTGGGCGTGCTGGTCCCGTGGTGCTCGCCGCTCTCTCTGCGCACATTACTCTGCGTCAAGCCGTTCGTTCCAGACTATGAGTTGTCACAGGTTAGTTTCCATTTCAGGTACTTTACAAGAATTATCGACAAAAGTACTTCAAAGGTTTATTTTTTCAATAATATTTGATACTTTGATTCCTAAATGAATAGCATCTTAGGACATCTTCCTAGCTCCATGCTTTCTTTATTCATATTTAACTTTTGTTGTGTGTGGGGTTGGTAAATGTTTTTTTATACTACTAAGGTGGTAAACAAGCGTACGGCTCGCCTAGTCGTAAACGGTTATATAGCAGTAGCGATATGAACCAATTAAGAAATACCTACAATTCCTACATGATTCGGCAAGCAGCTTAATACTGAATACAATAAATAATAAAATAAACTGAATTTTATAAAAAAACATTTTGCACTTCATAGGAAAAAAAGTTCCTGATCTTTGACTGAGAAGGCAGTCGTGATTTTTATTTTTTTGTAAATGCATATAATTGTCGGTGTAGGTAAACGGAACGCTATTCCCGAAGCGCAGTAGTGAAACACAGACGATGTGGTCGCGACTACTCACCTTGTGGCGACACGTCTCCAAGGAGAGGACGCGGTTCGAGACTGAACCAGATACAGGTAATTACATTATTATTATTACTTGCGTTGTTCTTTATTATAAAAATGAACATTAAGAACATACTGCCTGCTACTAAAGGTTTTTCGAGATCGAAAATCACATGTTTTAATCCATGCTATGATCTAAATGCCAATTTTTATTAAAATTCGATTTGACATTTACTTATGGTTGTAGAAGAATTGATGAAGATGCATCTATCGATTTTTATTTCTTCCATCCATAGAAAATCAAATAATGTAAGAAAATCCTTAATAATAGTTAATGATGATAATGATAATAATGATGATATTATAATTATTTACCATAATACTTGATCATTATTTGGAAATCTTAATAAGATTCGAGTATATCTGGATGATATACTTGAATAACTTTAAAATTTAGGCATCATATATATTTTTTTAATATAATATCTACTCGCTAAACTGGAGGCCTATACCCTATCAAGGGGTCTCTATAATTAAAATAAAAACTAACAGTAGAATCACCTAAGGAAATAAAAAGGCTTTATTATTATAATTATAAACTGTAGCTAAGTGACTGATAGCGAGACAAGCTTATAAATTCAAATTCAAAAGTGTCTTTATTAAATGAAGCATTGCAAGTTCATCGCCAAATTTGTAAAAATAAAAAATATGTATATAAAAAAACTATAGAAAATAAAATAAAATATTAAAATTAACAATATGACAATAATAATAACAAAAATATGGAATTATAAAGGATGAACATATCATAAGAAGGGAAGGGTATAATGGTACAGTATGACACAACTTAGATGTAGCATCGGCGAATCGTTTTCGTACACTTCACTTCCGATTTACACAACAAATAAAAATAATTCAGTATCGCGCCATTCAACGTTCAACAAGATCATTTTCGCCGATCATTTTTTAACACATGAGTAATGTCGTAGGCGCACTCTTTTCGAGAACGATCGATTTTACGAAGTTTGCCGATGCTTCATCTAAGTTGTGTCATACTATAGTTGTGTTTGTTCGGTGGTGTGCAGGGTTGCTGGGCAAAGGTCTGAGCCGGCAAGCGCACCGCGTGTGGAACTACGGCGTGGTGGGCGGGCTGGGCTCGGTGGCGCTGCTGGTGGTGTTCCCGGCGGGCAGCGCGGCGGCCAGCGCGCTGGCGTTGCTGGCGGCCGCCACCGTGCCGCTGTGGACGCCCCCCGCCGCGCTCGCCCTCCACGCCGCTAACGCGCTACTCTACGACCTCGACTGTCCCGACCCGCACGCACTCAACAGGTTACCGACATCTTTTAAATTACTAATAGGCATGATTTTGCATGGTAGTACATACTGATACTATTATTTTTTTTTTATTTACAAGTTATGTTCAACTAAATTAATTGAATTTGATTTTTTTATATCACATTTCTTAGCAAAATAAGGAAATACCGTAAAAATATGTCAAAAAGTGAAATGAAAATTCCAATCGGCCAAGAAAAACGCATTTTAAACTACTAATTAGACAGCGATTAGACAGAAAGATGAGACATAGTATGTGACGTCATATTAAACTACATGCTAAATTCTGTTTTGCAAAAAAAAACCGTGATGGCATATATCTTGGTTATTTATATACAAGGAAGAAATCCACGTAAAGAACGAAATTTAGTTTTTACAAGACTAGAGACTAACAGCCGTACTCAGAGACGTCAAATAGAATTTAATTAATGATTTATCCATCTTTGTTTATTGCAAAGCGATAGAAAGGGACAGGTATAGTGATAAAATCACTAAACATAATTGACGACTCTGAGTGCGGCCGTTAGCTTTTCTAAGAAATGCTTCGACTCGCCTCCTTTGACTCGTAAACTTCTGTTTAACTTCAAATACTGTTTATTTACAGATGGTTTGTGTTATTTGAAGTGCTGATATGGCGCATTGGAATATTAGGGCTGCTGCAACCAATAGCAGCGCTTATAGTCGCCCTTATATTGTGTCCGCTGGGTGCACTTCTTCTACTTGTTGGTAAGGTTTATTTTTCTTTGATATTCCTAAACGTCGTAAGGTATTTCTTAAATTTGATTAACTATTGCACCGTTTTTAACCCCCGATGGAAAAGAGAGGTGTTCTAAGTTTGTAGGGTGGCATAGCTTCTGAACGGATGAACCGATTTTGATTCTGTTTTTTTGTTTGAAAAGTCTCTTAATCGAGAGTGTTCTTAGAAAATCCGTTCAGCCGTTTGAAGATCTCGTGAAAAAAAAAAAAAGATCATCCCCCCATTTCTAGTGTGTCGGGGGTTCCTTTAATTTTTAACCGACTTCAAAAAAGGAGAAGGTTAAGAATTGGTCGGAATCTATTTTTTTTTTATTCCCCGATTACTTGGATCGATTTGGAAAATTCTTTTTTTTGTTTGAAAGGGTATACTTTACAGGTGGTCACCAAGTCTTACATAGTTATTTTATACTTTTTGTAGGCAATTTTATTATTTGTTGAAAGTTTTTTAAATTATTTTATTTAGAATCTTCCTCTCCATGACTTCTAAAGGAGTCGTTAAACTAGTTTGAAGGTGTGAAACATAATGAATGGTGTCATGTGAAGGTGGCATCAGTTGGTGGGCGGTCCGCGGCCTGTGGGAGGAAGTGTCGTGGCGCGCGATCATCAGCCGCGCGGCGAGGGTGCCGGCGCACGACTCCGCCTTCTGTCGCCGCGTCAACGGGCCCGGCCTGCATACCAGGGCCTACTATCAGATCACGTTAGTATACCTACCCTACATATTACTTAGGCACCGGCGCCGATTCTGTCGTTAACTAACTAAACTAATATTAGTCACGTCGCTTATTTTTCATATATTTAAAAAAGGTAGAACATTTATAATGCCGTCAGATTTTTCCGTGCCATCGTAAATTACGGGTAAATAGGCGTAGGACTAAAATATCTTGCGTCCCTTTCTTATATTTTTTGCTAGAAAGAGATATAGTGAGATTTTGAGTAAGTTGTGTTTTTTTAGGGTTCCGTACCCAAGGGGTAAAACGGGATTATAACTAAGACTCCGCTGTTTGTCTGTCTGTCCGTCTGTCACCAGGATGTATCTTATGAACCGTGATAGACAGTTGAAATTTTCGCTATAACAACAAATACTAAAAAAGAAAAATAAGGGGGCTCCTATACAATAAACGTGTTTTTTACCGTTTTTATAGATAATGGTACGGAATTCTTCGTGCGTGAGTCCGACTCGCACTTGGGTAGTTTTTATTGGAAAGGTGTCATAACCAGTCTGGCGTCGCTGTCCGTATTTGGCCCAACAATTTTGTTGTCATATGGCTTTTGTTTATAACAAGTAGTTTCCGTTACGCTTTTATTATTTTTAAATGTTATTTAAATTTCAACCTTGACAGGAAAATATAAGAATTATAATAATAACGTTTTTAAAGTCAATAAAGAAAAGATTTGCCTGCAAAAGAGTTGCTTTTCACGACTTTCTTAGATTTTCCTTTTTTTTTTATTTTGTCAGCGACGTCAGACTGGTTAATAGAGAACTCTAAGCTATTTCCGCTCAGCCGTTTGAAGATCATCATGTAGTGGGTTTGGTTGGTTGGTTGGGGGGCTTAGTTAATGAATAGATTGTCCCCAGGTGTGCGCAGGCGGTGGCGGCGGTGTGCGCGCGCGGCGAGGCGGACGCGCTGGCGGCGTGGGCGGCGCAGCTCGAGGCCACCGTCGAGCGCCCGCTGCGCGACTACAACCACTTCGTCAACGCCTGCTTCGGACCCTTCTCCGTGCAGATCGCTAAGGTAATCAAATGTACCTTACTACTTACTACATTAGACGAATCGCGAACCGACGGTTGCCTCATTTCCTATGTTACTTTTTATACGTTTGCCTGTAATCTATAGGTAGGGATCTACTTTCTATATATTAAAAAAAAAATGGGCCAGTACTTTCGGAGGTAAAGGGGAGTATTTATATAGTTATTTATCTTAAAATTATAACAAAAATATACTTGAGATCCTCACAACGAGCCCTTTCATTTGATAAATCACATCGTTTGCATAACTTTGTTTTTTAATTTTCTAATTTACCCCGAAAATGTTTAAAATTCTTTTATTTACGTTACACGTTACGTATGTGCTTAGGTCACTCTTAGGACTTACATATGATTATGTTTACCACCGGTCCAGTAGATTCGGAGCAAATTTACTGTGACTGACGGACAGACAGACAGACACAGTCCGTTTTTTCTTTTAAGGTACGGAACCCTAATTGATCACAGAACATGAATTCTTAATTTAAAACGATGCGTTTGTACAGACGGGCGCATACAAGCAGCTAGAACGCGAATGTTCCGAGCTAACGATGTCCCTGCGCGAGAAGGTGTCGGCTCGACGCAGGGAACTAGCTCTCGGACTGAGCGACGCGGCACGGGCCAGAGTCAGAATGACTACACACGACTTGCGGGTGAGATACTATTTTTCTCTCTTAATAATGTCTTATGGCCGATATGATGGATAGGGGCTGAATAGTAGAGGAGTACATATTGCGCCGTATATAATAGGGGTGATGACTAAAAAATTCGAATTAGTCCGTCAGTTAGATTACTCAAAAATATTGGACGCATGTATTTTCTTTAGTTCCTAAAAAATATATAGCGAAGATACAGTGCGTCACAACCCCCCACTCCTGAACTTTGATGCGACTAATCTTGTATTTTTTTATTGCCTTGATAAAATAAAAATACGTATCCAATAACTGACGGACTAAATAGAATTAAATTATTTTTCACCCAGACATCATTCCTATTGGGCATACTGCAGGGAGATGCATTTATTACTTGTCTTAACAATAGGTCATTATTTTCATACTTACCCGGGATGCAGTGTGCAAATCTGTTTGGATATTACATAGTAATTGAGTAACAAACATACAAAAAAAAATGTTCACATTTAGATTATTAGTTTTTTTTTTCATTTTTTTTTTATATTGATGAGTATAAATTAAAATTATTAAATCAATTGCTTGAAACTGATTTTTGGATACGCCCAGTCAGTCGTCGAATCTGACATGTTGTTGACGTGATTACGAGAAGGCTTTATTGTTTTGTTTGTATCGTATACAGCGAGCGGTGCAAGCTTCAGCGCTGGAGCTGTCTCGAGTGTGGGGTGGTGCGGGGCGCGGGGGCGGCGGGGGTGGCGGGGGCGGCAGTGGTGCCGTGGGGGCGGCGTCGGGGGAGGGGGCGGCGGGAGGGGCGGGCGGCGCTCGCGGGGAGGAGTGGTGGGCGGCGCGGGGACTAGACTTCGGAGACTGGCATGCACTCGCTGCCAACACTCTTGTAGAGGTACACAAACACACACGCTTAGTACACCCATGTAACATACACTTAAAACACTCGAGCAATCAGAAGCCTTATTATTTCTTAGTAATATCATAGACTTGGTACTGTTGTCCTTTTTTAACTCCCAACGAAAAAGAGGTGTGCTATAAGTTCGTAGAGTGTATCTGTATATCATAGCTCCTGAACGGATGAACCGATTTTGATTAAATCGTTTGAAACGTGTCTTAATCGAAAACGTTCCTTTCCGTTCATTTTTAAATTTGATTTCTTGTTAACGTTTTTTATGATGTATTATTTTTAAAGTATATAAATGTTAGTGGTAGGTACCTTGTGTTGTGTTGTGTTGTGGCAGGTGTTCGAGGCGGAGGTGCTGGTGGCGCTGGAGGAGAGCGAGGCGCGGCTGCAGCTGGAGAGCGGCGAGGGGGGCGGCGCGCGCGCGTGGGCGGCGCGCTGCGGCCGGGACGAGGCGCCGCCCGACGTGCTCGCCGAGCGGGACGACTGGCGGAGCGGGGCTGCCGGTACATACATACCGACATTTTATGCGTTACCTTATATATTATCGACTATCATAATACTATATACTAGTAAACTGTTTGTTCATAGTTTGATTCTTTTGATCTTTTGATTTTTCTGTGTATGTGGAACCGATGGTAGAGTTTATAGTAATAATTGTCTATCTAACTATCGATATTCATAAGTACCTTATCAGGGCTTAAACTTAATAAATGAGTTTTGAGTTTGATGTGATTGCAAAAAATCTTTGATAAATGGTGAATAAATATGGGTATGTTTTGATCAATCGATTCAGATCAGATCAAGTAACATTTTTACTTCCCTACCTGTAATTACCGCTGTCCTATCTTAAACTCTAGCTACGGCCCTGTTTGATGATCTTGATTATCATGAAAGCTCGTGAGTGGATTTTGCGTTAAAGCTGAAGAATTTGTTGGTTTGTTTAAACGCGCTAATCTCAAAATCTACCAGTCGGATTAAAAAAAAACACTATAGGAAGCTACATTATCCCCGAAGGGTATAGGCTACTTTTTATCCCGGGAACGAGAGTGAAACCGCAGGGAGCAGCTAGTTATTAATAAGGTGGTGTGTGTAGGTGTATGGTGCGAGTGGGGCGGTACTCCCGCGCCGCGCGTCCCCCCGCCGGCGCTAGAGGCGGGCGCCTTCAGCCCGCGCGCGCCGCCCAACCCGCCCGTGCCGCACCCCGCCACTGTCGCCATCGTGCTGCATAACAGGTACACACGTCCTCGACACCTTCCTATGTCCCCCCCATACTCGAAGAGGCCTGGACCGAATTGGAATTTCTTTTTGTTTGAAAGAGTATACTTCCCAGGTGGTCCCATGGTCACATGGTCTGGAGAAATTTAGGGAACTCTTCAAATTTTATAGGCACTTAGTTGTTCATATACTTTAGCTATTCAGATATTTGTGTCTGATAGTCATCATCTTTGTTGCTGAGCTGATGATGGAAGGTCCAACTCCTTAACGGTTAGGAGTTAGTGGATAATTCTTTAAATATTATAGGGTCTATTTAGACCATTCGTTGTATTATTTGATGTGATGATAGAAGGTACAATGCTAATATGCTTATACTAGGTCAGTGATAAAACAAAAAAAACTAAAATTTTAAAAATAATAAACTTTCAACTAAAAATAAAACTAAAAAGAAGAAAATATAGATAATATATTTTATGCTTTTTAGTGCCTTAGAAGGCGGTTCTATTTGTTGAAATTTTTTTTTTATATTTACTGCTGCTGGTCTAACGCGTCACTGAGTAGGTTTCTGCGAAATATTTATTTAGGTAATTTCAAATTAAACGTAAATTATTTTTGCAGGGAATCTGACAATCCTGTTCCGTTGGATTCGGAACTATGCGCTGAAATATTGAGGAGTTTGGAGGACGCACCAGACTGTGAGGATAAGAGATGTAAGTTACTGAATATTTTTGAAACAATAGGGGTAATGTTTAAAAAAATCTAATTAGTCCGTCAGTTAGATTAACAAAAAAATATTTTTTCTTTAGTTCCGAAAACAAAAAAATACGAATATACAGTGCGTTAAAATTTAGTGTGACGTCACGTCTTAGTACACTTTATACAGAGAGATAACGTCACAAGCCCCCGCTTCTGAACTCTGATGCGATTATCTTTGTAATTTTTTATTGATTTGATAAATCTTCGTGATAAATACAAAATATATACGGACTAAACACAATTAATTATTTTTTACCCAGTCATCATCCCGATTATGACAACTGTTGGAGACACGGTTGACATAGTTGTAAACTGGTATATGTACCAGAAGAAATGTAGGCTATGATTTTTCTTTATGATCCAATAACTTGACAGCGAAGAACAGAGAGACTTGGAGATCCCTAGAGGTGGCCTTCATATTCGAGAACGAAGGGTTTCTACTGTAGAAAGTTAAGATTAATGTTTTGTAGGATTAACCCTCGTAATAGTAAGTAATTTATAAATATATGTATATTTTGTTATTTTATTTTACAAAAAAAAAACCTTTTATTAACAATTGATTCAGAACAAAAATTTGTGTGTATAATATGTCGATTAGTCCCAAGTGATCATTGGTTTCCATAGTATAAAATCTGCTTAAGTTTGGAATGGAGCCGTTTGTGAATTACCAGGATATTATGGTTGTTGTAGCTGGTGATGCGGAGGATCCGGATCGGTACGGCACTGAGGCGGGCGCAGGCACGGACTCGGCCAGCTCGGGCTCGCCCGCCAGCTCCCTGCTACGCCAGCACGAGCGCCAGCACCAGCACGAGGAGCCGCCCCCCTCGCCCTCGCCTCCTGCGCCCGACCCTGACCCTGAGGGGGGGCTCTGCAGGTATGTTACATTTATCTATACTAATATTAAAGCTGAAGAGTTTGTTTATTTCTTTGAACGCGCAAAATTTAGGAGTTACTACTGGTCTGATCCGAAAAATTGTTTCACTAATAGGAAGATTATAAGCTACTTTTTATCTCGGGAACGCGAGTGGAACCGCGAGGAACAACTAGTATACTAATAATATAACTGAAGGTTTTGTTAGAACGCGCTAATCTCTGGAACTACCAGTCGGATTCGAAAAAATCTTTCACTAATAGGAAGCTACATTATCCCCGAAGGTTACAGACTACTTTATATTCTAGGAATGCAGGTGAAACCGCGGGGGACAGCTATTTCTTAATAATTACATGATTTTATCCGAGAGAAACAATACATTCACTTTTTTATTTCAGAGTTTCCCCTCGTCGCGAGCGAGCAGCTTGCAGGTGGACTTTAACAGGCCGCGGCGTTCGGCTCCGAGCCGACCTCGCCAGTCCCGAAGACGTTACACTAGACGCCGATAGATCACATGTCGGTACTTCTGTATGAATATACAATACACTACCATAGACGACAAATCTTATCTGTCACCTATTTGGAGTTAGCCGTATGTTGTATGGGCCGTGTGGAGTTTATGGGCCGTGTGGAGTTTATGGGCCGTGTGGAGTTTAGCCGTGTGCAGTTTGTTAGCCGTGTGAAGTTTATAGGCCGTGTGGAGTTTAGCCGTGTGAAATTTATAGGCCGTATGAAGTTTATGGGCCTATACATCTGTGAGGTATGAGTAAAATTTTAAGCCACTGTTAAATGTACTCCCAATGATTTTAGGACTCAACGCTACTGTTCCTGCTGTCTGATATCAGGTGACCGTTTTTGAGCTTTATGCGGTCAACATCACAGTATAAATTCGCTTGTAAAGGGGAATACGAACCGTTAGAACCCGTAGTAGGTTAATTATGACTAATTAATAAATACAATACGTAAATAAACCTCGTCACGATTTAAATTTAAATCTGAGGGCAAATTAAGGGCGTTGAGTCGACGACCGATCGTATAGATCGAAATAACCAAATAGCTTGAAAATTTTAAAATGCTAAAAGGCTTAAAGCTAATGCAAATATTATTATTTATTAAGTAAATATAGATTTGTATTGAATTTGGAGTTCTTATAAGGCAGCTTTAGAGGTGAAATTTCGTTAAGTCTTACTTTGATAGTATTATTTTATACCGTCTATGATTCAATTTAAAACTTGGGCATCTATTCATATACCAAATCATTGTTTTATTAGCTGTAACATATTTAATTTCGGTCACTTTGAAGGTTAAATATAATCAAATCGGAGATTGTTTAGGTATTTAACATTAAGTTTTATTCTGATATAAATGAGATTGCAACTATATTTTTTTAATTCGTAAGCTAATATTAAAAAGTATCTAAATTAGGAAAGTCATTTAGGAGTGTATGAAATCAATGATTTTATGTGATAAGGTTGACTTTTGTTTTTAAGATTCCGTCCGTAGCCAAATGGCAGATACGGTACCCTCAAAGATTTTTTTATAAACAAAATTATTTTTGTTACAAATTATTCTTGTATGAACAGCTTCGACTAAAAGCTGGGTTCATAGTTCATTTGTCACAAATCATTTAATGATCTATCTATCTCTTTTTTATTTGAGTTCTAATAATATAAGTAAGTAGTTGTCTTCTGATCTACGAATCAGAATCAGCAGTCACTATATAAACTACAGAATAGTTAAAAGTTGGAAGGGATTTTTTAGCCAATTATTTCCACATGAGACTTTAAAATTATTGTCTCGGAGTCAGAGTACTTTTAGAGGTTTTTTTTTTTATTCTACATTAATATATTTCTATTTACGTTTATGAATTCATCAGATTCATCACACCAAAGAAGCATTAAGAATATTTTTTCTACGACAATCTTAAACGCCATCCGGAACATATATTTGGAATAGATGAAATAAATGGCTTGATTGAAATTAATACAAATCTATTGTATAACCTTTCCACCCTTTTTACTATTCCGTGGATAAATCAGTGACGCTCGAACCTCCGATACAAAAGTGTCAATTTATGAATGCCGTTGTAAATTGGATCGTATTGTAATAGTGCGTTGGTAGTTAATCGTCAAAATGTAAGTAAGGTTATATAAGATTTATCGATGTTATAGATATTTCTGTAGCCATCAGTAATTTTGATTGCGAATACTAATATTGTTTATGCCTCTTGACACGTAATAGAGATACCCATGAGCTCAGACTGTAGTGCGAACGAGATAGCAATATAACATTTTTTATTCATACAATTTTAGCAGTCCACGTTCGTTATAAATCCTTTCCGGTCATATCTATTACATCGATGTGTGTACTTTGGTTAATATTGTGCGGAATATTGGAGAATCGCTACAATACCTCAGCAATAAGTGCACTTTGAAGCGAACAACGATAGAACTTATTTATATCGCGGTAAGGATAAAATTCAGATAGCAAGGTAAGGTTTGAGATTATCGTTGAATTAAAATAATTCTGGGTGTAATTTAATTTGCTGTTTTCTACGTTAAATAAAACATATATTAATTTACTATAGTACTAATATATACATACAGCTCAAACCAGATTTATTATAATATTCTTTTTAATCTTAGGTAGGTATTTGCTTGGCATTTATTTTTCTTAGTTGAAGTTAAATGTACCTACTGCTCTTTTGAGTAAATGTCTGAAAACAGAAGGCAAAAATAGAAAAAAAAAACTATTTTTGTTAAGCTTAAATCGATAATATTACTTGTCATAAATTTATTACTGTATGTTAACGATTTTAGCCTAAAACTACCTTCTTCTCCATTGTAAGTACATATAGATAACTTATTTAATTTTCATAACATTGTTTAGAGTATAGGCATACCGTTTAAATAAAACAGCTCTTGTAGTATACATAGCTGAATATACATAGTATGATGGATATATAAATACTTATGTAATAATTATGTATAGAAATTGAGAGAATTAATGGAATTAAAAAGTCGACTTTTGAGAAACCACTAATTTCAAGTACAAGTATCTGAAGTTTACAGTTGAAAAAATATCACCTGTAGGCAAATTAACAAAAAAATTATACATACAAACCTTCCTCTTGAATCATTCCGTGATTAAAATCCGTTGAGTAGTTTAAAAGATCTAAGTGAACAGACAGCGGAAGCTACTTCCTTTTATACTATGTAAAGATAATATCAGCCTATCGACTTCAATAGACCATGTGGTGATGCGGTTGCCTACGAGGACGCAAGGGGGCAAATAAGGCTCAATGTACTTACCAATTATGCAGCTTCTGTCCCTTCGCTTTTGCGATGCGGCGGCGTTGCGGGTTGACCTTCTTAAAGGTTTTGATAACAAGATGATGAGAAAATGCGAATATTTAATGCGATGAAAATGATGCGGAAATAATTATGATTTTTATAAATGACATGGAAGAATGTTTGAATATGAATGAGATGATCGGAAAAGGTCGTGATTTTCCGAACCGCTTCGGGAAGAATCGTTGCTACTTAATTAATGCATACATTGAGCCCTTTATGCGTTCCCTAGCGTCCAATATAAAATATACTAAAACGGCGTAAACACCATGCGTGACCTCACAAGTCTATTAGGGTTGTGGGTATGCCCATCGTGCCCACAACGGTAGTTCCGCGCTTGGGCATTATCTCCCCCATCTAGCTGAACTAAATAATATCATATCCTTTCTGGTAAGGTTGGAGCAGCCATCAGAGGCTACCAACTTAAGTCCTTTAAAAAAAAATCATATTCTTTTCTAAAATTTATTTTATCGTATCGAAATGATGTGTTTGATCATTCAAGGGCGATGGTATGCCTATACTTCCTATACCAACATATTCATTGTTTTATGTTATTTTTGTATCAAATTTTATTGTAATATATAAAAATCTAGTGCCTAGATTAGACGATATCGCGGACTCTCAGTTTTATTGCGCGACTATAGCGAAACTGAAAGCGCTATGACTGTAAATATGTAGTACGTATAATAAGTACATTTAATTCGGCATAGTTATTGCATTTTAATTTGTATTGTTTATATCTTTTAGATGCTATTGAGAACTAGTTGTTCCACGCGGCTTCACCCGCAATTCCGGGATAAAAAGAACCCATATTAGTGAAAGGCTGAATATGACTTGAAAGTGATTTATTAACATGACTTTTGACGAGAATTAAGAAGAATATAGAATACATTGCTCAACTTGACACTGGCAAAATACAAACCGTGTGATGCAAAAAGAAAAAAAATGTAAACAAGACATTGTTTCTGATACAATCCAGTAATTATTAATTCCTTGATTTTAATATATTTTTATTACTGATGACAAAATGGTTCAGCTAACGACGTGCATCATCTAAAGTTTTGACGCGTTTTAAAAAATAATATCTAAAAGATTTAAACAATAATTATAGCACATCGCTATGTTCTTAGATGTAGTTAAGCACTAAAATGCCTTGATTGTGCTAGTTTTAGCTGGAGGAAACTGCAATGTCTACCAAAATTGCAACTTTTATGGAAGAGAAACGTTTTTAATTAACTTTTTAAACGATAAGGTCACAAAAAGAAAATTAAAAGTTATATACAAATGTTTTACATTGTTGCCATATTTACGCGGGTTTCAATAAACACAAATATAATAATAACACGTAATTCGTGTTTATTAATACATCCTTCGTAAATATACAATAATGCATAACTTGTTATACAAATTTAATTAAGGCTCAAATTCTGACAATTTGAAATTATTTTACAAAACATAATAATTTATTTAAATTTATGACAAAACGAAAAGTGCAATAATTCATCAACAATGCATTGCCTAGGCTAGTTTTCAAAGTTATGCAATACTAAGACCATGACGGCTAAGCTTTAGCTAGATTTAACTAGACTAAATATTATTTTTATATGTATACGTAAAATGTATCGTTTGTGTCTAAAGGGTACGGTCAGCAACGTAAACCTGAACGGATCCTTACAAAAATATTAAATTATCATGTAGAAATGTTAAGTCTTTAATTTTTACATTTGCATTTTTATAAAATAATACATGTACCTACACTAATATGATGATGACACTAAAATCCATACCTTGAATTGCAGTAGAAAATAATAATTCATCAAACTTTAAACTAAAAAATATTCGAAACTGACTAAGCAAAATTGGTCGAGTGGCCTTTATATGTGTTTTGTACATTTGGATCTGTTTAGCTACTTATGCTGCCGACTGTACTTCTTTCTACATTGAAGTTATAACACGAAAACATTTTCAATCTTATGTCAAATGTTTTCTTTGTTATATTCCTGTCGTGTGAAAGCACCATATGCTTTGCCAATCTGTTATTATAACCCACCTAGATATAAATGTTAAGCTAATTTGATATTTATAGTGCGGTAAAGAATGTTGAGCTTTGTTAATCAGATTGACAATGGACACAAACATTTTATCACAGGTTAATGACACGTGTTGAAAAGCTTAATTCAAGCGTTATATTACATAATAGTATTTTATAATGAGGAAGTGTGACGGAGCAAACTATATACCACAAAGGCGAAACAAAGTAATCATTTTTTATTTTTGATTAGTCATTAACCTGTCTCTTTTGTAAATTTAATCTTATCCCGTGTGATTATTATAAATTCTTATTATATTTTTTTAGACAAATAAAAATTGAAATTACATCGTTGATGCCCACCTAGGAAAGATTATAACTTGTATAAAAGGATATAAGGTCAATTTTCGCTTGGTATAATATCCAACACGCGATATTTTGATCTTGATGTAATATAATGTATCTATATGAATCCTTTACGCTCTCTCGTAGATTTTAAAGCCAAATACAGATTAAATGAGATAATTATAATATATTAATATAAATAGTACCTATGTTACGAAATTATATTGGGCCTAAATTATATATTAAAAAATACTAAAATCATTTGCTAAAATAATGAGTAAATCGCATTGCGTATTTAAAAATAGACGTAGTTGGAAACACCAGAAATATCATTTGTAAATGGTCATCACTGCTCATTTTTAATTAAAACAAAAATATACCTAGTCCCTAAGATATATCACACAATGTTAGTATTTATTTTTGTTGTATTTTAGTACACTTATCAGTTTTGATGCACAACTATACTGACCTAAGTGTTAATGTTATGAGTATTTAATCCATAAGTATGATTGGCTAAGAAATTAATTGGATCGATAAATTATTTTATTGAGTAGGTGACTTATTTTTGGTATATGTAATTTTTTCTCCCAATTCTATCATCTTATCTCCCTTCCCACTGGTTCAGGGCAGGTATTTACTTCTTATTTTACCTATAAATTCAATTTCAGTTAATATTTTATTACCTCAGCAGCTATTTGATTCGTTTTCCATTAACATCCGTCCTTCATGACCACCCACCAAATTAATATTTATTTTTTACGATGTACGATGACTATAGTAAACTAGTAACAAGTAAACTAGGACTAGAATTCGTTTATGTACCGAAATTTTTGACTCGCTCATTTTATAATACGCTAAAAAACCTTGTAAGTATGAAATTTCATGGAAAGGACGATGCTATATTCAGAGTTTGTTTATTTAACAACCAATCTTGAGCACCTGTCAATTGTCAAAAATTAAACTACCCATGCGTGCAAGTGTAAATGCGCGTAATTTCAAATATTGTTTTTGTTTCAAATTCTTGGTGTCGCACTTCCTGGCAGCGGCACCATCACGGATTTGAATTCAGTCTGTTGCTATTTTGTCCTTGAATATCAGATTTTGTACCGCCCTAGTTCAAAATTTATAACGGTTTTTAGCTGACCCTGCCAGGAAATATGCTTCCAGCACAGGGCCGGCTGATATTCGAGGACAAAATAGCGACAAACTTGGAATTCTAATCCATGATGGTGGCCGTGCCAGGAAGTGCCACACAAATTCTTGTACTAACCATGTACATTAACTTCACAATGAAAAAAAAAACAATATCATTCTAAGCCAACCCTTCAGTATCAGTTTTATTTTTGTAGAATGAATTCAATATGCAATTTTGTGAACAATTTATTTATTAAAGAATGAAATGCAAACATTTATTTCTGTTATTCCATCTCGTCAATCCTCTATCAACCTGTATAAAAGGCTTGTGACAGTTGTGCCACTTTATATTAACTGAAATTTATATAAATAGAAATCAGTAGGTACTAATTAGGGTTCCCAAACCAAAAGGTAAAAAACCCTTACGGTGCCACTCTGTCCGTCTGTCGCAGCGGTATTTCAGCAAACACATGCTATTGATTTGAAATCCTTATATCCATACAAATATAAAAACTACATATTGCTGTTTTTCATTGCAAAAGGAGCAAAAGAGATGTTTTTGACTACCAGTTATATCAAAATTCCTTAACGAACATAGTTATGCGTTCTGGTGTCGGAACCCTTTGTGCGCGAGTCACTCAGACTCGCACTTGACCGGCTTTATTTTTAAAATGGATGGGTACAGAATAAATAAAACTCATTTTTTATTGAATGGAATTTAAAATTTATTAAACCTACCTATCTAGTAATAATTATAATCTTCACATCTCTGTTACACGTTTGTATCACATGGATTTGAAAATTATTTGTTTATAAAATACCTACTATGATATTAGAAGCTTGAATGCATATTCAGTAGTAATAAATATAAAAATTAAAAACATAATTCATTTTGATCTCCTCCAGCGAGTGTGAACGCTCAATTGGTTTTCTACTACAATATCTATTTCTAATTTAACAATAATAAATTTGAAAGAATTTGTTGGACCTACCTACCTAAAGATTAAATAAAATTGAAAAGAATTAATTAATAATAATAGTATAATAAAAAAGGGTGGTTATTATTATGCGTACAAAACGACATCATAGCTAAAAAATGTAATGTCTAAACAAAATTGGTCCTAAAATAACTAAAACAAAATGCAAACTGTAATAATATGGGTTATAAATGTTGAGTAAAATAATTGCTTACAAACAAGGTTAAACACGAACTTAACAAGAACCACACCGCGCCTTCCAGTCAGTACGGAGGGCGGAATCAAATGAGTTAAATCAAGTACCTACTTGGTACATCTCAGTAATGCACATTGCACATACCTACCTGTAATACAGTCACTTAGGCTAAAAAAAAGGGGTCAACCTCGGAATTAAATGAAAAAAGCTGAATATTTGTATAATCCTCTTATTTTGGCGTTCTAAATGTTGACTCATAATGTCACGATATTTCCAAAAAAACTGATCGCTACCTTTGACCTTGAATATCTAAGGACACTCACACGTGACCTTTGAGACAACATTTAGAATGCCAAATTATAGATTTATACAATTATCCAGCCAGCTTAATCTATTTCATTGAGAAGTGAAACCCCCAAGGTGACTGGCACTACTGTAGTTATTCTATTTAACGAGCTATATTTACGTCATGTCATATTAACTTACTTATATAGTTTCATCCTTGTAGGATGACTCAGGTGACATTTATATAAAATGAACCATACTGATTTACAATAAGGTTCATCCGTTAAAAGTCCTTACTGTGATTCAGAAAATCCTTATTTGAATAACAATTAATACACAAACTTTAGTATAAACGAAGGTGTTTTAACCTCTTTCAAAAAAAGGAGGAGGTTCTCAATTCGGCTGTATGTTTTTTATTTTTTTAATGTTCACGCATAATTTTTTTGCTTATGAATTGATTTTAATATTTCTTTTTGCGTTGGGTTTTAGGCCCATATTAATTTAAAGGAGATTTTACTCTTATTTTTAAAGTTGATTATTTTTTCTATATGTCACCGGTGTCATCCCGTATGGACTTTGAGACGAAAAAAAACCGGATGACAAAAAGCTATTATTACATAGAAAATAAAAGAGTATTTTTCATTTCCCTCGTTACATAAAATAACACAAGGTTAGTCTTGGTACACGTGTAAAATGCAATAATGATAAATGTTACAATCATTTTCGATTACACGTCAATATTGTGGCGATGAGATCTGTCTGCGGCGCCATTTTGTATTCTAAAGTACCCAAATATTAGTATCATATCACTACAATTCATTGGGATAATAAATATTTAATTTAAATGAGTGGTAATATTGACTCTTTACATAAATATTAATAACATAATTTTGGGCAAATTTCATAATGCAGAGTCCAAAGAAAATTACGACAGATTTCATCGCCAATATCGATCGCATTCGAATTTTACAACATTATAAGTTAAATATGTACCAATAAAGCGTGGAATAGTTATTTAAAATTTTACCAACAAAATTACACTCCATGTGATAAAGATTCTATATAAAAATAAATATGACTCTAATACACATCTAATTTTTATAAATCATTAGAAACACTAGCAAGCTAGACTACACTATGGCCACACAGAACATTTTGTTTCACGCCAATACTTACCTACATTACTTTGAGACTCGACAATCGACAAGTTTCGGTTATTTTTTGTGACAATTTAGAACCTTAATCCAGTATCGCGTCATTGATAAACAAATGGTATAGATAATCGACTCCATATTTTTTATTCATATTAGAATGTCTTGTGGACAATAAACCGATTTCAATAGTCAATCTACACAGTCGTGTCAAATATCAATCAACAATAATTGAATATTGGAATCGGGCGAAAATCGATTAACAATTACCACAATAAATTTGATTCGTAAGCTTGATCATTTGTCATTTGAAAGCGACTACCAATGTCAAATAATAAGAATGAAGAGAACTACATCTATTGCAAGTCGTCAGAGTTCCTTCACCGATATACGATTATTACCGAACGATATCAATCAAACCAACACAAAATGTGCCGTGCCGACATAATTGTATAAAATTGACCATCGAACAAAGCAGAGTGAAGTCGTTTAAAATTAAGTTTTAACAACCATATTTAGACGATTTAAATTAGTACAAGCGTTTTTCTCAAGGGAACCATATTAAAATGTTATACGTCACTGTACCCCGCGCGAGGTGTGGAACATCTATTTGAATATTGAGACAAAGGCGGCTGTGGTCATATTGCTTCAGTTTACGATACACGACGCTCGCTACTACACACTTAAAAATAATGTTGATTACAATTTGAAAACACTACTTAAACCTAATTCATATAAACTATGTTAAATTTGTTATGTACTAATATAATATACCATTAATAAAAAATGAAAAACTATCAAGATTATATGATTATTCTTCTTTTTAGAAATACATATATAATAAATATATTTGAAATGTATTTAAATTTTTTTAAATAATGCTTGTATAAAATGCCTTGGTATAGTAATAGAAAAAATGTTTTAACTTTACATGGCCCAGGCGAGTGTGCGCTGTCTATATTGACCCAAAAGACGGTACTTGTAAAGGAGGAAAAGATATTTGTGGACCTCCAAAAATAAGATACATGTACATACATTAGTACTACACGCAGACACGAGGCCATTGATTAGATTTCAATTAAAAACTAAATGCATTATTACCAACACCTATTAAGTGTAATTAAATCCTAACGATTACATGGGAATGTTAACTTAAACTCAACCAGTACCTTCGTTTGTATCAATACGGTGACACATAATATTTCGCACGCTTTTGTATCCCAAACTCATAAAGCTATGAGCATTCGATTCAAAATTGTTCATTTGACGTTTGAAAACAATTGAATGCTATCAACTATGTCAAAGAAACGTCAACGCTACACAATCAATTGTCTTAAGAAAGTTAACGACGAGGCAAATCTTACTACAATATCGTGTTGTAAATTGTCATCCCTACTTGGTAAAGCCAAACTTGAATGAAATACGAAAAGCCACAAATATATCCATCCATATTATTCGAAAATATTTAAATGAAGGTACACTAGTTACGGTCATATAGCAAGTTGTAATACATCAATATTGGTCCTTTAAAGTGGCTACATAAAGACGTAAATGCGTTGTGCTGTGTAAATGAATGTAGGGGGAAGTCAGGCGAGAGGCGTGTACCTATAAAAATATCTATATTAACAATAACAACTCCCATTTGCAGAACGTACAATCGAATCATCATTAAATATTATAAATCTAATCTGAACATGCAAAAATGATCTGTTTGATATATGTATAAAACTAAATGCTACTTTTAAATATAATTTTCTCATTAGTTATATCACTAATATCGTAGCCTTGCTTCCACCAAGATATCGACAGTTTATTAAATTATATAAATTCTAAATTTCTCGAAAAAGTTTTAGTGTTAGTTTTAGTAATCGTTGGTGAAAGCACGACCACAAATTACATCTCCACGACACAAACCTCGTAAATATCTAATAGTAATATTTTACTTTGTTGTATGTTCATTTATGAGTAAAAGCAACAGGTTCACTAATACAATGTCTTTACTATACTGGGTACCGAGTGTCTACTTTGACATGGCATTTTTTCCAAATCAAATATTATTATGGCCAAGTCTGAAATCACAAGATAGTGGTTTTTTTATTGGGCTAATAATAGTTTCCACAGGTGAACTGGTTCAGCATAATGAACCCAACTTACACTATTTACATCGTAGCTTAGTGCGAGTGACAGTAGCCAGAGAGATATGAAAATTAACCGTATGACATCGCAAAAAGGTTCATCTGAACTTTATTGAAAAGAGGCTTTTTTCATATCACTCTGGCTATTGTCACCCGCACCAAGCTACAACGTAAAGAGTGTATTCGAATGGATGCAACCTCAAAGAACGTCTGTGTGAATTCACTAAAATTTGATAGTGATGAAATATATTTTCAAAACAATTGAGTATTTTGCCTATTGAAAACTAAAACAAATACGTAGGTGTCCGAGATATACTCACGTTTCCTATAGCGAGATGTGTAAATCCAAATACAAAAGCATAAAATCAATAACACGTAACACTATAATTTGTAAAATATTGCTTATATTGTAGTCTTAAACTATATAGTCATGATTTCTATGTATTTACTTTGCCGCTATAGTCATATATAAACAGGAAAATCTGCGTAGATAGCATCTATTTTATAGCTACGACGTACAAGAGAGTGGCAGTTAGTTAATTTCAAAAATCCTATTTCACGCATTTACGATCCAATAAATTTTCCAGAATAAGTCTCGCTCTTCGCTAAAAATATGTATTCTATAATTATTATCATGCGATATACCCCATTAGACCCCGTCGTTTCCACATATAAAAATATCAAGGAAAGTATATTCTCATTTCGATCTCGATCAAACGTCGGTCGCCCTACTGGTGGTTCTGCACGGGCGTCTGGCAGTAGGGGCACTCTGTGGTGTCGGCCTCGCAGCCCTCGCACAGCACGTAGTGGTTGCAGGGCGCCAGCGTCACGCTGCGCGGCTGCTCCTCGCACACCATGCACTTGGTGGCCGTCTCCAGGTACAGCACCTTCTCGATCTCCTCCAGGTCGGCGCGCGTCTGCGCCTGCAGCGCCTTCAGCGCCGGCAGCGGCAGGTGGCGCAGCTCCCGATCCCGCCTCCCCGCCCGCGCCGCCTCCACCTCGCGCCGCAGCGTCATCGCGTGCGCCAGCGCCTCGTCGCGCTGCCGCTCCGTCAGCGCCGCCTTGCGCTGCGCCTCGTCCGCCTCGCGCTTCCACGCCTCGCACGCCGACCGCGCCTGCGCGATGCGCTCGTCCCACCGCGCCACCGCCGCGCGCGACGCCACCACCTCCTCGCGCAGCCGCGACAGCTCCGCCGGCGCCGACGGCGACGCCGACGCGAACTCGAACGTGCCGCCCCCGCCCCCCACACCGCCGCCGAAGCTGCTCGGCTTGATGCCGTGCGAGTTGAACAGCCGCTCCGTGTCGTTTGTCGCGTAGCGCAGGAAGGGCGGCGGCAGCGGGGAGCCGCCTGGCGGGCTGAAGCCGCGCAGCGCGGCGCGCGCCTGCGGGATGTTGACGGGAGCCGAGCCGCCGAGCAGCCCCTCGCCGTCGGAGAGGTCGCGGTCGAGCGAGGCGACCAGGTTGAGCGGGTCCTCGAAGTGCAGGTCGTCGAGCGCGTTGCCGACCACCTCCTGCAGCACGGTGGCGTCGAAGGTGGCGCGCGGGGCCCACACGGGCGGCGGCGGCGCCGGCTGCGGCTTGGCGTCGCCGAGGGCGCCGAGGGCGCGCGGCAGGCCGCCGGACGCGCCGCTCGAGGTGCTCGCGCACTCGGACCCCTCGCCGCTGCCGTTGGTGTGGGTATGGGCCGTGTGGCCGGCGAGGGGCGCGAGGGGCGCCAGGGCGGCGGCGGGCGAGGCGGCGCGACGCTCGAGGCCGGCGAGGAGGCCGACGGCGTCGGTGGCCTTCTTGTCGGGCGGCAGCGCGGAGGACAGCAGCTCGGCCAGGTTGGTGCCGCACTCCAGCGGGCCGCCCAGCTCGCGACCGCCGCTCATATCTTCCGCTGCATGTGTTAAGTTATCCATTATACACGACATGTTTTTAAAAGTATAGTTTAACCGTATTCCAAATGGATGTTAAGAGTCTATTGTAGTAGTTGTAACTATCGACATTCATAAGTGCCTTATATTTAGGGCCTAAACTGAATAAATGAGTTTGAAAAAAATGGAGTAGCTCGTTTGAGGGCAAATACTCACGTTCGACGTGCGCGAAAGCGCAAAACAATCCTCTAGGACAGTAGCCGGCTTGTTGGACATCGTTACATTTTGTAGACTTATATATTTCTGGATGAAATTGTTGTTCTGTCCGTGTATGACAGTAGCCGCAGGCGTCACCCGCTTCACAATTACTAGGTTCACCCCACTCCTCTCCGTGCTTCACATTAGGACAGGGCGTACTACGATATTTATACTTTCGTGGAGATCTACGCTTATCCTGAAAACGACAACAAATAAATAAGTTACCTTCTAAAACTTTACGTACAAATACTTTATCTTAAAAGAATTTTGTCTACTTACTTTACTATTGTGATATTGTGGGCAAGCATACCCTTGTCTACATAACCTAGGTGGTCTTTTACACGATTCCGTTTTATAAGATGATAATACATAATTTGTATCTGGAAAAATACATACAATTTTAAAATAGTATTATTTTCAATTTTACATAATAAACTTCTTCGAGCAACACTTTCTGAATACAAACCTTGCCACTTGGGGTCTTCATTCATTAAATTTCGTTCTCTATCTAATGCATTAGGCGCTGCGGCGTCCCCGTCAGCGCCGTCTGGGTTATCTAGCGCCTGTAGTTCCCTAACGTCGAGGACGGGCGGGCGGAGGTCTGGCGCGCCGTGAGCGAACGCACAGTGCGCCCCGTTCTTGGTGCAGAGCCCTCTCGCGTCCGTGTCGTGGACGCACATACAAGTCTTGTAATATCGCAGGTGGTAGCGACGCTCCGTGTCGCCCGCGGTGCGATGTAGGTAAGGGCATCTGTTCAATCAAATTATTGGATACTGTTTATATGTTGATTCAAAGTATTGGTTAATGATATGACGGGCCAGTTGGCGCAGTTGGTTAAAACACCACCTATTGCGCCGCAGGTCGTGGGTTCGATTCCCATCCAGGACAAACATTTGTGTGCATGAACATGTCTGTTTGTCCTGAGTCTGGGTGTAATTATCTATATAAGTATGTACATATTTACAAAAAAAAAAGTAGTATATGTGGTGTATCAGTCATCTGGTTTCCATAGTACAAGCTCTAGTTAGTTAGTTAGTTTGGGATCAGATAACCATGTGTGAAAAAAATATCCCAGGATATTTTTAATGTTACATTAGGACAATGATAATCCACGAACGCCTTGCCAGTCTTCTCAATTTTAACTGTATTCTGAACTGGTGGTAGAGTCAATAATAAGAGTAATAATTGTAACTATCAACATTCATAAGTCTTATTAGGACCTAAATTGAATACATGAGTTTTGATGGTTCAGTGTTTAATATATCCATCGCAGTAAATTGTTTCATGTAAATAAGAGTTATCATAAAAAGAACTGACAGCTTGTGAAGCAACACGGAATTTGCGTTAGCAATGGTTAACATTTTAAAGTTACGGACATGTGTAGTGAACATGTCTGTTTATTAAGAGTCTGGATGTAATTATCCATAAAAGTATGTATTTACAAAAAAAAATAAAAAATTTATTGAAAAATTACAGATTCAATAAAAAAATTATGAGATTTGTGTTGCTAACTAGCTATCAATAATTTTTGCAAACCTAAAATGTAATTGTAAATATTTACATAGTTAATTTTTTTTTATTATGTACTGTAGCATGTATTTTTTACTTAATTTGTAAGTAGTATATTATTTATTCTATGACTTAATTAAATACATTTTGATAATCATTGTAAATAACAGGTATAAAACATAATTAAATTGTTTGTTATGATAAATGGTAAGCTTACTAAAGAATTTATACATGTAAAGTGTAAAGCAAATAGGAAAATTATTTTTCCACTTTGTTCTAGCTAGTGCACAATTTATATCCTCCTTAGCCTAACCTAAACAACATAGAGATTATCAGTCTCAATATGAGATGGTTTAAAATAATTTGTAAAGCCTGCCGTTTTTAAGATAGTCTTGGCTCTTTCTGTTATAATAGTAACAATAAAATTTATTTAAGTAATAAACTTTTGCAGCAATTATTACATAAATGTTAAAAATACAGTAGGTACATAAACAATATTTTCGGACAGACAGACGACAGGCGCACGAGTGATCCTATAAGGGTTCTGTTTTTTTTTCTTTAGAGTTTCAGAACCCTAAAAATTTTATAAATGCTTGAATATAACATTTATAGCTAAATAGAAAAAATGAAATTGCATGGAAATAAAATATTAAGTAGCATCAAATTGGCTAGCGGTCTGTAGTTATCATGTAAGAGAGTGACAGATGTATTTAAAACCCGAGTTTCAATTCTATTTCTATTATTACCTTACAAAGATAAATGAACACATTTGTTTTATTCAAGTATATTCTTGACAATACCATTTATCCTGTAAACAGAGCCCAACAACACTTGTATTGGCTGATAATGATTATAATATAGATAGTATAAAGGTGAAACAATAAAAACTAATAATAATAACACTAAATCATATGTTTATAGGCTTAGGTTTTTTAATTATTTTTGATTTTTATATTAATGTTGTAAAAAAACTAATATTAAGAACTAATATAATTAAAGAGCATAACACAATATTATAAATGGGTAAGTTTGTGAGTGTGTGTGTGTATATCACTTCTTCACAATCATAATGCTGGACCAATTTTATTAAATTTGGTATAGAGGTAGCTGACACCCCAGAGACACATAGGCTACTTTTTATATTGTGGGTGACACTGCGGGGCGGAAAGCTAATACATATGTAAAGGTATAAACATAGATTATTAAAAAATCAATTATGCTAGCCAGGAAACAAACTTGTTGATTTTTTGCAAGTTATTTTTGCAAGGATAGGTTTCCCTATTGAAAAATTCACCAGTAGAGGCTCTTGAGATCCTTGTTAGCATAAAACTATTGAAAAAGTCACTGTATTGTAAAATTTCTAAAACATATTAACAAATATTTTTATAATATTATAGATATTACCTCCCATAAGAATTTTCATAAATTTAACATCAATAAAACCTACTTAATTTATATCAGATTATTATTTGTTAGTTACAATACTTGAAATAGTTACTCACATAAATCAAAAAATATGAGAACATAGTTTATGATATAAAATTGACTTACATTACATTTGCTCAATAAGTTTATTGTTAATTTAACAAAAAAATCTCCTGATTTATAATAAATACTACATACTACAATTGACAGTAGAAACAGAATTAGGCTGAAGTGTTAACAATAAATATATTACAAGTATTGAAGTTAGTCCACATCAATGGAAAACAAACAAACTTATAAGCTAAATATACGCTAAGCCTTCATTATAATCATCTGTTTTCATCATTTATCAATAGACATTATATAAATCAATATAAATCTTTGGCTTTCATAATATTTCAGTACATTTCCAATTTCTAAAAGTACATGATAAGCTATAAAACCATTAGTGAATTCCACTTCATAGTTCGCTTAGTTATTGAAAGGTCAGCAAACCTTACAACCTTTTGTCCTTTGTCATTGAGTGAATGCAGAGGTTATTTTTTCTAAATTTTATGTTTATGTCAATGACTCAAATGTGAGTCCCATTAAAATCTACTTGGATAACAAATACACTGGAAAACATTATAAAAATACCTATTATAAGAAGTCTTACTAATTAGGTACAAAGTAATTGAATTGCCTCAATCTTTGAACCATTTGAATAAACAAAATAATGGTTAAACTCAAGTTGTGGCTATTCAGTGCTACCTTATGCTATGATACTAAAATACAAAGATCTACAAAACAAAATAAGATGCCACAAAGACACACTATCTTTATTTGGTCATGTAATAATTATAATCATGGTAAACAATTTGTATTTTGACGCAAGTATAAACTAATATAGGTACAAATATAATCAAATATGATAATGCATGTTGCTTGCTGAAGATAATTCGATTGCTTGAATAGAAAACTGGAAAAACAAAGCAATGACACAAAGTATGTAGGTACTTACTCGTCGCCGTCTTCGCATAAGCCCGATGTTTCATTATATTTGGTACAATAATTATCAGCGCTATAATTGAACGATCCATCTCTTTTCCTAACTGGTCTTCGTCTTCTTTGATTATTAAAATGCCAATGAAAACATGTGAAAGGCCTATGTTGTGTACATTTATGTTGTAAGAACGACGGACACTGCTCCACTCGAAATTCCTTTAGATATCTGCAACACAAGATAGTGGGCTCGTTTTTAACACTCATACTTTCCACCACTATCACTTCGCACTAAATAACAACACAAAAACCGCAATTACTTGTAATGATTTGGTTTTTCTGTTTGAGCTGCTAACAAAGGTTTAGATTCCGACGGCATTTTGGAAAACTATTATTGCGCCTCTCGCGTCGCGCAGGGCACGCTCACCGACAACCAATTAAAATTCAATATAAGATCACGTGATCCACAGTATTTTAGAAAGGTAAAAAATGTAAATAAATAAGTAATGTACTATGTCTCGTAAATTTACACAACATTTTAATTATAAAAATGACCTTGAACTTATAATAAATTCTATCTCGACAAACAAACTATAATTTTGTAAGCAAAAAATATTAAAATGAAAGCTTCTTGACTGACAGAACTGTCACGTTGAATGTTTTCTACACATCTCACTCTAATAACCGATTTCAGCTTGATTAGACTGAGACAAAAAATAGGACGAATTTTTGTTTTTGTATCAAATACTTGTATTGTAGGTAACCACGAAGCATAAAAGCGGTTTTGTACTGCATCCGAGTCCGACCCGAATCTGTGAAAATGACCAAATTCGGATATTGCTTTTCGCACTACCTCCGATCTAAATCCGTGATCACGGATTCGTTGCCTGCACAAACTAACTAGGTACCAAGAGAACTAACGTTGTTGCCTGCCGTGCCGCGCCCGCCGAATTTCTCGGCCGTATACCCAAAGCCCCGCTGCCTCTCTACTCGTACGCAGCTCGGACTCGGTAATCTATGGACTCGGTTCAGAGTTAGACGCAGTGCGCGATTGTTCATACAAATAATACTATGACTACGAAATCGCCCCAGCTTCGCACGGGTGTACAAATCTTTGAATTTCTCGGCTTTTATGTACTATAGTAGGTACTATTATACATATAAACCTTCTTCTTGAATAACTCTATCTATTAAAATCCGTTGCGTACTTTTAAAGATCAAAGCATACATAGGGACAGACAGACGGGAAGCGACTTTGTTTTATACTATGTAGTGATGATAGTGATGATGAAGCACGTAGTAAGAAAAGATCAGCACGCCAAATAGGCAGAATATTATGGAACCATGAGAGCATTTTGTCACCTTTTATATACTACTAGCTGTTCCCCGTGGCTTCACTCGCGTTCCCGGAATAAAAAGTAGCCTATTACCGGGTATAATGTAGCTTTCTATTAGTGAAAGAATTTCTTGAATCGGACTAGTTACACCGGAGATTAGCACGTTCAAACAAACAAACAAACTCCTCAGCTTTATTTAATAGTAGGTATATAGATAGATAAATATTGATTGATATTATATTAGTATAGATAAAATGTCTCCACTGTCTCTTTCTTTTGCGTACATACAGAAGAACCATTCGAACCATCGTACTTGGTCGACCGACACTACATAGTCCCTACTACTTCCCTGACCCTGCCTGAGTAGTCTGTGGTCGATACCGACCGAGCCATGCCATGTGCGGTCGTACGTAAGTTTTAAATCAGAGGAAACCTTGAACTGTATATAAAAGGTACTCTGTGAACTGTTCATCGTTCTCGGTGCTCGTTTATTATCGGTTAATTGATTGGGACGATAATTGGAAATTCATTATATATATTATATTTTTACATAATAATCGTATTTTTTGTAATGACAACATTGATGATCGTTCAAATAAAACAAACGACCAATCATGTTAATTTATGATCAAAAGCTAGAACCAAAAACCAATCAGAGAAGATGCTTTTTGTCCAATCACAGATCAGAAAACTAGTTGTTATCGACCAATCAAAGGAAGAAGTAATGGCGTCAGTTTCACCCGCCATTCTCTTCGGCGCCATCTTGAGCATATGATCGATCATTGTTGTTTGACTCTCGAAGAGTTATTGTAATTTAGTTAGTGAAATTTCTATTGTTTTCACAAAAAGGTGTGTTATATCAGTGTAAATGTTTCATATGTTGATTTGACTTTATATGTTTAATAACAGCAAGCCATTGCTTAAGATATATTGATGCAACATCTAAAGTGGACCTCGATGTCGACATAATTGTTTATTGTTTCATAGTACTAACCATCAATTTGTACCTTTTAGCTTAAAATGGCACGTACCAAGCAGACTGCCCGTAAATCGACTGGAGGAAAAGCTCCCCGTAAACAGTTGGCCACTAAAGCCGCGCGCAAATCAGCGCCAAGCACTGGAGGAGTCAAGAAACCTCATCGTTATCGCCCTGGTACTGTTGCTCTTCGTGAAATCCGTCGTTACCAGAAATCTACAGAGTTGTTGATCCGCAAGCTACCATTCCAGCGTCTCGTGAGAGAAATCGCACAAGATTTCAAAACTGATCTGCGTTTCCAGTCTGCAGCCATTGGCGCTCTGCAGGTGGGCATCGTATTTATGTAAACCATCGTCTCGCGGTTTCGCGTTCTCGGGAAATTTATGAAGCCTATCCTAGCTAGGCTATCTGCATGCTAAATTTCATCACTATTGCTTGTGCCATTGATGCATCAAGTCAACAAATGAAACTCTTGCATTTATGACATAAGTATGCAAGAGCGAAAAAAAAACATTACTATAAATCTCATAATTTATTTTTTTCTCTTTTCATTTCAGGAGGCAAGTGAAGCATACCTCGTGGGTTTGTTTGAAGATACCAACTTGTGCGCTATACACGCTAAACGTGTAACCATCATGCCTAAAGATATTCAGCTTGCCCGACGAATCCGTGGCGAGCGTGCTTAATTTAGATTTAGGTTACTTTATGGTAAATTATTTGTAATTCAAATAGATGTAATTGCATTATCTTTTTTATGTCTCATTTAATTCATCTTTATTAACATTGTATTCATTATTGTAAGGAGGCAGCAGAACTGAACTTTTTTTATTAACATTTCTTAGTAAGTTTCTCTATGCGTTTATATGGGATTCTGTGAAATTAATATATTGGAATGTTAGCCTTGTTTTACAGTTGCACTGCCAGCAGCACAGTTTCTCGTGTAAGGGCATAGCATTATGTTTAATGACTCATGGTATATTATATCATAAGTAGTGTAATAGGCAATTTTGTCAGCCACATGTCTGTGTGAGAATTCTGCGTTTGGAAGTATATAGAACTAAGCACTTATGGATGTAATGAGTAAATTGGTGTTAAAATAAATATAATTAGCTCGTATATGTTTATTTTCCATACAATGCCTTATACACAAAAAATAACTAGGTAGGTAGTAATACTTATGAGTCACAATAATAATTAATGTTGCATCTTACTCAACATTTTGAAATTTTCAATTAATAATTCCTGTGTTCCTGGCATTCATGAATTTGCACCAGTGTATTTGTACATTTATATGTACCGAAAACTGGATTTGATCTAGGTAGAATTTGAGTAAGATGATAATTGCTTAGATATTTTTTTGTCTCTGACTTGTCCCTCAGAAAAAAATACTTTGATAGGGTTTTAATAAAGCCCATTGGTTCCATAATTATAAATGTAACCATATATCGATAAGGAACCAAAAGGCTCCGATTACAAAACCTATTGTTTTGTATTCTGATTTTAGGGTTATGGTTTCAAAATCAAAACTAAATTAAAGAAGGTATTGACATAAATACGAAAATCGATATTGTTTAGTTATAAAACAAAAAGAAATGCGTTTACCCGTGATTACAAAATACCTACATTACCAGTTATAGATCCCCTATTAGATTATTAGTGATTGTCATTCAGTACCTACCTAATAGATATGGAAACCTCGGCTGCGCGAGTCCGACTCGCTCTTGTCCGTTTTTTTATACCATGAATTATTTACATAGGTCATTCGATCAAAGTAGTAAGTAATATTTTGATGTAGAAGCACGGTGCTTTTGAGGGATAAATGTACCGATATGTAACAACATTTATTAAAGAAAGTAGCTGGCTCAGAAGACCGCGTCCTGCCCTGAAAATAAACTAGCTAATGTAGTGATAAATCCACTAATGAAGCAGTTCATGATCTAACAAATCATATTGTTGAAGCCTTGGATAAAAGTAAAAAATGTATTGCAATTTTCTTGGGTTTAGTCAAGACGTTTGACACGGTCTCTATAGGTACCTAAACTGATTGACAAATTAGAGATACTTGGAATAAGAGATAATCAGCTAAATCTGTTTCATAGCTATCTTACAAAATGTACCTACTCAGTGTGTTAAAATTGGTGAACAGATTAGTAGCGAACTTCCGATAGAAAATGGAGTTCCACAGGGAAGTATCCTTGGCCCAACTCTTTTCCTAGTTTACGTGAATGCAATGAGCAAAAGTGCAACATTAACTTAAATAGCAGTTGTCTTACAAATCGAAAAGATTCGATAGCGGAAAGATGGAGTGCGGAAGTTTCCGAATCCGTATCCGATATAGAGTGTTTTAAAATATCCCTGCAGAAGATGGTAACTAAGATGGTCCCTGCAACTAACTAGTCTTCCCACTCCCTAGTTGAGATAATGGGTAATTTGAACAATACAAATTAATTATACCTATTGGTAGTAGTATGTTGTAGTTCTACATAGTATATTATTTACTTTATGGTTGTAGATAGGTTAGAAGCTTAAATAAACCATGATAATTAGTCTTGAATGTAGAAAGTAAATAATTTTATTACGTTTTTGTGTGACATGTTGACGATTCTTTTAGTTATTAATCAGTAGATATACTACTATTCTTGTCGCAAATCACATGTTCACAAACATACAACCTATTACTGAGATGCAATTAGCAAAAAAAGTAATAAAATTTGAATTTCGCAGCTAACCCAAAGCATTCACCTTAATACTTGGAATAAAAGCCATATTACATAACAGGGTTTTATTTAAAAACAAATATCTATTCTAAAATTAAATTATTTAATAATATTCAATCTTATGTGAGACTATGACACAGCCTTAGCTTCCTGCTCCTCTAACTCCTTAAGTCTATTTTCAATATCCTCAACACTTATACCATGTTCTTTATTGAACTTGTATGATTGCAGCAGCTGTTCTTTCTCTAAGCCTTTAATTCTGTCATAGAGTGTTTTGTCAAATTCGAGGTCCATATCATTTTCTTCCCTTAAAATGCAGAAATAAATGAGAAATACTGAAACGCTGGCTACAACTGAGTAAGGCTGGTACCAAGGTACATTAGCATCAGGTTTGCGCATAATTGGTATGATTTTATGCTTTGATGCAGCACTTGTTGTGAATTTTACAGGTCCATTTTCACATGCCTCTACTTTGCTACTATATAATCTGCTCTTTGGGACTTGGATGTATTTCCTGGAAACATTAATTTGTATGGATAATAAGGAAAGAAATATCACTCAAACCAGGCAGAAGCCATATTTTCCAACTACAACATGTTACAGAAGATTTAATTTCAAGATGTTACTTAGTAGAAAATTGTGGGTAACAGATTAACTCCTTTTTAGCCAAAATATCACTAAAATAAACAAATTTATTTATTTATTATTCTACTTAATTTACACATATTTAAATCAGTTCAACAGCACTATTATGAAAAAGGTTAAATGGTTTAATCACCTGAAATAACTGAGACTTCTGTTCATTTTGAAATTAATTTATATTTTCATGACTTTCATTACCGATTTATGGAAAATAATGAAATAAATTCACTCACACTCACAGTAATGACAGTAGGTAGTCAGTCACAGTCAGGGCTAAGACAGCTCATACATTCGTTCTTGATCTTATGATTCGCTCAAACTTCATAAGTATTCAAGAGAAACGGCCCTCGCTATTGGTTGACAGAGCGGCCGCCATTTCGCTTTTATAAAACTACATTCAGTTCAATCTTGCCGGTGTATCTGGCAGTTTTGACAAATATTATCGTTGTTATTCCGTTTTGATAACGTTAGTTCTCTTGGTGGTTTTGATTACTTTATTTAGGTTTTAGAATTTTGGACTTGTTGTGGATATCTCTTTTGTGACTTGGAACTGTTTTACCGGACTCTGACGTGAAAAGCCTACCTGAAAGGTTACGTTTTCCGATTGCCAAATTATTACTATGGTATTTACCTACAAAGTGTTGTGTTTGTCATGCTGCTGCCAAGGAGAGTACATTATACAATTTTCCTCGGAATGACAAAATTAGAAATATGTGGCTCAACCGTACTATATTGCCAATTTGCCCTGAACTTGACCATCTCACCAAGGAACAATTTTAACATAGAAAAGTTTGTATTTTGAGCAGAAATAAAAAAATAAATCATACGAATCTGTTTTATTTTAAAATAAATAATCCAAAGATATAAGTAGTCTACTACCGACATAGTAACAGCACTAGCTGTGTCGATATCGACAAACAAACATCTCTGTCATGCACAACACTAAACATAGCGTCAGTAGCGCCACACTCTGAAACGTGTTGAATACTCGTAAACATAGTAACTCTCACCAATCCCATGTAGCTGTCTTATCTGTTGTGTATACAACATATTCTATATGATCTGTGGTCACAGTGTGACATTTCCAGGGTTGCCAACTCCCAATAATTCTTACCCCTAAAGCTCAAGTGAAAAACCCCTAAAATCGCAACAATTACATAGAAAACCCCCTAAAAAAAATCAATGTTTATAATTTGTAATTTCTTTAATAAAACAAAAAATACTATCAGAAAAAAACTAAATTATGTTAAATTATTAATCATTTCAAACATAATTTTATTTTCTTCTGATGATTCCGACTTTTTGAAATCGTACATTTGAATGTTGAATAAATTATATAAATTACATTAATAAAAATATTTTTGTTTAAATGTCATGCAGGACCTACCATCTTGCTTTAAAGTTTTTATATATACATTTAATGTAGGTATTTAATTAGCGTCAAGTGTCATTTTATAAAAGTTCAAGTCTTGTTAAAAATCACTTTTAAGACATAGGCAGATTATATTAGGTTTTAGTATATTGCTGGCGTTTCGTTGAAAACAAGTACCCACCAAAAAGTTAGCAGAATACTTGTAATGTTACTTAGAAAACTGTCTATGGCTAACACTCGAGTCAAAAAGAATAATGAGATCTTTTCATGAGTCAAAACATTGTAAGATCTATTATATCTTCGTAAACTCGTAGTAAAAAATTCTTTGTCTTTGTTCGTAACGTTCATATTCTGTACTAGATATCAATATTTAATTAAACAAACAAGTCAAAAAAATCCTAAAAAAAATCCCATCCCACTTATTTTCGCCCTAAATTTAGGGGGAAAACTCCTAAGTTAAACCCTGCGATAGAGACTCTGTGCTAAGGCAGTGGTCCGACCGCCGCCCGGCGAGAAAACGACTCAATAAATGTACATTCCGTGTGCAAACGAAAGAGATGCATATATTAAAAGTTGCTCTCTGAGTTCTGACTATTCACACTGCCGACGACGACTCGCTTTACTAGTTTTGTCGCTGAGCGACGAGCTTTCAAAAATAAACTCGCTCAGCGATACTCGTTCAGCAATGCTCGCTCGCTTGATCATCGCGGCATTGAAAGTAGGTTTGCACAGGACTAAGCGACCGCGGGCGAGTGGCGCGAGTAATCGCTCGTCGCACTACTCGCACTTGTACACTCGCTTATAGCCCGGCTACAAAACTATCGAAACTACACACTCGCTTCCCGCTGATCGCCAACTCGTTTATAGTTTCTAGTATGTTCTAGTTCTACTCGTTTATCGTTCATCGTCGGCGGTCGGACCACCGCCGAATACGGACTGAATAAATCAATTGTATTTTACAGTAGGGATGATCAATGAAGAAAAAAAACCTCGATGTTAAGCCTTCGATAATATTGACACATCGATGTTAAGAGAATAATATCGGAACATCGAAAAATTAAGCCATCTAAGATGAATTAGGTGTATTCGAAGTTGCTGACTTAGCATTAGTTCACCATCAGCCAATTTACACTAGATGTCACTGATTAATGTAACCGAATAAAGCTGAAGCTAGATAAAAAATATATTATTTAAAGTTTAAACTCCCAAAACATCGATGTTTTCGGACATCGATGGTTTTCTTTCGATATTTATGGTACATCGATACTTTTAAATAATTGTTAACATCGATGCTTTTCTATTATCGAACATCCATATTGTACAGACAGACTAGGGAGGAGGGGCGGGATTGCATCTCGACTCGACAGAGTGTGGGCCATAAATGATACATAATAACGGGCTACTCACACACCTACTGCATATGGCCTCGAATCTAGATTTAAGTGATTCGTGCTTTACTTCCGAAGATTCGCACTCATTTCCTCAGAGTACCGAAGAGCATTTCTTATTCTGCAAGAAATAATAAAATCGAAATTATAAAGTATTTGATTTAACACCAGCAACTGAATGGAAATAAGAGCTCATAATACTCCTAATCCTTACATTAAAGACATCGATGTGACGTCATATAATATTTTGACTTCCCTTACAGCCGTACTCAAAGACGTCAAATAACATTTAATGACTGATTAGAGTGAGATTTTAACAAATGTAGGTACCTCAAAAACTCCTCTCCCGTATCAGGTTCATTCACCAACCGATCACGTTCAGCAATAGCCCTTTCTCGCCTTTCAAGAGCTATTTTCAATCTACCCTCATTTATTAATTCCTGCTCATTATTTTCAGGCTTCTTAGAAAGTCTTGGTAATATATCTGTGAATCTAGGTTTCCTAAGCAAAGCCCAGATATCACACTTATCAGCAACGTTTTGTACAGCTTCACTAAGCGATGAACGTAAAGACCATACTTTAGTAACACCTGTATCCTATTTAAAAACGTTTTATTTAATTTGGTAAATGAATAACCTAATTAAATAATAATAATCGCAAATGAAACTTAAATGCTTATTATTGATTTATCTTTTAAAATATGAAACTTGGGTAAATATAAAATTTTCTCACAGACAACTTTCGTAACTCATTTAAATCTCTGCGGCAGGTTTTCACTTGATCGGCAAGGGCATCTCGACGTACCGTCTCTACTAGCAATCGGGCGTGAAGGTTCTCGGTCGTCTTCGTAAGTTCCGTTTGTTCTTCCGTAAGTTTCTTAATTTGTGATGTGGCATCGCGTATTGCTCGATTGATAGTCATTACCATTGCTTCCACTAGGTATAAAAAAATAATTATAACCCAATACCGTAATGACTGTATGATCGCAGTAATCGAACGAAGACTGATGATAGCTCAGTGGTAGTGACGTCGAATGCCGAGACAAGTCGAATGCCAAGACAAAAGTCGCGGGTTCGAATCCTACAATGATTATTTAATTAGCTTTAGTGCTTTAGGTGAAGGAAAACATAGCATATAAAGTTTAGCGATTCAAACTTACTTTCGCGCTTTTCTTTGAGTTTTTCTTCTATATCCTGTTCTTGGAGTTTTATTTTCTCGATAGTTGATTCAATTGAGTTTTCCATTTTTTATGTAATTTAAAGTCGTGAAAAATTATATTCTCTGAATTTTTCGAAGAAAAGTATGCCAGTCAGATAAGATTAAATTACCGCCAAAAAAGCGAGATCAAAGCCAAGGACAAATGAGTAAATAAACAGTACCAAGGATGTGAACATGTTGGATCTTTGATTTATGGTAATCGAAATTTAAATATTAGGTTTGGAGCTCGATAATAAAATTAGGTTGTCTGTTTGGCAAAATATGATTTGCAACTGGTACGTATATCTATTGATTAAGTACATTGGTTCCTTTTCAATAAATAACCCACAAGAACCATGCAAAGTACTCTCGTTTTATTATATTTTCAAATTATATTAAGTTTTTAGCTGAAAAAAAAAATTGTTTGTTGCATGGGCTACAACCATCTACAACGGTTATCTTGGTAGTTTGTGTGTGGCACATACATAGGTTAATAAATAGATAGATCTGTGGCAAAGAGAATGATCTGTGGTTTCACGGTTTTTTACACTGTACACTTTGTTATGTTATTTTCGTAACCCCGGGAAACTTGAAAACTGGTTTTTTAATTGCATAATGGAGAAACCAGACGCTAATGGTTTTGTTAGTATAAATTGGCCGAGTAAAAGTATTCCACATGGAGGCATTTTTCATACGAGGATTGCTGAACCCTCAACAGCTCAGCAAGAATTTCTTAAGGGTAGGTACATAATATGATAAAATATTCGGTAAGATTTACTCACATTTGAAATTGAAGGAAAGTATAGTCCGGTCACATTATCTCGAGACCTAGCGTCGAGACGTCACGTCGCGTCGGCGCTCTGATATGGTGCGCAAAACAAGCATCCTCTAGTAGGATATTAAATAAACAATAAGATTTCTTACAAAACAAATATTGTGTTAATAGGAGAACAATAGGAGAACGGGCGGGAGTTTCGCAATCCAGTGAGGTCTCGAGATAATGTGACCGGGTTGTAGGTTGGTACCCACAGATTTATAAACCTAAGTTTAAATTTACGCAATATTATTCCATCCAGTTCTATTGGATGAATCCAAACTGACATTAGCACAGCGTCGTAAGTCTACGTATAACCTTCGGGAAGAAGAAGCTCCCAAGGTAGATGCCAGACGTCAAGTCGAGATACCAATGGTCCGTCCGCGCACGTCACGTCGCCGCTCCTTATCAGCTATTAGAGAGTCTGGTATTTATGAAATGGATCCGTGAGTACCTACCTTTTCATAACCGAAACTGTGTGTATTTTTTTTTATTCATAGGCTCTCACCACAATCTTCATCATAATGTGTCGTGGTCGAAAGTAAGCACATACAGCCTAAAATGGAACTAGCTCTCAGTGCAGCTGCCGGAACACACTGGCTGTTAGTTGCTGCAGTATAGGTTACCTACTATAAGTAGTCTTTAGATGTTGGCGAATATTGTAAAAATGAGTGTTTGTAATAGATGCCTACCTAGATAGATTGTAGTTGGTGGTAGGTATTACGTATTACCTACCTAATACAAACTACCCTACCCAGCATGCTAAGGTTTACTAACAATAACTAATTTAAAAGTATTAAATTTGACTACGAAATTATAGAATAGATTTCGTAATCTGTTCAGTTATCGACCTCTAAAACGCGGCGAAGACCGTGACAAAATGAAGGAGAAGCTAGCTCATTCGATGTTGTATGGCGACACTCCGGATCAACCACAAGTACCTCCTGAACCGAAACCAGTTGCTAAACAAAAACCTAAATTACCATCTAACAAGGAGCAATGGAACGAATGTAAGAAATTAATTATTAGTTCTGTTGTTTCTGCCCGCCCCACGATCTTCCCCAATTCCCTGGATAAAAGTGTCAAATTTTATTAAAACTTTTGCATTTATATAAATAGGATGACCTCCTTGAAAAGTTATACCTATTCCAGACTACTCAGTAGTTTCCACATTAACTAATTGTTTCAGTGGTAACCCAAATTCGGGAAAGAGCCGAATGGCTAGCCGAGATGGAGTACCTCGGCGAAGCAGGCCCACACCGGGAGATAGTAAATGATCAAATAGCTGAGCGGATGCGAGCCCTCGATGTGCTAGGAATAGATAGTGAATGCTCATCGGCTAGGTCTACTGCAACTGGGTTCAGCACTTTGAGGAGTAGGGAGATTGCGCAGAAATGCAGGTCCGTAAAAGAAGGGAGTGTGAAACCTGGTAAGTAATAATGTTTAGGAGGTAGAAGAGAAGTAGGTACCTATTGAAAGATTTTGATTTACGCTTGTAAATAGCTTGGTTTTGTGTAGAATTCAATTATGTCGTCAGTTTTTACAATGATTTCAAAGAAAGTTCGCAAACTTTTTAATCTTTCAGTTAATTCCAATCGATCCACCAACAGTCAAGAGAAGCGTATGTCCGTACGAAGTACAGTACGTAGCTGCACTAAGGAAGAGAATGTTTCTTCCTATGGACAGTTAACCCCATTACAATACTCTGCTAGAAGGCGGGTATAACTGGCTTCTGACGAGTCTACTGAGAGCTGGGGCAAATGAAGGTGTAGAGCAGCTTTCCATGTGGCACCTCCTGGCAGAGCCACCATTACGGATTTGAGTTCCAAGTCTGTCTTTCTTTTGTCACTAACTCAAACAAAAGTTATAAACAATAAGTTATAATATATCAAGAACTAGAGGACTTAGCAAAGATCTGTTTGCACCCATTTGTCACTAAATACAAGATTTTAAATAATTAGCATTATTATATTTCAAATAGGTAAATCAATAGATGGTAGTAGCTTCAGTTATTTTTAAAATGACATTACCTACATTACTTTTACTGCACTACATATACTATAAAATTACCATGTGAAAAAGAAATTATCTATAATTAAATAAACAGTCTTTTATTCATCAATAACTATTGTTTTAGACACTTTTCTTTTAGATTCAGCAGGAACATCTGATTTCCTTTTCTTAGATTTAATTTCTACAATATTATCAGTTCTGCTTAAAATATTTTGTTCCAGACATTTAGGTGCTGGCCTGTCCAAGTCAAACACTGAGTACTTACGGACAGTCATCTTCAATGTGAAGTTTGGGTCATGAACCAAATCCATATGAGGTCCCTTCTTTATGTAGCTTATTGTAGAATATGCTGTATAATGAAAATCTTCCACAAGGTAACTTTCAACTAACAAAAATGCAATTACATCCTCCCCAAAAACTCTAGAGAAATTAGGCTCTTTGCCTTTATGCCTTAAATTTACTGGTCCTTTTAGAAACCAGGCATCTAGCAATTTTTGTGCAGTCAATTTTGTGTCTTGATTTTCTGCATTTTCTATTATAAACTTAAGTGTCAAACAATGGGTTTCAAGGCTTGTTTCCTTTAAATTTGGGTTTGGATTACAACAGACATCACACATTTTATTGCAATCAGTATTGCCCCAGTCTTCATCAAAATGTTCAGCTATTAATTGTCTCCTACATAATTCTCCATTAAGGCAATATTTGATCATTCCATATAAGTGTTCTAAGCTTCCCACCGAGGAAAATACCATTGTGCTAACTTTGAATATATCCTGCATTCTATACAGTGTAATACATTCTGCTCTCAAACCATCACGGCCTGCTCTCCCACTTTCCTGGTAATAGTTCTCCATTGATTTACTTATTGTGTGATGTATGACAAATCTTACATCAGGTTTGTCAATTCCCATACCAAATGCAACTGTAGCTACTATAGCCTGGTATTGTTTCTCATGCCATTTTATATGGACTTTAGAACGAGTTTCGGAATCCAAGTTAGCATGATAGCATCCAACACTTAAACCTCTTTTACGTAAGCTTTGAGTGATTTCTTCAGTATCTTTAATACTGTTTGTATAGATAATCCCACTTTCACCCTTGTATCTGTATTTCAGTAGTTTTTCTATTATTGCTATGCATTCATCTTGAGAAGTGGGTTTCTCTAATATTTTATAGAACAAATTGGGTCTGTTGAAAGTTGATTTAATTACTAAACAACCAGGAATGTTGAGAATTTTTTGGACATCAGTTAAAACGTGTGCTGTCGCTGTAGCTGTTAAGCCTAATATTGGCACATTAGGAAACATGTTGGATAGTATTCCAAGATATTTGTAATCAGGTCTGAAGTCATGACCCCATTGTGAACAACAATGTACCTCATCAATAGCTATCCTTTGTAGTCTGCCATCAGCAAAACATTTCTGTAAGTTTGACATGAATCTTTTGCTCTTAGCAAACCTTTCTGGTGTCACATATAACAATTTAACATCAGATTTTTTGTCTTTTAATAAATTTAAAGCAGCAGATGTCTCTTCTTTTGAACTGGAACTGGTGATGTGTTTCGCTGGTATATTTTTCTTTGTTAGAGACCTTACTTGGTCTTCCATTAGAGAAACTAGGGGTGATACAACAATGGTTATACCAGGCTTGACCAAAGCAGGCAGTTGGTAGCATAAACTTTTGCCTGCGCCAGTAGGCATAACTACAATTGCATGCTGCCCTGAGAGAGTGGAATTTATGGCGCTCAGTTGTTTAGGCCTGAATGAATCAATCGTAAAAGCTTTATTCAACGTTTTCAATACCTCATCAGTCCATTCGTAAGTGGTTCCAGCCCAATCTACGCTTGCTAAAGTGTCCGATTTGAGTTTGTTTATTGAATTCTTGAGTGATGTTTTCTTCTCGTGCAGAGTGCGTTGAAGATTTTTCCATTTTGCTAATTCCACATCTACTTTTCGTAATTCTTTGTCAACGGTTTTTAATTCTATCTCCAGTTCCTCACAACTCATTTTGTTTATATGAAACGTATCGTTTTAATCATAGACTACTTAGAGATACAACCGAATTAAATTCAATAATATTTTCATTTTACGAAATGCCGCAACAGCCCAGCCAGCAACTCTCAGTCAGCGTTAGGGATGCAAACGATACATCCATGTTTTTCAAACATCTATATATCGTTCATAAACATCGATATTGAAACCTAAATCTTCATGAACGATGTCAGCTACAACATATATCTCTCTTAGTCACAAGCGTAGATTTTTCTATTTAGTGTCTCGATCGCTCTGCAATACAAACGCCCGCAAATAGAAGCACTTGCTTCGCTCGCCTACATTGACGGCCATTGTTTTGTTTGTTGTTTGACGTTCACCATATCTGAGAAGTCACAATCAACCAGGAGAGAAACCGCTTACTGGGAAAAAATATTATTTTTAACTTCTGTGTTACTAAAATAAATACATACTTGTTTTCTGTTAAAATAAAATAATGATTATTCTTTAAAAATAATTAAAAGTAGTGTCTCATTTCTGCAAAAAAAACATCGATAAAAACATCGCTATATCGTTCATAAACTTCAATGTTTCTAACATCTATGTTTCACTTTTCAAAATATCGATGTTCTAATATCGATGTTTTTTATGAGCGATGTTCCATCCCTAGTCAGCGTCAGTGTTTGTCAAATTGACACCAAGGAAGGATTGACATGACACGATTGACAACTGACTGTCTGACCTGTCTGTCAGTCAGTTGTCAATAGTGTTATACGTAGTATTTTATCTTTGTGAAGTGTGAGCAAGTACTAGGGCCACTACACATTCTGTTAGAAAATCCCTCTCTTCTGTTAGATTAACGTTCGGTTGGAGCGCGAAATTCAAATTTTATCACATTTTTTGCAAATTGCAGCTCAGTTATAGGTCGTATTCTATTCTATGTATTTGGCTAACACGGGCTCAGCAATAGCCGAGCGCACTTCGACCCTGTTGGATCCATTGTGCTTCCCTAAGCCCTTTATTACTCTTCCGCTGGTAGATCAAAGAGTCCCTGTATGAACCTCACAGTCATACCTGCTTGGAGCTGCGCATAGTCATCAGGTGTTGGATAAGCCGTACCTAAATGATTTGCCCTACGCCTTGCCAGAGCGTCGCAGCTGCACAGTATGTGTAGCATTGACTCTTTATCGTCCATGCAGAATCTGCATGTGTCCGTCGTGCTAAGCTTCATTCTATGAAGGTGCTCATTGGTGCCAAAATGGCCTGTCATTGCACCAATGTAGTGCCTAAGTTGTGTTTTATTGAGATTTAAGAGGTTCTTAAAACCTTCTACCCTCGTGCTGCAGAATTTCTTGGAGTGGTTTAGGCCTCTTACTTCCTTCCATTCTCTAAGTTGTTCTTTTTCTGCCTGTGCATACAATGCCTGCTGGAAGGTTCCATGAGGAACGCCTACAAATGGCTCAGGGCCAATGAGCTGCATATTCGAGCCCGCCCTTGCTAGTTGATCTGCCTTTTCGTTCCCTTCAACACCTACGTGTCCAGGTACCCAGATTAGCTTGACGTTGTTGTGTTTTCCTAGTTTGTTAGTTAAGATTACACCTTCTTTGACTAGTTTCGAATTTACTCTGAAGGAGTTAAGCGCCTTCAGAGCTGCTTGACTGTCACTGAGTATGTATATGGTTTTACCCTTCACATTCCTCCTTAGCATTTCTCTAATGCTGGCGATTATTGCATAAGTTTCTGTCTGGAAAACAGAAGTATAATGCCCCATGGGTTGACTGATGCTGCAGTCATTGGACCAAATCCCTGCTCCCGTTCCTGACACCATTTTGGATCCGTCAGTATACCATATGAGATGATTAGTGTCGTTTCTGGGGTTGAGTCCTCTCTTCCACTCTTCCACTAGGTCGTAAGTTATCAACATCTTATTTGCGACAAGAATGGTAGTATATTTACTGATTAATAATAAAATAAATCATCAACATATTCCTCCAAGTTATATTAGTAACATTTTCATGAAATAGTCGTATGTCAGTCGCCTCCACCTTAAGGGAGATGCTTCGTAGCCAATCACATGTTGACAAACATACGACCTATGAGGCTATGAGCTGAGATAAGCATTTGAATTTCGCGGCATACCCGAAGCATTCACCTTTCTCTTGGTTGGTCCTTGGTAGTAAAGTTTGTGACAAAGTTCTAAAGATGTGAGTTCTGAAGATATTGTGAATATTTATTTTCAATTTTAACAGTAAACAATATGTGGGTCAAAGTTCTCATAATAATAATAATGTAAGTGTGTTACGTTTTGTGTGTGTAATATGCCAAATGATTATAATTTTGTGGAATCACTAAACAATCACTGCAAATATTATTTGTATTTTATAGTACTTGTTACCTACTTGTTATATAATATTATTAACCCGATAGTCGTGTAAACAAACGTGTGTGCGTATGTATGTTTTTACTATTTAGCTCCATAGCTACTGAACCGATTTTTAGTAACAGAGGTTCTATTTACCTTAGAACCTAGAACCATCTTCTAAAAATACAAAATTATGTGGCTATTCATAAAACAAGTTTAAACCGATTGCGAAAGTTATATATAAAACAAGGTATTCTGAGAAATAATTACATAGTGTTTACTGATGATAATTAGGTATTTACCAGCTTTTTAGTATACTTTTTTAATTCTATGGTATTTACACTTTTATTTTTGTATCCTTTGTAGAATCGTTTGGCACTAGTTTTAATAATAGCCAAGAAAACATACTTTTCATCCTGGGAAAACATTCGATCCCTCGCTCGGGATCGTGGGTGAAACTGCGTAATGCAAAAGCTATTAATATCTATACTTTTTAGCTTTCTTAATTTCACCAGTTGTGAAATCGCGGCCCTTGTCCTGGCAAGGGGTGGTTCCAAAGGGGTTCGTTTAAAGAATCTACAGCAAGTAGGAGGAATAAGTTTAGTTGGTCTTGCAATTTCAAAATTGAAAGCGGCTGGATTACATGATATTACTATTTCTACTGATCATCCTATGATAGCATTAGAAGCTATGAAATGTGAGTATTATAAATACATATAGTTTAATGCGAAGTATTTATTTTCATACTTAGATATATTAATTTTTTTATAATTAAAAAAAATACATAATACACACTCCTTACTAATGGCCTAATGGTTTTAAAATGCCGATATTTATTGTACAGTACGCTATTTATTTTCTATGCAGATAATGCTACAGCTTTTCATCGAAGTCACGTTACGGCCTGCGATTGGGCACCATCAATTTGGGGCGCCGCAGAATTTCTCATTCACAGACCGGAAGTAACCATTTTAGTGTTAATTCAAGCAACATCTCCGTTCATTCGATCGTCACATATTCGTGAAGCTGTAAATAAAATGAATCATCCTATGCCTTTTGATTGTGTATTTTCAGTTACGAGGTAGGAATATTCTAGCTAGAACCTTTTTAATTTCATGCGCCAATTATAGGTAAGCTACCACCACATGCTAGGTAACGTAACATCATGAAACATGTACGGTTAGTGCAGTGGATTTATGTTCGTAATAACCTTAGAATAAGAAAATACATAAAATAACAATTAAACTTGTAACACGAACGTTGTCTAAATTATAAATTTTAATACAAAAAAAACATTCTTTTAAATAAGCCATTACTTATAAATAAAATTTTAATATTGCTTTGGTGTATAAAAATTTAACGACATTATACATAAAACTATCGATTTCAGAAGTTTCAAGCTTCGCTGGCAGTTAATAAATGGGAAATCAGTGCCACTGAATTTTGATCCCTCCTCCAGACCCAGAAGACAAGATTGGGATGGAGAATTAATAGAAACTGGTGCATTTTATATTACTAGAAAACAACTAATATTGTCGGGATATTTTCAGAATAATAAGTATGTAGCATTTTTGGATTAGTTAAGCTGGTAAATTGTTTTTAACCGCTGAGCTCACTCACCACTCCCAATGACACAAAGATGCTGCTAGTTCCCTTTTCAAAAAGGCACAAAAATTCACTTTTTATTTTGAACTTTTTACAACTGTTTAGCAATTTCTTATTTTATTGACCTAGAAACACTGTGTTATACATCTGTCAGTAAGGTAGGTGACAAATAGCAAATTGGCAATGCCAAATAATTGTTAAATTGTTTACTTACCAATCAACTATTGAAGTGAATCAACCACGTAATGTTTCGATACGAACGAACGCGCTGAAAAATAATTTAGTTATTACTGTGTTAATATATCCAATCAATTTATTTCAGCTGTACTACAGTGGTTGTGTCAGCAACTGAAAGTTTAGAAGTGGATACTCACTACGATCTTCAAGTGGCGAATGCCATAGTGAATGCAAATTTATTTTGATTTTAGGTACCTATGTAAACTTGTACGACTTGGCCATACTATTTCTAGTTAAACAATCCAGCAAAAGCAGTGTTCTCCATCTACTCAATACTTTCCCTTATTACAACCGAAAGTTATTTTTTCTGAGATAAAAAATGTAAAATAAATTTTAATTTACATAACCATATTCGATTACCTACCAGCTCGCTTACTGACACACTTTTCAATATTTTCAATACTTATATGTTATGTAAAATGATTGCTTGATTACATAATTATTTGTCAATAAGTTAAAATTAAAAGTGGTCTAGGATTAGCATTTAAAAAGACTATTACAATCGAAAAGCAATCGAAAAAACTACATACTTTGGTGGCTGAATAAAATTGATTTCTTTTATAGCCATGAAGATCATATTGTTCTAAATTTAAACATGGATTTTTTTACTAGATACTAGCTGTTCCCTGAGCTTTCACTTGCATTCCTGGGATAAAAAATAGTTTATGACCTATTCTCAGACCTACCAAATATACCAAAAAAAATCCTAAAATTGGTCAAGCCATTTCAGAAGACTTTAGTGACAAACACTGTGACTGTGACACAAGAATTTTATATATACATATTAGATTATAAGATGTTCTTTCTAGAACTATAGTCAAACCACATACTTGTTACCTTATATTGTAGCTTGTTATTTGTTTATTCAGGTGTTATTTAATTTGTTTGTAGTCTGCAGATGTAAAATATTCTCTGGAAATTCTTAATAACATAATTCTGAAGGTTTTGTATGTAAATTGTATAAACTCTAGTGCTATCTGTAATATGTCTGGGTAGCACAAGAGGCAGAGCTTCATAAATTTACTGAATCATATATTTGTATGCAATAAAAAAATATTATTATTATACCTACTGCTATAATCTTAATTACTACTTTAATTAATTGTTAGTAGGTTTGTGACTTCAAGACATGCATCAACAACTGAACAGATTTGAATGAAAGGCACATAGATTTATCATAACCTAGAATAGAACATTTATGATACTTTTTATTCCAAGAAACAACTTTTCTAGTATTCCAACAATAATGTCAAAACAATATACTTAATCTTTATTTTTCAGATTACACTATGTCAACTACTGTGACTACAGTAACATATGAAGACTTGGAATCCACTGATGTAATAAGCGTAGAACTAGTACCGGAACGTAAAGGCCTTATATTAAAGCACTGTGAGTACTACGTGAGCTCACGGAGACATGGTACAACTGTTACGAGGAGATACAATGAGTTTGTGCAGCTACATGATGTGTTGTATGCAAAGTATCCGTATCGGTAAGATGTTTGAAGCTTTATCTAATACCTTTAAACAAGCAATTCTTGTATATATGTTAACGAAAAAGTATCTAATCTGTCATTGTATATATTTCCTAGGAAATCCATACATTTCCTAAATATCTATCGGAGTACTACATTCGGTATATTTGTAAGGATAGCGGTATTTGGGGTGTTGTAAGTGAAAGGTACTTTTGTGCGAATACTTGCTATTCTATGCAAAATAAAAAATATAACCCCAACCTATTTTTTTCAATAGTTTCTATATATTTCCAAGTATCATTATTGTTATAATTTCCTAGGGGAAATACACAGGAATTGTATACAATTCCTATATTTCATACATTTCCGGTAACATATATATAATCTGAATCTCGGAAACGGCTCCAACGATTTTCATGAAATTTAGTATGCAGAGGGTTTCAGGGGAGATAAATCGATTTAGCTTAGTTTCATTTCCAAAAATGATGATTTACCAAAAAAAAAATACTGAACAAAACTCGGTCATCCAGGTACTTTTATTTATATGGACATACTACAGAAAGGCAAATAGTAGGTGTTTGTGATATAGGCGCATGTCATAGGCACTCTCTAAGTTAATATTTAATTTACACGTAATAGAATCTGGTATAGTTTGTGGAAATATATTACAGAAATTTTCATGTACGTATATTAGTTATGGCATACATACATACCAGACTGTTGTCTGGTCTGACCTCATAAGTGAGATAAGCATAACACTCGATGATAAGGGGCCTATGTTAAACAGATTTTGTCATGTTGATTTTGAAATATTTTCCGGGCGCAGACTTTAGAAATAATCTAGGGAATTACCAGTGTGATTTAAAAATATTATTGTGTTAGATAGCCCGTTTATTGAGCAAGTATGTGGTATATGATATCCCGCATGATAACAACAGCTCCATATATTAAAAAACCTGAACGTAATGAGTAAAATGTACAGAGGAAACCATAGAGTGGGTAACAATCATTAAGGTCTGTGTTATCAAAACCGTACTGTACTTATACCATATTTATATCATTGCAGCGCTGTATGCCGCTTGCCACCAAAACGCGTAGTCGTAGGTGGTGGTAGCGAACGTTTCCTACAACGTAGACGAGCAGCGCTGCAGCGCTGGCTGACACTTGTCGCGAGGCACCCGGTCGTGGCACATGACGCTGACTTGAGATCCTTTCTCTGTGAAACCACCCCGAAGATAGACAAGCCTAAGCATGATGAGTTTATTTTGGCAGGAACGCAAGAATGTAGTCCGGTAAGTACGGAATTATCATCATTAAAACTAGTTGTACTCTATGGCTTTGTCCGCGTTTCGATAATAAAAGATTCTTGGTTATCTCCAGAGTCAAAAATCTATGCTGCTACCAGCGTAAAGAAAATAGACAGTCAGCTTTTATTTCGTCATTGTTATAAACATGGAGGGTGGACTGCCCGTCGCGTAGAATGGGTCGCGGGAGATGGGCACGCTCCGTATCATTCGTTGCTATATCAAGGGCTCCCTAAACCACCCCTATTACATACGTCATGCATGTCCCAACCGAATGAGTTCTCTGACATTTATGTATACCATTTATTGTTTCAAGCATACAATTGTTTGGAACATATTATGTAAGTATAGAATGACCCTAGAAAAGATTTTTAGACTGGCCATTTTGTTTACTAACATACTAAGTTGGTTTTCAGGGTGGAATGTCGACAGATGAGATGCAGACAGCGTTCCTAGCCGAACAAGAGCAGCTGCGGTTGGTACACCTGGGCTTGGGCAGGTTGGCGTCAATATTTGAGAAAGGTTGGTCCTTCGAGCCGGATCTCTATCTGTGAATGAGCGGTCCTTTTTGAACAAAATCTGATATTACTTTGTCGTTATTTTGTATATACGTTCCTGTTTTAGAATGAAAAATTCGATAATTTATACTTAAAACACTTTACGCGTCAAAATGTTGTTTTTCAAGTTTATCGATGCTTTACTCTAGTGGAAAGTCGGTGTGAAGCTGAAAGAGCAGATATTCGTGAGCTAGGCGCCGGACTGCAAGCATTATCGGGGCCTACAGTAGCTGATACCACGCGATGGGCGACTGTCAAAGAAGCGCTTGGAGTTGCTGCTGAGTAAGTATTTATTCTTATTTTTGATGGTATTTTAAACTCTCAATGTCTGGGGAAAAGAACTAAAATCATTTGTATTCACGTAAAATTTAAATCTCAAAATTATACAATTTTGTGCTCCTTAAAAATATTTAATATTATTCAAATTAATTCAAAGTGACGCAAAATTCACAATGTAAGTTTAAATCTATATCTATATACTAATAATAAAGCTGAAGAGATGGTTTGTTTGAACGCGTTCATCTCGAGACCTACTGGTTTGAAAAATTCATTCACTAATAGGAAACTACATTGGTGTCGATTCTGTTGTTTACGAACTAAATAAATTTAATCTCACTATATCTCTTTCTAATAGTAAATATAAGAAAGGGATGGAAGCTATTTTAGTCCTGTCAGTTTAATCCGATCACATATTTCAACGTGAATTTAAGCGCGATCTTTATTGGTCACGACTATTTACCTGACAGCATAAAAATTATTAAACTGACAGCATTAAAAATGTTCTGTCTTTTTTCAATAAGTTTAACTTGAAAGAGAGGTGACTTGTCTAATATTAGTGAAGTTTGTAAACAACAGAATCGACACCATTATCTCCGAAGGTTATAGGCTAATTTCTATTTCTGGAACGCGAGTGAAACCGCGGGGAACAGCTAGATCATATTAAAAAAGAAAGTTAGTTACAATAAATAATACGTAAAATATAGAGTCTACAACATACGGACGTGCCCAACTGGCTACATTTGAAGAGAATGTGAAAAAGAAGCCAGATCTAGTCTAAATATATATGCTTTGTTCGAGAAGATGTCAATGTTATGATCGTGTTAGGTTGGCGTTAAAAATGGGCGAGTGTGGGGAATCTGAGAGGGTATTGGAGGAAGGTGCATGCGGATTAGTGGCCGTGGCTTTAGACGCTTTAGGCGCGTACCGCGAGCTTTGTGGGCGGCTCACTCGCGGCCTCCACGCCGAGCGCGCCGCCGCCGCCGCCGCCGCCACGCACTGCGCCGCCTCGCAGCTACTGCGGGACCGACACCGGTACGCGCTTACCTGCGCTCTTGAGGTAAACTACACTATTTATCTATACAATACTAATAAATCTAATTGAAGTGTCTGTTTATATGAAGTTGATGCATATTAAAAAAAAATATATATTTACATAAATTCAAAAGAGAGATCCACAAAAGAAAGATGCTTTGATGAGTGCTCAGTTTAAGAGTGTTCTGAACCTGTGGTAGAGTCAATTTTAAGTTGCGACGAAATTCCTTATTTAATTTTTACTTGGGGGTGGTAGCCAGTCAGGCGTACTACAAAGTACCCTGTCATCGTACTATAGTTTTCTCACGATGTTTTTCTTCACCGAAAGCTCAAGTTCATTGTAGAATCGAAACTGCTATATTCAACACGGCATTCGACGTCACCTCCACTGAGCTATCATCGCCATATAATTTTGAATTTGATGTCTCTATATTAGCGATGATAATATTATGTTAAAATGACCTTTGCAAGAGTAAAAATTGGCCTTTGCAAGAGTAAAACTTGGTCTTTACAAGAGTAAAACTTAGCCTTTACAAGAGTAAAACTTGGCATTTACAAGAGTAAAACTTGGCCTTTACAAGAGTAAAACGGCCTTTGCAAGAGTAAAACTTGGCCTTTACAAGCGTAAAACTTTGCCTTTGCAAGAGTAAAACTTAGCCTTTCATGTGTGACTATTACACTTGCAACGGCCAAGGTACCTCAAGTGTAAAATACATCTGAAATGTGAATGTTTTTCTCACATATAGGAAGCTCGCATAGCCCGCGCGTACGCTCTATCAGCACTAGAGGTGCTCCCGGACGTGTTCCGTACGCATGGCACTGCACACGCCCGCGTCGCCGCTCTGTGGGCAGACTTGCACACTGCACTCAGACATCATGTTGTCAAATAATTAACAAAACACCACTGGGAGCATGGATGCATCTATAGTAATATAAAGATAGTGCTCAATACTAGTACTACTCAATACTTTTTAAATACTAGTGCGCTAATATTAATAAGCATTATGAATCTAAAGGCGTATGTAATAAGAGCCACTTTACAAGCAAAGCATGTATGAAAAATTAAATGTATTATTTTTTTCTACAAATCCGACACCTTTGAGAATGACATTGGATGAAACTTATTTTTTTTAAGTTCTCGATAATCCATGCTCGCAAAGCTGCGCACTCAAACTGCACGACAAACATTAAAATACGAGAGATGCAATGCCTCGTTTACTTTTGCGTCTCGATTCTCACAAGGTCAAGTTGACCGGCCAGTTGGACAGTAACTGTTCTTTCTGTCTTGCTCTGTGTTTCCATTATGCAAGTTATTGCAAGCAAACAAGGCATCAGTTAAAACGACCATGTCTTTCCACTAGTTAAACTGCACTACCACCTAACAATACGGAATAATAACAATATTTCATATAATTTTATAAATGATTCGAGCGATTTATATGCTGATCTTTAAACAATATATTTTTGAAAAATATACTAGAATATAGCTATATAATAATAATATAAGTAAAGTCAAAAAGGTCTAGTTTACACTCGTTTTACACTTTCCAATTCCAAGTCTTCATATGAATCTGATGTATATTTTTTAATGTTAGTTGGTATTATATGTTATTATACCTTATGAATTGCTTATTAAATAGTTGTTAAGTTTTATTATTGTATATACGAGTATATATATCGGATATACAAAATTATTGTTATTTATTTTATTATTGTAGAAAAGTGTATGAGGTCGTTATTATTAAGAAATATAAATATAGAGGATTTTCCAAAAAGTATTGTCAAGCGGAAGTCCAAAACTAGAGTGCACTTTTTATTGTAGTTTTCGAGATATGAATATTTTAAGTTTTTGACATTTTTTATTATAGTGACGTGATAAGTTCAGATAAAATCCATGCATTTTTCTAAATTGGCTGAATACTGAACCAATGGATGCATAAACATGCCTTACCTACTATAAACGTGACGACCATGTTACGTTTAAATTAATTGTTAAAACATTGAAATCTTGAATATTTCCTAAATCGTTGAGGGTAATTATAAATCTTGAAAACTACAATAATCGAAACATACATATATGGAGCGTTTCAGGTATGGTTATGATTCTATTTATTGGGACAACCTGTGTATTCTAATAACCAGGTAAATGCATATCAGATATTATGCTTAAGTTATGACATATTTTTTTATTAACATTAAAGGTGAACGCACACTTATCCGAGCCGAACGCATCGAACGAAACGAATTTTAGAATTCTTTAGAAATAAATAAATATCCTGTGACATTCTGTGACATTGTTCACACACGGTTATCTGATCCCAAACTAAGCAGAGCTTGTACTTTGGACAACCACATGACTGATATACTACATATACTACTTTTTTTTTTTGTAAATACATACTTATATAGATAATTACACCCAGACACAGGACAAACAAACATGTTCATGCACACAAATGTTTGTCTTGGATGGGAATCGAACCCATGACTAGCGGCGTGATAGATGGTATCTTAACCAACTGCGCCAACTGGCTTGTCCTATACATAATACACTTGCCCGCGTCGAATCGTCCGATATGCGTGCAAGACTGCTTGACTTCGATTCGTTCGATGCGTTCGGCTCGGATAAGAGTGCGTTCACCTTATTCAAACATTCCACTATATTTAAGTCAATGATATAACATTATAGGTATTAAATATAGTATAATAATAGGTATATAACCAAAATATTAACTATTCTGTGATACACTGAATGAATATCATTTTAGTATAAAATATATTTTTAGATCTTACTGTTTATAAATAATGTTAAAAAGCTCTTTAATAAAACTCGATTCTATCTATTTTATAACCTATATATACATAAATAGGCATAATAATATAGTGTAAATAAGTTGAAATTTGTATATTTACGTTTTATAGTTTGTATATGGAAGTTATATTTGTTTATTTCAAACAGTTTAATCAAATGGATATAAATTCGTATTGCTTCATGCCAGACAATTCATAACACTTTATCAAATTTTTCCAAAGACGTTCATTTTATCAAATTAAAATTAAAAAAATTGTTGGTTGATCATATTACTTGAACGTCGAATGGCATTACCCAAGAATGTATGAAAAAAAAGATATTAAAAATATGACAAAAAACATGAATTTCAACTTTAATTTAAGTATTGTTGTATAAGTTTTATGATATCTACAAAATCAATAAACGATTATATCCAAATATTAAACCATGTTTTATTTATTGTAATGAAAACTCAATAGATGTTATCAAAAGATAAAGTTGTTAGGTTGGTTGGTAGTTTAGCTAAACTAATAAAAATAACGAGAGCTTTATTTGCTAATAATAAATAATCCCCCAGGACAAGTGGAGCAAAATCCTGACAGAGTGGTACCCTAGAAGTGGGAAGTGAAATATAGGTCGTCGACATAAAAGATGGGAGGATGAACTCAAACTCACAGCAGGTCCAAATTGGAGAAGAGTTGCAAAGGACAGAAAGCAATGGAAATCGTTTGAGGAGGCATTTGCCAAAAGGCATACTGAAATCTGAGATATACTATAACTCCGGGAAAGAAAACAACAACAAATAGAAGTAGCACAAAAAAGAGGAGTTTCAAGATAAAAGGGCTATTAATTGATTGAATAATAAACAATGCTCTCGAACGAAATGGAAATGCTTTTATAGTGCGTATTCTATAGTATAAATTCTGTAAAATAGTATGCAATTACGATCAAAAATGATCTAACCACTAGGTACTACATCACCCAACTTATTCAATCATCGATTACACGCAAAATATCGTAGGTAATCGTTTACAATATCTAGTTCTATTCAATTCTATTGTCTAGTTATCACACCTTCATCTGATCGTAATGTTTATAAAACTTATCTATTGTTATTAAATTGTAATAGACATACTTGGTCTATATTCAGTGACTGTGAAACAGTTTAAGATAGATCGCAGACCCAGATGGATATGTTAATACTCGCGGTATGGCTATGCGCAGCCACGGCCGAGGTCGTGCAAGACGTCTCTCACATCGATGCATTCGTCCAACAAAACACCTATCTGGTAAATAAGAAGATGCGGCCGATGTACCACATCTCAGCACCCATGGGCTGGCTCAACGATCCTTGTGCCTTTATATACTTCAGAGGACAGTACCACATATTCTATCAATATCATCCGTATAATGGTGCGTGGGGAGTGATACACTGGGGCCATGCCGTCAGCGACAATCTCGTCGATTGGGCGTATTACCCACCGGCGTTGCTCCCCAAGGATATATATGATAACCACGGCTGTTTGGCCGGCTCCGCTGTCATACATAACGGCTACTTAACCCTGTTCTATACTGGAAGTGTCTATTCAGGGAACAAAACGTACCAAACACAAAATATTGCAATAAGCGCTGACGGTATCGTCTTCCAGAAGTATCTGTATAATCCGGCCATTAAAGAAGGCCCGTTTGGCTCAGAGAATTTTCGAAACCCAAAAGTTTGGAAAGGCCACAACCTGTGGTACATGCTTCTGGGAACGATGAACAAGGCGGAGGGACATTTACTGCTCTACACATCGTCGGACTTATTCACCTGGAAATTGAGCGGGACGTTAGCAAAATCATCCGGTGACATGGGCTATATGTGGGAGAATCCAGATATCATTGAAATATACGGATACCACTTTTTAATTTTATCAGTCCATGGAATACAAAGCGATGGAAACCGTTTCAGGAATCTATACCAGACTGGGTATTTTGTGGGAAAATTTAACTACCAGCGGCTGATGCTCGAGGACATAGAAATTTCCACGACGACGTTTAGCGAACTGGACTACGGACACGACTTCTTTGCTCCGAAGACGGCGGAAACTTTGGACGGGAGAAAGCTCATTATTGCTTGGTTGGGAATGTGGGAGAGTGACTTCGAGGAAGCAGCCCACAGTTGGGCGAGCATGTTGACTCTAGTGCGGGAGTTAAAATTGTCGCCCCAAGGACGGCTGCTTATGACGCCTGTGAAGGAAGTGGATGAACTGCGCGCAGAGTTACTAGAAGCCGCTTGGTACAGCCCCGGCGAAGCATTCTACGCGGGTACAAGAGCTTTCGAATTGATAGTGAACTCGAGTTCTGTGCTCAGCAACGCGTTCATCATTTTGGAGTGGAACTATGAACCGCGTTACACAATAGGATATAGTCCTGAACGTGGGCACGTGTGGGTCGACCGTGGAGGTTTGGATGGTCTAAGAACAGCGGATTGGCTGCCGGCTAAACACATTCATTGGCGGATATTCGTGGACCACAGCTCTATCGAAGTGTTCTGCGGAGCTGGAGAGGTGGTGTTCTCTAGTCGTATTTATCCGAAGAAGCAAATAACTGTGCGGATCGGGGGCGATATGCAGTTACACGTGACACAGTATCGCTTGAGACGGAGTGTTGGCTACGACAAAAAAGTGCAAGAACATTTGAAGGATTACATGGCGCCGCCTGTGCCAAAAGTTACCTAATTGATGTGTATGTAGATATATTATTTGTACTTAGATTTACTTGCATTTGCATAGCGTAATTAACATGTTTTACATTGCAAATTGCAAATAGGTAGGTACATTGAAAATGTATGTAGTTATATTTCTATCTTTTACGAAATTAGTTTTGGTGAAACCCACCTAAAATCTAAAATTTTCATAAATTAAATAAGAAAAGAAAGAAAGAAAACAATTTTATTCGTGACAACAATAATAAGAACGTTACAAAAAAAAATCATTTATAAGAAAAAAAAGTGCCACAAATTGGACCTCCACCTCAGCATGGTGTTCATGGTTCATGGTTCATGGTGTTCATGGTCCTCAGCAACAAATATGATATTTGAAATATCCAACGCTGGTCTTCCGTTGGGGCCGGTTTGGTAAGTGACATCACGGAAGGACCACAAAAAAAAATATAAAACTAAAATTAAAAAATAGAAAATATGCATAACAGTAATTATTTTAAGCGTATTTTACGTTACCTAAATTTAAATAATATAGTAATTTGTTAAATAGGTACCTACAAGGTTAATTATGATCAACCATGTTTTTTCAAAGTGTAGGAATGTTTTTTTTTTCAATTCAATTGGTCTCATATTAAAAGATAAAAACGTCATCTCAATTTGAATTAATCTGGATAATTAATAAATATTTTAAAGTAGGTAGTATTTATACCTATATCAACTGGCGGGGCGTCAGGAACCGGTATACCAACTTACAGTATCTTCTTTTACAAGGGAGTCGCAGTACAAAAAGATTGAAAACCCCTGACTTAAGTCACATTTCCTTTTTGTTATAATCATTTGGAAATCCCACGAAACATTGGCGCGATCTGACTCTGCGCCATGATAGCGGTAAGGGTTCCTTACAAAGACCTTTAACCGTTGTAGGTATCTCTAAAGTTTTTACAGAATACGTATTACGTAGTATTGTATTAATTAATAAGCTTTAGCTTCTATCATGATTTATGACTAATTTAACCTAGAGTTCCAAAGTGCAAATAAAAAATGTTGCGCCTATTATTAATTTCATAGCAAAATTACACATACCCTAGACACCCTAGTGACACTGTGTGTTTGTGTCTTTGTAAGTTTTTAATTTTTTATTATAATTACAAACAAAAGCACCATAATTTTAGTTATACAGAGAGGAATTACAGCTCTTTATATATTATGTAAAATAATATTGAAAAATGTTTTTTTTTATACGATATTTGTTTCCTAATTAAATAAATAAAAAAAGATCGATTGAAGACATTATTTAAAAAAAATCTAACTTAATGTAAGTATATGATATGGCACAAATGGAATCTACGATGGAAGGTTATTATTATATTGCAAATCTATTGAAAAATCCTACTAATATTATAAATGCGAAAGTTTTAGTGTGTATGTTTGTTACTTCTTCACGCTTAAACGGCTGGACCAATTTTGTTTGATGTATGTAAGTAGCTGACATGACACCCTGGATTAACACAGGCTACTTTTTATCCCTCGGGAACACAGGGTGAAACCGTGGGCGGAACCTAGTAATAAATAACACGAACGTTTTTTTTTACAGTTGCGGTGTGCTTTGGAATTTCCCGCCAAAAACCGCGAATTCTCAGGTCACATCACGATATCGTAGAGGAAAAATAGACAATGTTGTCCTCTTGTATCATTTTGTTTTTGTAAAAAAGTAATATAGGCAATGCTCTGTTTAGTTTAATGCATTATACCTAACATACGTATATATTGGATCAAAAGCCCCTCCAAAGGCAGTTACTCTATTCGGTGAACCAATCCCCTGGGAAAGGCAAGCCAAATATCTCGGAGTAATTCTCGATGATCGTTTGACCTTTGATGCCCACATTAAAGCGGTCCGCGCGCGCGCCGCCTTTGTGTTAGGGCGCCTCCACTTTTTATTGAATCATAAGTCTAAACTTGCCCTCAAAAGCAAGGTTAGACTATATACTACGTGTATCCGCCCCATTATGACCTATGCTAGTACTGTGTTCGCACATGCAGCTCCTGCACGGATCCATAGCCTTCAGGTGATTCAAAACCGTTTCATGCGCAAAGCCACGGGCGCCCCGTGGTACATGCGTAATGAAAATCTCCACATTGATTTAGGTCTCCCCACGTTAAAACAATTTATAAAACGCGCCTCACGCAGATTTTTCAATACCGCCGTTAATCACCGCAACCCTCTTATAGTGAAAGCCGCAACGTACACGCCCTCTCGTATACTCCGTATCCTTAGACCAAGGCAAGCCCTCAGCGAGCCGGATGACCCCATAACATTAGCTCAGATCGAAGCTGACGAAGCCCGTAAAAGTACACAACACACTACACAAAACCGATTACGCTACCGTCCTCGACGGCGAGGACCGCCGCGACGTCCCACTCAGTCTCGTCCCGTTCAAGCGGCCCGAGCTGCCATTAGTAATCCGACCGCCCCCAATTAGTCGTAACTCGTACAAAGTCCTCCCCTTCCCCCGGTAACGCCCTGAGCCGAGGTTCGTACCCCACTCGGGGGTGCCCTCAGGCGTTGTTACCTAAATGTTACCCGGCTGAGAGCTCTCTGCGCTCGCCGATTGTCCGGTAAGGTTGGAGCAGCCATCAGAGGCTACCAACTTTAGTCCTTTCAAAAAAAAAAAAAAAAAAAAAAAAAAAAAAAAAAAAAAAAAAAAAAAAAAAAAAAAAAAAAAAAAAATGGATCAAAAGACTAAGATGCCTAAAATTTTGGGTAGGTATGTACTTTATTTTTCTGAACACCTAATTTGCGCACATAAAATATGTAGGTAAGTAGATGTATATCGTGAAACAATGAAAAATACGTACCTAACTTAACTACCCACCTAAGTAGATTATTTAAAAAAAATACAGATAAATCGCTAGGCAATAAGGTTTATTTTCCTTTGAATTTTCTTAACTTCAAATGGTAGGTATTTCTTTGATTTGATTGAACTCGTTCATAAAACACGCAACGCAAACAAAAAAGTAAATAACCTACAAACGTGATTTTCTTTAACATAAATAGAAAGTATTTCCCTTGAGATTTCTACTGAAAGTAATTTGTGACGCACGAGGGAATAAATAACAAAATTGGCCAAAGGCAAATATGAAACACCCACAAAGATATTTTTAAGAAAATGTGGGCGTACCGAGAGTAGTTAGGAAGGTACCTACCTAACGAAATGAAAAGATGAAAATAGTTCACTTAAACTAGCGACCCGCCCTAGCTTCGCACGGGTGTACAAAACGCACGGATGTGTTTGAATTTCTCTGCTTTTCTGTACTATAATATACATGTTAGGTACTACTTACCTACTTAGGAACTAAAATACCCAACTGCGGTATATAGATAACAAAAACTATAATTTTAAAATACACTCGCGCAATAAAGACAATATAAAGACTATTCATTGAGACTATTGTTGCCAGGTCCGATTTGTTTGAAATCGGTAGGTACTTGAGGTCAAAAACATCGGGATTTAGGGTGGCAGATCGGGACAGTAAACAAAAAACAAGGGTTTTTATTTATTGCGTTTTAAACTACTAGTGCAAGTATAGTATTGTATTAATTACCTAAATTAAATATGTATTTAATCTTACATAACAAGTAATTAATCTTGCTGGACTAGTATAAATTATAAAATAAAATCGTACTTTAAGTGTAATTGACGCACTTCAGAAGAATAAAATACCTAAGTATTAATGTAATTATTATTTATTTTTTATTAAAATTATATTTTTTGGACTTTGCCGCCTTTGGAATGGACTTAATTTTTTGATTAATCGGGACATTTAGCGTCCCGATCAGGTACAAATCGGGACGCGTCCCTCTGGGGACGAAACCCCCTGAAAATCGGGACGTCCCGCACAAATCGGAACACCTGGCAACACTAATTGAGACAGACATTCCATTCATATGTACAGGTCAAACACATAACCCTCCTTTGTTGGCTTCGCCGCAGTCGGGCAAAAATACTATAGGTACCTACATGTTGAAGTAATATTTGGATGATTATAAATCAGACTGGATTTTCAGAAAATAAATTGTTTGGTAAGTTTTATTATTTTTGTGGTTAAATAACTGGCTGTCCAAAAATTCTTCAAAAAAGCCCTAAAAAGTTTTCCTTATACCTATCTATCTACTCTGGTTATGGGTTTCCCCGTACACAGTTAAATAAAATACTGTTATATACCGGAGTTAAGCGAGAGCAGGGCCTATGGGTATGCTACCTTAGAATTTTGGTTCGGGTGCGAATATTATATATTTCTATTACGATTTTTTTAGTCCTTTATTTTATTTTTTTATTTTTTATTACTTAAGGACATCTAGCAAGGCGTTAACACTAACACATAAATTTTTTTTATTAGTTTGAGGACATGCTTATGCATGCATTATAATATATATATGCCTTTACTTATTTTATTATTATTGTATTATGATATTGACCACACAGCGTTTTGTATAATTAGATTATTGAACATGGCCGTGCATCGAAAATAGCGATTTCTATGTGTAAAATCCAACACGGTCATTTTTTTCACTTATTTAAAAACAAAATATTTTCCTGCATGGACGTGGGGTCCGTAGCATTAGGCTTCCTGCTTGGGATGTTATGGATTTGAAAATTTGGATCTGAATGTGGATACGGATATGTGAATATTAAATCGATTTCAGATACGGTTACGGATATGACAGTATTTCGGATTATCCGTTAGTTTCGAATAGTTTCAGTTAGGTACGGATTTTAGGTTTTGAAGAAATAGTACAAGTATTGGGCTTTCTTTTTAACCGACTTCAAAAAGGAGGAGACTTGCTGAAACTTGCTGAAAAGTTTAAGTAGAACAATATCAAGTATATAATTTGCGTGTAATTGCGCTTTTGGTGAGGGTTGAGTCCTTTAGCCCCCATCCCCTGGATCTGCTACTGAGCAAGCTGGTTCCATAAATGAATGGTAATTATGGTAGTCTTTTCCCATTAGTCATCGCACGCATATAATATGCTGGAATTCATAAATAAATGTATGAATAATTTAATATTTCATCGAACACGGAATTTGTTATTTCCAATGATGCGGGAAGTTTTGAGTCCGTTTTAACGATTTATTTCCGAAGTTAACTGTAAAAAACAGGTTTCGTTTTTATAAAGACGATCGCAATAATATTTATAAGTAGGCAGGAAGTTACAATACAATGTTGTGAAAATGAAATATACTTAGGTACCTACCTCCTATACCTATATAAATCATACGCCTTTTTAAATGACAACTTCCTATCAAAATGTACCTAATAAATTGTAGAATATTTTTGTCTAAGAACTTGAGTAATTCTATGCTTGCTATTTATTTATTGTGTCAATGCTGTCTTTCTCTGTTTCACTCACGAGCCATCTTTCGGTGACAGAAAGACAGAGTTACTTTCTCATTTATTTATAGGTACCTACTAATCTATATCTACGTATACCTATAAATAATAAAGCTCCAAAGTTACTGGTCCAATTCGAAAAGTTCTTTCACTAATAGGCTAATTATCCCCGAAGATTATAGGCTACTTTTTATTCCGGGAACGCGAGTGGAACCGCGGGGGACAGCTATATTATATGGATGACAAGGATACTACCGCACTGGCACTAGGCTCAGAGTTAATAATATTCATTTATTTATTTATTTTATTTAAATAGTTAGGTATACATTTAAATATCCCACCCAAAAACAAATAACTACCCACGCTGCCTTACTAAAAGTACCTAAGCACCTACTTAGTATGTAACATAGACAGACGTATAATGTAGACCGTACCTACTATGGTTTCCTCATCATTTTATCACCGAAAACTCAAGCTCATTGTAGGATCAAAGCTTTGTCACAGATTTCGTTTTTTTGCCATTTTTAAACGTTAAAATGGCAAATATTCTTGAACAGACATTAGTTACACGCATTTGGGTATGGTTAAAAATATATTGATACCCATTCTACAGATTACATAATAGTCACTCCATCCTAAGAGAAAAGTCGTGACTAAAGTCTATTTAGTCTACCAAAAATGGCATGAAATAAATCTACTTACTACACGGTTAAAACGTGTGTCACATTCTTAATTTATCATTAGACATTACCAAAGTGGGATTGTATGTATTGTAACTATTACATAACTACAATACTATACGAAATAGATAGGTATTCTTATGAATAATAAATAACTTTTAACAAATAGAGAACCGCCTTCAATAACACTAAAAAGTATAAAATAATAACTATGTAACAGCGTAGCTACTCTAGGGCTGGCTAGGCCCCGTGTCCCCAAAGCTCAAGGGACCCTTTGGCTTCCATAAACAACGATTGAAAAAGTTATATGAACCATATCATAGTTGAATAAAGAATTTTGGTTTTTAACTTAAATATATTCAGATTACGTTAGGTCTCTTACGTTTTGCCCCCGGGCCCGCCACTGCTTGGACTACAAAAATATACTGCGTCTGTCAGGATAAAATACAAATCAATGTACCTATTTTTCTTCATACTTTACGGGCTATTGTGTGTTATAATGAGTTACCTAACATCATTTTATAATAATAAGCGTAGGTAATAATAAAACATTAATGGTGTCGATTCTGTTGTTTACGAACTAAATAAATTTAATCTCACTATATCTCTTCTAATAGTAAATATAAGAAAGGGATGCAAGATATTTTAGTCCTGTGAGTTTAATCCGATCACACATTTCAACGTGAATTTAAGCGCGATCTTTATTGGTCACGACTATTTACCCGTACATTACGACGGTATGGATTAAACTGACAGGATTAAAAATGTTCTATCTTTTTTCAAGAAGGTTAAAATGAAAGAGAGGTGACTTGTCTAATATTAGTTAAGTTCGTAAACAATAGAATCGGCACCATTGTTTTCATCTCAACAGTCAACGACCAGCGAAGTTGTGTAGTATATGCGTATGTTAATCGCGTTATACAATGGCGCTATACGCTATCATCCCTACTGAGATTCTGGGGAATCTACCAGTAGTAGGGGTAACCCCCCATCATAGATAATACACTATATACTGAGACCCCCCATTACGTTCTCAACAGAATAATAATATACGTACGTTCTCTCATTTATACATTTTTCGTTTTACGTCACAGCACACCCTCGCAACCGGTGGGTGACGTCATTGACAAATCAAAGATTAATAATATCAAATCAAAGATTGGTAACATAATCTAAATTGAACTTCATGAATGGTAAAGATATTACTATAGATTAGTACTAAATTAACATTAACATACATTTATTTTATGATACGATAGCTTTAAATAAGATATAAGCTGCCCGATGCAGTCTGAAAACATAACCGGAGCAGCGAAGAATAACGGATGTTTTGCAAATTGCAATGGAGGTGTTTTATTCTGCCAATAGAATTGATTTATTAGAATTATTCTGACTATAAATGTGATAAGGCGATTCAAAACACTAGCAACAAATTAAATAATAACGAACTCATAGGGATAACAGTAGTTTTTATTATTACTTATCGAACATCTCAAAATCTGCGGAAGTACCTAATAATTAGAAGGATTTTTGAATTTGTTTTTTAAATTTTCAAACTTAGACCTAGTAACTGAAATTAGTTTTGTGCTGTTTTTTACTTCAAATTAAATATTTTATGTGTCTTTAAATGATGAAACTTTAAACATATTATCTCGTCTGTATCTCGTAGCTAGTCTTTGCCATTAAGGTTTACATGCTTGAAAAATTTACCCATACTTTCAGGAAAATTTTACCTTACTATCAAGTAAAATGATATAATGTGATCTTGTGAATCTATAGTCCTTTTTATTAATTTACTAGCTAGCTTATAAAACGAGGTCAAAATTGTTGAAAAATGGGAAAACATCAAAATGTACATTTCCTGACCGTATTGGGTTAAAAAAGTAAACAATTAATTCATGATTACATTATTTTACTTTATTTATTTTATTTTATTTTTTTGTGTTTCGTAATTTAATTTATTTATTTCGATTTTTATTGTAAAAATACACTTATAAATAGGTACAGTATGACACAATTTAGATGAAGCATCGGCAAAATTCGTAAAATCGATCATTCCCGAAAATAGTGCGACTACAAAATTACCCATGTTTATTAGTACTTTAGGCGAAAATTATCTTTCTGCCAACGCAATAACTTGTAAATTTAAATAATCAAATACATTCGTAAAATTGATGCGTAGATGTTTATACACTTATTTGCAAAATAAGTGATCACGTTTATAAAGTATGTATTATTTGTTTATATATCTTTTTTGATACATTCGATATGGAGGGTACACGGCTAGAACGATGAATGTCACAAATCAAATTAACGCCTTCGACATCCATACTTATATCCCCAGTCTCAACAGCGCCTCTTGTCGTCAAACGATTCGTCGCTGTCTGATGATGATGAGTCATTTAAATTTAGGACAGTAAAGAAGTTGCTTTCGCAGTTCGTTCTTGTAGGTTTTTCCCAAAAACTATATTTTTACACTCCGTGGCCTCTTGACTCATAAATTGATAAACAATAAAAATAATTTCACGACTTTGACGTATATGGCTTACCACGTTTTAACGAAGTCATAGTGAAAATAAAATAAATAGCTGTACCATTCAATTGTCCTGAAGTGTAGGGAATAAATTACTCACGTGGATTCCCAATGCTGACTTGGGTCGAACTAGAGCGGGTATATATTGTGCCAATAGCGTTGAATGGCGCGATAATGAATGATTTTTATTACCTGAGTAAATCGGAAGTCATCGGAAATACGAGTTTTGCCGATGCGACATCTCAGTTGTGTTATACTGTAAGACAATCTTTATTCGTATTTAACTCAGAGCGAGCAAGTTGAGTATTTAAACATGGTATCCCTGCGCGAACTGTCAAATTCAGTTGTCGAAGACTGGTGAAAGGTTGTAGGTGTACATAACGAAAACTTTTATTTATTTTGAACTTTTTACTTTATAATATGTGTATTCCTGTGTTGAAAAATTAGAATAAACATATGTGTAGTTTATACTAAAATACTTGAAGTGCTGAAGTGATTTTATAGCTATAAAAGAAAAAAATATGGCAAGAACTGCAATATATTTAGTTATTTCGATATTAGGTTGTAACGTATTAGTAAATACTGATACACCGTTAAAGTTTTATCAAGAAAAGGTAAGTACAAGCATTTTAAATTGATTTCTTGTTTATAATTTGACTATTATGATGTTTATTATGCGTGGCATGCATGCTGTTATTTGGAGAAGGAAGGTCATCAGTTATTATTATACTTATAGAGGAACTCAATACAGTAACGTGACCTCTACAGCCTTAATATAAAGTACATAAGTATCTTTCACTTGACTGACTGTGAAGTCAACAGCATAGTTTTTAAAGTGAGAGGCATATAAAGTCATATAATTGTTCTGAAATTGTATGAGGTCAATAATTAAATCTCATAGCAAACTTTTATCTTCATATTATCTAACACATTGTTATCAAACACTTGATAAAACAAATTGATGTGAGAAACACTATGATATATGATGAATATCTTACTGCATAATTCATAGATAACATCATTATATGATAATTTATGTAGCTGATCAAATTAATGTATAGCTTGACATTTAGCTTGTTTGTAAGATTAAAATTATTTTCACATCAACATTATCATGCACTGTTATAATTTGGCCTAAAATTTTACATACTCTCCTTCCTTAATACATACAGTTTACATAAAAAGAAATATATGTAGTCATATTAGAAAATGAAATATAACCAGTCTGCCGGTGCTGTCAAATAAAATGAAAATCTAGGAAAGTCGTGAAAAGCAACTCCTTTGCAGGCGAATCTTGTCCTTATTGACTTAAACGTTATTATTATAATTCTTATATTTTCCTGTCAAGGTTGAAATTTAAATAACATTTAAAAATAATAAAAGCGTAACGGAAACTACTTGTTATAACAAAAGCCATATGCCAACAAAATTGTTGGGCCAAATACAGACAGCGACGCCAGACTGGATAATAGGCCTATATACAGGGTGGAAATTTGAGATGAGTCAGTAAGGACCCTTAAGGGTTAAAGCCACGAGAATATGGTCTTCTTGTTCCAGTATAAAAAAAAACTTCCTTTACAGAATTTCCATGAAGCTCAAGACTACACAGACCAAAACATAAAAGACTTAGCAAAATTATCTGACATTAATCATTTCAAAGCAGTATTAGATGAAATATTAATACCAAGAGTAGTTGGTACTCCAAACCATGAGAAAGTTGGCAATTACATCACAAACACAATGAGAGGTCTAGGGTGGGAAGTTACGGAGAATGTTTTCCCAGATAAAACACCAGTGTTTGGCACTTTAAACTTCAAGAATATTATCGCCAAGTTGAATCCTAATGCAGATAGATATTTGGTGCTTGCGTGCCATTATGATAGTAAATATACGAGGGAGCATGTATTTGTTGGTAAGTAAAATGTTTAAAATATAATGTATACCCAAGAGTATGTGATTCTGACACCTATATTATTTTGGGTTATCCAAGAAAGTGGCATGATGATCAAAATCTACGTAAAAAATGTGTTGCTAAGGCTTGACCAATTCAAGTATTGGAAAATCCATCAGGAAATATAGATGCACCTTACGGTGTGTTCCGACAGCTGCACTTGAGAGCCAGTTCCTTTCTAGGCTTTGTGCTTACCATCATCGGCCACATCATCGCAAGATGGTACTTTTGTATGAAAAGCTCAATAAATATCACTTAGGCGAGACGCCGAGCACGAACAAGTGCTCTGGTATCATATCTTGTTTCTAGGTAGATATTTTTTACTTCCCTAGGTATATGCTTCTAGCAGTCCTTAATGGGAGAGGAAGCAAAGGGAACCGTTTGAAAACAAAGGAGAAAATTGTTATTTCAGAAATGATAAGGTGCAAGCATAAACATAATGATTAATATTCGCCCATAATATTTCCTAGCTATTATTTGATGACAGTTAGAAATGACGCCGGATAGTGAACATAATTTACTCTTCTCCCATTGTGAAAAGGTTTTCACAGGCTCACGAGTTTATGAAATTGATCAGTAATTTGGTCGCGCTTTGAGTTTTAAAATAGGTAATTTACGTTCCGCACCGATAGTTTGGTCGGTCTTTGCACTTTTAAAATTCATAAAAAATAAAATAGCTTCGATATAGAACCTCCTTTTTGTGAAGTCAGAAATTTAAAAACTAAAGTGTGACCGGATACCTCATTCGGTCACACTATAGTTTTTTAATTTTCTTTCAACCTCAGTCCTCGCCTGCTACTCTAGAGGGCGCGTTTATGTTCGCCACCACCCTGCGCACACGATTCCCTTTTTCGTCACCCCCCCCCCCCCCCCCCCTAACCATTAGCGTCGCACGCAGGCGAGGACTGAGTAATCCGGTCACACTATAGCACATAATATCCACGTAACTATGTAAACTTTGATGTTATTATAAAATTATACAAATACATATGTGGTTATTATTGTTGTTTTTATTACCCTTGAGACGTGTTTGTTACATTAATAGAAATACCATGTTTCTCTATCTACAAGATTTTATATATGAATCGTGTTTGATAGCCGTACCTAATCAAGTCATTCATGCATAAATATTATGCTTTCAAATCGTTTGCTTGTTCTAAATGTTTCGTAGTAAAATACGCTTAGTCTACAGTTTTAGAGGGATACCTTATTGTTTGGTGTTAACTGCTGTGGTTTTTTTATGTCGTCGGAAAAACGTATAGATATAGGGCTCATTCCACAGCTCAACGGCCCGCAACGCAGTAGAAACGGTCACCAGACAGCCTAGAAATGCCACTCGAGCATATTGCTTATTGGAGTTCATAGTAGAATTTAGTTGTTATATGGAATTTATCAAATCCCAATCATATCAACCGAAAGACGTCCCCTGTTGGACAAAGGCCCCCTCAACTGGCCCCAAGGATCTCCACGATGGCCGGTTTTGCGCTACCTGCATCCAGCGAAATCCAAACCCAAATCCCAATGTATTAAAGAATTTAAATAAATAAAAATTATTATTTAACCAGAATATATTGCTCTATTGGCCTTTTTATTCGACCCCCAGCCCTCGTAGCATGGTAAGCGTAAACTATAGAAGACTCGAATCACTGGCCAATAAAATCACATAAATATGACGTGATAAAAATTCCGCGTTTATTATTGGTTGAAGTCTCGAGTTTTCTCTAGTGTATGCTTCCCATGCTACGGGGCCAGGTCGCCCATAATGATAACCAATGATTAAGATCAGGTCATCCTGCCTGTTTATCATATCTGTAAGGTATCTAAGCAAAAGTTTTTTTAACAGGAGCGACAGATTCCGCAGTGCCATGCGCAATGATGATCAACCTAGCTAAGGTTATGTCCAAACAGCTGCAGCCATTGAAAGAGGCGAACCTTAGCCTCATGTTCATATTCTTCGACGGAGAGGAGGCCTTCCGGCAGTGGGGGCCCACTGACTCCATATATGGTGCCAGACATTTGGCTAAGCAGTGGCATGAAACATCCTACAAGGATGGTGCTAATCATCTGCAGAGGATGGTGAGTATTTTTTTACTGCATATAGCCCTGTGTTAAACCGCAATTTTACCATGGTCAATGATGTGGCCGATGGTGGTATGCACACAAAGCCTAGAAGCGAACTGGCTCTCAAGTTCAGCTTTCGTAACACACCGGAAGGTTGATTTAATTATAGCGTGTCATATTAGTCTTATACTGTTTCTAAGTTCATACTTACATTTGAAACGAGATTTTCTAACTAGGTACCTAGTGAGTAATTAAAACGCAACTTATTGCTACCGACTAATAACTATTATTACACTATAAAATACTTATTATATTAAGAGAAACTTTTATTCAAATTAAAACATGACATGTCAAATTAAATTTTCTCTGGGCCCTTTATCGCCCACTTTGAGAAAGGCTGTTTAAAACCTAGCTGGGTATTCTATAGACGTGCGGTCGACTTTACAAGTAACTTCTGGTTCGCTTTATGAAAGGGTAATCCAATTAGTAAGTTTCCGATTTCCTGCGAAACTTGCAGAGCTAAAGTTCGTTCTTTATCGACCTCTCAAATTAAACTCTCTTGTTACGCGACTGAACACTAAGGTGACCAAGTTACGACAATGACGAGATAGCTATTTTTAGTAGGTACATACTTGAATAATCTATTATGTACTCAATTAGACTTACGGTAAAGCGTTTTTTAATATTATTTTTTTTAACAAAAAATAATATTAAAGGCGGTTCGCCTTAAATGGCACTAAAAAGCATAATATACCTATGTTGGAACTCTAATCTGACAGTTACTATAACCTCCCAAAATCACCCGGTGTAAAAAAATATTCTTACACACTATGTTTTTGAAACTATAATACGTAAATAAAATTAGTTATTAATTGCCATTAATTACCGTCTCGAAGCTTATATGGCATTGTCTACGACTTATCTATGCAGTTCTAATAAAAAAAATAAAGAGTCGCTTGATAATTATTCTGATATCAAAATGTAATCGTGAGTGCGTGACCCGATCGTCTCGCTTCAAAACTTGTGTACGTTTGCCGGTAATTGGCGATAAAGTTAAACTTCACACCTGTTTATAAATGTAACTATAATGCCTGCACTGCTGATTTGAATCGTTATACCTTGTATGTAGGTACCATTTTCTATAAAGTTATATAGGTACTATAGAATACCTAGCTCAGAATAGCACTAGCTTTCCTCCTTACTATCTTCTAATTTACGTAGGTTCTTTTTTACAGTGCATTAACCTCTGAGAAAATGCGTTCACTGTAGGCCCCTTTACGCTACAATAAAATAAATAATTTAAAAAAAAACACATAAAAGACATAAGAAGAGTAATGCACTCTAAAAAGTCAGAAAAAATTATCATGAACTTCAAAATCTATATCAACACTATAATATAACTTACCCGTATGACATAAAATAAATGTATCGCTGTTATTTCATGCATACATATTTGATACAGGGATCTTGTTAGCGTGAATGCGGGTTTTTTGATACCCATCTGAAATCCTTGAGGGGTGCCATAAGGAAGAGTTTTTGATAAATAAATCCAAGGTAATATATAGGATTATGAGCAAAACCGCGGGGCGGAAAGCTAGTATTATTATAAAAGTGTAAGTATCTGTGACCAAGCTAATACCTATCTATGTATCCATAAAGAGTGAATTGATCAAGGTCGAAGGTACGTACCAATCAATTCAAATAACATAAAACATATTCCCACATTGACCATGTTATATTGTTCAGTTTACATATTTCATAATAATGTAGGTATTCAATTCAAGAATAATTATAATTCTGTTATTCTGATAGGTCATGAACTTACAAATGACACAATATTATTTGATAACGAGCTTCTTGTACATTCAGAGGCCGAGGGAAAATTTCGACATATCTACCTCGTATTATATTATGACATTTGTTTTGTCTGTGGCTATTGACTGACGGCTTTATTCTAGCGGCATGCCGCTGAGGAATTGAGGATGCGCGCGTGAAACCGCGGGGGAGAGAAAGCTGGACCACGGGTCAAATTGTGAAAATACTTCGTTCTTTTTTGCTTTCATTATTTCAGTATGTAGACATTATTTAATGTTTATCATATAATTTCCTCAGTAGAATCTAATCGAATAGAATATGATTTTTATGTGAGAAAACAGCGGCCGTCAGTTCTGCGAGCAATGTGCCCCGCCATTGCCACTTTAGTTTGCCAATTCTTCGGGCTATGTCAGTTACTTTGGTTCGCCTGCGGATCTCATCCTTAAATACCTACTTTAAAATAATTTTCACCTAAAATCGTATTTTAAAATTGGCCTAAAGAATATACAAAAACTTGTCAATGAATCTTGTATAATTTCTAACAGGATGTCCTAGTTCTCCTGGACTTGTTGGGAGCACCAGACCCAATATTCTTCAGCTACTTCGCGTCGACTGAGAAATGGTACGTGCGACTCGCCAGCGCGGAACAACGGCTGGCTGAACTGGACCAGTTCCAAGCCTACTCCCGGGGGAAGGTGGAACAGACGTACTTCAGGCTGAGGAGTTCGGGTGCCTTCATTGAAGACGACCATATACCTTTCATGAGGAAAAGTAAGTGACTTTCGTTATCGAATTGATACCCAATAGGCAGTCCTGGATTTGTCAATAGGCCGTATAGGCCACGGCCTAAGGGCGGCAGATTTCAGAGGACGCCCACTCGATTTGTTAAAGGGGCGGCTGGTACTACACGAGCCTAGGGCGGCGGCGGTAAGATTGCAATACCATAGTATAAAGAGAGGGGAAGTAGGTTATCTTCATACAAACGCACCGCGCGCGGCTTGTATGTGTGCGCTATTGTATCTATGTGTCGACGCACGCACACTTTAACAAAATCTCGACCCGTTTCTCAGTGCGCCAGTCGGGGCTAACACTGCACAAGGTTCGCGCGCGTGTCACGGCTTTTCGGCATAATTCATCGATTCCAGACCTATCTCTGTTCGGATTACCTATTGAACAGGAAAGGTAAGTTAGTCACTTATTCTGGCATAATATAATTTTACTTGATGATGAGATACCTACGTACTTACATATTTTTTGTTTGTATTAGTTTTCTATCACACAGGAAGTAGGTAGGTAGGCCTAATTTCCTACTAGAATGTATTAGGTACTTTTGATCTGGCAATTGGTTTGCCGCTATTTCTTTGTTTACGTTTAGTTATGCCGATTTCTCAGTATTGTAGGTATAGTAACTAAGTACCTACCTACTTACAGAAAATCGTAATTCAAAATAAGTATGTACGAGTACCTAATTGACTAATAGTAAATCAAATACATATATATAAAACAAAGTTCGAATCATAACAACAAATTCGATTATAGTCTAAGAGACAGTCGTTAGTTTTTAATGTTGTTTTTATTTCTTTTAATGATAATATTTCATTCACTTTATTCATTTTTTATTATAGATACCTATTCCTAGCGGAGCGCGAACAGCCGCGCCTAATATTTAGCTAAAAGTGACAACCCTAAGACAGTAGGCAATTATATCGCGAATTGGGCCGGAGATAGCCTACTCCCTCTTCTTTATACTATGGCAATACCGTATTTTTTTTTTACAAAAAGTGATATTAAATTCAGCCAACAAATTCAGAAGATAAAAGCATTTTAAACTACTGATTAGACAGCGATTAGATAGAGATCCGATATGAACCGTGACACTACGGCCATATAACTCCATGCTAAATTCTGTTTTGCTAGAAAGAGATAAATCTTTCTTTGATTTATATCTTGGTTATTTTATAGTTATACGAAAAAAAAAATATTCTACTGTTTCTTATATGAATGAGGTTTTAATAAAGCAAAAAAAATTGCATATTCCCTATTGTTTTTGGCTCAAGTCTTAGGTATGAGTCGAAGAATATAAAAGTGCCGGCAAATCCTCGGATGTCCTGTGACCCTTCCACAGAACACCTCTTAGGAACTTGGTTATTCGTTTTTAGGACTTCCTCTGGCAGAGCTTATGTTATAATAATTCATAATCGGGCGTTTACCATGACTTTTCGTATGAAAAATTCATGATAAACGCCCGATTATAATCTATCGGACCATTTTCTTGTCGGTGAACATGGACCTTAGTAGGCTACTAAAGGAAACTATTTGGGGTACCTACCGCGCAAAAAAATAATATTTTGGGTGCGGGTGAAACCGCGAGGACAGCTAGTTCATACTAAAAATAATAAAATAGGTACTTATGTAGAAATTACTAACTATTACATGTTTTAAATTACTGAACCGTAAAAGCATTTCTAAAATTCGTATTTAAAATGGTTGATAACAAAGATAAGAATAATAAACTGAAATATCTACATAAGTATATGATTTTACTGAAGAGAGAGTAGAACGTTACGTTAATGATAGGTGACAGAAACACGGCAGTTATAAAACAGGGTTAACGGCATATTTATTTATAATATTTTAATAAAAAGCGGTTTTTTTTTTCTTTTAACCGGTATCCGGTTGTAAAAACCCGGCAATTTTCCTTCCACGATAAATAAATTCCTATTACTCGATGTTTACTCTGTGCGTATCACAACATTTGTAACGTAATCTCCGCGACTTGTTTTTGTTTATCACATAAATAGAATCTTTTCTTTAAAATGATTGATGCCATTTGAAGAATTTTGTAAAAATATGACGTAGGTACCTAGTTACTTTAAGTGTTGTGTTAGATAGATCAGTCTTACCTATATTCATTGGTAAGGCTTAGAACCTGCTAACTCAAATAGATGGGCGCCATTAGAACCCTTTTGCAAAAGCAGCTCGAGGCGTTTTTTATATCTCAGTTACAAAGCAAGCAAAAACCTTAAAATTACGTTAGACTAATCCTACAAATAAACCTTCCGCTCCGCGGATTCACCCGCGTTCCCGAGGATCTTATGTTTTCCCGGGATAAAAAGTAGCCTATATGTTTACACTTTTACAGGGTATAATCAACATCCATCAACTTAAAAATAGACACATTTCGTTTCTATGTGTCTTTTGTCTCCATTACATAAACTATACCTGAATGCAAAATATAATATTTATGCCATTGAGGTAGGTAACAAATAGTAACTTTTTAATTAATCATAATAGGTTCTTACCAGGTTTTTTTAAGAACCCACACAATCACATTTCAATTCTTGGTAAGTAACAAAGGTAACCGTAAGGTAAGTCAATATATAAATAACACCAAATCTAACCACAAGATGTGACTAATTTATTATATCGTGATGGGAAACCCACCAAGTATAGGAAAGTAATTATACACACTGCAAAAGTGGGTATTCCCGACACGAAGCCATTAAAAACTATCACTGAACTTTATCCTGTATGGTAGCAGTGCCGGTTTTAGCTCTACCAGCGCCCTGGGCGAGATGTGATAACCCCCCCCCCCCCCCCCTCCCCCTTCTCCCGCCAACAAAAGGGATTTTAAGCCATTGTAACTATTTTATCTTTAGACTTGAGAATTTATTTATTTATTTAGACTCGAGATAGCGGGACTCGCTCATGAGCGACCGAAAATATAGGTGGGCCTGGCGCCCCTTTACATCTGGCGCCCTGGGCGATCGCCCTACCGCGCCATACCCTAACGCCGGTACTGTATGGTAGCATCGTTCCCTTATTCCTTGGCCATACCTGATGTAAGGAAACCCGTGTCCGTTCCATGAAGGCTATGTTTGGTCATGCTAAACATTCTTTCAACTTGGAATTAGAATAAAAGAAATAAACATTTCTATCGAGCAAGTTTGGGTTTTTATGAGAAAAATATAAGAAAAATGTTCTACCATGGAATGACGTACAAATACATTATAAATATAAATTACATCTATATAAAAGAAAGTCCGGATATTGACTCCATTTATAACTCGAGAACAGCTGGACCGATTGTGATGATCTATGATTTGTTGGATTAGAGAATAAGAGAATTACTATGAAAATATAGTAAGGGTAGGTAGGGGTATGTAGGTGTAGCGAGCTTTATAGATATTATACCTATTTGACCTTTGACCGGTGATTCGGGAATTATTGATTTACTCGTAGGTACTAATAGCAACAATTGGAACGTTGTGCTTTTACGAGATTTTCGCAGTTCTTTTTTTTGACAGGACATTGATATGTCATAAGACAGCCTATGCACGTGCGTAATAATTATTTCTCTCAATTACTTAAATACCTAGCGTGTTAGACTCGAAACTCATAATCACTTTAGAGGCAGACAAGGCACTTACCTACCACCACTCTTGAGATAAGCGTTTATGAACATCTCATAGGAGCAAATTTGAAAAATGAGTACCTAATATGGCTTGATTGGGCATAATGCTTCAGGCCAGATGCTGGTTAAGCGAAAAAACGTTTGAAAATGTTCCTTAGTGCGAGAACACCACCTTTGTTATACAGTAGGTAGTATATATAATAGATTATTTTTAATGACAGCAGCGCCTTGACCTTGTCGATTAGAATGTCTTGGACCTCGGTCAGATAGCTTATTATAGGATACGTGGTAGTGTCGTATCTCGTTGAATTTACAATTATTCTTAATTTTTATCTATGTTTTTTGCAATAAAATATATCAATTTTCATTGTATGGTCCTTCGAGCCGGATTTGTTTGAATCAATCGTTTCATTTTTAAATAGATACATTTGCTTCGAGATAAGATAAAATGAGTAATAGCGAAGTGATTTTCGATATGATGGATAGGAAGGCTAAAATAAGAGTACATATCGCGCAGACACAGATGATTGGGAAAAATGCTGGCATATGACGAGTCTTTTCGATTTAAGTGTTATGTAACAGTTTACGTCAATATTATGACATGTTATTGTACACACGTTAAAAGTTATAGTCACGGCCACTGATAACTATGATTGATCATAAATGTGACTAATTCGAACAAAACTCAATTAATTCAAACATATAGCGAAAGTAGCGTCACTCGCATTTTTTTACAATTCATTGTATTGGATAGAAAAAAGGCGGGTAGCGGGAATATACCATCAATATGAATTTTACTCGAAAGGAAATAATCTTTTATTTATATATAAATAAAACTGAATTGGAAGATTTTTTAAGTATTGGTATGTTTTTTAAAGTCATCCATTTTCATTGACTTATTTATACCTATTTTACCGATAGACATGAACGTTTATGAAAACAATGTTTCCAAATACTGGACAGTTTTCTCGCGACCAAAACGTTGTAAGCGCCGCAAATTTCACGGCGCTTACGCGTTTCGTTCAACATGTCGTCCATATTGAAGTAAGGTGTACGGATTGCAGTACAGCTCACTCGTACGTATCGATGTTAATTTTGTTTTTTTTACTGGAGAAAACATTTTTTTTTACAGATGTAGACATCATTCACATCATCCCATCACCGTTCCCGAGCGTCTGGCACACGGCCCAAGACGATATGTCAGCCCTAGACTTCAACACCATTGAGAACTTGAATAAAATCATGCGAGTCTTCGTCGCGGAGTACCTGCATGTACAACCCTAGGAATATTATGGATGGACTCTCAATATGGTCATTATTACTTAATGTATACGATATTAAAGTTGACGTCCTTTTGCTTTTGAAATCAGTGCTTTATGAGTACTACGCTAAGGTTCAAATCGTAAAAAATGCTGTTTAAAAATATGGACACAGTTTAATTAAAATTGTTTCAAGTTGTAATATTAACAATAAAAAATATGTACAATCAAATTATTAATGGAAAGCTATCAGTCGATATGATACCTACTTGTCGATAACATCAAGTCTCAAGTCGGACCCGCATATTTTGTTTGAAGTCATTCGATGACGGCTAACTCGAAGTGAACGCCTAGTACCTATAGGTCTTTATAATTACCTATTGGAAGCCATAACATATTACTTTCACTCTGATATTGTTCTCTGTAATCCATACGTCATTCATTTGGTATAATTTCTGAAAATTCCATTAGTACAAATCACCGGAGAGATTCTTCGATTCTAATTTTAACGGAATCCGATACAGTTACCTATATGTATAGGTAAGCAGAACTTGATGGAAACCAGACAACTGATATCATACATATACAACTTTTTTTTGTAAATATATACTATAATATAAATAATTACACCCAGACTCAGGACAAACGGACATGTTCATGCACACAAATGTTTATCCTATATGATATATAAGACATGTCGATTCCCTAACTTTGGACCACTATTTACGTTATATCCTGTAAGTACTAGGTTTTAATATGCAAGGATTCGAAGTGACCTAAATTTAATCTTAAATTCTCTACGGTCATTCATAACAGTATACTGGTGCCGATTCTGTTGTTTACGAACTTAACTAATATTAGTCAAGTCACCTCTCTGTCTCTGTCTGTCGTAATATATGGGTATAGATAGTCGTGACCAATAAAGGTCACGCTTAAATTCACGTTGAAATATGTGATCGGACTAATCTGCCAGGACTAAAATATCTTGCATCCCTTTCTTATATTTCTTATTAGAAAAAGATATAGTGAGATTAAATTTGTTTCGTTCGTAAACAAACAGAATCGGCACCATTGTAGGTCTAATTAAAATAAAATATATAAAATTCTGTATTATGTGTTCAAATAATGTACTTAATATAGATTTTGTTGTTAAGTAAGTCCATACGAAACATGATAAACTTGACCTTACGGGGTGACCGAAAACTTGCTTTTAGATAATTTTAAATAGCAAATTTTGATATTAGTATTTTACGTCGCAAAACGAATTTACAAAACATAATAATAAGGTAGCATCGGCCTCAAAAGGAGTAACATTATTATTCAGCAAAAATGAAACTATTCAACGAAATTAGAAACATTTTAGGCCGACAAGTGCCTGCTAGTATATTTATTTTTTAATTGAGATTAAATAAATGCTTTATTGAATTTTGCCTTAAACCCAAAGCTATAGTTCAAATACGCTTTTTTATACTATGAAAACGGCTTTAAATTTAATTTTGTCATGTTGGTGCTGTTACTAAAGATAAATACTTATGCATTGAATATTATTTATTGTATAGCATAGAGCATGTTATATAAATGTATTTAGACATATTAGACCCCTTTCTGAATTGGCGGTGCGGTCTGTATGCTATTTTCTACGTTATCGAGAGCTTACCGATCTCCTCACTTATTGGTATACTATCAGAATGCTTTCAGTACAGAGGAAGTGAAAAGAAAAAGAAATTGAATCTTGCACAAACGATTGTGCTCACACGGGGTGCGCTCTCGGTATCAACGGTTTTACTGGCTGCCCGTACTGCGACGCAGTATACCGCACGTTTACTGCGTAGCTCGCGCAATCAAGAAACGTGCATTTAAAACGCTCGGTAAAGCGGTAAAAGAAATTACCGAGCGTACTTTACTGCACCGATACCGCACCGCCAAGTCAGGAAGGGGCCTTACGCTTATGTATCAAAGTATAAAGTATGGTGCAAATAATACCTTCTTGCTGTTCATAATAGGTAGTTTTTCGGACGGATTTCTCGCATTCTAATGAAATTGTATTTTCTAATATTTTATTGTAACATCACAGGTACTCTGAGTAAGATTTTATGGTACATGTTTTATGTACCGTGTTCGTAAGTTACGAAGACTTAGTTAAAATTCCGAAGTAATTCTTTTGGTAATAGATGAAGGGCGAATAACCTCTTGTATTCAATATTGAATATTGTTTTTAATTATATGACTGAATCAAATTTGTTAGCGATTTTTTTCTGGGCGATTGTTAGTGATAACACATTATCAATTGTTCATAATACTCATGCGCACTTACAATGAATATTGTACTGTTACCATGGTCGGCCTTATGCGCGCGCAACTTTGTGGTCATTGTTATTAAAAAAAAAACTCATAGTTATCACGAAGATGTATTTAGGGTCGGTTGCATAAAGCGCGGTCATCGTAAGGTTACGGTTATAGTTAATTTAACCGCCGAAAGAAAGCAAACTGGGTTAATAGTGTCACTTTAACAAAAAATTTAACCGTAACCATAACCGACCGAGGGAGATCGGTCATCGTCAAAGTGACTGGTCTCTACGGTCAAAGCAGGTAGGTATATTACCAAATTATAGTCAAAGTTACCAAATGTAGTGTAACAGAAAATTATCGCCAACTAATTTGATAAATATTAGATAAAACCGTCGAATGAACTACATAATAATATGTAATGATATCTCAGAGTTTACGTGATGATGCTTTGTTATTATTTTATTGTAAATATATCTATAAGTAAATTAATGCTTTATTTAGTTTATAATATCTTTAACACAAAACATCTACATTCCATACAAGTTTATATGTATGTATGTATATACACATAAAGATATTTAGCAGTTACTCAGGATTGATCTTAAAAACAGAAAAATAATTATCCGTTTGGTTATCTGTATCTTAGTCTGAGATCTATAGAGCGTAATTAGACTTTGCTCAGACTTTACCGTACAAAATCGGTATTTAAAATGCATTTTTTTTTTAAAGGACTAAGTTGGCAGCCTCAGATGGCAGCAACAACCTTACCGGACAAAGTTAAAATGCAATCTTCGAATCTCTCCAAGTGTGTGCTAAGCAAAGTCTCAGTGCACCTAATCGACGACTTACCAAAAACTTGTCTACAAATTAAGACACACAAATATTTAGTTTATTACGTAGGTTTATACCCTAAGTAAAGTCTAAGCACGCTCTATACATCTCAGCCTTAGAAGCTACTAAGGGCCAGTTACATATGTAAATTAATATGGATTTTTATCTTCATTACTTGCATAAATTCGCTCAGCATATTGCCGGTATGTGTACCGGTACAAGCTTACACTCTTTACAATGTATTCTATAAATGATATTAAATAGTAAATGTGAAATAAAATGTTAACTTTATTAGTTGTTTCATTCGTTATATACACATTTTTACTATCCAATAAAGTCCAGGCTAAAGAAAAAATAAAATATGATCAATAAATTACATAAGCATAGCAATCATGAAAATACTTTATGGACCTTATTACTGTAAGATTATAAAACTACATGGATCCGTTACAAAACAGAAATAAGATAAATTGTTTGTATTTTGCGTACCTATGCCCAGTTTACGAAAAATAAATAAAACATGTATGTATCCTAGCCACTTAACTAAAATAAAAATAAAATTTAATCTAATATCAACTTAACCTAAAAGTCTCACATTCATTTTAAAAAATACTATCTAACAACGACCCTTTGAATTTCTTCAAAGCGGTCTGTTCTATCTCGAAAATTTCTTCATCAATAGTTCGAGATTCAGCTTTAATATCTATATCTGTAGCATCTGTAGTTATTTCGGCAATACTAACATTCACATTTTCTTTGCTATCAGTTGTAACAATATCATGTACAAGTTCTTTGGGTTTGCCGGTCACACTATCATCAACTAACTTAATAGTTACAGTCTCTTTGTTTGATACTTCACAATCTACTGCTATTGTATTAATATTACGTAAAATATCATTATTATAAATAACTCCTACGAGTTCATCTTCAATTTCATCACTTGAATCATCATCATGCACTTTGTTTTCATATATTTTAGCTACTAAATTTAAACCGTTTGAAGTATCACAATCAATAACATTTTTATCATCTTTATTTTTATTATTCTCGATTTTACAGTCATCTACCGAGTCTTCAATGTCTTTTAACAAATCAAAATCAGTAGTGAGTCGCCTTTTTGAAGAATTTTCTATTCGACTATCTTCAAATAGTCGAACACTACCACTGTTCGATGTGTCACTAGCGACTGGAGTCTTGATGCCACTTTTTTCAGGTTCTGTTGTATCATCTACACCACTTTCCGAAGTATTATCAATATATTTCTCATAATTTTCAAATCCTATAGGTTTGGTATTCCGAATAAATGTTTCTACATCCATTTCATTATCGCTTGGTTCAATGTCTTTGTAAGTTTCACACGTAGGACTTTTTATATAGTTTTCATTTGTTATACAGTTTATCTCAGTATTATTATTTTGGAGTATGAGTGTATGGTTTTCGTCCGATTTTCTTTTTGAACGTTTAATCTTGGTACCAGTTGCATCTTTATTCTTTCTCGTGACTGGCTGAGGTTCAATACATTTGTTGATTTTCTAAAAGAATAAATAAATGGAGTATGTAAATAAATGTTATTCATTTATTATGACAGCAGTATCAAAATTTGTCGGTTACATGACAAATAATAGGTAATAAAGAAGTCTACACTCTGACATGTTAAAAAAAGGAGACATTGAATTAAAAAATTGAATATAATATGAATGCAGTTGTTCTAAGTCCAGGAACACACCGAGAAAATAAAATACATAAAACATATATTTTTCTCTTTTCATCATCACTCATTTCGGCATAATTATGCTTGTTATACTATGATAATTATATTGTTCCTAGTGTTGCTGATTCCACTCGAATGTAATAAAAACATGTTAGATGCTGTACTGACTCTCATGAAATCTACAGTCCAAGTTTAGAAATCAAAGAAAAATAGTCATTATATCTTCATAATATTATGTTTTATTCTCTGTATAATTTTGCAATTAACCAAAGAAGAAAGACAAACCCTATAGTGACGCAATAAGGTTTATTTTTCATTGATATTCCGAAACGACAAAAGGTTACAAAAAACTTAGATAAAAGGCTAGCCTTACCTCAGCCTCAATGAAGCGTGTTAAGAAATCATTTCTTCTTAGGACAATATCTTCAAAGAAAGTATTAATAATAGCGGACCTAGAAACATGATTTTTTATATTCTCTATTTCGCGCACGTTAAATTTCCCCTTTGGATGCATAAATTCATAAATGGAAAAAAGATCTTCCAAATTTTCCTGAAAAAAAGAATAGTAGTTTATGATACTGTTGCATAATAGGGGTTATTATAAAACAAGTGTGAGTTCTTAATAGTATACACGAGTTTTATAATACCTAATTATGTGCAGTATCATACAGTACTTTATCATACGACACTTAAAATAAAAAAAAAACAAAGTTAAAGGAAAAACTAAATTATTTATTATTGTAATTATTTACATTTTGAATATTGCAATTCTGGAATTGAATCTGAATTGTTGGGCGGGAGGCGTTATTATTAGAGGTGCTTGTTGTCAGGGTTGGTATATTAATATTTACTTTAGTTTTCTTGTTTTCTATTGAGTTTAATATAGTATTTGATATTAGAATTTTATTGGTCATAGAATCATCTTTATAGCCTTCTGCTACAGCCGTTGAATTCCATCTACCATGATGTCTCAATGCTGTTATATCACAACCAGCGTCAACCAACAAGGTTGTAGAAGTTCTGCGAAAACAGTGTCCTGTATATAATTCTGGATTGGGTAGATGAAGATACTTGGCTACAGTTTTGCCTAACATTCCAAATTTATTAATGCCAACTCTATGTCCGGTGCATTTTCCAGAAATGTAGTTTAAAAAAAAACAGGTTTTAGGGCAGGAATTTGGACGTAGCTCTATGTATTGTTTACATAATTCAAAATATTTGCCCGTTATTGTAAAAGAGCGGTCTATCTTGGTATTTGTGTAACGAATTTTAACTAAAATCGTAGTTTCATAAACTTCCACATCTTTTAATTTGATATTATACAATTCCTGTCTTCGGCAGGCACCCAATATTCCAAAAATTACTGCAATCTGTAACAATAAATTTTCAATATTATTTAAGGAAAATACTGAATTAAAAAGTACATGATACATTTAGTATATCTATGAGTATAGCCATCTGGCAATTTATTAACTAACGAAATAATATATATAGGTAACTTACCTTTGTGAAGAGATATAATTTATCGGGAGCTTCGTTTAGGAACGTATTTAGGTTTTCAGCTGAAAACGTGTTGGATTTCTTCCCTTTATATCCTTGTGATAGTCGTTTTAGGAATGCAATCAGTTTCGAATATTTAGTAATGTCAATTTCATTGTAAATACTTAGTGTACTTTTTATCATTGAATATTTAGACCACAATGATGAACACTTGAATTTTTCACTTAAGTCTTGAAAGTAGGCTAATAACACATTTTCTGAAAATGATGTCGCATTTTTACTCATTTTCCAATCCATGAAATCTTGGTAACATTTATCATAGTTTTTTTTTGATTTTTCTGGTAAATGATTGTTTGTTATTTTTGTCGCTGCTTGCAATATGTCAGTTGGAGTCAAATTATCTATAGAATCACTGCTTTTATCAGACATTTTGCTCTTTTTCGATAAAACTTTATGCACAAAATCACACCAGTCGAGCGTCGCACATATTAACGCGGAAAAACAAATAATATTTTGAATCCGACACGACACCATAGATAATCAATCAATAGAATAGACAATTTATCTACCACAGCTACTGAAATCGAATTGATTCCTCTTTCATTCGGTCCAAAGTGTACTTTAATGTCTATATTAGAAAAAAGTTAAACTAAAGTATAGAAAACTCTTAAGGGGGAACGTTCGGTTGGAGCGCGAAATTCAATTTTTATCACGTTTTTTGCAAATTACAGCTCAGTTATAGGTCGTATGTTATACGACTATTTCATGAAAATGTTACTAATATACCTTGGAGGAATATGTTGATGATTTCTTTTGTTATTAATCAGTAAATATACTACCATTCTTCTCGCAAATAACATGTTGGAAGCTTACGACCTATAACACTGAGCTGCAAATTGCAAAAAACGTGATAAAATTTGAATTTCGCGCTCCAACCCAACGTTCCCCCTTAAGGGTAAACGACGCACACAAATGTTTTTCCTGGATGGGAATCGAACCCACGACCAGCGGCGCTACATGTAGTGTCTTAACCAACTGCGCCAACTGGCTTGTCAATAATATTTTTTTAATGCAAACACAACTATGAAAAAAAATGAGAGGACTGATGCTTTTCGAGGGGTTGGAGCCCCTTAGATGCCGTTTAGACCCTGGTACAGTCGAAGAACAAGAACGATAAAGCGCGCATTTTTGTAATTCCTCAGATTAAGTATTAATGTAATAGAATACATACCTTCATATCCAACGTAGTGATAAAAATCTTAAAGTCAACTTTGGTCACTGACTTGGACCCTACTATGCCTGGCCGGATCGTCTCATCATCTATTACCAGTACACTCCATGCGCGACGGGAGGATAATGCAGCAGCATTTGCTATAGGCATGATGCACACTTTCATTTTATTTACAGACGGATCTAAAATCGGCACGTTTATTTGATGATATAGTACCACTTCTGAAAATGAACATGATTATATTAGGTACCTACCTACTAGCAGTCAGTTTCACCAGTGATACACGTAATGTAATAAGTAAATTTTGAGTTACATTATTGGAAATTCCATAGGGATCCCTAATTGTTTGAAAATAAAATATAGCCTAAATAAATATCCTGGGACATTCTTCACAAGATATCTGATCCCAATCTAAGCAGAGCTTGTACTATGGAAACCATATAACTGATATTATACTACATGGTGATTTTTGGATTGTATTGATACTCTTTACAGGGTTTTTACAAGCGGCACAATCTGGTACATATCGGGTACAAACAAATGGAGACCGTAAAAAGCAATTATTGTGCATATAAGGATATTTCACACCCCCATGAAGTACAAAAGATTTAAAAAGATTATCCACTCCAGATTCAACCCTGATGTTGACCATGATCCTCAGACATGAGGGATCGACCACAGAGAGAGAGATAAAATCACTTACGATTTTCACTCAAATCCGTCCACTCTTGGAATCTCTCTTGCCACCTCTTGCAATCATTCCCATGGCATATTATTATAATTGGTTTTGTAAGTTTTGTCATTACGGCATTCAGAAAAAGTACAGTTATCACCCTCTTGCCATATCCAGGTGGATCATTCAATATCACTCCTGGATTTTTCTGAAAATAGATAATGGTAGATGGTTTTATTATGTCAGGGTGACCCTTCCCTAAAAAGGAGAGTGGAAAATGGGTGCAGAATGGCAGACTTTACATGCCTTTAAATTTAACTTTATTTAACTTTTAACGGTATTCCATTATTTATTAATGTTTCATTCATTCATTCACCATGATAATAATGTCGATACAAAATGAAGGTCAAAAGATATACACATAAAGGAGGACAGTGAAAGTTTGACTCTTGTAAACAAACTCATAACACTCTACATTTTATTAACTTTAATTTCTGTTTGGATTTATTTGAATAACATACTTCATTGGTTACTAAAATTGCAAGTTTTTTTGGTGAAGGAAAACAGTGCCTACACTAAGCCTGCTTAATTGAAACCCAAGCTTAATACTATAATATACAATATTTACAACAAATATACAAACAACATTTAAAAAAAATCCTTGAGGTGGTCGCTGCTGCCAATCAATGGCAAAGTTCCTAGCTTAATACTGATAAAGCAGTTTATGGCTTTTTGTACTTACTAGCAACATGTGCAACTGTTATATTTAAAAGGACTTGGTCAGAATAAGCATTTCAAATAATGTTTAAATTTGCCTCATATAAAATTACACTGCACTTTTTTGTATTTCAAGATGAAGATCTTCCACTATGAATTTACTAAAATAAAGTAGCTTTATATAAGAGCCAGTTTTCTTTAATATTTTGTCCTCGCTACCATGCCCATATTCTTTAATGTTGAAGGTATGTTACATGATTTTTTGGTAATACTTTTAATACCAACCTTTTTGAATTGCCGGTATAGGAATCTTATTCCATCTATCTGATGCTGGGGCAGTTTTCGATCAATATAAATGTCACTTTCACCACCTTTCGCCAAATAAAGCCTATTCAAACAATTATTCTGGCTCATTGCTGATGGTGAAACGGGCTGTGAAAGAAAAAAAATATGTTATGATTTTAATTAGTATGTCTCTTAGTAAGTAAGATAGTTAATAAGACTTTTTCAATACAATTTTATCAAGTTTGATTTGTGAATAAAAAGCAAATGAACAAATTTCAGTAATTTGCAGACATGTCTTTCAGAGTAAATAAGCTGACTGAAGTGAAAGTTCCATGAAGTTAAAACCATTGAAAGCACCAAGCAGAATGTCCTCCTTACAAATTGATTGCAATAAGGTTCATCTGATTTAATATTTTTAATCATAGATAAACAGATGATCTTTATTGCAAAGTAAGGCTTTATTTTCGTATCACACAGGCTACTGTCACAGGACTCTGGCTATATTTTACAAACTAAGCAAGGAAATGCCTAATGAGATTTCGATAGGGTTTTGACATGACTGTTCAAATAACAAAGTTTACTTACGATAATCGAAGAAAATTAAAGTGGTAAGTTTTGATTTAATCTGTTCAATATAGAAAGAGTCATAATCAAAATATACAACATTTCTAAATAAAACAACGCAACAAATACTGAAACACTTGTTTTGTGCACTTCTGTGTCCTGAAATTCTTGCATGATATGTCTATTCCGGAATACATGTTCCCAAAACATGGAAACAGATTTTTGTGAGTAAAACAAAAACACACAACTTGAATGCTTGGAAATTAACGAGTAACTCTCGCTAGAGTAAAAGTCTATGGTGAAACTACTTCGGCATCATGAATATTTAGCAAACTGTGCAATTTTAATCACTTATTTCCTAGTTTGCATAGGTAATTCGCAAACAACTCCGATTTCAGTACACTAACGAACTGGAACGAATCAACGAACTACTGTAAATAACAAAGTACTCTGTGGAACTACTTGAGAACTTGGAACTACCACAGAACACTACTAGACTACACAGTTACTGCTAGACTCACTCACTTACAAACTACTTAGAGTTGCTACGCATCTATACTACTCCTCCTAGCGGAGTTGAACTGGAACGTGTCTCACAGACGACGTAGTGACTAGTGACTTTAGTACTATTATTTCATAATCTGTGCGATGACACAAGCTGGGTTGGATTTGGACTGTGAATTCAGGAAATGTATTCCTTCTTGTAACAATATTGCATAATCTTTCCTTTTTAGACCCCCAGACCCTCAAAAAATTATTGTCTATGGATATCACACACACACACCACTGATTTTCGTTATCAGCTGGGGGGCACAGATTAGTGAGTAGAGTATGTTGCTGGGGGGCTTAAACGGCCGTTCGAGCAATACTGCTATGCAATTCATATCTCGAATTTACAGCAGATTATGGTGTAATTTGTCAAAAAAAATGATTTGCATTTTCACCAAAAAATATTTAAAAAAACATTTGGCTCTGCTGTAAATTCAAGATATGAATTGCATCAATATTGCTCGAGCCGCCGATTTAGCCCCCCTTATCTAAATAATAGGTAGGTAACTTGAGAAAAAAGAAGCTACTTTTATTTTTTCCTATCTTCAAAAATTACGAGAGATATTGAAATGTTCAAGTACGGCGTCCGTGCGGCGAATCGCGTGATGTGATTACGTTAACCGCCTGGTAAGCGGTCACTTCACTCAAACACTGGAGAGGCCAAAGCCAAAGCTTTTTGAAACGAATAGTTTCCAGACATATCATACCAAGCGCTTAGTTCGCAGAGATTCCTGATATTGTAGGATAAATACTAAGACCCATCAATAATACAAGTCGGTCGCAATGAAGTTGAAATTATTGTATTTTCACGTAGTTTAGTGGTATTACGATACTATATAATAATATATAAATATACTGTATACTACACATTAAGAAATAATGGTACATATAGTTACGTAGTATCTCTACTTAGTTTGGGCAAATAGTATAATTATACTACGAAATCCAACCCTGGACACGAGCAATCAAGCGAGCAATGACCAAATAATATGTTTTGCGACAAGAATGGTCGTATATTTACTGATACATAACAAAAGAAATCATTAACATATTTCACGGAGTAAAATTTGTGGTAAAAAGTAACGTTTTCATGAAATAGTCGTATAACCACTAATATACCTTGGAGCACACTGAATGCATTATTAAATTACACACGTAGGGCGCTGTAATTTTTTTGGGCGTGAACAGGCTGCTGGTACTACAATAAAATTATGTGTAGTACGCTCTAAATAATGTCACGAGCAAACCTATTCAATCTGGCAATCATATTCACTCTTGACTGACAGCACCCTTCATTCTCTTTCCATGTTAACATCATCTTTGAGGTCGGGCCTCGATAAGTGTCCATAGGTTCAGTATTCAGCCGACGGCGAGGTCCGCCGCGACGTCACACTCAGTCTCGTCCCGTTCAAGCGGCCCGAGCTGCCTACAGTAATCCGACCGCCCCCAATTAGTCGTAACTCGTACCAAGTCCTCCCCCTCCCCCGGTAACGCCCTGAGCCGAGGTTCGTACCCCATTCGGGGGTGCCCTCAGACGTTGTTACCTAAATATTACCCGGCTGAGAGCCCTCTGCGCTCGCGGATTTGTCCGGTAAGGTTGTTGCAGCCATCTGAGGCTACCAACTTAGTCCTTTCAAAAAAAAAAAAAAAACAGTATTCAGCAACATTGATACTTGCTATATAAAGAGTTGTCTTTTGTTTTTTTTTTATTGAGCCAAACCGGCGGCACTACTTCTGGATATTTCCTCCCGGCTTCACACACCTATACCCCCGATATACGTTGCGTAGAATGAATGATAAACAAAAAAACACAACTAAAAATAAATTCGTATAATTATTGCGATTTTAAACATGTGTAAAACAGACAAAATATTAACATGATTTTTCAAATGCACAAGACTTGTAAAAAAATTGCACTTTTTCTTACTTTGCTACATAGGTACAGTATTGAATAGGTAAATTCTTTTTTTTTTATTCATTTTTAAATGTGGGTGGTCTCTTCTCAATAAATGCTGTCATACCTTCTTTTCGGTCCTCCTATTAACAAAAAGGCATATTGTAATTATTTTGTCAAAGGAATTCTCATATCTAACTAAAATTGTCTAAAATTCAATCAATTTGTTATTAATTGAATGCCAAATAACGCAGCAATTGCGTTTTGAATTTTAAATTGTACTGATCGCTTTGCTATGTAAATTTGAGTAATTATACTAGCGTCCGCCCCGCAGATTCACCGCACCTAGGGTTCCGTAATATTTTCCTATGTTACCCTTAATACCATAGACTTCTTATACGTTTTTCTGTAATCTATAGGTATACAATAACTATTTTCTGATTCCGTCCATACGCCTCATGGCTTTTGCCCATTGCCACAACGCGTTGTGGTCGAATGTCAGCCACGACACGAATTTCGCTATGTGGTCTTTCTGTGTTTGCCACAACGCGTCGTGAGCGTTTTCATTATAGCCATAACACGAATTTCGCGATGTGGATATTTTACAGTGACCACAACGCGTTGTGAGCAATTTTTTCGCTCAATGAGCGTTTTCGGTCTTTGAGCGTAATATATTTAAGTGTTATCTATCTAAAAGAAAATTTAGAAAACAAAATACAAGCTGGCCACACACCGTAGCGAATGTTCCATAGAAAGATGATTTTTCAAACTGCAGACCAGCTTTAAGTTGTGTCTCGTAGGCTTGGTTCACGGCCTGTTTTGCTATCTTCACTATGAGGGGGGAATGTGTGCCGATCCTCTCAGCTAACTTGATAGTCTCTTCTAGAAGTTTCTCCACTGGGAACACACGGCTTACCAGACCTGAATTTAGAAATGATTAATTCAGCATAAAAAAACACAGCATGGTTGTGATGATATGGCTGAAGATATAAGTACAAAGTATAAACCTAGAAGAATGTCAACTGGGGCTCCACTATCTTTGGTAGTAAAAGCAACGAACAGATTAATTCAAATGACATTCTCTAAATGCTAAAGTGACAATCTATTTTGACACTGACTGTACTAATTTGACAGGGCCAAATTTCTTAGAATGCAGTTTTATGTTAGAAAGAGATAGTAGTATACAAAATTAATTTCGTTTGGAAATAATTAAATTAGTTCCATCGACCATATAAAAATAAATATATCAACTCACCCATTTTCTCAGCTTCATGAGCGTCAATAAAGTTGCCAGTTAGGACGATCTCCATAGCCTTGGACTTGCCGACGTACCTGGGCAAGCGCTGGGTGCCGCCCGCTCCGGGGATCGTGCCAATGTTGATCTCTGGTTGCCCGAACTTGGCTTTCTCACCCGCGTAGATTATGTCGCAGAGCATGGCTAGCTCGCAACCTCCGCCGAGCTGGTGGTCAAATATTTAAAAATATATAGTTTGCCTTTGGGTAAAGGCAAAAGAGCTTTTGGTAAAATATTTTTTTTTTTTATATATACTACTAAGGTAGCAAGCAAGCATACGGCCCACCTAATAGTAAGTGGTTACCGTCGCCTATCGCCATTTGCAATACTAGAGATATTGCCAAGGTGTTGCTGACCTGTTACAATGCCGAGGGCAAACTGGCTCTCAAGTGCAATTGCCGGAACACACCGGTAGGTGTTTGGCGACAAATTTTCTAAGATAGGTTTGTAGATATTTAAATATAATCTAATATAGACTCAATATGGCAATGGATGTCGAAAGTGAGAATGTTACACGCTTACATAGAAAATGTCTTTTAATAAATAAATAAATATGCTGGGACAATCTTAGCACACGGTTATCTGATCCCAAACTAAGCAGAGCTTGTACTAAAACCAGACAAATATACAACTTTTTTTTGTAACTGATCCCAAACTAAGCAGAGCTTGTACTATGGAAACCAGACAAATATACAACTTTTTTTTGTAAATACATACTTAAAAAGATAATCACACTCGGACTAAGGACAGACAGACATGTGTCAACTACCTCCATTCCAAATTTCATCAAAATTGGTAATGTGGTTTATAATATTTGTAGGATTAAGTAGGATTCTTACAGCAAATCCATTAACAGCAGCGATGATGGGTTTGCCGCAGTTGGAGATGTCCTCCCACTCTTTAAGGAAGCCCTGCTTCTGGTTGGAGCTGTATGTGTTGTTCTGCATCTCCTTGATATCAGCGCCCGCAGCGAACGCTTTCTCATTACCTGGTTAATTAAACATATTGGTAAGACTAGTTATCTTCCACGATACATACTTGTTTTAGTTAAATAATGCTAATGAAGAGAAAGCATAATGGAACAATACTCGACAGAGCCATAAACAAGAAATTGGAATTGAAACATACCAGTTATAATAATAGCAGAGATGGTAGCATCAGCATCAAAATCAGTGACAGCTTTCCCGAGCTCCACAAACAGGGGCTTGCAGAGTGCGTTGAGGGCCTTCGGCCTGTTTAGCTGGATGATGCCTACATTCTTCTTAGCACCAACTACTTCAACCTTGATGTTTTCATAAGCTGGTGCTGTGGTTTTGAAGTCAATACAAACATATACAAATGTTACAAACATTATGCACACAAGAGAAAGTGAAAAATGAAAAAAAAAAGAAAAAATATTTTTAATACTAAGATAAGATAAATATCAGAGCTTGGAGACAAAGATGTCACATATCACATTTTTTTTTAATACATTGATAAAGCTATAGTTCATCAAGCTATATTTATGACTTATAAATATAGATTTTTTCCAAATTTGTAACTGCAAAAGTTAAAATGAAACCTGATGTAGTATAAAAAAAGGTAAAAGCATACAAATTCATAAAAAAATACTGCATAGGTTTATCTGTCATGGAGGAGGGTACAATACCAATGGCCTTTATCATTTTGGCAAATTATTATAAAACAAAATGTTATGAAATAAAATCTCTTATTACAGTTTCATATTGCAGATAAGATATCACAATTAGGTTTATGTATTCAAGGTTGAATCAGTAACAAGTAATGAGTTCTCAACATGTTCTGTACTAGAATCACGATCATTATTGATACAATTTAGCACTGGTGTTAAATTAAAGGTAAACTTGATCAAGGCCAAAATCTTTACAGATAAAATAATCTGGAGATTCCTTCATTCTATATAAGTATCTCTTTTTAAACAAGTTGAAATCACATAGAGTACTTTGTAGTAGGTAGGTAACACCTGTAGATAAAATCTGTTGCCTGACAAACTGCCAATGTATTTATGATGACTGCTGCACTTGAGAGCCAGTTCCCATCTTAGCTTAGTATGCTAATCCTCAGATATAGTTACCTACATTCCTATTTTATTTGAGAATCAAGATTATCGTAATTTGATTAATATTTTTTATCAGTAAATTATTAACCACATTATGATAAATTTACAAAGATAGTTTCAGATAGTTTTTGAGGCAAGAAGCAATCACCCTTAGAATCTCAGCACGTATCTTCCAAGAAGATATATTTCAAGCATGGATCTCGCTCGAGCCAAGGCCAAAGATCACTGTAAAGAGAAGAGAACATAGTCAGTCACATAACTCATTAGAATAATTTAGTTTACCTGTGCTGTAGAACTTCACAAAACCGGTATTGACAACAGCGGCCCTGCCTTGGTTAAAAACATTCTTTCCCAGTAATACACGGGTTACAGCACCAACTGAAGCCATTTTAGTTACTTATTGACTAGTTTGCTACCTTCCTTAACCAATACTGAATGATAAAGTAGGAGATAAAAGTATTATACCGGCGAAGATAACTTGAAATGAACTTTGATACGAGCTGGCTGATAAAATGAAGAAGAAAAAAAACAATCGTGTCAGTCATGCGTGTGTGTGTATGTGTGTGTGTGATCAATGTGTGATGTGACGCGGACGTTGACTAGTCTTGGGTGGGCAATAACTGTCGATATACCTAAATATCGATATATATCGTCGATATTTTAAATATCATAATATCGGTACTCGGTAATAAAATTATTTCCGAGTACCATATTGGATATTTTAAGAGCTCAGTACATAGATATGTACTCATGTATTCTATGTGTGATCCAATCACACCACCAAATCACGCAGATTTAAAAAATCTAGTCAAGCTGCCAGATATGTTTATTTTTTTCACTCTTGATAATTTGACAGCACTTTAAGGTAACCTCACTTTGGGGTGCAAATATCAATATATCTAAATATAATTTTTTTTTGCTCTACAATATTATGAAGTCTTTTCAAAATATCGATACTATGCATATCGAAATATTTTTTTCATTTGCTCATCCCTAACACTGTCAGTACTGACACGCCACTGTTGTGACGTTGACATTTGACTGTTGCCAGACTTGCCAGAGTGATAAATCAGGATAAATTGTATGCAATGCAATATATACCTCATTTCTATTGGATAACTATTCAATTCAACTGATTTTAATCCTCTGCCATGCCATCCCGTCCGCCATGTTCCTTGCGTCCGCCTCTCTGCATCGGCCATTACTGTATTGACGCTTTACAGAAAATAAAATCGAAAAGGATATGTATACTTAGACTTGGCAGCACTGCCAACTGCCAAGCACCAATACTACCAAGCACTGCGTCAACCTACGGCGTATATAGCACAGAGTACATTTTATATATTGGTAAGTATATAGTGTATTATCTATGCTACGGCGTCAACAAACACTTAAAAAAAACAAACAAAAAAATAACCTCAAAGTGCCTCAATTCAATCAAGAATCAAAGGTTAAATTAAAAAATATTAACATCTTGGGAAATCGGTAAGGGGTCGGAAGATGACGACAAATAAATACAGATTCTTTATCCTAACTGGTGATCCTGGTAAGTCTTCAATCCGATTATAACTTAACTATATTGTATTTATACGACTAAACACTGAAATAATATTTCAGGTGTTGGTAAAACAACTTTGACTAAGACAATTTCTGTTTTATTGAATGATAAAGGGGTGAAAACTTCAGGTTTTTACACAGAAGAGGTCCGAAATAATAGAACTCGTGAAGGCTTTGATGTGGTTACTCTCGAAGGTCATAGAGGCCGTTTAGCAAGAGATCAAGGGCTATTAAATACACCTGTAAAATTCAAAGTGGGAAAATATGGGGTTTTGGTTCAGGAGTTTGAGGATACTGCACTACAGTCTTTAGTAATGGTGTGTTTGGGTTGCTTTTGAATTTCACTTTTCTACATTGCATTTTGTATACCTAATACAGTGAATGTAGGCTGATTTGGTATCATCAGAATTATAGTATTGTCTTGTTTTCAGCCAAACGACATTCACTCACATGTGCTAGTTATAGATGAAATAGGTAAAATGGAATTTTTCAGTGAGTTATTCAAAACTAAAGTAAGAGATATCTTCAGTCAGACATCAAATTGTACAGTTCTTGCAACAATACCTGTGAGAAAAAGTGACTCCCTCATTGAAAACATAAGGAACCATAGACAAGCTAAAGTTTGGACTGTAAGTTGACTAATAGAGACCAGTCTTGTTTTACATAAGATTCTGATTAATTAACTGATTTACAGGTGACCAGAGAAAACAGAAACAGTATTTATGAGGATATACTGATGGAAATAAAAGCAAGTTTAAATATTAGTTAACATATATTTGTAAACATGCCACTGTTGATGAGATCTGAAAAACATTAACTCTTCTAAATACATTGATATTATTGAAATATGAAATTGTTTTATTTGAAAATATTGCCATTTCTTAAAAGGTCCAATTTTTCAATCTCTAGATAATCCTAGGATAAGTAAATCCTTTGATAAGTCTATAAAATTAATGGCTAGACACCACTTATCTGGGCATTGAAAAATCAGAACTTTAAACTTGGCAATTGTAATATTGAAAATGACAGATTATCGAAAGACACATTATGTAATATACTTTCATGGAATTAATAGGTTTTAATTATTATGATACACATCAGAAACTAATAAAGATATTTCTTAAATCTACTGACTTTGAATTTGACTAAGTCAATCCCCTTTAAAGAACATTAGGGAATGACCATAACAAATCATTGATCAATGGGTTACATAAAAGATTTTTTACCATAAAATAACAATTCATGAGGTAAATACATGCATAGTTAGGAAATGTGTAATTAAATTAATTTAGGTCACATAAAACAACTTCTTTCTACTATTTATTTATTGAGAAATAAGAATCATGCAAGAAATGATTTATCTACAGAGAATCTATTATTTCTAAAATTTATGCTACTTCAGAATATTTCACAAGTCATATGAAAATGAACCACATATCATTGCTATAAGGTTCATTTCCGTATCACTCTGGCTACTGTCAGAGGACTCCTGCAATATTTTTAAAAATAATAGGAAGTTTCGAGTATAGTTGCATGTATTTGTATGCTTATCTCATTTATTCCATCATTACATATGTTGAGGTAATTACAAAATTGTGTTGCTTTAAAATGGTGATAACTTCCATAACTCACTATAATATTACCCTTCCAAATTAAATTAATGTCTTTGATCAAGAAAGCAATTAACTAAACTAATATACATCACATACATTAACTTTGAGAGACCTAGTGAGATTAAATTAGTTAAGTTTTTAACTATTTAACTTTAGCGTCAAAGCTCAATTTATTATCCTTAGATCAACAAAAGGTGGTGCACTCAGAGAGGCAATTAGCATACTAAGTTAACAACTATTTTCTAATAGCAGTATCGGCGTTAGGGTAGAGCGCGGAAGGGCGACCGCACAGGGCGCCAGATGTAAAGGGGCGCCTGAGGCCCACCTTTATTTCCGGTCGCTCATGAGCGAGTCCTGCTTACTCATAAAATCTCTAAGTCTAAAGATAAAATGGCTGGCAGGAAATGGGGGGGGGGGGGGGGGGATTAATCACATTTCGGCCATATTTTCATCTCAAAAAATAAAAGACCTCAATATATCTAATGATGAGACAATACATTAATAACTATAGATTGCAAAATTATTTAATTATGATTTAGTTTTGTTAAATCTAATAACATAAGCTTTCATCTTTTGTAAAGAAACATCTTAAATTGTTGACGTCCACCAAATAATATACAATATTACTAGTTTACCTGAGTCTTGAACTATAATATTTTAATTTAAATAAATAAAAATACATTATTATACATAGGTACCAAAAATTATAAAATTGAATTTGTAATGTCTAGAATTTCTATGTCTAAATTGCAACTTATTGCTACCTATTATTACATAAATTAAACCGATTAAAACAGAACAGTCAGTCGATCTGTTTAGTAAGTTTGTAGGTAACAGTAGTAGTAGGTTAGATTTTCAGATATTTTTTTTTTCAAACACAGTATCTAATCTTATCTATAAGGCAAATAAATACTTAACATTCAGACATGACACAAACTGTATACCTACATAATTATATCACATGCGAAATAATAATAATAATTAATGATCAGCTTAGTAAATATAACTCAATACTCTGTGACAGAAAATTAGAGCCCTAATATAACCTATACACCATAATAACGTCGAAAATGGCTCGCCTACTTAGATGAGGCGTACATGGGGAATTCATTGAGAAAATTAGAAATAAGCTAGCACGCAAATTATCTTTTGGATAACTCATATATAAATTAACAGTCTTTATTCATTGCTATATAGCCCATTTACACTTGTATTATTAGTTTTACTATCACTAAAATAAATAAATTAGTCCCCTAAGATTTTAAAGTAGAGTGATATGCAGGCTTATCAGCATTCCATCAGAATTGGAGAATAAGAGAAAACAAATGTGTATAGAAATTAAAAGTCATGCCTAGACATTAAACAATGTAGACGGATGACAAATATGGCTCTCAATCAAGTGTAAAAAGGCCATTACTTTACAAAATCACCATTCAACTATCATCATCTGAGTAATCATCAAACTGTCCGTCTGATTCATGTTCCACAGGTGGGTTCAGAAGTTTCTCATACCTCACTTTTTCAGCGACTGGTACCAGGTGGGCATCCATAGGGCAGAAGTGGCCTTCGTCAATCTTCCGTTTAACAAAGTACATCCATGGTGCATGGACTGGGGGAGTGTCACAGCGATAGTATTGAGGTATCCAGTAGTCATCGGAATCCCAATCTTCTGGTGAACTGGGTAGATCACAGTTTTGATTTGAGGAGCCTGTAATAGGTTTGGTTACAATAAAGTTAGGCTATCCAGTTGATAGTGATGTAATATGAGATGTGAGTGGTTTAGTGTGGGGGGAGGGGAGGACAAAGCTTGGCATGAAAGTCTTGTTCCTAAAAGCTATTAATATCCAAAGGTTGCATCTTAATCAAAAGGCAATCTTGTGAAAAGGTCTTGTTTGTGGGGCACATCTGCACTTCACTCATATTTTGCACTGTGTTGTCATCACTGATCAATATTGATCATGTTTTTGTTGCCAAATCATTTAATTTGAAAGTAAGTTGACACTTATATTTCATCGAAGGTTATATACTTATCATATACACCTACCTAGCTATCAATCTCCATATTTTATCCTCTGACATCCTGAATTTTCTTGCAAAATGAAAGGTTATAACAATTTGACCAATTCTGGATTTCATATTTATATTTACCTTGATTTTTAGGATCATTGAAATATGCGAGGAGTTCCTCATCATCAGTTGTGCCTGAGGAATGTTCACTTTCAGGTTTAATCACTTCAAACTTCCTGTAAATAACATAATTTTATGATTACTGTGTATGTACAATATTTTTTCCAATACTAAAGTACAAGTTTAAAAAAAACCTGCTAAAAATACAATGAGCTATAAATAAAACAAGTATCAATCAATTGCAAAAATTATACAAAACAAGGTGTTTAGTGAACACATCTACTTCTGTACTTTCTGGTTTTAAAAATACAGCAGAGAGTATAAACTTAGATTTTAATTTCATATATTTTTTGTTGGCTTGACACATTTTTGAAAGGCCAAGAAAACAAGACAGCAGAGAGAAGATATGCAAACGGTCTGTACCTTCCATCAGTCCTGCCAGGAATACTCAAACGCAACTGTTCTTTTCTCCTTTTATATTCATCATCATCAGGTTCATCTAAGTAATTTTGGGCTAGGTCCAATTCCTCAATGTTTTTAATCTCATCAGGAACTTCATAAATGTGATTATCATATAGATCTAATATTTTCAAGTTTGGAAGGTCACACAATGATTCCGGTATCATGCACAGTTCATTGCTGTCTATGCAGAGGTGTATGAGTTTATTCAATTTACAGATTTCATCCGGTAAATATAGCAATTTGTTAAAAGATAATATGCAAGTTTCCAAATTAGCAAGATCACAAAATTCATTTGGTAAACTGCTTATATAATTTTGAGATAAATTTATCTCTATTAAATTCACAAAAACATTGATGTTGGAATTAATATTGTAGATGTGTGTGTTACACAGATCTAGACTCTCTACTTCCACACATTTTTCCAAACCTTTAGAAGGCAAGTCTTCAATGAAATTTGATGACACATGACTGTAGTTTGCGACGCCCAAGTTGATAACCTTGGCCTTTGGAAATGTTGATATTATACTTAGGAAATTTCCTAATTTACAATTATACAGATCTATGTTAGTGACTAGAGTTTTGTGTTTCAATAATTCACCAAAGTAATCAAATGTTAATGACTTTGTTATATTGATATTGCAATTAAGCTTTACTTTGACTAAGTTCTTTGGTGCCTCGGACCATATCCAATAAGGGGGCCCATAGAGGTTATTGTTTGCTACATTTAATCGCTCTATAGTATGACAGAAGTTCGGAACGATGTCGCAGTAATTAATACTATTGCTGGATATGTCTAAAGTCTTCAATGTTTTGGTCCTGAGCACTGCATTCGGAATTTCGTAGAGTTCATTGTGGGACAGATTTAAGTGCTGCAAATGCGGTGGTAATTTCGCATTATCATCTAGTGTTTTTATTTTTCGATTACTTAAGTCTAGGATAGTAATATTTTCTTGCCACTGCAATAACTTTGCCACTAATTCCACTATTCCATTCGGTAGTAAACTCCTATTATCTTTGTTTTCCTCATTTCCCTCCATTTCCGTATTGAAGTTTTTCTTTGCGTTATAATAAATTCACTGTAATTAGTAAGATATTCCAAAATTATAATTTCTGTGTGTTTATGAATTTGATGATTTGATTACGTCTTATAACCTAAAATTTCTAATGTCAATGTCAATTGTCAGGCTATAGCACTATTGCTAGGGCTGCATTCCGAATGATGATGGCTGCATTCCGAATGATGATGATAACGGTAATTATCGATGTGAGCGCGCTAAAACGGGTACGGAATCACTGTTAGCGCGATAACGAAGCCTCGCGAAACGTCATCGGTGACGTCATTACATGCGCCATATTGCGATTACGACGACCATGGTCCAAACGTTATCGCCGTGAGCGTGGCTGTCAAAAGTGACACTTGTGTTGTGTTTTTGTTTTGACAAAGGTTTTTATGTGAGAATAACAAATAAAAATACACTGTATTCAAGTTAGGGAGTCTAATAATTGAAGTTAGGGAGTACCAACGCGTTGATCATCATTTTTTTAATCCCTTTTTCGAATGTTTTAGTTCAACAAGCGTTCCGAATCATTGACAGTTCACAGCTCTTATAGATGTGATATTCGTATCGGAACGCAAATTATCGATGTGAGCGCTAAGATCGATTATGGCATGTTTCGGAATGTACCCTAGATTGATTTTCTTATTTTTCCACATATTCAAGTATTCTGTTCTCTAAATTATGTTTTGCAAGTTCTTTCCCCATTTTTTTATAACAAGAAATAAAACAAATAGAATTATACAAAACTAAATTTATTAAGAAAATACATAAACTAACTAATGTAAATCTTTTAAATATTTTGATATTCATATTTGCATAATAAGGTCAGATAAACTTAGTCATTGTAAACCGCATTATTTATTAATAATGCGTAATGAATATAAACGGAGTTTAATTTTTCCCCAAGAACCATATATTTTCCCAAGAAATGCGAATAATCCTATCTACCAACACTGTGCCATTGTCAGATTTATTAAGGGGGATCCTTCAAGGTAGCCCACGAAATTCAAATTTTAATACGTTTTTTGCTTATTGCAGCTCAGATAAAGGTAGGTAGATAGTTTCACAGCATCAAATGATCTACGCGTGTCGTAGTTTCAGGACTTATGTAGGTATACCAATTAGGCTGCGATATTTACACTAATATCAATAAGGGAAATGATTTGTTGTCCAACACTCGGAAAAATAATCTCTACCCGAAATCTGCGTGATCAAAGGAATTATATAGGTATTTTTTTACAACTTCGGTTATATTATTGAAGTGTTAGTAGGGATTCTAGGGATTCCATTTTTTTTTAATAATATAGGTATAGCATTAATCAGTGATAATAATGTAGCATTCTACTGCTATAATATTTTTAAAATGAGTCCGTAATTTTGAGTTTATTCATTACAAACAAAAATACAAATCTTTTCACATGAAAATATTAGTGTATTCTAATCATCTACTAGGACCCCAAAGCTATCATGTTATTTCCAATGGCTCTTGGAAATCAAATGACGTCGGTACTAGGTACAATGAAATAATACAAACAATTTGCTCTGATATAACCGTTTTGAACTCTACTTAGCTATAATGTTTTGTAAACAATTTTCGTGGTGGAAAAAGTGGAAATATAGCTTCCTCTCTCAGCGCTAGTCTCAAACAAGCGGTCGCGTTTCCAATACCATGAATTTAAAAAAGTATTTTTTATTAAAATGTATCTTTGTAGTCTCAGTAACGTTTGTTCACGGAGGCAAAAATTCTGATGAATTCCAGAAACCAGAAATAGCTAGGATAGGTAAAACGAAAAAAGCTAAAATGGGTAAGTGGTTTTTATTATCTTCGCTGGGTATTGCTAAGTACCGTTGTCTTTGAAAGTTGGAAGATTAATAAAATATTGCCTTTTTAATTTTTATTTTAGAACAAAAGACTGCAGTTGGTACATTCTCCAATGTAATAACACAGATCCAAAATTTACCAACTATGGACCTGGGCAGAAAGTTTCGAACGCCCTGCAAGACCGGCAATCGATGTGGAAAAGTAAGTGTTTCAAACTCCACCATCACCAGAGAACGTAAACTTCTTAGGTGGTCTCACCTCTTTTCATATGATTCATATCAGGTAACCGGCGTTTCTTGACTAAGTTTTGAATTTCTTACTGGATTCTTCTGAACCCTGGTTGAGTCAATACTTTACTTTCTATCCAGGCTTTTTGGAGTTAAAGTTTTAGGTCTAATATCGTGACTGATTTTAAAACGTTCGGACAGCAATTCTTGAAAATACCTTAATCTGTATTTTTCCAGGTTATCAAAAGGTTAATGGTGCCGAAATTGGCACAACTCGAGAACACAATAATGGGAATCATGAAGGAGTTAGCCAAGATGCCTCCAGGCTCTCGACTCCCCGACAAGTTCACCAAAACGGAACCAATAAAATTGCTTTTGGACCAGAATTATAAGTATGATTTAATATTATATTAATATGATGGCTAAACCATGGTGAATGGGAATCAACTGACTTGTGTTGGACCAAAATTAGTCCTATTTAAAAAAAATATTGAAAAATAACTATTTTTTTTAAAAAAATGTTGTGTATGTTGGATATGAGCTTTATTCAGCCTTTAATAATTATTTTTTTAATTTTCAGAGAAGACGTCTGTATGGACAAATTAGAGTCGTGCTTGAAAGAAGACAAACGACGCAAGCGCATTCTCAAGAAGCTGTTCTTCAAGAAGTACAACTCTATACGTCAGGATCTGATTGGTTACGGAGGCCGAAGATTATGGGGCGGGGAGGGGAATCTGTTCTATCGAAGATAATCTTATTGTAGTTGTTATAGCTATGTAATAATTGATAAGAATAAAGTTGACAAACATATATTTTTTTTTCATTTTATTATTGTTTACATATTAAGGCTAGTCCCAAACTCTAAATTTATTTATTCAGTTTAGGCACTTAATATTATGAACGTCGAAAGTCGTAGTTGCAGTAGGTAACCCTAATGTACCGATTAAAAAGCTCGTAGGATTCGAACCCACGTTCTTCGCCAGCACGCCATTCGACGTCACTAACACAGCTATATCACAGTGTTATATATAGGTTCCCACGTCTCCAAAACGATTTGTGTGCAAATCGTTATTTAATATCAAGCTTGCATTTTAGACAGCAGTCTCGTTAGCTAAACCTTCTATTGATGAAATGTTTGTGTATGTGTGTATACACACATACTTATACGTATAAACTTTATTTCATCCGAATAGATCTAGAGATTTAATTTTGCAACATTAGCAGTATGATCTGAAAAAATAGTAAAACTGCCTCTAAATGGCAGTAACATTTCTCAATAATTTTTCAATTGGTTGTTATTCATTAGTCTTAAATTGAATTAATACCAGTAAGTAGACTACTAATATAATAGGTACCTACATGTTGAAAGTATAGGTATATATAGTTATTACTAGGTCTCTCGTAAAATCCAAACTTATGAAAATGTATGAAAAGTTGTTTTTTTCTTAATTCCAGTGTTGTTCCCTAGTAAAAGTTATTCGTACTGATGAGTGCCTAGGTAGATATGTACTCATTTTTCTTGTAGTAGTGCTAGTGAATTATAAAATACCCTGTAAATCTCGAGTGGGCTTGCAATGCCGTCAAATCCAAATAAAACTTATAATAACTTTGTTAAAAATATTATATTTAAAGGTGAATTGTCCAGAGTCAAATTCAAGTGCCTACAAATTAAATAATAACAAGAAGTGTGACGGCTTTATCAGGCAATTAGGTATGGATGGAGAGGAATATATAAATTTATTTATTTAAATGAACAGCATACATATACTTCATTTATTAAAATTACCCCGTTTTATACAGTTAATTTTAAGCCTATACAGGAACAATAAGTATTAAAAAAACGAGGTAAATAAAGTGACCAATAGGAGCTTTGTACCATTTCGTTAAATATATAGGAACTTCCTTATAGTATTAAAAAAAATGACACTTCATTAGAAAAATCGATATGTAATTTATTTGTATACCATAAAGTCGGGAAAGCATACGGCCCGCTTTGTGGTAAGCGGTTACAGTACATACCGCCTATAGACGCTTGTACCTAACAAAATACTATAAAAACAGGCCTCTCAGGTTTTGGCGGTCACGTGTAAAACGATTATGCAAGCTTATTGTTCATAACTCACATTTTAGCTCACTAATTGAACAATAAGGTGTTTTTATAAACAAGCTCGTATTTATTAAACTTTGAACTTAACGGAAGCTGGAAACCAAATATGAAGTTGCACGTTAATAATTTTCAGAAAACGTTTGACCAGTTATTGCATTACAATTACTTAATTATGACCTATTATTTATAGAGCAAAGTCGTTACCGTCCTGAAGGAAACGTAAATTTTCAAAGTTTTACATAAATTTAGATAACACTTAACAAAATGAGTGAAACGAGATTAAAATTACAAATAGTTTTAGTAGTATTATGTATATTGAAAGGAATTTATGCTGTGGATGATTGTAAGTGCATCAGATTTTAGGATTTATTATAGACCAGCTTATAGTTCAAGGTTCACTAATTTGCCTTTGCAAACTTATATCCCTGTAGGATTTATGTATCTACTATGAACCCGAACAATTTTATGATACGCATTCAAAAGGAGTATGTTTGTTAGGTCAAATTATTATCTAGCATTTTAGTAGATGTCATGTGTTTTGTATCAGTAGTTCCAGAGTTACAAATAAAGCTATATTATATAATATATTATATTCTAGTAATTAACAATTTCATATTTCCAGCTCTCTTATTCACCGTGACACGAGCCCCTCGGTACTTCGGTATTTTGCAAGACCATCGTGGGCAGCCATTATCCGTAGAAGTATCTGAAGAATATATGGACCAGGACTATATTGCCACCAATAAGTGAGTTTATGTTTTGTCATATATTTAAGTAGAAATTACATTCGTATTAACTTTTCATTAAGCGCCTTTTCCATTTGTAGAGCAATAACACTTGCTGGAGTTTTATGAATAATATTTAATAGGCGATTCATAAAACAAAGGAAACCACAGCACGGCATGGTATTACCATAGAATAATTAATATAAGTATTACGCTACTTTGTATTGTAGTACCCATATGCCTGGGTAGCACCTGTGTATTGCGGCAGCAATACACAGGTGCTGATGCCAGTACCTACCTGTGTATTGCGGCAGCTGTACTTGAGAGCCAACTCACTTCAAGGCTTTCATGTTTGAGATAATATAATGATTAACTATTTAATTATTTTCAGGAAGCGACATAAAATCGATTGGAACAAGTAAGTGTTTTAAAATTTGATATTAGAAATCCTCACCAATATTGTAAATGTGAATGTGAGTTAGCGGTCTCCTCGAAGGCCGATTTAATGTGATATTTTACTATTATTAACTAGGATTACTACGGTGATATCCACTTCCTTAGAACATTAGGGTATCACCTCATAAATCATGATATTAAAATACAACCAAAATGCACAAAGCTAATTTCAGAAATGTTTAAAAAGAAAGCTTTTTTAATAAAACAATATATTTTTCTAGAAATCCACTGGATATGGATGATTTCGATGACGATGATACAGAAGAAACGCCTGATGATAAAGACAAGGACGTCAGAGTGCCCAACAAGTACAATTTACAAGCTGGGCCCGTATAAATAAAAAAAAAGTGTATAGATGTAATAGTAGTTAATATTAATGAATAATTAAATAAGTACAACATCATATAAGTCTATTTCATAATGCGCCTTTCGGAGTGTCCACTGCTGGACATAGGCCTCTCCCAGCAGCGTGCAACTTCTTTCGTTTTTTTGCTATCCTCAGCCGAAGGTCGTCAGTCCCTCGTGTTGGTTAATATATAATACACCTCTATTTATTTTTCATACTGGTATAATCACGCCTTATCAAATTAATTATTTGACAACGATGATCGGACTATCGTGTATCGTTTTTCGGAGTAGGCCCTCAGGACCTAAACTGAATAAATGATTTTTGAGTTTTTATTTACAGTGCTCACATTCGTTTCCATCTGCAAGATAGCTTTTTAGGATAAGACTTCCCATCCTACTTAGTTATTTACGTTTCATAATTTTGTTAATTATTTTTCATTTTTTTAAGTAAAGAGTTCTCTTTCTATTTTATAGGAGTTTATTCTATTCAGTTTCTATATGTATCTATGTATATCTGTTCAGTTTTTCTGAACTGGTGGTAGAGTCGATTGCTGTGCGTACTTAACTACCAAATACATAAAATAAAAAAAATAAAACATGAATTATTATTACATTGGTTGGCGGCTTCAATTAAATAAATAAAACTTAGTATAAAACAGTATTTATTAAAATGTAAAAGTACAAAAATGAAATCCATTCACATATCGAGATCGCTATACATCCGATCCTCGATCGATGGAGGGGGATCGTCATCAGGCATCAATGGCATCCTGGCCATTTCCAAAGACTCTTCGGAATAGTCTGTAGTTTCATCAGAATACTGGTCGTCGAGATGGTCCTGGTATATCTTCTCGCACTCGCTCGGGTGCTCGCTCTTTATTGTGCTTGGATGGTAGCCGATGGCTTCTACGGGGCCGACGGTGAGGTATGGCACTGATGTTGTCACTTCGAAGTGTTTACCTAAGAAGAAAAACGTTGTTATCACTTAGGCATGTCTATTGATGAAAGTAATTTCATCTACATCAGAGGTCCACAAACTTTTCTATGTTGTCGACCACTTGCCAAGTTTTTCGGTGTTGGGTAGAACCTACCTAACATTTTGCAAATTCGTCAACTTCAAATGTGTTTTAGACAGCCTTTAATCTTACTTTACAGCCTTTTTTCCGTGCACTATTAATATCCCTACTTCACTACTGATATCTATTATCTGTGCATAAATATGGATATTCCATTCATGGAAAACCAAAGTTAAAGTCACTAACATCTCATAGACCTCCGTTTCTTTTCCCCCAGGCACAGCCCCAGGGGTCGATATAGACCACTTTAGGAACCACTGATCTAGATACATCATAATAGGTTCGGAATCGAGCTTTATCGATTAACTTGTAAATAACACATGAACAGAATTTGTATTTGAAATGTATGTTCCAAGTTTATTTTAAATTTTGGTGGATTTATATGGATAACCTTCAAATAAAGTGAGATATAGATAATTATGTTCATACAACACATTATCTTGTATGAATTTTATGTACCTATATTTAAAAAACCGGGACAAGTGCGAGTCTGACTCACGCACCGAGGATTTCGTAAAGATAATTAGGTAGGTACACTAACTTCTATCCTATTCTTATATTCTTGGTTAGAAAGAGATAGTGATATAAATTAGTTCAGTTTGTTACTTACGGTCAATATGGTCGGGTATAATAACAGTGGCTACAGTTTTCGCAACATTATCATCATAGTACTCTCCAAACAGTTCTACTTTTGGTCCATCATTCACAATCTTAGCGCTACCTTCTGAGTCTTTCTTATCACAGTCATCTTGGAAATGTCTCCTGCCGTTGTGGAAGTGAGGGTTGCGGGGGGGTGGTAGCTCGGTCAGCGGTAGAAACACCTTATCCACGTGACCACCTACTGGCTTTATTTTTATTAACCTGTGGAGTTTAGAAAATTTATTGTTGCTCTATTTTGAAAGAAAAAGAAGGGTAATTTAATTTTTTAAAGTAGATTATTTTGTAACTTAGGTATTGGAAACGTTTTCGGTTATGTTTAAAAAGTTGCAGATTTAAGGAGCACGGCTGAAAACTAAATATCTGGTTACAATAGGCCTGCTATAAATAAACCCTAAAAATGTTACATAAAATTATAAAGCAATTGCCTAAATCTGTTAATTCTTAATTGTATTTTAAAAATTGCCACTGCTTCCTGCCGGTCAACGAAATTAGATACATACTGATAAACTTTGTATATGGCAGAATACTAATCATTAATGTCCATATATTTACAACAAATATACAAAATACAATCTATATATCAAAAAACTCCTAGAGGCGACAGCTGCTGCCGATCAACGGCAAGGTTCCAAGAAGGCTGGCAGCGTTTCCTCTTTGAGTAGCCAAGCTAACGCGTTTGCAGAAAAAGCTCCCCGTCCGCCAGTCCCCCAGATATAGTGAAGAAGAACAGTAAAGAAATCTATATTACTTTACTGTGCCCGAGGCCTCTATAAGTTTAGAAGATAGAGTTTCAGCTAAACCCATGGTCTCGACCATAAAAAGCAAAAATAAATAGTTTGGGACAATAGAAGCGTATTTTTAAATTACTGAATTTCCTAAAAATGTTTTGACTGCATTCACTTACTTGTTCATAATAACACTACTACGTATTTCACTAACACTCTGCCTATAAACATGTAGAAACACGAATAAGTAAATTAAAGCCTTCATGGCGACCGGATCAGCATTGACATGTTCCTGTAACCTTATCAGAGAAACTGGCCGTCTATAAATAAGGTACAGGTTATTTAGCTTACTTATTTTGTTAGTGTTATCTTGATAATGGTAACAACGGGCATTGTTGCCCGACAATGAAACAGGTGGTCTGTGCTCTTTTTATTTTATCATAGTCCACAATATGTCGTGAACTTATGTTTTATCAAGCCAATGAAGGATGTTGATCGTAGTTACATAAAGCTGTGTTTGTTCATTTAAAAATGTAAGTTGTTTTTAATATCGTACTCATATTACAAACTAGCTGTTCTCCGCGGCTTCATTCGCGTTTCCGGGATAAAAAGTAGCCTATAACCTTCGGGGATAGTATAGCTTCATATTAAGTGAAATAATTTGTCGAATAGGCCCTGTAACTCCAGAGATTAGCGCGTTCAAACAAAAAAACTCTTCAGCTTTATTATTAGTACTGATTATATTTTATTTTTAATCATCATAATCATATCAGCCGAAAGACGTCCACTGGTGGATAAATACTTTTTTTAATACTTTGATCAAAATATTTAAATAAATGAGACTGGAAAGAGGAAAAGGGGAGGAGAGGACTGTTTATTAATAAAAACATTAAACAACACGGACTCTTTGATTTAAGCAGGGTAAAAGGTTAAACGAGAAACAAACTAAAATTGTTACTACTATTTGCTACTATTGTATGATAATAACAGAGAAGCAGAATTTTAATAAAATATTTTATTATTCCCTAGAAGGTTAACTGAAGGGAGGCAACCCTCTGCCCTTCTTCTTCTTGTAGACGATAGGATCGAGGTGCCAAGTTTGGTTTCCACCGCAGGAGATGAGCGTGAAGCAGCCGCCAAACACGATAGGAGGATCCGTGTCTGGTACGCAGATATTGTCTTGGCAGAAGGTCGCTGTACCTAAGGGTACAAATAATAATTCTATAACAAACACTGTGGCTTACTAAACACTGCTTGACAGACTGCTTGATTTAGGATTAGTGGGGCAATCATGTAACTTTGTTGCAATAGGTTTAAATCAATTTCAATCTTTAAATCGTTAGAAATTTTACAATGTTGAAAATGATTCCTCGAGCAATGAAGCACTTTTTGAATATATAGTTATCAAAACGTAAAAATGTTATCAGAAATCCGCTGAATTTAACCGGTTTCAATCAAAAAATTATTGAAACTGATTGCAACAAAGTTACATGATTGCGAACAGTTAATTCAGTGAATGATTATGAAAGCGATATATGGGAAGAGGAGCCGAATCACAGCATGTTTACAGGAAACAGGCCTACGTAGTAAAAAAACTGTTTAAAATTCAGGTTAGTTAATGAATACTGATCAACTTTTCTATGAGACCAACACTATTTTGATCGAGCAAATCGAAGTTGTTTCTTTATGTAAAGTTATTCAGCATGACGAACTCAATATAGGTTTCAAAAAGATGGAATCTCCAAGTATTCAACTGATAAAGCACTTACCAACGTATCCAGTAGGTCTAGCCTGTCGCTTGTTCTTCACATAATCCACGACAGCTTTAGACAGCGCATAGAAGTGCTTGCTGGCTTTATACCTCATCTTGGCTAGAGCTGCATCACAGTCAGTCTTGTCAGCTCGGCAATGATACACCAGATTACGAGTATTAGCCTTTACCATCTCTTCACGGAGAACCTGGTATTTGCTGTCAGTGTACAGCATTTGGGCGAAGCGGACGTTTACTGTTGATAATAGATATTCTACATTTGACGTCATCGTCGAAGCAGTTTGCAAATAGGTCTAAAGAGAAGATTGAAGCTACTATTTGTTTGGAGTCAGCTTTTAACTGAGAAAAATTGGCAAAATCTCACCATAATTATTACTATGGTGAGATTTTGCCAGTTTTTCTCAGTATTGATCATTTAAATTCTTAGATTCAAAAAAGAGTTATTAATTAAGCCTATACGGCTACGACATCGACCACAGAGCCCTGCATGTGCGTATGGTTGCTGAGCCACCACAACAGGCGGGTCATATGCTTGTTTGCCAACCTTGTGGTAAAAAAAGTTTCAAGAATTAGATGATGAGGCTTATTACAGAATGGTCATTTCGTGTCCAGTATAAAATAAAATAATAGCAAAACTGCACTATCTATACATATAGGTATATTCTTGCGTTTTTGTAACGAGCAGTTTCTACTTATAATAAAATTCTAACAACTTTCTGCCTTCAGTTGTTAATCTGTGCAAGGTAGGTATGTAATTTCATGTATGATGGTGCATAACTTACATCCAGCACCAACAATGTAACCGTCCAATCTTCCAACATGATTGGCCAAATACACCAATAAAAAACTAAGTAAAATATTTCTCATTTTATTGGAATCCCTTACAACTACACACTCACTCGCAAACTGAACAAATCGATAGATTTTTATTGGAATTTTATGGTCCAATTAATTTTACTAACTAAAGAAATATTGTCGATCGCTAATCCGATAAAAATAACAAGAACGTTTAAAATAATAATTAATGCTTAAAAACTAAAAAGTTGATTAAAAAGATGACATTTGTATAATGTGTACATTAATCATGCATTGAGACTAAATAAATATTCATTAATTGAAGGGAAGAAGAAAACCCTTTAACATTATTATATCTTTGAGATATTATAATTTCTTACTTTTTGTCGCAACAGGTGTAGGTATATAAATGCCTATTTAGGCATGATCTTTATATCCTTATTTCAGTCTCTGAGATCTATTCTTTGTATTCTATGGTTTGAAATATTAGTGGAATAATTAAAAATATACCTATTATTTAAACATTTCTGCAAATCAAAACAATGAATGGGCATTAGTACAATATACAAGTAAAAGATAGCGGCGAGAAACAATTAACAATAGGAAAACAGTTACACAATAGTGAGTCAGAGGCCAGCCCTCCGACTCCTGCGCATTGCCGACGCTCGTTAATTACCCGGCTCGCTTGACAACAGATAGCACCGAATTATAACCGCATTTCACGCTTCAAACGTAATCTGGTGAACCTCCTTTTAAGGTTCAATTTGTTTGACTTTAGATTGCTTAGACAGGGCCTTAGTTATTTGGTCTGGTTGGAAGAACAGCAAAATATGGAGATTCCTACAACAATGTAATAAATAACAAATAGATAAATTAGATAATCATATTATAATAGTAGGTACATACTTAAATATTTATGCCGCTGAATGACTGCTCAATAATGACAAAGACAAAAGTCTGTGGCGTCATGAAAAAGTGTTAAGATTTAAGCAAATCAATGATAATATGGATCAGTTTGACTTGGAAGTTAAGTAGAATTGACTGAACTACAGTATACCTTCAAGATTTTTATACTCTAACGAGAGGACAGCTCGTACAAAGTTCTAAAGACAATAACTCGCAACTGGTTAATAGACATGTCTAAATGAGCTGTAGTCTACGTTGTTCCGAGTAAGGACAATATGGCACGCGTGCTATCAGTACTGTCCATCGTCTATAATATTGTACGGCTCTTACTATGCTATGCTATTTTCGGTAAGACTGTATCGGATTGGTCCACAAACCAATTTGCGATTTTATCCTGGAGATTTGATCGCGATTTGAAATATATTGGTTTAAGTAATGACTTAAATGGACATCGCGGCAATGGTTTGCTGGTCAGATGACCTGAAGTAGGAGATACCGGGATGTGGTAGAGTACCAATTTAGGTGTGCATTAGAAAGGCATCAGGGGTTATCTTGTTTTGTCGTGAAACAATGGGAATTTCTTGATTACATGGTCAGGATTTCTTGATTCATTATGTGCAGTTGACGTAAACAATTGAAAATTAGAATTTGAATTCGATTTTTCGTCTGTATCTGTTCATGATCTTGCCATAAACTTTGATGGCATGACGTCATTTGATTCAGATATTGCGATGGGTTGTAAACAAGTTTGTTGCAGTTTTATAGACTAATCATATCTATAACTTGTAAAGTGTATATAAATCTACAACTACACTGTACTAAACGTTCGATGTAACTCATCCAACTGGGAATTTCCGCAAATTCCCGAGACACCATTACAAATTGCGTACGTTGCCGTTGCTTGGTGAAACAAAAGCACTAATTGTACTACAAAATAATACATCAACGGCTTATCTGCTCCGAAGTGGACGTCGCAATGATATTGTGGCGCCGAACTGAAATAATTAACCGATTGCACTCTATTGTTTCAAAATATCTCCATTTATAACCTACTTAGTTTAGATAGGCAGCCATTTATTGTTATGGTAGCTGTATATTTTTCAGAATGACAATAAGGGCAGCGGCGGCTGATTAGAAGTTTTTTTTGAGTCAGTAGATGTATTTTAAATATTAGTTTAAAAAAAGTGTTTCTGAGGTGTATGATTAATGTAGACCTGAGGTGAGAAATTATCGTATTATACAGAATTTCAGATCATGCGCAATCTAGTCTTGCCTTAAGGCGATGGTTTAAATCGTGAAGAAACCATAGCCTTCAAATTTCAAATTGAAAATCTGTCATCTAGCAGCCAGTAGGTACCGACTTACGTTCGGCCTCATAATCACTGACCATGGTACAATGATGGTCAAACACTGGGTTAAAACAATCCTTATAACTGTTTAAATAACTTTAATACAAATTTTCATAACTATTTAAGAAGAAGAAAGCAGCTATCTATGAGTAGCTGCATTCTTCTTGTGAATGTGAGTAGATGTTGATAGCATGTAATATTTTTAATAGAGCTGCTGCCTTCGTTTTTAAGAAGTATTTGCTTAGAAAATTCGTTAAAACAAATAATCGCCTTTGTTGACGAACATGAACGATGATATTTCTACATTAATAATTTCATATTTAATAATGTATCTATTAATTTGACCGCTCATTTAATCTTTTAATAGGATCTAAAAGTTAGTGTATGTTTAGTTAAACAAAAAACTAGTTAATACTTATAATCTGCTAATGACAGTCTTGATCCATTTAATTGATACTGCATGGCATGCTGCAAGACTAAGTTATCGATAATAGGAAATCGAATAAAGAAAAAATCGATAATAACTAACTAAAATGTATATTATGATTATTAACTTTATCTACTCTCATATCGTAATGTTCTTATTATGAAATCAAAATCAGTACTTTAATGAGCCACTTTACACACCCGTGTATAATAATTCATTATAGTACAGTTGTTGTTCCCAAGATAATGCTATAAAATAACTTTTTTTTCTATTAAAGTACACTTTGGACCTATCAATAGTATAATCAATCAGTATCAAATCAATTTGACGATGACAATGTCACAAATTTTGTAACTTGAACTTTAGAGGTAAGAATTTTTTTTTGCAAAGTTTTATGCATGGGTTTGCTCATTTATTTTTGACACATTCAACTAGTCTATTTCAGCGTGATAATGATGTAGCTAAAGCGGTATGCACACAACACTTAGAAGGAAACTGATTCTAGCTATTATCTTGATTTTACGGAATACTAACTGCCGTCTTCAAACTTCATTTACTTTTTAGGTTATGGCACAATTTACGTAAAAAAATACATTTAAAGTATTTTTTGCAGCAACGGAAAACAGACAGATTCGTTTGACATCTATTTTTGTTTAAAAAAAATTCGCAAAATGTTTTATCAACCGGCTGTTAAGCATTCTATGTATGCTCAACACCTTAGGTAAGTTTAATTTCTAACTAGTCTCTAAGTAATTTTACTTGTATATAATCTTTAATCGAAACTGGTTAGTCAATATTCCATGAGTGCGTCTCTCAAAGAGTTATGACAGACAGACGCCGGACAGACCCGGGTTGTTACAGGTGAATTTATACCCTTGATACCCATTAAGCGTGTTGTCTATGGTACTCATTTACCATCTTACATTTACCGCTTAAAAATATCTTGTCTATGAAATTGTATACTTTATTCCTGTGGAAAAAGGGCTTATGTAATTTTTTTGTGTAATTTTGTATACTGTAATGTTGTTTGCATGTATGTGGGGTGGTCGCGTCTATAAAACGGTTTTATTAGCGAATAATATAATGTGCTGTGAATTATTACATGTTAACATGCATTTAGAGCGATGCTATATGATTGTAATTTTGTTATTAACGTTCGAGTGTGTGATTAATAAGGGATTGGGTAGTTTGTTGGCGGACTAGCTGTTCCCCGCGGTTTCACTCGCAATCGAAGCAATCGAATAGATACTCAGTTAGATTAACGTTGAAGCTTATTTTACTGCAAAATTAATATTTAAGTTTATGGTATTTTTAATTAAGAACATCGAACATATAATAACATTATGTTTGTCTTTTATACTTTTTATTCGGATTTGGTATACCTACCTACTAGTACCTACGAAGAAAACTTATTAGTATACCTCGTGAAATACGAGTAAACCCTATACAAAATTAAGTCTAATAAATCTGGTAGATCTAGTGCGTTATTCAGAATGCGCTAATGGTGTGAGAGGTTATCTAGTCTATTGTTTGCGCAATTTAGATGGGTGCCATCTTATAACATTGTTTGTAGATCACAAAGCTTGTAGATGCCTGAGCCGCAAATTGGTACCTAACAACAATATGGAATCTGCGAATAACATTGGTGCCGATTCTGTTGTTTACGAACTAAATAAATGTAATCTCACTATATCTCTTTCTAATAGTAAATATAAGAAAGGGATGCAAGATATTTTAGTCCTGTCAGTTTAATCTGATCACATATTTCAACGTGAATTTAAGCGCGATCTTTATTGGTCACGACTATTTACCCGTACATTACGACGGCATGGATTAAACTGACAGCATTAAAAATGTTCTGTCTTTTTTCAATAAGGTTAACTTGAAAGAGAGGTGACTTGTCTAATATTAGTTAAGTTCGTAAACAACAGAATCGACACCATTGCCTAATTGATTTCATACTGCGGAAAAAACAGAAAGCCTACTAATATTATAAATGCGAAAGTTTGGATGTGTGTTTGTTACTCTTTCAAGTAAAAACTACTGAATGGATTTAGATGAAACTTGGCACATAGATAGATCATAACCTGGAATAACATATAGGTTACTTTAAATCCCGGGAAAACATAAAATACCTCGGGAACACGGGTGAAACCGCGGGGCGGAAGCAAGTAATTTATAGTTCAGATCCAAGAATTGTTGGTTTTAGAATTTTAAAAGATTTTTTTGCCGGAATCCGCTGGATGCGTGTACCGCAAGACCAGCCATCGTGGAGATCCTTGGAGGCCTTTGTCCAGCAGTGGCTTTCGGCTGATATGATGATTAATTTTACAATGTAGAATGAGATGGATAATACAGTTAGTGTTAGTATAAATACTTCACCGATTTTCTCGAACATTATCTTCAAAATTAATTGAGGTCACAGGGGACCGGCGGGCCGGGAGCTTTTTCCGCGAACGCCTTAGCTTGGCCATACAAAGAGGGAACGCTGCCAGCCTTCTGGGAACCTTGCCGTTGATTGGCAGCAGCGGCCGCCTCGAGGATTTTTTTTATATATAGTTTGTATATTTGTTGTAAATAATTGTATATATTGTATATTATAGAATAAAGCGGCGTATATTAACTTAAAAACTCTATGTAGGTACCTAATTGTGCGATGGTGTGCAGTTTTTGTTATAATAATAAATGCACCGTATCGTGGAAAATTCAAAGTGTATAAAAGCGGACAGATCGTGTGATGAATGGGCTGTAAACATCGAAATATCAATTTTAAAGCGATTACTTGCTACCGCGACACAAATCATCGTGCTGGCGAAATGGCACCGAAAGGTAGATAGCAAATAGATAAATTACATTAACATGAAGTTACTAAGCGTAATTTAAATATTGTCATTCGTTATTTATAAATTAGATAAACATTTTTTTCCTACAATTTTTTTATACGTGTTTACGAAAGATTGTGAATATGGATGTATAGATAAATGTTTGTTACTCTTTCACGTAAAAACTACTGAATGGATTTGGATGTAACTTGGCACATAGTTAGATCATACCCTGAAATAATATATAGGCTACTTTTTATCCCGGGAAAACATAAGATCGTTCGGGAACACGGATGAAACCGCGGGGCGAAAGCTAGTTTAATATAAGACACTTGCGGTGATCTGAGATCATGTCTTCATATAATTAGATATGTAGATGGGTAATTAACAGGAAAAGTAAGATCAAAGAAGAGATGTAGGAAAAACATTTAAATACCGACAGTAACACAGGGTTTTCAATGAGTTGCTAAATTTGTGGAGTACAATAATGCCTGAAAATTTAACTACTTAAAGAAAAGTAAACCTGTACATTAATTTTGAATAAAAAATAATAATACATTATTAATACATGTAAGTATTAAGTTCCTATAATAAAATAAAAGCGTGACTGATTGACTGACTGACTGATCTATCAACGCACAGCTCACACCACTGGACGGATCGGGCTGAAATTTGGCATACAGAGCTATTATGATGTAGTCATCCGCCAAGAAAGGGTTTTTCATAAGCATGATTTTTTTTTATCGCATTTCTTAACAAAATATGATAATACTTTGGCTTATATATCGGTAATTTTTATAGTTATCCATAATATATTTTTTCCTACTGCTTCTTATACGAATGAGCCTTTATTAAAGCAAAAAATAAATATCATGCTTATTCCCCCCAAAGATCGCGGGTTGAAACGCAGGGTGAAAAGCTAAAAAAAAGTGTGTGTATTGTGAGTCTAGAAATGAATAACGACTACAAGCTCAAATTATTGAATAGACTAACTTGCAATTTAATTTCCCTCAATTTTTTTTATAAATCCTGTATTCCTAAATCAGCGTAACTTTCGGCACGGCAAAGCAATTCAATGTGACCTAACAAAACCATTGTTTACTGAACGGGATTGTTTCTCATTGTATAACGTTTATGGACAATAAATATTATATTTACGGTTGGAGAGTCGGTGAAACTAAATTAATTAGTGGCACACCATACACTTCTGAGGAAGTTGGGATCAAAAAGGGCATTCGTTGTACAAATTGGTTTACAATCGTGACTTGGGTTTCGATAGCGGCCGGTGCATATATCTGTCAGTAAGGACCTGTTACTTTGCTATTGTCTGTGAGATGATTTTATATAGTTTACTAGCAGGTATGGTCAGTAAACCATAAAGTTGGCATTAGTTATTGTCAGTTGTTATACAATACACACTTTATAAAATGTTTGATGTGATCGGCAACTACAGCTTTTTTTATAGTTGGGTAGGTCTGTACGTTGTATTCTATTGTTATTTTATCTGCATTATTGTAATTTACTGTAGTAATTTGCAGTCGGCGCCGGGGTGCGAAAGTTACCCTGCGCTATATATATTTTATGTTAAAAAAATAAACTTCTATTGGCTCAAATTATTTATTTATGCCTTTTGCGGTCGAGACCATGGGTCCTCGGGGTTCGAGCCTCACCGTTTTTCTCACACATTATCTTCAAAACTAATTCAGGTCTCAGGGGACCGGCGGGCGGAGAGCTTTTTCCGCCAACGAGTTAGCTTGGCCATCCAAAGAGGAAACGCTGCCAGCCTTCTTGCCGTTGACCGGTAGCAACGGCCGCCTCCAGGATTATTTTTATACGTAGTTTGTAAATTTGTTGTAAATAACCCCCAAGGTCTCGACTGCAAAAGGCAAAAATAATTAATTTGGGCCAATAGAAACGTATTCTTTGAATTTGACTAACTTAATTGTTGCCAGCCCTGCAATACGAAAATAATTAAATTAAATTTTACTATAAACAATAGAGATGGAGAATAGCCTATAATCCCTGTGAAGAGATATAGACCATAGTTCATTAGACCCTATACAATTCGATCACAGTTGGTACGAAAGGCCGTCGCGTCGTCGCGGTCGGTCGGCAGCGTGTCGTGTACAAATGTGGCGCACGCGCGTAAACACCCGATATATTTCACGTTCATGGCACGCGCGCTGTTTGGTGTTAGCCTAAAGATATTAGCGGACCTCTGTAATTTTTTCTTTACATGTTTCCCAAAAAATCTGTGACAAAGACAGAGAGCACAAGTTACAAGGCCAAAGTTTTTAATAAAGCTGTAGCATAGTTCACACACCGTTGGACAGATGGCGCACAATGATCTACATACAACCAAGATACAACCCACATCGAACTTGTGGAGTTTGTTCGCGCATTTGCATATATACAGGATTCCAATATCAACAGTTGGAAGGGGGTTAGTTTAGGTCCTAAACTAAACTACTTATACATAAAATATTTGGCCCGAATCGCTGCCAAGTGGAAGAATAAAAAAGATTAATACGACTTTTTTTCTTTTTCTTATACTACTTAGGTGGCAAACAAGCATACGGCTCACCTAACGGTATCCTAGCTGTAGCCTAGCTGTAGCCTATAGAAGCTTAAAATGTATATCCCAAATTTCTTCTAGTACCAAATGCATAAAAAATATTCCTATTCATTTTTCTAATACACTTGCGATTGGACCAAAAGTGCACAATTCCTATCATAGGCAAGCTAATATCGAGCACCTGGGTGTTCTGAAGCCGGTAGCTTCATTTACTCTTAATAAATATCCTTTAATAACATTTGGTTTACTTCTTTTTACAAAGCCCACGTTAACCGGTCGTAGACAAAACAAGATATTTTTGTTGTGATTTAAATTGAATCATTATCTTATTCTTTAAAGGTATTTATTCATCTTTTACATACCATGTTCCTAATTATAGTGCTTGATAATAAACTAGATAACATACATTAAGTACTAAAGTCACTACTATTAAGTTAACTAATTGACTCAGGCGTGACCTTGCGGAAATCCATTATAAGATTAGATGGAAGACAAATATTTAGTAACTAATTCCGCTGGATATATCCTTCTCTGTCAAGTCCAAAACAAGGGAACTTAACAGGAAATCGACACGAACGCAAACAAACACAAAATATACGGGTTCTGTGTTCGTGTGTTTGTTCGCGTTCGTCGAGTAGTCGACAGTGGGTCTACTACGTCCTGATGATGCTTTGTGAAGAAGCGAAACACGTGTCGATTTCCTGTTAAGTTCCCTTGTTTTGGACTTGACAGAGAAGGATATATCCAGCGGAATTAGTTACTAAATATTTGTCTTCCATCTAATCTTACTACTATTAAGTTTATGCTATGCATCTTCCAAATGCCTTTTTTAGAACAGTCGAGAATACTCGCCAAAAGTACGATCCTTATGATGAATATGGAAGTAAATTCAATGCTTAAATCCAGTAACACAGCAATAAAACATAACAAGCTATCACGGTAGATTTATACATTATAAGTATTAAATCAGAATCTCTCAATTCCATCCGGCAATATCGGGAAATCCTCGGCGTTTATCAGCCATCTGGCCGGGTTAACCTGCAGGTTGAACTCAGACAACATCGGTACATTTAAATATCTCAGGGGCTGAATGTAAACAGCTGGTATCTGATTAAAGGCTCGTGGCTTGGTATCGGTATCGCGTGTCGTACTATCAGCTCTCGATTGGTAATTGAAAAGTTTTGGTGCGATGGAGATTGTGAACAATGCCCTTAAACTACTTGAGATTTAAAGTATCTATCTGTCTTTGTCTCGCATTTTGTTTTGTTTGTAAAATGCGTTAGACGCTTGTAATTGCAATACCAGGGGTATTTTTCGCATGTGACTCCCCAACTATGCGAAATCTTCTCATACTCTTCTTGAAGAAGCCCACACTTTAGCTGATCAAACAGCCTTATAAAAACCTTTACAGTGATTTTAATAATATTACAATCAGTTGTTGACTAACTATTTGTTCAATTTACATTTGAAAGAAACAGACCAATAACAACTGTTTGGAAGAACATGCTTTTCTATTAAAAGGCTCCACGGTTTTCAAATCTTGGGTGATAACGAATCAGTAGTTAATGATGCTATATGCCTATTTAGGCCTTTGTTTTCCGTGACATGTATAATGATAAAATTGCCTATTCGGGAGAGTGGTGGGCGGAGAGCTTTATGCCACCAACGCATTAGCTTGGTCATAGAAAGAGGAAACGCCGCCAGCTTGCTGGGAACGTTGCCAATCGGTAGCTGCAGCTTCGAGGAATTTTATACCTACACTAGCTTCCGCCCCGCGGTTTCACCCGCGTCTTATATTTTCCCGGGATAAAAAGTATCCTATGTGTTAATCCAGGTTATAAACTATATGTGTTCCGAATTTCATCCAAATCCATACATCCATACTCACAAACATTCGCATTTACAATATTAGTAGTATATTACTGTTTTCAGGTTCATCAGATTGGTTTCTGAATGCAAAATGTTTATTGACGTGCTTATATTCTGATGATCCATCAGTAACAAATGGTAGTGGTATAAAACTGTACAACCTGCGCTATCGCATCTGTGTGGAACGCAGCATCTGTTTGTTTAACTTGCCTCAATATTGACCACTTTCCAGCCGTGAAAGTTCTGTTTTAGTGCTCGCGTCTTGTGAATACTCCCTGGGGCTTCTGCATTGTTATTGCGTTTTGTTATATTGTTAATCAAATGTATGTTTGCCTTTGTGATTTTAGCTGTAACTGGTGAAGCCACTACAATTATTACTACTATACTGGGTGTTAGTGACATCATATACAAAACTGAAACCATGGATTCTAAACACCATTTTGAACGTTTCGCTGATCTTTTTAAAACAGTTTACAACTTTTTTCGCAGTTTTTAATTAACTGCAAACGTTGAAAACAATATGAAAAAAACTATGCAACATTTTAACGCCAAGGGTCTCAAAACACTTACCTACACCCAGTATAAAATTCATATATTGCCGTCGCATTACATTTGTCCTGTCTTAGGATAAGTCTCTACATAATATATAATTTAGTCTTCTTTACGCACCGTTATAGAGACAATTTATAACATTTATAAATGCCTAATATAAATAAATGAGTTTGAAATCTAAGACTCCATATTGACCATTTGAGTTTTGAAAATTACTCCGCATCACACATTTGGGCTTATGGTGCTCTTAATAGAATATAGAAAAAGAGATAAAATAGTCAAATATAAACAGCCAGTAAAGTTTCATAGAGTCGTGGATGCTCGGACAAAAACAAATAAACACATGAAATGATTTTCAATGAATGAAATAATAGAAAGTGCGGAACACGCACGACTGCAATATAATGATAAAATTATTACGAACATACCATAAAATCTTATAACGTAATAAAATTGAGTTGACGTAGATAGGTAAAACGCGAACGTTATAAACTGGATTATTGCCTAGAAGCTGGAGACAAGCTATCTTCTATAATATAGTAAATAATGTATTTATTGCATTAATGGAGGATTCCTTGAGATTCATACTAAATTCAATTTGCACCGCTCCTTTGCAAATAAATTGCTAAGATCTATTTTTTTATTTCTACAAGATCACACGATAAGTAATAGTATTCTGACAATAGATGCTTTAATATTTTAATTCTAAGGTATTGTTGTTAAAGCCATACGTAAACATATAAAATAGGCTTCACTTCTGCTGCTTCACACATCACTTGGAAAAATTAAGATAGCAAATTCCAAAACATCGAAAAAAAATCTCTTGATTCGAATTCTCCGTGTGAAAGTATTTTCAAATAAATAATTATCAATACCAGTAATTTTAAATTGTAGTATTCCAAGTATATAACACATATATTCAAATATTTTCTACATTCGTGAAAATTCGACGAATAGTAAGCGTTGCTTCCATGACTGACCCTACAATGAGTAATTTCTTGAGTAACCTTTAGCTACAACTAAGTATGACTAAAAACAAACCAGCGACGAATTATCGCCTCGAGTCAAAACTATGTGAATCAAATCTGTAAATGCTGCTCTAAATCGTGTAGCTAATGGTGGAATATACGGGTTGGTAGTTTGTACGTAGACGTCCGCGTTACAGGTGCTTCTTGTTATTAACCGACTTAAAAAAAGAGGAGGTTCTATGTTCGACTGTATGTACTTTTTCATCTATTTTCATCGATATCTCTGCCAATAGTACCTTTTTGCAAAATTCTTTTTTCATTCGAAAGAGTATAAGTACTCCTGAGGTGGTTGTTACCAAATCGCAAAAGACTATAAATGAATTACTTTCCAAACATTCTTGTGTTCAACAAGTCCATCGTATTGTTGAACACATCTCCTCTCAGTACCAAGAGCGCAACATGACAGGTGTCTTATTCTTCGATGTCGCGAAGGCATTTGACAAAGTGTGGCACAATGGCTTAATTTTTAAGCTATTTACCTTAGGTGTCCCACATAGACTCGTGCTCATCTTACGAGATTATTTGTCAAATCGCCACTTTCGATATCGCATTCCTGGCGCACTCTCCTCCCCTCACCCTATCGGTGCCGGTGTCCCACAGGGCTCGGTACTGTCCCCCTTGCTATTTTCGCTCTACACGAGTGATATGCCAAAGACCGACAAGGTGCAGTTAGCACTTTTTGCGGACGACACCGCGGTCTACTGCTCTAGTAAGTCCCCCTCAGTCATTGTTAAGAACCTCCAAACTGCGGCTAACGCCCTAGGCGCCTGGTTTCGGAAATGGAGGATCGAGATCAACCCTGTCAAAAGCCAGGCGGTCCTATTCTACAGACCCTACCATCGAGGTACCCCCTCCCCTCCAAAGGCAGTTACTCTATTCGGTGAACCAATCCCCTGGGAAAGGCAAGCCAAATATCTCGGAGTAACTCTCGATGATCGTTTGACCTTTGATGCCCACATTAAAGCGGTCCGCGCGCGCGCCGCCTTTGTTTTAGGGCGCCTCCACTTTTTATTAAATCGTAAATCTAAACTTGCACTTAAAAGCAAGGTTAGACTTTATACCACGTGTATCCGCCCCATCATGACCTATGCTAGTACTGTGTTCGCACATGCAGCTCCATCACGGATCCATAGCCTTCAGGTGATTCAAAATCGCTTCATGCGCAAGGCCACGGGCGCCCCGTGGTACATGCGTAATGAAAATCTCCACATTGACTTAGGTCTCCCCACGATAAAACAATTTATAAAACGCACCTCACGCAGATTTTTCAATACCGCCGTTAATCACCGCAACCCTCTTATAGTGAAAGCCGCAACGTACACGCCCTCCCGTATACTCCGTATCCATAGACCAAGGCAAGCCCTCAGCGAGCCGGATGACCCTATTACATTAGCTCAGATCGAAGCTGACGAAGCTCGTAAAAGTACACAACACACTACACACAACCGATCACGCTACCGTCCTCGACGGCGAGGACCGCCGCGACGTCCCACTCAGTCTCGTCCCGTTCAAGCGGCCCGAGCTGCCTACAGTAATCCGACCGCCCCCAATTAGTCGTAACTCGTACAAAGTCCTCCCCCTCACCCGGTAACGCCCTGAGCCGAGGTTCGTACCCCATTCGGGGGTGCCCTCAGGCGTTGTTACCTAAATATTACCCGGCTGAGAGCCCTCTGCGCTCGCCGATTTGTCCGGTAGGGTTGTTGCAGCCATCTGAGGCTATCAACATAGTCCTTTCAAAAAAAAAAAAAAAAAAAATGAATTACTTTTTACAAAAAAGAGAACCGCCTTCTCACAAAAGTATAAAATAATTTATTTTAGTACTATGACTGACAATTAAGTAAATAAGGCTAATGAAGATTGGCTAATGAAAGACAAGCGCCATCTTTATGGAAATTTAACAGTATATAAATTAATGTGATCTAAACGTGTCCCTTTCTATTAAATAAACAAAGATAGAAATGCTTCAGAGTCATTAAATTCTAACCGACGATTCTAAATACGGCAGCAATAACCCGGCAATTGTGATATTTAAAGAGTTTAAATAATTCATATCTCTCTTTGACTTGCTATGTTCGATTCTTTTTGGTACTCTTATGGATATAAGCTACGAAATGTTTATTTTTTTTAAATTCTAATGAAGTAATGTCGTGTTTTTAATATCCCTCTGTCGCAGCTGTAGCGTACGTAATATCAACTTGTATATAATATTTTATGTCTTATTTAACATTAATGTCAGGAATTAGTTTGGAGAGTAGCGCGTGCGTTACCGATATGGTAATGTCAGTTGTTTATGGTACGAGTACCTCTACATGAACAGTGTTTCTGGATTACTTCAACACACGAAACAAGAGATTATGTTTTATGAAAGTACTTTGAGTTTCTAATAATTTTATTTATGGTCTATTTACGAGACATTTGTTGCTATTTCGTGGCTCTGTGCAGTTTCTAATTTTATTTCACTGTGCATTTCTATATTTGTCTATTAAATAGAGTAGAGGAGAGATACTTTCATGTTTCATAGGTCAATTTCATGCAATATGGTCAAGATACTGAGTTTTCAATATGAATTCATGGCTCTGTGGACTATTGTTTTTCCTTCTTTCTGTAAAATATCTGATTTATATTTATTTATCCACTATGTTCGTTTTTTTTTAATATTTTTGTAGTTTATCCTAACTACAACTTTGTTTTTTTTATGAGTAGGTAGTGTTCAAAATAATGTCTTCTATGTTCACTTAGTGATTGAGTTACCATTTACACAAACTTTTGGATTTATAATATTGGTAGATTTTTACAGTCATTAGCCGTCACATATTTTCAAATTTCATTTTATTTTACACATATTTTCTTTCACAGATTTTAGTCAGAATTCTCTGTCTTCTTCTACTTTAACATTACAATCTCCATTATTGCAATTATAAGTCGCCTTTCGGTAAATATCTACGTAATTATATGCGGTTCTCCTATTCAAATAAATTCTACTATGATTGACATTATTACTGACGAAAGTTGGCTGCCGCACCCTTCAATGATAGAAAATATAATAGGCATAATATCAATTAGCTATATATGGTCATGAAGGGAAAATTGTTCAGAATAACGAGCTCTATTTAAGGCTCAAAAACGAACTCTCAATAGAAGTATAGAATTATCATATTTTAGTACTTAAATCGTATTCAAAATAGAACAATTCGACAGGTTTCTTTAGTTACAGCGTCCTATTACCGCCTTTCGTTATCAGACGCAATCCGTATGCGGGTGGCATACCTTATCAAACATAACTCTTCAACATTGAAAACATTATACCTTCTATATTGGTAAAAGGATAGAGTTGCAATTCCTGTGAATAAATATTTCAGAAATGGCAATAGTAACTTTGACTAATGGATTGTTGCATACGATATTGAACCGCAATGACTATTGGACATGTCAAACAATTGAAGGATTCCCAAGCTTTAAGAGATATATTTGTCTGTACGTGTGTTTGCAATAGAGCTGTGTAGCGAAGGAAATTGGTATATGACGCAAGGAATAGTGACCTTTAAAGTTGAAACGAGCTGTAGATAGAATGTGTTGGCCTAACGAAGTGCCGATAGGTTGGTAATGGACGGGCTTCACGCCACAGATGTCATCTCTGGACAAAATGGCGAAGAGCCGCATGTAGTTCTTTATTTTAAAAGCTACACTACTTGTTTTATTAATTGTTTATTTTTTATTTATGGTCAATGATGGCTGATGGTGGTAAGCACACAAAGCTTAGAGGGGACCTCTCAAGTGCAGCTGTCAGAATACACCGAAAGGCGCTTGGTCCGATGTACGTAGATAGAGATATGACATAAACATATACTTGGGTATATAAACTTCTACATCAATATTAGAAGCACTGTAAGATACGTCAGATCCATTAGAATGAGTCCATTTTAAGGCAATTTGAATTAATTATGCAAGATACTAAAGCTATTTTCTATTCCACGGTTTTTAAACGAGAAAAAACATTGGAAATGTTTTCGTCCGCGTTAAAATCGTTCAGTTCATTACGCTACCGATGGCCGCATACAAATTGCAGTTTAACAACATATCTTAGTCGTTTGTCAATCGTGTGTGTACAAGAAATTGCCATTCTTGTCTGAGGATATGTCCGTTCGACCAATAAGAATAAATTCAATGGAACATAAAGATTTGGTTCGGAAATAAATAATTTGATAAGTAAATTACTTATTCAGAGTAATAACATTCTTCAATGATCTAGAATTGTAAGTAGAGTGCAGCTTAGAACGTACATCTTGCTAGTTAGGTATATCACTTCTACGAGACTAGCTTTCTCCCACGGTTACTCTCATTCAAATCATATAATCCCCATTTTAGTGACAAAATGGTCTCGTACCGTAGGTACGGTTTCAAAAGTGCTTATTTAAAATATTTTTTTTATTACTATGTATAGGCCTGTCTTTGACCACAATCTCACCTTGTTCAGTGATGATGTGGCTGGTGGTGGTAAGCACACAAAGCCAAGAAAGGAACTGGCTCTCAAGTGCAGCTGTCGGAACACACCGAAAGGTGCTTGGCAACCCTACCACCCTGCTATGGTTTCTTCACGATGTTTTTTTTCACCGAAAGCACAAGCTCATTGTAGGATTCGTGATCTTCGTCTCGGCATTCGACGTCATTAACACTGAGCTATCATCGTTAGCCCCTACCAAGGAGGCTCAAGTTACGGAATGAGCTCCCCGCCATGGTAAAACATCATATGTGAACCGCTAGAGAGTAACGTAGTGGTGACATTGCTAAAACCAACAACAACAACTTGTACCACCTCATAGACACTTTCAGTGAAAATTGTAGTTTCGGTAGGCGGTTGAGAGTTTGGTATTATTTTCTTACTTCGTGTATTTCCTAACATTGGTTTTAAAAGTACATGTCTTAAAGCCCTTCCAAAGTAAATAAGGTGTTGGGAAACGAGTCACCATCAACATGTTACTTGTCAATTAGTTTGATGTCTAGTTAACAGGAAAATTGGTCGTTGGTCTACAAAATGTTAAGAATCAAGCCTTATCTTAAAAATAATTTACCAGAGAGCTAATAAAATATATATACCTATACTACACATAGTTACATATATTTCTCGAAAAATATTGACACTGTAAAAAGTTTTCACGATATTTTTAAATGTAACTAACCAAAACTAAACGACAAACCTAAAATTAACTAAAAAATATACTTCTTTATCAGCTCTACGTATAGACAAATACCAAATGTATTTAGTCAGAAAGTAATTACCAAAAATATAAAATAGGTAACTACAGTTAGTTAAAGTACATTACTGTAAAACGAGCGAATCTTATCGCTAAGAAGCAAGATTCTCTTCCACCAATTCTTTGGAAGGAGAGATATTAACTACAACCTCTTCTTTGGGGTTCGTACAGCCTAAACTTTTGGTCCTACAGACATGAAAATTGGATGTTGTGTACCTTGTAAAGTAAAGGTTCATTCACAAAGTAAAGGTTTTTTGAAATTCCACTCCTAATTGAATAAAATAGGGCACCGCAAGACGCTCCATACTTGTACCTCTACATACTTATAAAGCGAGACGATTAAAATCTTATATCTATTAAAGCGACTCCATTAAAAACATTGTTCTCTAAGACATGGAACTGTCATTAAGTTTTGTGACGTCGTGTTATAATTTCAAAATACGACTTTAATTAGTTAAGTACCGCTAAAACTGCAACTTTATCGACTCCGTGTCATTTAATTTATGACCGATTAATCTTGTTGACTATTAAAGTAGGAAAGCATTTGATTTTCACTTAAGCTTTAAGAATTAAAATGTGTTTCGTAGAATTGTAATACAACTGGCTTTTGCCCGCGGTTTTATCCGCGATCCCAACGCCCTAATGATTTTCCGGGATCAAAGTCGACATTGGCTACCAAAAGTAATATGTAAGTTCTAAGAGAGGTAGATCATAGCGATTTTTTGCATGAAGATCAGCTCGACTGGGGAAGTACCTCCACCTTACAGAATACCGCAGCCAAATAACCTGGTTGTGTTCCTGCGCGTGAGTAAGGTCGCCAGAGCTCATCGGGGTGGGGGGAAGGGTTGGCAATGCGCGAGTGGTACCCGAGGCGCGTTAGGATATGATCTCTGTCCCGGGTGTCGCTAGCGTCCATAGGCTACGGTAACCGCTTACCATAAGGCGGGCCGTATGCTTGTTTGCCGATTTTGATGTATAGAAAAAAACATATATCGAGAGTATGATCTAAGATATAGCCAAACTAGGTATCCACCCCGTGGTGTCACCCGCGATTCCCTATTTTACCCCCTTAGGGATTGAATTTTTAAAAATCCTTTCTTAGCGGATACGTCATATTAGCTATCTGTATGTCAAATTTCAGCCTGATCCGTCCAGTGGTTTGGGCTATGGGTTGATCGATCAGTCAGTGAGTTTCTTCTTTTACACATATAGAATTTAATTTACATTTAAAAGAGGCTAAGCCACTAGACGCTGTGAAACAACAAACATGCACACAGACTCAAAATTACTGAGATATCAATTTCTTTAACTATTTTTCATATTGTTTAAATAAAATGTTCGTCATAGTATTATCATAAACGATGCGGAAAGGCCCGTTGGCGTGGTTGGTTTAGACATCACCTATCACGCTGCAGGTTGTGAGTTTGATTCTCATCCAGGGCAATCATTTGTGTGCATGAACATCCTGTTTGTCCTGATTATGGGTGTATTTATATATACTTCACTTAAGGCGATGCTATACGTGAAATGATGATTCTAAAATGCGTTTTCCTCTGTATTCGTTGTTCTAAGAGATTTGGAAAAAATATATGTTAAACTAGATAATATGTGACGGGGAAATATGCCCCTTTTTTTCAAAACTAAGAAAGCATTCTTCTCTTATTTGGGCCATCCAAATACCTTTAAAAATATTAACATACATTCTAAAATCCATTAGAAAGGGAATAGTTTTCTTACTTTAAAAAAAAGGCTTAGTTTCTTTTTAAAAAACAAAAACTCATCTTTTTTACTAAAATTACGTCTCTCCTGTCTCGCTTGTCTCCGTCAGTTTAGTAAGGGACGGACATACGCAGATAGCCGCCTCTTAATTCATTAGTTCATTTACGACTTAATTAGACTAAGTGCAGAAATGTGCACTAGTTGTTTTATTTATGCGTTCCAGTGTCTATATAGTGTGACGTTTTATATCCCATTTTAGAGTTCGCGTATATAAATAAACAATTAGGTTTATTGGAGAAATTTGCAACACGAAATTTAAGTCATGTGTGTTTGTACTTTAGTTAATGTAAGTGTAGTTAGGGTTTTAGTGCTTGTTTGTTTAATTCTATGTTTGTGTCTATACCCGTATGAGAGAATAAAGTGGATTAGAAATTTAATATGAAATATAATTAATAAAAAAATCCTTAGTGCTTGACAAAAAAAGGTAGATTCAATGAAAAGGAAGAATTCTTCGTATGTTAGATAGCAAAACTACATATAGTTTTATGCAGTCACAATAAGTACTTTTTTTAAATGATCACACATACGTCCTCACGTGGTGGCAGCTTCGGTTCAAGCAAAGAGTAGATTAATACGGGGGGGTTCAAGCGACCCATAACTGACTGCTAGGTAGACGTTTGCATAATATATTCTACATCTTGTTTTATTTAACAGTCGTGTATGCCTTTTTCAAAAACGCGACGAGTGACTTTTAATAATCAATTTATTGCAAGTCTTATTTTAAATTATTGTGTCATCAATGGAAAATAATTATTTACATGTAGGTATATTCTAATAATTTGGTGTTTCTTATGTTAAGAGACACCAACTGTTCTAGACAAGAGCAAAAATCATGTAAAAGCATAAATTTCAATTAAACCGATAAGGTCCCAACCGTGTCGTTCTCAGTAGTAAAATCAATAAAATTGCAACTTTGTCGCATTGTCCGAGGACATACCATACAGCCTAACCCGTCCCAATGTGAATGAGCTGCACCAGTACACCTATTTTACGAGGCTTGTATGCAATTTATGGGATACACGGTGGTTTCGATCGTGGTCGGTTAATCATCTGTTAGGCTATGAATTAGAACCAATGTTTTGTTCTGAAGCATCTATCAACGTTGTTCATTTCGTTGTTGTGATTATTCTTTGATTGTATGATATCCTGGTACTTGATTGTTTATAGATGTAAGATAAATTAATTAACAAGTCTTATAATAATATGATTTGGGTGTTATTTCGCCTATACAGTACCCCTTCTAGGCTTAGTTTGCTTACCCCTTTGGCCGCATCATCACTGAGTACAGTGAGATTGTGGTCACATACAGGCCTATAAATACCGAAAAAAAAAACAGATAAATAATAAAAAATAAATACAGCAAATTTGGGTTTCTTATTTTAAATATTACTCTTTAACTAAAGAGACCCAGCAAAGATCATCACTTGTGTTTCCGAATTTCAGTGGAAAGTTTTAAATGAATTCGAAAATCTTTCCCGTAAATCAAAGTATGTAATAAAAAAATAAAAAAGAATTGCAATTTATAAATTCCTAAGACATTTAAATTTGGTTGCTTTATCGAAGAAAATTGGTAGACTATTAACGTCTTTTTTATAGTGCTGTAACAACTCTAGACGGTTTATAATCACTTTTTTTAAATCCAAACCAATTTGTCGGCTTTGTTAACTTCAACCGAATACCGCTACCGTTTGTATTACTAGTGATGTTAGGTTTCTCGACAGATATCACACTCAAAGACAAGTTGAAGTCCTAATTGCATTTCACTCCCCTTCAAAATTTGATGTTCGGTTGTTATATATTCCTGACATTTGAATTTGGTGGCTTTATCGAAGAAAATGTAGACTAGACGCTCTGTTACAATTCTACGCTGTTTATATTAAATTTTTTTAAATGCAAACCAATTTGTCGGCTTTATTAATTTCAAAGGAATACCGTTCGGTATTATTAGTGATGTAAGGTTTTCACGACAGATATCACACTCAAAGACAAGTTGAAGTACTAATTGCATTTCACTCCCCGTCAACATTTGATGTTCGGTTGTTATATATTCCTGACATTTGAATTTGGTGACTATCGACTTTTTCATGACGTTAACAACCCTTTGCGGTTTATACTTACTTTTTTAAATTCAAACCAATTTGTCGGCTTTATTAACTTCAAAAGAATACCGCTACCGTTACTAATATTAGTGATGTTAGGTTTTCGCGACAGATGTAACACTCAAAGACAAGTTGAAGTCCTAATTGCACTTCGCTTCCCTTCAACATTTGATGTTCGGCAACTCAACATCAAAGGGCGTCAGTTTAGCAGCCAATGTCCAATTTGTTATAAATTATTATAGCTTTTCAAAAACTATCGTAAATAAACGGTGTGTATCGTGTAAAATATTGCCATATTAATTATCTTGCTTAGTTATCAGGCATCAGAACAATTTACATATATATTTATGTTCTAATTGGTGCACCAGGGGCTTTATTGGCGCATTTCGATGAGCGATAGGTACTCCCTCTTTCTTTTTTCTTGGTTTAAGATTATACCTAGTGCAGTAAGACCTAGTGCAGGTATGTTCCGGCTTTTGTACTTGAGAGATTTGCCGTCTATGCTATGACTGCATGCTCTAAACAAATTCAATATCACGACCAAAGTAAATTTAATTCTTTTTCTGAACTTTCGCAAAGTTCCTCTTTATATAATATAGCGTCAATATAACGGGTTATTTTTTTTTCATTTCAATGTCAATCTTGATCAAGATTTGAAAAGTTAGAATTTTGCTATGTGATTTCAGAGATTGATTCCACGATAAAAGTTATTTATATTTTTGAGTACAGTCGGGTTCGGAAAAGGTTCGTCACCTTAAACACCAAGGCAATTGACATTTCATTTCAAACGAAAATCGCATTGACGTTCCAAAGGGTATAAGACACTTTGAACACTGACGAGCCTTTTCCGAACTCGACTATACTTCTACCCTATAACCACAGAATAAAGATGTAACTTCTACTGTGCTATAACTAAAACATCTACATGGAGCATACTAAATTTAAATACTTAGTACAACTTGATCGAGTCCTCGAGGTTAGTCAAGACTTTTTACTTTAAATATGTAGAAAAGTTAAAAAAAAACTATTAGTTTTTAACGTTGATAAATTTTCGTATTCTAATGTATTTTTACCTTTTTATAATATGTAGAAATTAACCTTTCCAATGATAATTATCATTTCTCGAACGTCGTTGATTGACGTTAGCGTTTGACAGGTACTATCAAGCGCAGTGGTAAATATATGTGTCTATTAATTTTCATGTCACATGTTTTTCACCTGTTTTTACATTTAGTGGATGTAAGGTTATGTAGAAAGTTGAAGACGTCGTGTTAAGTTAATTATTAAATTTTATTCGCTTAATTTGCATAAAATTTTAATAGTATAGATTACTAAGGACACTTTTAAAATGTAGCTGACAGGTAGATACATTATTTTAAGCCCAACATTTTTACCTACTTATTTACTAGTTTCCGCCCCATGGTTTCACCTGCGTACCTGATGGATCTCATGTGTTCTCTGGATAAAAAATATCCTATAGTAAGTATAGTATCATGAGTATCAAATAACAATTCAAAGGTATGATTTATCGATGTGCCAATTTTCATCCAAATCCGTTCAGTCGTTGATGCGTGATTAATAAACATAAAAAAAAACACTTTTCTAGATTAGTAGGATAGGATAAATGTATTTATACCTATTTATCTATACAAATATTATCAAGAGGAAAGATTTGATTGTTTATTTGCATTGAATAGGCTCCGAAACTACTGAACCGAATTGAAAATTTCTTTCACTAATAGGAAACTACATTATTCTTGAAGGTTATAGGCTACTCTTTATCCCGGGAACGCCAGTGAAACCGCGCGGAACAGCTAGTAACACATAAATGTATATTCTATGCAAAATACAAAATGTTCTTTGCAAACTATACAACTTTGTGTGGTGGACATTTTAATTTACAAGATTCTAGATAGATAGAACACTCCTGATTCTATTATTTTGAATAATGAAGCTTTACGACCATACAAGGTCACATCGAATGTCTTTTCGCGCCCTGACGAAGATACAGCGTTATATTGCACTTACCTCTGTCAATTAGTTGACTTTAGTCTATGCATACTCAATTACGGATCCCTAAAAGGAGTTTAGTGTAAAACCTGTGAAACACCCAATTATAAGCACAATGGGATTCACAATCGATTGGAAGGTGTATTCCAATATCAAACGATATATTTGATAATGTATCGAATGATAAAAATATGTAGAAATGTCAAGTTTACATTGTTACTATTTTATATTTCCTATTATTTATTTAAAAAATAATGATTACTTAAAACAAACCGGAATATCTATTTCGAATCATAAAATATCGAAAAATACGTAGGTCATTATATTACATGCAATTGAGTGTGTTTATTCGTAACATAGATGTAATTTCTTATCACGATGTATGTATGACAAGGTTACAATAAACATAAAGTAGAAATCGAAGTATTTATTTAAAAGTTCATGTTACGATGAAAATAAATGTGTCAAACTTGGTCAAACACGCAACTGTAAAAAAATAATAATTTAAAGATTTATATTTCGTAAATTAATCTTTAAATTATATTATTTAAAATAAAGAAGTGTGGCCCTCAATGGTACGTAGTAGGTACCTGGGTTGTCTATTTTTATTTATTACTAGCTGTTCCGCGCGGTTTCACTCGCGTCCCCGGAATTAAAAGTAGCCCATACCTTCGGGGATAATGTAGCTTCCTATTAGTGAAAGAATTTTTCAAATCGGTTCAGTAGTTTCGGAGCCTATTCAGTGCAAACAAACAAACAATCAAATCTTTCCTCTTTATAATATTAGTATAGATTTAAATTTATAAAAATCATAGATCATCAAGTTTCTTCGTTATATTATTTTTTGTTTTTGCGCACCACTAATCAGATATTATCGAATGATCTATCTTTTGAATCGAGATTTACCTAAGCATGAGAATAGCCGTATTTGGGAGGGACATGGCGGCGCGCGCGCATGTCGTTATATTATTGTTTAATTCTATGGGTTGTAAAGAAAACTTATCTGATATCTTTTGAATTTTATACGATTATTTAACGATGGAATGGGTCTGCGGGTTAATTTGCATTTATTTAATTATTAGAATATTAATATTATACGGTTATTTGTTATTCAACTTCAAGACTTCATTTGTACTTTGGTAACTCCTTAAAATAAATAAATATAATTATTACCTTAAAATAAATCCTAACCTTAATTATTTCAGCGGAATTAGGTCTGAGTAGTCTAAGCTACCGGTGGTTAGGGCCGCAGAGAGAGAAGAATTTGTATTTTCAAGAAAATCCGCGGGTCTAAACTCTAGTTAATCGACAATGGTTATTGTTAAACGATGGATGTGCATCCGCGTCCGTTTGTGATGGAATAATGATGATTGCCTTCAGCCGGTCACGCTGCAGAGTGAAAGTTTCAATGCATGCGAGAATTCGATTATTAATAGGGTTATTGTGGAACCTTAAAGGCGATGATAGCTCAGTGGTAGTGACGTCGATTGCCGAGACAAATACAATGAGCTTGGTGCTTTCGGTGAAGGTACTTTGTAGTACCCGTCTGGCTGGCTACCACCCTCAAGTTGAAAATCTGTCGCCAAGCACCTTCCGGTGTGTTCCGACAGCTGCACTTAAGAGCCTTCCTAGGCTTTGTGAGCTTATCTCCATTGGCCACATCATCACTGACACGGTGAGATTGTGATCAAACGCAGGCTTATACATAGTAAAAAAATCAAGAATTCGACCCGAGGGATGTATTTTAACCACCCTACAGGCAGGTCAGTTGGCATGGTTAGTTATATACCTACCTAACACATCGCAGGTGGTGGAAAAACATTTGTGTGCATGAACATGTCTGTTTATCTTGAGTCTGGGTGTATAAATGCGAAATTTTGTTGAGGACGTATAAAATAATAATAAATATCCTCGGACATTCTTCACACGGTTATCTGATTATAAATATTATACGGGTAAGATAGAATTAAAATTACAACAGTAACTTAAATCTCGTTAAAATAAAATAGCTCTAATAGTTCTATTTAGATATAAGCAGAGTCGTGTCCAAAGGTACTATAGACAGTAAAATGATCTAATTAAGAGATTATTATATCAGTTGGTACCAATTTACACCGTCGTAATGATGTTATTATTTGATAGGCGCGACACTTAGGTAAAGGGTTCAGATTTGTGTAACTTTAAATAGGCAGTTTGAGCAACTACGGAGGTAATTAGGAGGGTATTTGATAAAATCGTATAACTAGTCTGATTAGAGTGTTAAGTAAATATTTAAGAGGGAAAGGTGCCAGCTGAATTTGAATGAATAGTATAGACCCCCATATAGGTATGTTCCGCAATATTATGTAGCTTTTGAGTTATGAATTTTTTCCATAATTTTTAACCACAGCCACACGATAATTAATAATACTACTATTTGGGACAATCTGTATTTTTTTTTTATAACCAAAAGCTTTTTCCGTCAACACGTTAGCGTGGATGGCCAACATCCAAAGAGGAAACGCTGCAAGCCTTCTGGGAACCTTGCCGTTGATCGGCAGCAGGAGTAGTATATTTGTTGTAAATAATTATAAAGAAGTACCTTATTATATTGATTATAACCGAAATATTCAGGTCATTAAAAAATATGTGTTCCAAAGCCTTCCTCTTTGATAGTTGACTTCCGAACGACGGTGACAACTGTAGTGGTCTCACAAAATAAATGGCTTGAAGTTGGCCACAATATTATAATTTCCATCTCTTGGCCAACTACTGAAAATCAGTACTCGTTTGACAGTTTGATTGTATGGGAACCATTCTTAAGTACACTCCTATATTCTAACTGGTGTTTCAGTATTTGGTCCTCTATTTATTGGAATTTAAAATAAAAAAAACAAATATTGAATTATAAGAGCCGTTAATTTTCCATCAATTAAATAATCCTCTATTTGTCAAGAAAATAACGATACGATCAATCATTGCGCGTGCGCAGGCATTTGTATCAGAGCAGCAGTCTAAGTCACAAGCGATGATACAGTGGTTGGGACGTTGTCACTTCTTACTGGTAACACTCGTGCATTACTTACCCTCCTCCCCTCCCCAATGAGTTACAGTATGACACAACTTAGATGTAGCATCGGCAAATGGTTTTCGTACACTTCACTTCCGATTTACACAACTAATAAAAATCATTTATTAACGCGCCATTCAACGTTCAACAAGATCATTTTCGCCGATCATTTTTTAACACATGACTAATGTTGTAGGCGCACTCTTTTCGGGAACGATCGATTTTACGAATTTTCCGATGCTTCATCTAAGTTGTGTCATACTATACTTGGCTGTGTTCTTGTGTAAGGTGGAGGTACTTCTTCAGTCAAACAACTCGTAGTCCGAGTCCACATCAAAATCGCTCAGCGCTCCTCCCTTGAGCTTAATTTATATAATCAATACTCCTAAGATAACAGAAAGTGAATCTCCGATAGCATCATTAAGTAAGTTGTAGGCTTCAGGGCACTGATAAGGAGGCCGTATCGAGATGACGTTATCAATGGTAATTTGTCAGATCATTGTCAGGGATAACTGAATCATTCCTACGATTAAGTGATAATTTATTATAATAGAACGTGGGTACGTGGAACCTTTATAAATTAAGGCATTGGTCTTATTTTTTATACACCCTAAGGTTATATTATATATTTATTTGATTATCCATACGACGTATTTCGCAAATTATTTTTTTAATTTTCTTTTTACACCCAAAAGCGGCCCATGTTTAAATTCATTTGTTTACGTTACAAAATTAAAAAACATGTTCATTTGCATTATATTTGGGTCAGCAATATTTAAAACTATTTCAAATAGCATTGATAACAGTGGTTGCTGAAATGTATACCTAGAATACCTACCCTTTTTACAGACTGACGGAGTGGCACCATACCATAAGGATTCCTTTTTTACCTTTTGAAACCCTTAAGTCACAAACAACATTTATTTAGATACAACTTACATTACAAATTATTTTAATTTAGGTACGTGATCACAAAATTACACCACGAACGAACATACAGCAGTATTTCTAAATAAACATCACACAGTATGGAATACTAACAAATAGCCAATTCACGATCTCCACTAATATTTCAACCGTCGTTTTCTATCGCAAATATTCAATCTTAGCAAACCATTCATTTACATACTTAATTTAAGTTCGATAAAGAGGCAAGAGCTAAAGTTTCCACGGAAAATCTAAATTTACATTTAGATCAACTAATTCTACTGACTTTTAAGGGTGAACCTTCGGTTGGAGCGCGAAATTTAAATTTTATCACGTTTTTTGGAAATTGCAGCTCAGGTCGTAAGTTATCAACATGTTATTTGTGAGAAGAATGGTAGTATATTTACTGATTAATAACAAAAGAAATGATCAACATATTCCTCCAATATTAGTAACATTTTCATGAAATAGTCGTATATGTCTGAGCTGCAATTTGCAAAAAACGTGATAAAATTTGAATTTCCGTCTGACCGCCTCCACCTTAATTGGATTCCAAACAAATTGACCAGTTGTAAGGTATTATTTTGATCTCCAAGTGTTAATCTGTATATAATTTTAACACATTATTTTCGTGAGCTTAATGGGTGAGTGAAATTAATGGTTAGATTTTTATTAAAGGTTAGACTTGTTAAGCTCTATCAATAATATCTATACAGTTCTATATTGCCTGTGTGTACCAGTGTAATGCTGATTATAACTTTATAAGCCTACCAAGCCAAGCCTACTTAGACTTAGTAGATAAATCGGCAAGCCTTAAAATGGTAGGAAATTACGTCATCCACCTTGAATTTGTAAAATCATTTCTACAGTATCGTATTTTTATCGGAGTTATCCGAAAGCGTCGACTACAATAGTTTAATAGTATCAGAAATATTGACTAAGTTAGAAGAATACCTAACAACTTAAGTCGAGTCAAGGACATGAGAAACATTACAGAGTACGGTAGCAAATTGGAGGGGAAAGATGTTAGGCCATCATATACCGTACCTACGTCACGCAACTTCGCTAAAACATCATACAAGGAAAGAAAGAGAATAGGAAGAGAAGAAGAGGAAGATAAGTTGTAATAATACTTTGAGATAGCATATTTTTGAAACCTATTTTGGGTTCATTAGTTTTGATCACAGAATAGTTGTTCAGCAAAAACATGTAAGTCTGAAATCCACCTGTATCCGCACAGCACCTGGTCCGTGAATACATGAGAGCTTCCACCTACTGACACTCAGTTCTTATTATTCTTATTCTGGTTAAGTGCAAACAGGCCTGCACTGACGTTCCGCTTGGCGTGTATTGTGCCAGCTTTACCCAAGCCATCCTAGCTGAGTGTGGACTTTGGGGTGCTGGCAATTTTGCTTCAGTGATATGTGTGTTGCTGTTGTCAAATGTGGCGAAAGTATCCTCGAAACTGTGCTGACGCTCAGGTCGCCATGGTTTTCCCAAGATACTACAGGGTGTGAATGAAATGATTTTTAACGGGCTGCCTGGCAACACACGAGTGATAGCCCTGGGGTTTGCAAGCGTACCAATATTTTTCTACCTTAGTAGTATAAAAATAAATAAGTACCAATCACTAAATAAGTGGACACATAGCTCAAACATTAAATAAGTATCTGCTTAGCTACCCAAACTTTACGAAATTTCGACCACAGTATACTACACGATAATATTACACATTATTGCTACAAACTTTTATGGTGGTCGTGTAAATGTGCTCAAGCGCAGGCCGGACCACCAGCCGCGGTATTAGGTAACCGCCTGCTTTACATAGAAATCACCTGTTACCTACTATATGTAGGACGTATGACGTATGTAATGTTGCTAACAAATATTGTTTTTTTATATATTAAGCTAGTTTATTTAAAAAACATTACTATTAACAATTAAATTATTCGTAAAATTATTCGCCCAAAAAAACATCGAATTCCATTCAGATATGAAACATAATATTATCCATTCTGTTCCCTCAAAATTAGGACCTAAACTAATATGTACTTACTACGTTTTCCAGTTACCACATGTAGGTATACTGAATGATATAAATCTCGACTACCAACACGATATTTCTTTGAGATGCCGCGTACCATTTCATTTCATATCAGTAGAAAGCACATTACTTCGTGGCTTCCAACACTTGCGTCTGTCAATTTTAATTGACGTTGATATTTTATTTACATGAGTGACAGTGAGTGAATGATTCGATGTCTCGATTAATTAATCGATTTATTTATCATATGTCAATGTATCGATATTGTAAAGCATTGCTGTATAAGTGTTTAAATTTAAAAGAATTTGAGTTAAAAGTTTTCAAATAGATTTCTACTGACAAATTCAGATTGTTTCAAATAAAAATACTTTGAGGGGGGGAGGTGCTTGAGTCCCCCCTGGGATCCGCTACTGGACTGTAGGTAATATGAACTAATATGAACCAGCAGACTAAGAGATCCACAAAAAAAAGAAGCCTTGCTAAGTTCCTTGCCGCAGTCTCCTCAGTTTGAGTATATTGAACCGGTGGTAGAGTCCCCCCTGGGATCCGCTACTGGGCTGTAGGTAATATTTTATTTTATTTGGAAAACGTACAGTGATATGTAATTCTAGATGATAACAAAAAGTTAGTATCTAAACACCATTTATAAGTTTTTGCATTTAGAGCCTAAAAATATTAAACATATGAACTAATATGAACCAGCAGACTCAGAGATCCTCAAAAAAAGAAGAAGTTTGAGTATATTTCGAACCGGTGGTAGAGTCTATTATAATAATTGTAACTATCGACATAAGTGCCTTATCAGGGCCTAAACTCAACAAATGAGTTTTGAGTTTGAGACTAATTACAGTGAGTTTGTTTGTAATACAGTTTGTTTAACTTCTCATTTGGTCGCCGATAACAATCGTGATGGACAGCGGCACTTTCAGTTGAGGTCATTAAACCTCACAACCGGATATAGGAATGTAGGTATCTCTAGACTCACATTTTGGAACCTATACATCGATACAGCGTGGTACCGTCATGCGGTTGCCGTTTATGCTCGAGTAATTTTATATACCTAGTTTATGTTAATGTAGTTGGATGTATGTGTATATATTTACAATGTGTTTGAGTAAGAAAGGAGAGTGAATCCTGATAATGACGGATAGAAGGTCTGAATGGAAGAAGAGTATATATTGCGTCTGCCTATTATCCAATACTAAAGTCCATCTTCATAATAAACTACCAAAAGAAGAGAAGAATGCATTCTCATTTTATTTTATCACTGTTAAAATAAATAGCGTTATACTACTGATACTTTTCTTTACTGTGACGATGTGCTAGCATTTTTTCTTGAAATTATGACGACCTATGTGTGTGACCACAATCTCACCGTGGTTAGTGATGATGTGGCTGATAGTGGTAAGCACACAAAGCCTAGAAGGGAACTGACTCTCAAATGCAGCAGTCGGAACACATCTTTAGGTGATGGGCGACAGATTTTCAATTTCAGAACCGAAATTTCGTCGAAAGCTCAACGTAAAGCTCACCGTAGTATCGAACCCGCGACCTTTGTCTTAGCATTTGACGTCACTACCACTGAGTTGTCATAGTCTTAACTTATACAACTAAACCCCTTTATGGGTTAAGGGATTTATTTAAATGAATAATATATTAAGTCTTATAAAAAATCTTAAAAGGGATTTATTTGTATAAACACCTTATTTAAATGAAGTGAAATGTTTTATTCATTTTAATAGACCTTCACAGGGGTTAATCTTTAAAATATCGTCTATGGTCGGATCTTAGAAGAAAAGCATAATTCTTAGTAGGTGCGAGTTAAACTAGCGTGGAGAGGGTTCCGTACATGTTTAACTAAGTTCCATAAATGTTTTTAAACCTGACCCAAATTTGTTGATGGTAACTATAAAAAGTTTTTGATTTTTTGGAAATCGTCTTTTCTAAAAATGAAACCTAGCTACATCGATTTATCGCCCTCGAAACCCCCTGCATACCAAATTTCATGAAAATCGTTGGAGCCGTTTCCGAGATTCAGATTATATATATATATATATATCCATGAATTGCAGGTTTAAAGGTATTAGATAGACTTCTCATAGGTTTTCCTGTAATCTTTAGGTAAAGAACTATTATCTGATTTTTTTTCAAAATGTTTGGCCCAGTAGTTTCGGAAATAAGGGGGGGGGAATGGTCAATTTTCGCCAATTTTTCGCCTATTTTCTTAAATAACTTCAAAACTTTTTATATTAAAATTCTAAAAAAAAATATTTGACATCCTGATAAAAAGCCCTTTCATTTGATATGTTACACAATATTGTCTGCAAAACATTTTTTTTTATTTTATAATTTACCCCCCAAAATTAGCACCCATGTTTGAAATTCATTTATTTACGAAACACGTCCATGTTTGGGTCATCGACTTACATATGTGTACCAACATTCAACTCGATCCAGTCCAATATTTTCGGACAGACAGACAGACAGACGCACGAGTGATCCTATAAGGGTTCCGTTTTTTCTTTTTCGGAACCCTAAAAAGGCTTATATATTTTTGTGCATGGTTGTATGTGTTTCAACCCTTGAAGTGAACTCATTAAAGGTTAATTAACCGACTAAAAGTTATTATAATTAATTGTAAGTTGATATCGGTTACAAAAATAAAAACAAAATGTCGCTGGCGCATCTTCTGTCAAAGTGACAGGTCCCCGACGTTCCGTTATTGCTTGCGTGTGATTGCAATCTGCCTCGTGCCGAATTTATTATAAAAACTCAGGTCAAATAGATCAGAGACTTGGCTTCTGTAGGTTATTTATTTTTTGTCTAGTTCCTTTTATATGCCGCTTAGTGGCATAGACCCATATCGAGTTTAAAAACGTGATTGAATGTTTAGAATTTCGAATCATAGAGCGTGGCGGTGAAGAATCAATATATATACTGATAATAAATCTGGAAAAGTTTGTTTGTTTGAACGCGCTAATCTCCGGAGTTACTGGTTAAAATTTGTTCACTAATAGGAAGCTAAATTATCTCCGAAGGTATAAGTTACTTTTTATCCTGGAAATGCCAGTGAAACCGCGACTATTTATCCTCGCTTTGGTAGTTTCTTCTAATGAGTTGAACAAGTTAACCAGTAGGTACTAAAAGTGATCCAATAAAGATTATTCTATCTAAATAGTGAAATAAAAATACACATTTTGTTCATATCTGAGTTGAACTAGCTAAAATAATTATAAGAGCTAAAAATTACTATTAATTATCTTGTAGGTAACTAGCCTACAGCCGAAGATATAGCGAGAAAGATTAAAAATTTAAATAAATTAGTAAGAACCTTATTTAATTTTTGCATTCATCATTGTACCCTGAAAAGGCTGTAACTGTCCAATAGATATTTCGTTAATTCTATGCTTAGTAAAAACATGCAAAAAAAAAAAATGCGTTTAGTTAGCTCTGAGTAACTGAACCATAGAATTATTTATAAAATAAAAAGAACGAGTGTCTAACTCCGATGACTATCACATCGAGGGTATCGACATGGTTTTTACTTAGAAATGTATCACAAAAACTATGTTACTAGACTGGAGGAAGGTATTTTTGTATCTCAATTTATTGTGTCGCGTTTTGCATTTTATTTTTTGGTACTATTCTATCACGTACCGTTATGTAGCCAGACTGGCATTATTCATATAGTTTTTTGATGTCTTATCTATGTGTGACTCGGAGAGTTAGTTTTACAATTCTACAAATATAAATCCAATTATTAGAATTCTATCAGCACACGTAAAAATCATGCATCATACAAATATATGGTGGAACGTGATCGCATTTGTTGGACCATTGTCATAGTACACGATACAATCCGAATAAAGCCGAATAATCCCGATACGCATCTCCTTAGTGCGCGGGCGCATGACATAGATAATCTCAGCCACCCGCGGAGCGAGCACAGATATTATATAGCCAACTTAATAAATGCCCATTAAAATAAATTGTTTGGCATTGTTAGCTCCCGATACGAGTGCAATGCAACATTGATTGCATATCTTGTATATTACGATAGTATAACCGAAGATGATAATTTATGTCCCAACTATGGCCATAAAAAATGGTAATGGTTGTATGACGGTTTTATTGGATATGGTAATTAGCCTTTCGTGAGTCTAGAATGTTATAAAATGATTTGTGCTAGAGATAAATACATGCCTGTAGTTCGGCCCTGTATCCTAAGTAAGGAAGGACTACTGTGCTAAATCACTTCATTGTATATACTACACGTAGCAATTTTAGTGCCAACAGGTAGGTACGTAAAGGTAGATCTTATTTTTCTTCAAGCGATTACTACAGTGACAGATAGACCTAATGGTTTTCTATTAGTCTTGTTTATAATGACCATCATAAATGCCCATATTTTTTTATTACGTTGACTTAGAAGCTTGATTGTTTTACAGCTCAAGGAACCGTAGTATTTGATATTAATTTCAACTTTATATCTCGTGTTCCTGAGAAAAATTAACTTGACACTCAGACAAACAGATTGATAATTGACTCTACTACCGGTTCGGAATACACTTATGGTCGCAGCACACATATCAACTCGAAAAGGGATCATTACCGTATTAACTCGAGCCGTTTAGTATTCTTTGTATGAAACTCCGTACTGCAACGCACACTAATCGGAAACGTAAAAAGAAGCTCACGAACGGCTTACGGCTAGGCGTCGTCGCCGAGTTAATGCTAGGCGTCGCCGAGCTTACTACTCATCGTCCCGAGTAGCTGATTCGACTCACGGAGCCGCCGATCCGCTTTTGTCATGTTTGGTTGAAACTTGGTTGACGGCGCGGCGGCGATACGGTGACGATGCCTTTCCGAGTTGATAAATGTCCTACGACCATTAAGCTGAGAAGTCTCCGGCAAGAAATTAAGGAGGGCTTTATTTAAAATATTTTTTTTGTACAACGTAATGTACCCTACGGTTTCTGCTAGATGAAAAGGAGCTTCGATTCCCGCTGCCTCTCTGCCAAATTTCAATACAATCGGTTCTGAGGTTTAGTTGTAAATTGGTATACATATGTACTTTTGCATATACAGGTTATTTTACAATGTGTAGCCAAATTTTCAGGGATCATTCATTGTACATCATAATGAACAACTTTTACTATACGTATAACATTGAAAAAAATTAAAACATACGTTAGAATTTTTTTTTTCAAGAATTTAGAGTTGGTCCCATAGTAAAAGATGTTCATAATGATGAGTATTTTGCCACTCATTAAAAAGAAATTGTAAGTAATGTATGATTTGTATGATTTGAGACAGTCAGGCAGAAAACTGCTCTTTCACAAAATAATATTAAGGTGACTTCAGTACCTTTAACCTTCTTAGGTGCCCTACTAGGGCCTGAACTACTTAAATGGCTTTGACTTTGACTGTGATTATGAAAAGATAACATTAAAAGATATATTATAAAAGCAAATTCTAATCCATTTCCATCTTAATTCTTAACTCCCAATAGCAACACTAATTTAAAAGCTGTAAATCAAATCACACAAAATGGAACTAACATGTTTATATTCTCTGAACTGCTATTTACAGTGTCTTCCGAACAAATGGAACCCCTACCATGTTACACATCGGGATATAATGTGAGATTGCGTGAATGTAGACCTTTACAGCCTTTTACAGGCCCCTACCATGTATTTATCACGGCCTTTTGTGCTAGTGAGTTATGTAGACTTTGCGCTTGTACTCAGTTTGGATGAATTAAGGTGCGCTAGCGTAGAGTTACGCGTCGCAGGGGCTCTAAATTGCTGAGTTTGGAAGAGGTTTTAGTAGATAAACGGTAGCGAATTGGGATTTTGTTTTATTTTGGCCACACTGCAGGCCCAGGGTGGCCATACATACCAAATCGCATTCCACATATCTTTTTTATTTGAAAATTAAACTGGTAAAGGCAGAATTGACTAATTTAACAGTTTGCCTTCTCTGTTTCACTTACCTATTAATATTTATTAGTGGTAACGAAACAAAATAAAAAAAAACTAATTCATAATGTAATAAAACGTCACAGGGCATTTGTAAAGTGAGCCGTACGCAATAACCGTTTAAATACCTACAAACAAAGAAACGATAAATGAGTAATTAATTAAGTGCGACGTACTTACCTACTTAACAAAATACCGACAAGAGCGAATAATTAGTTTTGTTAAATGTCATTATATCTTTATTCATAATATGTATGCATAGTAAAAGTGCAACATTACAAAAACAACCTTATTTGCACAATAAATAGAGACTAGCATACTTAAATACTACAAAAAGTTACCAAGTGTTACTAAGTGAAATAAATAACAACGAGTGTATTTTATGCATCAACTTCTCCCGAGCGGACGGAGCCGCGGGCGCAAACTAGTTGTACATAAAATTATTCGATTATTCAAGCCATTCATAATCGCCCATCTGTAGTTAGGTCGGGCTTTGTCCAACATTCTATATTTTAATCTGATTGATACCGTGGCTCGTGCTCGCGGCACTGCGACTGCTTTTATGCAACTTCCCTTCTTCAAAAAAGGTGAAATAATTTAACCTGGAGGTTTATTTACACCTTATTAATAATATCTAATTCTTATGGGTTTCTTATTTTAGAGGTAGGTACCGCATACTAACTTAAGACACAGTGATTGAACTTTTAATAAAAATACAAGAAAAACAACTGTTCCGTAAAATAATTCGATATTACTTTATGAAATGTATGAAATACTTACTTGATTGTTTATTCAAGAATCGATTTAAACCTCTAATGCTTTTCATAATGACATCTAAATTAAAAAAAACCCAACCTAGGTACTTACAGCTATTTATTACTGCCTTTTGAAAAGTATCTAACTTTGTTTAACTATGTCGGCTAAAAATCCTATTCAGACCAGCAGGGCGATTGTGTAACTTGATTCCGATTACGATGGCTCTCGGAATCATCTTATAATTTTTGTATTGTGACTGAACTGTGATTGTAATTACTTCTCATAATAATTAATCATTTGAAATTAGTAATCGAAATAGAAAAAGATAGACAATACCAAAATTTTAAAATGATTACGAGGGGCCTCGTAATCGGAATCGGAGATAGACAATCGCCATGTTGGTCACTTAAGGGTATACCTTCGGTTGGAGCGCGAAATTCAAATTTTATCACGTTTTTTGCAAATTGCAGCTCAGTTATAGGTCGTAAGTTATCAAAATGTTATTTGCGAGAAGAATGGTAGTATATTTACTGATTAATAACAAAAGAAATCATCAACATATTCCTCCAAGGTATATGACTGACATATACGACTATTTCACGAAAATGTTACTAATATACCTTGGAGGAATATGTTGATGATTTGTTTTGTTATTAATCAGTAAATATACTATCATTCTTCTCGCAAATAACATGTTGACAACTTACGACATATAACTGAGCTGCAATTTGCAAAAAACGTGATAAAATTTGAATTTCGCGCTCCAACCGAACGTTCCCCCTTAATATCAGTTCATATCTCTGATATCACATTATGAAACTACCGATCCGCCCCGGTTTAGCAAAGTATCCGAGTTTTATAACAATCATCTTCGTATTTTAGCCAATTTACACAAAACCACAAACCTTTCTGAAGAATAACCCGAAACCATATGAAAATCCGTACAGTAGTTTTTGAGTTTATGGCGGACTGACAGACGAACGCAGGGGAGGAGGTTTTATTGGATAATATGTAATAATAAGACAATTTACGCCTACCAATCTATAAAGTAACCCAAACATTAATATGTTTCCCGTCACACCAAACAGGAACTTCTTGTTAAAGAAGTGAAATGATTCGATTAAATTTGATATCATCACATTTTCAAGTGTTGATCACAATCTCGTTTGAAGGTAACTGACGGACGCTATGGCACCCGTAGGTGGCAAGTTAGCACGCTAAAAGAGCAACTGGCTCTCAAGTGTAGCTGCCGGAACACGCCATTACTTTATATTTACTGTGAAGTAGAGTAAAGTAGCGGGTATTTGACATGAAACTATTATGATAGGACAAACATGTCATATTCCTCCTAGGTAGTAACATTTTCATGAAATAGTCGTATATGTCAGTTATATAACTTGGAGGAATATGTTGATAATTTATTTTGTTATTAATCAGTAAATATACTACCATTCTTGTCCCAAATAACATGTTGATAACTTACGACCTATAACTGAGCTGCAATTAGCAAAAACGTGATAAAATTTTAATTTCGCGCTCCAACCGAAGGTTTCACCTTAATAGTATTTTTTTTTTACTCGTATTTCTATATTAATTTATTTACATTTAATTCTACATATTTTGGTTTTATACAATAGTTAATTGAAGACCATCTACACAATAAAATTATACAGTAACCAATAAGTTTCGTTAAGATGAAAACATGTACCAATTTGCGTACGTTTACCTCCTTGCTACTCACACGCCTCTTCGATAGAAGCACTTGCCTGAAGGTGTGACCTTATAAGTTAGGGTGGAGGTATACTGCAGAAGCGGTAGCGAGAGCGTCAGCAGCTATAGATGCTACCACCACCGATGGATACCATAGCATAGTGCTTATCAATATTTTTGGATACGCGACCTCTTTACAGCTTAAAAATTTTTGCGACCCCCTAAGACCATAAAGAAATAAAATATATGTAATTTGAAAAAAATCTTTTCGGATTATTTTAGAATATTATAGAATTACAGAAATCGTCATTTCCGTTTTTTTTGCAATTCAACTGGTTTTTATAAACGCTGATCGGACTATCGTGTAATATTTTTAGTATTAGGTCTGATACTATTTAAACATAAAAAAAAATATTAAAATATAATCCGCAACTCTCGCCTTCATTAGCCTCATCTTTAACCATATTACTATGTGTGCACTAGTTTCATGTTCCCCTGTCGTGTCTGTAAACACCTGACGATTAATGACCATTTGCGTGGTTTGATTGCGGTTTTAAAGTTTTATAACGCCTCGACTAGTGTGAGTATAGCATATGTGCGTTTTCATTC